>OZ014523.1:55749708-57127208 GCA_963966055.1 Lathyrus aphaca | reverse complement strand
AATATCTTGTTGTGATTTCAATTTTGTAATTTAGTGGAGCTCAGGATTATGTCATTTGCTCAGACGTCACAAAAGTTATTTTAAAATAAGGGCATATTCCTTAAAGGGTCTTAATTTTTTGTGAAATTATAAATGGATTTTTGTGTACATTTTGTAAACATAATATTTTTGCTAAAAATGACTAAATTAACATTAAAGAAAGTAATTTTTTATAAAAAAAAAGATTTATAACATATATGTTTTTTCAATAATACTAATATCATTACATTCTATTAAGATCTTAACTTAAAATTCAATTTTTAAAGTGTATTAAATTTTAAATTTGTTGTGTAAATTCTTCCGCGAACCTGCTAGTCCGCGTGAGTCGCATTTATTTTAAATTAATAGATTAGCATATACTATTATGCTTATAATATCGAATTCATATAACCAAAGTGTTAGTTATTTAATTTTTTTTAATAACATACATTTTATTAAAAAGTTTTCTCAATCGTAATTTATTTTTGAATATATATATATATATATATATATATATATATATATATATATATATATATATATATATATATATATATATATATATATATATATATATATATAATATAATATAATGTTCAAATTGTTTTTAAAAAGTGATTATTTTAAAAATTTATATTAATATTGTAAAATTAATTTCACTTAATCTTAAACTAAATATATTGAATAATATAAATATATTAATGTAAAAATATATTGAATAATTTTAATGTAAATACAAAAACCTCAATTTCCAACATTGACTTACAATTCAATTCTCTAAGAAATAAAAACATTCACCACCGCCCATAGAAATTGAACACATCTGACATGTCATAAAATTTACTCAACCTTGTTAGAAAAGTTATGTAAGTTCACATTATCGCTTAAGAACTTATATAAATAGATATCAAAATTATAATTTTTTCGAAACCTTTCAAACTGAGCATTCTAACAACACAATTTGTGATCGTATGGACATTGATTTTAGCAATGCTAATTAAAATAGATGGAGACTCAAATTCAGTTTCAATTACAAATGATGAAATGAACAAACTTGACCAACATTATTGTTGAAGAAGTTGGTGTTGATTATCCAGGACCGATGGATTGTATTATAAGTGCATCAATATGTAACAATGGAGAATTTCTACCAAGAAGTGTATACTGCTGAGACCGATGTGTCGATCTTACTTCTGACTCTTACAATTGTGGCATTTGGGGGTTTATTTATCCACCTCCTTTACGGTGTTGTAACTGTTTATGTTTAAGCACATATATCAGTCCTTTTAATTGTGGTGAATGTGGAAGGGTATGGCCTATTGGAAAGTTTTGTTTTCGGGGTGTGTGTGTTTGAAAAATCATCGTTAGGACTAATTTATAATTATAATATTATGTTATTTGATTATTATTAAGGATGTTGTGATGTATGATGAATAAATGAAATAAATATTTCTACGTTAGTATAAGAGCATCATTTACTGACTATAATATGCTTAGACAAATTGGATTAAATTATTTATGGGGTATTTAAAATGGGGTTTAGATGAATTTGTAAGCAAAAATAAATTCAATTTAAATATATAAAGTATATGCAGTTATATTAGATTTTGAATTACATTTTTAAAAAAATCAATCGATCATAATCGTTCAAGTTAATTTTGTTTATTTTTAATTACTTTTCCATAATATCTTAATTTATAAATTATAATTAATTAATAAATGTATTATAAAGACACAATAACTTAATATTTATTTTGATATAAAATATAATTTTATAATGTATTAAGTTTTTTTTTGAAATAAAAGCTTTGTTATTTTTCAAAAAGTAAACAATACACACTACTTGGTATAAGCCCAAGGCCTTCTACTAATATTACTTACATTAACAAATTAGTTATGCATACTTTATATTTTGGCCTCATCCAACCCCTATATACAATATTATCAACAATACTCTCTATAATTCTATCTATACCAATTTTCTCACCATCTTTGTCAAAAATATTACTATTTCTATATCTCCATATGCCATATAAAAATAATGTATTAAGTTTTAAAATTACAAAATGAGATTTATCTCTTATGTTTGAATGATATAAAATGATTAAAAAAATTAAATTAAATTGAATTAAGAAGGGATATTAAAAAAAGAACAAATAATATATTACATTTTATACATTATATAATAATATTTATGTAAAAAAAAATTATAGGATTAAATATGTTTTTGATCCCTATAAATATCTCAATTTTGGTTTTTAGTCCCTATAAAAAAACGTCGAGTTTTAGTCCCTATAAAATTATTTATACATGTAGATTTAGTCCCCGTAGAGGGACTAAAATTGCGTGCAAAAGTAATTTTATAGGGACTAAAACTTGGCATTTTTTTATAAGGACTAAAAATCAAAATTGAGATATTTATAGAGACCAAAAACATATTTAACCCTAAATTATATCTATGTAGTTTCAGTTTGATTTTAATTTTAAAATTTTATTTGAAATCTGATTCAATCTAAACAAATGAAATTCAAACATTTAAAAAATATTTAATTTATACGATTTTAGAATATTTTGAATTGGTTTGAAGAAATTTTAATTTAGATTGATTTTGATTTTATTATATATATATATATATATATATATATATATATATATATATATATATATATATATATATATATATATATATATATTATTCATTAAAAAGATTATTTTGATGTTTTAATATGATTGGTGAGCCAACAATTATTTTAGTTTTTTTATCTTTTTTTTTGGAAAAGATTAGATTTTTTTATTCCAAAACATTGAAAAACAACCTGATCGCAAGGATCCAGGGACTAATACAAACAATTCACCAATAGACTAAACAATGCATAGTAAAATGCTATCCACATGCCTAGCTATCTTCCTATGCCCTATACATCTCATTATTATGTTAAAAATAATATGCTCTTGTAAATTATCTTCTATGCCTCCTGGGTTGAAGATTTTTTCATTCCTAGCCCTCCATATTGTGTATATTGTTTCAGTAACAGTAATTTTAAGAATGATTATCCTCCATCCCTTTTTGCTAACTTCCCGCATCAGCCATTCTTTCTCATATCTCCAGCTTAAGGGACTCCTCTTGTATCCTACCTACTTTAGGATGTCACGCCAAACTGATTTGGATTTTGGGAAACAATACGCTCTTAATTAATTGGCATCTACCAGCATAATTTAAAAGTCTAGCCGTCTAATGCTTAATTCTCAATACAATCCTATCAACGAGGGTCTGGCATTGAAGGATTGTAACTCTTCTACTAGAAAGCGGGACTCCAGGATATCTGAAAGGAGATACACCTTCATCAAAACCAGTAATAGTCAACATTTTGCATTTATACTGATCCATGACACCTCCAAAGTACATCTTGCATTTAGTAGGATTCACCTTCAACCCTATTGCTGCAGAGAATTGGTGAAATATTTCCATTATAACTTTTATAGATACTTCATCTTCTCTTGAGAAAAGAATCAAGTCATCAACAAAAGAAATATTAGAAATGAAAGTTTGTCACACTTTGGATGAAAATTAAAGTTGGGTTGCTTGTTCAAGTTCTTCAGCTTCCTATGTAAGTATTCAATGATCAAGACAAAGAGAAGAGGAGATACTGGATCTCCTTGTCTGATCCTTCTTCTAGCCTTAAACAACTCACTTTATTGGCCTTTTATAGCATATTTGTAGGAGACTGTTGTAACACACTACATTATCCATTTAATATATCTGGATGGAAAGCTCAACTCCTGCAAAATAGTTTTCAAATCTCACTTATCCACAATATCATACACCTTTTGCATGTCCATATGAATAGCACACCTAGGGGAGATATGCTTACAATTATATCTTTTGAGTAGCTCATGAGCAATGATGATATTGTCATAGATCACCCTACCAAGTACAAAGGCAGCATGGCTCCCATCAATCAAGTCAGAAACCACTTTACATAATCTGCTTGTTAAGATTTTTGATATGATCTTATATATAGTAGTACAACAAGCTATAGGTCTAAGGTCTTTCAATTTTTTCCTCATGGCTCTTAGGAATTAGAGTGGCCAAAGTGCAATTAATAGCTTCATATAATCTACTGCTATCAAAAAACTCCATCAATGCTACTATTACCTATTTCTTTATAACATTCCAGCTAGCTTTGAAGAATTTAGCATTATAACCATCTATCCCTGGGGCCTTACTATCACCAATGTCTTTGAGTGCTTCCCAAATTTCCTTTTCAATCATAGCTTGAAAAAGATTATCATGTTGCCTTTGACTTAATTAATGTCCATTCCTAAGAGCTTCCACATCAACATGTCTCAGCTCTTGGTAAGCAATTCACACCAAGTCTTTATAGAACTTGAGAATCTCAGTTTCCACATCCTTGAAATCATCTAGGATATTTCCCTACTGATCTTGTAACTTGTATATCCCAACTTTCTTTTTTTTTCCTTTGACGATAGCATGAAAGTATGCATTATTGTCATCACCTAGTGATCAGAACCTCAACGACTGCTGACGTGGATCTTCGAGTCTGCTCATGCGATGAGGAGAACGGGAAGGGGTGTACCTGCAAGGTACTCCGATGCTAAAGTCAGAACGGGCACAAGAGCTAGAAATTATGAGTAAAGTGTTTGAGGAGAGAATATTCAATACCTGACCCTCTCAAATGAGAGGGTCTACATAGAGAGGCCCCAGCGCATGGCCAACGGTCCCTATTTTTGGGCAGATCCCCCAAAAATAGGTAACTGTCAGGAACAAAGCGAGGACGAGCACTATGCTCGGGAGATATTGTGTCGGGCATGAAGCCCTCGGGCGAGAGCTGTCCTGGTCTATTTTGGGTGGTCCTTGTCGTAGCCGAGCAGAGGCCATGGATGAGGAAGGGGGGACGACCACTATGGCAATGGGTCCCTTGGTTAATGAGTTATTGGGCCATTTCATGAGGCAAAAAGGGTTGGGCCATTTCTAGTCGTTGGTCCAGTCTAGAACAGGAGCCTCCCAAGTCGTTGCTTCTGGTCAGAGAAGCGATGACTTAAGGGTGCCCCGCCATCATCGTGACGGGGAAGATTCTCAACGCGTTTCGTTTCCATGATCGTTAATAGAATCGGTCGTTGTATCCTGGTCGTTGCAGACTAGGATCCCAAACGTTTGGAGAGATTGGAATGACACGCATGTGTAGCGGTAAAATCATGAGTGTAAGCTATTGATTAACTTAACTCAAAGTAAACAGAGTCGCCACCGCACTTTTATTTTATTCCAAATGGAAAAGGAAAAAAGAGCGAATAAATCCTAATGAATCTAAAAGTAAAAAGCTAAAAGAATCAAGTAGAGAACGGGTAAGGGGATAGGTTATAAATTGGGAAGGTTTTACGCACCCAAAATGTCTGTGGTACTCCACGGAAGCCCTTTGAAATATTTATTGCTTTTGGTTCGAAAAAGTTTTGTTTAAAAGAGAATGAAGAGATGAGAAGAGAAATGTTTTTTTAAGATTTTTGTGTTTAAAGAGACGTTCGTCTCATACCTACGTATCCACAAAGTGCAATGCGAGATCAAAACCTCGTAGTTCGTGGTACAAAATGTGAAAAGAAACAATGTGTTGAATTGATTTTAAAATGTAAGGATAAGTCGTCATTCTTTAGCAAATAATTCCACTAAGAAGAATGAATCATATCTAAACATAAAAAGACGGTTAAAGGAAAAGTGCACAAAGGCACAAAAAGAATTGAATGAGTTTTGAATTTTTTAAAGTGTTTTGAAAAGAAAGTTTCAATATGCTTATGTGGTTTAGCATTTATTAAGAAATGAAATTGAAAAAGTAAAACCTCTTGACCTAATTCAAGGTTTGATTATGAAAACGTTTTGAAGTTTGAAAACTAAGAAGGTTTTTGAAATAGGGAGAATCTTTGAAAATTAAAGAAGGGGAGGAGATGAAGGGACTATCCTAAGACTTAAAGTAAAAGTTAAAGGAAGAACGATCTAACCGTGTGGCGAACATTCTTAGAAACAATAGGACTTCATCTTCATAAACAAGCTAACCAAATCGAGGTCAAGGTCTTCAATCCATAATAACTCAAGCAAAGGGCAAGATCCTAAAATCTAAGTCCAATGCTAAGCATAGTGGCCATAGTCCAAAATTAAAGTCACAAGTCTTTTAGAAGTTTAATCCTTTGTTAATGTTTTTGTGTCTGAATGGACAAAAGGAAAATCAACATAACAAAAAAATAAGAGCAAATAATAAACATGATAATGGATGAATAAAGCATAGTAAAGCAAAATAAAATAAAAGCAAATAAAAGTGCAAGAATTTAAATGTTAGTAACAAAAGAAATTAAAGTGCAAGAATCTAAAATATTAATAATAATAACAATATCATAATATTTACATAAGAGTGGTATGGTGAACTTAATCAACCACAACCAAAAGAGTAACCAAAATCGAAAGGCAACCGGATCCGCTTAGCATCTTACACTATAGCGATTAATCAAGGCAAATCGAACTGAATTCAATGAAATTTGAAAGGCGATTGGGAGACCCAAAGCACCTACGCATCAAACATTCATAAGTCTCGATTCTTAATGCAATATGATTAACTACTTTGGGATTACGCGATCAACAAGAGATCCGGTCCACGAAAGTGCAAGTACCCAATTAGATTTTTATTCCGAAGTCGGGACACATTTAGGTCTATATTAAGCAATCGTCGAGTAATTTACGAAGTAATTACCCTACAATTGAGGCCGGCCACCACCAATTAATGTGCATAATGTTAGTGCTAATGCATGCTAGATAAACGATATGTAAATCGTTATCCAGACGCGATGCCGCACAAAACCAAAGGTGAATACCAAATTGAGTCGCACTCACGGTATTCTTCCATCCTTAAGTTCAATCACTCATCTCGGTGGATTCAAGCATGAAAATGTATCACTAACGCAAAGTACCTTAAATGAATTGAACAATCCACTTAAAGTTAGTTTTAAATTAATGGACATTAACTACTCTAATCTACACCCAAAGTTCATTGAAATTAAGGAGAAATCACTCCCAAAAGTGCTTCCCAAGGTAAAAATAAAAAGGAGGAGGAAGAAGAAGAAGAAGAAAGAGGAGCCAAAAAGGGGCTTAAAACAAGCCAAAAACACCATTCTGACTTGTGTTAACCAGTTAACCAGAATGCACTGGGAATGGTTAATCGGTTAACACAAGCAGTTTTCAAATACTATGCTATTTTAAACTGATTAACCAATTTACACTATAAATGGTTAACCGGTTAACATTGTACCAGTAGCAGAAAAATGCAGAAAATTCAGCATGATCCATTTTAAAACCTTTTTACAAACATTTGATGATCATGATCTGAATTTGCACGAATTTTAAAACCAAAATACAGTGAAATCCCTGCAATCAAACAACAAATTAAGATCCAAAGGATCTAGAATCAAAGGCACCAAAGATCTACATCTTGAATGTTGATGGTGAATATGGGTTTATGGAGATAGTGAATTACCAAAAACACTTCTTCAAATTGAACCAAATCAAGCTAGATCTACTGAAATTGATGAACAAGAAAGAGTAGGATGAAGGTTTAGCTCAAGTTAGTCAAGAATTCAATGTGAATTCTTGATAACTTCAAAAAAAATAGGAAAAGAGCTTTAGTGAGATTTTTGGTTTTGGGAGAATGTTTTGCAAGGGGTTTTTTGGCTCTCAAAAGCTTGGTGAATGAATGAAATTATGGTCCTATTTAAAGACATTAGGTATGAGAATTTGGTGGAAGGCAGCTTGCTTTGGTAATTAAAATTAGGCTTGGTAATTGCAAATTTGGTGGGAAATAGAAAAAAGTGGTGATTAGTGAGGGTTTATGGTAGGAAATGATCAAAGTGATGTAGAGAATTCAAAGGCTAGTGGATCTAGAATTTTCCAATTATATCAATGATTTAATGGTGTTGAATTTGAATAAAATATTCAAATTTCGCACTGGTTAACCGGTTAACGCATTTGGTTAATCGGTTAACCAAGCTGAAATTTGAATATTTTGTTCAAATGTGACTGCTGGGTTATTGTGGCCCGATTCTTTTTGTACGTCGAAGAAGGCATGGAAATAAACACATGAACCTTGGAATTCCTTGAATGAATCAATTAACTTGGGAAATCTCTGATTAGATAATTTTGAATTATTTGCGGATCAACTTCGACTTTTATCTGTAAAATTTCATTCAAGCTGCAGGACTGCTATTTTTGGCATTTTCACATGGTTCCTCTTCCTGGAAAAAAATAGTGAAAGAAAACAAAATATTTTTGGATTTTGATTAATGCTTAGTAAACATAAACAAATAAAGTAATAAAAAAAACCACGGTGATCCCTTGTGAGGCATAAACCCGCAACTGAAAAGGATAAACGAACCAGTGCGCGATCTTGTTTGTATGCAAGATGTAGATGAGATGCGAAAAATCTTAGGGTAAAAAATTAGGGTATGGCAGCGTGTACCTGGGAAATTGTGTGCATTTAAAGGGTAATGATAGCTGGCCCACGGTCATCCCTAGGCAATGAGTGCGTCGTTTATAGGTTTACAGACTGCACGTGCTCGTGCACGTGTTGGAAGGGTCTAAAAATATAGTGTATAACCTCATTTCCACACATTTTGCTTCCAAATTCTCTGATCGTTCAAGCAAGCCGCCCGTTTCCGCTGTCAACAACTGTCTTCCTCCGTAATTAACAAGGACAATCATCGACCATCGCAAGAAATCTTCAAACTTGTAAGTTCCAATACCTTTTACCTTGATTTAGCTTCTAATTTTTGACAAATGAGGTAGTTGCATGCGGTTAGGCTAGGATTTTAGTTTGATAGAGTTGATTTGACCGAAAAGCCAGGGTTTCGACATGGTGTTTTCCGCCTCTGTGGGCGGCGGATGGTGTCGGAGTAGTTAGTGTTATGGAGTTTAAGATTGATTTGCGCCATCTGCGACGATATTGTTTGTCTTCTCCGGTTGAACTTCAACCAGAGTTCTGGATAAAATTGTGCCCGGCTTACGATATCCTCGCGGTAACTTCCCCCTATTTTATCCGAGAAGTTACCTGATTGTGGTCATTCTTTATGATTAAGGGCATTGGTCGAGGACAGGTTCATCGCCCCCTAGCGCGCCCTTTCACTTGATAAGCGGTGGAAGGGTGTATTGATTTTTCATCGAATTCACGTTTGCTTTCACTGCTTTTCAAGTGTTACGATGGCGAACGATGATCGGATAAACATGGAGACCGAGGAGCTGTATAGTGAGTCTGCGTCTTCCCCTGCTGAGACTGAGCAAAGCTCGCCCTCGGGTAGAAGCTCGGAAACTTCCGCTGATTTTGAAGAGACAACCTCAGGCAAAGATAACTCAGTCGAATCTGAGGAGAAGGACAAGGAAGTGGAAGAAGACATCCCTGTTAGCGAATGGGCTGCTGTCGAGCCGCTGAACATAGTCTCACAGTATGCTCAGGAAGTGGTGGGACCTCCCCCCGTGGTTGGAAATCCATCGGACTGGATGGTAAGGTATCCAACTTCCGATGACTACATCAGCTCTGATTTTGGCTTGGATATGTTCCCATTGTACGATATCCTCTTCAAAGACATGAAGTTTAGGCTTCCTTTCACAAACTTCCAGCAGAGTATGTTAGCTCAACTGGAGCTCGCACCCTCACAAATACACCCGAACTCGTTTGCCTTTATCCGGGCATTCGAGAAGACATATGGATATCTACAGATAGGGGTGACAATCCTCTTGTTCTTTCATGTCTTCCACCTGCAATGGCAGGTCGTGAATGGGAAGTTCAGATGGGTTCCTCTGAAGAAGAAGAGGATATTCAAAGCATTCTCATAATCGATTCAAGATTTCAAAAACCGTTATTATCTGGTCGAACCGATATCTAATCATGCTTTGAAATCATGCAAATTCTGGGGGGTGGACGCTGATGATCAGGGGAATGCTTTGCTGGACGGGGATGGAAAGGGGGTTCCTCGACTGCTGCTGAAATTTCTTTTTTCTTGGTCACAATATCATTTTACTTGTGGCACCGACGAATTTCTGGAGATCGGCTCTGCTTTGGATGACAGCGACTAGGCTAGCTATGAGATCCCGATGAGCTACGTTTCTAAGATAGCGATGAAGGTGCACATGGACAAATATGCCCGTGCTATTCTAGACAAAGACAGGTTCGCCAAGGTGACCCCTAGGTTCATTGAAATGTCCAAGCTCTTGGCTTGTGGGACGAACGAGGACGTCAGTGAGTACCTTGGTAGTTTTAATGCTTGTATTTTCTTATGCCCGTTTAATATTTACTTGCTTTGACCGTTTTGTTTTGTGCCCTTCTAGATTCGATGGTGAACGCTTAGGACAAGTTGATGGCTAATTTCAGCAGAAAACGGGCACCCAAAAAATTGACGCAAACACGTTTAACTGACAAGGTGGTTACGGGATTGGGCACCTTTTTCACCGGAACCTCACGGTTCTCCGGGGGGGACTTCCAGAGCGGGGAAAAGATCCAGACCCGACAACATTGTTAACTTGGATGGAGCCTCCCAAAAACCTTCCATCGAGCTCCCTTCATGCTTCCTCAAGCCAAAATTCTTTGAAGATTATTCCCTCCAGGTCCAGCAAGAAGATACTCTTCATCTAGAAAAGACCAGCAGACTGGACAGGTGTGCCTAGTTGGCGTGGGACGCTAGTTCGGTCGTGTGAGTCCTAGAGATGGCTTCGATGTTCGTCTAAGGGACCTCCACCCAGGAAGAGGAAATCAACAGGCTGAAGGCTCAGTTAGCTTCATCTGAGGAGCTATCCAGGGAGCGGGATATGTCATTGAACAGGGCCTCTAAGCGAGTTAAGGAATTGGAGGAGTTGGTGGCTTATGCTAAAAAGACTGTTGCGGAGGAGGTTTCCCGTTTGAAAGGTGACCTGGCACTGGCTGAGAACGAGTCTGAAGAGATAAGGTCTCTGAAGACCCGGGCAGAGTTGGTGGCCAATATTGTGGAGGGGTACGCCGACCTCGAAGAAATGGCTGGTGTCGCTTTTAAGAACGCGGTCGATCAATTGAAAATAGTCAACCATGGCTTGACATTCAATGAGGAAGGCACCAATTTCATGTACAAAGCTGAAGATGGCGTCATCCACATCCCCGAGTTCCTCAAAGAACCTGAGCAAGCCAACCCTATGTATGAGGACCTTGGGAACACAACTGAGGGCCATCCGGGAGCCGACGTCGAAGCCTGATACTTGTAATATTTTGCATGTCTTTTGTTGGCTGGCTTGCATGCCACAGCCTTTCTCTTGTGACGGGGGAGTATGCTCCCCCTTTTATGTAACCTAAGAACAAGTCGGTCCTCATGGCTACATTTTAATGTTTCATGTTTACGACCTTGGTGGTCGAATTATATATTTTGTTGTATGTGAGGGTGTGTCCGTCGGAGGGCACACTTTGTTTATTATTTTCACTAAGTGTTTATAACATAGGGAAGGTGGTGCTAGGTTTAAACATTTGTCCATTTGGGTTATTGGGCATAATACCTTCCATAAGGTTGGTTGGGGAACGATGCTCGGAACATGTTAATGATTTGTTCTTCACAGTGTGAACATCCTATCGCGAGCTGGGTGTTCTGCCTAGTCGTGGTACTTAGACGACGATGGACTCGTTTGAGGGTCCAATCATGTGATGATGATCGTCCTCGTTCTTGAGGAGGGTCTCACTGAATTAAATGTATGGCATGCAATACTTGTACCTGGGTATGCATTTTAGGCCGGTGTCGGCTGACGCCTTAACTATAGTATTGTTTGAGTTTTTCGGCGTTCCAAGGACGAGCGAGTTCTTCCCCTTTCAAATTTTCTAAGTAATACGCTCTGTTGTTCGTCTTTGCTCGGACCCGGTAGGGCCCTTCCCAATTAGTGGACAGTTTTCCTTTTTTGGAATATTTGTGATTTCTTCTTAGCACGAGGCTTCCGACTGAAAAAGCTCGTTTGATGACCTTAGCGTCGTGCCTTAAAGCAATCTTTTGTTTGAGGGATGCCTCACGTAGGGTTGCCCATGACCTAAATTCCCCGACTAAATCGAGCTCCTCACGTAATATTTCTACATTGGTATCTTCGTTCATGGGAGCTTCTTTTTGTCGGGACTAGATGTGGATTTCTACGGGGATAACGACTTTCATTCCATATGCAAGTCAAAAGGGGGTTTTCCCTGTGGTCGAGTGAGGAATGGTCTGATAAGCCCATAGGAAGTTGTGCAATTCTTTGACCCAACGCCTCTTGATCTCGTCCAACATCCGCTTGAGGCCTCGAAGGATGACTATGTTCGCCATTTCTGCTTTCCCGTTGGTTTGCGGGTGTTCCACAGATGCGAAATATTGCTTAAAGAAACGCAGTATGTTAAGGGTCGTGATTTTGGCCAGGGGTTCAACTTCAATCCACTTCGTGAAGTATTTGACGCCAATGATTAGGTAATTGTTTTGGTTTGAACCGCCGATAAAAGGGCCGAGGATGTCTAGGCCCTACCATGCGAATGGCCATGGGGAAGACATTATTTTTAGCTCGTTTGGGGAGCGATGTGCATGTCCCCATGCCATTGGAATTTGTCACATTTCTTCACATGATATTTTGCTTCGTTTTTCATCGTAGGCCAATAGTATCCTTCCCGGGGGGCTTTTCTTGCGAGGGATCATCCGCCCAAGTGTTGGGCGTTGATTCCTTCGTGGATCTCACACAAAACGTGCATGACTAATTCTTCCTCTACGCACCTGAGGAGGGGTATGGAGAACACCCGTCTGTAAAGTTTTCATTCGATCAGGCCGTATGAGCATGATCATTGTTTGACAATGCTAGCCTCTATTGGGTCTTCGGGCAGCTCTTCGCTTTTTAGAAATTTGTACACAGGGGTCATCCAGCAATTGGCGTCACCGACGATGTTGATGTATAACGCCACCTTTGATCCTTTGATGCTGGGTCGTGGAAGTATTTCCCTAATAACCGATTTATTTCCTCCTTTCTTCTTTGTGCTTGCGAGTTTCGAGAGAATGTCGGCTCGGGTGATATTTTCACATGGTACATGCCTTACTTCTATGGACGTGAACTTCGTGATCTTTTCCTTGACCAGGGTTAAGTATTTTGATAAGCTGTTGTAGCGGAAAAATCATGAGTGTAAGCTATTGGTTAACTTAACTCAAAGTAAATAGAGTCGCCACCGCACTTTTATTTTATTCCCAAGGGAAAAGGAAAAAAGAGCGAATAAAACCTAATGAATCTAAAAGAAAAAAGCTAAAAGAATCAAGCAGAGAACGGGTAAGGGGATAAGTTACAAATTGGGAAGGTTTTACGCACCCAAAATGTCTGTGGTACTCCACGGGAGCCCTTTGAAAAATATACTGCTTTTGGTTTGAAAATGGTTTGTAAAATATGAGTGGAGGGATGAGAAAAGAATTATTTTTAATATTTTTGTGTTTGAAGAGAAGAACGTCTCATGCCTACGTACCCACAAAGTTCAATGCGAGATCAAAACCTCGTAGTTCGTGGTACAAAATGTGAAAAGAAACAATGTGTTGAATTGATTTTAAAATGTAAAGATAAGTCGTCATTCTTTAGCGAATGATTCCGCTAAAAAGAATGAATCATATCTAAACAAAAAAAGGGAAAGTGCACGAGGGCACAAAAACAATTGAATGAGTTTTTCATTTTTTTAAGTGTTTTGGAAAAACGTTTCGATATACTTATGTGGTTTAGCATTTATTAAGAAATGAAATTGAAAAGGTAATATCGCTTGACCTAAATCAAGGTTTGATTGTGAAAACGTTTGAAGTTTGAAAACAAAGAAGGTTTTTTGAAATAGGAAGAAGATTTTAAAATTTAAGAAGGGGAGGAGATGAAGTGACTATCCTAAGACTTTAAAGTAAAAGTTAAGAGAAGAACAATCAAACTGTATGGTGAACATTCTTTGAAACAATAGGACTTCCATCTTCAAAAACAAGTGAACCAAATCCGCTAAGGTATTCAATCAATAATAACTCAAGCAAAGGGTAAGATTCTAAAATCTAAGTCCAAGACTCCAAGTCCAATACTAAGGATGATGGCCATAGTCCAAAATTAAAGTCACAAGTCTTTTAGAAGTCTAATACTTTATTAATGTTTTTTTGTGTCCAAATGGACAAAAGGAAAATCAAAATAACAAAAAAAAAGAGCAAATAATAAACATGATAATGGATGAATAAAGCATAGTAAAGCAAAATAAAATAAAAGCAAATAAAAGTGCAAATATTTAAATGTTAGTAGCAAAAGAAATTAAAGTGCAAGAATCTAAAATATTAATAGTAGTAGTAGTATAATAATATTTACATAATAATGGTATGGTGAACTTAATCAACCACAACCAAAAGAGAAGTAACCAAAATCGAAAGGCAACCGGATCCGCTTAGAATCTTACACTATAGCGATTAATCAAGGCAAACCGAACCGAATTCAATGAAATTTGAAAGGCGATTGGGAGACCCAAAGCACCTACGCATCAAACATTCATAAGTCTCGATTCTTAATGCAATATGATTAACCACTTTGGGATTACGCGATCAACAAGAGATCCGGTCCACGAAAGTGCAAGTACCCAATTATATTTTTATTCCGAAGTCGGGACACATTTAGGTCTATATTAAGCAATCGTCGAGTAATTTACGAAGTAATTACCCTACAATTGAGGCCGGCCACCACCAATTAAGGTGCATAATGTTAGTGCTAATGCATGCTAGATAAACGATATGTAAATCGTTATCCGGACGCGATGCCGCACAAAACTAAAGGTTAATACCAAATTGAGTCGCACTTATGGTATTCTTCAATCCTTAAGTTCAATCACTCTTCTTGGTGGATTCAAGCATTAAAATGTATCACTAATGCAAAGTACCTTAAATGAATTGAATAATCCACTTAAAGGTAGTTTTGAATTAATAAACATTAACTTCTCTAATCTACACCCAAAGTTCATTGAAATTAAGGAGAAATCATTCTCAAAAGTGCTTCTCAAGGTAAAAATAAAAAGGAGGAAGAAAAAGAAAGAGGAACCAAAAAGGGGCTTGAAACAAGCAAAAAAATTCAAATCTGACTTGCGTTAACCGATTAACGCATATGGTTAACCGATTAACGTTGAAGCAACAACAGAAAAAATGCAGAAAATCAGCATTGATCCATTTTCAAAATTCTTTCAAAAAACATTTAATGATCATGATCTGAATTTGCACGAATTTTAAAACCAAAATACAGTGGAATCCCTGCAATCAAACAAAAAATAAAGATCCAAAGGATCTAGAATCAAAGGAACCAAAGATCTACATCTTGAATGGTTCATGGTGAGTATGGGTTTGTGGAAGGAGAGGAATTACCAAAGTCACTTCTTCAAATTGAACCAAGTCAAGCTAGATCTACTGCAATTGATGAACAAGAGAATGAAAGGATGAAGGTTTAGCTCAAGTTAATCAAGAATTCAATGTGAATTCTTGATAACTTCAAAAGAAAGAAAGTGAGCTTTTGAGAATTTTGGTGTTGGGGGAGTAATTTGCAAGAGGTTTTGTGGCTATCAAAAGCTTGTAGAAATTTTTGCAAGGTGAATTTGGATCTCTAAAGCTTGTGGAATGAATAAAATTGTGGTCCTATTTAAAGGCCTTAGGTATGGAAATTTGGTGGAATGGAGATTGCTTTGGTAATTTGAATTTAGGATTGGTAATTGGAATTTTAGTGGGAAATGGAAAAGAGTGGTGATTAGTGAGGGTTTATGGTAGGAAATGATCAAAGTGATGTAGAGAAATCAGAACCAATGGATCTAGAATATTCCAATCAAATCAATGATCTAAGGGTGCTGAATTTGAATAAAATATTCAAATTTCGCACTGGTTAACCGGTTAACCAAATTGGTTAACCGGTTAACCAAGCCAAAATTTGAATATTTTCTTCAAATGAGGTTGCTTGGTTGTTGTGGCCCGATTCTTTTTGTACGTCGAAGAAGGCATGGAAATGAACCTTGGAAATCCTTGATCAGATAAATTTGAATTATTTGCGGATCAACTTCGACTATTATCTGTGAATTTTACTCGAGCTGCAGGACTGCTATTTTTGGCATTTTCAATGGTTTCTCCTCCTGGAAAAAAATAGTTAATGAAAGAAACAAAAATAATTTTTTGGATTTTAATTAATGTTTAGTAAACATAAACAAAATGAAAGCAAATAATAATAATAAAAAACGGTGATCCCCTATGAGGCATAAACCTGCACCCGAGAAGGATAAATGAACCAGTGCGCGATCTTGTTCGTATGCAAAATGTAGATGAGATGCAAAAAAAAATATTAGGGTCAAAAATTAGGGTATGACAACTGTCACTTTTGACCTAGTACTCTCCTTTGACCTGCATGGCCACTAGTTAAGAGTCTGTGCAGATGAGGATCTCCTATGCCCCTAGGTCGTTGGTCAGTCTCAATCATTCAAGGAATGCCTTATACTCTTCTTGGTTGTTGGATGTTGGGAATGACAGTGTGAGTGATACTTCAATCAGAATACCTTCCTCGTTTTCCAAGATGACTTCCGCTCCGCTTCCCGTCGAGCTCGACGCACCGTCCACAAAAATGGTCCATTTTCTGGACGGGCATGTCGGGCTTTCTGGGTTGACCATCTCGGCTACGAAACCGGAAAGGGCTTACGCCTTGATGGCGGCTCTACCCTCTTATCGAATGTCGAATTCTGATAGTTCGAGCGACCATTTCAATATTCTCCCGACCGTATCTGGCCATCTGAGGAGTTGTTTAATTGGTTGATTTGTGCGTAGGACGATTGTATACGTGAGGAAATAATGCCTAAGTCGTCTTATTGCGTGGAGGAGTGCCAATGCCACCTTTTTAATTTATTGATATCTAAGCTTAGGCCCCTGTAGGGCTTTACTCATAAAGTAAATTGGTTTTTGGCCTTCGGGCAATTCTCTTACGAGTGAAGCGCTTATGGCTTCGTTGGCAACCGCGGGGTAAAGGAATAGAGTTTCCCCTGCCTCAGGTCGGGACAGAACTGGGGGTTCTGATAGGGTCTTTTTGAGGTGTCTTAGGGCCTGCTTGCATTCCTCGATCCATTCAAAAGCTGCCTCCTTGCGGAGGAGCTTGTAGAAGGGGAGGGCGTGTTAAGCTGGCTTTGCTACGAAGCGTGATAGCGACGTGAGCACCCCGTTTAAAGACTGGATGGATTTTTTAGACGTCGGCGGGGGCGTTTCGTCAAATGCCCAACATGTGTTAGGATTAACCTCTATTCCTCGCTCGGTTAGATAAAACCCGAGGAATTTTCCTGCACGGACTCTGAACGTACATTTATCCAGGTTGAATCGTATCTTTCATTTGCACGCATGGTCGAAGATTCTTTTTAGGTGACAGGCATGGTCGGTATCCTCGTGGGATTTAACAATCATGTCATCCATGTATACTTTGAGCATGTCTCTGATTTCTGTTCGGAAGACCTTATTCATCATGCGTTGATAAGTAGCGCCCGTGTTTTTCAAGCCAAAAGGCATTATGTTGTAGCAATAGTTTCCCGATTTGGTCATGAACGCGGTGTACTCTTTATCGGTCACGTCCATAGGTATTTGATTATACCCGAAATAGGCATCGAGGAAGGTCACAAGTTTGAAACCTGCAGAGTTATCGACCAATTTATCAATTTTAGGCAGCGAATAGGTGTCTTTCAAGCATGCCCGATTGAGATCGGTGTAGTCAATGCACATCCTCCATTTTCCATTACTTTTCTCAACGAGTACAACGTTTAAGAAGCAGGTGGTGTACCTGGCCTCGGTTATAAAATGAGCCTCTAGGAGGTCTTTTACAGCCTGTTCGGATGCTTCTACCTTCTCCTAGGACTGCTTTCTTCTCTGTTGCGCGACTGCTCGGGCGTCAGGGTTGATGGCTAGATGGTGGCATGCTATCTCCGGGTCCAAACCGGGAATTTCAGCAGCACTCCACATGAACAGGTCAGTGTTCTCCCTTAGGAAGGCTTTGAGTAGCTTTCTGGCTAGATCTGGGAGGTCAACTCCGACTTTGACGCCCTTGGAAGGATCCGCTCCTAGCGCTACCAGCTCGAAATCACCGTCGGGGATAGGTCGATCGTATGAGGAGAGTTTTGCAACCACCTATGATTGTTCGTCTTCCTCGGTGAATCTGTTGTCAAGCTCTATGGAATCCACGCGAGGCAATGCCTTATGTTCCTCGGAAGTATTGGGGAGTGTAGCCTTGATCGACTTGAGTTTTGTGGTTATGATACTGAGACCTTTAGAAGTGGCCTCGTAGAACCTACGAACAACTTCGATATCCCCGTGAATGGTGGCTACTTGTCCCAATGAAGTGTAATACTTCATCTTTAAATGTATTGTGGAAGGTACTGCTATGAGTTCAGCTAGGGTTGGTCGTCCCAAAATACATTGGTATAACGACGAGCAGTCTATCATGAGGAATTGTATTTTGACTGACCGTGTTGTCTCTCCCGCCCCAAAGGTGACGATCAGGTCCACATATCCCCATGGTAGGGATACTATCCCATTGAAGCCTTGGAGGTCCGAGCCGACGTAAGGTCTCAGGTGTGTTTCATTTAGCTGCAGGGTTGCGAACAAATGAGAATACATGATTTCGATTGAACTTCTTTGGTCGACAAAGATTCGGCGAATGTCAAAGTTTTCCATCTGAGTGGAGACTAGAAGGGGAATGTTGGCGTTGGGTGCTCCTCCGAGGAGACCCTCCTTATAAATGGAGATGGGTATGAAACCTCCTCGGGGAGGGTCGGGGGTTGAACTTTGATTTGAGCTGGTGTTGATCAGTTGATCGAAGCGTCATTTGACCGATCCTATCGTGATCTTGTTGGGACCTCCCCCAGATATCACCATGGCGGATGGAAAGGACTCCCACAAGTTGTATGTGGAGAAGTATGTTGGACCAGTATATGGTTCGGGGATGTAAAAATCTTATGGTCGCGTGATTCTTAGCGCGACTTGAAGATTAGTTTCCGTGATCGGTGGGGCACCGGCTTCAGCCTTCCAGGCTTCTTGGACCTCTTGTCTAGGGGTATCTTTATTCTTAGTGAATTGCTTGAGGTGGCCATCCCGAATGTGTATCTAAGTAGCATCCTTCAGGTGTATGCAATCGTCAGTATTATGCCCGTTTAACTTATGTATGCGACAATACTTGGTCTTGTCTGTATTTGGTTTGCTCGGCAGCTGTTTTGGGAATCTGACCCCGACTTGGTGGAACTCGGAGTTCGCGCACTTGGATAGGATCTTTTCCCGCTTAACCATGAGAGAACTGTAGTCGTGGAATCTTCCCATGGGTCCTTTGTGCTCCCGCTGTTCACGGGAGCGTTCTTCCTTTCTTTTGTCGCCTCTCCGTCGTGACGTCGAAGGATCGTCGTGTTTGGGAGGCTTTGTGTCCTTGTTACGCCGAGTATCACAGGCAGTACTTGCCGCTTATTTCTCCTCATATTGTGTCGCTCCCAGGATTTTCATCCTAGTACAAACGCGAAAGTGACGCGGAAAAGGTAGAGTCGCCAGCCATACATTTTTATCCCAAAAGAATGGGAAAGGTAATGTTGCACAAACCTGAGGAAGAAGGAAAGGACAAGGTCATGCGAACAAAAGATCTGGGTTCGGGGGTTGGTTACGACTTGGGAAGGTATTAGCACCCCAGATCGTCCGTCGTACCCGACAACATCCATGCTTGTTTGTTTGCTTCAAAGGGTGAGAAATAAGATGTTGCTGAATAAAACTGTTGACTGGAATGGGAATGAGAAAAGAACTGGAAAAGAGAAAGAACAGAAGAGGGAAAATGTAGGGAAAATAAAGAATGTGCTCGAACGGACCCTACCTCACTGCTTACGTACCTCATCGGGAAAATGAGGATCAGAGTCGACGTAGTTCACCTAACCAGGCGGGAACTTTGTTTATGTTTTTTATGGCTGGAACTGCGTATGTCTATGCTCAGGTGTTGCAGGCTCGTCTGGTACAAGTGCGTTTACCGTCTTGCATGTGAGACAAGTCGTCGCAAGTTCGCGTTGAGAATGAATGAGATGAGAAAAGAAGTTCCCGCGGGAAAGTCGTTTATTGTTTGTTTTTGTCTTTTGAGAGTTTTTGTATGAATTTGGCACAAGGAAGTGAATTCAAACTCTTTTCCATGGAATGTTTACTAGCTACTACATTCCAAGATGGAATAATAGAACAAGCACACCCAGCAAGGAGAATTTATCCAAGACCGGTTTCCATGAATTAGGGTCTAAGTTCACTAGCTTGTTGAACTTAATTAAGTGTTTTTGTTGTTTTTGTGAAGAAGTTTCTTTTAAATTTTTCTTTGTGAAACAACCCCTTGATAAGACTTGTACATCATGCTAGACAAGCTTACACCACTCCAAGTGGAATGAATGTAAGTGCCCCATGGAATAAGACTATACACAAGGGATCCTTTCATGCATTTATTAAGTGTTTTTTTGGATTTTGTTTGACGATGAGAAAGAAGGACTCAAGTTGCAAAAGGTATAAACTAAGGGACTAAGACTCAATCCTAATTTTCGTTATTTGTTCAAAGGTGGTCCTAATGGTTTATGTGGTTTTCTAAACCTAATGAATGAAAGGGAACTAGAAAACTACTAGAATTCAACTTACTTCCTAAGGAAGTTAAGTTGATTATAAGAACAATGGGAAAGCCTATACAAGTGAGAAATTCAAATAATAAGGCAAAACATTAAAATTGAAATAAGAAATAAATTCTAAAAATGCATATTAAGGTATAAAACCAAAAGCAAGCCTAAACTTCACCTAAATTTATTTATTAGAAATTCTAAGCCTAAGTCCTAAAACTAAGGGAATTTATCTAATATTATCATCCAAAAATCAGTAATTAAACTATACTAAATCACTTTAATATCCTAAGACTAATCCTAATTAAACTAATTCTTAATGAACCATAAGATTCTAAGCTAAACTAGGTGGATTTATCATGTAAAAATGGCCTGAAGATTAATGCACTAAAAATATTAAAAGTCCTTGGAAAAAATATGAAATTAATTCTCTAAGGTCCTAAACCTGACTATAGCATTGTGCTAAAAAATATCCTAAAAATTCAGAAGCTAACTATGCCTAAAAGTCACTTAAATCTACCTAAGGATTAACCACAATTTTACATGAATTAAGCTACCAAAACAGTAGATAAAATGGCCTAAAAATCTATCAAAAAATATCCTAAGTTCTATTATCAGTCCTCTAATCATAGCAAAAAGAATGGGCTAAAAATCCTACAGGAAGTGGGAGAAATAAAATGAACAAAATCATATGCAATTAAAGAAATTTAATAAAATGCTAATTACATGATAAATCGAAATTAAACCAAAAATAGCCAAAATTCAGAAAGTAAAAATGTCACAAATTTCTAAATTGAAATATTAACCTACTAGAATTTTTGTAGAATTTTATTATGATTTTTTCTATTTTTTATTGATTTATTTCTAACCTATATTAAAACCAAAAATAAAAATCTAAAGAAACATGGAGGGGGTGCAAAAAGTGATTTTTTGAAGTTAATATGCTAATGGGCTTACTACAATGGGGGTGCGGGTAGCAAAAGGCAAGGCCCATCTGCGCAGGCTATGAGGGAGTATGGTATGGACCTTGGTCAATTTCTTTGACTTTAATAAGAACCCTCTGATCAAAAGTCTTTCACATGTATTCATATCATGAGGCTTACAAACGCAGACACGGGAACTTATGGTGTACGACGCACACAAGAACAACCGTATAAAGGGCCAACTGAACGGTGACACGTGTCACCGCCGGTGTGGCTGGGAAACCAAAGAAATCCTCCAATCTTATCGCATAGGAATTTGAAAAGGGACGGTGGATTGATTGGGCTTTATTACACTTTATTGTTCTTAATTTCTTTTCATTATTCATAACAATCTCTTAATCTCCTTTATGATTATATTATTTAAAATTAAGAAAAAATAAAAATAAAAGTATATGAACCAGCTGAAACGTAACGCAACAACAAGCCAAGAAAAAACCCTAAGTTTCAAACGCTCTTCCTCCATCGCCGCTAACGTCATCTTCGTCTTCTTGACCCAATTTTGCCGCCGCTTTATGCCATCTCCACCTCCTTACATTCTCATATTCAACCTACCTACTGTATCCACCTCTAACCCCTCTTTCAAACCTAATTTGATTCGTCCTGGAAAACAAATCCTATCTTCATACACCAATCCTTCAAAAATCAAGAAATTCGCAACCTAACCAACATCATATAGGATCGACGAACGACACTACGCGATAACAAAATGCAACTGTTTGTACCTTATGATCTCGTCGACGAAACCGCGTATGGAGAGCTTGGTCTCGTTGAAGATGAAGCTACGAACGAACACAGGTTGAACGCCGATGAATACCGCAAAGTTGCAACCTGGTATGATTCTTCCCCAGCTCTTACTCGCGATTTCGAGTTAGCTATTACTTCCGAATTTATGACGTATCCTCTCGAATCTTGCTGCAGGTCGGAGATGACGTCGTTGTTGCGGTTGAAGACAATATGAGATCGATGCGGAACGGTGATGTGGATTAAGGAAACTCAGTGAAGATCGAAACGTGTTAATGATGAAGATGCACGTTTCTTGTTTGGCAAAGATTAAAATAGTGCAATCAATGATCGATCCGAGAAGAGAAGATGAAGGTGAAAACCAGAAAGATGCATCTGAAAATGCAGGGATTGAAATAAGGTCGAATTCAGAATGAGAGTGAAGAAGACGAATCAGAGAAAAATGGTTGAGGAGGTTGAAGAAATGGTTGAGGGAAGAAGGAGATTTTGGAAGAATGATGAGAAGATAGTGCAAAATGGGAAAGGGTTGAAGTTCTTCGAATTGAAGAAGAAGCCAAAATGATGAAGCATGTTCTGATTTATAGTAGCTGGAGGGTGCTCTTGTGATAAGCCTCAGATAAAAATCTTGTTGAAAGTTTGTTGAAATTCTGTTAGAAATTAGTTTTGATAGAACTTTTGTTTTAAATTTTTATTTTAGAGCGTTCACTGATCTTTTCATCATTCTTCACTTGTAGCATACCATATACTATTTGGAACGAAGAAGAAAGATAGCTTGCGACACATAGGACAGGCTCACAGTGTGCTATTCACGTCCATCCCTAATGTCGGGTTAATGCTACACCAATTTCCGATATAGGATATTCAAAAGAGGTGATCGCATTCAACTAGCAGACCATATTTTCGTTCATCCGCCGTAGGCTTCGAAAGAACGCATTCCTGGTAAACACAGCATTCAACGTCCTGACTTTTCAATGCCTCGAGATGTTTTTACTTATTTTCGCAATTTCTCATATGTTCTTCTTTCTTTTTATTTTGCTAAATTATTTCCCCCTCATTGATTCTTGTATTCTTCAGGACACTGATATTCGACGCGACTTCTGGACTTAAAGTTGTTAAATCTCAGCTTCCAAATGATCCAGACTGAAGAATGATTCGTCGATGTTGCATATTACACATTATACCCTCATGAACACACTTCTCACGTACAATAGATTGGCCTTTCAATGGAGATCTGAAGACTCGGTGAATTCGCATGGTGACATTGCTCAGAACTTGATATGTAATCAGTCGCCCTGTTATAAATATCGGCAGCAAGACATAACTCTCACCAACAGGATATTCACTTTTGTATTTCTCTTTCTTTTTCTTTCTTGATTTTTGGACTTGATTAATTGTATTTGAAAATTGAAGAAAATTCAGATTTTCATATTGATGAAGAATTTTTCTGTTATCCTAGAAATTTTGTTGTTAATCTTTTTTCCTTCTCAATTTTGTAAAAGCTTTCTCAACTAATTTCATATTGAAGTTTTTCTATGAGTCTTTTGTAATCTATTTTTGTTACAATCTGCCTTTTTTTCAAGGAGATAACTCTATTTAATGACCTCATTTTCTTGGCAAACTCATCTGCTTTTCATTGTTATTGGGCAGCCCTGGTACCAATCCCCCTAAGCCATGGCAATGTGCATCACAGTTACGAGAAAACGGGATTAACGGCTTCCGACGGATAATCCAAATACCTCCATAATTTGGACTTGGCAAACCTAGCACTTAGGGATTTTAGTACCAATTTTCTTTGTGTTTTATAATGTAGTCCCTGTGAATTCCGGACGCCTTTAAATGATCATGAATGGAATATGTTCAAACGAATTTGACTTCTAAAATATTGGAAACTTGCCTCTTTTGAACAAACCCTTACTTTGATGGAACTTGGACAATGTAAGAATCTCATAAAGACTATAAATGAGCTTGAATAATTGTAACTTTAAACTTTGAATGAATCTTGACTTTGCATGTCAAACGACCTCTAACTCTTTCGAGCCCATGGATTCCAATTAATTTCTAATAGGAACAAACTCAATCCAATTTTAACACCACATGACCTTGACTTCTCTATCAATTAATCAAGCAAAATCCAAAGTAACCCTTGATCCAAATAAATCCTATAGGCATAACATCGTGCTTTGAAAGGATCTTTACACCTCTGTATAACTTGTCATGATTTGTGCTTTGCAATTCGCTAACCTGATGGCCAATGATCTTAAAACAAATGACTCAAAGGAAACCTTAAATATGAAAAGTCATGTAGATTCTCTCTGAATATGAAAAATCCAAATCACCAGATAGAAATCAACCCCATGCCTTAGGAAAACCCTTGAATGTGATGATATAATCCTCAATTAACGAAACGTCCGCAAGCTTAATCATGGATAAGAAACCCTTAACCTTTCTTGAAATACACCCTGATGCTCTCAAGAAACCTTGACATCAATGAACTTTGATAAGAGGATGCTCACAATATTGGGAACCTAAACCCTTCCCTCAACCTGAGTGTAAGAACTTCAAATCACCAGAGAGTACTTCGATCTCATGCTTTAAGAACTGTGAAATGCACGATTGTGATGTTAATGATATGGTGAAAATGCAGATGAATGTGAAGCGTAAGCCAGTTAGTGGTAATAAATATGAGGGCGAATTTTGGGGTGTTACATATTGTATGTAGGCTTACACCTTGATGAGAAAGGCGTCGAGCGTGGCCGGTGTCTCGATCCCCTCGGTCTTCCTCAAATCACTTTGAGGTCGGAGTCCTCGCTCCAAGAGATATTTATTCATATCGTTCATGGTCGAAACCTGGACAACTTCTTTATTTAACCTCTCAATGTATGCTTGGAAGGGCTCTTATTTTCCTTGAACGATTGCCTCCAACGATGCCTCGGTTTTGGGATGACGCCGGGAGGCTGTAAAATGTCGGGAGAACGTCCTCCCTACCTGCCTCCATGAGGTGATGGACTCGTAGAGAAGACTCTTGTACCAGGCCATGGCTCCCTTTCTCAAAGTCGTGGGGAAAAGGAGGCATTTGATAGCTCCTCGGACACCTCGATGATCCAACAAAGCGTCGATGTTTTCAATGTGTTCGTCTGGATCGGTCGTGCCATCGTAGGTCCCCAAAGGTGGGGATTTTTCAAGTCCCTTTGGGAGTCTCATAGACATGATTTCTTCAAAGAGGGGCCACGAGGCTCATCCTCGTCGCTGGAAAATGGGGTGGCGGAACGGGAGCGATCGCCACGATGCCTGCAGGGAGGAGATCTTAATCAATTCCTGTTATCCTCGGGGGATGGTTGTGCCCCAGACTAGAGGTTCCTCCGTATTTTCTTTGTTTTAGGGGCTTGTTATGCCTGGGAGATGAACGGGTCCTCTTCTTGATAGAACCAGAAGCTTATGGTTGTTGATCTTTCATCTTCCTGGGCGACCTGTTGCGGGACCGACGATGCTTCCTCGTCGGGATAGGTGACCTGGAGTTTCTTGATTTCTCAAGAACGTCCAATCTTTCGCTCTGGCGTAGGAGCAGAAGGTTGATGGTGTTAGTCGCTTCGACCAATGCTGCTAGTGTTGGTTTGTCCCCTCTGGAATAGGGATCAAAGGGATATCAGCGGGCATGATATCTGGCTGATGGGATGGCTCAGGGTTGTTCAAGTCACTGTCCCGTTGCTTTACGGGGACGCTGGAAAGAGCACGAGCTTCAGCGAAATCCTCTTGGTGAGCCATCAAGAATGAAATCGAGAGTGATATTTTGTCTTTACGAACGGAGGGTGATAAGACGGGGAGACGATGTTTCCCACAGATGCCACCACTAATCTTACCTAATGATAAGAACCTCAAGGGCTGCTGACGTGGATCTTCGAGTCTGCTCGGGTGATGAGGAGAACGGGAGGGGGTGTACCTGCAAGGTATTCCGATGCCAAAGTCAGAATGGGAACAAGAGCTAGCAAGTATGAGTAAAGTTTTTGAGGAAAGAATATTCACTATCTGACGCTCTCAAATGAGAGGCTTTATAAAGAGAGCCCTCAACGCGTAGCCATTGGTCCTTATTTTTGGGTCTGGATCGCGGATCCCCCAAAAATAGGTAAATTCCATGAATAGAGCGAGGACGAGCATTATGCTCGGGAGATATTGTGTTGGGCACGAAGCGCCCGAGCGAGAGCTGTCCTGGTAAATTCTGGGCGGTCCCTGTCGTAGCCGAGCAGAGGCCATGGATGAGGAAGGGGGGACGACCACTATGGCAATGGGTCCCTTGGATAATGATTTATTGGGCCATTTCATGGGCCAAAAAGGGTTGGGGCATACCTAGTCGTTAGTCCAGTCCATAACACCTAGCTTGAGCCAATCCACACTATCCTTCTGACTCATAATCTTTTCCTCCATCTCTACACTGTGCATAACTTCTTCAGACCAGTATTTAACCTTTTGGATTAGCTCTTGGTTGAAAAGATTTCTTTGGAGGTTTTGGTGTGCTTGCTTTAACTGAATTTTATTTTCCTGAAGCTTCTTGACCCATGCTGTAATTTCTTTGTTAAGCTTCCTTATACATCCTTAAAATCTTTTCAATTTCCTCCAAAGGATGTTCATAGGTCTTCCTACTCCAGGTTTGCACCAGCTGTCATGAACCGCCTTTAAGAAATTTTGTTTGCCTGTTACACAATTCAGAAATTTGAACCTTGTTTTATAACTCCCGTGGTCCTGAAGATTCACATCCATGGTAACCTTCAAAGGTGAATGATCAGATATAATGGGGTTGGAGAATTTCAACACTACTATTAGGAAAACCATAAACCACTCCTTATTGCAAATTTCCCTGTCTATTCTTGAGTAGATCACCCCAGTGGTATGTTTATTAGACCATGTAAATTGGTTACCCCTAGTTTCATGTTCATGGAGCCCTGCCTCCTCCATCATAGTTTCTAGGTATGTGAATTCAGCAGCTTGAATCTTTTG
This sequence comes from Lathyrus aphaca, assembly GCA_963966055.1. Lineage (NCBI taxonomy): Eukaryota > Viridiplantae > Streptophyta > Magnoliopsida > Fabales > Fabaceae > Lathyrus > Lathyrus aphaca. The sequence continues at coordinate 57,099,811 of OZ014523.1, read as the reverse complement.
CCCCTATTCTGTCAGCTATAGTTAACACATTGTTAAAGTCTTCTATAACCATCAAAGGCCCCTGAAAGTCTTGGAAATGTTTTCCATATCACTCCAAAGGTATCTTCTTTGGCTAAGTTTTTTGTGTGCATATACCACAGTTACATTATGTGAGAATCTACCATCCACATGCTTAATGTCAGAATGAATAAACTGCTCAGAGCTACTAATATGGTCTATCTTCCATTTAGTTTTCCTCCACATCAACCAAATTCGACCATATTGGTGATGCTCATAATTATCAATATAGTCTCATTCCTAACCAAAACAGTTCCTTATTCTACTAGCCTTGTTTATTTTCACTCTAGTTTCTAACAATGCAAAACAAGATACCTGGTGGCTTTTGAGGTGATCTCTGACTTCAGTATACCTTGTCTGCTTATTAAGTCCTCTAACATTCCATCTTATCATCATGTAACATTTTCAATGGTTGCAGAACATTCTCCTAGCAGGGCAGCAAAACCATTTATATAGTCTACAATTGTTTCATCGTTGTTTTCATATATTAATTCCCTTCCCTTGAATGCTGAATTTTCTCTTGTCCATGTTGATGTTGGGGGGGGGGGGGGTCTTCTTCTGCCTTTTTTCCTTTGTCAATCTCATTTCCTTCTTTGTGCTCTTCATTTTTCTTTACCTCTTCATTTTGGATGACCACAACATCGACTTTTCTTGGTGCCCAAACTTGTTGTTGTGGCTTTTTAGGTTGCTCCTTCTTCTTGAATTCATGTCCCACTTTATGGCAAGTATTTCAAAATGGTGGCTTCCATTCATATTCCACAGGTTGTAATAGCTTGTTTCCTTTTGTGTCTTTGATTGTAATAGTTGACTGCATCTCAGTTGTTACATCCACTTCAATAAGAACACGCATATATGAGACTCTCAATTTCTTAGTTGTACACTCATCTGTCATCAATGGTTTCCCTATAGCACTTGCAATTTTCCCAATACTTGCTTCTACCCAATATAGCAATGGCAATTGGGGAAATATGACCCCAGATGGGCTGAATCTTTAATATGTCATCCTTCAGTTTGAATTCAGGATTCCATTCATGAAGAAACATATGTTTTCTGTAGATTGTGTATGGCCCTATAACCAGCACAACATCCTTATCCTCCCTATTCTGAAACCTAATGATGAAATACCCTTCATCATTAAAATTCAGTTTAGGTAAAGACACAAAATTCCAGGTATTCATCATAAATTTCTTCACAGTATTCATTGACAAAGAGTCCCCCATAGCATACATAATTAATGCATTTTCCCAATATAATCTCTCATATGCAACATCTTGTTCCTCTATTATAATCTCAATTTCACCATTAACAACCATTGGTGTTGTATATGCAATTGCAATACCATTCGAGGGTAAACGATTACCTTTACCGATATCCATCTATGGTTTGTTCTCCACGCGTTCTATGTCTCATTCAGCTGTTTCATTCACCACTTATCCCTCTTCCCGTAGAATCGATGCGTGTTGTGGTGTTTCATTCTACTTGGTAGTGTTGTTCACTTGTGTAGTACCCAGTTCTCTAGAGGATGGTGGTGGGGAAATCATGGTCACCGTTTGTGGAGTCACCGCTGCCTTTTTCTTTAGCCGGCCACGACTCATATCTCTCTGCTTTTTTTACGATGAAGAATCAATTATTCTTTGAATTTTTTAAATATTTCATTTAGGTTAGAGTACCAACCATTAATTTAATTCATTTCATTCTTTGTAAGCATATTTAGAATAGTCAAATTCACCATGCTACCTCCATTTCTTCAATCTTCTCTTTAAATATCATTACTAATTTGTGTAGACGAATAATTGTAAATTTGTTATTATTTACCCAAGTTGATATTTTCCGGCCTTAGAGAAGTAGTTCATTTATCAAAATAAAATGAAGTATCATTATTCAACTTAATAACGAGTATATCTACTGATAACTATGTTGCGTAAACAAAATACTACGAGTTTCTAATAATTTAACATAGAATTTCCTATAATAGATATCGTGTTAAAGTAAGATATTGTAATATTCATGCGAATTAGTATTTATTCAAGATTCACAATCTAAGATAAGCTAGTAAGTTAACTTATTTTGAGGATTGTTAATTGTTTTAGTATTAAGGTATTAAGAAAAACTCACTATACAATAATATCTATGTTTTTGTGTGTTTTAAGTTTTCACACAACAAAAGTTCTGATTCACGTTTTATTTAAAAGTTATAATTTCTTGTTGTGGTTTTAATTTTGTATTTTAGTGGTGCTCAAAATTGTGTCATTTGATATAACGTTACAATTTTTTTTTTTAAATAAGGGCATATTTCTTAAAGGGTCTTAATTTTTTTGAGGTTATAATTAGATTTTGTGTAAATTTGTTGTGAACATAAGTTTTGCTAAAAATTATTACATTAACATTAAAGAAAGTAAATTTTTATAAGGAAAAATAAAAGAAAAATATGATTTATAACATTTATGGTTTTTCAATAATATTAATATCATTAATTTCTATTAAGATCCTAACTTAAAATTCAATTTTTAAAGTGTATTAAATTTTAAATTTAGTGTGAGAATTCTTCCACAACCTGGTAGATCGCGCCAGTTGTGTTTATTTTAAATTAATAGATTAGCATATATTAGTCTCCTTATAATATCAAATTCATATAACCAAAGTGTTAGTCATTTAATATTTTTAATATCATACATTTTATTATTAAAAAAATTCAATCATAATTTATTTTTGAATATATATAAAAAATAATGTTCAAATTGTTTAAAAAAAAGTGATTATTTTATAAATTTATATTAATATTGTAAAATTAATTTCACTTAATCTTAAACTAAATATATTGAATAATTTAAATATATTAATGTAAAAATATAGAATAATTTAAATGTAAATACAAAAACTCCAATTTCCAACATTGAGTTACAATTTAATTCTCTAGGAAATAAAAACATTCACCACCGGCCATAGAAATTGAACACATCTGACATGTCATAAAAATTACTCAACCTTGTTAGAAAAGTTATATAAGTTCACATTATCGCTTAAGAACTTATATAAATAGGAATCAAAATTATAATTTTCTCAGAACTTTTCAAAATGAGCATTCTAACAACACAATTTGTGATCGTGGTGACATTGATTTTAGCAAGGCAAATTAAAATAGATGGAGACTCAAATTCAATTTCAATTACAAATGATGAAGTGAACAAAAACTCCTTAACCAACATTGTTGTTGAAGAAGTTGGTGATGATTATCTAGGACCAATTGAATGTAGTATAAGTGCAACAATATGTAACAATGGAGAATTTCCACCAAGAAGTATATGTTGTCGAGATCGATGTGTCGATCTTACTTCTGACTTTTACAATTGTGGCATTTTGGGCTTATTTGTCCACCTCATTTGCCGTGTTGTAATTGTTTATGTGTAAACCCATATATCAGTCCTTTTAATTGTGGTGAATGTGGAAGGTGTGGAATATTGATCGAACTCTGATGCGAAAGAGGTTTAGCATGAAGTCGAAGTTGGTTCACATGTTAGTGCAGAAGTTATACATATTGTAGTCGAAGTCAGTTCTAGTATGTATTTTTAATTGTTTCCTTGATGTTGTAGAGTTTGTTCCAAGGTACAAATTTATGAGATATTGGAATGAACTCTAGGTTTAGCATGTCGTCGAAGTCCTCTCACATGTTGTTGTTTAAATTGGGTCTTGTGTTATGGATCCAATTGTTTAAGTTAGCTTGTACCCTAAGTTAGCTTATAATGGGTAATTGTTAAAAAGCTCATTAGGTTAGTATGTTAGTTTTCTTATAAATAGCACACTAGTCTCTCATATTTTGAATAAGGGAAAATAGGAAGATAAAACCCTAATTCGAAAGTGAGAGAGGTTATTTGTTATTCTTGTATACTCGTAATCTTGTTTTAAGAGAAACGAAAGAATAGCATTTTATAATCAATCATTTTATCTGTGGTTACCATAAACCCTAACCCTTGTGGGTTTCTTGATCATAAATAAACGTATTATACTTTGTTTCTAAGGTATCTGATTCATAACAAATTGGTGCGGTGAGCGTGGAGAAGATGCCTTCAACAAAGTATGAGACTGAAAAGTTCACCGGTGTGAACGACTTCAATTTGTGGCACTTGAAGATGAAATCTCTACTTGTTCAACATGCTTATTTTGAAGCGATTGAAGGGAGAGACGACCATGAATGTTGTGTTGACGATAGCTGAAAATAAGACCATGATTGTGAAAGCACACATTGCAATATTGTTGAGCCTTAGTGATAAGGTTCATCGACAGGTATCAAAGGAGACGACAGCGTCAGGGTTATGGTTGAAAATTGAAGGTTTGTACATGACCAAATCGTTGGTGAATCGACTCTACCTGAATCAAGACTTGTATTCATTCAAGATGAGTGAAGACAAAGTGTTGGATGAGTAGTTGGATATGTTCAACAAGTTGATTCTTGATCTTGAAAATATTGATGTGAAGATCGATGATGAAGATCAAGCGTTGCTGCTGTTATGCGCTTTTCCCAGAACACTTGCTCAATTAAAAAAAATCGTCTTGTATGGAAGAGAGTCCTTGACCTTTGAAGATGTTCAATTTGTCTTGTACTCTAAGGACTTGAACGAATGAAAGGAGCATAAACCTTCGACGCTTGGTGAAGGTTTGGCCATTAAGGCGAAATTCTTGCAAAAGGATGGTAAGTTTGACAAGAAGAAGGGTAAAAATTAATAGAAATCTTATAGTGGTGAAACATCTGGTGTTCAATGTTATCATTGTAAGAAGGAGGGCCACATTTGAAAGGTGTGTCCTGAACGCCTAAAAGATCATGGAGGTAAGGATAATGGAAACGCGACCATTGTTCAAGATGATTTTGAATCATCTGATGTTCTAGTGGTTTCAAGTGGCGACTCAAGAAAAAGAGTGGATTATGAAATTAGTGTTGCTGGGAAACAACAAAGGTTGCAAAATTGCAGGTATTGGATATGTGAGATTCAAGCTCCATGATGAGTCAATAAGGCTATTTATTGAAGTTAGGTATGTACCTGACTTGAAGAGAAATTTGATTTCTCTTGGTGAATTCGACACGAAGGGATATGTTTTTCAAGGAGAGAAAAATATCCTAAGAGTCATGAAGGGTCGAAGGAAGTCTTAAGAGGCGTGAAGAAACAAGGATTGTATACCCTTGAGGCTGAAGTTGTAAGTGGTTCGAGAAATGTTTCATCCACGAAACTTTTGTCGAATACAAAATCATGGCACATGAGATTGGGCCATGTCAGCGAGAGAGGCCTGATCGAACTGGGGAAACAGAACCTTCTAGGTGGTGACAAAGTCGAGAAGTTTGAGTTTTGTTAACCTTGTGTATTTGGTAAATCATGTAGGGTGAAGTTTAACAAAGGTAAACAAAGAACACATGGATCCCTTGATTACATCCATACTGATCTTTGGGGACTGTCGCGGTGAGAATCGGATACCAAGCTATTAAGTGAGCTTGAATCGCAAAACTTTTATGTTCACCACCGACTTTAATTTAATCCAAAGGGAAAAGGGAAAAAGATCGTAAAAACCCTAAATGAGGAGAAACTAGGTTCGGGGGTTGATTATACCTAGGGAAGGTGTTAGCATCCTAAGCATCCGCAGTATCCTACGGGAACCTCTTGTTAATATTTGTATTTTTGTTATTTATTGCTTATTAAAATTATGGGAACCTAAGGTTTTATTTCTAATGGTGCTCGCACAACATCGCATCGATGCCTACGTATCGGGTATAGAATCAGAGCACTCGTAGTTCTCCTAAGGATTAACGGACACTTGGTTACGCTCAAGGTTCGCGGGGAAGGTAAGTGTTATGGCAAACACTCACGTGACTTTAGGAAAGTCACAAAAAGTTATAAAATAAAAGCTAAGGACCTAATGGCTAAAGACCTAAGGATGAGGGACCTAATTGCTAAGGTCAAAAAGGTAACTAGGGATTGCTAAACTTCCTATGACATTGAGTCAACTGCAGGAGTCTTTCCCTTTTGGATTGAAAAGCATAAACAAAAATAAATAAGGGTGCAAGCTCCTAAGACTAGGCAAAGGCTGCTACTTGCAAAAATAAATTGGATAAAATAAATAGGAAATGCAAAGACAAAGGCTTGGTAACCGGGCTATGGCTCGATATATGGATCGAGAATGCGGGGGTGGAAAACAAACGCAGTGCGACAATTTTCTTAAGTTAAAAAAGCTGTGAAGTGTAAGGAATGTGCAGACGGCGATCGTAAACGACCGACTTACGTGTGTGAGTGTATGTGAAGTTCACTTGGCGTTGGACCAAGGAATTATATTATTTTTGAAATGAAGTTAATATGGTCTAGGAATATGAGAAATAAATAATGAGTAATAAATAATAGTGAAATAAATTATGAAATAGAAATAAATAAATTAAATAAATTAAGTAGAATAAAAATAAATGAATTGAAAAATAAATAAATGCATGAAATAGAAATAAATAAATGCATGGCCTCATATGGGTCACGATTAATCGGAAACGATTTATCGTGACCTTTGTCATATCATCGGCCCTAAAAAATAAAATCAAGAAATTATATATTTTTTTTTTGACTACTTATAATGATAATAATAGAAAAGAAAATTCTAAAATTAAAATATTTTTTATTTTTATTTTATATGTTATATGTATATGATTCTTAACTAAATATAATAACAATAGAGTAGAAAAGAAAATTAAAATTGAAATGTTTTTTATTTTTATTTTATATATATAAATTTCTAAATATAATAATAATAATAATAGAAAAGAAAAATTCTAAAATTAAAATGTTTGTTTTTATTTATTTTATATATATATTTAAAACGAGAAAGAAAAGAAAGAAAAATAAATCACTAAATAAAAAACAGAGGGGGGCCAAATTGCTAATTCGGTGGGCCTAGCCCACAATCAAATAACTCCATGGAGGGGTGTGAGGCTGGATTGGGAAAACCGACCGGGTCAAGGGCCATACCGGTTCGGTAAAGCTGATGCCCAAAGAAAAAACTTAGGGTTTGTGGAACCAGTTCACAAATTTTTCACACGAGAAAACAGGGTAGATCATCAAAATTCCGCGTGACTTGCTCACTCTCCCACTCTCGATGTCATCTCTCTCTCTCAGCTCAGCGATGCTCTCTCACTCTCAATCGCATTTCTGCTTCTCTCCGTCTTGATTCTCTCATGGCTCTCGACCTCGCGTTTCTCTCCCTCTCACTCGCGATTTGATTCATGTCCGTTTGGGTGTTTCACGGTGAAAGGGTTTTCGGTGATGTTGATGGTGAAGTTTGGATGTTGTGGTGAGTTCACGATTCTTATCTCATTTTTTGTTCAAAATTTTTTTGTGTTTTGATTTTGGTAGTGGTTTTCAGGTTGTGAAGTGAGGTGCTTTAGCGTTGTGCCGGTGGATATGGTGGCAGAAGTGAGGTTTTGTGGAGATTGAAGGTTTTCTGGTTTGGTGGGTTGGAGGTTGTGCGTTTGGATGTGGTGAAGGTTGGTTTGGAGAAGACGATTAGGCTAGCGGAAGTTTCTGGGTTGGATTTGTGCTCCTATCTCACTTTTGGGATTCTCACTTGGTTCATCACTCTATTCGTCTCAGTTCCACTTTCAGATTCTGCTCAGTTCTTGCTCGCGATTTGTGTTCATATATTTACGGTTTTGATGGCCGTGAAGGTGTTTGAGTGAAGAGATTTTGGCTGGTTCGCTTGTTCACAGGTTTGGAGTGGTGGCCGGCTGCGAGTTGGTTTGGATTGTTTGCTGGCTTGGTTCGGTTATCTCTGTCAGGCCTCACGTTCAATTCAAATTTTCTCGGCTGCTCACAGTGGGTTTGGCGGTGGTTCTCGATTGTGAATGAGGTTATGGTTTGTTTCTCACACGGTTCTGGTTTGTGGGGTTCTGGTTTAGCCACGGAGCTTGTTTGCTAACAAGTTTAGATTTTTTTTGATTCGCATTTTTGTGGTTTGAGAGTTTTCTCACAGTTTGGATTTTTTATCTCCTCTTTGTCAATTTGTTATGTTTCAGATGGTGATGTATGTATTGAGGGGTGGCGGTCTGGTTTTTCACGGTTTTGGATTGATGGTTCGCGACATGGTGGTGGTGACGATTTGTATGCTATGATTGAAGATGAAGGTTAAGGGATGCAGTTCTGATTTTCACGGATTCTTGTGTGGTTTGTGTGATTTCAAAGATTTTATGGCAGTGGTTTCGAATTGGTTTATGTGTTTAGAGGGAGGACTACGTTTGGAGATGGCGGACTTCGTTCATGGTTTCGACATCGACACCGGTGCGAAGTGTTGTTGATTGGTGAAACAAGGGTGGAAAATACGAAGGTGTTTGGGACAGGTTTGAAGTGGTGAAGGTTGTTGTGAGGTCAGTTCAGATTTGTTAAAGGTGGTTTCGTTGGTAGTTGTTTTGGTGGTTTAATGTTCTGTTTCTTGTGACAGGGGTGGTTTTCCGTGGCTGGGGTTGATGGCTTATGGTGTGGTTCTGTTTCAGGTGTGGGCGGTGGGACGGTGGTTCTGTGTGTTTCTTTTTGTTGTTATTGGTTTACTGATGGCAGAAGGTATAAGCTTATTTGTGAGTTGATTATTCTTTTGCAGGGGCTGTCAAAGGTTGATGGTGAGATGCGGTTCGTGGCTTGCGGTATATGATTTGGGTTGTTAGGTTATGTAGACTTTTGTTTATTGAAGGTGGGTGAAAATATAGTATGTGTTGGTAATGTTGAAGGAGGAAAGGTGGCTGTTAATGGTATGAGCTGCGTTTTTTGGTGGAGATGCGGTTTAGGGAAAAGGTGATAAACTGAGATTTTGCGTTTGGCTTTGAAGACTGGTTTGGTTGGGCTCTGGTTTGAAGGCTTGTTTTAGTTATGGCTATGGCGGTTTACGGATTTGTGTCTGGTTTATGAATCAGTACTGTGCGCGGTTATGCTGGTTGGAAGGTTTGATTTTTTTGTGTGGTTGTGTTTGTTCGAAGGGGTGTCTGATTTGTTTCGAAAGGGCTGGCGGGATTTTGAGCGGCTAAAGGTGGAAACAGGCTGGAAGATGGTGATAGTCGTGAAGGATGATGATGGTTGTGATTTGGCAAGGATGTTGTTACATTGAAGTGAATCGGTGAGTTTGTGATTGATTTTTTTCTGGTTTTGACAGTCTGTTGGGCTTACATTTGGGACTGGTTTTAAGTTAAGTTTTTTTTTGAAGTTCTTTTATTTTAATATGAAGTTTTCACTCTATGTGCAGATTTGAAATGAAGCTAAAAAGAAACCATCTATGAACACAAGCTGTAAAGAGGTGAAGGGAAAAAAAGAATCATACCGGCCCGAATGTTATCGGGGTGAAGGATCCACCAACGGTAAGCTTCCCTCTCTTTTGCTGATCCACTCCTTGTTGTTATTGCTGAAATTTTTGTTCTCCCTTTTCTCCTCTTTTTGAAGTTTAAGTTGGCTGAATTTTTTGTGTGTTGTTTTTGGTGTTTTAAGGCTGAGTTTTGGGACTAATTTTTTGGTAGTTTTCTAATATAACAGTGTGGTTTTGAGGGCTGTCTTGGGGTATTTTTTTTTTATTTTGAGAGCTGTTTGTAGTGTGTTGGAGGGCTATTTGGAACTGTTTTGTAGTGTTTTGTTGATGCTGAGTTTGGTTGATTCTTTTGTGTTTTTTTTTTTTGAACTGTTTTGTGATGTTTTTGAAGGCTGAATGTTTGCTGAATTTTTGTGGTTGTGAGGCAGATTTTTTTTTGTGCTTTTGAATGTAACAGTGTTGCTTATATGGTTGTTTTTTTGTGTTGCTTTGGAGCTGTTCTGATAATGTTTTTGTACCATGAAACTTGTAGGTGAAGAGTGCCTTGAGGGAGGAGACACATGCTGAATTTTGCAGCAGTGGGTGGAGAAGTGGAGCAGGAAATGGTTGGTGGCTGCATGCTGATTTTTTTGTCTTGTGGTCCTGATTGTACTGCTGCATTTGTATTCTTGCTGAATTTTTTTGTACAATTTCCTTTCTTTTTTTTTCTATGTAATTGTAACAAAACAATATTATGGAATAAATTTGATTATTTACATTTGATTATAATTTGAAATGAAGCTTAATATTTGAAATAAGAACTTAAATATAAACTTTAATTAAAAGTGAATTAAAAAAAAAGAATTAAACTTAAAATTGAAAAAATAATTTATAAACTTAAATAAATAAACTTGGAATTAAAATTAACTTAGAACTAAAGAAACAAATTTGGAATTTAGAAAATAAACATGAATTGAAATTGACATTAGATTTAGAAATAACAACTTGAAAATGAAATAAAATTAAAAATTGAAGAATAGAAAATAAATTCAAAAATAAAACTTGAAAATGAAATAAAAATTAATTTAAAAATGCGAACTTGAAAATGAAAAGAAATAACAAATAAATTTAGAAAAAAAAATTGAAAATTGAGCTAAAGATTAGAAATAGAAATTTTAAAATAGGAACTTGATAATAGAAACGAAAATAGAAAATAAAATTGAAACACAAAATGAATTAAAAAGTTAAAAATAAGAAAATGAAATTAAATTAAAATGGAAGCTTATAGGTGAAAAGACATTAAGAATCAAAAATATAAATAGCTAGAAAATGAGAAGAAATAGACAGAAAATAAAATCGGGAAAAATCCCTGCTAAGTGCGATAAATGTATGATTATGAGCAGTTAGGGGTAAAATTTGGGATGTGACAGGGACCTGCAAGGAATCCTTCACAATCAGGTGCAAGATATTTTCTATCCATAGTTGATGATTATTCTAGAAATTTATGAGTATTCATTCAGAAGACTATTAATGAAACCTTTGATAATTTAAAGAGTTGGAAGGTTCTGGTGGAAACTCAAATTGGAAGAAAGGTCAAGAGGTTGAGAACTAATAATGGCCTTGAATTATGAAATGAAGCTTTCGACAGTTATTGTGTCGAGTCTGGGATTGCAAGGCATAAGACTGTAGCAGGTACTCCTCAACAAAATGGTCTAGCTGAGAGATTCAATCGAACAATCCTTGAAAGGGTTAGATGCATGTTGGTTAATGCTGGATTGAAGAATGTGTTTTTGGTTGAGGCTGTTTCGACAACAACATATCTGATAAATAGATGTCCTTCAAATGTGTTAGATATGAAGACACCTAAAGAAGTTTGGTCGGGACATCCACCAGATATCAAAAAACTGAGAGTATTTGGTTGTGTAGCCTATGCTCGCATTAGACAAGACAAGGTCGAACCTAGAGCTCTAAAATGCATGTTCATGGGATACCCTGAAGGAGTCAAAGCTTATAGGCTATGGTGCCTAGAGCCAGGTCATAGGAGGTGTATCACCAGTCGAGATCTAGTTTTTAATGAAGCTGAGATGGCTTTCAAGAAAACTGATGATGTTGACGAAGAGCTGGAACAAGGAGAAATTCCTGTTGAGGTGGAGAATAGTGATGCTGAATTGCATGACCTAGATGAAGTCGAAGAAGAAGCAAAAACTGTTATCGAAGATGTGGATACTGAAAATGACTACCTGCTGGAAAGAGACATGTTAATAAGAGTAATCAAGCCACCTCAAAGACTTGGTTATGCAGATCTTATAGCTTATGCCTTTACCTCTGTAAGTGAGGTTCTAGAGGAAGAACCTAGAGACTATAAGGAAGTTATGAGGAGTCGAAATAAGACTGAATGGTTGAAGGCCATGGAACTGATCGAAAAACATGCTTGAGCCAGGTTAGTCAGCTGTAAATGGATTTTCAAATTTAAGGGAAGGAGTGGCGTCGAAGAGATACAAGGAAAGGTTGGTTGCAAGGATTTTCACTCAAAAAGAAGGTGTTAACTTCAATGATGTGTTCTCTCCTATTGTGAAGTACATGTCCATTCAAATGTTGCTTGCCATTGTGGCATAGTTCGACCTTGAACTGGAACAGATAGATGTGAAGACTACGTTCTTGTATGGTGATCTTGATAAAACAATCCTGATGAGGCAACCTGAAGGGTATGTCGAAGAGGGAAAAGAATAGTATGCATGAAAACTGAAGAGATCTTTATAAGGGTTGAAACAATCTCCTCGACAGTGAAATAAGAGATTCGACAAGTTCATGGCACACATAAGTTTCATCAGAAGTTAGTTCGACCACTATGTTTACTTCAGATTTCAACCTGGTAATTCATTTGTTATTTTGTTGCTTTATGTGGATGATGTTCTAATATCAAGCAACAATGTCGAAGATGTAATGAGGGTGAAGGTTGAACTTAATAAGGAGTTCAATAAGAAGGATCTGGGAGTTGCGTCCATTATTCGTGGGATTGACATCCTAAGAGATAGAAAACAGTCGAGATTATGCTTATCTCAAGAGGCATACCTGAAGAAGATTCTCGACAAGTTTGGTATGTCGAATTCAAAGCCTGTTATGACTCCGAAAAACCCTCAATTCAAGTTGAGTATATATTAGTGTCCCAGTACTGATGTCGAAAGAACTTATATGGATAGCATTCCATATGCAAATATAGTAGGTTCTTTCATATATGCTATGGTCTGAACTAGACCTGACATAGCATATGCAGTTATTGTAAGCACGTACATGGCGAATCTTGGAAAGGATCACTGGCAAGCATTGTGGATTCGAAGGTACATAAATGAGTCTTTGATCAGAGTCCTAATTTATGGTGGAGCCTTGGGTGAAGATAGTAAATCAGCAATCGAAGGATATGTCGACTCTGACTATGCAGGATGTATGGATTCTAGAAAATTTATTTCTGGATATGTTTTCACTATGTTTGGCACAACAATTAGTTGGAAAGAAACACTTCAAGAGGTTGTTTCCTTATCAACCACTGAAACAGAATACATCACCCTAACTGAAGTTGTAAAGGAAGCATTGTGGCTTGAAGGTTTTGCAAAGGAGCTGAAACTTCAAGGTCGAGGTATCATTGTTAAACGTGATAGTCAAAGTGCATTACACTTGTCGAAGAACTCATCCTATCATGAGAAAACCAAGCACATTGATGTGCGACTACATTTATTCATATGGGTAATCGAGCGTGGAGAAGTCCAAGTGCTGAAGGTTTCGACAGATCATAATGTTGCTGATATGATCACCAAGATGTTGCCCTGTTGCAAGTTTTTCCACTGTATGCAGTTGATAAAGTTGCATGAAGAAAACTAGTTTGTTTCTTGTTGGTATAGGGTGTGTTCCAAGGTGGAGATTTGTGGAATATTATAACAAACCCTAGTACGAATAGCATGCCTTCAAAGTCCGCTCACATGTTATTGTTTAATTGAGCCTTGTGTTATGGATCCAATTGTTTAAGTTAGCGTATACCCTAAGTTAGCTTGCAATGGGTATTTGTTAAAAAGTCCATTAGGTTAGTGTGTTGGTTTTCTTATAAATAGCATACTAGTCTCTCATATTTTGTATAAGGAAAAATAGGAATATAAAACCCTAATTCAAAAGTGGGAGAGGTTATTTGTTATTCTTGTATATATACTTGTAATCTTATTTTAAGAGAAAGAGAAGTTTATAACCAATCCATTTATCAGTAGTTACCCTAAACCCTAACCCTTGGGAGTTTCTTGATCATAAAGAACCCTATTATACTTTGTTTCTAAGGTATTTGATTCACAACAGAAGAGTATGTCCTATTGGAAGACTTTGTTTTTGGGGTGTGGGCGCGTTTGAAAAGCCATTGTTAGCCCCACTTTTTTCTCCATCAAAGATTCATCATCCAATTCCAAAGGACTAATTTATAATTATAATATTATGTTATGTTACTATTATTATTAAGGATGTTATGATGTAGGTTGGAAAAATGAAATAAATATTTATGTGTTAGTATAAGAGCATCATTTAATGATTATAATATGCTTAGACAAATTGGATTAAATTATTTATGGGGTATTTAAAATGGGGTTTATATGGATTTGAAAGTAAAAGTCCATTTAATTTAAAGATATAAAGTATATGCAGTTAGATTAGATTTTGGATAACATTTTTAAAAAGTTTGATGGATCAAGAGCGTTCAAGTTAATTTGGTTTATTTTGAATTATTTTTCCATAATATATATATATATATATATATATATATATATATATATATATATATATATATATATATATATATATATATATATATATATATATATATATATATATATATATATATAATATTTATTTTGATATAAAATATTATTTATAATGTATTAAACTTTAAAATTAGAAAATGAGATTTATCCCTTATGTTTGAATCATATAAAATGATAAAAAATTAAATTGAATTAATAAGGGATATTAAAAACAGAACAATTAATAGTATGAATTTAATACTTTATATATATATATATATATATATATATATATATATATATATATATATATATATATATATATATATATATATATATATATATATATATATATATATATATATATATATATATATATAACACATTAAACCCGACCGTTGAGATAGCTTTCGGGTCACATATTCTATGTAGTTTCAGTTTGATTTGAATTTTAAAATTCTATTCGAAATCCGATTCAATCTAAACATATGAAATTCAAATATTTAAAAATATTTAATTTTATATGATCATAGAATATTTTGAATAGGTTTGAAATTTTAATTTAGATTGATTTTGATTTAATTAATATATATTCTAATTTATTATTCATTAAAAGGATTATTTTAATATTTTAATAAGATTGGAGAGTCAACAATTATTTAAATTTTTTTATATTTTATTTACGATAAAGAATCAATTATTCTTTGAATTTTTTAAATATTTCATTTAGGGTAGAGTACCAACCATTAATTTAATTCATGTCACTCTTTGTAAGTATATTTAGAATAGTTAAATTCACCATGATACCTCCATTTCTTCAATCTTCTCTTTAAATATGATTACTAATTTTTGAAAATGAATAATATTTCCCCTTTTTTTATTTTATTTTCCAACCTTAGAGAAGTAGTTCATTTTGAAAATGAGTATATTGACTGATAACTGTGTCGTGTAAACAAAATGCTACTAGTTTATATTAAATTAACATAGAATTTCCTAGAATAGATATCATATTAAAATAAGATATTGTAATATTCATGTGATTTATTATTTATTCAAGATTCATAATCTAAGATAAGCTAATAAGTTACCAGGATTGCTATTGTTTTAATATTAAGGTATTAAAGAAATTCACTATTCAATAATATCTATGTTTTTGTGTGTTTTAAATTTTCACACAGCAAATGTCCCGAGACGTTTTATTTAAAAGTTATTATTTCTTGTTATGATTTCAGTTTTGTATTTAAGTGGTATTTAGGATTGTGTCATTTGATCAGACGTTACAAAAATTAATTTAAAATAAGGGCATATTTCTTAAAGGTCTTAATTTTTTGTGAGGTTATAATTGATAAACATAATTTTTTGTTAAAAATGATTACATTAACATTAAAGAAAGTAATTTTTTATTAAAAAAAATAGAAAAATATGATTTATAACATTTATGTTTTTCCAATAATTTTATGTGATTACTTTCTATTAAGATCCTAAGTTAAAACTCAATTTTAAAGTATATTAAATTTTAAATTTGGTGAGAGAATTCTTTCGTGAACCTGATAGATCGTGCCAGTTGCATTTATTTTAAATTTAATAGATTAGTGTATATTATTATAATTATAATATCTAATTCATATAACCAAAGTGTTAGTTATTTAATTTTTTTCATAACATACATTTTATTAAAATGTTTTTCCAATCATAATTTAGTTTTGAATATATATAAAAAATAATTTTCAATTTTTTTAAAATAAAAGTGATTATTTTTAAATTTTATATTAATATTATAAATTTAATTTTACTTAATCTTAAATTAAGAATATTGAATAATTTAAATATATTAATGTAAAAATATATTGAATAATTTAAATGTATATACTAAAACCTCAATTTCCAAAATTGAGTTACAATTTAATTCCCTAGGAAATAGAACCATTCACCGGCCACCGTCCATAGAAATTGAACACATTTGACATGTCATAAAAGTTAATCAACCTTGTTAGAAAAGTTATATAAATTGACATTTTCACTTAAGAACTTATATAAATAATAATTTTCTTAGAACTTTTCAAAATGAGTATTCTGACAACACAATTTGTGATTGTGGTAACTTTGATTTTAGCAATGCTAATTAAAATAGATGGAGACTCAAATTCAGTTTCAATTACAAATGATGAAGTGAAGAAAAACTCCTTGACCAACATTGTTGTTGAAGAAGTTGGTGTTGATTATCCAGGACCGATTGATTGTAATATAAGTGCATTAATATGTAACAATAGAGAATTTTCACCAAGAAGTGTATGTTGCAGAGATCGATGAGTCGATCTTACTTCTGACTCTTACAGTTGTCGTGTTTGTGGTCTTATTTTTCCACTTGCTTTACGGTGTTATAATTGTTTATGTGTAAATCCATATGTCAGCCCTTTTAATTATGGTGAATGTGGAAAGGTATGTCCTATTGGAAGGTTTTGTTTTCGGGGTGTGTGTGCGCGTTTGAAAAACCATATATTAGTTGAGGTGAAAACATTTTTTTATAAAATGTATTATTTACATTAGTGTCAATGCATTGGAGACTCGTACCACTGCACTGAAAGAGCTTCTTTGTATCAAACCATCGATGTCTCATTAATCAACAAAAAAAACATAAATCTATATAATAAACAATACAAAATATATAGGATTCTAACTCTAAGTGTGACTACAAAGACTCGAGGAACAAGTGTTCAGGGCCTGTCAAATTCCTCAACAATAATGACGCAATTCACAAGCCCTAACCCAAAAATCCTTCGCAGGACGACGATGAGCAAGAAGATCTTCGCCAAAAAAATTGTACACCAAATTCAAGCTATTGGCCCATAAGCAACCATTCGATCAAATCAAACGATATCCCATAACTTGCATCAAACCATGTTGATTCAGTTTTAACTACCATCCATATATAAACCATGTCACACGCCATAGTAGTTATTCATTAATTCTCACTCTTGCAAATTACATCAATGATCTCAATAACTTGTGTGTTGGAGTATTAATCTTTCAAATTTATCCTCACTCCACTACATTAGAGACTCATATCACTGCACTAAAAAAGCTTATTCCAATACACCAAAAATGACTTTTAATAGCGCATCTTAGAGAACGCTTTATTAAGAAAGCGCTGCTATAAGTAAAAATAAAATAAAACACGGAAACTGTTCAAAAATAATAGTGAAAGCGCTGCTAAAAGTCATACCTTAGACAACGCTTTTGGAAAAGCGTTGTCTAAGATAGACATTAGACATCGCTTTTTGTAAGCGCTTTTAAAGGAATATCTTAGACAGCGGTTTCTTCAAAAGCGTTGTCTAAGGTATTATAATTTAAAAAAATAAATATCAAAACCGCTATCTAAGGTTGACCTTAGCCAACACTTTTCAAAAGCGTTGCACTTTTCAAAAGCGCTTTTAAAGGGCTCCCTTAGACAGCACTTTTGAGGAAAGCGCTATCTAAGGTCTAATTAAATGAAAATATTAGAATACTCAGTATTCTATTTTCATATCTTTCTTTCCCTCTCTACGAACGATACTGTTACGAACTAACGAAGCTTCTAACGCCACCGTCGTTCACCGTGCTCCTCTGTGACGTTTAAGGTTGCCTTCGTTCTCCTTCCTCCACCGTATATTCTCTCATTTTCGGTAAGTTTATTCTTTTTCTCCGTTAGGGCAAGCACGAAAATAACTTATCTCTGTTAGGGCAAGCACGGAAATAACTTATAAAGATGAAAGAAGTAGCTTATAGAGATGAAAGAAGTAGCTTGTTACATTATTATATTTAATTTGTTAGTACACGTTTAGTTTGAGATTGAGGAAATGCTTACTATTTTGATCTCTTTTTATATATAGTTGACCATGGTTGAAGAAGTGCTTATTATTTTAATCTCTTTTTGAAATTGAGGAAGTGCTTATTATTTTAATCTCTTTTTGTATATAGTTGACATTGGTTGAAAAAGTGCTTATTATTTTAATCTCTTTTTGAGATTGAAGAAGTGCTTATTATTTTAATGGGAATAACTTATTATTTTAATCTCTTTTTGAGATTGAGGAGTGCTTATTATTTTAATCTCGTTTAGTTTGATTTGTTAGTACATGTTTAGTTTGAGATTAAAGAAGTGCTGATTAATAGTTATAGCTTGGAAAGTTCGTGTTTAGAAATATTGTGTGGCTTATTTGTGAATAGTGTGCTATAGTAGAATAACATATCGGTGGTACGGTTTATTAACGGCATTCTAAGGTATTTTATTTTGTTAACCTTAATAAGTAGAAAAACCATGGATAAAAAATGGATGTTTGTCGATTGATTGACCAAAGAGTACTAGAATGGGGTTGCGGAATTCGTTAAGTTTGTTATTCAACACATTGAAGACCCTAGTCGAATGAAATGTCCTTGCTTGAGTTGTTGTTATATAGGTAAGATTGACGCAGATGGATTGAAATCGCATTTACTGAGGCATGTAATTGATCGAAGTTATAAGTGTTTGATATTTCAAGGTGAGAAAATTAACGAGAATGTTGAACAGAGGGGGAAATGTAATACGACATATGCTTCAGACGACAAAGACACGGAAACATACGATTGTGATCGAGTCAAAGAGATTGCAGAAGCACTTGAAGAATATCTTCATGATTGTCCCGAAATGTTTGAGAGGTTGGTAAGCGATGCAGAGAAATTGTTGTATAAAGGTTGCACTAAATTCACAAGACTCTCTGCGGTATTAAAGTTGTACAACTTAAAGGCGGGCAATGGATGGTCGGATAAAAGTTTCAAAGAGTTGTTGGCCCTTATGAGAGAAATACTACTGGAGGATAATGTTCTTCCTAATCGAACCTACACTACAAGAAAATCACATTTTTTACTCAATATGTTAGCGTCAGCCACGTCTCCGACGTTAATAGTGTTGCAATTATGTCCCTTTAAACCGACACTACTAACAAAAACACGTTTGGTGTATGTCTATTGATACTAGTGTCGGCCAAAGCCGACGCTAATGACAAATTTAATTAATTTCGTTTTAAATAATTTATTAAATGTTTATTAAATAATAAATATTTTACTTGTTTTTTATTAGTGTCGGTCATAACTGAGGCTAAGTTTGGTGCGAAAAATATTCATTCCATCTACAAGTTTCGTTTGGCTCCTTTTCTTATTGTTCTAATAAATTATTTATTTTTTAACACTAGCGTCGGTTATATGCGACGCTAATATTGCGCAAAATATTTAATTTCCCCACAAATTTTGTTTGCCTCCTTTTTTTATTGTTTTAATAAATAATATTTTTTAATACTAGCGGCGATTCAGGCCGATACTAATGTTGATTCCAAAACTATTCAATTTCCTCATAAATTTAGTTTGACTCCTTTTTTATTATTTTAATTAATTATTTTATACCAAATATAAATTAAACTATAACATAAAAATTATTCTAAATTTATAAAATTAAATTTATAAAATTAAAAAATTAAATCTTAATAAAATTAAAAAATTAAAATTAAATAAAATTAATAGCGTAAAATTAATCTATTTTATGAAAATAAATTAGATAACTCTTAATATAAATTAAAAAATTAAAATTAAATAAAATTAATAGCATAAATTAATCTATTTTATAAAATAATATCTAAATTATAAATCTTAATATAAATTAAAAAATTAAAATTAAATAAAATTAATAGCATAAAATTAATCTATTTTATAAAATAATATCTAAATTATAAATCTTAATATAAATTAAAAAGTTAAAATTAAATAAAATTAATAGCATAAAATTAATCTATTTTATAAAATAATATCTAAATTTTAAATCTTAATATAAATTAAAAAACTAAACATTAATAAAATTAATAGCATTCGTTCCAGATATTCATCTCATTCCAAACATTGCCCTCATCACATTCGTTCCAGACATTGCCCTCATCGCATTCGCATTCGTTCCAGACATTGCCCTGCCCTCATCGCATTCACATTCGTTCCAGATATTCGTTCCAGACATTGCCCTTAACCGTTCATCTCAATCGTTCATCTCAAATCCTAAACCCTTGCAATCGTTCATCAAGTTGTTTCAGGTATCTTTTAATTTCTTTTAATTTCAATAAGTTGTTTCGATTTCGCATTCGCATTCGCTTCTATGCATTGCATTTATATTCTTCAGATCGGTTTTTTTAATGGATTATTTTAATGTTAATTGGTATGGAAAAGGGTGAGGTCGAAATGCCAGTGTTCTTGTTGTAGAGACAAAAGTGAAATAACACTTAAAATTGGAAGGAAACTTAATTGTATGTCTATTGAAATAAATCTAAGGCATTTTATAGCCTTTTATACGTACTGAAGCAAAACAGAAAGACAAATTTTTATGGCAAGTTATAAGGAAATTCAAAAGCAACTAATCCTAGAAAATAGGGAAATCCATAAGACTAGGGATTTATTGATGACGTGAATAAAATAAATAACTAATTTTGACTATCATTCCCTCCCTTAAGCCAATGCATCTGCATTGAGCTTAAACTTCAACTGCATCAATTACTCCAAGCATTCCACAGAGCTTCACAAATTGCTCCAATTTGAGAGGCTTTGTCATTATGTCGGCAATCTGTTCTTCAGAGCTACAAAAACTCAACTTCACAACTCCATCATTTACCAAGTCTCGGAGAAAATGAAATCTTACTACAATATGCTTGCTTCGTCCATGAAAAACAGAATTTTTGGATAGCTGAATTGTAGAGTTGTTGTCACAATAAATTTTCGTGCTTCCTCTTTCTTCAGCTCCAAGTTGCTCCAATAATCTCCTAAGCCAAATACATTGACAAGCACAAAGTGCAGCAGCAATGTATTCAGCTTCTGTAGTTGATAGGCTCACTACAGGCTGCTTTTTCGAAGCCCATGAAATTGCTCCAGACCCCATAATGAAAGCAAAACCTGATGTGTTCTTCCGGTCATCCAAATCTCCAGCATAGTTGCTATTTGTATAAGATGTGAGACCTGCATTTCTTCTGCCTCTTTTGTAGAGTATGCCAAATTCAATGGTTCCTTTTACATACCTTAAAATCCTTTTTGCTTCAAGCCAATGAGATGACTTTGGATTTGCCATGAACCTACTAATCAAGCTTACTCCATACATTAGATCTGGTCGAGTGGCTGTGAGGTACATGAGGCTTCCAACTGCTTGTTTAAACATGGTAGTATCTATTCCATCTCCAGCCTCATCTTTTGATAATCGTGTTCCCGGAATGATGGGATTCTTCACGGAATTGCTGCTCCCCATGCCGAATCTTTCAAGAATTTCTCGAGCATATCTTCTCTGGCAGATAAATATTCCAGCTTCATTCTGTATCACTTCAATTCCCAGAAAATATCTCATGATTCCTAAGTTAGACATATCAAATTTTCTCATCATTGAGCTTTTGAATTTATCACACATACTCTTATTGCCTCCAATAAAGATGAGATCATCTACATAAAGACTAACAATAAGCATGTTACCTCCTTCTTTCTTGGTAAATAAGGTGTGCTCGCTGGAACATTTTTCAAACCCTTCACGTATAAAAAAGCTTCTATTTGTTGTACCAAGCCCTTGGCGCCTGTTTAAGGCCATACAACGCCTTCTTCAATCTGTAAACCCGATATTCTTTCCCCTTTTTGATAAACCCTTCTGGCTGTTCAACGAAAACCTCTTCTTCAAGTTTTCCATGAAGGAATGCACTCTTCACATCAAGTTGAAATATTTCCCATTCATATTGAGCTGCAAGTGCAAGAATTAGACGTACCGTATCAATTCTGGCTACTGGTGCAAAAACTTCCATGTAATCGATTCCATATCGTTGTGCATATCCTTTTGCCACCAATCTTGCTTTGTGCTTTTCTACTTCTCCACTTTCGTTGAGTTTGGTTTTGAAAACCCACTTGACTCCAATTGGCTTGATTCCCGTCGGTAGATCGGTTAGCTCCCATGTGTTGTTCTTCTCTATAGCCTCCATCTCAACTTTCATTGCCTCTTGCCACTTTATGCATCGATGTGCTTCTTCGAATGAGCATGGATCATTTTTGCTTTCGGCGATCAGCATCATGAGATTTTCTTCTTCTTCAGCCAAATCAGCCCCTGTCACATAGTCTGTCATCCATATTGGTTTTCTTCTAGCTCTTATATCCCTCCCTTGAACTAGATTTTCTGGAGCAGTGTTGCTGTCCTCACTTGCAGGTGATATGATTTCACTTGAGTTGCCACCACCATCTTCATTTTCTTCTTGTTGAACTTCTTCTTCTTGCTCAACTTCTTCTTCAAGATTTCCATCTTCATCTTCACATACTAACACATCAGCTTTCCTTTCTTCATCGGTTCTACCCCAATCCCAGCTTTTCTCTTCTTCAAACACCACATCTTTGCTTACAATGATTTTCTTGGAAACAGGATCAAATAATTTGTAAGCTTTTGATCCATCACTGATTCCTAAGAAAACACACATCTTACTATTATCCTCAAGCTTGGTTCTTCTTTGATCTGGTATATGAACATGAGCCACACACCCGAAGACTCGAAAATATGCCACCGTAGGCCTCACATTGCTCTATGCTTCTTCGGGAGTTGTATTTTCTATTGCTGAAGTTGGACTTCGATTTTGTACGTGCACACACCATCTCACTGCTTCTGGCCAAAATACCTTCGGAACTTGCCTTTCGTTCAATACAGCCCTCACACCATTCATGATCGTCCTATTTTTCCTCTCAGCGACTCCGTTTTGCTAAGGAGTATAATCCGTTGTTAATTGACTTCTAATGCCTTGAGTTTTTCAGAATTCGTCAAATTCATGTGAGGTGAATTCACCACCTCTATCTGTTCTCAAGCAAGCAATGTGTTCACCAACTTCTTTTTCAACACTAATTTTGTAGTTCTTGAAGTTTTGGAATGCTTCGGATTTCTCATGTAAGAAATAAACCCAAGTTTTACGTGAGAAATCATCTATAAAGCTTAAAATATACCTCTTGTTGCTGTTTGAAGAAGGCTTGAGAGGACCGCATATGTCGGCATGTACGAGTTGTAGTTTCCTTGAGGCTCTCCACATGCTTTTCTTTGGAATTGATCTTCTGTGTTGTTTTCCAATTAAGCAGGTGATGCAGGTCTTCTTTGGGATCTTTAGATTTGGTAAGCCAGCTACCAAGTGTTTTTGTGATAATGTATTGAGACCCTTGTGATTAAGGTGCCCAAACCTGCAGTGCCACAGGTGAACTTCTTTTTCTGTCTCTAGCCCTATTTGTAGACACATGGTCTCCTTTGGTGCTGCAGTGCCTGCCACATGAAACATTCTATTTCTACTCATATTACTTTGCATGATTAAACCCTTCCTAGAGTGAAATACTTTACATATTCCATTTTGAATCAATATTGCCAGCCTTTTTTCTTGAAGTTGTCCTAAGCTAAGCAGATTATTCTTAAGCTCGGGAACAAAGTAGACATCTGAGATTACTTGAGTGACACCATTAACTTGCATTCTTACATTTCCTTTTGCTACCACATCCATTGTCATGTCATTCCCCAATTTCACAGTTTGAGAAATACCTTCTTCTAAATTAGAGAACCAACCTTTGTTTCTTGTCATGTGGTTGCTACATCCTGAATCCAAGAACCATACCTCATCTTGCCTTGTTTGGTGCAGATCCATGTGTGACATCAGCAAGAGATCCTCTTCTTCTTCCATCTCTGCATAGTTTGCCCTTTTCTCCCATTCAGGACATTCATATTGAAAATGACCAAGCTTATGACACTTGAAGCATTCAATAATTGATTTGTTTAGGGCCCGTCTTTCACGTCCTCTTCCTCTTCCACCTCTAAAAAAGGCTCTTCCTCCTCTTCCTCTTCCAAATCTGTCATCATGAGCAACTTTCAACACATGTTCCTCCACTTGATGTTCCTGCATCCTTTGTTCATGAACAAGAAGACTTCCATGGAGATCATCAATGGTTAAGATACTTAAATCATTTGACTCCTCTATCGAACATACGACATAATTGAATTTAGAAGTCAATGATCTAAGTATCTTATTGACCACCGTGCTTTGCCCCATGTCTTCACCATTTGATTTCATCTTGTTCACCACACTGAGGGTTCTTCCTAGAAAGTTGTCCACCTTCTCTCCTTCTTTCATAGCAAGCAATTCAAACTCTCTTCTCAGAGCCTGAAGTTGTGCCCTCTTTACCTTTGTGGAACCTTGGTACTTTTGCCGCATCGATGCCCAGATTGCCTTTGATGTCCCTTTGTCAATAATAGTTTCCAGAATTTCTCTATCAATAGCCTGGAATAAAAAATTCTTAACCTTCAAATCCTTGAGCTTGGCTTCCTCCACACCTTTTCTCTGTGCTTCACTCGTTGTTGAGGTTCCAATCGCCGGAGCCGGTATTCCTTCGTCTACAAGACTCCACATCTCTTTGCTTCTCAGAAAATTTTCCATCATCATTGACCAATAATCATAATGACCGTCAAATTTTGGAATAGCTGGTTGCACGAACTTTTCTGACATTTTGTTTGTAGACTCACACACTTTTCACTCCCAATCAGGCCCCTTGCGGAGCTCTGATACCAAATGTAGAGACAAAAGTGAAATAACACTTAAAATTGGAAGGAAACTTAATTGTATGTCTATTGAAATAAATCTAAGGCATTTTATAGCCTTTTACACGTACTGAAGCAAAACAGAAAGACCAATTTTTATGGCAAGTTATAAGGAAATTCAAAAGCAACTAATCCTAGAAAATAGGGAAATCCATAAGACTATGGATTTATTGATGACGTGAATAAAATAAATAACTAATTTTGACTATCACTTGTAATATTGTTATTTCTCCTTCAAGCTTCTCTTTCTGGTGAGTCTCCTCTTCCAAAATCTTCAGTTCGATGTGAAGATATTTTCTTTGTTTAATAGGAGTATGTTTTTGGTTTTTGTGTGTGAGCTAAAGAAAATGAGTATTCTTATCAGTTTATAAGTTAGGTATTTTTATGAATGAGTATTCTTAAGATGTATTAGAACTGAACTGAACAGACGTTGGGAGTTAGAACTGAATTGAATTTGATGAATGGGTATTCTTAAGATGTATTAGAACTGAAGTGAATTGAATTAGTAAATGAATTTGAATGTTATTAGAACTGAACTGAATTGATGAATTTTGATGAAGTTCTGACTGAGTTCATTAGAACTGAACTGAAGTTCATTAGAACTGAATTTTGATGAATTAGAACCGAACCAAACTGACATTTGAATGTTATTAGAACTGAACTGAAGTTCATTAGAACTGAATTTTGATGAATTTTGATGAATAAGAATTGAACTAAACTGACATTTGAATGTTATTAGAACTGAACTGAAGTTCATTAGAACTGAATTTTGATGAATTAGAACTGAACTGAAGTTCATTAGAACTGAATTTTGATGAATTAGAACTGAACTGACATTTGAATGTTATTAGAACTGAACTGATATTTGAAACTAACTCATAAAATCGGAATTTGATCAGGATCAAAGTAACCGTTGTTGTTGTTTCTTCTTCTCCTGGGAGCTTCTTCCTGCAGCAAGCAAGGTATGCGCTCTTGTCGTAGTTAAGTTAAAACGAATGAGTTGAAAACACGTCGAGTTTCAAATAAATTACTTGGTTTTCATTAAGCTGCAAACCTGAAAGAAAGTTGTTGCAATAACGATATCTGATTTTTCTCTGAAACGACTCGGGAATACTGCTACGATTCTTTGTGGTTGTATGCATCATGAATTATACGACCTTAGTATTCTTAGCTTTCTTCTATGGCATTAGAATTCACATTCCACAATAGTTCTTTCATATGTGAACTCATAATAACCGATTGAACAGAGGAAATATCCTCAATAACTTTGACATAGTCTGCGACAAAAATAATAAACTCAAACTATGTTAGGAATAAGTCTTAGCCATAAAAAGGGATAAGGTATGGAAAGTGTTCTCTACTGGAATTTCCTACGTTTGCAAACTGTGACAACTAGTATTGTTCAGTGAGTTAAATCATTAGCTTACAAACTGTTACGATTGAAGGAAGTTGTGGAAGAGGCTGGCAGAATAGTTAGAAATCGAGTTGTCCAGCTGTGCAGTGAGAAATCCCTTGTGAAGAGAACATTTCCTCTAGTTAGATTCATTGACCAATCTAAGTTACAAATAGACCAATCTAAGAAAAGATCTTTTAATTTGTTTAGGCTTGACAACGACTCTGTTGTTTCCCCCGTTGCTGGTTCAGCGTGCCATCATTTGATTTTTCTCCACCCCTTCACCCTAATCCAATGAGGTATAATACTCTTATTGCTTAAATTGTAGTTAATGTATAATAGATTAGATGCGATCTATTTGCTATATAGGTTATATATATTTGTTTATTAAAAGGTTTACACCATGATATTGATATGATTGCGCTTTGCATTAGTAGTTTGCAATGGGTTTATGGATATGTTAATAGATATTTAGACCTGGTATTTGGCAGTTATTGGTCTTAATCGTAAACAACAATTTGTACACAATGAAGAGGAAGAATTGATGTGGAAGGTACCATGTTTCTACTCCTACTGTTTCCTGATGATGATATTTTTTTTACTATAATTTGCTTCAAGCTTTAAGAAGGCCAATCTAAAATGAATATTAAGTAAAAGATAAAATACCAAAGACATATTTTAGAGAAAAAAAAGTTATTAGCAATACTTACCCAAGACAAATATCGATGAATCTTTGTGTGTCAACAGAAAGAGGTGCACCACCACATAGCATATAACAAATTCGACCGCCCAGAATTGCTTGGACTTTTTTAAACACAGAAAGAATTGCTGGTATAGATGCCATTATAGTTGGAAATAATTCAGTGGCATCCCCTTTGTCCCCTTCATTACCTTGTTCGATGTATCGGTTAGAGTTAAAGGAGTTTCGTATCCTATAGAGCCTCCAACAGCTAGAAGTAAATTCTAAAACAAGTAGTTGAATTTGTCAAAAACATGTAAGATAAGAAACAGAGGAAAATAAAATGCAAATAAAATTTGTGTTACTGGATATACATACCTCAGCTACTAATTCAAGGATATGAGCCATTGGTAAGTACGATAGATTCAAGAAACCGTCTAGACTCTAGGCTAGAAAGAAAAATAATTGTCATAAGTGATTTCAATTCTTTGCGTCCACAAATCACTATTGTAACCTCTGTCTGCCATAGATTTCACAAGTGAGATTATAAAAAATATAAGAATAATAACAAAACAGTATTCTGTTTTGAATTTCTAGTTTCTTCTCCGGTTTGTGTTAAAAACTTCCACAAAACATTACTCTGTTTGGGATTTGTGTTAAAAACTTCTACTATGGATTTGTTTAAGAACTATTTTGGCTATTGTGCTCATGTGTTTTTCTATTTATATTTTTATCTTATGCTAATTCTCTAATTATTTATGGTAAAGTTTTTGCCACACTAATAATTATTTATGGTAAACTTCCTTGCTTCTAAAGAAAAACTTATTGTTAAAAATACTTGAATGTGCTGATAGTTTTCCTTGCTACCAAATAAATACTTGTTAAAAATACTTGAATGTGCTAATTCGTGCAAATTCTTAAATACTTGTTGTTCTCAGTTTTCTTAAATACTTGTGTACAGGAAAGATTCTACAGTAGCTTGACACAAGTTGGTGATGAAGTGGAAGGATCAACAAGATTACAAATTTGGAAAGAAGTTGTAGGGGGTAAAACACGGGGCGGTGTTATGGCACTGGATAATTGACACGTAACATAAGATGTGGAGTAAACTTCTTGACTCAGGTGTCAATTACAAACCCACATAGAGAAGCAGATAATCAGGCCATTGAGACTGCCATAGCTAAAGATGTTGTTGCACGTGAATAGGTTGCACGGGCGAATGCGCAGATAGATGAATTGGCAAAGAAATTTGAAGAATTGTCAAAGAAATTTGATATGTTGCATTATCTTCAGGCGGGTCCTTCTAGTGCTCCTGCGAGTGGTCATCCTGATTATAACGATTCGGTACGTTCTACTTTCGGTACTTACATTGTTAAGATTATTAAGGATAGTTGGTAAAGGATATTTTTTGAAAAAATTTAATGATACATGGTTTAATGATACATGGCTATTGATTTATATTAGGTTAAGCTATATTGTTTTATATTAGGACAATCTGTGAAGTTCTTTTGTATGATCAAACCAGAATCTTGTTGTTTTATATTAGGACACTCCAAACTTTAATGATACATGGTTTAATGCCAGTTTATTAATATAATTTTCTTATTGCTTCTGCTTTTTAAAGTTGTCCCTGTTTGAAAACTGTGCCATTATATATCGTGGTTGTCATTTTATTGAACAAGTACAAGGTTGTCATTTTCTTTGTCAATGATGGACAAAAGTGTAGGAGTAGCCAAAAATGTTGGTTTCTCATTCCCAACCAAAAGAATAATCTAATCATCTATATAAGAAAACCATCTATTTATAAAATCATCTTTTCAACATTTTCTTGGTACTATCATTATGTGTCTGACTATTTATTTTGAATCTTTATGTGTCTGACTCGTGACTATTTATGAGGATGATGATGTGGAAGTTGATGTTGGTTATCATGATTAGTGCGTAGATCGTTTAGGACCTGTTTTATGCGTTGATATTTTGATGTTGGTGTATTTTGGAACTCATTAGCATTTTGATGTTGGTGTATTTTAGAATTCATTATAATGACATGTTGGTGTATATTAGAACTCATTAGAATAACATGTCGGTGTATCTTAGAACTCATTAGAATGACATGTTGGTGTATTTTGGATCACCTGAATTGTTGATTGATGAATCTTTTTTGCAATGCCATTGGTCTGTTAGAGTTAAAATAATAAACAGGTTTGAATTAATAATAAACAGGTTTTGATCAGAACAGGTGGTTTGAGTGGCGATTGTATAAAGTGAAGGTGACGATTTCATATAAAACCAAAAAAATTCATTGACGATTAAATCCATTAGTGTCGGCCAAGAGGCCCACGCTACATTAATTTTAAAATGTTTACTAAATCCACTAGTGGCGGCCACGTGGCCGACGCTACAAGGAAATAATATGCTGGTATAACCCAGTAGTGGCGGCCAAGGGCCAACGCTGAAATAATAATACGCCGACTAGAAAACATAGTGGACCCAATCAAAATATGACACCTGGTATTCTTTAGCGTCATCACAAAACCGACGCTAACTCAGTAATTAGCTATGCAATTTAGGTCAAGAATTAGCGACGATTTAGTGGCAGTTTTAGGCCGACGCTACAGGAGTGTCACACAATAGATCGATGCTAATAGAATTAACTTCCAACTTTGGAAAGTCCACCACGACACCCACGCTAAAACGACGCTAAACCCCTATAGTGTCGGTTTTTTGGTGTTAGCGAGGGCTTTTTGGCCAACGCTAGTGTTGTTTTTTCTTGTAGTGCTATGAGGCAAAAAAATGTGCTCTATTGGCATGAGCTATGATAAGATACATGTTTGTCCAAACAATTGCGTTTTGTTTCGAAACGAATATGCATCGTTAACTGAGTGTCCTAAATGCGGTTTGTCTCAATATAAGAAAAAATTGTCTCCAGCAAAAGTCTTATGGTATTTTCCTATAATTCCGAGATTTAGGCGCATGTTTCATAGTGAAACCGATGCAAGACATCTGACTTGGGATGCAGTTGAAATAATTATTGATGGAAAGTATCGACATCCGACTGATTCACCACAGTGGTCGAAAATTGATAATGATTATCCTGACTTTGGAGAAGAAGCAAGAAACCTTCGCTTGGCATTATCTATTGATGGAATGAACCTGCATGGTCTTCAAAGTATCTCACATGCCACATGACATGTGATTCTTATGATTTATAACCTACCTCCATGGCTATGTATGAAGCGTAAGTACATGATGTTATCTATGTTAATCTCTGAGCCTAAACAACCAGGGAATGACATAGACATATACTTGACACCTTTTGTAACACCATGTAATTTATTTAACTCACCGAATAATATTATTTAATACCAACAAGATTTTCGGTTTATTCTAAGAAATTTTAATGAAAACCATTTAGAGTAAACAGAAATTTAAATTAGATAACTGATATTATTTGTGCCGAGGTTTTATTAAATCGAGGATTAAGAGACATTTTTGGATACTCTCTATTTTTGGACCCATTTGTAAGAAAATAAGTTTTATATAATTTGTTTATATAGAAAGAAGAATAGAGAAAAGAGATAGTTAGGAAGAAAAGAAGAGAAAAGAGAAGGAGAATAGGAAGAAAACCATAAGCTTCAATTTCATCATTCTCCATCATCCGTCTGTCGAATCAACTCATTTCTTCTGTCAATCTTCTTATCTCGAGGTGGGTTCATAGTTAGATATTTTTGTTTTAGTTTTTGATTGAGTTTTGAAGTTTATGAGTTTTAGGGTTTTGGTAGAAATCTTGAAAACAAATTATTTTAAACGGTTAAAAACTCGATTAAACCTGACTATGTTGCTTACAATATGCCTATAAACATGTTTAATGTTGGTTAATGCTTTGGTTGATTGTGGCATGATTTGGTACCTTTCCCGTAAGACTGTTTTCCTGGAAATCGCAGAGCTCGCTCAGACTCAGGACCAGTCATGGCCTCTTGGTATGTCACAGACTCATCTTGATCCATGATTAATACATCACCTTGATCAGTTGTGAGATATCCATATCTCTCTGGTTGGTGACGTATTCTGCTCGTCCTACACTAATCTTATTCTACTTGAGCAGGTTGCTCTTCCACAACTGTTTGTGATTCCTGCTTTAATTCCTCCATAGGTGTATCAATGCTTTGTTATTATTGAATTTCTTTAAGCTCTACTTTCCTTCCACTTATTCCTTTGGAAATAAAGTCCTTTTCCAAGAAGACTCCAGTTCGAGCGACAAACATTTTGCCCTCAGAAGGATTGTAGAAGTAATATTCTCTTGTTTCTTTAGGATACCCCACAAATAAGCCTTTGTTAGATTTGGGCCAAGCTTAGTTGAAAAATTGGGGGAGGGCGGGTGGAAAGTTGTCTCAACTTCAGTGCAAGAGTGGTTGGAGTATCCACTGTCGTGAGTTTTATAGAGTTTGGAGGATTTATAGATGACGGTGAGGCGAAATCACATTGAAGCATAGGGTTGAGGACGGTTAAGTACCAACCGTTGTGAACGTTTTAAAGAGTCGTAATGTATTTGGATGGTTTAGAGGGAACGACAACTGCAACCGTCACGAGTGTTTTATTATTTAAATAAAATAAAATAAAAGGGTGGTTGTCTAAAATCGTCTTGACAACAGTCACGACTAGAGAAAAAGGACAATTATGATGCAACCATCGTGACCTATGTGTCATAAAATCTTAATTTTTTTTTATGCAACCATCGTGACCTATGTGTCATAAAATCTTAATTTTTTTTAAAAAAATATATAAGTTAAATTTATTTTTTTTCAAACTAATTTGTTTTATATTTTTCTAAGATTAAATCGGTTCTCACTATCTTTTAAAAAGATTTTTCCATGAATTAAAATATATTTAAAAGGGAATTGGATCCTCTCCAATATTTTTCTCCAACCCTCTCTCATGTATAATTCTTAATTGTTGGATTAATCCAACCATTAAAAGATAATAAACAAAAATATCATTTAAAGAAGAGAGAGAGAGTATTAATTTTATTTTATTTTTTAAAAATTTTGTTCATTACATTGATAGTATAACTTAAGAAAACAATATAAGATCAAAAAGACCACTACATTGATTGATTGACCGTACAATTTTTTTAAATTTTATACATTTTTATTTGGTAATAATTAATATAAGTGTATATATATTTAATCAATTAATTAATTTTTATTTGGTTATCAGATACAACGCAACAGTGAGTGTCTGATAACCATACTTGTTTGACCCGCGCTCGCAGGCCGCAACATACGCCCAACCACCAATCCCACACAATGACCTACCCACCCAATTTCAGTCATCAACTTCAAACACCCATCGATCATTCTTCCAAACCCGTAACCCATTCTTTCCACACACTCAATCAAAACAACAAGAGCCTAACCCACACCAATATACACTCGATAACTCCTTCAACTCCACCCCAACCCACCATAGCCCCCCACCATTGTATCGTTCTCAAAACAAGGCAATATCATCATTCGATCAATTGTACCGTCCTCACCCAACCCAATCCAACCCAACCACTACGACCCAACTTTTAAAATATAGGCACTTAACTAAGTTACGACAGCGCCTTTGGCAATAATCCACCGGGTTATTGAGGAGAAATGGTTGCAAATATAACAAATACTCAGGGATCCTCGGCTCAACAACAACCTCCTCCACCAAACACGCAAAGACAAGAAGCCCCTCAACCACCTCGTGGTAGAGTTCGAAAGCGGGGTCATCCACGTGGATGTGGAACTGGAGGACAACTAGATCGGGTATAAAATTAATCATTTGTAATATCCACTTTTGAATTATCAATAACACCTTTCTATTATATTTTTCTTTGTTGAATTTTTTTAATTTCATTTATTAAATTATCAATAATAAGTAAAAAGATACACAACTATATATATATATATATATATTGATGCAAAAATTAAAAAAAAAAATCAATTTAACACTTTAGTCAATTGAATTGGCAAAAACTTTAAAAGAATTAAAAAAAATATATTACATTTTCGCCATCTTATTTCTCATTTGGCGAAAGCTTTAAAAGAATTAAAAAAAAACTACCTAACACATGTTAGTCAATTCATTTAAAAATTAAGTTACTTTGATAATTTTTGTGAGAATTGAAAATTAATTTATTAAATTAAGTTATTTTAAAGAAAAAATCTGAATAAAGTGAAGGAAAAAAAACAAAGTCTCCAATGTTCGAGAAAGGTCTTCATAATTCCAATCTAGCTGGCATGTAATTTTGATTAACAGTTTGCAGAACACTCTAAACATTTCTTTGGTTTTCTTTCAAAATATAGCACTTGCATGATCTTTCACGAAGCATCACGAACATCACCTTTAATAATAACAACCAAAACATCTATATATACTCACACACCATCCATACTTGTCATTCATCACCGAAAGAAAAATAATCAACCAACAATTCTCACTTTTTTCATTACTATTTTCTGAATAAAAATAATGTCGATTATTCCAAGGGTGTTCGGTAGAGGACGAAGAACCAATGTATTCGACCCATTTTCTCTAGACTTATGGGACCCATTTCACAACTTCCAACTGGCCACCGGAACCACCAACGAGACGGCGGCTTTCGCCAATGCACAAATTGACTGGAAGGAAACACCGGAGGCTCACGTGTTCAAGGCGGATCTTCCCGGAGTGAAGAAGGAAGAAGTGAAAGTTGAAATAGAAGAAGATCGTGTGCTCAAGATAAGCGGAGAGAGGAAAATTGAAAAGGAAGACAAGAAAGACACTTGGCATCGTGTTGAACGTAGTCAGGGAAGTTTCCTCCGCCGCTTCAGGTTGCCGGAAAATGCTAAAGTTGATGATGTGAAGGCTGCTATGGAAAACGGTGTGCTTACTGTCACTGTTCCTAAAGAGGAAGTTAAGAAGCCCGAAGCTAAGGCCATTCAGATTACAGGCTGAGTCTATAATCTTAATATATTGTCTCTTTTGATGTTTCTGTCTCTTAATAATAATTGTGTGTGTTGTCGAGTTCCAGCTTTAGGAGATTGAGACATGTATGGACTATTGCAATAGTGTAGTAGTTTGTGAGTGTTTGGTGTGTATGCATTATGCAAAGAGCTTTTTATTGATGAGTATGTGAAAGTTTCTTCCCATTAAGCTGTATGAATGAGTTGACTCTTTTGTTCTCTTTCAAATTTTTTTTATGTGAGACATTTGTCTGCCACAGGTATTTAGTTGCTGATAGTTCTCCTTCACCCAACAACTCTCCATGTTCTTCAATGGTTGATTTTTCTGTAGCCCTATAGAAAGACTTAACTGAAAATATCGAATCTTGTTCTAGATTCCATTCAAAACAATCAGATTCTTATTTAATTGGTCCTGCATCAGCTAGGTGAGTCAACAAATCTTCCCTTTGTTGCAACAGATTTTGAGACAATTCTTATTTCCAATCTAGCTTCAAACTTGAACCACGGTATTTCATTCTCCCATATCTTCTATGCTTCCTTGAGGTTTTGTAGATACTTGAAATAGTTCAGGTGATATTAAAATTCAGTTGTATTTAACATGTTTCCATATTCTTATTATTGTTTGATGCTCTGTTTGATATTAATTTTTTTAAGGGTTAATTATATGATACCCCTGAAATTAGAGTGAGATTTGATTTTGTCTCAAATTTTTTTTAATGTCCTCTCATAAAACCAAAAACTAACTTTTACACCCTCTTATTGGTTTAAGTGACCGGGTGACTGGACAAATATTCAATAT
Organism: Lathyrus aphaca; assembly: GCA_963966055.1. Taxonomy (NCBI): domain Eukaryota; kingdom Viridiplantae; phylum Streptophyta; class Magnoliopsida; order Fabales; family Fabaceae; genus Lathyrus; species Lathyrus aphaca. Next base: position 57,065,228 of record OZ014523.1, on the reverse strand, counting down.
AATGTTATACTTATTATTTTAAATTAGATAAATTAAAATAAAATAAATACATAAATAAAAATACTAGATATGAAATCTGAGTTGTAAGTAGAAAACAAGAACACCCAAAAGATTGAGTTTTCATTTCCAAATTTTTCTTTACAACTGTCAAGTTTACCGTCCTCAATCATAATATAATTGTCATCATCGATCTAACCGTAGTCTCTGTTGTTGTTGTATCCATCTGAATCTGAATCTCAAAACTTCATTTTCATCTAAATCTCAAAACCTCAATGGATTCAGATTCGTATCTTACAACGCTCTTCAACCTCACGTTTATTGCTAAGAACCCTAACAACCACCTCGTTTTCTTCTATGAGCCTTTCATTGTTACTACTTTCTTTAATTCGGTTCAAATCAGGAACAAATCGTTGTTGGCGTTTGATTCCGTGAAAAATAACCAGACGAGTTTGAGATCGGTGTTGTTGGATTCTTAAGATCTGGATACAAATTCGTTGACTAGTTTGAGATCAGATTTGAAGAAGAGAGGCTTTTCGGTGGTGATTCAGATGGATACAAATCTGAATGAAAAAGTGATGAAGAAAAGATTAGTAAGAATTAAAAGAAAGAAAGAAGACCTAAACGTGAGGAGTTTGCGGTTGAACTTGTGGTTATGTGTTAGTGCTAGTATCGGAAGAAGTCATTTTTCTTGAATTTGAAACGTTTGTTGGATTTTCTTTCACTTTTTTGCTCGACACCGATGTCACAAACTCATAAACTAGGAGAAAAAAAATATTGGAGAAACTCTTTGTGTTGTGATTATATGACATGATGGCGTAGAAAAACAATTGTAGTATAAAATAATATTTATATCTCAATTAATAGGTGTAGTAAAAGGGTGTAGTAAAATATAATTTTTGGTTATATAAGGGGATTTCATAAAAAAAAATTCAGTAAATAATAACAAAATCTCTCCCTAATAGGAAGAGGGTTCATATAATTAACTTGTTTTTTTTTAATAATGATATATAGATGAAAGAAAACATTATTAAATAGGGAGAGGGACTTTACCGAAACACTCTCAAATAGAAAGGAATTGAAAGAAATGCAAACTAAGTTTACTTTTTATAAAATCTGCTCTTAAAAACAATGATATTGAAGTAAAATGAATAGATTCAACAATGATTAATCCTAGATTTGTAAGAGCATCAACATAATTATTCCTTTCTCAAAAGATGTGAGAAGCTACAAAATTTTAATTAGTGATAAAGTTTATACAATTAATCCATATATTTCTAATTTGTCAATACATTTCAAAAGATGTGAGAAGCTACAAAATTTTAATTAGTGATAAAGTTTATACAATTAATCCATATATTTCTAATTTGTCAATACCTTTCAAAAGAAGGTTTGAAAGTTTTGACCACAACTGTCGGTTCGTTTTCGATTAAATGTTGTGTCAATTCTTTTTATAAGTGCACTGTTTTAAAAATTGGATTGGTCATCAAATCGGTGAAGATACTGTATTATTGGTTTATTGTATTATTGGTTTATTTATCGAATCACTGAATCATTAATCAAACTGTATGATCAAATCGGATAACTCGATTGAATAGATTGGTCTTTATAACAAAATATATATATATATATATATATATATATATATATATATATATATATATATATATATATATATATATATATATATATATATATATATATATATATAACTGGTCGAACCATTTAATATATTTTTCTTAAATATCATATCATAAATTCACAAGTTGATAATCTAAATTTAAATTTTAAATAAATGTATCACACATAATAAAATAGTATAAAATTAATTATAAAGTCTAATTGCAAACAAATTTTAATTAGAACATACTCTAATTAAATATATAACAAAATAACTTTAATGTGTACTAAATTTAGTTCAAATGAGGGAAAATTGTTTCAATGTTGAGATCTCTTTTTTCAATATTAAAATCATATATAGTAAAATCAACTATATCCGCAACAGTTTCTCCGTCAATGATATAATTACTTTGTTTTATTTTTTAAATTTTATTTTAAATTTTATTTTTTTAATTAAAATAATCAAAACGTCGTCGTTTTAATTTAAAAAAAACAATTAAACCGCCGGTTTGGGAAAACCGTCAATTTTTGTGGTTTATACTAATTTTTACTGGTTCGCACCGGTTCGATGACATAAGCGATCAAACAATTGAATCAGATCGATTATTTGGCCGGTTTCTGGTTCGATCGGTCTGACCGACCGGTCCGATTCGATTTTTAAAACGTTGTATAAGCGAACTCAATTCTGACATAGTACTCGAGGATAAATCACCAGTAGGGGTGAGGTTCCAAATTCTCTTATCCAGCCCAAGGTCGAAAGGGGCGTGATAGTTTTTAATACGCACCTGGAGAGAAAGAAGGATAAGGGTGGAAGATTTAGCAAAATCTCATTGTCATATTCTAAATTTTGCCTCAAGTTCTTTATCCATTTCATTAAATAATTTTCATCACATTGTATTATTGGGCACGATTCACTAAAGTCAAGCAAAGGTCAACTTTTAGACCATTTTAAGTCTATTTACCCTAAATTAACAATTCTTTTTTTAGTTCATTCCATATAATTTCATTTACCATTTCAATTTAGATTTTAGGTCATTTTATCAAAAGGTGATTTTTTACATTAGAATAATTCTTTTAAAAAGTCAACTCACAAAAGTCAACAAAATTAGAATAAGAAGTTTTTTTGCATTCTTTTCAACCATGCCATTGTACCCTATGTCAACTGAAAAAGGAATAACTTGTATCTTTACAATTTGTTTGGCATTACATTATGGATCATGTACATACATCACAACATTGCATCATAAACAAGATTGAATCAAAATCAAATTGCATCTTGGTATTACATTGTTTTAACCATGAATCATGCATATAAGCCATAAATATCCATAATCCTAAACATTTGAATCAAATTCTGATGAATTGAATCAAAATAAGCTCGTATTCCCTTCATAATCGGATTCGAGGTGTATAGTTCAACCAATTATTCGGCTTTTGCAAATAATTTTTAATAAATAATTGGATTAAAAAGGAAAATTGGATGCACACTCTTTTGATCCTCGAATAATTGAATCCATGGTGCACGCCTCGTACCAACCGAGCATTCGTCTTCCGCCAAAGAACAACTTTAACTCATCAAACATGCATTCTTATTTGATTAAGTCACATGACTATTTAAGAATATTCTTTTTGGGATTAAGGTTGTCGTATGTTGAAAGCTCTTCATTGATTAATAACTAGGGTTAATCGATTACATCATTAATAAATCTCATGAAAATTTTCCTTTTTAGCTATTTATTTTCTTTTAAATAAAGGGTTTCTCCTTATTTTTATTTTACACCATAAATAAAATCTAGGTTTATTCTTTCTCACTTTCTTCTCTCCTCTACTTCATCTTTTTCTATTTCTTCACAAAGTTGAATTAATCCTTTAAGAGTGAAAATGCATGTGAGATCTTGTTGTTTTGGTGTTGTGTTATTGTTGTAATTTACTCAATAGGATGTTATCTCTTGTGTAATATATTTAAAATAAGTTTTTATTTGGTTATTGAAATTAACTAGGTAAAATTTTTGTTTTAGCTCTTGAGCTCAGCCAGTTTAAGGCTCTTATTTGGTTTGGAGATTAGATTAACATGATAAAATATCTAATTTAAGTTGGATGATTATAATTTTAAAATCTCTTATTTGGATTGTGGTATTAACCAAATTAAATCTCCATTTGTTTGTAAGAAGGTTTTGGCATAACTTGTTAAAAGTTCACATCTTTAGTGGAACTCTAAGGAGGAAACTATTGGGGATAAGAGTAGGCAAAATAGTTTGGCCGAACTTATATAAATCTTCAGTTCATGCACTCTTTCTCTTATCTCCTTATTTTCCATAACTTTATTTTCTTTATGTTGTATTTCATTCTCTTCATCTCTTTTTCCTTCTTTTCTTCATTTATTATGTTGCATATTCTGACGCCAAAATCATTTCTTGAGCATATTAGGAACTTATGTTTACCTTCTTGATGATTTGTCTCCATAGGAGGCCAATTTGAAGAATAACCTGTGGCCTTTTGGGAAGGTCTAGGATCTATTGAAGATGTTGGACCATCTATTATCACATCAAGATAGCAGAAAAGAGGATGTATAAGAACTCATCTGCTACTGGAGGAGGCCACCATAAAGGAGAGGTGCAATATCTTTGTCGGTCTAATATGCGATATCTTTTCAGTTGTCTTCGAGCAAGGATATTCCAAAGTCATCACCAAGAGTGATTGGAAAAATGGAAGGGCTTAGAACCTTCCACAATAATCTTTTGGAAGAATAAGATCTTGTTGTGGATGAATGGAAAAAGAGGTCACTAGAATTGGATCATCCTTCATTGTAGAAGGAGGTCGAGCTTGTCAGATTTAGCGGCCTCAATGTAACGCCTCAATTTAATTATTTAACTATTTATTCGATTAATAGGAATTGTTATGCGTTGTTGTGCCTTATTGGAGATTGCATATCCTTAGTAAAGGGTGGAGGTGTTAAGATGAAGGAAGATGTGTCGAGTAAGAAGAATTATATTATTTGAATTAATATAAGTTTAATAATTTATATTAATATGGTGAAATAATTTAATTAGAGGAATACCAAATGGAAAATATATGTTGGTAAATTAGCGAGAGGTTAGTGAGGGCAAGATGGAGATTCCAATATTAGGGGTCCAAGGGTTATGTTGGGAAATTTGAGAAAGAAAGCAGTTAGTTCTCGTAGAAATTGATCGAGGAATTTAGAAGAGTGTGAAGAAGAGAGAAGAGGAAAAGGGCTAGAGGCAAGGATTTCGTGAGGAATGAAGAGATTTTTCATCGAATTAAGGTAAGGGTATGATCTCTTTCATCTTTTAAGGGTATTATGATATGAATGTTAGGGTAGATGTACTTAGGTATGGTAGTTGGGGTTTTATGGGAAACCCTAGGAATTGAGGAGTAGATTTTGAAGGATTATTGATGAATTGATGTGTGTTGTACGTTGTAAATGATGTATGTGTATTAGTTATAGGTTCTATACTAATTTTTTTTAATTAAAAATGGTGAAAGGCTGGTTTTTGAGTGAAAATCATAGCAGGAGTTTTGCTATCAACGCAGAGTTTTTCTGTCAAATCTGTCTTGCTCGTTTAGCGAGCAGTTAAAAAATTGAACGTTCCCCAACCCGAGAGGAGGCTGCTTAGCAAGCAAGGGGGTCGCTTAGCGAGACCTGGAAGTGAGAAAATGTGTTTTTAATTCATTAAAATTCATGGGAAATGGTGTTTTATGTTTTAGGAAGGTTGGTATGTTGTTGATGTTGTGTGGGCAGGTTTATAGAGGTTGTATGGGCATTTTGTTAATGTTGAATATTGTTGTGTGAAACTTGTGAATGCATGATGTATGTTAAGAGCATGTATTTATAAGTTATATACTTGTTTTGTTGAATATTAAATGTGATAATGAGAAATACATGAATAAATGAATTTGCATATGTTGTGGTTGAGTTGTTTTTGTACGTTGTTGTTGCTAATTTGTTATAGTATGTTGTCGTTAATTCGTTGTAGTATGAACTTGTTGTAGTATGTAATTGTGGTAGTATGTTAAGATGGATGAGTTATTGTAGTAGAATGTTGTTGCATAGTTGTTATAACACGTTGTGTTGTGGTTATAGTTGCATGATTGAATAGTGCAAAGAGGTAGAGTTGTGTAATGACACAATGATGTATGTTAGCTAAAATGCAAGTAGTGGTTGAGTGATGTTGATGTAATGATGAATATGTAGTTATTGTTGTTGCATATTGTCGTCATTGTTGCATGTTGTCTTTGTTGGTGAGGTGATTGTGTTCAATCACGGCGTATGGTGTGATCATGAAATAGGGATCACACTGGACCATTAAATAGGGGTCAAGGGTGTAATCATGAAAGAGGGGTTACACTGGACCATGGAAAAGGGGTCGAGAGTTCCGACAGGAACTAGATCATAAAATAGGGATCGATTCTTGGTACCACATGCATTGAGTCTATGGTTGAGTCTCATTTGCATGCATTGTTATTGATTTGTATGATTGTTCGCAGTTGATTTAGACGAATAACCTCTGGTTTTCCAATTAACACTAAATTGGTTTACTTGCCGGATCAACCATACAAATCCTAGGACATAAGTACAAATGTTGTCGAAATCATAACTCTAGTAATCTTGTGATTTTACTTTTATTAGGTTTTTTATGTATGATTTATCTGACTAAGTACAAAAGTGAAAGATTTGGCGAAAACTTCAAGAAGAAATAAAATATTACAATGCATAAGGTAGATTACAAAGTAAAATTCTTGACGAAAACTCAAAATAATAAATTTGACAATGCAGAAAAATAGATGACGAAACAAGAAAATGACTTGTAAATGTAAAGGAATGGTAACTAACTTTAAATTTTATTAAACTTGATAAGATAAATTGGTGTTGCACACGTACATTTTCCAGAACAAGACTATTTTCTCACACACGGGTACTTTGATTATTTTACAGGAAGTTTGTACAAGATTTTCACACACACAATTCTGACAAAAACTACCCTATTTATACATAAACAAAATAGCTGCCACTAACGGACAAATCCTAAAACTATGACACTTGGATTTTGACATGTTTTCTTCCACCAAATGCTTCCACGCGTCTTTCAGCCAAACATGTCAACTTTTGAAATTTGAATGCCTTCTTCTGCGTCGAAATATCGAAAACAAGATTAATGTTGTCGAAATGTTGAAAATGACATTACTGACTAATCCTGTCGAAATTTGCCTTCTTCATCTGCCGAAAACATCAGAAAAACATATCTCCACTTGCTTGGTCGAAATTAATTTCTGAAACGTCTTCCCTTTTCTAATTGAAATACATCACTTTGATCTTCATTTTCATGGCGTCGAAAATCCTTGTCTACAATGATATGGACGTATATGTTGTTGATGTGTATGACATGGATGTATATGTTGTTCATGTGTTTGTTGCAGATGTGTAGTTGTGTTATGATTCTTGTCGTCATAAGTATGTTGTTATTGTACTTATGTGATATATGTCTTATATTTATATCATTTTCCTCTTTTGATTGATTTAAGAATCTCACCCCTTCTGTTTGAATGTTACCTCTACATGGGTAACGTGTAGGTGCTCATGCGTAGTTAGAGTTCGTGGTCGGTAAAGTAGAAGTACTTCATGTTAGTGGTGTCTACTCTGATATGTAACTTGGGAGTCGGGAATGCTTTATATGATTTTAGTTATAGAAGAACAATTGGTTGTTTATGTGATATGAAGACTAATTTTGTAGTCGAATGAAATCATATATTTGGTATTGACTGAAACGTATAATTTTCTGCTGCATAATAAAGTTTATTTATTGGACTAAAAAGCGTAATTTCTGAAAATGTGAAAATAGGTTACATGTCTTTTAAAGAGCAAGTTGTTCGAAGGAACATAATAGCTTGATTAATTAATGAAAATATTTAAATTACTCTGAGTTTCTTTTAAAAATTAAGCGGGGGTAGTTAGGGTGTTACACTCAACAACGGTGCAATGTTGTGCAGAGGATCTAGTAATCTTTGACTTCACCATTGCTTCGCGAGTTTAATATTTGATCAATTCAATAAAGAGATCGATTCTTTGTGAGAAGAAGACCGATGATCTAAATCTTTAGTGAGGAGACTATGATTTTCATGGAAAATGGTAGGAATCAATAATCAATTCTCATATACGCCGTGATTGTTTTGTATAGAGAACCAGATATAAGTGATAAAGTGGTGAAGGTGCACCTGCAAGGTTAACACTTCAATGCCAAAGTCATTAATTAAGTAAAAAGTAATTTGAGAGTGAGAATGAATTGATTTCCAGAAATTGGGCGATTTGGTATTTGTATAGTATGTGTAGTTAAAACAGTCTGTGTGTGATTTAGTGCCTTATGCAAGTAGTCGTTCGAGTAGATCCAACATATGTGATTGGATTCAACACTTATTATTGGTCATTTAAGAAAATAATTGAATGTATTGATTTTAATGTTAAAATTGTATCTTTTACTAAAATATCCTTATTTACTATAGTTAATTGAGTAATTGAAAAGCAAAATTAATAAATAGGGATATAATAATGGGAAAAAAATATTATATTGAGATTCTAAAGAGACATTTATTTTGAGACAAAAAATACAAAATTGAAATAATTTTTATGTGACGGATGAAGTAACAAAAAAACATGCATCCGATTTGAGATAACTTGTTAAAGAAAGGAATTCAATTGGACAATTTAAGAATCCAAAACTAGAGGGATTAGTTTATGTAACTTATAATACTACATTATATTGCTCAACTACAAACTTGACCATATCAAACATAAAACAAAACATAGTATTAAATTTACATATCTTGAATGTTTTCATTAAGACATGAATCAACTACTTTAGAACCACTAATCTTAAAAGAACCAGATTGAATCCTATATGGTAATTTACCATCACAAACAGAAACAACTTCTTTTTCTTCATCTTTCTTCAAATCACTAGGAGCTAAAAAACAATCCAAAGACAAGCCTTTAACATTAAAATCCACTTCTTCAATTTTCCAAACCTCTTTAATTCTTGTCCTTGAATGACTCTCAGGTCCTTCACCATATCTTGACAAAGTAACCCAAGTTTTCCCACAATGTGCTATTTGAATACCATCCACTATTCTATAATCTTGTATGAGAGATTCTGTGTTTGTTTCCCAAAATACGGATTCGGTTTCGGAGGATTTGAGTTTGATCAAATGTGTGTCTTCTAGTTGAACTAAAAGTCCTGTTCTTTGGCTGAAATAGCCTAAGACTGTGTGGCCTATTATCTCTATGTTGTTAGAGCTTCTTGTTTGTAATGAAGTCGAGTCTGTTTCGAGCTTTAGAACAAAGCATTCTTCTTTGTTTGATGTTTTCTCACCTATACATGTTGAGTTGTTGAAAAGATTGGCTATGGAGTTTGGATCAAGACCCTGTAAAATGACAAGTATTGTTGACATTTTGGGATCACAATTAACTAATTGGATAAATTCAAATTTCAAACATAGGATTTTCTAACATTACCTATTAAATTGTTGACTATAGTTATTAAATGTAGACCTTAACCATTTGGAATATAAAGTGGCCTTTTTCAAATGGGAAGGGAGGAGGAAGCATCCGGATTTAGGCAGTGTTTGGTTAGGTAAGATGGCCACATCAAAACTTAGATTTTTCTTTTATAGAAAGCTAGACTTTTATGTCAAAAAGAGAAGAGGAAAAAAGTGAAATGAGAACACAACATAGACATTTGAATACATTCAAATCATATTCACACTTAAACAATTAAATCAAATCGAATTTAAAAACATAACACTAGTGTCAGACACTAATATATGTCAGACACTACTTATATGTATCAGACACTGAACAAATGACATCAAATATTGCCGGACATATGTGTGTCTGACAGAGAACACATGATATTGTTGTATGTTGCGGGTTTAATGCTATTAATTTCTAAATAGAAACTATACATTGATTCAAATTTAATAGCTTTAATTGATGCAATAATGAAACAAACATGAAAATGAATGAACTTTAAATGAAATTTACCTGAAGTAAACGTCTAAGGGGTCTAGGTGGGCCTCTAGAAGCATGAGAATGATGCCATGGTGTTTGCCTCCAACCAACTTTTCCATCACTCCCTGCACTAATTTTGTACCCAGAAACAACCAATTCCAAACACCACAATTCTGGTCTCTTTTGCCACAAAACAAACCCTCCCATTTCTTCTCTCACCTCCATTTTCTTCATCTTCTTCACAGTCTTCTTGCTATTCACACCCCCTTCCCCTCCCACAAACTCTGATGTCCCTATTCTCACCTCCCCCATTGCATACATACTCTCAACTTTACTCAAAACACTCTCTCCTCCCACCGCCGCTACGTATTGTTTCACTATATACTTCGCCATCGATGCCTCCTTCATAAACACAAACAAAAGTTCAAGCAAAGCAAAATAATTATCTGTTTGTCTGCTATTTCTGTATAATCTTTATTGTATATATTTGAAAAGGTTTAGAGATCAATCAAAAATAAAGTTTTTGTATACTTACAATGTTATGGCCTTTGATGTTGTGAGTGATGATGGGTTTGTAGTCATTGGTGATAGGAAAAGGAATCAATGGAGCTCCAACAACACCAAGCAATAGTTGAATATTTGTATTTGGATCTTCAAAACATGATGATCTTGATTCATTGTTTGGTTTTATCCATTGCTTCATGTTTTTCCATTTGTTTCCACTCTTGTTAGTGAAAATCTCTTCTGGAATAGGAACTTCCAGCACAGTTTCGAGCCCATATTCATGATCAAGGTTGGGAGAAAGCTTCTTCATAGCATAGATGAAACTGAATAAGATGAATAAGAATTTAACAAGGTAATAATGAAAACATGTATGAATTGCATGTAGCGACACGGTCAGGATCGTGTCGATATAAACCGTCTGATCTTGATTCAACGATTCGAAATGTTTTATAAAAATTGTGTGAATTCAAGTTTTGAAATGAAAGGGAGATAGTATGAGATACTTAATGAGAATGCAACTTTGGAAAAAGATTACCAACCAAACTATATGGGGACCCTTTGTCTATTTCGTCGTGATTGCACGAATCTTACGTATTGGCTGATTAAATTACGGTTTATTTAAAATTTATACTTTTGTTGTTTGTCGTATAAATTTAAGGATTATTATTAAATGTATTTTTATAAAGGGAAAATGTTGATTACTGTAGATTGATGATATTAAATGCATAATAAAGGTTGGGGTTAAAAGTCCCCATGTTCATATCTTGTTAATTTAATGTCATTTATTTTTAAATTTTATTTATTTATTGAGTACTTTTTTGAAGTACTTTATTCTATTTATTTTTATAATTAGTGTAAGAGATTCTGAATTTTTTTTACTTTTTTTTAATTATAAATTAGGGTTCTGAATACGTGACTATTATATTTAATTATAATAATTATTGAATAAATTTTATTTATTTATTAGTCCTATAAAATTCTATGAAACTGTTTAATAGAATGAGAAATGCATTCACTTATAAATATGTTTATTTATGTATTATCTCATGTGAGACTCTTAATACATCTTTTGATGTAGTATTCTTAACACACCTCCTCATGTTCAATATATTATTTGATATGAGAAATTATAGTAGGTGACCCACCGGATCTTAAATCATACTCTGATATCATGTTAATAAACATGATCAAGTCTAACTCAAATTTATAAAACCGATTGGTAGAGTGACAATTATCCCTACTTATAAATACATATTAAGACCATCTGATGTGTCTTAACAAAAATTAAGAAAAATTAATGAAACAAACTTAATTCTAACATTTATTATAATTATATTCAACAAATTAAGGTGGATGGAATAACTCAATTGATATGTGCTAGCTTGATTAAAAGTGAATAAATTATTAATTTTATATTTTATATTTGTCATCCACACTTATATATATATATATATATATATATATATATATATATATATATATATATATATATATATATATATATATATAAGTCCACAAACTAACAAAAAGAGTTGTAGGTAAATTATATCCCTTAAAAGATAGTTAGGTAAAATTCAAATTTACTTGATCTACACAATTAAGATACTTAAATTAGACGTATAAACATGTATACACTCATAAGCAAACTTGATTAAGATGTTAAAAACTTCAAATGTAAAGTGAAACCATCTAAAAGAAAAGAGAAATGCATTGCTTATGTTACAATTTACTAAAAAAGAGTGTTGATTACCCTACAATTAGAAACTTTGTTACCTTATATTATAACACACTTTCACTAACTTTATCTTTTACACAATAATCATTACCTAGTTAAGGAATATAGTACAAAATCTCACTCTAACACAGTACCTTAAACGATGTCGGTAATATACATGCTATTGATGCAAAGAACATAAAGATAGTTGGGGTCCCAAGAACATAAGACATGCAAGAAAATGTACGACAAACATTCTAATTCAAATTGTAATTGAGAATGGTAACCCATGGCCCTGCCCATTGGTGGTTGTTGTTTTGTATTAAGCTAGGATGCCATGAATTTATTCTTGTCGCAAATAAGCAATGCCATGTGAGGTGTACTTTGATCTTGTTTTGATTTTTTTGTTGGGTTAAGCTGACTAGGATGGTGTAAAGCGACAAGTTATTACGTTGTCTTTTGTGAATTACGAATCATTTCATGCACGTTCTTGTTCTTGTGTATTATGCTGGTGGTTTTGTTACAGGTGAAATTAATATTTTTTTTATTGCAAGGAAAATTTTACGTAGAAAAAATTCTCGGGGGATTTTGTTTTACTATGTAATTGTTGGGAGAAACATCATAGACAGCTTATTGAATTATTGAGTGAGAGAAAGTAATGACGACCATTTAATGTTTAGCATCACTCTTGTTTTTTACACTTGCACAAGTCCGATCAATAAACATAAGCAATTTTTTTTTAATAAGTAAGTGATCTATTAAAAAACGAGGACAAAGGGTACTCCACCTGATTATAAAAAATCAAGGTCGAGAAAAAAACTCGCCGAAACCCAAAAAGATATTATCTACCAAATTGCATTTAAGATATGAATAACAATGGGTCTTTGTCGAAATCATAGAAGATGCGATTGAGATGAGTAATTTCCCCCATCATACTCCACTTCCAGACTGAAATTTTGATCCTCCAAACAATATCTCCGAAAACAGTAAATTATCTTCTAAATCCCATAACACAATATCCTTCATACCTCTTTTAGGATGGAGATTAAATAGCAGCTGAAATAAAGCCCTTTTATGATGTACCAAAATTTCCTCTATCTCAGTCGTGCCATCCGCTGTTACCCCCTAGTTCGTCTGAAACATGTTGCTCACTAACAGCAAAGAAAATAGTCTCAGCAACAACATTGTACTTCCCGGAGTCATGCTGTTGGCCTTGCGTCTCAGTAGCAGACCTGAAAGCTTCCTCCATACCGCCACTGAACGGACTCAAAACAACATGATCATGCCTGAAATCTACAGCAGCAACTACTACTGTCGTATCCAACGAATACCGAACTCCATTTCTCGTATCACCAGACCGAATGGAAGCTGTCTCAGCCCTGCATGCGATAGAATTCTCCAGCAAAGTTTCTGAAGCTCCAGCACCTGCAGAAAAGTAGGTAAAAACAGAACCGACATACGAAGCTGAGGTAAGCTCATCATTCCAATTGCTCACATAATGAAGCATGCTGTCAACAGTAGGAGTAACAGGATCAGCAGGACCTCCACCCACTGTTGCCTCCCTGTGACTGTCATCATAATTAACCTTCCACTAGTCCTTTACTCCAAAGTCACCCCACCGCCAAGTATCATTGATCCAACTACCCATCGCCGCGACCGAAACCTCCTTCAACTGTGATTCCACATATACTTCCGGAAATAAAAGGGCCAACTTTCCTTTACCAGTCCAATTTGACATCCAAAAAGAAGATTCATACCCTTCTCCAAGAACCACCCTACAGTTGTCCGTCAAGATATCCTCCGAACGACATTTCTCGCTTGAGACTAAGTCTTTAAACCAAAGCGAAACTGACTTCAACTTGGAAATATCCGTCCGATTATGCCACATCAACAACCGTATATCTCTGTATCTAGCCTTCAAAACGTGAAACCAAAGATCATTTGAGCCCTCTATAATCCTCCACCTCCATTTGTTTATAAGAGCTTCATTGAAGACGTCCATCCTTTTCAAGTTAAGCCCACCTTTATCATGAGGCAAACACAAATCTTGCCAATTCATCCAATGAATTTTCCGAGTCGTTTCCGTACTACCCCAAAGGAACCTACATTGAATCCGCATCATTTCCTTCCAAATTTTAACCGGCGCTTTGAAAAAATAAAGATGAAATATCGATAAACTACTGAGCACAGATTTGAACAAAGTAATTTTCCCGCCAAAGGACAATAGCCTACCCTTCCAAGCCAAAAGCCTCTTTTCAAATTTAGATAACAACGTCTTCCAAGAACTAATCCACCTAGGATTTGATCCAATCGGCAAACCAAGAAAAGAAAACTTAAAGTTTTTTGTCCTACAAGAGAGAAAAGTAGTTGTCGCTTCAATAAATCTATCTCGCACATTAATGCCAATAATCTTACTTTTCTGGAAGTTTATGCCAAGACCCGAAACCAATTCAAAAGCTTGGAGCACCGCCTTTATAGCCCAAATATGTCTCCAACTCCCATCCCCCACCAATAGCGTGTCATCCTCATATTGTAAGACATCAATAAAGCACTTCCTATTAATGTCGAAACCGGAAAATTCCCCAATATTAACCGCATTCCGAATCAAGCCCGTCAATCCCGCCATGACCAAAACGAAAAGAAACGGAGATAAAGGATCACCTTGTCTAAGCCCTTTTTCAACGACAAATTCTTTAGTAGGACTACCATTAACCAAAACGGACATCTTACTAGAAAAACCCAAAATCTCCATCCACCTGATCCATCTCTCACAAAACCCATTCTACGAAACAAGTATCTAAGAAAATTCAAAGACACCTTATCATATACCTTCTTAAAATCAACTTTGAAAAGAGTGCATTCCCTATTCTCCTTAATTAATTGCAAAATCCAATAATTCATTAGTTACTAGGACTCCATCAAGTAATTGACGCCCCGGGACAAACGCCGTTTGACATGGGGAAATGATGGAATTGAGAACCAACTTCAATCTTGAAGATAAGAGTTTGGCCAAGGTCTTCTAAATACAACCCACGTGGCAAATAGGAATATACTCATCAAGGTTCAAAGGATTATCCCTCTTAGGAATCAACGACAAGAAAGTTGAAACTACCGCTTTGGACAAAACGACACTATGATGAAAGTCCGCAAAAAAACGTTGAAAATCATCCTTTAAGAAGAACCAACATTTCTTAATAAATAAAAACGTGTACCCATCAGTCCCCATACTTTTAGAACTCCCACAACTCCACACCGCTTCTTTGATTTCTTCTTCCGAAAAAGGCTTTTCAAGCGTAACTTTCTCCATGGATGAAATCGTCTTAAAAGCCACTCCATCCAACAATGGTCTCTCTTTGTCTACCTCCATGAATTTCCTCGCAAAATGAGCATGCATATCTTCTCTCACCCCTTCCACCGAATTAACCAAACCTCCCGCCGTATTTAAAGAACTCAAAAAATTCGGCCTCCTCCTCTCTTTAATAATGTTATGAAAGAACTGCGAATTGTTATCACCATCTCTAATCCATTTCAACCTAGCCTTTTGGATAAGCATATTCTCTTTGATTTTCAAATCCAACCAAAACCTGCTATGTGCCTCCTTGCGGGTGTTGATGATGTCATTCACTAGCGACTCTTCACAAAATTCAAGATCTACATCCCCTTTATTGATCCCTTTAATCCCATCCTCCAACTCTAAATCAAACTTCCCACACCTCGGTGTTCCACCTTGTAAGGTCAAATTTAAGTAGCCGTAACTTCTTTTTAAGAACAAAATCGCTTCTACCTTTCACATTCAAGTTTTTCCACGACTTCTCCACAAAAGGTAAAAAATGTGTGTCCCTGAACCTTTCGTTATTAAACTTGAAAGGTTTAGGACCCCAATTAGAACTATCTGTTAACAACCAAATCAGGCAATGATATGAAACATCTCTCATACCTATCAACTGACCCACAATACCCCAACTATTGATCACGCTCTCCGAGACTAGAAAGCGACCTAGTTTGCTCATTGCCAAGCCGTCACCGCCATACCATGAATATTTCTTACCCTTACAAGGGACATCCTCCAAATCGCAATAAAAAATAAATTACAAGAATTCTCTCGCCTCCGATCTCCCTACCACCGACGGCCTACCCTTCCAAGATAATGGTATAAGATAATTATTGTTCACCGTTATATGGTGTATAGTGAAATACGTTGTAATGTAATATTTTGGTGTAAAAATATGTTTCAACAAACATATTCACTAGCAACTAGCAATGGGTTATACTCTTAACATTCTTATACAACTACCTCTTTTTTCTTACAAGAAATTGGTAAGTAAATTAAATGTGTTAAAAAATCTTAAATATTCTACTTTCAAGAGAAAAATAATAATATTCTATTTTTAGGGTTTTCAGAAGACTATGTCCCCTAACTAAATGGTGAGGATGATCGAGTATTTGATTCAATAACTCTTTTCTTATAGATATCTAATTTTCAATAAGTAGCAAATTTAAATTTATATTATCTTTTTTCTTCTTTTATAAACTCACGCCGTCTCTCATAATTGTTAGATATCATATAGTGGTTTTTGCTATCGAATATATTAGCGATTACTCATGGATCAAACAAGGTTGGTAAATATAAAATTGAATAATTTAATGAAAAAAATGATTTTTTCTATTGGAGGACGCAAATGAAAAATCCACTTATTTTATAAAAGTTGTACAAGGCATTAGCAAGAAAAAAAACAATGAGTATGAAGAATGATGCTTGAGAATAATTAGATCTCAAAGCTCGAGCGACCATGATATTATGCCTTGAGAAAAATGTTGCATTCTTGGTAAATGAAGAAGCAAAAAACGACTAGCGTATGGTCAAAGTTAGAGAATATTTTCATGATGAAAACTCTAACAAATCGAATCTACTTGAAATTCAAATTGTATACATGCAAGATTAAGTAAGACAACTCAATATGAAATTATGTCTATAAGTTTGATATATATTAAACTTGAAGGATATAGGAGTTAAGATTGTTGAAGAAGACCAAACACTCATGTTATTGCTTTCGTTATCAGAGCCCTACGAAAATCTAGTCCAAATATTGATGCTTGTGGATGATACTCTCTAACCATGGATGGGACTAGAACGCCACTTTTAGCGGATGATCTTCGAAAGGTATCTACAAGTGGGATGTCGAGTAGTAGAAGAGAATATACAGAACAAGCTCATATATTATTTTCTACTACATGGGGACTAATGAAATAGGACAAGGAATGGGAAGGAATTCTTTATCAAAATCTAGAGATTCTACGGAAAGAAAATGCTTTAAATGTGCTTTAAAATGCTTTAAAAGGGAAAGAAAATTATTTATCCCTTTTGGAGTGTAGAAGATTCTAAGTTTGTGATCAGCTAAAAACTTTTTATATGAATAGTTAATTTATTAAGGGAATATTTAATCAATTAGGAATGCTTTTAACTTTTTTTTATTGATTTCCTAATTAAAGTTAACCGATTAACATATTTATAATGTCTCTAATCGATTAGAGAAGTCTTTAATTAATTAATAAAGAAGAAATTAAAAAACTTTCCATATTTGGTTTGTATATAATTGATTAACAAATAGGGTTTATCAATTAGAAACTTAAAAATGTCCATAGATATTTTTCTTTTATAGTCTTTTCTTTTCCTATAAATAGAAGAATTCTCCTCATTTAATTTTACACAAGAATTTGATTTTGAAATAATTCTGTCACTTTTACTCTTTTCTTCTACCTTTTCTATTCGTTCACAAAATTTACCTTAGTGCCTTGAGAGTGAAAAAATACATGTAAGATCTTGTTCGTTGTTGATTTTGGCGAACAATCGCTGGTTTCCCAATCTTATCAAATTGGTTTACTTATAGGATCAACCACACAAATCCTAGGACACATGTGCTTTTCGAAAAACGTTTTATCTCTAACAATCTTTTGGTCTCACTTTTATTAAGTCCTTTATGTACGAATAATTTGACTAAGCAAAAGAGTAAAAGTTCTGGCGAAAAATGAATAAAATATACTCGGACAACGCATAAAGTAAATGTCAAAGAAGATAAATGACTTGTAACGTAAAGGAATTATAAAGACTTTGAACTTTATTTAAATTTGATAAAATAAAATGGTGTTGTTTACACATACATTTCTAGATAAAACTCTTTTCTCAAATAGACTTACTTCAAGTATTTTTGTAGGAATTTTGTACAAGTTTTTCACACACTAATTCTGATAAGAACTACTTTATTTATATACAAATAACATAATTGTCACTAACGGATAAATCCTAAAACTATGACACTTGGCCTTTGGCATGTTCTCTCTTCACCAGGTGCTTCCACGCGTCTTTCTGCCAAATGTAATAACTCTTGAATTTGAATTTATTTCTTTACGTCGAAACGACGCGTCTTTTCAAGTCTGTTGAATTTTTCGAAAAAACAACAGTATTATCTAAATCTGTCGAAAACCTCCTCTAAGTACATTCTTCAATTTTTTTCTTTTCCAGCCGTATATATATCTTCCATCTGTCGAAGTAAATACCATCTGTACATTATTTCATGGCGTCGAAAATGCCCGTCTACAAATTGCCCCCCAACAAAGATGTTTCGACTATTCCTGGAGAAACAATCATTTATTGTCGATGAGTTATTTCGATGCCATATTTCCTCCATTACATGTACCATTTCCAAGACTTGATATTTCAAATCCCTAAAAATTCATCATTACGCTTTCTCAAAACATCACCTATAACCCACGTTTCTGACACTATTCCCATCATTTCCTGAAAGCTAGTAATTCATAGGCGTTTCAACTGCCATTAACCTACTCTCTCCATGATGATTCACCACGTGGTCCACGATTAAAACTAAAAAAACTCAACCGTTTCAGCATTCCTTCCCTATAAATACTCATACACCAACTTCTCTAAGTTTTTTACACTTTCTACTTCTTCTTCAAACCCTATTTTTCTAACTCTTCATCTCCTCTGCGAAAATATTTGCTTTCTCAAATAATGGCTCCATCTAAGTCTTCCAGCAGACAGAAATCCAAGAGTTCAACTCTTCTTCCATATGCGCACAAGCTAATCGGACCAACTGTTGTTGGAAATCAGCAGTACATCCCTGAACCTCCAAATGAGAAGGAGAAAGCAAGCATTTATAAATCTCAGGTATTGATTCATGTCTTTGTTTCTGGTGTTTGTCATGCTATGTTAGGCCCCCTTCCAAACCCAAATGCTAACCTAGAAAGGTTGAAAAAGTTCTTTACCACCTATCAACGTCTTAAACCCATAGGTGCTGGAGTTAAACCTAAACCCGTTGAACAAACTGTAGAAAAACCTGAAAACCAGAGTTCGACTGCTGATGCAAAATTGAACTTAGTTTATTTAAACAATGTTAGGATATTTAGGACTTGCCATGGGGAAAAAGACCATTCAGATTATTTAACTTGGCTAAATAAGATCGAAAAAGTCAAAGCAACATTCTGGAAGGAAATATGGATTTTTGACCTAACACAATTGTCGAAAGTAGGACCTAATTATTGTCCCAATATGCTTTTAGCTTCCCTTTATTTCTGGGATATCGCCTACAACACCTTCCACCTTCCTTGTGGAATGGTTACTCCCACCCTTTTTGACATAGCTGCCATTGTTGGGCTTAGTCCTTTAGGAGTAGACTTTGATACCACCACTTTGAACCATGACTCTATAGAATTCGACACTAATAAGGCCTCCTACTCTGTGTTCATCACTCACTATCATGACAAGAAAATTGAAGAAGTTTCCGAGAAAGAACACATAGCCTTTTTGGCCCTATGGCTGTCGAAATTCGTATTTTTCTCTCGATCCCTTCAAGTGGCCAAACGCTTCATCACCATAGCCAACCAACTTCATAAAGGGACCAAACATATGCTTGAGTGAGATGATCTTGGCGAATCTTTATGTATCCTTGAGTGAGAGCGCGATTTTATTAAAAACTGTAAAGGACAAAGGTAATCTTAGCATGTCAGGACCATTTTAGCTTCTGCAACTGTGGCTCAATGCCACCTTTGAAGCTTTTCTTCCCGTCAAGAATGATGTAGACTAAGATGGAGTGAAGAACAGGGTTGTCGAATGGCCTCGGTTAGTACAACTAACACCAACTAACGAAGGGATTGGACTTCGACAATCTTTCACTAGCTATGTTATGATGTTTGCCAAAAGGTACAACTTTACTTCCTCCATGGCACCCTTTGCTAACAGGGCGATCGGACCCTAGTGGTTCACCAAGCAACTGCCTTTTGAGATGCAGGAAGATGAGGACGAATTTCTCGATGTTTGGGAATAATTTTTGACACATAGGCTTCTCACCTCTCATCACAATGTCACCAAGACAAATATTGCACTGATCGTCTACCAACCCAACCTTGTCACTCGACAGTTTGGACTTGTTCAACTGAAACCTAGATCTATTTTTCCCAGAAAAGGCTCCATCATATTCTACAACTCTTTCCACACTGAAGAAAAAAGTATAGAATTATCGAAGAAACATGCCGATGAGTCTCTTGAGATTCGACCAACGGTATTTCGACCATCTTTTCTCTTTACTCCTAAATTTGATGTCTGGTGGAAATATTACTACCTTACTAATTTTTTCGATGTGGCAGCATTCAACAATCATTTGACAAATGTTTTTGCTCTTGTGCAGGATAGAATCAAGAAAGGTATTGAAAGACATATCAAAGAAATACAAAAATTTCAAAATTATTTTGAAACTACTTATAGGCCAGATGAACTTAGTCGAACCATAAGCGAAGCAACAGTAACTCTAAAACAGAAGTTTACAGAAAAACTGGAAAAGTTGAAACTGCCTTCATATGTTCATCCAGAACTACGCTATGAATTGGCTTTCGACCTTTATCCACCAAAGTTTCCCCTTTACCTTCTGCTAAATTTAGTGTGGCGTTGAGCCCTCCATTTCCATATTGGTTCATTTGTGGGGATCCTATGAAACTTCTTCGACAACATTACAAAAAACCTGTTGAGCGTGTGGTTCCAACTAAGTTCATATTGGTCAATTTAAGAGGACACCTTCATATTGGAATAGAACATGTTCGCGTGGAAACTTCCATTCTTGAAGGTGTTAACGAAAACATTTTTCATTTCGCTATTCTAACTTTATTTTTATATGTTTCTTGTATTTATCTCTGACTTTCCTTTCTTTTCTTAGCCACGAAAATTCCTGTCAGGAAAGCTGTCGTCGAAGATACATCCGAAATGATGGCCGAAGATCCACCAAGCAATGCCAAGAAGATTTCAACAAAAGTACAACCTTCTCTTTTTGTACTAGCTTTTCCTTCATTCTTCGAAAAACTAATCAACTTCTATTTTTATGTCCAGGTAAATCGAAAACCACCACTTGCCCCAAAAAGGAAGAAACAAGAGGAAAAGGTTCCCAACAAAGAATTTGGTGATGAATCTCCAGAACAAAGCCAACCTCAAAAGAAGAAGAAAGTCACGAGGGCCTCCTCACAAAAATCTATCGTTTAATCAACCAAGGAAACTCCCCCAAACAGTCTAACTATGGAGGTTCAGACGAAGGACGCAGAGAGTGGAAATTCTAGTTTTAACACTGAGATTCCTCAGGTAAATCTTCATTTTGACTACTTGTATTTACTTCTTATTATATTTATTTTCCCTAACTTGAAGTCATTTTCAGATTGATGTCGAAGGTAACCCTGTAGAGAAAGAGGTGCCAATAACAAACAGTGATCCTGTTCACAAGGTTGACAGCCCAATGCATACTTCTCCAAGAAATTCGAAAAAAGAATCAGCAATAGAGATGGAACAGTCCCCCGATACTCCTCAACCTTCTGATGATAACTCTCCCCCTCCTCCTAGATCAGACGCAGACAATAAAAATAACGATTTTAATGCTGATGCTGAGGTCGGAGATGAGGATGACAAAAAGGGAGAAACTACTAACGATGAGAAGGATGACAAAACGAAAAACAAGATGTCAAGTTAACTCTAAGACAAAGTATTCAGCCAACCCCTGACCCAACATAAGGAAGTTCTCTGTCGACTGGTTCAGCTAGTCTTTCTCACGAAGAAATTGAGAGCCTCAAGGTGAAGAAACCTTTAGAATACCTAAAAGCCATGCTTAATGCTCGTCATACCTTTCAGGACTCTTCTCAAAGTAGTTCGACCACTTCCAAGGCTACTTCTGGTATGCAATCCCTTGATGTTGCAATGGCTGAGATTAAAACAAAAATAATTTATGTGGACTTATTTAAGGTTTTGGAAGAAAACACGATTGCCTGCTTCGATTTGAAGAAAATCCTAAAACAAGTAAATATCTTGGAAGCTTTTGCTGAAGTAAGTAGCCTTGTGATGGATCTGACTACCCTAATTGACTTGGTGAGCGTAGACCTGAATCGTCACAAATACTTTTCCCAGCAAATTTCCAAAAAATCTGAAATACAACTTGCTGAGTGGGATGTTGTGGCTACTTCGACCAACAAAGTTTTAGAGTTGGAACAACTTTCTGAAACTTACACAGAAGAAGTTTCTGAATGCAACGACAATATCCAAAAGTGGGAGAAACAGATAGCTACACCTGCAAAAAGATCTCCCAAGAGAGGAAACGTAAATAATCCATTCAGCAACCCAAGCAAAGCGAGATCGACGAGGAACTGAAGGTGGGTATTCATCATGCCGAAAGGGCTCAGATACTCAACAAGAGATCGAAAACCTCTCCACTAATAGAAGTTTCTGTGACTGTCGACTCCAGATTCAGAAAAATAAATTTGATGAGTTAAAGCAATCTTTCGCCAATATTAAGTTGTAATAGGAATAATTTATTATTATTAGCCTTTTGAAGCTTGTTTGTAATGACGTTGATGCCATATGTTTAGCAAAGTACATCATCATTTTGTATTATATACAATCAATCTATGGCTATTTTAATTTCTTGTAATATTGGTTTGTATTTTTTCAAATACTTCCCATTTATCTTCAATATTCTCTTAACTTTTTCTACCTCTTCAATTTCGTATGGACCATTCAAAAAAAATTTCAAAATCTGGAAAGGTCCTTTCCACTTAGGAGACCATTTTCCCATTAGTCTATCTTTTCAATCCATAAGAAGAATCACTTTCCAAACAAGGTCACCAATTAAAAGGGTCTTAAATTTTACTTTCTTATTGTAAAATCTTCTGACTCTTTCTTTTTGTCTTTGCACCAAATCTAGTGTACATAATCTTTCTTCGTCTAAATCGACAAATTTGTCCATCATCATACTCCAATACATGTCTGATGGAATTTCGTGATGCCCTTAAAAGATTAATTTTGACTCCATATAATATTAATAAACATTATTGAATATTTAAATTGGATTGAATCCCGTGCATTCACATATTCCACATTCGCATTTAGTTAATGTAATCTCAAGGTCATTTTAATCATTGCCTCCTTTAGTTTTATGTTTCTCCAAATCATGTTTTAGTTATTTGCATTAATATGCACTAAATGTAAGATCTTGCAGTCAATCTATGACTGCAGGGAATCCTGGTCCATTAAAACTTATTCAAAATTATAATTTTTCGAAAAGATGTATTTCAAAAATAATTTTTATGAAAACTATTTAAAATAGTTTCAAATTTAAGTGATTCTTTAAAATTTTGATATTAAAGAAAAACTATAACAAAACAATGAAATACTTAAAATAACATTTTAAAAATAATTATTTAAATCAACTTTTTATTTGAAAATTTTATTAAAAAAATATATCACTACACAAATTATTTTAAAAAAATCAAATAAAGGGGTCTAGAATTGCCAAAGTAAATTAAAAGAAAAATAAAAATAATGTCATACATAAAGCATTAGAAAGAAAAATAAAAGAATGTGGTAAAGAGAAAAAAAGAAGAAAAAAAGTGTGTAACAAATTTGTGAATGATTGCTCTCCTTAAAAGTTCATCAAAATATTGTTGTATTTGAATAAAATATTGTATCTTCTGACATCATTTCAAACAACGCCCATAAAAGTTGAAGTTAAATTTATTCTATCAAAACAAACTAAGAGGGTTCCAATCAAGATTATTTAAAAGAGAATTCCACCTCCATTTCCTTGGATATTGAAAAGAAAAGAAAAAGTAAATCAAGACAAACAATTTATCAAACTGTGGTATGAGAGAGAGACTTTGGATGAGGATTGTTAGCAATTCAATTTCTTAATAAATTAAAATGATTCAGAGTACTTGGTTTAAGTGCCTATAGTTTTGTTCATGGTTTATGTAAGTCAAGTGTTTCTATATATGGCATTTGGATTATGTCTTTTGTATTGTTTACATTTTTTACATGCTTAAGTTATTAGGTCTGCACCTTTATGTGTGGCTTGCAACAATTTTGCTTTTGTAAGTTTCCTCTGATTAGCATCAAGATCGACCTTCTCATTTCTTATGTTCTTGTCTAATCAATATTAGAATGTTTTGCGTGAGCTTTAGAAGTTTTAATCATTTCAATCTTATTAAGGAGAAAATAACACCTTATTCTACACTTACCCAAAAAGTGTGGATTGGTCGTGGAAAACACCTTCGCCATTTAGAGAGTGGAATTTGTGAACATGATTCATATTTTCTAGTGAAGATTATATCACCAATATAAAGACTTACAATTAGTACTTTATAATCTCCTTCATAGGTTACAAGGTCCTAGCTGGTGCTCAACACAACCAAGTTATGTTGCTCATTGTCTTCAATTTTTCCCGATGACATAATTAAAGAAATAATATGTATTTTCTTGATTTATCACTACTACGAAATAGATATTACGTAACACCTATTTTACAACAGTCATAGAGTTAATCGTAGTGATATTTTATTTTTGGGCGCATTTTTATTTAATTTATTAGAGGACATGTTACAACGGTCAAATGTAACAATTGTGGTGAAAATGTACACGGAGTGAAATTGTTTGAATCTCATCACCAACAATTAACCATTTATCGTGATAAAAATGTTATTGCACTTGTATATAACCATGGTTTTTAATTCCAACTGTGATGAAAGGTGATACTTTATTTATATATAAACGAGGTTATCTATCACTTCAGTACATAACAATTGTCTCTCTCAAAACAAAACGCTAATAACTCTTTCACTCGTGGACACCCCAAAACGAAACCATAACAACAAATCTTAGCTAATCAGTATTTGCAGGTTTGTTTTCTCAAAATCATTTTCAATAGCTTATTTCATGATCTTTGAACTTTCGAATTTTGTTTCAATAACTTCTTTCAATAAAGAGAAAAAAGCTAGATTTAGCCTAACAAACTTGTGTCAAAGATCCATAATGACATCCATTTAAAATATACAAAAGTTGACCGGTTTAAATTTATCTTCACCCTTATTTCATTGTTGACACACCATTATGTGACATGTATAGTATGTTTCTGAAGCATTTACAGGTTCATTTTCTCTGTAGTTTTTTTTTTCAAAATCTGTTTCAATAGCTTGTTTCATGATCTTTGAACTTTCTTCTTTTTTTTTGATTTGTAGCTATTTGGAATCTTGTATGTATATGGATGTTTCTTTCAACAAAGAGAAAGAAGTTAGATTTAGCCTTGTAAACTTGTGTTAAAGATCTAGAACAACATCCATTTAAAATATATACACAAGTTTACAGGTTTAAATTTATCTTCATCCTTATTTCATTGTTGACACACCACTATGTGACATGTATGGTATGTCTCGAAAGCAATTTATGACTTGATATGTTTGTTGTTTATTTTTTGTTTTTGATTAATTTTGTTTATAAATGGTGTTGTTAATGTTTGTTTAAAAGATGAGTTTACTATATATTATATTGTTTGAGTGTTTTTCTAATCCGTTACCGAATATATAACTTCCCATACTGCATTTGAAAATTATGATATGATAGATAAAATTGTATTAGAAAATAAGTACACGTTCAATTCTTGACAAATATTCTTCACATTCTTAACTACATGTTGTTTTTTGACCGTTAGAACTTGGTTTACTGGTTATAGATCTTCAATCACCCCTCTATCCATCTCTAATTTTATTTACAAACTAAAAAATATTTTGCAAAAAGAATTAGAGGTGAATGCATGGGTTGTTGAAGAACTAAGATCATTAAACCAAGTTCTTACTGTCAAAGAACAAAATACAGATAAGGAGTTGAATAACCTTTGTCAAGCATTGAACACATACTCATTCTTCTAATATAACTTAATTTGTCATATTCTAATGTTTTAGTGCATATTTGAAGGTTATATGGTTAGTGGGAATTGGCGAAATAAGCATTCCACATAATTTATAATAAACCCAGGGCTATATACCACAACGATTGTCTCACACAATCGTTGTTAAATATGTTGCATTTGATATACCACAACGGTTGTTTGACATGACCATTGTGGTAGGTTGCACGCTACTTGGATACAATCACGATCGCACGTCAATGATGGAAAACGTCATACATACAATCACACCTTACGTCACAACGGTTAACGTCCTAATCACCTTCAATTCTTATGATGAGATATTTTGAGTTGGTTAACGTCCTAATCACCTTCAATTATTTCCTCGTCATTTCTGCCATAGAGAATTGAGTGCTTTTCTGAGGGATTGTCCCAGTTCTATGATCTTGATTCCTCAAACACCATATCTCTACTCACAATAATGTTCTTGGAAGCACAATCATAGAGTTTATGTGCTTTTGACTCGTCACTTACTCCCAACAAAACTTATATGATGTTTTTCTCATCCAACTTCTTTCTTTGTATACCAAGGATGCACACATGAGCAATGAAACCAAAGATTCTAAAATGGTGTACAAATATCTTATCTCCATTCCCTGCCTCTTCATGTAAGATCTTTTACTGAAAACTGGACATATTTAACACATACACAAACTAGCTCATAGATTCAAGCCAAAACAACTTTGAAATATTTCTCCCGACGACCTTTCTTTTTATCATGTTCATTATGGTCCTTGATTTTTCTTTCAGAAACTCCATTTTAATGTGGAGTATATGAAATGGTCATTTTTCTTTTAATTACAGTCGAATTGCAAAATTCATCCAATGTAACGAATGTAAAATCTCTTCTCGATCAATTATTAGGCATTTAATTTCACAATGTTACTAATTTTCAACTAATACTTTAAACTTTTTGAATGTCTTAAAGGCACTCAACTTCTCATCTAAGAAAGCGAAACAATTATTTCAACTAAAGTCATTAATAAAGGGGGATAAAGTACTTGTTTCTCCTATTTGACCTGGGTTTGATATGGTCATATATGTCAGAGTAAACTAATTCCATCTTCATGGTTGCTCTCAAATTACTTTTCTTAGGAGTAACATATATGTGTTGTTTACCTGTCATGCAATCTAAACGCACTTTCTGAACCATGCAGTTATGGAAATCCTCTTATCATGTCCTTTATGTGTATAATGTGAATACCCTTGAAGATTAAGTGACTATAACTTCAATGCCCCAATGTTATGAAATTGATAGGTTCATTGACACCAAGAAATTTGATGTGCGGGACGAAGAACAATGAGAACCAACATAAATGGTCTTCAACAAAAAATAATTCTATAAATGCAAAAGGACAACAATTTAAATTGGTAGAAGAAGATAAAATAAAGACCAGAAAGAAAATAACATGTTTATTTAGTTAGATCAAATGATATACTATGTGAGGATAACAACTCTCTGATTCACTATACTTCAATAAGTTGTTACGAAAAATTACAAATTAGTTACAAGAAAATAGTCACCCAAGTTTCCAAGAAAAAATGTCGTCAAAGTTCCCCAACTCTATATATAAATCACACAAGCCCAATGTGTTTATAAGTGTTTCTCAATCCCCTTAGACACCCCCAATGTTTCCCTAAACCTTTGTCTCTCTATATTTTCTCTTACTAGGATTACTACCTATTTTCTATGTCTTCGACTGTAAAGTTCTAAAGGTTGTGAAAACAAGAATGACTAAGGTACATATTTATAAGTGTTGAAACCCAAAACACATGAACCAATAGAAATCATGCACTTATATTGAAGTTTCCTATAAAAAAACAAGTGTCACCCTATGTTATACCGGATTTTCAAAATATTTGATTAAAAAATTGATATTTTATACTAGTTATATTAAAAATCTAGTATAAATGAAAAAAAATTGACTCCTTAATATGAAATTTTCATCAAATATAAACTAAAGAAAAAAATTACAAAAGTTTAAAATATCCCAAAAAAAAAATTAGTGTGAAAGTTTTCCATTTTTTTAATAATAAAAACAATAGTCTTTTATGCAGAATGCGGGGCATCAGAAAATGTTGAAACCCAATAGTCTTTTATTACTTAAGGAACTCTATATATTACTACCACACCATCGTGAAAAACCCAACATATCCCTAGAATCGGAAGATACATCTCTGAACGCACCCGAAACACACATAACACATGCTGATTTTGAATCACGCCCCAGTTTTATGTATATTTTGCTAATGCAAATGTACCTCCGTAAGTCTTACGAAGGTGAATTTCTGGAGCATAATGAAGCAGAAACAATCATAAAACCAAAAAGATGCAGTTTGACAACATAAAATTAGCATTGATAACACACACAAAAAATATTACATATGTAATCGTTAACATAAATCAAACATTACATTTCAATATTCAAGTGGACGTTCCAAAATCTTCATAAAATCTTAGCATCAACCTCGATCAGAATTTTTGTTTTGTAATAGAAAAAAGTATTCGACGTGGACCTTAAATCTACATCCGACTTATGTCAGAGTGTGGTATGAGATTCTACAATAGGCACTTCATATCTACAAGAGGAGTGTACTCATTGATCTTAAATTCAATTGAGGATTTTAAGCCCATAAAGTAGACATTTGTGACATGTCAATTGATGTTCATTATGGTGTAATGTGTTTTGGTATGAAACATGAGACAAAAGCTCATATTTTTAGTAGCTATATACAAATTTGGACCTTAGAGATTTTATCGTGTACCAGGGTATGTTCATAAGATGCATCTCCTGTACCACCATATTTTATTATTCCTAAGATGTATTTCCGGAACTACTCAGAATATAATGAAATTATGTTCTAGACAGAAACATAACTTGTATTTAATGCATAATTGTTTTGGAATACTTCAAATTGTATTGAAATATTCGAAAAAGTATATGTGAGACATCATTAATATTAATACAAGATTACATACAATACATTTTTGAATAAGAACTAAAATGAATCGAAATAATTTTTGTCAGCTAAATCTATATTTATGAATGGTACCTCCTTTGACTTTTGTTTATTTGATTCTATTTCAATTTTGCTCAATTAGGTGAACTTTTGCATCATTTCCACAAAATGGTTTAGCCAAGTCTTGGATTTTGTTGTTGAGAAGTTATCCACTCTAGTGATATAAGTGGTATAGGGCATTCTGGTTTCAAATAAACTTGAACAAACTTTTGCGGATTTGAAATCCACCCAACATACATAATATAATCATTTGGATTTTGAGGTGGGGCAATGTGTAGTAGAAAAAATATTTTCGAAAATTCGTATCTTGTAAGATCAATACACAATATTTCATATGTTTTCTATGAGATGACCCATTTTAGGGAAGCACGTTCATTTATCCTTCGGTGTTGGTCTACTAATGCAAGGAACAAGAGATTCATAAATTGCATCAAAAAAATTCCTCCCATATAGCCCTGTGTATGATTCTTTATGGCCCCTTAACTCTTGGATAAGTTGTTGGCAGACAAGTATGTGAGCCTCTTCTCCTTTACCGAGCAAAGTAGAAATAGCTCAAAAATCAAAGTTATTGTCACCTTCAACATTGACGATACATTCAATGTATTTGTGCATAAAAACCAACATCTATTCAATGAATGGAATTTTTGGTGGAGGTGGTTTGCTAACGTGAACTCCTTTGAAAATGATTTTTTTGAGATTTTGGAGTTGTAGAATTGGGAAAAAGTTTGTCAACATGTTCAAAATATAAAGGAGACTAAATCGTTGAATTATTATTTAGTTTAGATTTAACCTTCTTAGGAGTACCTTTTGTTTTTACCAGTTGAGATGGTGGTTTCAAGCTTGTGGTTTTTGGATAAACAATCTTCCTCAATTGCTCAAAAAATCATGAAATGCATTTTTGGAAAATCCACTGGGATGTTCAATAATCAATGAATTTATTGTATTTGCTCGGAGATGCATCTCCTGAATAAAATTTTAGTTTTATATGGGGGACACTCATTTGGGCGTCATTCAATGAGACTAAGGGTGCATTCGGAGATGCATCTCTGCAAACTGAGGGGAAATTTCGAATTTCCATGGGGTTTTTTTCCACCTCATATGGTGGGATTAGTAATCCCCTTTCATTAATGAGGTTGTCCTTATATAGACCTATATTTTTTGAGGAATCTTCCTACCACCCCCGAATTAAACCTGACACCCCCACACCCCTTATACTTTGACCAAAACACCCTTTGTGATTTTTTATGTTTTTAAAAGATTTTTGTATTTTTCGGATTGTTGAATTTTTTTAGTTTTTATCAGATCTTTGAAGAATTTCATGAGCTTTTTTCCTAGATTTTTGGAGGATCTATGAGTTTTTATTGGATTTTAAAAAAATTACCGGATTTGAACTATTGGATTTCTCAAATACACTACCAGATTTTTCAAATACACTACCAGATATTTCAAAAAAGTACAAATTTTTATCAAATTTTTCAAAAAGTCTATGAGTTTTAACCAGATTTTTCAAAAAATCCATGGGTTTTTATCGGATTTTTCAAAAAAACCAATGAATTTTTACTTGATTTTTCAAAATACACTATCGGTTATTTAAAAAAAAAAACTGAGTTTTTACCCGGATTTTTAAAAATATGAGTTTTACCGGACTTTATGAATAAACCGGTATTGTGTCGGATTTTTTAAAAAATCGATAGTGTTAATTTTGATTTTTTTTCTATCAAAGTGAACTACTGAAGTTTTGAAAATAATCAAAAAATTACAAAATATATCGGATTTTTCGAATTGTACTGTCGAATTTTTTATTCACTCGTTTTAGGTAAATTTTGATAAAAATAATTTTACCATTATGAAAAAATATGGGATGTCATATTTTATTTGTGGGAGTGGCGGGAAGACTCCTGAGTTATTTTGCAGTATGAGTCCATGTATTAACATTTGGCTTGCATTCCATAAGGATTGCTGGATACTAAATTAAGCAGCCCAAAACCTTTTTTTTCTTCTTTCTAAATGCAAGACAACTTAAAATTAAGTTGACATCAATGTATTAAATCAAATTATAATTTATAAACTTTTATGATCAAAATAGATGTGTTTACTAATAATATTTTTTTTTTTTACAAGTTTATAACTTAATTTGATTACTTTATAGCACATTTTTAGAAAAACTACTTCACATAGCATTTTATCTTATATCTTCCTTTTCTTCTTAATTATATCTTATGTATCTTAATGAAAGATACATTTTCATGTCCATTTAACTTTCACCAAAATTACAAATTCAATTAGTTCATCTCTAAGTGTACAATTCTAAACATAAGAGAGTATATTAAAAGCTCCACTTTGAACAATAGTCATGAATTAAACTATCTATCGGACACTGACAATGTCCAATACTAAACACGTCTTTGATATGAAGCATCAGTGTTACATAGAAGGAAACTGCCTTTGATACTATTCTAGGTTGAACAAAATAAGATAAATAATACATCAAAAATACACATATGAACAACATATATGTAAGAAAAAAACAGCTCCAAATCAAACTAAGGAGAGATATTTAATAACCTTTGCTTGATTTTCAAGTAACATAAGAATTCAAGAGGGAACATTAAAATGAAAAAGCCATGATATGACAAATGCAAAAACCATACATGCTAGAAGAAAATTCAAAAACCGGTGTCCCTGCCAAAAGTTTCGAGTTTCGATTGCCGGTGAAGGTCCGGTTGGTGGTGCCATAGAGGGATCACTTGCTTCATTTAACTGTTCTGTCGTTTGAACTTCAAAAGCACCAACTACATTGTGTGCTACTGATCCACAGATTTCACAAGTTCTGTTAATCAAACAAGTCCAATAATTAGTGCAGTTTAATTTACAGCAAAAATTGAAAACATTGGTAAAGTAATGACACTAATAGTCATTTTACAAAATTGATTTACTTTAAGCTAAAATTTGTAACTTATTCTAAAAATAAATCACTTTAGATTCAACTTACTATTAACCAGAATCAATTCGCTCAAAATCAATTTTTTTCACCGCATAATCAATTATTCACGAAAAAAATAGCTTATAAATAAGCACTTATAAGATAAACAGTAAACTAAGATAAACTTTTTTTATAACAATATGAATGAGATTCACACTCCAGTATCAAGATATAAGCACTATCTTCAAAACCCATTATCCAAATTCTACAAACATTTGAGTGTAAGAATGAAAAGTTATAAATCTTGTTTTCATGTAGAATCATTTCTGAAAAGCAAAACTTACTTGTTTCCTTTGATCTTGAACCAAGCCTCAGCACAATGTTTATGAGCAGCAGCCAAATCCTCTTTACAACAACATCCAAGCTCCATAGGAATCCCAGATTCATGATTTGTCATATCCATACTAAGATGACAAATCCTACAATCTCTCTCTACTTTATCCAAATGCACCTTCACATCAACCTCACAACCTACCACAACACCATCCAGATCCAACTCCACTGATTCAGATGAATCAGTGGAGCCTCTTTGTTTCTCATCCACTCCTACAATCTCTGACCTTTGAACTTCTCCCTCATCTATGTCCACTACATGAAACTTGTCCTCCTCATTCACCAACATTTTTTATCAACCAAGTTGAGAATCTTCATGTAATGAAGAACTGATGCAAAGATCATTAATAACCACCCACCAAGTTTGTGTGAAAAATAAGTGTTACTCTACTGTGGTAGGTAACTAATCTCTCTCTCTCTCTCTTATGAATCACTATAGAGAGAGAAAGATGCAACAACAACAACAACAAAAGCTGTTGTTATTATTAAGAAAAGTAAGAAACAGCATTATGAATTATGCAGTGAATCTCTGATGTAGTAGAGAAATTTAGCAAATAAATAAATTACTTTTTCTTTCCTATTTTTTGTTTGTTTCTATGTAATAAATAAATAAAAATGGTTCTTGAAAATCTAACTATGTTACAAAAACTATAATTTGTTTAATGTGTTATTTTTTACTTGTCAATGTCTATAGAAAGATAACTTAAAACAAGATTAGATTAATCAACAAGGGTCATGTTGATAATTAATTAAGAGTTAAGTTATTCAATGAACTTAATCAAATGTTACACCATGTGCAATTGAGTCAAATGTTAGATTTGTCAAGTGTTGTTGTAATGAGATGTGAAATTTGTGGACCCCATTTTTTTCTTTTTCTTGGAGGGTTTTGCGGGTAGAGAATAGTACAGTGTGTTTTCTACTGTGTGGTGGGGAGTTTTGAGAACAGAAAATGCATGGAAGAAAGAAAAGGAAAATGGGGATTGAGATTTGAGATTCAAGTTGAACTGAGTGGTTATGATAAAGTTAAGCTCAAAAGAAACTCTTTCTTTTCTTTTTTCTATCATAAATTGGTACGAACAGAGGAAAGTGTTAAAAGCAGAAAATTTTTGTTCTTTGCATATACTTTTTTATTTTTTTTTTTCTAATTTCATAAATATTTCTGCACGGATTTTTGTAAAGAGAATATATATATATATATATATATATATATATATATATATATATATATATATATATATATATAATGTTGAGGATTGCAGAAATTATAGTGGAGCAAAACTTCTAATGCAATATGTTGATGTGACATTGATTGAATGTTGTGATCATTGTGCTTCTTGAATCAAAGATATCGATCTTGATGTAATATCGTTAACCAATGTTTGTTATCTTCGATACGGTGGACCTAGGGGGATACTTGTATGGTTAGCACTCCAATATACAAGTCAATTTAAGGTTCAAAATAATGGTAGTGAAAATGAAGATTAGAGATAGTATACTTGAAAGTCCTTTACAAAGGTATTTATACATTGGGCCTGACAGGGCATATTGGATAATGGATCTTATCACGTGCAGAGAAAGTGTAATTTACAATCGTTTTTATTTATTTACATTTTACATTCATTCTTAGAAGGTGTGAATTCAACGGGTGAGAAATGTTTGACGAATTTACATCCGTTTTAAAATGGGTGTAAATATGTGTTATAATACACCTTTTTTTTTGTTGAAATCGGGTGTAAATTCTTACATATATACATTTATAGATGATATATTACACCATATTTTATAGAAATCGAGTGTAAATGTTTACACGTATACATTTATAGATGGTATATTACACATTTTTTTGTTTAAAATGGGTGTATAAATATGTAATATTACACTGTTTTAGAAAACGGGTGTAAAATTTTAAATAATTGCATTTAAATTAAACATAATTACTCCCCATTTGATAAAAATAGGGTGTAAAATGAACAATATTTACTCTAGATATTGACAAATTTACACCCTATTTACTTTAAATAGGGTGTAAAAATATGATATATTACACCCGATTTCACCATGGATGTTGGCAAATTTACACCATATTTTCATAATATATTACACCAGATTTGGTCATAGTTGTTGACAAATTTACACCATATTTTCTTTAAATAGAATATGTTTATTATATCTAGTTCTATCCTATATGGTTTGGTGGAGGTGTGGCCATGAAGGTAGTGTGGATTCTGCAAGAAGTTTATTCATCTTTGGACGTGGTCCAATTTCTTTGTCTTGTTGAGGCTCTTTGCCATTTTGCTATTGCGACATTTTGGTTCGCAGATGGTGTGGAACAGGATCTTATTCTAGACAGAAGTTTTGTTTCGGTGTTTTCGGCACAACTCCTCTATGTTCGGGATCAGGTTGTTTTGGTGTTCGATTGGATTTTGGGCGGATGTTCTCCTAATCAAATTTTAATTCCAGATTTTTACTGT
The DNA here is from genome assembly GCA_963966055.1 of Lathyrus aphaca. NCBI lineage: Eukaryota > Viridiplantae > Streptophyta > Magnoliopsida > Fabales > Fabaceae > Lathyrus > Lathyrus aphaca. Next base: position 57,030,289 of record OZ014523.1, on the reverse strand, counting down.
CAAGGGTAGTGTAGGGGTTGTTAGTGGGATAGGGCGCTTGTGTAACAATTTATTTTTTTCTGGTGTATTGATAGTCTTAGGCTTGAGCTTTTTGTTTCTGGTGCATTCTTTGTAACTGTAACTTTTTGGGGCATTTCTTATGCTCTCCTTCTTGGTCTTGGTAATATAATTGCTTTTAGCCTTAAAAAAAACATATTCGGTAACAAAAAACACAACCAAAACAAACATGTAATTCATGTAATTCTCACTAAATCAAATGAATTTCATTTTCTATTCAATTAGACATATGTGTTTAGCACATAATATGGTTTTTAAAAAATTTAAAAAGTTGTAAACATGGAATTTGCTGGCATGAGGGACTCTTTCGAATCCGAAATGGCCGGTCCATGTTTCAATAGCAGCCTGAGTGGAGTGGAGAAGCATTTCATCCACTCCTAAAGGAGTGATGCATTCCTCCAACCCCTCCATAAGGAGGCGACATAGCCCCTTATTCTGTTCTGATCTTATAGTGGCAGCAAAAGCGACCTCAGCTAAATTATGATGAACTCAGAATGTCATCACATATAATTTTCCCTTATTGTTTGATATCATTGCAGTAAAGAATTTAATGCCCCTGCATTACAAGTTATAAATTTTAATAGTTACTTCCAATTCTCAAGAAACATTAATAATTTTACGGTAGCATAAGGAAATAATCTCACCTAAAGTATAATAGCTTGAGGAACTACACATTTCAACAAACTTCCATATAAATATCATACAACATTAATAATTTTACAGTAACAAAAATTTGAGTTTGGCTGAGATCACCTAATGTAGAAAGGAATTTTCGCGCCTACAATTTAAACACATAAGGTATGTTAGTAGAGAGCCTGAAACAGTAATAGGAAGAAAAAAAAACTAAATGTCTAGTTGTAAACTTCAGATGATACAACAAAAAGGATGTGAAACACAAATAACCTGAAGAACATCTTCAGCATGCCTAGTATATGACAATGATAGAAAATCAATTTTATATTTTACTCCCTAGGTGCTTATAACCTACAACGGAAAAAAAGTGATACCTCAGAACTTTAAAGAAACCTATAATCCAGGCACATGCAAGCTCTGCATGTTTGACAATAGGTAACTCACTAAAAGATGAAAGGGTAAAATAGAAATTACCTCATTGTCTTTCTCAGTGAGGGTAGGAAAATCAATATGAATTTGATATGCATGCAAGGTAAACAATGCCCCAGCTAATGCTGTTGATTTTTTATACCACAAACAACATCCTGCCATGTAACATTCGCTACCTACATAGTTTCAAGTAGAACTTGTCATGCATGTAGGACTTTATTTCAACTATTTCTACTAATTCCAGTCTAGGTGACTAGGCACCTACTATAGATTTGCAATGATCAACTTAGAAAAATTTAACATCAGTTACAACAAATCACAATATAAAGTTATCAACAAATGGCTGATGCAGATTAAAAAGATACTTAAGAGCACATAACATAATAGAAAGGGACCTATTGGCAAAAAATTATCTTTCAGCTCCATTTATCTTACCTCTATCCAAACAGAAGTAGTTTCACTTCCAGTGAACAAGTATTGACCAACAAAAATGGTGTATCTCGTCTTCACCGACTTCCATATAAACATCATACAACTCTAGAGTGTTTTTCTATTAACATGAAACATATTCAAATCATAACTAAGATACTTACAGAAACATGTTGAATAATAGGAAGGTTTATGGCCATGACCTTCCTTAATAATTTGCTCGGTAACCTTCTCATGAAGAACCTCAACTTCAGAATCAACTTTTGGGGGACTATTCAATAACTCTTCTGGGGTTTCACCTTTATCATTTGTAGAACTTTCATCAAACACTTCATCTACATTTTCTTAACCCACAACAATTAGCATTACCAAAATAACAAAAAAACAGTTATTCATTGAAATCTCATTCTAAATTCAACTGATTTTGTAAAGTGAAGGATGACTCTCACTTTTAAGATTTTCAAGTCAAATCTACTTAGCTCAAAGTTTCTCACAACCTCTCTTCCATTACACTTGATAGCTACCTTGTCATAAGCCCTGGTTTTTTCGTGCTAAGTATGCCGAAGAGAAAAAGCTGCAATATCAGTAAGCTTGCTATAATGTGGTTGTGGACTTGTGGCCAGAACGCAACATCACTTTCGTATTGTTGATTGTAGACGTTGATTATCTACATAGTCAAACATTATAAGAAATTGTATTTATGTTTTATGGTACAAATTTGTAGGATTTTTGAAGAAAAACTTTATAGGCAGGCGCGTACCTGATGATTTTATGGTCTTATGGTTTTATGGTTTTACGGCTTCCCACTGCAAGTTCCCCCATACCCGCGTCACGTGTGGCCAGCCAATCCAGTATGTAACAGCCCGGGCCCCTCGCAAGGCAATCCCCGCACTGCCACCTCACGATCTTCTCTACTCCCCTCACTAGTAGAGTTTTTGCCTTCCGTGGGAATCGAACCTTGTACCCTGGGGTTCAAGTACATGCTCAATCCATTCCCACTACCACTTGAGCTACTAGCTCAATTGGTAGTGGGAATGAATTGAGCATGTACTTGAACCCCAGGGTACAGGGTTCGATTCCCACGGAAGGCAAAAACTCTACTAGTGAGGGGAGTAGAGAAGATCGTGAGGTGGCAGTGCCGAGATTGCCTTGCGAGGGGCCCGGGCTGTTACAAAAAAAAACGTCTTTTTTTCCCACTACCAATTGAGCTAGTAGCTCAAGTGGTAGTGGGAATGGATTGAGCATGTACTTGAACCACAGGGTACAGGGTTCGATTCCCACGGAAGGCAAAAACTCTACTAGTGAGGGGAGTAGAGAAGATCGTGAGGTGACAATGCCGGGATTGCCTTGCGAGGGGCCCGGGCTGTTACACAGTACGCTCATCTAGTAGTACAACTATTTTCTTTTTAATAATTTTAGAATTTCAACTAAATTCAAATTTACGTTCCAAATATATAATTTTTAAAATAGTTTTCTTTGATATTTAGATATCATACATACATTTGAAGTATAGTTTGAAGTATAGTGTCTGTATTTTGAAGTTCAAATAGCAGAGTTGAAGCATGACTGAATACTAGATTTTGAGGTAAACAACACTTATTCAAGAATAGGCTATTTCTACAATCAAACTATAAGTAACTTTCATGTAAATTTATTTAAGGTAATCAATCTGTATGACAAAAGAATATTGCGAGTTTACAAAATTTAGAACTTTAAACTGATCTGGTTTGTAATTGTAGAAATCCTTGACATAAACAAAATTGAAAATGATTATGACTTATAAGCAATGTATAACAAAATTCCAAAAAGACAGACATAGATCATTTGTGTCTTAGATGACCTTATCCCTCGCATTCTGTACACATTATATTACCAGTTCCCCCACAACCTACCTGAACGAAATTATCAAATAAAAAACATTAGACAATAGTAAAATTGTTCGGCGGCGTTATACAATTCTCGTTGTGCAAGTGCGTCCTTTTTAAGTGAAACAATACAATATATATATATATATATATATATATATATATATATATATATATATATATATATATATAGAGAGAGAGAGAGAGAGAGAGAGAATGTCAAATAAAGTTGAAAAATAAGAAAAATGCGTGAGATTGAACGGGAAATAGAATATACCTAGGCAACGAACTTTAACGATTATGCCTTGTCTTTCCATTATGGAGGCCACATATAGACCAGAACCATCACAAATAGCGCAAAGGAAGACACATTTGGCATAGTAATCAGTGCATCGAGAATTGTTACCGATTGGTTTCTCGGCTAAAGATAAAACCAACGGGCTTTTCAATTATTTCTTCTAAGATAGCTTTATCATAACAAAACAAAGATTCAAGATCACTTATGTGTCTGTTTGTTCTCATTTTTCCTTAAACTTGAGACAGATTGAAACATAAGAAAATAGTTAGTTATGGCATTCATTAGTGTGACAGCAAATGTACATGTACTATGTTGAGTTATCTAAATTGTCAAAAATTGAGAAGTGGAACCTTAAATGTGTGTATATAGAATAATTGGAAGGTTTTTCTTAAGGGCGAGAAGTGTTTGTATAAGACAGGGGGAGTTATGATCCTGTTTTATTGGTATTTTTGTGAAGTGTATGATTTGTGGCTGCAGTGATATAGTTATTGTGAAGCTTGTGTATGTTTCAAGCTTATGGAGATTAGATACCTCTATGGTTATTACTAGGCCTTTGTCTTTTTATGGCTAAGAAGGGGGAGAAGTATAATGTGTACTATTGAGGGAATGATGTTTTTTCTCTGTAACAGGTGTTGAGAAGTCTGATATGAAGATGTGATGTTGAGGTACTTCTACACTTGTGATATGAAAATTATTTTTAGCCAAAATAAGCCAGGGGAGATTGTTAATTCTATGATTTTATGATTGACATTATGTTTGGTAAAAACTAATATGGCTGGAACATGTTGAATAAGAAGTTTCATATGTTAAATTAACATGGTCTAGATTCTGGAAGAACATGTCAAACAAAATGTCCTAACATGGTGGCACAAACATCAGTACATATGTGGTTATTGGCAGATATTGAACCAAATGTTGAAACATATGCAATTGTCATGATAGTATTATTTTCATATGTGTTACAGATAAATGTCATGACGTCTTGGTCTGTGGAGCTGGAGTTATGGATTTATGATCTGAATTATGCAGAATATTCTATAGAATATTATGCTATATATCATAAGTGGAGCTATTTTAAAGGAATAAGAGATTCAAGGTGGAGTTGTTTTTCAAGGTATTTTCAAGGAGAATCCTTAGGTTCTAATTGTGAAGATATTCTGGATCTAACGATAGAAGTCCTAATTTTGAGGAGAATATCTTGAAGGTTTCTTTTGTTGTTCTGGAACATGTCAAAGAAGATGTCCTTGAAGGAGCATACGACATCACATACGACAACGTGTCTATGCTGAGCTAGAGTGATTGGTTTTGTTATATTTTAACAGATGCAGAATATTCTGGAGATATTATGCAATCCTATGTGGCGCTGATTTAAAGGGGTGTTGATTTAAAGGGTCTGGAAGATTCAATCAGAATTAGAAAAGAAATATATATTTTCCAAATAAGAAGATATTTTTAGGAAGATTTGATTGAAGACCTATTTTGTATCAGAATCTTCTGCAGATTTGTGCAGCCTTGTTACTGTTGTTTTGAAAGCCCAAATCCAGTTGGGAAATAGGTTATAAATATAAGCATTGTAACCTAGTTTTAAAAATAAGTCGTGAAAAGAAAAGATGTAAACATTAGAGCTTTGTTTGTGAATCACTCTCTAAGAGAGTTGGTATGTGTGAACCACTTGGATTGTGAGTTGGTCACTATTTTCCTCGAAACTTTTAAGCATGAGTGTATTGTTCTTGATTGAAGCTTTTAAGCAAGATCAAGTTTTGTCTTGGAAGAGTGTTCTTCTTTCTTTGTAAGGTTCTGTTATTATCACAGTGTGTGATTAAAGGGTATTGATTGAGAATGCTCATATACTAGGAGTGAGGAACTCTTAGGTAGAAGTTGCATTGAGTATTGATTAAGTGATGAGTGTAAATTGAGTGGTTTAACTCTGAATTGATACCACTGATAATGGATTTCCTTCTTGCCTTGGTAACCCCAAAGTAGGTGTGTTTGCACTGAACTGAGTTAACAAATCTTTGTGTCGTTTATGCTTTTCAATATTTTTATTGTTATATGTATTGCCTTGCTTTTTCTGTCAGACCAGATATCTCGATATCCTATAAGACATCTGAGATCTATCATACCAAAATTTCAACAATGAATCATCCACAAAATCCACAGAAAATGCCTAATAACTAGCACCGAAAGGGAAGTTATATTGAACCACCAAATATACAACATTCTTTCGAAAGATACACATGATGGGCTACATACCACACTAAAATTTTATTTGTTTTCAACGATATTAATAATAACTTGAAAGAATATATTTTTATTCTAAATAAAATAAAAGAGTAGGAGTTCAATTAAATATAAACCCTAGTTCCCGTGATAGAATAGTACGAGCTTATCTTTTATACTAGCAGTTATTATGTCATAAATAATTATTCAATTATGTAATATTGTGTCATTCATTGTACGATTTATAGAATTCACTACAAGTTTGCATGGTTCGTGATTTCATTACAGACATTGGTTCCACCATGCATTGTCTTTTTGCGTTCTGTTCTGGTCCTTCAACTAAGATTTTGCTCAGTTATCAAATCCTAAAGGGGTCCAAGCAAAACTGCAAATCCTACTATGTAGATCATCATTACTTTGTCCCCTCAAAGAGTAAGTTACTTTTACCAAATTTGGAACCAAACTAAAGATTTAGAGGGATGAAAGTAAAGAGAAAAAAAAATAAGTATTTATATGGTACCACAATGGATAGTTGTGCTACTTAGTTTAGTTAAAGTAGAAGTTAGTTGTTTTTATTAGTTATATAAATTTTATTTTATTATTTTTTTCATGTTATCTACGATTTTCTTATTCATTTTATAAATTTTATTCAAATTCAATTCAATCTTAAAATATAGTTTGTAAGATTTTTTAAGTGATGACAAAATAATATATTAATAAGAAAGGTGAAAACCATAAAAATATAAATAATTGCAAAATAAAAAAAAAAACAAAAAAAACTCAACCAACATAATTAATGAATTTCACCAAGCAAAACCATCATATAACTTGCAGACTCTTTAAATGTAATTCAGCAAACCCATTCTCTCTTCTGACTTCTCTACAAGTAGTAAAACATAATTAATGAATTTCACCAAGCAAAAACTACTCACGTGTAATACGCTTCTACAATTTAAAGTTATGTTATGGCTTTGATTTTCCAGTGGAAAACTTGAAAATGTTGACTTACCAATGCATAGTATAATAAAGCTTTGATGTTGCAATGAAAATAACAAGCTTCATTGGTACCAAACAAAGATCCACATATCATTTTTGTAATGAATCTACAACACCAAAAAAATTCCAAGTAAAAAATGAGAATTGTATTTCCAACCAATGGTAGGATATCACACGACTAGAGCATACAAAATATTTTAAACAATCACTGGTAAGATCGTGAGGAGTCGAGACATGGTGATTGATGAAAACTCTTCCTGGGATTGGAATTCAGGTGATACAACTAACAAGCAATTGTTAAGTTATGTCATTGATGAAAAAAATCAATGAGCATGAAGAAATTCTAGTTAATGACATACTAGTTACCGTAGAAAATGAAGCAAACAATATGGATGATGTGGCTAACACAAGCCAAAAACCTCAAAGAACCATAGTTCTCACAACAAGGCTTAAAGACTATGAAGTGGTTACGGATGATGAAGTCAAACTAGATGGAGAATTGGTTCATTTTGATTTACTTGCATGTCTTTAACCAATCAACTATAGTGAGGCCTTAAAGAATAAACAATGGAAGGCAACTATGGTTTAAGAGTTACTAGTGATTGAAAGAAACAATACACGGGAGCTAATTGACTTGCCATCACACATAAAAGCTATCGAAGTAAAGTGGGTGTTTAAGCTGAAACACAATTATGACAGGTTGTTTGTAAGAAATAAGGCAAGATTAGTAGCTTGAGGATTTCTTCCGAAATCAGTATTCAACTACTCTAACGTATATGTTCCACTAGCAAGATTAGAGATTGATATATTGGTGGTACCCTTGGCGTGGAAGCAAAGATGGTAGACATTTCACTTAGATGTAAAATCAACATTTTTGAATGGTCCCCTAGATGGATTCGTGTACATCACATAACCTCCTGGGTTTGTGATACATGAGGAAGTAAGGAAAGTGTACAAGTTCCAAAAAGTCCTTTATGGTATCAACAAGGCACCTAGGCATTGAACAAGAAAATCGACTCATACTTAGTTGAATTAGGACTCATCAAATGCAAGTCTGAGTACGGTGTCTATGTACATGTCATGGCATAAGATATAACCATTATTTACCTATATGTCAATGACTTGCTAGTAATTGTAAATAGCATAGAGAACTTGTTAAAGGTCAAAGAGATGATGAAAAGGGAATTTGAAATTTCGGATCCGGGAAACTTGTCGTATTTTATAGGCATGAAATTTCAAGTTACCGAACAAGTTATGGTGCTACATCTAAGGAAGTATGTCAAAAAAATACTCAAGAGATTCAGAATGGCTGATTCGAATCGTGCATCCTCACTTGTCAAAATAAATCTGAAACTAAAGAAGCATGGAGAGAAGTACAAATTCGATGTCACTTTGTTCAAATAAATTATAGGATCTCTGATGTATGTGTGCAATATCATACCTGATATAGGTTTCTCAGTCAAATTGGTAAGCAGATACATGGATGAACCAAAAGAGTCACATATGAAGGCTGCAAGAAGAATCCTAAGATACCTAAAAGGATCAATTAATTGTGGAATATTATTTCCATAAGATTCTAAAAGCAAAGAAGTCGTGATTAATTGATATTCAGATACTGATTGGTGTGGAGACATGGATGATTGAAGAAGCACAATTGGTTATTTCCTTCAAGTATTTGGTGCCCTAATATCATGGTGTTCGAGAAAGAAACATGTAGTGACATTATTATCATATGAGGTTGAGTATATAGCCGGATCATATGCTACTTGTCAAGTAATCTGGATCAGATCTGAGATGAATGAGATGGAGGTTGAAGTAAAGAAATCTCTGATGTTGCATATCGATAACAAGTCAGTCGTTATTCTTGCAAAGAATCCAATTATGCATAGAAAGAGTAAGTACATTGAGGCTAGATTTCACTTCCTGAGGGACAATGTAAATCAAGATGAACTTGAAGTAAGACATTGCATGAGTGAAACACAATTGACCTACATTTTCATAGAGGATTGTAGATCGACAAATTCCTGATTGAGTGAAAATTAGGAATAGTTCCGATCAATTATGATTAGTATGTATATGAGAACTTGAATTATAAGGGGTGCGTTGTGATATAAATAATTCAATTTAGTTAGCTTGTTAATTAGTTAGATAGTTTGTTATAATTACTTGGGTTATAAGTAACTGTATATATACACGTGTATAATGTGATTCGTACCATTTAATAATCCAATATAATTATTATTCATTCTCTCCCATTCCTTTTCTCACCCAAGTGCATCAGAAGTGCATCAGGCACTAACAGTTGAGAGTATCAGAAGATGCCAATTTAATTTTCATTGATGTTTTGTTTGGTTTTAGAAAGGGGACAAAAGCTTATTTTAATTTTAATCAAATTTATTAATATTAAGTTGAAAGAGTTAGTCATCTATATAATAAGTTTGTCATGCATTTTATATTAGAATAATGTCGCTAAAAGTAACAACTCATTAAACTGACATGTTTATTTGTACACGTTAGAATTTGTTCTTTTAAATTGGTTATGACTTTAAAGTTTAATATGCAATTTTAAAGGCTTTTGTGACCTGATTGTTTTGTTTGAAGAATATTAAATAGATTCATATACATCTTCATATGCATTTTGCATTAAGTTGATTAAGTTAGTAATTGTGTTTTATTGTTTAAATTAATTACCTAATTATAGGATATATGTGTGTTTTTGTGAGATTTTGGAGATGTATTTTCGAATATATTCTGAAAATACATTTTTAAAATAATTTAAGTCATAGAATTGAGATGCAGTTTAAAAATAAATGAATTGTGTGTGCATGTGATATGTTCGAAAATATATCTTCAAAATCTAAAGATATTTTTAATTTTCCACTAAATACTCTAATAATATATATGATGCTTTAAAAAATCACATTAAAACTAAAAGATTCAAAGTGACCCAAATGAGATATGAGAATAGGGCCCATGTGATATGGGGTTCTCCTATCCACACCTCCTCTTGATTGTGCAAAACATATTTTGCAAAAGAAAAATGGGCCAGATAATTCCCATCTCTATAATCAATGAGAGAACAATTAATAGATTTGAACATTGATGTTTTTGTTTGTTGTTGTTGTTGGTTAGTACACTTTGTATAGTTTTGTTGATTTCACTTATAGAAAGTTTAAGTTTGTATTGAAAAAGACAATTAAATATTAAAGTTTCTATTTTTATTAAAATCACTGTATAGTAAACAATAATAATAATAATAATAATGTATTATTGCTTGCGTCTACGTGACATTGAAGTTCCATGTGGTTGTGAGAAAACAAACAAAAAAACCCAACAATTGAAATTCGATATCTGCACATGATAATCATTACTGGGCTCTTGCATGTTAACATGTTTGTCGCACCCAGACAACTTTACTTTTCCACATTAATGTGTTTCTAAATTCTATATACTGTTCATCTCTGTCTGTATCCTAAATCTATTTTTCTTTTTGGGTTTTGAATTTATCATAGAAAGTTTCTTTTATGAGTTATAAAAACCAGTCTCATTCAAAGAAAGTGTAGCTTTTAAGTAAATAAAAGATGTAAAAAGTGATCTCTTATCATTTGTTGGGTCTAGTTTAGGACATGTTTTGGGCCAGCCCAAACCCAATTTTATTTCAAATAAACAAAGAATTATTCAAATTTAGAGTTGAAGGTTTCTTTCTGCAACCCCAAGTTTGACATGACATCCACATATTTTTATAATGACAAAAATATATTTTTCAAAATTTAATCAAGCGAACGAAAAATCCGGTAATATAACTCGAAAGATCAGGTATTTTTATAATTTTGATTTTTTTTTATAAGAAAAATCGGTAGTTCATTTTGATAGGAAAAAGAATTCAAAATTAACCCTCCCAAAATTTTCGAAAAATCTTATACATATCGGATTTTTCAAAAAATACGATAAAAAACATATATTTTGAAAAATTCGATAATATATTTTGAAAAAACCGGTAAAAAAAACTCATAGTTTTTGAAAAATCTGATAGTCTATTTTGAAAAATCCGAGAAAAACTCGTAGACTTTTGAAAAATCCAGTATTTACTCGTAGACTTCTTGAAAAATCCAGTAGTGCATTTTGAAAAATCCGATAAGAATTCATATATTTTTTGAAAAATACGTTAAAAACTCATAGACTTCTTAAAAAACCGGTTAAAAACTCATACTCTTTTGAAAAATCCAGTAAAAACTCATAGGATTTTGAAAAATTTGATAGTTAATTCCAATAAATTTTTAAACATCTAATAAAAATTTACCGATCTTTAAAAAATCTGGTAAAAGCTTGTGAAAATTTTCAAAAATCCGAAAAACACATTTTTTCAAATACATAAAATATCACAAAGTGTATTATGGTAAAAGTATAGATAGTGTGAAGTGTCAAGTAAAATCTGAAGGGTGACAAGATGAAATCTCTTAGAGTTGGTTCAAGGATAAAGTCAGCTAAACCATACTTTAAACTTTTTATAAAATATAATTTTATACAAAAATATATAATTTAAGTACAAATATTACTATAGTACCAATGTAAACGTTAGAGAATAATATATTTCCGAACGACACAATCATAATGGACAAGGCTTCTTGGGAAAAATTATAGGTGATCAAAGCAGTGCTTCGTGGCTTGGAGATGGTGTCCGATTTAAGAGTTAATTTTTTTTAAAGCAAGATTATGGGAGTAAATGTTGATGTTGATTTTCTACAGGCAGCCTCATGTTTTATTTCTTGTGCAATCTCTTCCTTGTCGTTTACGTATCTTGGATTGTTGATAGGGGTGAATTTGCGTATCTGATCAACTTGGGAGCATGATTTGCAAAAACTAAAAAAAAGGTTATCTTCGTGGAAAGGGAAATTAATCTCAATCGATGGTAGCGTAACTCTCCTAAATTATGTGCTGCATTCTTTGCCAATATACTTTTTCTCCTTTTCAAAGCTCCGAAACAAGTATTGTCAGAGATCATCTAGATTCAGTGTAACTTCATTTGGTGCAGAGAAGAGAAGAAGAAAAGCTAAGTGGCATGGTTAACAATCTGCAAGTCAAAATTGGATGGCAGTCTAGGCGTCAGACTTGCGAAAGTTTCAATAAAACGTTACTTAGTAAGTGGGTTTGGAAAATTTTCGCTAACTATAATTTTGTTTAGTATTCTTTCCTGGATTTTAAATATGGAGATATTACAAGTTTGATTCTAGATCCATCATGGAAAGCGGGAAATTCTAAAGCTTCAATTTGGTGGCATGACTTAAGGATTTCGATTGGAAGATGTGGCGAAGACCCAAACTAGTTTGGGAATAGTATCAGCTGCAAATTAGGAAAAGGATTTGAAATTGAGTTTTGGCATCATAATTGGATTGGTTCGATTCCACTAAAATATGCCTTTTCTTCTCAAGTTTCATTAGTACAACGATAAATAAATTCAGTTACAGATTCAGGTTCTTGGATTAAAGTAAGTTGGGTTTGGAATGTTTGCTTCGATTATATTTTATCTATTTTTGGAATAGGTTCTCTTAAAGATGATTGGGAAGAATTGCATGATATCATATCTAAGGTTTCCCCTCAACTTGACTCCTATTCTTTTGTTTGGAAGCGACACGTTGCGGGCCATTCGATAAAATATGCTCATCTCAGGTTGTCTTCCATCCCTGTTTTAGATGTAGATTTTCATTTGGAGTTGGATTGCTCTTTTGCTCTAAAGATGGTTTGGAAATCTAATATTCCAAGAAAATTCAAATATTCGGTTGGATACCGCTCTTTAGCAAGCTTCAAACTAAGGATGCTCTTGCCTATCGAGAGATCTTGATAGGTGCTCATGATCTGGTTTTCCCCTCATGTCTTGGACAAGAAGAATCACATTCTCACTTATTCCTTTTGTGCCCAATTTTTATGCGTGTTTGGTATCTGACGGGAGCTTGGTTAGGTTTTGTAGGGGAACCTCATTGTGACTCTCTCTTAGATAATTTTTTAGCTTGGAATATCCTATTGAAAGGTCGCACAAAGAAGAACTTGCCCCTTCTTTTTTGGGTTTCGGTTGCTTGGGCAGTTTGGTTAATAGGAAACCATATTCTTTTTAGGAAAGGTCACAAAGGGGTGGAGGATATTTTTATTTAGCTAAATCCCTTGCATGGGATTGGTTATAGGAAACTTGTAAATTCAATGTTATAGCTGACTTTAGTGTTTAGGCTCCAGTACGATTTCTTCTATCAGATTGCCTTTTGCTTTCTTAGGTTGCTTCTTTTGTGTTGGGTTGAGTATCCTTTATACTCGATTTTAATACACCCTCTTTGCTTATAAGAAAATTAAAAATAGTTCACAATTTAGTGATTCTTGTTTTATTTTTTATTCTTTAATGGGAATCTATTCTATTTATTGATAAGAAAAATTATTTGTTAATTTATAGGTTAATTAGTCACGAAGTCCTTTAACTTAATTTCAGGTTTCACTCTAGTCCCTTAGCTAATAAATGTTATAGATTAGTCACTTAAAAAATTTATGCTATCCAACCTAATCCTTTTTGCTAAATGTTAACTTATGAAGACGTAACACAACAACATAATGATCGCGACTTTCTGAATCTAACGGTTACTAACTGCAAGTACACAGTCTATCACATAGTAATAAAAGATATTGATCCCACAGAGACCAATGTCAACCTACTGTACTCTATCGTTACTTTGTAAATCTAAGGCGGCGTGTATTTGGTTAAGTAGAAACTTAAACTAGAACTTAGAATAAAACTAAGAAAATAAGATAATAAAGAGAGATCGAAATATGGATTCCGCGTTCCTAAAGGACTATGTAGAATTTGGTTACTAATTACGATTATAACTTAGTTCCGTGGCATAAACTGACTTAAAGACTTGCCTCACGCTCTCGCAGTATTAACTAAAGTCACGTTCCCTAATCCTAAGATTTTGCTCTCGCTCGCCCGGTAACTAGGAAATATGTTTTGAAAGCAAAAAATATCCTAAACTTATCTAAAGCGCTCTCGCTGTATTTAGGTTTGTTGCCTAATTTCCACTATCCAGTTTGATCCCCACGCTCTTGTAGTGCCGGTTATAACCTTAATTAATTTCTCACTCTCGTGACAAAATCGTGTTAAGTAACCGCTCACTTTCGTGACAAAGCTATTTAAATTAAACTTGGAAATTAAAACCAAAACATAATTTTAATCATAAGTTCGCACCCATTAATTTCAACCAAGTCTCATTGGTAACGATGATCCTCATACGCCGGACTCAAGACTATTTATCTAGACATGGACAGAAAAATAAACATGCAGATACGATAAATAACTAAAATTGAAAACATACTTTGAAAATTAAAAAAGAAGACGATAAAATAAATAATACTAAATAAAATCGGGAATTAATAGATGCTTCAGATCATACATGAGATCTTAAATTCTTGAATCAGTTGCGAAAAAAATAAAATACGAAAAAAATAGAATCCTAAAACTAATGGTGTGGTAGTTCCTTGATGTGAGAACTACCACTTTTACATGGTAGAACAAAACTGCTAAAAACTAAGAATAATAATCAAAAGAAAAGTCCCTTGTTCAAGTTTACTTGGTTTCTATTTATAAGCCTTGAGTACGATTGTTGTTTGAGAAATTTTAGGAAATAATTTTGTTGGGCTTGAGAAATATTTGGTTGTGACTTAGTTTGTTTTGAAGACTGAGTTGAGGGAGAGAAAAAAGGATCGCAACGGCTCTTCTATTTGACCGAGGAACGTTTTATTTTTTTCTTCTTTCTATTTTTGACCTATGATGTTTGTCTTGTCCTTGTGACGGGCATCTCACTTATGATATGTGATGATCGTCTTGTCCTTCTGACAAGCGTCTTGCTTCAAAATGCAGAAACCTTGTTTTTCTTCTATCAATCTCATTTCAACTGATATATACTTCATTTCTTCCTTAGTTAAGATCCTTTCTTCTGCAAGTCTTATAAATTAGGATACATGCAAAAACACACAAATACCTCGCATAATATCATTTAAATTATGAAAAAAAATGATTTAATTAATCGGAAATCAAACTAATTAATCGATATAAAATCGTGTTATCAAACTCCCCCACACTTAAACCTTTGCTCGTCCTCAAGAAAACCTTGACTCGTAAGGAAAATAGTGCATACGGATACTCGTCCTAGGTTACCAACTCTACTATAGTTAAGTTTGTGTCGATAGGTACTTGCTCACATACTAAGGATATCGTAACAACACAATTCCGCTTTTATGGTCATCAACCCCTCTCCTATGTAAACCAATCTGAATCATGTCATTATACATAAGTCTAACTCACTCATCCTTCTTTCATCCCTTTTCATTCTGGCACAATCACATTAAGCTTGTTATCCTTTCACACTCATGGTAGGACAACCTGTTAGTGACTATGATCTCATTATCTTCATCTTTTCTCTTTTGCACATATTAATAAAGAAGTTTGCACCGTTGGGCTATGTGATCGGGTGAGGATCACCTAATTTAGAAGGATCACTTCTTTTCAATCATTCATTTTGATCGTAACTGGATATCAGGATCCGATGTGGCTGATGCCGAGCGTGGTTGAAGCACGATTGATGGAGAGAGGAGGGGGTGTACCTACAAGGCACTCCGATGCTAATGTAAGAAACCGAGCAAAGAGTGAGCAAGTACGATATTTTAGAGTGAGAATTGAATACCTGACCCTCTCATATGAGATGGTTTATATAATACCCCCAACACATGGCTATTGGTGCCTATTATTGGGCCTGGATCGTGGATCCCCCAATAATTGGTAACTGCCAGAAACTAGTTGTTGGAGTGACGCTTGGACTGCTTGGACGTGACCCTGGTCGAATGACGTTAATACCGAGCAAAGGGCTTGTCGGAGAAGCGTTCCTCGGCTGATCCTGTGGGATTCGACCCTTGCTGGGTCCAAATCATGATCGGTGGCGTTGGTGGCCGGTCGGAAGGAACTTTCCGGGCAGACTGAGGATGTATTGGGTACCAAAGAGTTATTGGACCCTCTAGGGCCAGAAGATGGATTGGGCCCGAGTTTGAAAATTGGGCCAATCTGGAATACTTTTTTTCTTCATTTTTTTTCCTTTTCTTGATTTACCTTTTAACCATGACATCATACACTTATTTGCACCGACTTCCTACTTAGTGTGTGCTTAGGATTGTGATGACTGCTAAATAAACTAATTAGGGATTGCTAAAGGGGTGAGAACTTAAGGCTATGGCATAATAAGTATTCAAATAGATTTCCATAATTGGGAGGCTCATGGTGTTAAGACGATACCGATCTTACAAAATTTTCCTAAGCCTCACAATCTAAACTCAATTTCTTCGGTAACCTAAGATTTTCAAAAGAAACACTGTTTTTAACGCAAAAATTTTCAAAATATTTGGTGTGGCTCAGGGGAGTGGGAAATCGATAAACATAAAATCGCATATAAAAACTTGACAACAGATGCAAAATTTTAAAATTATGCTAGAAAGTAATAAATCTAACTAAATCCAACTAAAAATCGTTAAAATGAAAGCGCGGTAGAGTTCCTCCCCCACACTTAAACCAAACATTGTCCTCAATATTTTGATAAAAGGTGGTAAAAAAAATAGAACCTATATGACTGCCATTGCGTGCCACCATGACCAAATTCTCTCTGACTATTCCCTAGTTTTATCATTATTCACTGACCACTTCTACTTCGGCTTCTTGTACTATGAGATTTTTAGATTTGCGAAAACTTTACTTTTCAGGAAGTTGCTCGCCATACTTCCTGTTTCCGAAGGAAGTACCTACACAAATTGTTAGAAATACAATGCAGTGTGTGCCGGTGGAACTAGATAATGCAAAAAGACAACGAGGAGGAGATGAGTTATGAACGTAAGAGACATGCCATCTCCTATCATACTCATCATTGGTGTCACCACCAGCAACGACATTCGTAGGAATGTCCGTGGGCACAAACTCGTCTTAAGGGATTTTCATTTAGAGGTCTTTCTCCTAAATGTAGCTGAAATGTGGAAAGCAATACATTTCTTTATTTTCTGCAGATAAAAACAATAAAAGAAAGACATTAAAATAAAAGCTGGTGGATTGCCACCCATGCAATGTTTTGTTTAACGTCGATAGCTCGACGATTAGGAGTGTTAATTCTTCGGTTTCCATGGCCGTTTATCAAGCCATCTCACATATCCCTCTCATTTTCTTTTCTTCCTTCTGTGGGGCCGTTTACTCTTTTGAACTTGTAGTGGTGGTTCTGGATCTATGCTAAGTATTAGCTTTTCAAGTTCGGGCTTAGTTGTTTCATCCACCATCTCAAAAGTTAACCTTACCCGCTTAAGATTAATGATTTCCCTAGTTTCAAGGTCATCTGGTTTTCTCTTTTTATACAAGACTTAAGACAAAAGTGCTTTAGTGTGGATATTTTCCAATGCCTCCGTATACATTTTTGGTTTGGAGTCTGCAAACTCATACGAGAAAGGATATCGTGGGTATATGGAAGAGTATCGATAATTGCTTCATCTTCTACCTTTATGGTAGCCTCCCATTCAGATGATGTCGATGGATTTTCCTCACCAGAACTCTCGTCATCCTCATAATCACTCTCCTTAGGAGTTTTGAGCTGATTTTCACTACTAGTTGTTATAACATACACAATTTCCTCAGGAGAAGTTCCTATATGTGTCAACGCAAGTAGCAAGAATTGGGTCTCTAATGCCTCATTGTGAGTCACGAGGGACTCGACTATTATGTTTATCTGCCTAAGAGTTTCATGAGTATCGAGGTGTTGTCTTCTAAGCTCTTCATTCTAGAGATTTTGTGCCACCATAAAGTGCTCCATCATCGATTCTAGCCTAACATTAGTTGTTGTTTCAATGAAATCTTCCAATAAAGTTTCAAGGTTGGAATTAACTGATTCTTGTTGTTCCTTGAAGTGTTGGGAATTGTGATCATAGAAGGGATTCGGGTGTGGTTCCAAGAGATATTGGGCATGAGTCAGCATCACATTGAGATCCTTCATTAATATTTCTAGGTTGGAATTATGGGCTTCTTGCGGTTCCTCGAAATGTTGGGGATAGTAATCATATGGAGAATTTGAGTGTGATTCCTCAAAATAATGGGAGTTGTCATCATAAAAGAAGATTGGGTGATACATAGTTATAGAGAGAAGAAAGCAAATTCCCTAGTTTATACGGTGCAACAATGGAATGACAATATTAACTTTTGGTCCCCGACAACGGCGCCAAAAACTTGATCGCGACTTTCTGAATCTAAAGGTTACTAACTGCAAGAGCACAATCTATTACGTAGTAATAAAAGATATCGATCCCACAGAGACCAATGTCAACCTACTGTACTCTATCGTTACTTTGTAAAGCTAAGGCAAAGTGTATTTGGTTAAGAAGAAAATTAAACTAGAACTTAGAATAAAAATAAGAAAATAAGATAATAAAGAGAGATTGGAATATGGAATCCGCGTTCCTAAAGGACTATGTAGAATTTGGTTACTAATTACGATTATAACTTAATTCCGTGGAATAAACTGACTTAAAGACTCGCCTCACGCTCTCGTGGTACTAACTAAAGTCACGTTCCCTAATCCTAAGATTTTGCTCTCGCTTGTCCGGTAACTAGGAAATATGTTTTGAAAGCCAATAATATCCTAAACTTATTTAAAACACTCTCGTTGTATTTAGATTTGTTGCCTAATTTCCATTATCCTGATCTCCACGCTCTCGCAGTGCCGGTTCTAAGCTTAATTAATTTCTCACTCTTGTGACAAAATCGTGTTAAGTAACCTCTCACTCTCGTGACAAAGCTATTTAAATTAAACTTGGAAATTAAAACCAAAACATAATTTTAATCATAAGTTCACACCTATTAATTTCAACCAAGTCCCGTCGGTAACGACAAAATAAACATGCAAATACGATAAATAACTAAAATCGAAAAACATGAAATACGATAAACATGCAAATAAACATAGACAGGAAAATAAACATGCAAATACGATAAATAACTAAAATCGAAAACATACTTAGGAAATTAAAAAAAAAGACGTTAAAATAAATAATACTAAATAAAACCTGGAATTAATAGATGTTTCAGATCATACATGAGATCTTGAATTCTTGAATCAGTTGTGAAAAAAATAAAATACGAAAAAAAAGAATCCTAAAAATAATGGTGTGGTAGTTCCTCGATGTGAGAAACAACCACTTTTACATGGTAGAATAAAACTGCTAAAAACTAAGAATAATAATCAAAAGAAAAGTCCCTTGTTTAAGTTCACTTGGTTTCTATTTATAAGCCTTGAGTACGATTATTGTTGGAGAAATTTTAGGAAATAATTTTGTCGGGTTTGAGAAATATTTGGTTGACTTTAACTTAGTTAGTTTTAAAGACTGAGCTGAGGGAGAGAAAAAAGGAATGCAACGGCTCTTTTGTTTGACTGAGGCGCGTTTTATATTTTTTCTATTTTTGACCTATGATGGTCATCTTGCTTGTATGACGGTCGTCTCACTTATTATGTGTGATGGTTGTAACACCCCATTCGAAACTTTTTGAAATACTAGTTTCGGTCAAAAAAATGTAGTATATTATACACAATTTTATACTAATTTCGGCAAAAAATTAAAATTAAATCGTGGATTGTTCGAAATGCTATGAAACTTTTCAGATCCTTTCTATATGTTAGGAGGGAAGGTTATGATGGAAGTCAATGCAACAAATTATGTCAAAATTAGATTCTATGAAACTTTTTGAAATTCTACTTTAGGTCAAAAAAATCGTAGTATATTATACACAATTTTATACTAGTTTGATCAATATAACAAATTAAATCGAGGATTATTCGAAATGCTACGAAACTTTTCAGATCCTTTCTATATGTTACGAGGGAAAGTTAAGAGGGAAGTCCATGCAAAAAATTATCTCAAATTAGATTCTATGAAACTTTTTGAAATACTAGTTTTGGTAAAAAAAATTGTAGTATATTATACACAATTTTATACTAGTTTCGGTCAAAAAATCAAATTAAATCGAGGATTGTTCGAAATGTTACGAAACTTTTCAGATCCTTTCTATATGTTAAGAGGGAAGTCCAGGCAAAAAAATATCTCAAAATTAGATTCTACAAAATTTTTTGAAATGCTAGTTTCGGTAAAAAAATTATAGTATATTATACACGATTTTATACTAGTTTCGGAAAAAAAAATCAAATTAAATTGAGGAGTGTTTGAAATGCTACTAAACATTTCAGATCCTTTCTATATGTTACGGGGGAAGGTTATGATAGAATTCCATGCAAAAAATCATCTCAAAATTAGATTCTATGAAATTATTTGAAATACTAGTTTCAGTCAAAAAATTGTAGTATATTATATACAATTTTATACTAGTTTCGGCTAAAAAATCAACTTATATCGAGGATTGTTAGAAATGCTACGAAACTTTTCAGTCCTTTCTATATGTTACGGGGAAAGGTTATGATGGAAGTCCATGTAAAAAATTATCTAAAAATTAGATTCTATGAAACTTTTTGAAATACTAGTTTCGGTCAAAAAATTGTAGTATATTATACACAATTTTATAATAGTTTCGGCCAAAAACACAAATTAAATCGAGGATTGTTCGAAATGCTACGAAACTTTTCAGATCCTTTCTATATGTTATGGGGGAAGGTTATGATGGAAGTCCATGCAAAAAATTATCAAAAAATTTGATTCTATGAAACTTTTTGAAATACTAGTTTCAGTCAAAAAATTGTAGTGTATTATACACAATTTTATACAAGTTTATGTCTAAAAAACAAATTAAATCGAGGATTGTTCGAAATGCAACGAAACTTTTCAGATCCATTCTATATGTTAAGAGGGAATGTTAAGAGGGGAGTCCATGCAAAAATCATCTCAAAATTAGATTCTATGAAACTTTTTGAAATGCTAGTTTCGGTGAAAAAATTGTAGTATATTATACACAATTTTATACTAGTTTCATCCAAAAAATCAAATTAAATCGAGGATTGATAGAAATGCTACGAAACATTTCAGATTATTTCTATATGTTACGGGGGTAGGTTATGATGGAATTCCATGCAAAAATTCATCTCAAAATTAGATTCTATGAAACTTTTTGAAATACTAGATTCAGTCAGAAAATTGTAGTATATTATACACAATTTTATACTAGTTTCGGCAAAAAAAATCAAATTAAATCGA
The DNA here is from genome assembly GCA_963966055.1 of Lathyrus aphaca. NCBI lineage: Eukaryota > Viridiplantae > Streptophyta > Magnoliopsida > Fabales > Fabaceae > Lathyrus > Lathyrus aphaca. The sequence goes on along the minus strand of OZ014523.1, from coordinate 57,009,115 downwards.
GGAGTGTTCGAAATGCTACTAAACATTTCAGATCCTTTCTATATGTTACGGGGGAAGGTTATGATGGAATTCCATGAAAAAAATCATCTCAAAATTAGAATCTATGAAGCTTTTTGAAATACTAGTTTCAGTCAAAAAATTGTAGTATATTATACACAATTTTATACTAGTTTCGGCCAAAAAATCAAATTAAATCGAGGATTGTTCGAAATGCTACGAAACTCTTCAGATCCTTTATATATGTTAAAGGGGAAGGTTATGATAGAATTCAATGCAATAAATCATCTCAAAATTAGATTCTATAAAACTTTTTGAAATACTAGTTTCGGTCAGAAAATTGTTGTATATTATACACAATTTTATACTAGTTTCGGTCAAAAAATCAAATTAAATCGAGGATTGTTCTAAATGCTACGAAACTTTTCGGATCTTTCTTATATGTTACGGGGGAAGGTTATGATGGAAGTCCATGCAAAAACTTTTCTAGAAATTAGATTCTATGAAACTTTTTGAAATACTAGTTTTGGTCAAAAAATTGTAGTATATTATACACAATTTTATACTAGTTTCGGCCAAAAAATCAAATTAAATTGAGGATTGTTCGAAATGCTATGAAACTTTTCAGATCCTTTCTATATGTTACGAGGGAAGGTTATGATGGAAGTCAATGCAAAAAATTATGTCAAAATTAGATTTTATGAAACTTTTTAAAATGCAAGTTTAGGTAAAAAAATCGTAGTATATTATACACAATTTTATAATAGTTTCGATCAATAAAACAAATTAAATCGAGGATTGTTCGAAATGCTACGAAACATTTAAGAAGCTTTCTATATGTTACGAGTGAATGTTAAGAGGGAAGTCCATGCAAAAAATTATCTCAAATTAGATTCTATGAAACTTTTTGAAATACTAGTTTAGGTCAAAAAATTGTAGTATATTATACACAATTTTATATTAGGTTCGGTAAAAAAATCAAATTAAATCGAGGATTGTTCAAAATGCTACGAAACGTTTCAGATCCTTTCTATATGTTCAGAGGGAAGTCCATGCAAAAAATTATCTCAAAATAGGATTCTACGAAACTTTTTGAAATGCTAGTTTTGGTCAAAAAATTGTAGTATATTATACACAATTTTATATTAGTTTCGGCCAAAAAATGAAATTAAATCGAGGACTGTTCAAAATGCTAAGAAACATTCCAGATCCTTTCTATATGTTATGGGGGAAGGTTATGATGGAATTCCACTCAAAAAATCATCTCAAAATTAGATTCTATGAAAGTTTTTAAAATGCTAGTTTCGGACAAAACATTGTTGTATATTATACACAATTTTATACTTGTTTCGGCCAAAAAATTAAATTAAATCGAGGATTGTTCGAAATGCTACGAAACATTTCAGATCCGTTCTATCTGTTACGGGGGAAGGTTATGATGGAATTCCATGCAAAAAATCATCTTAAAATTAGATTCTATGAAACTTTTTGAAATCTAGTTTCAGTAAAAAAATTGTAGTATATTATACACAATTTTATACTAGTTTCGGTCAAAAAATCAAATTAAATCGAGGATTGTTCGAAATGCTACAAAACTTTTCAGATCCTTTCTATATGTTAAGAGGGAAGTCCATGCAAAAAATTATCTCAAAATTAGATTCTACAAAAAATTTTGAAATGCTAGTTTTGGTAAAAAAATTATAGTATATTATACACGATTTTATACTAGTTTCGGCAAAAAAAATCAAATTAAATTGAGGAGTGTTCGAAATGCTACTAAACATTTCAGATCCTTTCTATATGTTACTGGGGAAGGTTATGATAGAATTCCATGCAAAAAATCATCTCAAAATTAGATTCTTTAAACTATTTGAAATACTAGTTTCAGTCAAAAGATTGTAGTATATTATACACAATTTTATACTAGTTTCGGCCAAAATTATCAACTTATATCGAGGATTGTTAGAAATGCTACGAAACTTTTCAGTCCTTTCTATATGTTACGGGGAAAGGTTATGATGGAAGTCCATGCAAAAAATTATCTAAAAATTAGATTCTATGAAACTTTTTGAAATACTAGTTTCGGTCAAAATATTGTAGTATATTATACACAATTTTATAATAGTTTTGGCCAAAAACTCAAATTAAATCGAGGATTGTTCGAAATGCTACGAAACTTTTCAGATCCTTTCTATATGTTACGGGGGAAGGTTATGATGGAAGTCCATGCAAAAATTCATCTCAAAATTAGATTCTATGAAACTTTTTGAAATACTAGTTTCAGTCAGAAAATTGTAGTATATTATAAACAATTTTATGCTAGTTTCAGCAAAAAAAATCAAATTAAATCGAGGAGTGTTCGAAATGCCACTAAACATTTCAGATCCTTTCTATATGTTACGGGGGGAAGGTTATGATGGAATTCCATGAAAAAAATCATCTCAAAATTAGAATCTATGAAACTTTTTGAAATTCTAGTTTCAGTCAAAAAATTGTAGTATATTATACACAATTTTATACTAGTTTCGGCCAAAAAATCAAATTAAATCGAGGATTGTTCGAAATGCTACGAAACTCTTCAGATCCTTTATATATATGTTACGGGGGAAGGTTATGATGGAATTTCATGAAAAAAATCATCCCAAAATTAGATTCTATGAAACTTTTTGAAATACTTGTTTCGGTCAGAAAATTGTTGTATATTATACACAATTTTATACTAGTTTCGGTCAAAAAATGATTGTTCGAAATACTACGAAACTTTTCAGATCCTTCTTATATGTTACGGGGGAAGGTTATGATGGAAGTCCATGCAAAAACTTTTCTCAAAATTAGATTCTATGAAACTTTTTGAAATACTTGTTTTGGTCAAAAAATTGTAGTATATTATACACAATTTTATACTAGTTTCGGCTAAAAAATCAAATTAAATTGAGGATTGTTCGAAATGCTATGAAACTTTTCAGATCCTTTCTATATGTTACGAGGGAAGGTTATGATGTAAGTCAATGCAAAAAATTATGTAAAAATTAGATTCTATGAAACTTTTTGAAATGCTAGTTTAGGTAAAAAATCGTAGTATATTATACAAAATTTTATATTAGTTTCGATCAATAAAACAAATTAAATTGAGGATTGTTCGAAATGCTACGAAACATTTCAGAACCTTTCTATATGTTACGAGGGAATGTTAAGAGGGAAGTCCATGCAAAAAATTATCTCAAATTAGATTCTATGAAACTTTTTGAAATACTAGTTTAGGTCAAAAAATTGTAGTATATTATACACAATTTTATATTAGGTTTGGTAAAAAAATCAAATTAAATCGAGGATTGTTCAAAATGCTACGAAACGTTTCAGATCCTTTCTATATGTTAAGAGGGAATGTTAAGAGGGAAGTCCATGCAATAAATTATCTCAAAATAGGAATCTACGAAACTTTTTGTATTGCTAGTTTTGGTCAAAAAATTGTAGTATATTATACACAATTTTATACTAGTTTCGGCCAAAAAATCAAATTAAATCGAGGACTGTTCAAAATGCTAAGAAACATTCCAGATCCTTTCTATATGTTACGGGGGAAGATTATGATAGAATTCCACTCAAAAAATCATCTCAAAATTAGATTCTATGAAACTTTTTAAAATGCTAGTTTCGGACAAAACATTGTTGTATATTATACACAATTATATACTTATTTCGGCCAAAAAATTAAATTAAATCGAGGAGTGTTCGAAATGCTACGAAACATTTCAGATCCGTTCTATCTGTTACGGGGGAAGGTTATGATGGAATTCCATGCAAAAAATCATCTTAAAATTAGATTCTATAAACTTTTTGAAATCTAGTTTCAGTAAAAAAATAGTAATATATTATACACAATTTTATACTAGTTTTGGTCAAAAAATCAAATTAAATCGAGGATTGTTCGAAATGCTATGAAACTTTTCAGATCCTTTCTATATTATACGAGGGAAAGTTATGATGGAATTCCATGCAAATAATCATCTCAAAATTAGATGCTATGAAACATTTTAAAATGCTAGTTTCGGTCAAAACATTGTAGTATATTATACACAATTTTTTACTAGTTTCAGCCAAAAAATCAAATTAAATCGAGGAGTGATCAAAATGCTACGAAACATTTCAGATTATTTCTATATGTTACAGGGGTAGGTTATGATGGAATTCCATGCAAAAATTCATCTCAAAATTAGATTCTATGAAACTTTTTGAAATACTAGTTTCAGTCAGAAAATTGTAGTATATTATACCCAATTTTATACTAGTTTCGGCAAAAAAAATCAAATTAAATCGAGGAGTGTTCGAAATGTTACTAAACATTTCAGATCCTTTCTATATCTTACGGGGGAAGGTTATGATGGAATTCCATGAAAAAATCCATCTCAAAATTAGAATCTATGAAACTTTTTGAAATACTAGTTTCAGTAAAAAAATTGTAGTATATTATACACAATTTTATACTAGTTTCGGCAAAAAAATCAAATTAAATCGAGGATTGTTCGAAATGCAACGAAACTCTTCAGATCCTTTATATATGTTACGGGGGAAGGTTATGATGGAAGTCCATGCAAAAGAATATATAAAAATTTGATTCTATGATACTTTTTGAAATACAAGTTTCGGTCAAAAAACTGTAGTATATTATACCCAATTTTATACAAGTTTAGGTCAAAAAAACAAATTAAATCGAGTATTGTTCGAAATACAACGAAACTTTTCAGATCCATTCTATATGTTAAGAGGGAACGTTAAGAGGGGAGTCCATGCAAAAATCATCTCAAAATTAGATTCTATGAAACTTTTTGAAATGCTAGTTTCGGTGAAAAAATTGTAGTATATTATACACAATTTTATACTAGTTTCATCCAAAAACTCAAATTAAATCGAGGAGTGATCGAAATGCTACGAAACATTTCAGATTATTTCAATATGTTACGGGGGTAGTTTATGATGGAATTCCATGCAAAAATTCATCTCAAAATTAGATTCTATGAAACTTTTCTAAATACTAGTTTCGGTCAAAAAATTGTAGTATATTATACACAATTTTATACTAGTTTCGGTCAAAAAATCAAATTAAATTAAGGAGTGTTCGAAATGCTAAGAAACTTTTCAGATCCTTTCTATATGTTACGAGGGAAGGTTATGATGGAAGTCAATTCAAAAACTTATGTCAAAATTAGATTCTATGAAACTTTTTGAAATGCTAGTTTAGGTAAAACAATCGTAGTATATTATACACAATTTTATACTAGTTTTGATCAATAAAACAAATTAAATCGATGATTGTTCGAAATGCTACGAAACTTTTAAGAACCTTTCTATTTGTTTTGAGGGAATGTTAAGAGGGAAGTTCATGCAAAAAAGTATCTCAAATTAGATTCTATGAAACTTTTTGAAATACTAGTTTAGGTTAAAAAATTGTAGTATATTATACACCATTTTATATTAGGTTCGGTAAAAAAATCAAATTAAATCGAAGATTGTTTAAAATGCTACGAAACGTTTCAGATCCTTTCTATATGTTAAGAGGGAAGTCCATGCAAAAAATTCTCTACAAATAGGATTCTACGAAACTTTTTGAAATGCTAGTTTTGGTCAAAACATTGTAGTATATTATACACAATTTTAAACTAGTTTTGGCCAAAAAAATTAAATTAAATCGAGGATTGTTCGAAATGCTACAAAACGTTTCAGATCCTTTGTATATGTTACGGGGGAAGGTTATGATGGAAGTCCATGCAAAAAATTATCTAAAAATTAGATTCTATGAAACTTTTTGAAATACTAGTTTCGGTCAAAAAATTGTAGTATATTATACACAATTTTATACTAGTTTCGGCCAAAAAATCAAATTAAATTGAGGATTGTTCGAAATGCTATGGAACTTTTCAGATCCTTTCTATATGTTACGAGGGAAGGTTATGATGGAAGTCAATGCAAAAAGTTATGTCAAAATTAGATTCTATGAAACTTTTTGAAATGCTAGTTTAGGTAAAAAAATCGTAGTATATTAAACACAATTTAATACTAGTTTCGATCAATAAAACAAATTAAACAGAGGATTGTTCGAAATGCTACGAAATGTTTCAGAACCTTTCTATATGTTACGATGGAATGTTAAGAGGGAAGTCCATGCAAAAAATTATCTCAAATTAGATTCTATGAAACTTTTTGAAATACTAGTTTAGGTCAAAAAATTGTAGTATATTATACACAATTTTATATTATGTTCGGTAAAAAAATCAAATTAAATCGAAGATTGTTCAAAATGCTACGAAACGTTTCAGATCCTTTCTATATGTTAAGAGGGAATGTTAAGAGGGAAGTCCATGCAAAAAATTATCTCAAAATAGGATTCTACGAAACTTTTTGAAATGCTAGTTTTTGTCAAAATATTGTAGTATATTATACATAATTTAATACTAGTTTCGGCCAAAAAATCAAATTAAATCGAGGAGTGTTCAAAATGCTAAGAAACATTCCAGATCCTTTCTATATGTTACGGGGGAAGGTTATGATAGAATTCCACTCAAAAGATCATCTCAAAATTAGATTCTATGAAACTTTTTAAAATGCTAGTTTCGGACAAAAAATTGTTGTATATTATACACAAATTTATACTTGTTTCGGCCAAAAAATTAAATTAAATCGATGAGTGTTCGAAATGCTACGAAACATTTCAGATCCGTTCTATATGTTGAGGGGGAAGGTTATGATGAAATTCCATACAAAAAATCATCTTAAAATTAGATTCTATGAAACTTTTTGAAATCTAGTTTCAGTATAAAAATTGAAGTATATTATACACAATTTTATACTAGTTTCGGTCAAAAAATCGAATTAAATCGAGGATTGTTCGAAATGCTATGAAACTTTTCAGATCTTTTATATATGATACAGGGGGAAGTTATGATGGAATTCCATGCCAATAATCATCTCAAAATTAGATGCTATGAAACTTTTTAAAATGCTAGTTTCAGTCAAAACATTGTAGTATATTATAAACAATTTCATACTAGTTTCAGCCAAAAAATCAAATTAAATCGAGGAGTGTTCGAAATGCAACGAAACTTTTCAGATCCATTCTATATGTTAAGAGGGAATGTTAAGAGGTGAGTCCATGCAAAAATCATCTCAAAATTAGATTCTATGAAACTTTTTGAAATGATAGTTTCGGTGAAAAAATTCTAGTATATTATACACAATTTTATACTAGTTTCATCCAAAAAATCAAATTAAATCAAGGAGTGATCGAAATGCTATGAAACATTTCAGATTATTTCTATATGATACGGGGGTAGGTTATGATGGAATTCCATGCAAAAATTCATCTCAAAATTAGATTCTATGAAACTTTTTGAAATACTAGTTTCATTCAGAAAATTGTAGTATATTATACACAATTTTATACTAGTTTCGGCAAAAAAAATCAAATTAAATCGAGGATTGTTCGAAATGCTACGAAACTTTTCAGATCCTTTATATATGTTACGGGGGAAGGTTATGATGGAATTCCATGCAAAAAATCATCTCAAAATTAGAATCTATGAAAATTTTTGAAATACTAATTTCAGTCAAAAAATTGTAATATATTATATACAATTTTATACTAGTTTCGGCCAAAAAATCAAATTAAATCGAGGATTGTTCGAAATGCTACGAAACTTTTCAGATCCTTTATATAAGTTACGGGGGAAGGTTATGATGGAATTCCATGCAAAAAATCATCTCAAAATTAGATTCTATGAAACTTTTTGAAATACTAGTTTCAGTCAGAAAATTGTAGTATATTATATACAATTTTATACTAGTTTCGGCCAAAAAATCAAATTAAATCGAGGATTGTTCGAAATGCTATGAAACTTTTCAGATCCTTTATATATGTTACGGGGGAAGGTTATGATGGAATTCCATGCAAAAAATCATCTCAAAATTAGGTTCTATGAAACTTTTTGAAATACTAGTTTCGGTCAGAAAATTGTTGTATATTATACACAATTTTATACTAGTTTCGGTCAAAAAATCAAATTAAATCGAGGATTGTTCGAAATGCTACGACACTTTTCAGATCCTTCTTATATGTTACGGGGGAAGGTTATGATGGAAGTCCATGCAAAAACTTTTCTCAAAATTAGATTCTATGAAACTTTTTGAAATAATAGTTTTGGTCAAAAAATTGTAGTATATTATACACAATTTTATACTAGTTTCGGCCAAAAAATCAAATTAAATTGAGGATTGTTCGAAATGCTATGAAACTTTTCAGATCCTTTCTATAAATTACGAGGGAAGGTTATGATGGAAGTCAATGCAAAATGTTATGTCAAAATTAGATCCTATGAAACTTTTTGAAATGCTAGTTTATGTTAAAAAATCGTAGTATATTATACACAATTTTATACTAGTTTCGATCAATAAAACAAATTAAATCGAGGATTGTTCGAAATGCTACGAAACTTTTCAGAACCTTTCTATATGTTACGAGGGAATGTTAAGAGGGAAGTCCATGCAAAAAATTATCTCAAATTAGATTCTATGAAACTTTTTGAAATACTAGTTTAGGTCAAAAAATTGTAGTATATTATACACAATTTTATATTAAGTTCGGTAAAAAAATCAAATTAAATCGAGGATTGTTCAAAATGCTACGAAACGTTTCAGATCCTTTCTATATGTTAAGAGGGATGTCCATGCAAAAAATTATCTCAAAATAGGATTCTACGAAACTTTTTGAAATGCTAGTTTTGGTCAAAAAATTGTAGTATATTATACATAATTTAATACTAGTTTCGGCCAAAAAATCAAATTAAATCGAGGAGTGTTCAAAATGCTAAGAAACATTCCAGATCCTTTCTTTATGTTACGGGGGAAGGTTATGATAGAATTCCACTCAAAAGATCATCAAAAAATTAGATTCTATGAAACTTTTTAAAATGCTAGTTTCGGACAAAAAATTGTTGTCTATTATACACAATTTTATACTTGTTTCGGCCAAAAAATTATATTAAATCGATGAGTGTTCGAAATGCTACGAAACATTTCAGATCCGTTCTATATGTTGAAGGGGAAGGTTATGATGGAATTCCATGCAAAAAATCATCTTAAAATTAGATTCTATGAAACTTTTTGAAATCTAGTTTCAGTAAAAAAAATTGTGGTATATTATACACAATTTTATACTAGTTTCGGTCAAAAAATCAAATTAAATCGAGGATTGTTCGAAATGCTATGAAACTTTTCAGATCTTTTATATATGATACGGGGGAAAGTTATGATGGAATTCCATGCAAATAATCATCTCAAAATTAGATGCAATGAAACTTTTTAAAATGCTAGTTTCAGTCAAAACATTGTAGTATATTATAAACAATTTGATACTAGTTTCAGCCAACAAATAAAATTAAATCGAGGAGTGTTCGAAATGCTACGAAACATTTCAGATCTTTTCTATATGTTACGGGGGAAGGTTATGATGGAATTCCATGCAAAAAATCATCTCAAAATTAAAGTTTATGAAACTTTTTGAAATACTAGTTTCAGTAAAAAAATTGTAGTATATTATACACAATTTTATACTATTTCGGTCAAAAAATCAAATTAAATCGAGGATTGTTTGAAATGCTACGAAACATTTCAGATCCTTTCTATATGTTATGGGGGAAGGTTATGATGGAATTCCATGCAAAAAATCATCTCAAAATTAGATTCTAATAAACTTTTTGAAATACTAGTTTCAGTAAAAATATTGTAGTATATTATACACAATTTTATACTAGATTCGGTCAAAAAATCAAATTATATTGAAGATTATTTGAAATGCTACAAAACTTTTCAGATCCTTTTTATATGTTACGGGGGAAGGTTATGATGGAAGTCCATGCAAAAAATTATCTCAAAATTAGATTCTATGAAACATTTTGAAATGCTAGTTTCGGTCAAAAAAATTGTAGTATATTATACACAATTTTATACTAGTTTCTGTCAAAAATTAAAGTAAATCGAGGAGTGTTCGAAAAGCTACGAAACATTTCAGATCCTTTTTATATGTTACAAGGGAAGGTTATGATGGAATTTCATGCAAAAAATCATCTTAAAATTAGATTCTATGAAACTTTTTGAAATCTAGTTTCAGTAAAAAAAATTGTAGTATATTATACACAATTTTATACTAGTTTCGGTCAAAAAATCAAATTAAATCGAGGATTGTTCGAAATGCTATGAAACTTTTCAGATCTTTTATATATGATACGGGGGAAAGTTATGATGGAATTCCATGCAAATAATCATCTCAAAATTAGATGCAATGAAACTTTTTAAAATGCTAGTTTCAGTCAAAACATTGTAGTATATTATAAACAATTTGATACTAGTTTCAGCCAACAAATAAAATTAAATCGAGGAGTGTTCGAAATGCTACGAAACATTTCAGATCTTTTCTATATGTTACGGGGGAAGGTTATGATGGAATTCCATGCAAAAAATCATCTCAAAATTAAAGTTTATGAAACTTTTTGAAATACTAGTTTCAGTAAAAAAATTGTAGTATATTATACACAATTTTATACTATTTCGGTCAAAAAATCAAATTAAATCGAGGATTGTTTGAAATGCTACGAAACATTTCAGATCCTTTCTATATGTTATGGGGGAAGGTTATGATGGAATTCCATGCAAAAAATCATCTCAAAATTAGATTCTAATAAACTTTTTGAAATACTAGTTTCAGTAAAAATATTGTAGTATATTATACACAATTTTATACTAGATTCGGTCAAAAAATCAAATTATATTGAAGATTATTTGAAATGCTACAAAACTTTTCAGATCCTTTTTATATGTTACGGGGGAAGGTTATGATGGAAGTCCATGCAAAAAATTATCTCAAAATTAGATTCTATGAAACATTTTGAAATGCTAGTTTCGGTCAAAAAAATTGTAGTATATTATACACAATTTTATACTAGTTTCTGTCAAAAATTAAAGTAAATCGAGGAGTGTTCGAAAAGTTACGAAACATTTCAGATCCTTTTTATATGTTACAAGGGAAGGTTATGATGGAATTTCATGCAAAAAATCATCTCAAAATTAGATTCTATGAAACTTTTTGAAATACTAGTTTCAGTAAAAAAATTGTAGTATATTATACACAATTTTATAATAGTTTCGGTCAAAAAATCAAATTAAATCGAGGATTGTTCGAAATTGTATGAAACTTTTCAGATCCTATATATATAATACGGGGGAAAGTTATGATGGAATTCCATGCAAAAAATCATCTCAAAATTAGATGCTATGAAACTTTTTAAAATGCTAATTTCGGTCAAAAAATTGTAGTATACTATACACAATTTTATACTAGTTTCGGTCAAAAAATCAAATTAAATCGAGGATTGTTTGAAATGCTACGAAACATTTCAGATCCTTTCTATATGTTACGGGGGAAGGTTATGATGGAATTCCATGCAAAAAATCATCTCAAAATTAGATTCTAAGAAACTTTTTGAAATACTAGTTTCAGTAAAAATATTATAGTATATTATACACAATTTTATACTAGATTCGGTCAAAAAATCAAATTATATTGAAGATTATTTGAAATGCTACAAAACTTTTCAGATCCTTTTTATATGTTACGGGGGAAGGTTATGATGGAAGTCCATGCAAAAAATTATCTCAAAATTAGATTCTATGAAACATTTTAAAATGCTAGTTTCGGTCTAAAAAATTGTAGTATATTATACACAATTTTATACTAGTTTTTGTCAAAAATTAAAGTAAATCGAGGAGTGTTCGAAAAGCTACGAAACATTTCAGATCCTTTTTATATGTTACAAGGGAAGGTTATGATGGAATTTCATGCAAAAAATCTTCTCAAAATTAGATTCTATGAAACTTTTTGAAATGCTAGTTTCAGTAAAAAAATTGTAGTATATTATACACAATTTTATAATAGTTTCGGTCAAAAAATCAAATTAAATCGAGGATTGTTCGAAATGCTATGAAACTTTTCAGATCCTATATATATGATACGGGGGAAAGTTATGATGGAATTCCATGCAAAAAATCATCTCAAAATTAGATGCTATGAAACTTTTTAAAATGCTAATTTCGGTCAAAAAATTGTAGTATATTATACACAATTTTATACTAGTTTCGGTCAAAAAATCAAATTAAATCAGGATTGTTTGAAATGCTACGAAACATTTCAGATCCTTTCTATATGTTACGGGGGAAGGTTATGATGGAATTCCATGCAAAAAATCATCTCAAAATTAGATTCTAAGAAACTTTTTGAAATACTAGTTTCAGTAAAAATATTGTAGTATATTATACACAATTTTATACTAGATTCGGTCAAAAAATCAAATTATATCGAAGATTATTTGAAATGCTACCAAACTTTTCAGATCCTTTTTATATGTTACGGGGGAAGGTTATGATGGAAGTCCATGCAAAAAATTATCTCAAAATTAGATTCTATGAAACATTTTGAAATGCTAGTTTCGGTCAAAAAAATTGTAGTATATTATACACAATTTTATACTAGTTTCTGTCAAAAATTAAAGTAAATCGAGGAGTGTTCGAAAAGCTACGAAACATTTCAGATCCTTTTTATATGTTACAAGGGAAGGTTATGATGGAATTTCATGCAAAAAATCATCTCAAAATTAGATTCTATGAAACTTTTTGAAATACTAGTTTCAGTAAAAAAATTGTAGTATATTATACACAATTTTATAATAGTTTCGGTCAAAAAATCAAATTTAATCGAGGATTGTTCGAAATGCTATGAAACTTTTCAGATCCTATATATATGATACGGGGGAAAGTTATGATGGAATTCCATGCAAAAAATCATCTCAAAATTAGATGCTATGAAACTTTTTAAAATGCTAATTTCGGTCAAAAAATTGTAGTATATTATACACAATTTTATACTAGTCTCTGTCAAAAATCAAAGTAAATCGAGGAGTGTTCGAAATGCTACTAAACTTTTCAGATCCTTTCTATATTTTACGAGGGAAGGTTATGATGGAAGTCAATGCAAAAAATTATGTCAAAATTAGATTCTATGAAAATTTTTGAAATGCTAGTTTAGGTCAAAAAATCGTAGTATATTATACACAATTTTATACTAGTTGCGGTCAATAAAAAAAATCAAATCGAGGATTGTTCAAAATGCTACAAAAGTTTTCAGAACCTTTCTATAAGTTACGAGGGAATGTTAAGAGGGAAGTCCATGCAAAAAATTATCTCAAATTAGATTCTATAAAACTTTTTGAAGTACTAATTTCGGTCAAAAAATTGTAGTATATTATACACAATTTTATACTAGTTTCGGCCAAAAAATCAAATTAAATCGAGGAATGTTCGAAATGCTATGAAACTTTTCAGATCCTTTCTATATGTTACGACGGAAGGTTATGATGGAAGTCAATACAAAAAATTATGTCAAAATTAAATTCTATGAAACTTTTTGAAATGCTAGTTTAGGTAAAAAAATCGTAGTATATTATACACAATTTTATACTAGTTTCGATCAATAAAAACAAATTAAATCGGGGATTGTTTGAAATGCTACGAAACGTTTCAGAACCTTTCTATATGTTACGGGGGAAGGTTATGATGGAATTCCATGCAAAAAATCATCTCAAAATTAAATTTTATGAAACTTTTTGAAATACTATTTTCAGTAAAAAAATTGTAGTATATTATACACAATTTTATACTAGTTTTGGTCAAAAAATCAAATTAAATCGAGGATTGTTTGAAATGCTACGAAACATTTCAGATCCTTCCTATATGTTACGGGGGAAGGTTATGATGGAATTCCATGCAAAAAATCATCTCAAAATTAGATTTCAAGAAACTTTTTGAAATACTAGTTTCAGTAAAAAATTGTAGTATATTATATACAATTTTATACTAGATTCGGTTAAAAAATCAAATTAAATCGAGGATTGTTCGAAATGCTACAAAACATTTCAGATCCTTTTTATATGTTACGGGGGAAGGTTATGATGGAAGTCCATCCAAATTTTTTTCTCAAAATTAGATTCTATGAAACTTTTTGAAATACTAGTTTTGGTCAAAAAATTGTAGTATATTATACACAATTTTATACTAGTTTCGGCCAAAAAATCAAATTAAATTGAGGATTGTTCGAAATGCTATGAAACTTTTCAGATCCTTTCTATATGTTACGAGGGAAGGTTATGATGGAAGTCAATGCAAAAAATTATGTCAAAATTAGATTCTATGAAACTTTTTGAAATGCTAGTTTAGGTAAAAAAATCGTAGTATATTATACACAATTTTATACTAGGTTCGATCAATAAAACAAATTAAATCGAGGATTGTTCGAAATGCTACGAAAATTTTCTGAACGTTTCTATATGTTACGTGGGAAGTCCATGCAAAAAATTATCTGAAATTAGATTCTATGAAACTTTTTGAAATACTAGTTTAGGTCAAAAAATTGTAGTATATTATACACAATTTTATATTAGGTTCGGTAAAAAAATCAAAATAAATCAAGGATTGTTCAAAATGCTACGAAACGTTTCAGATCCTTTCTATATGTTTAGAGGGAAGTCCATGCAAAAAATTATCTCAAAATAGGATTCTACAAAACTTTTTGAAATGCTAGTTTTGGTAAAAAAATTGTAGTATATTATACACAATTTTATACTAGTTTCGGCCAAAAAATCAAATTAAATCGAGTAGTGTTTGAAATGCTACGAAAAATTCCAGATCCTTTCTATATGTTACGGGGGAAGGTTTTGCTAGAATTCCACGTAAAAAATCACCTCAAAATTAGATTCTATGAAACTTTTTGAAATACTAGTTTTAGTAAAAAAATTATAGTATATTATACACAATTTTATACTAGTTTCGGCCAAAAAATCAAATTAAATCGATGATTGTTCAAAATGCTATGAAACTTTTTAGATCCTATCTATATGTTACGGGGGAAGGTATTGATGGAATTCCACTCAAAAAATCATCTCAAAATTAGATTCTATGAAACTTTTTAAAATGCAATTTTGGGTTAAAAAATTGTTGTATATTATACACAATTATATACTAGTTTTGGTGAAAAAATCAAATTAAATCGAGGAGTGTTCGAAATGCTACGAAACAGTTCAGATCCTTTCTATATGTTAAGGGGGAAGGTTATGATGAAATTCCATGCAAAAAATCATCTCAAAATTAAATTTTATGAACCTTTTTGAAATACTAGTTTCCGTAAAAAAATTGTATTATATTATACACAATTTTATACTAGTTTCGGTCAAAAAATCAAATTAAACCGAGGATTGTTTGAAATGCTACGAAACATTTCAGATCATTTCTATATGTTACGGGGGAAGGTTATGATGGAATTCAATGCAAAAAATCATCTCAAAATTAGATTCTAAGAAACTTTTTGAAATACTAGTTTCAGTAAAAATATTGTAGTATATTATACACAATTTTATACTAGATTCGGTCAAAAAATCAAATTAAATCGAGGATTATTTGAAAAGCTACAAAACTTTTCAGATCCTTTTTATATGTTACGAGGGAAGGTTATGAAGGAAGTCCATTCAAAAATTGTGTATTATACACAATTTTATACTAGTTTCTGTGAAACATTTTTAAATGCTAGTTTCGGTCAAAAAAATTTTGAAATGCTAGTTTCGGTCAAAAAAATTGTATATTATACACAATTTTATACTAGTTTTTGACAATAATCAAAGTAAACCGAGGAGTGTTCGAAATGCTACGAAAAATTTCAGATCCTTTTTTTATGTTACGGGGGAAGGTTATGATGGAATTTCATGCAAAAAAATCATTTCAAAATTAGATTCTATGAAACTTTTTGAAATACTAGTTTCAGTAAAAATATTGTAGTATATTATACACAATTTTATACTAGTTTCGGTCAAAAAATCAAATTAAATCGAGGATTGTTCGAAATGCTATGAAACTTTTCATATCCTATATATATGATACGGGGGAAAGTTATGATGGAATTCCATGCAAAAAATCATCTCAATATTAGATGCTATGAAACTTTTTAAAGTGCTAGTTTCGGTCAAAAAATTGTAGTATATTATACACAATTTTATACTAGTCTCTGTCAAAAATCAAAGTAAATCGAGGAGTGTTCGAAATGCTACTAAACTTTTCAGATCCTTTCTATATGTTACGAGGGAAGGTTATGATGAAAGTCAATGCAAAAAATTATGTCAAAATTAGATTCTATGAAACTTTTTGAAATGCTAGTTTAGGTCAAAAAATCGTAGTATATTATACACAATTTTATACTAGTTTCGATCAATAAAACAAATTAAATCGAGGATTGTTCGAAATGCTACAAAACTTTTCAGAACCTTTCTATATGTTACGAGGGAATGTTAAGAGGGAAGTCCATGCAAAAATTATCTCAAATTAGATTCTATAAAACTTTTTGAAGTACTAATTTTGGTCAAAAAATTGTAGTATATTATACACAATTTTATACTAGTTTCGGCCAAAAAATCAAATTAAATCGAGGATTGTTCGAAATGCTATGAAACTTTTCAGATCCTTTCTATATGTTACGACGGAAGGTTATGATGGAAGTCAATGCAAAAAATTATGTCAAAATTAGAATCTATGAAACTTTTTGAAATGCTAGTTTAGGTAAAAAAATCGTAGTATATTATACACAATTTTATACTAGTTTCGATCAATAAAAACAAATTAAATCGAGGATTGTTCGAAATGCTACGAAACCTTTCAGAACCTTTCTATAAGTTACAAGGGAATGTTAAGAGGGAAGTCCATGCAAAAAATTATCTGAAATTAGATTCTATGAAACTTTTTGAAATACTAGTTTAGGTCAAAAAATAGTAGTATATTATACACAATTTTATATTAGGATCGGTTAAAAAATCAAATTAAATCGAGGATTGTTCAAAATGCTACGAAACGTTTCAGATCCTTTCTATATGTTAGGAGGGAAGTCCATGCAAAAAATTATCTCAAAATAGGATTCTACGAAACTTTTTGAAATGCTAGTTTTGGTCAAAATTTTTTTGTATATTATACACAATTTTATACTAGTTTCGGCAAAAAAATCAAATTAAATCGAGGAGTGTTTGAAATGCTACGAAAAATTCCAGATCCTTTCTATATGTGACGGGGGATGGTTTTGCTAGAATTTCATGCAAAAAATCATCTCAAAATTAGATTCTATGAAACTTTTTGAAATACTAGTTTTAGTAAAAAAATTGTAGTATATTATACACAATTTTATACTAGTTTCGACCGAAAAATCAAATTAAATCGATGATTGTTCGAAATGCTACGAAACTTTTCAGATCCTATCTATATGTTACGGGGGAAGGTAATGATGGAAGTCTGTGCCAAAAATCATCTCAAAATTAGATTCTTTGAAACTTTTTAAAATGTTATTTTCGGTCAAAAAATTGTTGTATATTATACACAATTATATACTAGTTTTGGTGGAAAAATCAAATTAAATCGAGGAGTGTTCGAAATGCTACGAAACAGTTCAGATCCTTTCTCTATGTTACGGGGGAAGGTTATGATGGAATTCCATGCAAAAAATCATCTCAAAATTAAATTTTACGAACATTTTTGAAATACTAGTTTCAGTAAAAAAATTGTAGTATATTATACACAATTTTATACTAGTTTCGGTCAAAAAATCAAATTAAACCGAGGATTGTTTGAAATGCTACGAAACATTTCAGATCCTTTCTATATGTTATGGGGGAAGGTTATGATGGAATTTAATGCAAAAAATCATCTCAAAATTAGATTCTAAGAAACTTTTTGAAATACTAGTTTCAGTAAAAATATTGTAGTATATTATACACAATTTTATACTAGTTTCGGCCAAAAAATCAAATTAAATCGATGATTGTTCGAAATGCTACGAAACTTTTCAGATCCTATCTATATCTTACGGGGGAAGGTAATGATGGAAGTCTGTGCCAAAAATCATCTCAAAATTAGATTCTATGAAACTTTTTAAAATACTATTTTCGGTCAAAAAGTTATTGTATATTATACACAAATATATACTAGTTTTGGTGAAAAAGTCAAATTAAATCGAGGAGTGTTCGAAATGCTACGAAACAGTTCAGATCCTTTCTATATGTTACGGGGGAAGGTTATGATGGAATTCCAAGCAAAAAATCATCTCAAAATTAAATTCTACGAACCTTTTTGAAATACTAGTTTCAGTAAAAAAATTGTAGTATATTATACACAATTTTATACTAGTTTCGGTAAAAAGATCAAATTAAACCGAGGATTGTTTGAAATGCTACGAAACATTTCAGATCCTTTCTATATGTTACGGGGGAAGGTTATGATGGAATTCAATGCAAAAAATCATCTCAAAATTAGATTCTAAGAAACTTTTTGAAATACTAGTTTCAGTAAAAATATTGTAGTATATTATACACAATTTTATACTAGATTCAGTCAAAAAATCAAGTTAAATCGAGGATTATTTGAAATGCTACAAATCTTTTCAGATCCCTTTTATATGTTACGGGGGAAGGTTATGATGGAAGTCCATTCAAAAAATTATCTCAAAATTAGATTCTATGAAACCTTTTGAAATGCTAGTTTCGATCAAAAAAATTGTATATTATACACAATTTTATACTAGTTTCTGTCAATAATCAAAGTAAATCGAGGAGTGTTCGAAATGCTACGAAAAATTTCAGATCCTATTTATATGTTACGGGGGAAGGATATGATGGAATTTCATGCAAAAAATCATTTCAAAATTAGATTCTATGAAACTTTTTGAAATACTAGTTTCAGTAAAAAAATTGTAGTATATTATACACAATTTTATACTAGTTTCGGTCAAAAAATCAAATTAAATTGAGGATTGTTCGAAATGCTATGAAACTTTTCAGATCCTATATATATGATACGGGGGAAAGTTATGATGGAATTCCATGCAAAAAATCATCTCAAAATTAGATGCTATGAAACTTTTTAAAGTGCTAGTTTCGGTCAAAAAATTGTAGTATATTATACACAATTTTATACTAGGCTCTGTCAAAAATCAAAGTAAATGTAGGAGTGTTCGAAATGCTACTAAACTTTTCAGATCCTTTCTATATGTTACGAGGGAAGGTTATGATGGAAGTCAATGCAAAAAATTATGTCAAAATTAGATTCTATGAAACTTTTTGAAATGCTAATTTAGGTCAAAAAATCGTAGTATATTATACACAATTTTATACTAGTTTCGATCAATAAAACAAATTAAATCGAGGATTGTTCGTAATGCTACAAAACTTTTCAGAACCTTTCTATATGTTACGAGGGAATGTTGAGAGGGAAGTCCATGCAAACAATTATCTCAAATTAGATTCTATAAAACGTTTTGAAGTACTAATTTTGGTCAAAACATTGTAGTATATTATACACAATTTTATACTAGTTTCGGCAAAAAAATCAAATTAAATCGAGGATTGTTCGAAATGCTATGAAACTTTTCAGATCCTTTTTATATGTTACGACGAAAGGTTATGATGAAAGTCAATGCAAAAAATTATGTCAAAATTAGAATCTATGAAACTTTTTGAAATGCTAGTTTAGGTAAAAAAATCGTAGTATATTATACACAATTTTATACTAGTTTCGATCAATAAAAACAAATTAAATCGAGGATTGTTCGAAATGCTACGAAACTTTTCAGAACCTTTCTATAAGTTACAAGGGAACGTTAAGAGGGAAGTCCATGCAAAAAATCATCTCAAATTAGATTCTATGAAACTTTTTGAAATACTAGTTTAGGTAAAAATATTGTAGTATATTATACACAATTTTATATTAGGTTCGGTTAAAAAATCAAATTAAATAGAGGATTGTTCAAAATGCTACGAAACGTTTCAGATCCTTTCTATATGTTAGGAGGGAAGTCCATGCAAAAAATTATCTCAAAATTGGATTCTACGAAACTTTTTGAAATGCTAGTTTTGGTCAAAAAATTGTAGTATATTATACACAATTTTATACTAGTTTCGGCCAAAAAATCAAATTAAATCGAGGAGTGTTTGAAATGCTACGAAAATATCCAGATCCTATCTATATGTTACGAGGGAAGGTTTTGCTAGAATTCCACGCAAAAAATCATCTCAAAATTAGATTCTATGAAACTTTTTGAAATACTAGTTTTAGTAAAAAAATTGTAGTATATTATACACAATTTTATACTTGTTTCGGCGAAAAAATCAAATTAAACCGATGATTGTTCGAAATGCTACAAAACTTTTCAGATCCTATCTATATGTTACGGGGGAAGGTAATGATGGAAGTCTGTGCCAAAAATCATCTCAAAATTAGATTCTATGAAACTTTTTAAAATGCTATTTTCGGTCAAAAAATTGTTGTATATTATACACAATTATATACTAGTTTTGGTGAAAAAAATCAAATTAAATCGAGGAGTGTTCGAAATGCTACGAAATAGTTCAGATCCTTTCTATATGTTACGGGGGATGGTTATGATGGAATTCCATGCAAAAAATCATCTCAAAATTAAATTTTATGAACCTTTTTGAAATACTAGTTTCAGTAAAAAAATTGTTGTATATTATGCACAATTTTATACTAGTTTCGGTCAAAAAATCAAATTAAACCGAGGATTGTTTGAAATGCTACAAAACTTTTCAGATCCTTTTTCTATGTTACGGGGGAAGGTTATGATGGAAGTCCATTCAAAAAATTATCTCAAAATTAGATTCTATGAAACATTTTGAAATGCTAGTTTCAGACAAAAAAATTGTATATTATACACAATTTTATACTAGTTTCTGTCAATAATCAAAGTAAATCGAGGAGTGTTCGAAATGCTACGAAAAATTTCAGATCCTTTTTATATGTTACGGGGGAAGGTTATGATGGAATTTCATACAAAAAATCATTTCAAAATTAGATTCTATGAAACTTTTTGAAATACTAGTTTCAGTAAAAAAAATTGTAGTATATTATACACAATTTTATACTAGTTTCGGTCAAAAAATCAAATTAAATCGAGGATTATTCGAAATGCTATGAAACTTTTCAGATCCTATATATATGATACGGGGGAAAGTTATGATGGAATTATATGCAAAAAATCATCTCAAAATTAGATTCTATGAAACTTTTTGAAATGCTAGTTTCGGTCAAAAAATTGTAGTATATTATACACAATTTTATACTAGTCTCTGTCAACAATCAAATTAAATCGAGGAGTGTTCGAAATGCTACTAAACTTTTCAGATCATTTCTATATGTTACGAGGGATGGTTATGATGGAAGTCAATGCAAAAAATTATGTCAAAATAAGATTTTATGAAACTTTTTGAAATGCTAGTTTAGGTCAAAAAATCGTAGTATATTATACACAATTTTATACTAGTTTCGATCAATAAAAAAAATTAAATCGAGGATTGTTCGAAATGCTACACAACTTTTCAGAACCTTTCTATATGTTACGACGGAAGGTTATGATGGAAGTCCATGCAAAATATTATCTCAAATTAGATTCTATAAAATTTTTTGAAGTACTAATTTTGGTCAAAAAATTGTAGTATATTATACACAATTTTATACTAGTTTCGGCCAAAAAATCAAATTAAATCGAGGATTGTTCGAAATGCTATGAAACTTTTCAGATCCTTTCTATATGTTACGATGGAAGGTTATGATGGAAGTCAATGCAAAAAATTATGTCAAAATTAGAATTTATGAAACTTTTTGAAATGCTAGTATAGGTAAAAAAATCGTAGTATATTATACACAATTTTATACTAGTTTCGATCTATAAAAAAAATTAAGAGGGAAGTCCATGCAAAAATTTATCTCAAAATTAGATTCTACGAAATTTTTTGAAATGCTAGTTTCGGTAAAAAAATTGTAGTATATTATACACAATTTTATACTAGTTTCGGCAAAAAAATCAAATTAAATCGAGGAGTGTTCGAAATGCTACTAAACATTTCAAATCTTTTCTATATGTTACGGGGGAAGGTTATGATGGAATTCCATGCAAAAAATCATCTCAAAATTAGATTCGTTGAAACTTTTTGAAATACTAGTTTCAGTAAAAACATTGTAGTATATTATACACAATTTTATACTAGTTTCAGCCAAAAAATCAAATTAAATCGAGGATTGTTCAAAATGCTACGAAACGTTTCAGATCCTTTCTATACGTTACAAGGAAAGGTTATAATGGAAGTCCATGCAAAACATTATCTAAAAATTAGATTCTATGAAACTTTTTGAAATACTAGTTTCCGTAGAAAAATTGTAGTATATTATACACAATTTTATAATAGTTTAGGCCAAAAAATCAAATTAAATCGAGGATTGTTCGAAATGCTACGAAACGTATCAGATCCATTCTATATGTTACGGGGGAAGGTTATGATGGAAGTCCGTGCAAAAAATTATCTCAAAATTAGATTCTTTGAAACTTTTTGAAATACTAGTTTCGGTAGAAAAATTGTAGTATATTATACACAATTTTATAATAGTTTCGGCCAAAAAATCAAATTAAATCGAGGATTGTTTGAAATGCTACGAAACGTATCAGATCCTTTCTATATGTTACGGGGGAAGATTATGATGGAAGTCCATGCAAAAAATTATCTCAAAATTAGATTCTAAGAAACTTTTTGAAATACTAGTTTCGGTCTAAAAATTGTAGTATATTATAAATAATTTTATACTAGTTTAGGTCAAAAAAACAAATTAAATCGAGGATTGTTCGAAATGCAACGAAACTTTTGAGATCCATTATATATATTAAGAGGGAAGTCCATGCAAAAAATTATCTCGAAATTAGATTCTGCGAAAATTTTTGAAATGCTAGTTTCGGTCAAAAAATTGTAGTACATTATACACAATTTTATACTAGTTTCGGCCAAAAAATCAAATTAAATCGAGGATTGATCGAAATGCTACGAAACATTTCAGATACTTTCTATATGTTACGTGGGAAGGTTATGATGGAATTCCATGCAAAAATTCATCTCAAAATTAGATTCTTTGAAACTTTTTGATATACTAGTTTCAGTCAGAAAATTGTAGTATATTATACACAATTTTATACTAATTTCGGCCAAAAAATCAAATGAAATCGAGGATTGTTCGAAATGCAATGAAACTTTTCAGATCCTTTTTTTATGTTACGGGGAAAGGTTATGATGGAAGTCCATGCAAAAAATTATCTAAAAATTAGATTCTATTAAAATTTTTGAAAAACTAGTTTCGGTTAAAAAATTGTAGTATATTATACACAATTTTATACTATTTTCGGCCAAAAAAACAAATTAAATAGAGGATTGTTCGAAATGTAACAAAATTTTCATATCCATTCTATATGTTAAAAGAGTATGTTAAGAGGGAAGTCCATGCAAAAAATAATCTCCAAATTAGATTCTACGAAACTTTTTGAAATGCTAGTTTCGGTCAAAATATTGTAGTATATTATACACAATTTTAAACTAGTTTCGGTCAAAAATTCAAATTAAATCGAGGATTGTTCGAAATGCTACGATACTTTTCAGATCCTTTTTATATGTTACGGAGGAAGGTTATGATGGAAGTCCATGTAAAAAATTCTCTCAAAAATAGATTCTATGAAACTATTTGAAATACTAGTTTCGGTCAAAAAATTGTAGTATATTATACACAATTTTATATTAGTTTCGGCCAAAAAATCAAATTAAATTGAGGATTGTTCGAAATGCTATGAAACTTTTTAGATCCTTTCTATATGTTACGAGGGAAGGTTATGATGGAAGTCAATGCAAAAAGTTATGTCAAAATTAGATTCTATGAAAATTTTTGATATGCTAGTTTAGGTCAAAAAATCGTAGTATATTATACACAATTTTATACTAGTTTCGATCAATAAAACAAATTAAATTGAGGATTGTTCGAAATGCTACGAAAATTTTCAGATCCTTTCTATATGTTACGAGGGAATGTTAAGAAGGAAGTCCATGAAAAAAATTATCTCAAATTAGATTCAATGAAACTTTTTTAAATACTAGTTTTGTTAAAAAAATCGTAGTATATTATACACAATTTTATACTAGTTTCGGTCAAAAAATCAAATTAAATCGAGGATTGTTCGAAATACTACGAAACTTTTCAGATCCTTTCTATATGTTAAGAGGGAAGTCCATGCAAATAATTATCTCAAAATTAGATTCTATAAAAAAAATTGAAATGCTAGTTTCGGTAAAAAATTGTAGTATATTATACACAATTTTATACTAGTTTCGGCAAAAAAATTAAATTAAATCGAGGAGTGTTCGAAATGCTACTAAACATTTCAAATCATTTCTATATGTTACAGGGGAAGGTTTTGATGGAATTCCATGCAAAAAATCATCTCAAAATTAGATCCTATGAAACTTTTTGAAATACTAGTTTAAGTAAAAATATTGTAGTATATTATACACAATTTTATACTAGTTTCAGCCAAAAAATCAAATTTAATCGAGGATTGTTCGAAATGCTACGAAACGTTTCGGATCCTTTCTATACGTTACGGGGAAAGGTTATGATGGAAGTCCATGCAAAAAATTATCTAAAAATTAGATTCTATGAAACTTTTTGAAATACTAGTTTCCGTAGAAAAATTGTAGTATATTATACACAATTTTATAATAGTTTAGGCCAAAAAATCAAATTAAATCGAGGATTGTTCGAAATGCTACGAAACGTATCAGATCCATTCTATATGTTACGGGGGAAGGTTATGATGGAATTCCATGCAAAACATTATCTCAAAATTAGATTCTTTGAAGCTTTTTGAAATACTAGTTTTAGTAAAAAAATTGTAGTATATTATACACAATTTTATACTAGTTTCGGCCGAAAAATCAAATTAAACCGATGATTGTTCGAAATGCTACGAAACTTTTCAGATCCATTATATATGTTAAGAGGGAATGTTAAGAGGGAAGTCCATGCAAAAAATCATCTCGAAATTAGATTCTGCGAATATTTTTGAAATGCTAGTTTCGGTCAAAAAATTGTAGTACATTATACACAATTTTTTACTAGTTTCGGCCAAAAAATCAAATTAAATCGAGGAGTGATCGAAATGCTGTGAAACATTTCAGATACTTTCTAAATGTTACGGGGGAAGGTTATGAAGGAATTCCATGCAAAAATTCATCTCAAAATTAGATTCTTTGAAACTTTTTGAAATACTAGTTTCAGTAAGAAAATGGTAGTATATTATACACAATTTTATACTAATTTCGGCCAAAAAATCAAATGAAATCAAGGATTGTTCGAAATGCTATGAAACTTTTCAGATCCTTTTTATATGTTACGAGGGAAGGTTATGATTGAAGTCAATGCAAAAAAATATGTCAAAATTAGATTCTATGAAACTTTTTGAAATGCTAGTTTAGGTAAAAAAATCGTAGTATATTATACAGAATTTTATACTAGTTTTAATCAATAAAACAAATTAACTCGAGGATTGTTCGAAATGCTACGAAACCTTTCAGATCCTCTCTATATGTTACGAGGGAATGTTAAGAGGGAAGTCCATGCAAAAAATTATCTCAAATTATATTCTATGAAACTTTTTGAAATACTAGTTTTGGTAAAAAAATTGTAGTATATTATACACAATTTTATATTAGTTTCGGTCAAAAAATTAAATTAAATCGAGGATTGTTCGAAATACTACGAAACTTTTCAGATCCTTTCTATATGTTAAGAGGGAATGTTAAGAGGGAAGTCCATGCAAAAAATTATCTCAAAATTAGATTCTACGAAAATTTTTGAAATGCTAGTTTCGGTAAAAAAAATTGTAGTATATTATACACAATTTTCTACTAGTTTCGGCAAAAAAATCAAATTAAATCGAGGAGTGTTCGAAATGCTACTAAACATTTCAGATCCTTTCTATATGTTACGGGGGAAGGTTATGATGGAATTCCATGCAAAAAATCATCACAAAATTAGATTCTATAAAACTTTTTTAAATGCTAGTTTCAGTCAATGTCGCTCCCGAAGATTTGCATCCCGGTACAAGCACGGACGGTCGGCGAGAAGAGAAATGAAATGAAGATGAATAGAGTCGCCAGCTAGGCATTTTTATCCCAAAGGAAAGGTAATGCTGCATAAACCTAGAAATATATGGATAAGACGGTTGCGAACAAGAGAAACTGAGAAAGGGGGTTGGTTACAACCTGGGAAGGTATTAGCACCCAGATTGTCCATCGTACTCGATGGGATCCACGCTTGAAAGGTTATGTTTAAAGGGGTAGTGTATGTGCTATCTGTGTGCAAAAGCTAAGAATGAATGTACAGGTGTCAGTGCAAAAGAGAGTGAAATGCTCAGGACTGAGGCTTAAAAAGAATGCTGAAAGTGGGGGAAGACAAAGAGACTTTTGTTCGATAACAGTTAAGTTATGCCTACGTATCTTCTCGTGCAATGAGGAAGTCAGAACACCGTAGTTCGACTCAAAGAGACTGAAAGATAAATTGACTGTGAACTGCTTGCTTGTCTATGCTCAAGTGTATGACTTGTCTGGCTCAAGTGCTAACTGTCTTGCATTAGACGGGAGAAGCGAGTTCTCGTTTGTGAATGAGTGTGATAAGAAAAGAATCCCGAAGGAGACGATTATTGTTTGTTTTTGTGTTTTCAGTTTTTTATTGTTTTTGGTGTTTGTCATAAGTTAATGAGCTTAAGCCTAAATCAAAGGTTTGTAAACTCATTATATCCTCCCTGTGATTAGGGATAATGAGAATACCTTAAGTATGAGATAAGCATCTCAAACTTAATTACCATGATGATGTAGGATTAAGATCATTAACCTACTTGTGATTATTTAGATGTTTTTGGGTTTTTTGTTTAGGGTTAAGTAATGAGTTTAAGCCATAATCAAGGATTAGTGAACCCATTACACCATCCTAATAGAAGGATAATAAATGAGCACACTCAAGCTGAGGAAAATACCTCAACTTAATCCATGATTAGGGATTAACCTCATGACAAAACAAGCCTTTATTAAAGTGGATTTTAATTAAGGGTAAGATTAAGAAGTGAATTTTATGGTTTGTAAGTCAACTTGTGGAGGACTTGTCCATTAACACTAGGGTTAGTCCTTCTTAACCAATAAAGGAAGAATTAGAACCCTAATGCAAGGCCCAAGTTACAAGCTATTGTCTTAGTGATTATTAAGATGGATTGATTAAGAGGTTTAAAATAAATTAAGGGTTTAACACTTTGGATTAAAGTTATACACTCCATCCTAAGAGATGTATGTAGGCATAACCCTAATCACAAAGTCTTAAAACCTTAAAGGTTTAGTCTCTGATTATGAGATGAGAAGAAAGACACAAAGAAGACACAAAGGTAAAAACTAAAGGGGGACTAATCAAAACCCTAATTATTGTCATTCTTGGATGTACTTATGGTTTGTAAGGATTGCAAGAGATCTTCAAAGAAGCCACCAATGGAAGAAGCAAATGAAAGGAGGAGAAGCAGAAGAAACAAGTTACTTACTTCACTGAAGAAGATAAGTAACTTGGAGAAAGAAAGTGAATGATGAACATGAATGAGCAAGCTCACTCTAAAGCAAAGAAAAATGAAGCAATGATGCATAAGAATAAGGAGAAGAGAAGTGAGAAGTGAAGGCAAATTCACTTCTCAAGTTACTTACCACCTGAAAAGGTTAGCATAAAGGAAAGAAATGAAATGAAAATGAAACATATGCAAAGGTAAAACCAAAACCAGAAGCATATACATGATGCAAATGATGCTATGAGATGATGCAAAAGCATATCAAGTGCAATGAATGTTCATACAAGAAATGGAATGCAAAGGATGCATGCTTTGAAGTTTGAAAGTTCATGGAATGAAATGAATGCACATCATGGAAAATAAATGAAGAAATGATCAAGTATGATTCTAATATGTCCTAAGATGTCTTAGATTCCATATGAATGCAAGAAATGTAATGGCAGGTTCATGAATGGATGCATATGCAAGATGTATGCAAATGAACATGAGAAATTAGGGTTTTAAGGCAACATGAGATGCAAAAGTCAAAAACAGAAGCAAAAAATAAGATAAAAAATTGCAAATGAACTCAAAGGAACCCTAACCCCATATGATATCACACCCAAAGGAGGAGGCCTAACTCTTAACCTAAAGAGAGTTGTGATTTTTCTAAGTTATCTAGGGTTTTAAGGTACCTTAAGAGGGAAAATGCAAATCAAATGGAAAATGCAAGATAAATTTATGACAAAAATATGCTAGATACTACATGTCATATGAAGAACAATGCAAAAAGAACCAATGTCAAACCCTCCATGGTTAGGCAGAAAAGAATTCTTGAAGTTAGGGTTCAAAAATGAGATTTTTATGAACCCTAAATTCAAGAAAAATGTCAAAGTTGAATCAAAACCAAAAAGAAATTTGTATGAATGGTTTGACAATGTTTCTAAATGTCCTAAAATGCAATTTGAATTTTTTTGGGATTTTTAGAAACCTAAATGGTATTTTAATTAATTAATTTCCATTAATTAATTAAAATAAACATTTAAATATTTTAAAAATGGTTTTTTAATGCAGAAAATAAAAACAAAAATGTTTTTGGGTGGAGAAAAATATTTGAATTAAAAATGCAGAAGGAAAATATTTTTGGAATTTTTTAAGTATTTTAAATAAATGGTATAAAATAAATGCAATAAAATGAATTAAAAATGGATTTAACTAAAAGTCAGTTGATCCAAGGGATCAGATTCAAAGTTGAGGTTGGAGGGAAGACCACACGCGCATCTCAACGGCCATAATTCAAACTGACTAAAACCCAATTAAGTAATTAATTGATCATATTTAAAACTTAATGAACTAATCTGAGCAATCCACCGCCTAACCCTAATCCACATCCTACGACCCAAATTCAAACTTAGCCCTAAACACGTCATTATCCCAAATTACTTTCAGGTGGCCGGAGAAGACTTCCGGTCGTCTTCTTCGGCGAGACCTTCAACCCAACTTCGTCCCTAGGCATGAATCCACTCTCAAAACTAACTTCTCATGGCTGAAACTCAAGATTCGAAGAGAAACTAAAAAATGGTGATACTTTCAGACAGTGAGTACATGCTCATTTTGCAACCATTTTCAAAAATAAATATATCATGGTGATCAGCAAAGCATAAAGAACAATCTAAGAGCTTAAAATTGCATTTCTGGAAAAAAGTTAGAAGAGGTTACCTGAGCTTGAGCTTCCTCAGTTTGGAGCTTTTGGACCTCCTCTCTTGTGCAAAACCACTCCTCTTGACCTCCTGATGAAGCTTTGATGCTTGGAAGAAGCTTATAATGGCTGGTTTGGGTGGTTGTTCTTCAGTCGGTCAGAAATCGTGTTTCAGTTTTGGGGGCTTTTTGGTTGCAATGAAGGGTGGGAAATGATCCTCTTGTGATGCTGAGTTGATTGATGAAGGAAGTTTTGAGTTTGAGTGTGTGTGCTGTGAGTTTCGAATGCTTTTGCTCTTGGGGTGATTTTTGGGAACATAGTGATTCTGAAGTGTTAGGC
Source organism: Lathyrus aphaca (assembly GCA_963966055.1). Taxonomy (NCBI): domain Eukaryota; kingdom Viridiplantae; phylum Streptophyta; class Magnoliopsida; order Fabales; family Fabaceae; genus Lathyrus; species Lathyrus aphaca. Next base: position 56,979,497 of record OZ014523.1, on the reverse strand, counting down.
TAGCTTGTGTTTTGTTATGAGCTGTGTTTGATCCACATAACAAGCTTTGATATGTCAGAGGAGTTGTTGTGGACTGTGGTGATTGGTATGGGAAAGTTGCCAAAATGTCAACATAACTTGTACTTGAGGTATGGGCTCATGTTGCAGCTGGATTTTGGCTCGTCCTGGCTCAGCAAAGATCAAGGAGAGCCATGGAATGTGTTTTGTGGTGATTCAACAAGTGGAAGCATGGTTGTGTATCATTTTGCAATTTTGATGAAGTTTGGCCCCTTTTGAATTTCTTGATGTGCAAGGCATGAAATGAGATGATTCTTTGGGCAATTCTGATATTTAGGCAATGTACTATGTTTGTATGATGCATAGAAGTGTATTAGAAGTCACAAAATGGCTTGGCAAGTGGTTTTGCAAAAATCTCTCTTTGGTGTATTCTTGAAAATTATAGGATTTTTGCCAACTTTGAAAGATCATAACTTGAGTTCCATAATGAATTAGAACTTGTTCTTGTACTTTTTGAAAAGGGAATGATCCAATCTACAACTTTCATAACCAACAATTTTTCATTTGAAGCATTTTTGGTTGAGAAAGAGGAGGTTGAAAAACTTTCCCAAAATGGAAAGTTTCCATTACAAGTCATTTCCATTTTTGGCAACTTTTGGTTTAGCTCAATTTTCTTCAATTTTGTGAACTTCCAAGCACTTAAATGATCAAATAAAGATCATATAACTTCAATTTGATAAAAAATCCACTTTGGTTCCATTGGTGGGGGCCTCAGATGCCCTGATTTTGCTCTGACTTGCTCAAGAAGTTACCCAGTGAACAAATGACTTCCACAATGAATCTCTTCATAACACTTGGTACACATGATCCTTATAACATCTTAAGAACATTAGAAACAAGAATGACCCAAAAATTTGGAGTTATGGCCTCTGAAACCAAAACCCTAATTTTGGTCATCTGTGTAGTGAAAACCCTAGCTCTGCTTCCATGCCTTGCCAGTTCTTGTGATTTATTGACTTCTTTGAACTTTGAGAGACATAATATGATGATTGTACACACATGGACCCTCTTGGAACAATTGGAGGGATTTGGAGTGGCTCAGATGGATCCTTGGATTGCTCAGATCACAAACCCTAGATGCAGATGAACTTGAACTATGCAGATGAAACAAAAATGCAATATGATATGATATGCTTATGCTAATGCAAACATGAATGATCACAAGCCATGGTGTGAACTTAGTGAGGGAGAATTTGGGGTGTTTACAGCTGCCCCTATTCAAGCATGCGTTAGTTGTGCAGGATGTAAGCGACGAGCTTAACAGACAAACAAGATAACTTGTGGTTTAATACCAAAGACAGTAAAAAATTTGCACTCACTGGGGAGAAGAAGAAAAGGGATATAAATTGTAAGAGACAGTATAGTGATTATAAAGTGCGGGCGATGGAGGACGACCATCGAGCAGAGGACAACTACTGGGGATAAAGCAATGACGGGGACGACCGACATGCTGGGGAAATAAGAGATCATGATGGGGACGACCATCAGGTAAATAAATAAGACTTTCTGGGGATTTAAAGGTAAATTCAATGATGGGGACGACCATCAGATTTGTAAAGTAAGGTAAACAACGACGGGGACGGCCATCGGTTCAAAGAATAAATGAAATATTGATGAGGGACGGTCATCAAAGGTGAAAGACGATCACCTAGCAGGGGACGGCTGCTCTTTATCATGACATAGGATAAATGTCGGATAGAAAAGGGTCGACGATGGGGACGGCCATCGGATAAGCATGATGAAGGACGATCATCAAGAGGTGAAGGACGATCACCTAGAAGGGTACGGCTGCTCTCGGGGTTTATCATGACATAGGACGAATGTCAGATAACAAGATCAATGATGGGGAGAACCATCAGATAAAATGATGAAGGACGATAATCAAAAAGGTGAAGGACGATCACCTAGCAGGGGACGGCTGCTAAATATCACGACATAGGATGAATGCCGGATAGAAAGGGGTTCCAATTATGGAGACTCCGTTGGGGAAAGGATGAGGGACGGCCATCCATAGGTGAAGGACGATCACCTGGCAGGGTACGGCTGCCGAAAGTATCACGAATGTCGGATAGGAGAAAGTTGTTATGTCGGGGAATGGTAAGCACAGACGAGTGCTTAAGAAATAAAAGGTATAAGTGTTTTGATGTTGTGTATAGATTAAAGATGCGGACGAGCATCCTTAAGACTATGATACAGATGAGTATCGGTAGAAACAAACGCTGACGCGTGTTCTGAGATGATGATACAGACGAGTACCAACTGGTTAACAAAGAACACGGACGAGTGTCGAATTTGTGGGGAATAAGTGTATACAAGATACGGACGAGTATCTGTATAAGTAAAAACAAGTATTGTGAAGTATGAGCAAGACACAAACGAGTGTTCGACTTGCTGGGGAAAAGTGACACGAACGGGTGTCAGAAGAGAAAACATATAAGTTATGGACTTATGAGTGTAAAAAGGTATTCTGGCAACCTGTGGGGATAGGATGACATGGACGGGTGTCGATGAGAGTGTATTATAAACAAGTGTTTGGTTTGCCACAAGTGTTTGGGCAACCATGCTGGGGAGTGGTGACACAGACGGGTATCAAGAGAGTGTGTAGGAATACAAAGAGGGTGTTTGTGGCTTATCTATGGGGGATGATATGAGATGACACGGACGAGTGTCAAGAAGAACATGTTATGGACAAGTTTTTGTGTCAGAGAGTGCAAAGGGGACGCTTTGGCCTTTTATATATATATATATATTGCTGATGAAATACTGATGGTATTTGCAGGTGACTGGTTCGAACCTGACTTGTGATCATGCAAATGTTTGATTTTTGCCGTAATGCTCCGTATTAGACGGAATGCTACGCTCTGTGGGGAAAAATGATGTGAATGTTATGATTATGCAAAAAGAAAACTGATTCAGAATTCAGATCCCGCTGCTGTGAAGATCTCTGGCTGATCTGCTTAAAGGAACATCCCAGCTGGGGAAGACCTTTGGTAGATCTGATAAGATATAGCTTTGTGTGGGGAAATAGATCACTGATAGATCCACCCGGTAAGGAGATAACCCAGCTGGGGATGAGGAAGCTTCTGTCACTTTGTTGTGTAAGAGATTCAGGCATTGCTCTTCCAGGAGAGGCTGGAAATCTGCGGGGAGACGGCCCCTTTTGTCTTTGAGAGACCTGGTACTCTGTTTGGGGGAGGAGAGATCACTGAACGATCTTCCTAGAGCTCTCTGTGGGGATCCCGGCTGGGGATGAGGATGAGGAGGCTTTGACAACTCTGTTGGGGAAAAAGCATTTCAGATGCTGCTTGGAGAAGATGTGCTGGGGAAGTGATGCTTGGCATGCCCCATGTTTGAATACCTGCAACCTGTTAAGACAAAGAAACGCATGAGTATCCCGAGGTATCCCTTATCGGATTCCGTCATAGGAGTTAGATATTCCTGAGAGTAAATACATTTCCTGCAAGCATTTAATTAAAAAGGCACATTTATTTTTTATGCAAATATTATATCATGGATACTGGACATTTTGCAAACGAAACAAAAATTTATGAAACGAAGTGTGACTGAAAATCTGATTTTATTAATCTGGGTGCCCTGAATTGGCAAATACAACCAAAGAAGCAGATCCCCTGAAATGAGGAGATTGTTACAAATTGAAAAAGTAAAAGTGCTGACAATGTTGATGACGCTTTGGTGAGCTTCCTTTGCTATGACCTGCATGACCTTGACGTTCTTCTCATCTTACTTTTTGAAGAAGGTTGATTCTGACTGGTGCTTTAATCTTTCGAAGCTTGCCATGTTGCATCTGAATTTACAGGGGATAAGAAATCTTCACCATCCATAGTAGTGAGCATCAGTGTTCCACCAGAGAAAACTTTCTTTACTATGAATGGACCATCGTAGTTTGGAGTCCACTTGCCCCTGTGGTCTGTATAAGGAGGAAGAAGTCTTTTCAGCACAAGATCTCCCACTTGGTATTCCCGAAGCCTGACTTTCTGATCGAAGGCTTTCTTCATCCTTTTCTGATATAACTGCCCATGACATATTGCAGCTAATCTCTTCTCTTCGATCAGATTCAATTGATTGTACCTAGAACGGACCCATTATGCTTCATTCAACTTTACATCCATCAGTACCCGTAAGGAGGGTAATTCAACTTCAACAGGTAGGACGGCTTCCATACCGTACACAAGATGATAAGGTGTTGCCCCAGTGGATGTTCTGATTGAGGTACGGTATCCATGTAAGGCAAATGGTAGCATTTCATGCCAGTCTTTGTAAGTAACCACCATCTTCTGCGCAATCTTCTTAATGTTCTTGTTAGCCACCTCAACAGCGCCATTCATCTTTGGCCTGTAAGGAGAAGAGTTGTGGTGTTGAATTTTGAAGTCCCGACACAGTTCTGCCATCATTTTGTTGTTCAAAATAGAACCATTATCAGTAATGATTCGCTCGGGTACTCCATATCGACAGATGATGTCTCTTTTTAGGAATCTGGCTACCACTTGTCTGGTGACGTTTGCATACGAAGCTGCTTCACCCATTTAGTGAAGTAATCAATGGCTACTAGGATGAATCTGTGGCCATTTGAAGCAGTTGGTTCAATCTTTCCAATCATATCAATGCCCCACATGGCGAAGGGCCAAGGTGAAGACATCACGTTCAAAGGGTTCGGGGGCACATGCACTTTATCTGCATAGATCTGGCATTTGTGGCATTTTCTGGCATAGGCACAACAGTCTGCATCCATTGTGATCCAGTAGTGACCTAATCTTAACAATTTCTTAGCCATTGCTTGTCCTCCAGCATGGGTACTAAAAGATCCTTCATGCACCTCGTACATCAGCAAGTCTGCTTCTTTCTTATCAACACATCTGAGTAGCACCATATCAAAGTTTCTCTTGTATAACGAACCATCAGCATTAAGGAAGAAACTACCAGCCAACCTTCTTAATGTCTTCTTATCATTGGTTGATTCCCCGGGTGGGTATGTTTGATCCTCTAAGAAGCATTTGATGTCGTGGAACCAAGGCTTGTCATCTTTAGCAATGTCCACATAGAATACGTATGTTGGTCGATCTAGTCTGGATATCGAAATCCGAGGCACATAATTGGCAGTCTGAACCTTGATCATGGAGGAAATGGTATCTAAAGCATCTGCGAACTAATTTTCATCTCGAGGGATGTACTTAAGTTTTGCTGTTGTGAAGAAAGTCAATAATCCCCTCGTATAGTCACGGTATGGAATTAGATGCTCTTGGTGAGTGTACCATTTGCCATTGGTCTGATTGATCACCAAAGCTGAATCTCCGAACACAGTCAAGGTTTTGATCCTGAGGTCAATGGCTTCCTCAAGACCCATGATACAGGCTTCGTATTCAGCTTCGTTGTTAGTGCAGGAAAAGGTGAGTTTTGCCGAGAAAGTTATATGAACTCCCTTAGGTGTAATGAGCACTGCACCAACTCCTCGACCATTCATGTTAACAGCCCCATCAAACATCAATGTCCATTCTTCTTCTGGGTCAGGCCCTTCAGTGTGAACATGCTCTTCATGACCTTTTGCTTTTGCTTTTAGTCAGACAGTACACTGCATTTGATGGCTTTTTGAGATGTGTACTGAATGTCATACTCTGTCAGAATCATTTGCCATCTTGTAACCCTTCCGGTAAGTGCTGGCTTCTCAAATATGTACTTGACTGGATCCATCTTTGAGATCAACAAGGTGGTGTGAGTCAACATATAATGTCTTAGTCGGCGAACAGCCCACACTAAAGCACATCAAGTTTTCTCGAACAGTGAATAACGTTGTTCACAGTCGGTAAACTTTTTGCTTAGGTAGTATATTGCATACTCTTTTCGACCAGACTCGTCATGTTGGCCCAACACACACCCCATTGATCCTTCTAATACTATTAGGTACATTATTAGAGGTCTTCCTTCAACTGGAGGCATAAGGATTGGAGGTTCTTGTAGGTACTCCTTGATTTTGTCAAAAGCCTTCTGACAATCTTTGTAACAGCCCGGGCCCCCCACAAGGTAATCCCGGCACTGCCACCTCATGATCTTCTCTACCCCCTCTCTAGTAGAGTTTTTGCCTTCCGTGGGAATCGAACCCTGTACCCTGGGGTTCAAGTACATGTTCAATCCATTCCCACTACCACTTGAGCTACTTGCTCAATTGGTAGTGGGAATGGATTGAACATGTACTTGAACCCCAGGGTACAGGGTTCGATTCCCACGGAAGGCAAAAACTCTACTAGAGAGGGGGGTAGAGAAGATCATAAGGTGGCAGTGCCGGGATTGCCTTGTGGGGGGCCCGGGCTGTTACAAAAAAAAGGCGTTTTTTTTGTAACAGCCCGGGCCCCTCGCAAGGCAATCCCGACACTACCACCTCACGATCTTCTCTACCCCCTCACTAGTAGAGTTTTTGCCTTCCGTGGGAATCGAACCCTGTACCCTGGGGTTCAAGTACATGTTCATTCCATTCCCACTACCAATTGAGCTACTAGCTCAATTGGTAGTGGGAATGGAATGAACATGTACTTGAACCCCAGGGTACAGGGTTCGATTCCCACGGAAGGCAAAAACTCTACTAGTGAGGGGGGTAGAGAAGATCGTGAGGTAATAGTGCCGGGAGCGCAGAAGGCTCGGGATGTTACAAAAAAAGGCGCCTTTTTTTGTAACAGCCCGGGCCCCTCGCAAGGCAATCCCGGCACTGCCACCTCACGATCTTCTCTACTCCCCTCACTAGTAGAGTTTTTGCCTTCCGTGGGAATCGAACCCTGTACCCTGGGGTTCAAGTACATGCTCAATCCATTCCCACTACCACTTGAGCTAGTAGCTCAATTGGTAATGGATTGAGCATGTACTTGAACCCCAGGGTACAGGGTTCGATTCCCACGGAAGGCAAAAACTCTACTAGTGAAGGGAGTAGAGAAGATCGTGAGGTGGCAGTGCCGGGATTGCCTTGCGAGGGGCCCGGGCTGTTACAATCTTCATTCCACCTGACCGTTTTTTCTTTTCTTAACAATTTGAACAGGGGCTCACAGGTTGCAGTGAGATGAGATATGAACCTTGATATTGTAACACCCTAATTTTTGCCCTAAGATTTCTTCGCATTTCATCTGCATTTTGCATACAAACAAGATCGCACTGGCTTACAAGTTTCTCCTCAGATGTAGGGTCTATACTTCGCAGGGGATCACCATTATTTTTTACTTCTTTATATTTGTTCATATTTACTGATCACTAACCAAAATACCAAACAAATATGTTGCAGTTTGCTTCTTCTTCTCTCTGTGTTTTCAGGTGTTGCAGGTTTGTGAAAGATAAGGTAGTGTTCTCAAATTAAATGTGGTTGTTCAGTTCATGATTCAATTCATATGGAAGTTTGACCTAATCTTGGTCAAGTTATCAAAATATTGTTTCAACTGCAAGTTATTTGTGCCAGTGGTTATTTCTCAGACAATGCGTATTCAAAGTTCAAATGTTGTGCTGAATTCATCAGATTATCAAGCTGTGATTTATAAGAAGTTTCAGGCTAGATCATTTTGGTTGAGTGCTCATCAGTTCAAAAGTGGTTCATCTGTGGATTTATTTTCCTCATCATGTATTCAAATAATCAGGGCAAGTTTTAGAAGATTCAAATGGTTGTGGCTTGATTGGCAGATTATCCAGTGGTTCAGGAGTGATTGTATTCATTTTAATTAATGGCTTTTGTGAAAGTTTCAATTTGGTTTGGGTTTATCTATTCCTTTAAATCGAGTTTTCATCATCCCTTTGTTCACATTCCATCATTATCCATATTCAATAACCATTTTTATCCATTTTATTTTATAATTTCCATAAAAACCAATTCCAAATACTCACATCTTTTTAGCACCATTTAAATAATAGCTATTTTCTTTTTATCCTTTTATTTTTTATTCCCATTGGTCAATATTCCAAAAAAAATCCAACAATTTCCATAATTCTTTTTTTCTAATTCTTGCCAAATTCCAATTCATAAAGAAATAGGCCCATTAATCTTGTTAAGCCCATACACTTTTTTTTTCGTTTCATTTTTAGAGCTCATATTCTTTTTGTAATAATAAAAATTATGGAATGAGAAACTTTACAACATGTTGATTAAATCCATTACAGTATGAAAAATAAAAAAGGCCACTTGATGCATTCCAGCCACATAGAACACGCGAGGCACTCTCCTAACTACACGTTTTTCATCAGCTTGTCAAACACAACTCCAAGCCGCAAGTGACCAACACGCCTCAGCATTTCCCAGCCAAAACTCCAAACAGCTTCAACACAGCACCAAGCAGGCCAAGCCAAAAGCAAAAACAACAACAAAATACGCCGACCTGCACACAAGTTTCCAAGCCCAACTCAGCAGCTCCTAAGCCAATACTCCCAGTCAAGCCGCAATACTTTCCTAGCTTCATCAAGCCTTCCGTACGCGAACCAAAAGCAACAAGCTTCCATCAGCTAATACTTCCGCACGCAAGCCTTCACCGAAACACAACACGCATCACAAGCCTTTCCCACAAGCCTAAAACGCACGAAATACACCTGAAAATTCAGTATCAAAACGCAAACATCATCAACCAAAAACGCAGCAAACTCAAAATCAAAAAACGCAAATGAACACGGGATTTTCGTGAGGAACCAAAACGCTGCAAATTACTTCAAAACGGCAACGAAATTCATATTGAAAACCTCACCAATTCCTCTATTTAAACAACCTCTCCCTCATTCCAAATCGAAGCTTCAATAGCCCCCACAAATTCTGACAAAATCAAAACTCAAAGTTTTCGAATCATTTTTTCAATCTCACCTCAAAACTTCGGTTCTCCATATCATCATTCTTTATTCATCATCATCAACGGTTGATTTTGCGATTTGAAATAGAAGAAGAGAGAGATTTTCGACTTGTTGTTGTGTTGAAATCGGAAGTTGAACAGTGAGGACGATTTAAGTTTTGTTTCACCGCTGTGAAAGATGGTGTTGCTTTGCGTTTTTGTTTTCCGCCGCCATTAATGTTCATGAGTTGAAGAAGAAGCCTCTGTTGCTTCTATGCTTTTGTTTTATAATTTGCTTTTTTTTCCATTTTAATTTTAATAAAAGGATGTGAAGTGTTTGGGCCAGGTGTTTTAATTTCTATCCAGCACCACCATGCGCTGCGTGTCCCCCTCCCATTTCTCTTCTTTTTTCTTTTTTTTAATTCTTTAGTTCTTTTCCTTTTTCATTATTGCTTTTGTTTCAATTTATTTTTAATGTAAGAGTTTTATAGAATATATTTTAGGAAAATATTTGGAAAAATATTTTAGAAATATTTTAGGAAAACAGATTTTAGAAAAAGGTTTTAAAAAAATATCTTAATTCTTTTATGGATCTACTTTTAGATCCATTTTTCTTCATCTTTTATTTTTGGTCGATGACAATCTCCGATTCGTGATTGTTGAATTTCGAATAGGTTTAATCTTCATTATTTCAAATCTATGGATGAATGATCATTTGGATCATTCTCCCTACTTTGAGATCGTGATAGGTTGCTTTCGATAAATTCAACGAAAATCTCGATTAAGATTAGACCGTTCTTTTTCTTTTAGTGCGGCATGTTTTCGGAGAACGATCCATAATATCGTTTCTCTAACATGTATTAGCACGAATATTTTCCACTTTAATTAGTGGTTGCCGGCCTCATTTGTAGGGTAATTACTTCGTAAATTACTCGGCGATTGCTTAACATAGACCTAAAGTTGTCCCGATTCGGAATAAGATCCACTTGGATCCGGTTGCCTCGATTTTGTTATTTTTTCGTGGTTGTGCTTGATTAAGTTCATCATACCACTTATTATGTAAATATTATAATAATGTGAATATAATCCATTTAAATTCAATCTCTCGCACCTTATCCTTTTATTTCAATTTCACGCTCCTTATCTCTTTATTATGCTTTATCATATTATATCATATATCATATTGTTTATGTTTATATTGTTGCTTGTGATTTTTCTTTTGTCCATTTGGACACCAAAACACTAATAAAGGATTAAACATTAAAAATATTGGTGACTTTAATTTCGGACTATGGTTACTATCCTTAGCATTGGAGTATGGACTTAGATTTTAGGATCTCTCCCTTTGCTCAAGTTGTGATGGATTGGAAACTTTGGCCTCAAGTTATTTCATTGGTCTTTGAGGATGGAATTCCGGTTACCATGAAGAAACGTTCATAATAGGGTTTGGTCGCTCTTCTCTTAACTTTTATTTCAAGTATTAGGATAGTCCCTTCATCTCCTCCCCATTCTTAAATTTTCAAAACTTCTCCCTATTTCAAAAATCTTCTTTGTTTTTCAAACTTCAAATGCTTTCGCAATCAAACCTTGACTTAGGTCAAGTGATTTTAACCTTTTCACTTTATTTTCTTAATAAATGTTAATCCATGTAAATATATCGGAATTCTTTTCTTATATACTTTAAAAAATCCAAAACTCACTCAATTGTTTTTGTGCCTTTGTGCACCTTTTCTTTTCATATGTTTAGATATGATTCATTCTTTCTAGCGGAATTATTCGCTAAAGAATGACGACTTATCTCTACATTTTAAAACTAATGCAACTCATTGTTTCTTTTCAAATTTTGTACCACGAACTACGAGGTTTTGATCTCGCATTGCACTTTGTGGGTACGTAGGCATGAGGTGTTAAAACCTCATCAAACACAAAATCATTAAAAAACATTCTTCTTCCCATCCCTTCAATCATTTTTAAGCAAACCAATTTCAAACCAAAAAGCAATAAATATTTCAAAGGGCTCCCGTGGAGTACCACGGACGAGTCGGGTGCGTAAAACCTTCCCGATTTGTAACCAATCCCCTTACCCGTTCTCTGTTTGTTTCTTTTAGCTTTTGCTTTTAGATTCTTTAGGTTTTTATTCTATCTTTTACCTTTTTCCTTTTTGGAAATAAACAAAAGCGCGGTGGGGACTCTGTGTACCTTGAGTTAAGTTAATCAATAGCTTACACTCACGATTTTACCGCTACAGAAAAGTGGCGACTCTGCTGGGGAGTAATCTCTAAGCGGATTCAGCCTACTTTGATTTGTTTATTGCTTTGGTTTGATTTGTTTGTTATTTGGTTGTTCTGTTTTGGTTTTGGTGATCCTCTGTGGGAGATAGATTCTAACCCGGATCTGAGTGGAACTTATGATAGGACGGCGATATTCGAAGCGATACGCGATGGAGTAGTCCAAAGCGATATCAATTTGATAATCTCCACTCGGTTAGGCTCTCTTGGACTATCAATGTCATGACGAGTAATCGTACGTGGCATTATTTTCCGACCTTGAGCTGATCATACTGAGGACCGTAGAACCCTTAACCCATCCAAGCCAATTTAGGAACGTAGTGCGGAAACTGTCCGGGTGTAAACCTAAGGCGGTTGTCACGCGATACTACACTCGGACGAGGTCTATTTTAAGAATGTTATCGGTTGGGGAGTAATCCAACGTACCGATGATATTTTAAAGATGGCTGTTAACTCCGGGCACCTCTGTTAGCACCCTTTTGGTTTTCTGCAGGTACAATGAAGACAAAACCTTAGTACTTACCTGTGTGGGTTGGTGTTCTGTTACCTTGACTTCATGCTCGTGACTCGGAACCTAAGCCCGTGTGCCTTGTGTGATCTTGTTTGTGGTTGTTGCATACATGCCATCATGCATTCATGAGCATTGTGTTTAAGATTTCAAAGGACTTATATGGAACTTTTGCAAAATTTCAGATGTCCATGGCTATGACTTTTGAAAGGAGGAACACAAAGAAGTACACCTTCAAGAATCCTAATGTAGTAGAGTTGAGAAAGCTAGGAGCATTGGTTGTTGATACCCAGGAGTTCCGGAGATGTCATGGGAAACTTTTGTATATGTTGGACACTGATGTACCTGAGGGGATTCTCCCTACTTTGGCTCAGTTTTATGATCCGTTGCATCATTGTTTCACCTTTCCGAATTATCAGGTTGTGCCGACGTTGGAGGAGTATTCTCATTGGTTAGGTTTGCCTATTCTGGACAAGGAGTTTCTTTTCAGTGGTTTAGAGAAGGAGCTTACTATTAAGGTCATCGCCAAAGCACTTTTTCTTAAGGAGTCCGATCTTAATGGGAAGTTTCTTCCAAAGGGGAGTGTTCGTGGTATTAATGCTAATTTCTTGATGGGAAAGGCTTCTACTTCACTTACTTTGGGTCATAAGGATGCATTTGAGGCTATTCTTGCTTTGCTTATTTACGGGATTGTCTTGTTTCCAAACTTGGATGGTATTGTGGATGAGAATGCTATTCAGATCTTCTTGAAGAAGAATTCGATGCCTACTTTGCTTGGAGATATGTATCATGCTTTTCACTATAGGACCTCCAAAGGTGACAGAGAGATTGTATGTTGTGCGCCTCTTCTTTATAGGTGGTTTATCTCGCACCTACCCAAGTCGGATGTCTTCAAGGACAATAGAGAGAATCGAAGATGGTCTCAAAGGTTGATGTCACTTTCTCATAAGGACATGACATGGTATAGTTCTCATTATGACACTGGAGTTCTTATTGATAGTTGTGGAGAATTTCCTAATGTACCTCTTCTTTGTACACGTGGGGGAATTATTTATAACCCCATTCTTGCTAGACGACAGTTTGGATATTGTTTGATGGACATACCAAACAATATTTCCTTATCCCGTTTCTTCTTTCTTAATGGTGCTGATCACGTAGAAATGAAGAAAAGGATTGCTCATTCTTGGCATGCGGTTCATCGGAAAGAGAAAGGTCAATTGGGAAGACAACATCTTGCTCCTTCCGAATGTTATATCCAGTGGGTTCGATCTAGGGCTTCCAAGCTCAAGATGCCTTATCCACTTGAGGAGCCTATGTTTACTATATTGCCATTGTCTGCTTTTCTTCCTCCCGTTGATGAGAAGGTGGCTCTTCAAGAAGAGTTAGACAAGATGAAGAAAGAGAAAGAAGAATGGCTACTTGAGAAAACTACGATGCAGGAGCAGCTGAAGGAGAAGGATGATCTCATTGAGCTACTTGAGCGGCGTGTCACGAAGAGACCAAGAGAGGATTTATCTTCCTCTAGTACTCCATCTACTATTCCTCCTACTTCCGGTGCTTGGAAGGCCATTGTTGACAAGTTGGTAAAGGATAAGGAAAATATGGAAGATCGGTACAAGAAAGAGATCAAGAGGATTCGCATGAAGTATCAGCCAGGACTCAGAGCTTCTTCGGATATGATTCCCTAGGCCTAGTTTACTTTTGCTCTCATGTATTAGGGTTATTGATGTTTGTACTTCATTTGTAATCCTCACTTTGATTTTAATGAGAATGAGTTTTTTTAAGTATTTCAAAAAAAGTGTTTCTTTATAAATATTGCAAGTTATCTTATAATCCTTTGAAATCTTTGCATTTGCATACGCATACCATGCATCATACTCGCATTTGTCTTGCTTTTTGAGTGTTCTCCAGGGATCTTATGTTGTTTCTTGGTCTTCATTCAGTTCTCCTGTCAAGCTGACTCACCGATTTGATACTCGAGCTAATCGGAGAAGGGTGATGGAAACTTTACAACAAGAGAATCGCGAGCTGCGCGAAGAGGTTACTTATCTGAGGGAAAGCTTGGAAAGAGTTTCTTCTATGATGGAAAGTTTGGTGGATGCTCAGAATCAGCCACCTCCTAACTCTCCTGTTCAGAATACTGTCATCTCCGAGGTTGTTACCACATCAATTCCTGTTGAGACTGTAATTTCTCCTCGCTACCGTATGCCTGCTAGCACACCTTGGGGCATGCCAGTGGATTTTATTCCTGCCGGTTATCGTCCTCCTCATCATCCTGAGACTGCTGCATTTAATACTCTCCCACCAGTGTGGACTACTCTTCCTCCAGTTGTGACTACTGCACCGCCTGTGGTGCACACTATTCCGCACCATGATGAAATGATTTACCATGCTGAGCCCAGTGAAGGCGCTGGAGTGGCTGAAAGACTTGATGACTTCCAAGGACGCTTTGTTGAGATACAGGGGGAGATGAGAGCCTTGAAACATAAGGATTTTTTCGGAAAAGATGCTTATGACCTTTGTCTGGTCCCTAATGTTAAAGTTCCTTACAAATTCAAGTTGCCTGAGTTTGAGAAGTACAAAGGCAACACTTGTCCGTTGAGCCATTTGACTATGTATGCAAGAAAGATGTCTGCTCGGACTGATAATGATAAGCTGCTGATTCACTATTTCCAGGATAGTTTGACCGTTGCACCCATGAGGTGGTATATGAGTCTGGATAATAGCCAAATCAAGACCTTCAATGATCTGGGAGAAGCGTTTGTGAGGCAGTACAAGTATAAAGTTGATATGGCGCCAGATAGAGATCAGCTTCGTGCTATGTCCCAGAAGGACAAAGAGACTTTCAAAGAATATGCGCAGAGATGGCGCGAGCTGGCCCCCCAGATTGTTCCTCCGCTGGAAGAAAAAGAAATGACGAAGATCTTCTTGAAGACTTTGGGTTCTTTTTATTATGAGAGGATGATAGCAAGCGCTCCTTCTGATTTCACTGAAATGGTGAGCATGGGGATGCGTTTAGAAGAAGGTGTCCGCGAGGGACGGTTGAGTCAAGAGAATAGTAATGGTTCAAGCTCTAGAAGGTTCAACTTTGGGAAAAAGAAAGAAAATGAGACTAATGCAGTATCTCGTGAAAGTTATAGAAGACCTCACAGTCGTGGGAATCACCATTCGCAGCATGTGGCTTCTGTAACACCGATGATTAATGTGGCTCCAACTGTGCCAGCAGTTCCAAAGTATCAACCTCGTTATCAACAACCTTCTGTGCAACAAAGTGGTAATCAACAGGTTCGGGCTAAGTCGAGTTTTGATCCTATTCCGATGTCGTATGCGGACTTGCTTCCATCTTTGATTGCAAAGAATCTTGTGCAAACACGTCCTCCACCTCCAGTTCCAGAGACTATTCCATGGTGGTATAAGCCAGAGGCTCGTTGTGCTTTTCATCAAGGTGCCCCGGGGCACGATGTTGAGAATTGTTCTCCATTTAAGTTTGAAGTGCAGAAATTGATGAGGAACAATGTTCTGTATTTTAATGATGTTAATCCAAATGTGCAGAAGAATCCGTTGCCAAAGCATGGTATTGCGTCCGTGAATATGGTTGATGGTTGTCCTGGTTTGTTCAAGATCTATGAGGTCCGTCATATTCAAAGGTCTTTAGTTGAGATGCATGCTTTCTTAAGTGAGTATCACGATATTGATCACGACTATGCTGGATGTTGTATTTGCTCGGTGAATCCTCGTGGTTGCGTGATTATTAAGAGAGATATTCAAAAGATGATGGATGATAAGTTGATTGAAGTGACAGCAAAAAGAGATGAGTATGAAAATGAAGTGAATGTTATTATGCATCAGTTCAATCTTCCTGAGAGAGTTGTTCCTGAGAGGGTGGTTATTTCTTTTGATAGTCGCAAAAATGTTGTTACTCCATTGGTGATTAATTTGCCTGGTCCAGTGCCTTATGAGTCTGATAAAGCTGTTCCGTACCGGTATAATGCTACGATGATAGAAAATGGTAGGGAAGTTCCTATTCCTACTCCAAAGTCTGTGGTTAGCATTGCTGATGTGACAAAGGTTACTCGAAGTGGTAAAGTGTATGCTCCAGACCCTCCGAAGAGAGTTGAAGATACAAGTGCAAGTAGACAGATTATGGATGTTGTTGCCCAATCAGGCCAATCTGGTAATAGTGAAGATGAGGTGCTAAAATTGATAAAGAAGAGTGAGTACAACATTACTGAGCAGTTGTTGCATACTCCGTCGAAAATATCAGTTTTATCACTCTTGATGTGTTCCGAGGCTCATAGGCAGTCTTTGCAGACGATTCTTGATTAAGCTTATGTTGACCATGATGTGACTGTTGATCAGTTTGATAGTATTGTGGCTAATATCACATCGTGCAACAATTTAAGTTTCTGTGATGATGATTTGCCTGAAGAAGGAATGAATCATAACTTGGCTCTGCATATTTCAGTCAACTGTCAGGAAGATGCTATGTCCAAGATGCTAGTTGATACCGGATCATCTCTGAATGTCATGCCAAGGTCGACTTTGTCAAAGCTTGCATATCAAGGTGCTCCCCTAAGGCATAGTGGGATTATTGTGAAAGCGTTTGATGGGTCGAAGAAGACAGTGATTGGTGAAGTGGATCTTCCTATTCTTATTGGACCGTTTATATTCAAAATTACTTTTCAAGTAATGGATATACGTCCCGCTTACAGTTGTCTCCTCGGAAGACCCTAGATCCATGAGGCAGGAGCTGTGACATCCACTCTTCATCAGAAGTTGAAGTTTGTGAGAGAGGGGAAATTGGTGACCATTGAAGGTGAAAGGGCGATGCTTGTGAGCAATTTGTCTTCTTTCTCCTATATTGATGCCGAAGAAGAGGTGGGAACTTCGTTTCAAGCTCTTTCTGTCGTGGATAATGCTGCTAAGAAGAATGCCATGCCCATGTCTTCTTTCAAGGATGCTCTGCGAGTGCTGGAAGCTGGTCAGTCTGATGGTTGGGGGCGAGTTATTGATGCTGTCGACAACAAGGAAGGTTTTGGTATCGGCTTTGCACCAGGCGTAGTTCTCAAAGACCCAAAGACTATTCAAGAAGGTTTCCGAAGTGCTGGATTTATCAACGATCATTCCGCTGCTGCCATCATTGAAGATGGTGAAGATGAAGAAATGCCTGACTTTGTTACGCATGGAAAGATTTGCCAGAACTGGATTGCTGTTGATGTTCCTTTTATTGTTCATGCTTCAAAGTAATTTGTTTTATTTTCTTTCAAAAATCCTTTCACTCTGCCCAAGGTGAAAGTGATGTTTGTCGGGCTTTGTTTCAAATTTTATCATCATCAATAAAATGTTATTTTGTTATTTCCATATGTGTTTTTCCTTTTTGCTTTATTCTGAAAAATGGTAACATAAAAAACCCAAAATAATAATGATTGTTTATCTGCATATTGTTTGCACTTTTGTTCATACTCTAAAATAAAAATAAAATCATTGTGCAGATTGATTGATAAACCCATTGAAAACAATGATCCTATGCCCTCTTCCAACTTTGAATTCCCTGTGTTTGAAGCTGAGGAAGAGGATGTTGAAGAGATTCCTGATGAGATTTCTCGGTTGCTTGAGCACGAGGAGAAGATTATTCAGCCTCATGGAGAGTCTATAGAGATGGTCAACTTGGGTTCTGAAGATGAAAAGAAAGAAGTTAAAGTTGGAGCATTGCTTGGTCCTGATGTCAAGAAGAGGATTGTCGAGCTTCTCAGAGAGTATGTTGACGTATTCGCTTGGTCTTATCAAGACATGCCAGGTCTTGATAATGATATTGTGGAGCATAGATTGCCTTTGAAGCCTGAATGTCTACCTGTAAAGCAAAAGCTGAGAAGAACTCATCTAGACATGGCAGTAAAAATCAAAGAGGAGGTTCAAAAGCAGATTGATGCAGGTTTTCTTGTGACGTCAACTTATCCTGAATGGGTGGCCAATATCGTTCCGGTTCCGAAGAAAGACGGAAAAGTCCGAATGTGCGTTGATTACAGAGATTTGAACAAAGCCAGTCCGAAAGATGATTTCCCATTGCCACACATTGATATGTTGGTAGATAATACGGCTAAGTTTGATGTGTTCTCTTTTATGGACGGATTTTCCGGTTATAATCAAATAAAGATGGCACCCGAGGACATGGAAAAGACCACATTTATTACACCATGGGGAACATTCTGCTACAGAGTGATGCCCTTTGGATTGAAGAATGCTGGTGCGACATACCAAAGAGCTATGACCACACTTTTCCATGATATGATGCACAAAGAAATCGAGGTATATGTTGATGATATGATCGCCAAGTCGAGGACTAAAGAAGATCATGTTGAACATTTGCTAAAGTTGTTTCAGAGATTAAGGAAGTATAAGCTTCGTTTGAATCCGAACAAGTGCACTTTTGGTGTACGTTCTGGAAAGTTGTTAGGTTTCATTGTCAGCCAAAGAGGCATTGAAGTTGATCCTGATAAAGTGAAAGCTATTCAGGAAATGCCTGCTCCAAGAACCGAAAAGCAAGTAAGAGGATTCTTGGGCCGTTTGAATTATATTTCGAGGTTTATCTCTCACATGACTGCCACATGTGCTCCGATCTTCAAGTTGCTTCGAAAAGATAAAGGTTGTGTCTGGACAGATGATTGTCAAAAGGCATTTGAAAGTATCAAAGAATATCTGCTTGAACCTCCTATCTTGTTTCCTCCGGTGGAAGGTAGACTGATGATCATGTACCTGACTGTGTTGGAAGATTCCATGGGTTGTGTGCTTGGTCAGCAAGATTAATCTGGAAGAAAAGAATATGCAATTTACTACTTGAGTAAGAAATTCACTGATTGTGAGTCTCGGTATTCCGTGCTTGAAAAAACTTATTGTGCCTTAGTTTGGGCTGCAAAACGTCTTCGCCAGTATATGCTGAATCATACAACTTGGTTGATCTCTAAAATGGATCCAATCAAGTATATCTTTGAAAAGCCTGCTTTAACTGGGAGGATTGCTCATTGGCAAATGTTGTTATCAGAATATGATATCGAGTACCGAGCTCAAAAAGCTATAAAAGGTAGTATCTTGGCTGACCATTTGGCACATCAACCGATTAATGATTACCAACCTATCAAGTTTGATTTTCCAGATGAGGATGTGATGTTTTTGAAAGTGAAAGATTGTGATGAACCTTTGATTGAGGAAGGGCCGAAGCCTGGATCTCGATGGGGTTTAGTTTTTGATGGTGCCGTGAATGCACGTGGAAGAGGAATTGGGGAAATGATCATAACTCCCCATGGTTCACATATTCCTTTTGTCGCGAGGTTGACTTTTCCTTGTACCAATAATGAAGCTGAGTATGAAGCCTGCATTATGGGTCTTGAGGAAGCTATTGATTTGAGGATTAAGCATCTTGATGTGTATGGAGATTCTGCCTTGGTAATCAATCAGATCCAGGGTACGTGGGTAACTCATCAACCCCACTTGATCCCTTATAGAGATTATGCTAGGAAGATATCAACTTTCTTCACTAAAGTTGAGTTTCATTATGTGCCTCGTGATGAGAATCAGATGGCAGATGCTTTAGCAACTATAGCTTCTATGATAAAAGTGCACCAGTGGAATGATGTTCCCATGATCAGTGTGATGCGACTTGAAAGACCAGCTCATGTGTTTGCAGTTGAAGAGGTCCATGATGACAAGCCTTGGTATCACGATATTAAATGTTTTCTCCAGAGTCAAGAATACCCACTTGGGGCATCTGATAAAGATAAGAGAACTTTGAGGAGATTGGCTGGCAATTTCTTCCTGAATGGAAATGTGCTTTACAAGAGAAATTTTGACATGGTCTTGCTCAGATGCGTGGATAGACACGAAGCAGACATGTTAATGAAAGAAATTCATGAAGGATCTTTTGGCACTCATGCTAATGGGCATGCAATGGCTAAAAAGATGTTGAGAGCAGGTTACTATTGGCTGACAATAGAATCTGATTGTTGCAAGTATGTGAAAAAGTCCCATAAGTGTCAAGTGTATGCTGATAAGATTCATGTGCCACCAGCTTATCTCAATGTGATTTCTTCCCCATGGCCTTTCTCCATGTGGGGAATTGATATGATTGGCATGATTGAACCCAAGGCTTCGAATGGACATCGTTTTATTCTTGTGGCAATTGACTACTTTACCAAATGGGTGGAAGCAGCATCATATGTTAATGTGACCAAGCAAGTTGTGGTTCGGTTTATCAAGAATAACATTATCTGCAGATATGGTGTTCCGGATAGAATCATTACTGATAATGGTTCGAACTTGAACAACAAGATGATGAAAGAGCTTTGTGAAGAATTCAAAATTCAACACCATAATTCTTCTCCTTATATACCGAAGATGAATGGGGATGTCGAAGCTGCAAACAAGAACATTAAGAAGATCATTCAGAAGATGGTCGTGACGAACAAGGATTGGCATGAGATGCTCCCTTTTGCTTTGCATGGGTATTGTACATCTGTCCGCACTTCAACAAGGGCAACCCCTTTCTCACTTGTTTATGGTACAGAAGCAGTGCTCCCCGTTGAAGTTGAGATCCCATCAATGAGAGTTCTGATGGAAGCCAAGTTGACTAAGGCTGAATGGTGTCAGAGTAGATTTGATCAGTTGAATTTGATTGAGGAAAAAAGAATAACAGCTTTGTGTCATGGTCGGTTGTACCAGCAAAGAATGAAGAAAGTTTTTGACAAGAAGGTCAAACCTCGTGTATTCAGAGAAGGCGACCTCGTGCTAAAAAAGATTCAGTCTTTCCTTAAAGATTCTCAGGGCAAGTGGACTCCGAACTATGATGGCCCATATGTTGTTAAGAAAGCCTTCTCTGGCGGTTCATTAATTCTTGCAACTATGGATGGTGAGGAGATCACTCGCCCTGTGAATGTGGATGCAGTCAAGAAATACTTCACCTAAAAAAATAAAAGAACAGCTCGCTAAGTTGAAAACCCGAAAGGGCGGCTTAGGCAAAAATGAGCGTCTCGGTGGATTGAAAACCCGAAAGGGCGGTCCAGGCAAAAATTAGAGACATAAACAGAAATAATTATCCCGGTAGATTGAAAACCCGAAAGGGCAATCTAGGCAAAAGTTAGGGATCATGGCAAGTAACTGCG
This sequence comes from Lathyrus aphaca, assembly GCA_963966055.1. Classification (NCBI taxonomy): domain Eukaryota; kingdom Viridiplantae; phylum Streptophyta; class Magnoliopsida; order Fabales; family Fabaceae; genus Lathyrus; species Lathyrus aphaca. Next base: position 56,958,697 of record OZ014523.1, on the reverse strand, counting down.
TCGACAGACTGAATCACTTGTAGCAACCGAGGATTTCAGATTCTGTTCCTTAGAAGAAATACCCATCAAAGATTCTTATTCACTCATCCTTGACTGAAGTTTCGGACACAGTGGAGTTCAAAGTTGATAGGGGGAATAGTGATCATTGTATCTCAATGTAGCCCTTTTCCATGTATTTACCATTTTTCAACTTGTAATGATCCATGGAGTCATGCCATTTGCTGGCTACCATTCTATCAATGAATTTGAACTTTTATCCAATTGTTTGCAATTCTTTATATTGTTTCTGTTTACAAAATTTCAATTTATTGTTGATGATGATTTTTGAAACAAATTTAATAAATTTAATTTTTGAAGATTTTAAAAACATTTTTCTTTTAATATATGAACAAAGAAAGGATATCAATATTGATTCCAAGGATGTTAAAGTCTGGATGTGTGTAACTCGTCTCTCCCAAAGCAGGGTTTGATTCGGTTGTATCCATGTGAAGTCCCTGGATAGTCTTGCCAGGATGATGTTAATGATGTTTTGTTCCCCAACAATAAGCATGAATGGAGATTGTATGTATTCCCCAGAAGAGTTGTTGGAAGGGATATTCTTAAGAATCCCTAGCTGAGTTTTGATCTTTCGCTCAGCAAGTTATCTTTAAATTGAGAAGCATTGGGAATCCCCAGCTGAGCTCTTGTTCCTCAGTTTGAATTCTTTGCATCCTTGAATATAGAAGTATTGATATAGCAGTCAGTTTAGAGGTTTTCTTTTACCTGATGGTGGGTATAGATTTAAAATCCCTCGTAACTGTATTTTGGCTATGATGTTAACTTCTGATGTCCCCATATGGATCCCCAGTAGGTCTGCATGTGTTGGTTTCCAGCAGGTTCCTATGTGATTTTCAACAGGTCTTGCACTCTATCCCCAAATGGAGCAGGAGTGGTATGACAGTTATTCCTCGTGAAGTTTCATTTTTATCAAGAATACTTCCATCCTCAGCAGATTATTACCTTTCCTCAACAGGATGATATCCCTAGCAGATGCTATCTTATCATGATTTAAGCCTTGTAGTAGGATTTTATTCCTTTGATGGTTTATGACAGTCCCCTGCAAGATTTCAAGTTGATCTCCAACATGTTTCCCTGCATTGTTGCCTTGGGATTAGCCGAGTATCTGATTGTTGTGGTGTTCATGTCACCAGTTTCTTATCTTTATGTCTGTTTTGTCAGCATATTCATTGTGCATAAGCATAGCATCGCTTGCTTGCATTCTCGTGTTTATCATTGTTATCGGCTCTTTGGTGTGGAGTTTCCCCACAGAGTGTGTGTGTTGTCTTCCTCTCAAGTTTAGAGTGTCGACCATTAAGCAGAAAGAGTTAATCCTTTCTAATTCCCCACTGAGTTTGTTTCTCGTGGATAATTTTGATTCAGCTTCCTCCCCAGTTTATTATCTGGATGGAATTTCCCCAGTTGAGATATTTCCTCCTCGGGATGAGTTTTGCTTGACCGTTTCTCTCCAATTTGTTCTTGGATTGAACTTTGGTCCCCTTTTGTGAGTAATTTTGCTTTGGAATTAAGCTATCATTGTTTGATAGTGGGCAACAATTTCTCCAGCTTGGGTATATTACTTTGGAATTAAGCTATCAGTAATCGATAGTGGGTAATATTACAAAATTAATCAAGTTCTTTTACTTGTACTCCTACCCAGTAAATCCGGTAGTCGAGATTTCTTCCTCTTACCTAGTAAAAAGGTAATAGAGATTGTTTTGCTTTGCTTAAGCTCCTACCCAGTAAATCAGGTAGTCGAGAATTGTTCTACCCAGTAAATCCGGTAGTCGAGATATTTTCTTCTTACCCAGTAAAAAGGTAATAGAATCAGATATTTTCTTCTTACCCAATAAAAAGGTAATATAAGCTGTTTCTCTTTAAATGAGCTCCTACCCAGTAAATCCGGTAGCTGAAATTTCTTCTTACCCAGTAAAAAGGTAATAGAAGTTGTTTCCCTTTGATTGAGTTCCTACCCAGTAAATCAGGTAGTTGATCATACTCCTATCCAGTAAACCGATAGTCGAGTCCTTTATATACTCCTACCCAGTAAATCAGGTAGTGGAGAATTTTTCTGCCCAGTAAAAAGGTAGTGGAGGTTATCCCTCTGTGTTTTGCTCCTATCCAGTAAATCGATAGCCGAGTCCGTAGTTTTCCTACCCAGTAAACAGGTAGTGGATGATTCTTTTCCAACTCAGTATTCCTCCATTATTAGGACTTGAATACTTGGTTGTTTGATAATTCTTGGCAGGGTGTTTATTTCCCTGGTTGAATATTGTACTTTGATTATGTCATACCTTTTCCCAAGTGGAGTCAGCTATCCAGTGATTTATTTTCCTGGTAGACTCTTTGGTTGTCTGTTGTTGTTTCCCCAGTGGGATTTTCTTCTGTGTCCTCAAGTTTTTGCTTTTCTCTGGTGGTCATATTTTCCCCACAGAGATCTTGGGCTTGCATATTATATTCATCTCATATCATGTTCTCTTAGGAAAAAAATTGGGTTTTCTGTATTTAAGTCTCTCCCATCTTGTAGAGACGAAGATGTCAATCTTCATATCTCCGGATTGAAGAAACTTAAATAGGGGCAGCTGTAACACCCTAATTTTTGCCCTAAGATTTCTTCGCATTTCATCTGCATTTTGCATACAAACAAGATCGCACTGGCTTTCAAGTTTCTCCTCAGATGTAGGGTCTATACTTCGCAGGGGATCACCATTATTTTTTACTTCTTTATATTTGTTCATATTTACTGATCACTAACCAAAATACCAAACAAATATGTTGCAGTTTGCTTCTTCTTCTCTCTGTGTTTTCAGGTGTTGCAGGTTTGTGAAAGACAAGGTAGTGTTCTCAAATTAAATGTGGTTGTTCAGTTCATGATTCAATTCATATGGAAGTTTGACCTAATCTTGGTCAAGTTATCAAAATATTGTTTCAACTGCAAGTTATTTGTGCCAGTGACTATTTCTCAGACAATGCGTATTCAAAGTTCAAATGTTGTGCTGAATTCATCAGATTATCAAGCTGTGATTTATAAGAAGTTTCAGGCTAGATCATTTTGGTTGAGTGTTCATCAGTTCAAAAGTGGTTCATCTGTGGATTTATTTTCCTCAACATGTATTCAAATAATCAGGGCAAGTTTCAGAAGATTCAAATGGTTGTGGCTTGATTGGCAGATTATCCAGTGGTTCAGGAGTGACTGTATTCATTTTAATTAATGGCTTTTGTGAAAGCTTCAATTTGGTTTGGGTTCATCTATTCCTTTAAATCGAGTTTTCATCATCCCTTTGTTCACATTCCATCATTATCCATATTCAATAACCATTTTTATCCATTTTATTTTATAATTTCCATAAAAACCAATTCCAAATACTCACATCTTTTTAGCACCATTTAAATAATAGCTATTTTCTTTTTATCCATTTATTTTTTATTCCCATTGGTCAATATTCCAAAAAAATTCCAACAATTTCCATAATTCTTTTTTTCTAATTCTTGCCAAATTCCAATTCATAAAGAAATAGGCCCATTAATCTTGTTAAGCCCATACACTTTTTTTTTCGTTTCATTTTTAGAGCTCGTATTCTTTTTGTAATAATAAAAATTATGGAATGAGAAACTTTACAACATGTTGATTAAATCCATTACAGTATGAAAAATAAAGAAAGGCCACTTGATGCATTCCAGCCACATAGAACACGTGAGGCACTCTCCTAACTACACGTTTTTCATCAGCTTGTCAAACACAACTCTAAGCCGCAAGTGACCAACACGCCTCAGCATTTCCCAGCCAAAACTCCAAACAGCTTTAACACAGCACCAAGCAGGCCAAGCCAAAAGCAAAAACAACAACAAAATACGCCGACCTGCACACAAGTTTCCAAGCCCAACTCAGCAGCTCCTAAGCCAATACTCCCAGTCAAGCCGCAGTACTTTCCCAGCTTCATCAAGCCTTCCGTACGCGAACCAAAAGCAACAAGCTTCCATCAGCTAATACTTCCGCACGCAAGCCTTCACCGAAACACAGCACGCATCACAAGCCATTCCCACAAGCCCAAAACGCACGAAATACACCTGAAAATTCAGTATCAAAACGCAAACATCATCAACCAAAAACGCAGCAAACTCAAAATCAAAAAACGCAAATGAACACGGGATTTTCGTGAGGAACCAAAACGCTGCAAATTACTTCAAAACGGCAACGGAATTCATATTGAAAACCTCACCAATTCCTCTATTTAAACAACCTCTCCCTCATTCCAAATCGAAGCTTCAATAGCCCCCACAAATTCTGACAAAATCAAAACTCAAAGTTTTCGAATCATTTTTTCAATCTCACCTCAAAACTTCGGTTCTCCATATCATCATTCTTTATTCATCATCATCAACGGTTGATTTTGCGATTTGAAATAGAAGAAGAGAGAGATTTTCGACTTGTTGTTGTGTTGAAATCGGAAGTTGAACGGTGAGGACGATTTAAGTTTTGTTTCGCCGCTGTGAAAGATGGTGTTGCTTTGCGTTTTTGTTTTCCGCCGCCATTAATGTTCATGAGTTGAAGAAGAAGCCTCTGTTGCTTCTATGCTTTTGTTTTATAATTTGCTTTTTTCTCCATTATAATTTTAATAAAAGGATGTGAAGTGTTTGGGCCAGGTGTTTTAATTTCTATCCAGCACCACCATGCGCTGCGTGTCCCCCTCCCATTTTTTTTTTTTTTTTAATTCTTTAGTTCTTTTCCTTTTTCATTATTGCTTTTGTTTCAATTTATTTTTAATGTAAGAGTTTTATAGAATATATTTTAGGAAAATATTTGGAAAAATATTTTAGAAATATTTTAGGAAAAGAGATTTTAGAAAAAGGTTTAAAAAAATATCTTAATTCTTTTATGGATCTACTTTTAGATCCATTTTTCTTCATCTTTTATTTTTGGTCGATGACAATCTCCGATTCGTGATTGTTGAATTTCGAATAGGTTTAATCTTCATTATTTCAAATCTATGGATGAATGATCATTTGGATCATTCTCCATACTTTGAGATCGTGATAGGTTGCTTTCGATAAATTCAACGAAAATCTCGATTAAGATTAGACCGTTCTTTTTCTTTTAGTGCGGCATGTTTTCGGAGAACGATCCATAATATCGTTTCTCTAACATGTATTAGCACGAATATTTTCCACTTTAATTAGTGGTGGCCGGCCTCATTTGTAGGGTAATTACTTCGTAAATTACTCGGCGATTGCTTAACATAGACCTAAAGTTGTCCCGATTCGGAATAAGATCCACTTGGATCCGGTTGCCTCGATTTTGTTATTTTTTCGTGGTTGTGCTTGATTAAGTTCATCATACCACTTATTATGTAAATATTATAATAATGTGAATATAATCCATGTAAATTCAATCTCTCGCACCTTATCCTTTTATTTCAATTTCTCGCTCCTTATCTCTTTATTATGCTTTATCATATTATATCATATATCATATTGTTTATGTTTATATTGTTGCTTGTGATTTTTCTTTTGTCCATTTGGACACCAAAACACTAATAAAGGATTAAACATTAAAAATATTGGTGACTTTAATTTCGGACTATGGTTACTATCCTTAGCATTGGAGTATGGACTTAGATTTTAGGATCTCTCCCTTTGCTCAAGTTGTGATGGATTGGAAACTTTGGCCTCAAGTTATTTCATTGGTCTTTGAGGATGGAATTCTGGTTACCATGAAGAAACGTTCATAATAGGGTTTGATCGCTCTTCTCTTAACTTTTATTTCAAGTATTAGGATAGTCCCTTCATCTCCTCCCCATTCTTAAATTTTCAAAACTTCTCCCTATTTCAAAAATCTTCTTTGTTTTTCAAACTTCAAATGCTTTCGCAATCAAACCTTGACTTAGGTCAAGTGATTTTAACCTTTTCACTTTATTTTCTTAATAAATGTTAATCCATGTAAATATATCGGAATTCTTTTCTTATATACTTTAAAAAATCCAAAACTCACTCAATTGTTTTTGTGCCTTTGTGCACCTTTTCTTTTCATATGTTTAGATATGATTCATTCTTTCTAGCGGAATTATTCGCTAAAGAATGACGACTTATCTCTACATTTTAAAACTAATGCAACTCATTGTTTCTTTTCAAATTTTGTACCACGAACTACGAGGTTTTGATCTCGCATTGCACTTTGTGGGTACGTAGGCATGAGGCGTTAAAACCTCATCAAACACAAAATCATTAAAAAACATTCTTCTTCCCATCCCTTCAATCATTTTTAAGCAAACCAATTTCAAACCAAAAAGCAATAAATATTTCAAAGGGCTCCCGTGGAGTACCACGGACGAGTCGGGTGCGTAAAACCTTCCCGATTTGTAACCAATCCCCTTACCCGTTCTCTGTTTGTTTCTTTTAGCTTTTGCTTTTAGATTCTTTAGGTTTTTATTCGTTCTTTTACCTTTTTCCTTTTTGGAAATAAACAAAAGCGTGGTGGCGACTCTGTGTACCTTGAGTTAAGTTAATCAATAGCTTACACTCACGATTTTACCGCTACAGATATGTAGTTCAATCTACCTAAGAACCCCCGAACTTCCTTTTCAGTCCTAGGTGCAGGCATCTCTTGAATGGATTTGACTTTGTCAGGGTCAACTTTAATTCCCTTTTCACTTACGATAAACCCCAGCAACTTACCGGAACGTACCCCGAATATGCACTTGTTGGGGTTTAACATCAACTGATATTTTCTCAGACGCTTGAACAACTTCAGCAGATTTACCAGATGGTCTTCTTCAGTGAGGGACTTGACAATCATATCATCCACGTAGCATTCAATTTCTTTGTGGATCATATCATGGAACAATGTTACCATAGCCCGTTGATAAGTCGCACCGACATTCTTTAGTCCAAAAGGCATTACCTTATAACAAAATGTGCCCCGAGGTGTGATGAAGGTAGTTTTCTCCATATCTTCGGGTGACATCCTGATCTGATTATACCCGGAAAATCCATCCATGAAAGAGAACACCGAGAACTGAGTTGTGTTGTCAACCAATACATTAATGTGAGGTAAAGGGAAGTCATCCTTCGGGCTAGCTCTATTCAGATCCCGGTAATCCACACACATCCTTACTTTGCCATCCTTCTTAGGCACTGGTACAATGTTAGAAACCCACGGCGGGTAAATAGTCACAACAAGGAAACCGGCGTCCCACTGTTTTTGTACCTCTTCTTTAATCTTCATGGCCATATCTGGACGAGTACGGCGTAGCTTCTGCTTCACAGGAGGGCAATCTTCCTTTAGAGGCAGCTTGTGCATAACAATGTCAGTATCCAGACCTGACATGTCTTGATAGGACCAAGAAAAGACGTCGACGTATTCTCGAAGCATGTCGATGAGTTGTTCTTTCACTGAATCTTATAGACTGGCCCCAATCTTCACTTCTTTCAAGTCTTCTTCGGTACCAAGATTAACTGTTTCAACCTCCTCCTGATGAGGAGTAATCACCTTCTCTTCTTGCCTCAACAACCTGGCTAACTCTTCTGGTAACTCATAGTCTTCTTTAACCCCTTCATCAGCTTGATTAATCGGATTGTCGAAGTCATACAAGGTCATAGCAGTGTTGTTGTCGGTGCAATCTGGAGGATTATCTCTGCAAGGGTTGAGATTGGTTCGTTTTAGTGATCAGTTTTAATCTTGTTTAGAAAAAAGTGAAAATGAAGTTATTTATTTTGAAAATATTGTCATTTTATTGTTTTGTACAAAAGTGAAAAATGAAAAGACAGTGAGCAAAAAAGAGACTCGTTTGCAAAAGATGTCCGATATTCATTGATTAATCATTTGCACAAAATTACAATATGACCCTATTACAAAATGAGTCCTGACACCTTGGGCAAGATGTAGGACTTGATGCATGCTAAAAAGACAGGAAATAATAATTACTCTGCAGGAGTAACCCTTATAATTTCATGGGAAGACCAGTTAAGGACTTGGTTCCCCGGGATCCTTGGACGTATCCAGCTCTCCAGGTTTCGGTCGCTTTCCGCCTCGTCTTCCAGGTTGTTAACAACATCTGGGGTGAGCATCCCCCCACTGATGAATTTGGGCTCCTTGGCAGCCTCTGATTGATCTTGTCGGAATGGTCTGTAACCCAAACCGAATCTATCTTCCTTCTTTTCCACTGGCAGCAGCTTGCCCCAGCCTTGAGCAGTACCTTCTTCAACAACCTTTCGGGCTTGCTGATAAGAGATGATTGAAGTACCCATCCTGTCCTCCTGGGATGCAGCCAATACTCCAGTAGCCTCATTAACATTCAGGGCCTCAAACCCTTGGCTCATTGTCTCATGGATTTCACCATCCATCTCAATATATTTGTATGTAGCCAGGTGGCTGACAAATATGTCTTCCTCACCACAGATGGTGATAATCTGTCCTTCCTATTCATACTTCAGTTTCTGGTGAAGGGTCGACGTTACTGCGCCTGCGGCGTGAATCCAGGGTCGACCTAGTAAACAACTGTATGTCGGCTGTATGTCCATCACATAGAAAATGGTCTTAAAGACTTGTGGACCAATTATCACTGGTAACTCCACCTATCCCAGGACAGATCTTTTAGAGCCATCAAAAGCCCGAACCACAAGATTACTCGGCCGGAGAGCTATCCCATCATATTCTAGCTTGACAAGGGCTTTCTTGGGTAAGACATTGAGTGAGGACCCAGTGTCTACAAGAACATGAGATAGTACAGCTCCTTTGCACTCCAAGGTTATGTGCAAAGCTTTGTTATGGAGACGTCCCTCTGTTGTCAAATCAGCATCAGTGAACCCTAGCCCATGGCTAGTATTGACATTTGACACCACTGTTTCCAGCTGATTTACAGTGATCTCTTCTGGCACGTAGGCAGCGTGCAGAACTTTGAGAAGTGCATCCCGATGGGCTTCGAAACACAACAGTAATGATAGGATTGAGATCTTTGAAGGAGTCTGGTGGAGCTGATCCACAACTTTATAGTCACTTCTTTTAATGATTCTCATAAACTCATCCACACCTTGATCGAAGGATGAATTATGAGTTTCCTTTGGTGTAGATTCTTCCGGTATCACACTCTTCCCCTTGGCTCTGGCAGCAGCCTCTGCCTCAGTGTTGGTTTTAGGGACTTGTGATGCGAAGAGACGTCCGCTTCGGGTGAAGCCTCCGCCTCCCCCAACATTATCCACTTGGGGAGTGAGAACTGGAGAATCAAGAAGGACTTTCTCTCCATTGCAGTATAGATCGGCACCATAATGCCATGGTATAGCACTGTCTTTATCATATGGGATTGGCCCGGGAACTGTGATAGTGACTGGGCTTACTACTGTAGTTTTTGGGACTGTAATAGTCTGTGGGTTATAAAAAATTGTAACAGGGCCTCTGGTGGATGTAGGTGAAGGTGAATTGAAGCTTTGTTGAGACTGTTGTTGATTTTGCTGAAAGTTGCCGGAATTCGGTACCGTTGCCGGGTCATAATAGATTGTGACAGTGGAAACATCATTATTGGTTGTTGAAGTTGTAGTAGCTGGTGCAAATGAATTGTTGTGTGTTGCAGTGATAGATGGAATGATTGCTGAAGTTGTAGCTGAATTAGTCGGAACAATGGTTGTTGCTGTTGTAGAAGAAACACTTGGAAAGATGGTTGTTTCATTTACAGGAGCTTTACTTGTTGTTGACAAAAGAGTTGTTGGTGTTGTAGAAGCCGTGGTTGTAATCTGCAGAATGCCTTCTCTGATCAAATCATTGATGCCTTTCCTCAAGCTGGCACACCCATTCTCAGAAAGTTTGCATGATTCGCAATAGGCCTCACAACCTGGAAACACTTGGCACTTTAAAAGCTGGGCTTTAACCTCTTCTAGGTGTGTTTGAATATATGCAATGTCTTCTATTAAACGCATGGGTGAACCATCCTCTACAACATTAATCCTTGGCCCGCTGTGTCTTGGCATAGGATTCTTAATCACATTTGGAGGAGGTGCAAAGTTCAGGGCTTTTGAATCTACCAGATCCTGAACCTTCATATGCAGGGCTCTGCATTTTTCCGTAGAATGACCAGGTGCGTTAGAGTGAAAAGCACACCTAGCATTGGCATCATAGTTCCTTGGAAGGTTTTGAGGATCAGGCGGAGCCAATGTCCTCAACTCAACAATATTGAGCTTTAGGAGTTGTGGAAGCAATGTAGCATATGGCATAGGAATGGGGTCAATTACCCGGTTGACCTGAGAGGGTCGTTGTTGAAACAGGCGTTGTTGTTGATTGTTGCTGTTATTGTTGTATGATCTTTGTTGCGGAAACTGTTGTTGATGCGGAAAGTGTTATGGTTGTTGAGCATACTGAGGAGGTGGAGCAGGGATAGTAACAACAACAACTATTCTGGGCAAGTATTGGGGTCTCCCTCTTCCCATGTGCACAGAGTTTGTCTCACCAGATCTACGGGGCCCAACAAATGGTTTTCTTGTACTTCTTGAACTGGCACCGTTATCGGAGATCTTCCCCATCTTCAATAGGCTCTCTATTCTTTCCCCAGCTATCACCACATCAGCAAAGCTGGTAGAAGAAAATGCAACCAATCTGTCAATATATGTTCCCTGAAGAGTATTCATGAACATGTCTGCCATTTCCCTTTCAGACATAGGGGGTTGAACTGCAGCAGCAAGTTGCCTCCACCTTTGGGCATATTCCCTGAAGCTTTCACGGGAAGATTGAGACATTCCCATTAGAAGGGTCCTGTTCGGAGCCATGTCCAAGTTATACTGATACTGTCGTATGAAAGCTTCAGCCAAGTCCTTCCAGTTCCTCACTGTGGCTCTAGTTAAGCGGGAATACCATTCTCGGGATTCCCCTGTTAGATTATCCTCGAAGTAAAACATCCACAGCTTTTCGTCCATGGTGTATGCTTTTAACCTTCCCAAGAATGATTGAAGGTGGGTGCGTGGGCAGGATGTGCCATTATACCTTTCAAAACATGGGGGTTTGAATTTGTGAGGAATTCTCACCCCTTCCACCAGTCCCATGTCCATTACATCAAAGCCTAGGGAGTTCTGGGATTCAAGAGACCTCAGCTTCTTTGAAATTTCATCCAACCTATGGTCGTAAACCTCATCTCCAGCCCCGACAACTGTAAATTACTCCTCTTGAGGATCCTCTTGCAAGATCCTACCTCCAGCAGTATTACCCTGAGTATTCCTTATGGCATTAGCTTCTGGGTTTAGATGAGGCCCAAACTCAGGTGGATCAGTGCGAGGTTGCACGTGATCGTTGTTACTGGTACCTCCTGTACCTGGTTGGTGTTCTTCGGGAGTCTGCCTTTCAACCAACTCCCTTAGTCTTTCCTGGCTCTGGGCTAAGCCAATCATCACAGTCATGAATTGGGTCATCTGATTCCTCATCTCAACCCTCTCATTGGCCATTTGGGTTCTCACTTCATTCAAGTCTTGCTGAACTTGATCCATCTGGAGTCCCAAAAGGTTGTTTCTTGTCGGGTACCAGTGTATTCTGTTGACAGGGAACACTCTTCTGCGAGCAATGTTTCCTGAAACCACAACAAAGTAAGAAACAACAATAAAACAAAAACCTATAAAACAAATAAAATGTTAGTATGCAATGCAATATGCTTATTTGTCTTCCAAGGGTATCTGGTTTGGTTCTTTGGTTTTGACCTTTCCAGACCTCGAGGAAATGCTGATGATGTTGACAGATAAAGCCCACCAATAAATGATACAAACTGATATATTACAAAGGATGAAAATACATAGTTTGATTACAATACATGCCCATGGTGGGTCAAAATACAACAACAAAAGAAAGAAGTACAAGCAAAAGGATCAGACATCCAATCCAAAGTCATCCTCCCTGACTTCCTTCAGGAGGGCCTCAGTCACTGGCCCCACTGGGTGCTCTGTAATAGACCTGATGAGGAGGTTCCTGGTAGCAATGACATTGGTCAACCTCTTATGCTTATCCTGATCCTTTGACCTCTTCAACCCCGTCCGGAGTTTCAATTCAGATATCTCTTTTTGAGCTACCAACAAAGCCTCCTGATGCTTCTTCTCACTAGCCTCCAGTTGCTCTATCTTGGCCTGAGTCCTTTGGTCTTATTGTGCACGGGCTTCAGTGATCCTGATCCACCTAGCCTGGCTCTCCTCTAGATAATGCTCTGCCCTAGCCTTCTGAGTCCTTGCTACTTTTCAAGCATTCTTGAGTACTAACTCCCCTGCTCTTGCCTTCCTGATGTAATCATCCGTCTTCTCAATCTTAGTCAAGTGCTCGATCCTGAGCCTTTCCAATCTCTCATTATCTAGACAGCTGTCATTTCTCTCCCAGAGAGTCTTCTTCAAGGCTTCAGCTAGCTGAGTGTTCCTCTCTTTCAGCTTCTCAAACTCTTCCAAACTGACAGTAGCTGCAGGTTGTACTGTAGAAGGTCCAGGTACATCTTCTAAAGTGAATGGCATCCAGGTGATCTGAGCTCTGGTACGGGACCGATCAGAATACTGTGCTGAAGCAATGTTGTTACACTTGCCCAGGATGGTCGTTCCCTTGGTCTGAATGTTATCCCAATCCCAAGCAGCTTGTCTGACAACAGCAGAGTTGGGTTGAATTTCACAATAAAGAGTTTCAGCCAAATCTTGTCCTCTGGGAGGATGAACCAAAGCATATCCTATTTGTCTCTTAAATAGTAAAGGGTTGTAGTTGATGCAACCTTTCACTCCTATCAAAGGCATATTAGGATACTGTCCACAGCTAGTAATGATGTCCTCGCCCTTGGTGCTTTGAGTGCACCACCTGATGTCATCTGATGTCAAGGCAATGAACCTTTTAGCCCAATTCTTCTGCTGATGTGGGTTCAGGAAAGTATCTGATTTTGGCATGTGTCTTAGCAGCTAAGAGTAATAGAGAGGAGCACATCATCTGACCAGTCTTCCTCTTTGCTTCTCATTCCTATGGTGTACTGAGTAGCAGAAGTCTCCCAGCAAGGTAGGAACTGGATTCCTCAATAAGAACAGGTGAATGACATTCTTGCTCACAAACTTTGGCTCATCTGCAAACAAGATAACCCCATATATACTGAGGGCTAAAAGTGCACATACAACCTTCCATTCTCCTATTGCAGCATGCAGAGTAGCCTGGGAGATCAAGAAGTCTAGGTGAAGGCCTGGAACCCCAGCTTTTGTTGTCATGTTCTGATCAATGAGGGCAGGCTCCAAATGCAATGCCCTGGCTATGTCTTCATTTCTGGGAGCAACCATCTCTGGGTTGAAAGGAATCCCTCTCCTGATGGGAACTCCTAACAACAAGGAAAACTCTTCTAGCAAAGGTCCCAACTGGAAATCAGGGAATGTAAAACATCTGAGTGGAGGGTCATAATACTGCAAGCAAGTATGGATCATGCTCCTCTGAGATGCATCTAAATCCATGACCATATCCAATATGGCTCCATAATGTTCTCTGAATAGTGGGATATGATCAGGGGTAATGAGGGGCTGGATCTGTCTGATGCCAGTCAGGGTGGGCTCAAAGAAGTGGTAAGTGATGTTGCTCTTTCTTGAAGTGTCCATGCTGATGATAGATGCTGATGAAGAAGCTGAGAGCAACTGCTGATGAAAGTCACTAAATGAGATGCTGGAGATGGGTCTCTGATGAAGATAGCTGGAGGAAAAATCACTGACAACCTGATGAAGGTGCTGGAGAAGATAACTGAAGCAGCCTGAGAAGCAGAAGGGGTCAAAACCAAACCAAAGATAATATGATGGATACCCTGTAAAACAAATAAGCAAATGTTAAATGATGCAAAAATGATGTATGCAGATGATATGCAAAGGGTTTGTGATCAAGTGCTGGATCTATTTATCTGCCTTGGTAAAAGTCCATGTATGTTCATAAGTCCGGATGGAGGTTTAGAAATCCAGTAACCAGGTGGGGGACTCAGATAAAGAGTCACAAGTCCAGGGTAATCAAAAGAACTGTCCAAAGTGATGTATTCTTAAAACAAAACTAGTAACAGGGTGTGATATGGCCAAGGGTTCCTGCAAACCTGTAAACATCCCAACCCCCTCACATGTAATGTTCTAGAACAAGGATCCTCAGACTTGGATCAGTTATGAGAAGTGTAAACACTTCTAACCCGGAGGTACATTGTTTACAATAACCATAAAAGACCCTCCTCTAATTCACCTCAGATGTTGAAGGTCATAAAAAGGTCATCCAGACTTAGCAGGGTTCCCAGATAGCCCTAGTACAACAGGAAATCTGTAGCACAGAGTTCTCAAAAAGAAACCCGTGTCTGAACCGTGTTTCATATTCCCGCACCAGACCAAAATGGAATGGGAAAGAATATGAAGCTACTCTAGCCTATGTGTCACTCAGGTCCCCGGTATAGGACCTTAATCACTCAATGAAACCCACCCACCAAGGAGAACACAAATCGAGCACATAATAATGATAGTATGAAATGCATAAAACTGTAAATGAAAGCAATAAATAAAGTTGTACATAAAGCAATAAATAAAGCAAATAAATAAGCACAAGTAGCACATAACACCCCCATAAACACAAATCAAACAAGCGCTAGGAGGAACCCACAAAAAGAACCAGAAGCCCTGGTTACAATATAAGGATCCCCAGCAGAGTCGCCAAGCTGTCGCTCCCGAAAATTTTCATCCCGGTACAAGCGCGAACGGTCGGCGAGAAGAGAAATGAAATGAAGATGAATAGAGTCGCCAGCTAGGCATTTTTATCCCGAAGGAAAGGTAATGCTGCATAAACCTAGAAAGATATGGATAAGACGGTTGCGAACCAGAGAAACTGAGAAATGGAGTTGGTTACAACCTGGGAAGGTATTAGCACCCAGATTGTCCGTCGTACTCGACGGGATCCACGCTTGAAAGTTTGTGTTTAAAGGGGTAGTGTATGTGCTATCTGTGTGCAAAAGCTAAGAATGAATGTATAGGTGTCAGTGCAAAAGAGAGTGAAATGCTCAGGACTGAGGCTTAGAAAGAATGCTGAAAGAGGGGGAAGACAAAGAGACTTTTGTTCGATAACAGTTAAGTTATGCCTACGTATCCTCTCGTGCAATGAGGAAGTCAGAACACCGTAGTTCAACTCAAAGAGACTGAAAGATAAATTGACTGTGAACTGCTTGCTTGTCTATGCTCAATTGTATGACTTGTCTGGCTCAAGTGCTAACTGTCTTGCATTAGACGGGAGAAGCGAGTTCTCGTTTGTGAATGAGTGTGATGAGAAAAGAATCCCAAAGGAGACGATTATTGTTTGTTTTTGTGTTTTCATTTTTTTATTGTTTTTGGTGTTTGTCATAAGTTAATGAGCTTAAGCCTAAATCAAAGGTTTGTAAACTCATTATATCCTCCCTGTGATTAGGGATAATGAGAATACCTTAAGAATGAGATAAGCATCTCAAACTTAATTACCATGATGATGTAGGATTAAGATCATTAACCTACTTGTGATTATTTAGATGTTTTCGGGTTTTTTGTTCAGTATTAAGTAATGAGTTTAAGCCATAATCAAGGATTAGTGAACCCATTACACCATCCTAATAGAAGGATAATAGATGAGCACACTTAAGCTGAGGAAGATACCTCAACTTAATCCATGATTAGGGATTAACCTCATGACAAAACAAGCCTTTATTAAAGTGGATTTTAATTAAGGGTAAGATTAAGAAGTGAATTTTATGGTTTGTAAGACAACTTGAGGAGGACTTGTCCATTAACACTAGGGTTAGTCCTTCTTAACCAATAAAGGAAGAATTAGAACCCTAATGCAAGGCCCAAGTTACAAGCTATTGTCTTAGTGATTATTAAGATGGATTGATTAAGAGGTTTAAACAAATTAAGGGTTTAACACTTAGGATTAAAGTTATACACTCCATGCTAAGAGAAGGATGCAGGCATAACCCTAATCACAAAGTCTTAAAACCTTAAAGGTTTAGTCTCTGATTATGAGATGAGAAGAGAGACACACAGAAGACACAAAGGTAAAAACTAAAGGGGGACTAATCAAAACCCTAATTATTTTCATGCTTGGATGTTCTTATGGTTTGTAAGGCTTGCAAGAGATCTTCAAAGAAGCCACCAATGGAAGAAGCAAATGAAAGGAGGAGAAGCAGAAGAAACAAGTTACTTACTTCACTGAAGAAGATAAGTAACTTGGAGAAAGAAAGTGAATGATGAACATGAATGAGCAAGCTCACTCTAAAGCAAAGAAAAATGCAGCAATTATGCATAATAAGAATGAGAAGAGAAGTGAGAAGTGAAGGCAAATTCACTTCTCAAGTTACTTACCACCTGAAAAGGTTAGCATAAAGGAAAGAAATGAAATGAAAATGAAACATATGAAAAGGTAAAACCAAAACCAGAAGCATATACTTGATGAAAATGATGCTATGAGATGATGAAAAAGCATATCAAGTGCAATGAATGTTCATACAAGAGATGGAATGCAAAGGATGCATGCTTTGAAGTTTGAAAGTTCATGAAAGTTCATGGAATGAAATGAATGCACATCATGGCAAATGAATGAAGAAATGATCAAGTATGATTCTAATATGTCCTAATATGTCTTATATGCCATATGAATGCAAGAAATGTCATGGCAAGTTCATGAATGGATGCATATGCAAGATGTATGCAAATGAACATGAGAAATTAGGGTTTTAAGGCAACATGAGATGCAAAAGTCAAAAACAGAAGCAAAACATAAGATAAAAAATTTCAAATGAACTCAAAGGAACCCTAACCCCATATGATATCACACCCCAAAGGAGGAGGCCTAACTCTTAACCTAAAGAGAGTTGTGATTTTTCTAAGTTATCTAGGGTTTTAAGGTACCTTAAGAGGTAAAATTCAAATCAAATGGAAAATGCAAGATAAATTTATGACAAAAATATGCTAGATACTACATGTTGTATGAAGAACAATGCATAAAGAACCAATGTCAAACCCTTCATGGTTAGGCAGAAAAGAATTCTTGAAGTTAGGGTTCAAAAATGGGATTTTTATGAACCCTAAATTCAAGAAAAATGTCAAAGTTGAATCAAAACCAAAAAGAAATTTGTATGAATGGTTTGACAATGTTTCTAAATGTCCTAAGATGCAATGTGATTTTTTTTGGGATTTTTAGAAACCTAAATGGTATTTTAATTAATTAATTTCCATTAATTAATTAAAATAAATATTTAAATATTTTAAAAATGGTTTTTTAATGCAAAAAATAAAAATAGAAATGTTTTTGGGTGGAGAAAAATATTTTAATTAAAAAATGCAGAAGGAAAATATTTTTGGAATTTCTTAAGTATTTTAAATAAATGGTATAAAATAAATGCAATAAAATGAATTAAAAATGGATTTAACTAAAAGTCAGCTGATCCAAGGGATCAGATTCAAAGTTGAGGTTGGAGGGAAGACCACGCGCGCATCTCAACGACCATAATTCAAACTGACTAAAATCCAATTAAATAATTAATTAATCATATTTAAAACTTAATGAACTAATCTGAGCCATCCACTGCCTAACCCTAATCCACATCCTACGGCCCAAATTCAAACTTAGCCCTAAACACGTCATTAACCCTAATTACTTTCAGGTGACCGGAGAAGACTTCCGTTCGTCTTCTTCGACGAGACCTTCAACCCTACTTCTTCCCTAGGCCATTTCTGGAGCTCTAAAGCTCCAGATCAACTCCTCTCCTC
Organism: Lathyrus aphaca; assembly: GCA_963966055.1. NCBI lineage: Eukaryota > Viridiplantae > Streptophyta > Magnoliopsida > Fabales > Fabaceae > Lathyrus > Lathyrus aphaca. Next base: position 56,940,946 of record OZ014523.1, on the reverse strand, counting down.
TCCCTAAACATGAATCCACCCTCAAAACTAATTTCTCATGGCTGAAACTCAAGATTCGAAGAGAAAATAAAAAATGGTGAAACTTTCAGACAGTCAATACATGCTCATTTTGCAACCATTTTCAAAATTAAATATATCATGGTGATCAGCAAAGCATAAAGAACAACCTAAGAAATTAAAATTGCATTTCTGGAAAATAGTTTGAAGAGGTTACCTGAGCTTGAGCTTCCTCAGTTTGGAGCTTTTGGACCTCCTCTCTTGTGCAAAACCACTCCTCTTGACCTCCTGATGAAGCTTTGATGCTTGGAAGAAGCTTATAATGGCTGGTTTGGGTGGTTGTTCTTCAGCTGGTCAGAAATCTTGTTTCAGTTTTGGGGGCTTTTTGGTTGCAATGAAGGGTGGGAAATGATCCTCTTGTGATGCTGAGTTGATTGATGAAGGAAGTTTTGAGTTTGAGTGTGTGTGCTGTGAGTTTCGAATGCTTTTGCTCTTGGGGTGATTTTTGGGAACTTAGTGATTCTGAAGTGTTAGGCTGGCTTATGTTGTGTTATGAGCTGTGTTTGATCCACATAACAAGCTTTGATAGGTCAGAGGAGTTGTTGTGGACTATGGTGATTGGTATGGGAAAATTGCCAAAATGTCAACATAACTTGTACTTGAGATATGGGCTCATGTTGCAGCTGGCTTTTGGCTTTTCCTGGCTCAACAAAGATCAAGGAGAGCCATGGAATGTGTTTTGTGGTGATTCAGCAAGTGGAAGCATGGTTGTGTATCATTTTGCAATTTTGATGAAGTTTGGCCCCTTTTGAATTTCTTGATGTGCAAGGCATGAAATGAGATGGTTCTTTGGGCAATTCTGATTTTAAGGCAATGTACTATGTTTGAATGATGCATAGAAGTGTATTAGAAGTCACAAAATGGCTTGGCAAGTGGTTTTGCAAAAATCCCTCTTTGGTGTATTCTTGAAAATTATAGGATTTTTGCCAACTTTGAAAGATCATAGCTTAAGTTCCATAATGAATTAGAACTTGTTCTTGTACTTTTTGAAAAGGGAATGATCCAATCTACAACTTTCATGTCCAACAATTTTTTATTTGAAGCATTTTTGGTTGAGAAAGAGGAGGTTGAAAAACTTTCCCAAAATGGAAAGTTTCCATTACAAGTCATTTCCATTTTTGGCAACTTTTGGTTTAGCTCAATTTTCTTAAATTTTGTGAAATTCCAAGCACTTAAATGATCAAATAAAGATCATATAACTTCAATTTGATAAAAAAATCCACTTTGGTTCCATTGGTGGGGGCCTCAGATGCCCTGATTTTGCTCTGACTTGCTCAAGAAGTTACCCAGTGAACAAATGACTTCCACAATGAATTTCTTCATCAAACTTGGTACACATGATCCTTATAACATCTTAAGAACATTAGAAACAAGAATGACCCAAATATTTGGAGTTATGGCCTCTGAAATGAAAACCCTAATTTTGGTCATATGTGTAGTGAAAACCCTAGCTCTGCTTCCATGCCTTGCCAGTTCTTGTGATTTATTGACTTCTTTGAACTTTGAGAGACATAATATGATGCTTGTACACACATGGACCCTCTTGGAACAATTGGAGGCCTTTGGAGTGGCTCAGATGGATCCTTGGATTGCTCAGATCACAAACCCTAGATGCAGATGAACTTGAACTATGCAGATGAAACAAAAATGCAATATGATATGATATGCTTATGCTAATGCAAACATGAAAGATCAAAAGCCATGGTGTGAACTTAGTGAGGGAAAATTTGGGGTGTTTACAACTGCCCTTATTCAAGCATGCGTTAGGTGTGCAGGATGTAAGCGACGGGCTTAACAGACAAACAAGATAACTTGTGGTTGAATACCAAAGACAGTCAAAAATTTGAACTCACTGGGGAGAAGAAGAAAAGGGATATAAATTGTAAAAGACAGTATAGTGATAATAAAGTGCAGGCGATGGAGGACGACCATCGAGCAGAGGACAACTGCTGGGGATAAAGCAATAACGGGGACGACCGACATGCTGGGTAAATAAGAGATCATGATGGGAAAGGCCATCAGGTAAAGATCAAATTAAATCGAGGAGTGATCGAAATGCTACGAAACATTTCAGATTCTTTCTATATGTTACGGGGGAAGGTTATGATGGAATTCCTTGCAAAAATTTATCTCAAAATTAGATTCTCAGAAACTTTTTGAAATACTAGTTTCAGTCAAAAAATTGTAGTATATTATACACAATTTTATACTAATTTCGGCCAAAAAATCAAATGAAATCGAGGATTGTTCGAAATGCTATGAAACTTTTCAGATCCTTTCTATATGTTACGAGGAAAGGTTATGATGGAAGTCAATGCAAAAAAATATGTCAAAATTAGATTCTATGAAACTTTTTGAAATGCTAGTTTAGTTCAAAAACCGTAGTATGTTATACACAATTTTATACTACTTACGATCAATAAAACAAAGTAAATCGAGGATTGTTCGAAATGCTACGAAAATTTTCAGATCCTTTCTATATGTTACGAGGGAATGTTAAGAGGGAAGTCCATGCAAAAAATCATCTCAAATTAGATTCTATGAAACATCTTGAAATACTAGTTTAGGTAAAAAAAATTGTAGTATATGATACACAAATTTATACTAGTTTCGGTCAAAAAATCAAATTAAATCGAGGATTGTTCGAAATACTACGAAACGTTTCAGATCCTTTCTATATGTTAAGAGTGAATGTTAAGAGGGAAGTCCATGCAAAAAATATCTCAAAATTAGATTCTACGAATTTTTTGAAATGCTAGTTTCGGTAAATAAATTGTAGTATATTAAACACAATTTTATACTAGTTTCGGCAAAAAAATCAAATTAAATCGAGGAGTGTTCGAAATGCTACTAAACATTTCAGATCCTTTCTATATGTTACGGGGGAAGGTTATGATGGAATTCCATGCAAAAAATCATCTCAAAATTAGATTCTATGAAACTTTTTGAAATACTATATTCAGTAAAAAAATTGTAGTATATTATACACAATTTTATACTAGTTTCAACCAAAAAATCAAATTAAATCGAGGATTGTTCGAAATGCTACGAAACATTTCAGATCCTTTCTATATGTTACGCGGAAAGGTTATGATGGAAGTCCATGCAAAAAATTATCTAAAAATTAGATTCTATAAAACTTTTTGAAATACTAGTTTCGGTAGAAAAATTGTAGTATATTATACACAATTTTATAATAGTTTCGGTCAAAAAATCAAATTAAATCGAGGATTGTTCGAAATGCTACGAAACTTTTCAGATCCTTTCTATATGTTATGGGGGAAGGTTATGATAGAAGTCCATGCCAGAAATTAACTAAAAATTAGATTCTATGAAACGTTTTGAAATACTAGTTTCGGTAAAAAAATTGTAGTATATTATACATAATTTTATACTAGTTTAGGTCAAAAAAAAAATTAAATCGAGGATTGTTCGAAATGCAACGAAACTTTTCAGATCCATTCTATATGTTAAGAGGGAATGTTTAGAGGGAAGTCGATGCAAAAAATCATCTCGAAATTAGATTCTGCCAAACTTTTTGAAATGCTAGTTTCGGTCAAAAAATTGTAGTAAATTATACAGAATTTTATACTAGTTTCGGCTATAAAATCAAATTAAATCGAGGAGTGATCGAAATGCTACGAAACATTTCAGATTCTTTCTATATGTTAGAGGGGAAGGTTATGATGGAATTCCATGCAAAAATTCATCTCAAAATTAGAATCTATGAAACTTTTTGAAATACTAGTTTCAGTCAGAAAATTGTAGTATATTATACACAATTTTATACTAATTTTGATTAATAAAGCAAATTAAATCGAGGATTGTTCGAAATGCTACGAAACGTTTCAGATCCTTTTTATATGTTACGAGGGAAAGTTAACAGGGAAGTCCATGCAAAAAATTATCTCAAATTAGATTCTATGAAACTTTTTCAAATAATAGTTTAGGTAAAAAAATTTGTAGTATATTATAACAATTTTATACTAGTTTCGGTCAAAAAATCAAATTAAATCGAGGATTGTTCGAAATACTACGAAACTTTTCAGATCCTTTCTATATGTTAACAGGGAATGTTAAGAGGGAAGTCCATGCAAAAAATCATCTCGAAATTAGATTCTGCGAAACTTTTTGATATGCTAGTTTCGGTCAAAATATTTTAGTATATTATACACAATTTTATACTAGTTTCGGCCAAAAAATAAAATTAAATCGAGGAGTGATCAAAATGCTATGAAACATTTTAGATTCTTTCTATATGTTACGTGGGAAGGTTATGATGGAATTCCATGCAAAAATTCATCTCAAAATTAGATTCTATGAAACTTTTTGAAATACTAGTTTAGGTCAGAAAATTGTTGTATATTGTACACAATTTTATACTAGTTTCGGCAAAAAAATCAAATTAAATCGAGTAGTGTTCGAAATGCAACTAAACATTTCAGATCATTTCTATATGTTACGGTGGAAGGTTATGATGGAATTCCATGCAAAAAATCATCTCAAAATTAGAATCAATGAAACTTTTTGAAATACTAGTTTCAGTAAAAATATTGTAGTATATTATACACAATTTTATACTAGTTTCGGCTAAAAAATCAAATTAAATCGAGGATTGTTCGAAATGCTAAGAAACTTTTCAGATCTTTCTATATGTTACGGGGAAAGGTTATGATGGAAGTCCATGCAAAATATTATCTAAAAATTTTCAGATCCATTCTATATGTTAAGAGGGAATGTTAAGAGGGAAGTCCATGCAAAAAATCATCTCGAAATTAGATACTACAAAACTTTTTGAAATGCTAGTTTCGGTCAAAAAACTGTAGTATATTATAAACAATTTTATACTAGTTTCGGCCAAAAAATCAAATTAAATCGAGGAGTGATCGAAATGCTACGAAACATTTTAGATCCTTTCTATATGTTACCGGGGAAGGTTATGATGGAATTCCATGCAAAAAATCATCTCAAAATTAGATTCTATGAAACTTTATGAAATACTAGTTTCATTCAGAAAATGGTAGTATATTATACACAATTTTATACTAGTTTCGGTCAAAAAATAAAATTATATCGAGGATTGTTCGAAATGCTACGAAACTTTTCAGATCCTTTTTATATGTTACGAGGGAAGGTTATGATGGAAGTCCATGCAAAAAATTATCTCAAAATTAGATTCTATGAAACTTTTTGAAATACTAGTTTCGGTAAAAAAAATTGTAGTATATTATACACAATTTTATACTATTTTCGGCCAAAAAATCAAATTAAATTAAGGATTGTTCGAATGCTATGAAACTTTGCAGATTCTTTCTATATGTTACGAGGGAAGGTTATGATGGAAGTCAATGAAAATAATTATGTCAAAATAAGATTATGTGAAACTTTTTGAAATGCTAGTTTAGGTCAAAAAATCGTAGTATATTATACACAATTTTATACTAGTTTCGATTAATTAAACAAATTAAATCGAGGATTGTTCGAAATGCTACAAAACTTTTCAGAACCTTTCTATATGTTATGAGGGAATGTTAAGAGGGAAGTCCATGAAAAAAATTATCTCAAACTAGATTCTATGAAACTTTTTAAAATACTAGTTTAGGTCAAAATATTGTAGTATATTATACACAATTTTATATTAGTTTCGGTAAAAAATCAAATTAATTAGAGGATTGTTCAAAATGCTACGAAACTTTTCAGATCCTTTCTATATATTAAGAGGGAAGTCCATGAAAAAATTTATCTCAAAATAAGATTCTACGAAACTTTTTGAAATGCTAGTTTTGGTAAAAAAAATTTAGTATATTATACACAATTTTATACAAGTTTCAGCATAAAAATCAAATTAAATCGAGCAGTGTTCGAAATTCTACGAAACACTTCAGATCCTTTCTATATGTTACGGGGGTAGGTTATGATGGAATTCCATGCAAAAAATCATCTCAAAATTAGACTCTAAGAAACTTGTTGAAATACTAGTTTTAGTAAAAAAATTATAGTATATTATACAAAATTTTATACTAGTTTCGGTCAAAAAATTAAATTAAATCGAGGATTGTTCGAAATGCTACAAAACTTTTCAGATCCTTTTTATATGTTACGGGGGAAGGTTATGATGAAATCCATGCAAAAAATTATCTCAAAATTAGATTCTATGAAACTTTTTGAAATACTAGTTTCGGTCAAAAAATTGTTGTATATTATACACAATTTTATACTAATTTCGGCCAAAAAATCAAATGAAATCGAGGATTGTTCGAAATGCTATGAAACTTTTAAGATCCTTTTTATATGTTACGAGGGAAGGTTATGATGGAAGTCAATGCAAAAAAATATGTTAAAATTAGATTCTATGAAACTTTTTGAAATGCTAGTTTATGTCAAAAAATCGTAGTATATTATACACAATTTTATACTAGTTTCGATCAATAAAACAAATTAAATCGAGGATTCTTCGAAATGCTACAAAACTTTTTAGATCCTTTCTATATGTTAGAGGGAATGTTAAGAGGGAAGTCCATGTAAAAAAATATCTCAAATTAGATTCTATGAAACGTTTTGAAATACTAGTTTAGGTTAAAAAATTGTAGTATATTATACACAATTTTATACTAGTTTTGGTCAAAAAATCAAATTATATTGAGGATTGTTCAAAATACTACGAAACTTTTCAGATCCTTTCTATATGTTAAGAGGGAAGTCCATGCAAAAAATTATCTCAGAATTAGATTCCACGAAATTTTTTGAATTGATAGTTTCGGTAAAAAAATTGTAGTATATTATACACGATTTTATACTAGTTTCGGCAAAAAAATTAAATTAAATCGAGGAGTGTTCGAAATGCTACTAAACATTTCATATCCTTTCTATATGTTATGGGGGAAGGTTATGACGGAATTCCATGCAAAAAAATCATATCATAATTAGATTCTATGACACTTTTTGAAATACTAGTTTCAGTAAAAAAATTGTAGTATATTATACACAATTTTATACTAGTTTCGGCCAAAAAATCAAATTAAATCGAGGATTGCTCGAAATGCTACGAAACGTTTCAGATCCTTTCTATATGTTACGAGGAAAGGTTATGATGGAAGTCCATGCAAAAAATTATCTCAAAATAGGATTCTACGAAACTTTTTGAAATGCTAGTTTTGGTCAAAATATTGTAGTATATTGTACACAATTTATACTAGTTTCGGCCAAAAAATCAAATTAAATCGAGGAGTGTTCAAAATACTAAGAAACATTCCAGATCCATTCTATATGTTACGGGGGAAGGTTATGATAGAATTCCACTCAAAAAATCATCCCAAAATTAGGTTCTATGAAACTTTTTAAAATACTAGTTTCGGTAAAAAAATTGTTGTATATTATACACAATTTTATACTAGTTTCGGCCAAAAAATTAAATTATATCGAGGAGTGTTCGAAATGCTACGAAACATTTAAAATCCTTTCTATATGTTACAGGGGAAGGTTATGATGGAATTCCATGCAAAAAATCATCTTCAAATTAGATTCTATGAAACTTTTTGAAATCTAGTTTTAGTAAAAAAATTGTAGTATATTATACACAATTTTATACTAGTTTCGATCAAAAAATCAAATTAAATCGAGGAATGTTCGAAATGCTATGAAACTTTTCAAATCCTTTATATATGATACAGGGGAAAGTTATGATGGAATTCCATGCAAATATTCATCTCAAAATTAGATGCTATGAAACTTTTTAAAATGCTAGTTTCGGTCAAAAAATTGTAGTATATCATACACAATTTTATACTAGTTTCAGCCAAAAAATCAAATTAATTCGAGGAGTGTTCGAAATGCTACGAAACATTTCTGATCCTTTCTATATGTTACGGGGGAAGGTTACGATGGAATTCCATGCCAAAAATCATCTCAAAATTAGATTCTAAGAAACTTTTGGAAATACTAGTTTCAGTAGAAAAATTGTAGTATATGATACACAATTTTATACTAGTTTTGGTCATAAAATCAAATTAAATCGAGGATTGTTCGAAATGCTACAAAAATTTTCAGATCCTTTGTATATGTTACGGTGGAAGGTTATGATTGAAGTCCATGCAAAAAATTATCTCAAAATTAGATTCTATGAAACATTTTGAAATACTAGTTTCGGTCAAAAAATTTTAGTATATTATACACAATTTTATACTAGTTTCGGTCAAAAAATCAAATTAAATAGAGGATTGTTAGAAATGCTATGAAACTTTTCAGATCCTTTTTATATGTTACGAGGGAAGGTTATGATGGAAGTCAATGCAAAAAAATATGTCAAAATTAGATTCTATGAAACTTTTTTAAATGCTAGTTTAGGTCAAAAAATCGTAGTATATTATACACAATTTTAAACTAGTTTCGATCAATAAAAACAAATTAAATCGAGGATTGTTCGAAATGCTAAGAAACGTTTCGGATACTTTTTATATGTTACGGGGGTAGTTATGATGGAAGTCCGTGCAAAATATTATCGCAAAATTAGATTCTATGAAACTATTTGAAATACTAGTTTCGGTCAAAACATTGTAGTATATTATACACAATTTTATAATTGTTTCGGACAAAAAATCAAATTAAATCGAGGATTGTTCGAAATGCTACGAAACTTTTCAGATCCTTTCTATATGTTACGGGGAAATGTTATGATGGAAGTCCATGCAAAAAATTATCTAAAAATTAGATTCATTTGAACCTTTTTGAAATACTAGTTTCGGTCAAAAAATTGTAGTATATTATAAAATTTTTTATAATAGGTTCGACCAAAAAATCAAATAAAATCGAGGATTTTTCGAAATGCGACGAAACTTTTTAGATACTTTCTATATGTTACAGGGGAAGGTTATAATGGATGTCCATGCAAAAAATTATCTAAAAATTAGATTCTATGAAACTTTTTGAAATACTAGTTTCGGTCAAAAAATTGTAGTATATTATACACTATTTTATACTAGTTTCGGTCAAAAAAACAAATTAAATCGAGGATTGTTCGAAATGTAACAAACATTTTCAGATCCATTCTATATGTTAAGAGGGTATGTTAAGAGGGAAGTCCATGCAAAAAATTATCTCCAAATTAGGTTCTACGAAACTTTTTGAAATGCTAGTTTCGGTCAAAAAATTGTAGTATATTATACACAATTTTATACTAGTTTTGGCAAAAAAATCAAATTAAATCGAGGAGTGATGGAAATTTTACGAAACATTTCAGATCCTTTCTATATTTTACGGGGGAAGGTTATGATGGAATTCCAGGCAAAAAATCATCTCAAAATTAGATTCTATGAAACTTTTTGAAATACTAGTTTCAGTCAGAAAATTGTAGTATATTATACACAATTTTAAACTAGTTTCGGTCAAAAAATCAAATTAAATCGAGGATTGTTCGAAATGCTACGATACTTTTCAGATCCTTTTTATATGTTACGGGGGAAGGTTATGATGGAAGTCAATGTAAAAATTATGTCAAAATTAGATTCTATGAAGCTTTTTGAATTGCTAGTTTAGGTCAAAAAATCGTACTATATTATACACAATTTTATACTAGTTTCGATCAATAAAAACAAATTAAATTGAGGATTGTTCGAAATGCTATGAAACTTTTCATACCCTTTCTATATGTTACGAAGGATTGTTAAGAGGGAAGTCCATTTAAAAATTTATCTCAAATTAGATTTTATGAAACTTTTTGAAATACTAGTTTCGGTCAAATAATTGTAGTATATTATACACAATTTTATACTAGTTTTGGTCAAAAAATTAAATTAAATCGAGGATAGTTCGAAATACTACGAAACATTTCAGATCCATTCTATATGTTACGGGGGAAGGTTATGATGGAATTACATGCAAATAATTATCTCAAAATTAGATTCTATGAATTATTTTTGTAAATACTAGTTTCAGTAAAAAAATTGTAGTATATTAATAAATAATTTTATACTAGTTTCAGCCAAAAAATCAAATTAAATCGATGCTTGTTCAAAATGCTACGAAACTTTTCAGATCCTTTCTATATGTTACGGGGGATGGTTATGATGGAAGTCCATGCAAAATATTATCTCAAAATTAGATTCTATGAAACTTTTTGAAATACCAGTTTCGGTAAAAAAAATTGTAGTATATTATACACAATTTTATACTAGTTTCGGTCAAAAAAACAAATTAAATCGAGGATTGTTCGAAATGTAAGAAACATTTTCAGATCCATTCTATATGTTAAGAGGGAAGTCCATGCAAAAAATTATCTCCAAATTAGGTTCTACGAAACTTTTTGAAATGCTAGTTTCGGTCAAAAAATTGTAGTATATTATACACAATTTTATACTAGTTTTGGCCAAAAAATCAAATTAAATCGAGGAGTGATGGAAATTCTACGAAACATTTCAGATCCTTTCTATATTTTACGGGGGAAGGTTATGATGGAATTCCAGGAAAAAAATCATCTCAAAATTAGATTCTATGAAACTTTTTGAAATACTAGTTTCAGTTAGAAAATTGTAGTATATTATACACAATTTTAAACTAGTTTCGGTCAAAAAATCAAATTAAATCGAGGATTGTTCGAAATGCTACGATACTTTTCAGATCCTTTTTATATGTTACGGGGGAAGGTTATGATGGAAGTCAATGTAAAAATTATGTCAAAATTAGATTCTATGAAACTTTTTGAATTGCAAGTTTAGGTCAAAAAATCGTACTATATTATACACAATTTTATACTAGTTTCGATCAATAAAAACAAATTAAATTGAGGATTGTTCGAAATGCTATGAAACTTTTCAGACCCTTTCTATATGTTACGAAGGATTGTTAAGAGGGAAGTCCATTTAAAAATTTATCTCAAATTAGATTTTATGAAACTTTTTGAAATACTAGTTTCGGTCAAATAATTGTAGTATATTATACACAATTTTATACTAGTTTTGGTCAAAAAATTAAATTAAATCGAGGATAGTTCGAAATACTACGAAACATTTCAGATACATTCTATATGTTACGGGGGAAGGTTATGATGGAATTACATGCAAATAATTATCTCAAAATTATATTCTATGAATTATTTTTGTAAATACTAGTTTCAGTAAAAAAATTGTAGTATATTAATACACAATTTTATACTAGTTTCAGCCAAAAAATCAAATTAAATCGATGCTTGTTCAAAATGCTACGAAACTTTTCAGATCCTTTCTATATGTTACGGGGGATGGTTATGATGGAAGTCCATGCAAAATATTATCTCAAAATTAGATTCTATGAAACTTTTTGAAATACCAGTTTCGGTAAAAAAAATTGAAGTATATTATACACAATTTTATACTAGTTTCGGACAAAAAATCAAATTAAATCGATGATTGTTCAAAATGCTACGAAACTTTTCAGATGCTTTTTATATGTTACGGGGGTAGTTATGATGAAAGTCCTTGCCAAAAATTATCTCAAAATAAGATTCTATGAAACTTTTTGAAATATTAGTTTCGGTAAAAAAAATTTAGTATATTATACACAGTTTTATACTAGTTTCAGTCAAAAAATCAAAATATATCGAGGACTGTTCGAAATCCTACGGAACATTTCAGATCCTTTCTATATGTTAAGAGGGAATGTTTAGTGGGAAGTCCATGCAAAAAATTATCCCAAAAGTAGAATCTACGATTTTTTTTGAAATGCTAGTTTCGGTCAAAAAATTTTAGTATATTATACACGATTTTATATTAGTTTCGGCCAAAAAATTAAATTAAATCGAGGAGTGTTCGAAAGCTACTAAACATTTCAGATCCTTTCTATATGTTACGGGGGAAGGTTGTGATGAAATTCCATGCAAAAATTCATCTAAAAATTAGATTCTATGAAACTTTTTGAAATACTAGTTTCAGTCAAAAAATTGTAGTATATTATACACAATTTTATTCTAGTTTCGGCCAACAAATCAAATTAAATCGAGGATTGTTCGAAATGCTATGAAACTTTTCAGATCCTTTCTATATGTTACGGGGAAAGGTTATGATGGAAGTCCATGCAAAAAATTATCTAAAAATTAGATTCTATGAAACTTTTTGAAATACTAGTTTCGGTCAAAAAATTGTAGTATATTATACAAAATTTTATAATAGTTTCGGCCAAAAAATCAAATTAAATCGAGGATTGTTTGAAATGCGACGAAACTTTTCAGATACTTTCTTTATGTTACAGGGGAAGGTTATGATGGAAGTCCATGCAAAAAATTATCTCGAAATTAGATTCTATGAAACTTTTTGAAATACTAGTTTCAGTATAAAAATTGTACTATATTATACACAATTTTATACTAGTTTCGGTCAAAAAAACAAAATTAAATCGAGGATTGTTCGAAATGCAACAAATGTTTTTAGATCCAATCTATATGTTAAGAGGGTATGTTAAGAGGGAAGTCCATGCAAAAAATTATCTCCAAATTAGATTCTGTGAATCTTTTTGAAATGCCAGTTTCGGTCATAAAATTGTAGTATATTATACACAAATTTATATTAGTTTCGGCCAAAAAATCTAATTAAATCGAGGAGTGATGGAAATGCTACGAAACATTTCAGATCCTTTCTATATTTATGGGGGAAGGCTATGATGGAATTCCAGGCAAAAAATAATCTCAAAATTAGATTCTATGAAACTTTTTGAAATACTAGTTTCAGTCAGAAATTAGTAGTATATTATACACAATTTTTAACTAGTTTCGGTCAAAAAATCAAATTAAATCGAGGATTGTTCGAAATGCTACGATACTTTTCAGATCCTTTTTATATGTTACGGGGGAAGGTTATGATGGAAGTCCATGCAAAAAATTCTCTCAAAATTAGATTCTATCAAACTTTTTGAAATACTAGTTTCGGTGAAAAAATTGTAGTATATTATTCACAATTTTATACTAGTTTCGGCCAAAAAATCAAATTAAATTGAGGATTGTTCGAAATGCTATGAAACTTTTCAGATCCTTTCTATATGTTACGAGGGAAGGTTATGATGGAAGTCAATGAAAAAAATTATGTCAAAATTAGATTCTATGAAACTTTTTGAAATGCTAGTTTAGGGCAAAAAATCATAGTATATTAAACACAATTTTATACGAGTTTCGATCAATAAAACAAATTAAATAGAGGATTGTTCGAAATGCTACGAAACTTTTCAGTTTCTATATGTTACGAGGGAATGTTAACAGGGTAGTCCATGCAAAAAATGATCTCAAATTAGATTCTAGGAAACTTTTTGAAATAATAGTTTAGTTAAAAAAAATTGTAGTATATTATACTACATTTTATACTAGTTTCGGTCAAAAAATCAAATTAAATCGAGGATTGTTCGAAATACTAAGAAACTTATCAGATCCTTTCTATATGTTAAGAGGGAAGTCCATGCAAAAAATTATCTCAAACTTAAATTCTACAAAATTTTTTGAAATGCTAGTTTTTGTAAAAAAAATTGTAGTATATTATACACGATTTTATACTAGTTTCGGCAAAAAATTCAAATTAAATCAAGGATTGTTCGAAATGCTACGAAACTTTTCAGATCCTTTCTATATGTTACGGTGGAAGGTTATGATGGAATTCCATGCAAAAAATCATATCAAAATTAGAATCTATGAAAATTTTTGAAATACTAGTTTCAGTCAAAAAATTGTAGTATATTATACACAATTTTATACTAGTTTCGGCCAAAAAATCAAATTAAATAGAGGATTGTTCGAAATGCTACGAAACTTTTCAGATCCTTTTTATATGCTACGGGGAAAGGTTATGATGGAAGTCCATGCAAAAAATTATCTAAGAATTAGATTCTATGAAATTTTTTGTAAAACTAGTTTCGGTCAAAAAATTGTAGTATATTACACAATTTTATACTAGTTTCGGCCAAAAAAACAAATTAAATCGAGGATTGTTAGAAATGTAACAAAACTTTTCAGATCCATTCTATATGTTAAGAGGGTATGTTAAGAGGGAAGTCCATGCAAAAAATAATCTCCAAATTAGATTCTACGAAACTTTTTGAAATGTTAGTTTCGGTCAAAAAATTGTAGTATATAATACATAATTTTATACTATTTCGGCCGAAAAATCAAATTAAATCGAGGATTGATGGAAATGCTACGAAACATTTCAGATCCTTTCTATATGTTACGGGGGAAAGTTATGATGGAATTCCATGCAAAAAATAATCTCAAAATTAGATTCTATGAAACTTTTTGAAATACTAGTTTTAGTCAGAAAATTGTAGTATAAAAAATCAAATTAATTCGAGGATTGTTCGAAATGCTACGATACTTTTCAGATGCTTTTTATATGTTACGGGGGAAGGTTATGATGGATGTCCATGTAAAAAAATCTATCAAAATTAGATTCTATGAAACTTTTTGAAATACTAGTTTCGGTCAAAAAATTGTAGTATATTATACACAATTTTATACTAGTATCGGCAAAAAAATCAAATTAAATTGAGGATTGTTCGAAATGCTTTGAAACTTTTCAGATCCTTTCTATATATTACGAGGGAAGGTTATGATGGAAGTCAATGAAAAAATTTATGTCAAAATTAGATTCTATGAAACTTTTTTAAATGCTAGTTTAGGTCAAAATATCTTAGTATATTATACACAATTTTATACTAGTTTCGATCAATAAAACAAATTAAATCGAGGATTGTTCGAAATGCTACGAAATTTTCAGAACCTTTCTATATGTGACGAGGGAATGTTAAGAGGGTAGTCCATGCAAAAAATGATCTCAAATTAGATTATATGAAACTTTTTGAAATACTAGTTTCGGTCAAAAAATCAAATTAAATCGAGGATTGTTCGAAATACTATGAAACTTATCAGATCCTTTCTCTATGTTAAGAGGGAAGTCCATGCAAAAAATTATCTCAAAATTAGATTCTACGAAATTTTTTGAAATGCTAGTTTTTGTTAAAAAAATATTAGTATATTATACACAATTTTATACTAGTTTCGGCAAAAAAATCAAATTAAATCGAGGAGTTTTCGAAATGATACGAAACGTTTCAGATCCTTTCTATATGATACGTGGAAAGGTTATGATGGAAATCTATGCAAAAAATTATCTAAAAATTAGAATCTATGAAACTTTTTGAAATACTAGTTTCAGTCAAAAAATTGTAGTATATTATACACAATTTTATACTAGTTTTGGCCAAAAAATCAAATTAAATAGAGGATTGTTCGAAATGCTATGAAACATTTCAGATCCTTTCTATATGTTACGGGGAAAGGTTATGATGGAAGTCCATGCAAAAAATTATCTAAAAATTAGATTCTATGAAATTTTTTGAAAAACTAGTTTTTGTAAAAAAATGTAGCATATTATACACAATTTTATACTAGTTTCGGCCAAAAAAAAAAATTAAATCGAGGATTGTTCGAAATGTAACAACTTTTCAGATCCATTTTATATGTTAAGAGGGTATGTTAAGAGGGAAGTCCATGCAAAAAATAATCTCCAAATTAGATTCTACAAAACTTTTTGAAATGCTAGTTTCGGTCAAAAAATTGTAGTATATTATACATAATTTTATACAAATTTCGGCCAAAAAATCAAATTAAATCGAGGAGTGATGGAAATGCTACGAAACATTTCAGATCCTTTGTATATGTTACGGGGGAAGGTTATGATTGAATTCCATGAAAAAAATAATCTCAAAATTAGATTCTATAAAACTTTTTGAAATACTAGTTTCAGTTAGAAAATTGTAGTATATTATACGCAATTTTAAACTAGTTTCGGTCAAAAAATCAAATTAATTCGAGGATTGTTCGAAATGCTACGATACTTTTCAGATCCTTTTTATATGTTACGGGGGAAGGTTATGATGGAGTTCCATGCAAAAAATTCTCTCAAAATTAGATTCTATGAAACTTTTTGAAATACTAGTTTCGGTTAAAAAATTGTAGTATATTATACACAATTTTATACTAGTTTCGGCCAAAAAATCAAATTAAATTGAGGATTGTTTGAAATGCTATGAAACTTTTTAGGTCCTTTCTATATGTTACGAGGGAAGGTTATGATGGAAGTCAATGAAAAAAATTATGTCAAAATTAGATTCTATGAAATTTTTTGAAATGCTAGTTTAGGTCAAAATATATTAGTATATTATACACAATTTTATACTAGTTTCGATCAATAAAACAAATTAAATCGAGGATTGTTCGAAATGCTACGAAACTTTTCAGAACCTTTCTATATGTTACGAGGGAATGTTAAGAGGGAAGTCCATGCAAAAAATTATCTAAAATTAGATTCTATGAAACTTTTTGAACTACTAGTTTCGGTCAAAAAATTGTAGTATATTATACACTATTTTATACTAGTTTCTACCAAAAAATCAAATTAAATTGAGGATTGTTCGAGGCAAGGTTATGATGGAAGTCAATGAAAAAAATTATGTCAAAATTAGATTCTATAAAACTTTTTGAAATGCTAGTTTCAGTTAGAAAATTGTAGTATATTATACGCAATTTTAACCTAGTTTCGGTCAAAAAATCAAATTAAATGGAGGATTGTTCGAAATGGTACAATAATTTTCAGATCCTTTTTATATGTTACGGGGGAAGGTTATGATGGAATTCCATGCAAAAAATTCTCTCAAAATTAGATTCTATGAAATTTTTTCAAATACTAGTTTCGGCCAAAATTATTTTGTATATTATACATTATTTTATACTAGTTTCGGCCAAAAAATCAAATTAAATCAAGGATTGTTCGAAATGCTACGAAACGATTCAGTTCCTTTCTATATGTTACGAGGAAAGGTTATGATGGAAGTCCATGCAAAAAATTATCTAAAATATAGATTCTATGAAACTTTTTGAAATAGTAGTTTCTGTAGAAAAATTGTAGTATATTATCCACAATTTTATAATAGTTTTGGCCAAAAAATCAAATTAAATCGAGGATTGTTCGAAATGCTACGAAACTTTTCGGATCCTTTCTATATGTTACAGGGAAGGTTATGATGGAATTCCATGCAAAAAATCATCTCAAAATTAGAATCTATGAAACTTTTTGAAATACTAGTTTCAGTCAAAAAATTGTAGTATATTATACACAATTTTATACTAGTTTCGGCCAAAAAACCAAATTAAATCGAGGATTGTTCGAAATGTAACAAAACTTTTCAGATCCCTTATATATGTTAAGAGGGTATGTTAAGAGGGAAGTCAATGCAAAAAATAATCTCCAAATTAGATTCTACGAAACTTTTTGAAAGGCTAGTTACGGTCAAAAAATTGTAGTATATTATACATAATTTTATACTAGTTTCGGCCAAAAAATCAAATTAAATCGAGGAATGATGGAAATGCTACGAAACATTTCAGATCCTTTATATATGTTACGGGGGAAGGCTATGATGGAATTCCTTGCAAAAAATAATCTCAAAATTAGATTCTATGAAACTTTTTGAAATACTAGTTTCAGTAAGAAAATTGTAGTATATTGTACACAATTTTAAACTAGTTTCGGTCAAAAAATCAAATTAATTCGAGGATAGTTCGAAATAATACGATACTTTTCAGATCCTTTTTATATGTTACGGGGGAAGGTTATGATGGAAGTCCATGCAAAAAATTCTCTCAAAATTAGATTTTATTAAACTTTTTGATATACTAGTTTCGTTCAAAAAATTGTAGTATATTATACACAATTTTATACTAGTTTCGGCAAAAAAATCAAATTAAATTGAGGATTGTTCGAAATGCTATGAAACTTTTCAGATTCTTTCTATATGTTACGAGGGAAGGTTATAATGGAAGTCAATGAAAAATATTATGTCAAAATTAGATTGTATGAAATTTTTTGAAATGCTAGTTTAGGTCAAAATATCTTAGTATATTATACACAATTTTATACTAGTTTCGATCAATAAAACAAATTAAATAGAGGATTGTTCGAAATGCTACGAAACTTTTCAGAACCTTTCAATATGTTACGAGGGAATGTTAAGTGGGAAGTCCATGCAAAACATTATCGAAAATTAGATTCTATGAAACTTTTTGAAATAAAAGTTTCGGTCAAAAAATTGTAGTATATTATACACAATTTTATACTAGTTTCGACCAAAAAATCAAATTAAATTGAGGATTGTTCAAAATACTATGAAACTTTTCAGATCCTTTCTATATGTTAAGAGGGAAGTCCATGCAAAAATCATCTCGAAATGAGATTCAGCGAAACTTTTTGAAATGCTAGTTTCGGTCAAAAAATTGTAGTATATGATACACAATTTTATACTAGTTTCGGCAAAAAAATCAAATTAAATCGAAGAGTGATCGAAATGCAACGAAACATTTTAGATTTTTTCTATATGTTACGGGGGAAGGTTTTGATGGAATTCCATGCAAAAATTCATCTCAAATTAGATTCTATGAAACTTTTTGAAATACTAGTTTCAGTCAAAAAAATTGTAGTATATTATACACAATTTAATACTAGATTCGGCAAAAAAAATCAAATTAAATCGAGGAGTGTTCGAAATGCTACTAAACATTTCAGATCCTTTCTATATGTTATGGGGGATGGTTATGATGGAATTCCATGCAAAAAATCATCTCAAAATTAGAATCTATGAAACTTTTTGAAATATTAGTTTATGTAAAAAAATTGTAGTATATTATACACAATTTTATACTAGTTTCGGCCATAAAATCAAATTAAATCGCGGATTGTTCGAAAAGCTATGAAACTTTTCAAATCCTTTCAATATGTTACGGGGAAAGGTTATGATGGAAGTCCATGCAAAAAATTATCTAAAAATTAAATTCTATGAAATTTTTTGAAAAACTAGTTTCGGTCAAAAAATTGTAGTATATTTTACATAATTTTATACTAGTTTCGACCAAAAAATCAAATCTAATTGAGGATTGTTCGAAATGCTATGAAACTTTTCAGATCCTTTCTATATGTTAAGAGGGAAGGTTAAAAGGGAAGTCCATGCAAAAATCATCTCGAAATGAGATTCTGCGAAACTTTTTGAAATGCTAGTTTCGGTCAAAAAATTGTAGTATATTATACACAATTTTATACTAGTTTCGGCCAAAAAATCAAATTAAATCGAAGAGTGATCGAAATGCTACGAAACATTTTATATTCTTTCTATATGTTACGGGGGAAGGTTTTGATGGAATTCCATGCAAAAATTTATCTCAAAATTAGATTCTATGAAAGTTTTTGAAATACTAGTTTCAGTCAGAAAATTGTAGTATATTATACACAATTTAATACTAGATTCGGCAAAAAAAATCAAATTAAATCGAGGAGTGTTCAAAATGCTACTAAACATTTCAGATCCTTTCTATATGTTATGGGGGATGGTTATGATGGAATTCCATGCAAAAAGTCATCTCAAAATTAGAATCTATGAAACCTTTTGAAATACTAGTTTCAGTCAAAAAATTGTAGTATTATACACAATTTTATACTAGTTTCGGCCATAAAATTAAATTAAATCGAGGATTGTTCGAAATGCTATGAAACTTTTCAAATCCTTTCAATATGTTATGGGGAAAGGTTATGATGGAAGTCCATTGAAAAAATTATCTTAAAATTAGATTCTATGAAATTTTTTGAAAAACTAGTTTCGGTCAAAAAATTGTAGTATATTATACACAATTTTATACTAGTTTCGGCCAAAAAAAAATTAAATCGAGGATTGTTCGGAATGTAACAAAACTCTTCAGATCCATTCTATATGTTAAGAGGGTATGTTAAGAGGGAAGTTCATGCAAAAAATAATCTTCAAATTAGATTCTACGAAACTTTTTGAAATGCTAGTTTCGGTCAAAAACTTGTAGTATATTATACAAAATTTTATACTAGTTTCGGCCAAAAATTCAAATTAAATCGAGGATTGTTCGAAATGCTACGAAACTTTTCAGATCCTTTCTATATGTTACGGGGAAGGTTATGATGGAATTCCATGCAAAAAATCATCTCAAAATTAGAATCTATGAAACTTTTTGAAATACTAGTTTCAATCAAAAAATTGTAGTATATTATACACAATTTTATACTAGTTTCGGCCTAAAAAACAAATTAAATCGAGGATTGTTCGAAATGTAACAAAACTTTTCAGATCCCTTATATATGTTAAGAGGGTATGTTAAGAGGGAAGTCAATGCAAATAATAATCTCCAAATTAGATTCTACAAAACTTTTTGAAAGGCTAGTTTCGTTCAAAAAATTGTAGTATATTATACACAATTTTATACTAGTTTCGGCAAAAAAATCATATTAAATTGAGGATTGTTCGAAATGCTATGAAACTTTTCAGATCCTTTATATATGTTACGAGGGAAGGTTATGATGGAAGTCAATGAAAAAAATATGTCAAAATTAGATTCTATGAAACTTTTTGAAATGCTAGTTTAGTTCAAAATATCTTAGTATATTATACACAATTTTATACAAGTTTCGATCAATAAAACAAATTAAATAGAGGATTGTTCGAAATGCTACGAAACTTCTCAGAACCTTTCTATATGTTACGAGGGAATGTTAAGAGGGAAGTTCATGCAAAACATTATCGAAAATTAGATTCTATGAAACTTTTTGAAATATTAGTTTCGGTCAAAAAATTGTAGTATATTATACACAATTTTATACTAGTTTCGACCAAAAAATCAAATTAAATTGAGGATTGTTCAAAATACTATGAAACTTTTCAGATCCTTTCTATTGTTAAGAGGGAAGGTTAAGAGGGAAGTCCATGCAAAAATCATCTCGAAATGAGATTCAGCGGAACTTTTTGAAATGCTAGTTTCGGTCAAAAAATTGTAGTATATGATACACAATTTTATACTAGTTTCGGCCAAAAAATCAAATTAAATCGAAGAGTGATCGAAATGCAACGAAACATTTTAGATTTTTTCTATATGTTACGGGGGAAGGTTTTGATGGAATTCCATGCAAAAATTCATCTCAAATTAGATTCTATGAAACTTTTTGAAATACTAGTTTCAGTCAGAAAATTGTAGTATATTATACACAATTTAATACTAGATTCGGCAAAAAAAATCAAATTAAATCGAGGAGTGTTCGAAATGCTACTAAACATTTCAGATCCTTTCTATATGTTATGGGGGATGGTTATGATGGAATTCCATGCAAAAAATCATCTCAAAATTAGAATCTATGAAACTTTTTGAAATACTAGTTTCAGTAAAAAAATTGTAGTATATTATACACAATTTTATACTAGTTTCGGCCATAAAATCAAATTAAATCGCGGATTGTTCGAAAAGCTATGAAACTTTTCAAATCCTTTCAATATGTTACGGGGAAAGGTTATGATGGAAGTCCATGCAAAAAATTATCTAAAAATTAGATTCTATGAAATTTTTTGAAAAACTAGTTTCGGTCAAAAAATTGTAGTATATTTTACACAATTTTATACTAGTTTCGGCCAAAAAAAAATTAAATCGAGTATTGTTCGAAATGCAACAAAACTTTTCAGATCCATTCTATATGTTAAGAGGGTATGTTAAGAGGGAAGTCCATGCAAAAAATAATCTCCAAATTAGATTCTACGAAACTTTTTGAAATGCTAGTTTCGGTCAAAAAATTATAGTATATTATACACAATTTTATACTAGTTTTGGCTAAAAAATTAAATTAAATCGAGGAGTGATGGAAATGCTACGAAACATTTCAGATCCTTTCTATATGTTACAGGGGATGGTTATATTGAATTCCATGAAAAAAATAATCTCAATATTAGATTCTATGGAACTTTTTGAAATACTAGTTTCAATTAGAAAATTGTAGTATATTATACGCAATTTTAAACTAGTTTCGTTCAAAAAATCAAATTAAATCGAGGATTGTTCGAAATGCTACGATACTTTTCAGCTCCTTTTTATATGTTACGGGGGAAGGTTATGATGGAATTCCATGCAAAAAATTCGCTCAAAATTAGATTCTATGAAAAGTTTTCAAATACTAGTTTCGGCCTAAATTATTTTGTATATTATACACTATTTTATACTAGTTTCGGCCAAAAAATCAAATTAAATCAAGGATTGTTCGAAATGCTACGAAACGATTCATATCCTTTCTATATGTTACGGGGAAAGGTTATGATGGAAGTCCATGCAAAAAATTATCGAAAAATTAGATTCTATGAAACTTTTTGAAATAGTAGTTTCGGTAGAAATATTGTAGTATATTATACACAATTTTATAATAGTTTCGGCCAAAAATTCAAATTAAATCGAGGATTGTTCGAAATGCTACGAAACTTTTCAGATCCTTTCTATATGTTACGGGGAAGGTTATGATGGAATTCCATGCAAAAAATCATCTCAAAATTAGAATCTATGAAACTTTTTGAAATACTAGTTTCAATCAAAAAATTGTAGTATATTATACACAATTTTATACTAGTTTCGGCCTAAAAAACAAATTAAATCGAGGATTGTTTGAAATGTAACAAAACTTTTCAGATCCCTTATATATGTTAAGAGGGTATGTTAAGAGGGAAGTCAATGCAAATAATAATCTCCAAATTAGATTCTACAAAACTTTTTGAAAGGCTAGTTTCGGTCAAAAAATTGTAGTATATTATATATAATTTTATACTAGTTTCGGCCAAAAAATCAAATTAAATCGAGGAATGATGGAAATGCTACGAAATATTTCAGATCCTTTATATATGTTACGGGGGAAGGTTATGAAGGAATTTCATGCAAAAAATAATCTCAAAATTAGATTCTATGAAACTTTTTGAAATACTAGTTTCAGTAAGAAAATTGTAGTATATTATACACAATTTTAAACTCGTTTCGGTCAAAAAATCAAATTAATTCGAGGATAGTTCGAAATAATACAATACTTTTCAGATCCTTTTTATATGTTACGGGGGAAGGTTATGATGGAAGTCCATGCAAAATATTCTCTCAAAATTAGATTCTATGAGACTTTTTGATATACTAGTTTCGTTCAAAAAATTGTAGTATATTATACACAATTTTATACTAGTTTCGGCAAAAAAATCAAATTAAATTGAGGATTGTTCGAAATGCTATGAAACTTTTCAGATCCTTTCTATATGTTACGAGGGAAGGTTATGATGGAAGTCAATGAAAAAAATTATGTCAAAATTAGATTCTATGAAACTTTTTGAAATGCTAGTTTAGTTCAAAATATCTTAGTATATTATACACAATTTTATACAAGTTTCGATCAATAAAACAAATTAAATAGAGGATTGTTCGAAATGCTACGAAACTTTTCAGAACCTTTCTATATGTTACGAGGGAATGTTAAGAGGGAAGTTCATGCAAAACATTATCGAAAATTAGATTCTATGAAACTTTTTGAAATATTAGTTTCGGTCAAAAAATTGTAGTATATTATACACAATTTTATACTAGTTTCGACCAAAAAATCAAATTAAATTGAGGATTGTTCAAAATACTATGAAACTTTTCAGATCCTTTCTATATGTTAAGAGGGAAGGTTAAGAGGGAAGTCCATGCAAAAATCATCTCGAAATGAGATTCAGCGAAACTTTTTGAAATGCTAGTTTCGGTCAAAAAATTGTAGTATATGATACACAATTTTATACTAGTTTCGGCCAAAAAATCAAATTAAATCGAAGAGTGATCGAAATGCAACGAAACATTTTAGGTTATTTCTATATGTTACGGGGGAAGGTTTTGATGGAATTCCATGCAAAAATTCATCTCAAATTAGATTCTATGAAACTTTTTGAAATACTAGTTTCAGTCAGAAAATTGTAGTATATTATACACAATTTAATACTAGATTCGGCAAAAAAAATCAAATTAAATCGAGGAGTGTTCGAAATGCTACTAAACATTTCAGATCCTTTCTATATGTTATGGGGGATGGTTATGATGGAATTCCATGCAAAAAGTCATCTCAAAATTAGAATCTATGAAACCTTTTGAAATACTAGTTTCAGTCAAAAAATTGTAGTATTATACACAATTTTATACTAGTTTCGGCCATAAAATTAAAATAAATCGAGGATTGTTCGAAATGCTATGAAACTTTTCAAATCCTTTCAATATGTTATGGGGAAAGGTTATGATGGAAGTCCATTGAAAAAATTATCTTAAAATTAGATTCTATGAAATTTTTTGAAAAACTAGTTTCGGTCAAAAAATTGTAGTATATTATACACAATTTTATACTAGTTTCGGCCAAAAAAAAATTAAATCGAGGATTGTTCGGAATGTAACAAAACTCTTCAGATCCATTCTATATGTTAAGAGGGTATGTTAAGAGGGAAGTTCATGCAAAAAATAATCTTCAAATTAGATTCTACGAAACTTTTTGAAATGCTAGTTTCGGTCAAAAACTTGTAGTATATTATACAAAATTTTATACTAGTTTCGGCCAAAAATTCAAATTAAATCGAGGATTGTTCGAAATGCTACGAAACTTTTCAGATCCTTTCTATATGTTACGGGGAAGGTTATGATGGAATTCCATGCAAAAAATCATCTCAAAATTAGAATCTATGAAACTTTTTGAAATACTAGTTTCAATCAAAAAATTGTAGTATATTATACACAATTTTATACTAGTTTCGGCCTAAAAAACAAATTAAATCGAGGATTGTTCGAAATGTAACAAAACTTTTCAGATCCCTTATATATGTTAAGAGGGTATGTTAAGAGGGAAGTCAATGCAAATAATAATCTCCAAATTAGATTCTACAAAACTTTTTGAAAGGCTAGTTTCGTTCAAAAAATTGTAGTATATTATACACAATTTTATACTAGTTTCGGCAAAAAAATCAAATTAAATTGAGGATTGTTCGAAATGCTATGAAACTTTTCAGATCCTTTCTATATGTTACGAGGGAAGGTTATGATGGAAGTCAATGAAAAAAATTATGTCAAAATTAGATTCTATGAAACTTTTTGAAATGCTAGTTTAGTTCAAAATATCTTAGTATATTATACACAATTTTATACAAGTTTCGATCAATAAAACAAATTAAATAGAGGATTGTTCGAAATGCTACGAAACTTTTCAGAACCTTTCTATATGTTACGAGGGAATGTTAAGAGGGAAGTTCATGCAAAACATTATCGAAAATTAGATTCTATGAAACTTTTTGAAATATTAGTTTCGGTCAAAAAATTGTAGTATATTATACACAATTTTATACTAGTTTCGACCAAAAAATCAAATTAAATTGAGGATTGTTCAAAATACTATGAAACTTTTCAGATCCTTTCTATATGTTAAGAGGGAAGGTTAAGAGGGAAGTCCATGCAAAAATCATCTCGAAATGAGATTCAGCGAAACTTTTTGAAATGCTAGTTTCGGTCAAAAAATTGTAGTATATGATACACAATTTTATACTAGTTTCGGCCAAAAAATCAAATTAAATCGAAGAGTGATCGAAATGCAACGAAACATTTTAGATTTTTTCTATATGTTACGGGGGAAGGTTTTGATGGAATTCCATGCAAAAATTCATCTCAAATTAGATTCTATGAAACTTTTTGAAATACTAGTTTCAGTCAGAAAATTGTAGTATATTATACACAATTTAATACTAGATTCGGCAAAAAAAATCAAATTAAATCGAGGAGTGTTCGAAATGCTACTAAACATTTCAGATCCTTTCTATATGTTATGGGGGATGGTTATGATGGAATTCCATGCAAAAAATCATCTCAAAATTAGAATCTATGAAACTTTTTGAAATACTAGTTTCAGTAAAAAAATTGTAGTATATTATACACAATTTTATACTAGTTTCGGCCATAAAATCAAATTAAATCGCGGATTGTTCGAAAAGCTATGAAACTTTTCAAATCCTTTCAATATGTTACGGGGAAAGGTTATGATGGAAGTCCATGCAAAAAATTATCTAAAAATTAGATTCTATGAAATTTTTTGAAAAACTAGTTTCGGTCAAAAAATTGTAGTATATTTTACACAATTTTATACTAGTTTCGGCCAAAAAAAAATTAAATCGAGTATTGTTCGAAATGCAACAAAACTTTTCAGATCCATTCTATATGTTAAGAGGGTATGTTAAGAGGGAAGTCCATGCAAAAAATAATCTCCAAATTAGATTCTACGAAACTTTTTGAAATGCTAGTTTCGGTCAAAAAATTATAGTATATTATACACAATTTTATACTAGTTTTGGCTAAAAAATTAAATTAAATCGAGGAGTGATGGAAATGCTACGAAACATTTCAGATCCTTTCTATATGTTACAGGGAATGGTTATATTGAATTCCATGAAAAAAATAATCTCAATATTAGATTCTATGGAACTTTTTGAAATACTAGTTTCAGTTAGAAAATTGTAGTATATTATACGCAATTTTAAACTAGTTTCGTTCAAAAAATCAAATTAAATCGAGGATTGTTCGAAATGCTACGATACTTTTCAGCTCCTTTTTATATGTTACGGGGGAAGGTTATGATGGAATTCCATGCAAAAAATTCGCTCAAAATTAGATTCTATGAAAAGTTTTCAAATACTAGTTTCGGCCTAAATTATTTTGTATATTATACACTATTTTATACTAGTTTCGGCCAAAAAATCAAATTAAATCAAGGATTGTTCGAAATGCTACGAAACGATTCATATCCTTTCTATATGTTACGGGGAAAGGTTATGATGGAAGTCCATGCAAAAAATTATCGAAAAATTAGATTCTATGAAACTTTTTGAAATAGTAGTTTCGGTAGAAATATTGTAGTATATTATACACAATTTTATAATAGTTTCGGCCAAAAATTCAAATTAAATCGAGGATTGTTCGAAATGCTACGAAACTTTTCAGATCCTTTCTATATGTTACGGGGAAGGTTATGATGGAATTCCATGCAAAAAATCATCTCAAAATTAGAATCTATGAAACTTTTTGAAATACTAGTTTCAATCAAAAAATTGTAGTATATTATACACAATTTTATACTAGTTTCGGCCTAAAAAACAAATTAAATCGAGGATTGTTCGAAATGTAACAAAACTTTTCAGATCCCTTATATATGTTAAGAGGGTATGTTAAGAGGGAAGTCAATGCAAATAATAATCTCCAAATTAGATTCTACAAAACTTTTTGAAAGGCTAGTTTCGGTCAAAAAATTGTAGTATATTATATATAATTTTATACTAGTTTCGGCCAAAAAATCAAATTAAATCGAGGAATGATGGAAATGCTACGAAATATTTCAGATCCTTTATATATGTTACGGGGGAAGGTTATGAAGGAATTTCATGCAAAAAATAATCTCAAAATTAGATTCTATGAAACTTTTTGAAATACTAGTTTCAGTAAGAAAATTGTAGTATATTATACACAATTTTAAACTCGTTTCGGTCAAAAAATCAAATTAATTCGAGAATAGTTCGAAATAATACAATACTTTTCAGATCCTTTTTATATGTTACGGGGGAAGGTTATGATGGAAGTCCATGCAAAATATTCTCTCAAAATTAGATTCTATGAGACTTTTTGATATACTAGTTTCGTTCAAAAAATTGTAGTATATTATACACAATTTTATACTAGTTTCGGCAAAAAAATCAAATTAAATTGAGGATTGTTCGAAATGCTATGAAACTTTTCAGATCCTTTCTATATGTTACGAGGGAAGGTTATGATGGAAGTCAATGAAAAAAATTATGTCAAAATTAGATTCTATGAAACTTTTTGAAATGCTAGTTTAGTTCAAAATATCTTAGTATATTATACACAATTTTATACAAGTTTCGATCAATAAAACAAATTAAATAGAGGATTGTTCGAAATGCTACGAAACTTTTCAGAACCTTTCTATATGTTACGAGGGAATGTTAAGAGGGAAGTTCATGCAAAACATTATCGAAAATTAGATTCTATGAAACTTTTTGAAATATTAGTTTCGGTCAAAAAATTGTAGTATATTATACACAATTTTATACTAGTTTCGACCAAAAAATCAAATTAAATTGAGGATTGTTCAAAATACTATGAAACTTTTCAGATCCTTTCTATATGTTAAGAGGGAAGGTTAAGAGGGAAGTCCATGCAAAAATCATCTCGAAATGAGATTCAGCGAAACTTTTTGAAATGCTAGTTTCGGTCAAAAAATTGTAGTATATGATACACAATTTTATACTAGTTTCGGCCAAAAAATCAAATTAAATCGAAGAGTGATCGAAATGCAACGAAACATTTTAGATTTTTTCTATATGTTACGGGGGAAGGTTTTGATGGAATTCCATGCAAAAATTCATCTCAAATTAGATTCTATGAAACTTTTTGAAATACTAGTTTCAGTCAGAAAATTGTAGTATATTATACACAATTTAATACTAGATTCGGCAAAAAAAATCAAATTAAATCGAGGAGTGTTCGAAATGCTACTAAACATTTCAGATCCTTTCTATATGTTATGGGGGATGGTTATGATGGAATTCCATGCAAAAAATCATC
The DNA here is from genome assembly GCA_963966055.1 of Lathyrus aphaca. Lineage (NCBI taxonomy): Eukaryota > Viridiplantae > Streptophyta > Magnoliopsida > Fabales > Fabaceae > Lathyrus > Lathyrus aphaca. Next base: position 56,912,397 of record OZ014523.1, on the reverse strand, counting down.
TCAAAATTAGAATCTATGAAACTTTTTGAAATACTAGTTTCAGTAAAAAAATTGTAGTATATTATACACAATTTTATACTAGTTTCGGCCATAAAATCAAATTAAATCGCGGATTGTTCGAAAAGCTATGAAACTTTTCAAATCCTTTCAATATGTTACGGGGAAAGGTTATGATGGAAGTCCATGCAAAAAATTATCTAAAAATTAGATTCTATGAAATTTTTTGAAAAACTAGTTTCGGTCAAAAAATTGTAGTATATTTTACACAATTTTATACTAGTTTCGGCCAAAAAAAAATTAAATCGAGTATTGTTCGAAATGCAACAAAACTTTTCAGATCCATTCTATATGTTAAGAGGGTATGTTAAGAGGGAAGTCCATGCAAAAAATAATCTCCAAATTAGATTCTACGAAACTTTTTGAAATGCTAGTTTCGGTCAAAAAATTATAGTATATTATACACAATTTTATACTAGTTTTGGCTAAAAAATTAAATTAAATCGAGGAGTGATGGAAATGCTACGAAACATTTCAGATCCTTTCTATATGTTACAGGGAATGGTTATATTGAATTCCATGAAAAAAATAATCTCAATATTAGATTCTATGGAACTTTTTGAAATACTAGTTTCAGTTAGAAAATTGTAGTATATTATACGCAATTTTAAACTAGTTTCGTTCAAAAAATCAAATTAAATCGAGGATTGTTCGAAATGCTACGATACTTTTCAGCTCCTTTTTATATGTTACGGGGGAAGGTTATGATGGAATTCCATGCAAAAAATTCGCTCAAAATTAGATTCTATGAAAAGTTTTCAAATACTAGTTTCGGCCTAAATTATTTTGTATATTATACACTATTTTATACTAGTTTCGGCCAAAAAATCAAATTAAATCAAGGATTGTTCGAAATGCTACGAAACGATTCATATCCTTTCTATATGTTACGGGGAAAGGTTATGATGGAAGTCCATGCAAAAAATTATCGAAAAATTAGATTCTATGAAACTTTTTGAAATAGTAGTTTCGGTAGAAATATTGTAGTATATTATACACAATTTTATAATAGTTTCGGCCAAAAATTCAAATTAAATCGAGGATTGTTCGAAATGCTACGAAACTTTTCAGATCCTTTCTATATGTTACGGGGAAGGTTATGATGGAATTCCATGCAAAAAATCATCTCAAAATTAGAATCTATGAAACTTTTTGAAATACTAGTTTCAATCAAAAAATTGTAGTATATTATACACAATTTTATACTAGTTTCGGCCTAAAAAACAAATTAAATCGAGGATTGTTCGAAATGTAACAAAACTTTTCAGATCCCTTATATATGTTAAGAGGGTATGTTAAGAGGGAAGTCAATGCAAATAATAATCTCCAAATTAGATTCTACAAAACTTTTTGAAAGGCTAGTTTCGGTCAAAAAATTGTAGTATATTATATATAATTTTATACTAGTTTCGGCCAAAAAATCAAATTAAATCGAGGAATGATGGAAATGCTACGAAATATTTCAGATCCTTTATATATGTTACGGGGGAAGGTTATGAAGGAATTTCATGCAAAAAATAATCTCAAAATTAGATTCTATGAAACTTTTTGAAATACTAGTTTCAGTAAGAAAATTGTAGTATATTATACACAATTTTAAACTCGTTTCGGTCAAAAAATCAAATTAATTCGAGGATAGTTCGAAATAATACAATACTTTTCAGATCCTTTTTATATGTTACGGGGGAAGGTTATGATGGAAGTCCATGCAAAATATTCTCTCAAAATTAGATTCTATGAGACTTTTTGATATACTAGTTTCGTTCAAAAAATTGTAGTATATTATACACAATTTTATACTAGTTTCGGCAAAAAAATCAAATTAAATTGAGGATTGTTCGAAATGCTATGAAACTTTTCAGATCCTTTCTATATGTTACGAGGGAAGGTTATGATGGAAGTCAATGAAAAAAATTATGTCAAAATTAGATTCTATGAAACTTTTTGAAATGCTAGTTTAGTTCAAAATATCTTAGTATATTATACACAATTTTATACAAGTTTCGATCAATAAAACAAATTAAATAGAGGATTGTTCGAAATGCTACGAAACTTTTCAGAACCTTTCTATATGTTACGAGGGAATGTTAACAGGGAAGTTCATGCAAAACATTATCGAAAATTAGATTCTATGAAACTTTTTGAAATATTAGTTTCGGTCAAAAAATTGTAGTATATTATACACAATTTTATACTAGTTTCGACCAAAAAATCAAATTAAATTGAGGATTGTTCAAAATACTATGAAACTTTTCAGATCCTTTCTATATGTTAAGAGGGAAGGTTAAGAGGGAAGTCCATGCAAAAATCATCTCGAAATGAGATTCAGCGAAACTTTTTGAAATGCTTGTTTCGGTCAAAAAATTGTAGTATATGATACACAATTTTATACTAGTTTCGGCCAAAAAATCAAATTAAATCGAAGAGTGATCGAAATGCAACGAAACATTTTAGATTTTTTCTATATGTTACGGGGGAAGGTTTTGATGGAATTCCATGCAAAAATTCATCTCAAATTAGATTCTATGAAACTTTTTGAAATACTAGTTTCAGTCAGAAAATTGTAGTATATTATACACAATTTAATACTAGATTCGGCAAAAAAAATCAAATTAAATCGAGGAGTGTTCGAAATGCTACTAAACATTTCAGATCCTTTCTATATGTTATGGGGGATGGTTATGATGGAATTCCATGCAAAAAGTCATCTCAAAATTAGAATCTATGAAACCTTTTGAAATACTAGTTTCAGTCAAAAAATTGTAGTATTATACACAATTTTATACTAGTTTCGGCCATAAAATTAAATTAAATCGAGGATTGTTCGAAATGCTATGAAACTTTTCAAATCCTTTCAATATGTTACGGGGAAAGGTTATGATGGAAGTCCATGCAAAAAATTATCTAAAAATTAGATTCTTTGAAATTTTTTGAAAAACTAGTTTCGGTCAAAAAATTGTAGTATATTATACACAATTTTATACTAGTTTCGGCCAAAAAAAAATTAATTCGAGGATTGTTCGGAATGTAACAAAACTCTTCAGATCCATTCTATATGTTAAGAGGGTATGTTAAGAGGGAAGTTCATGCAAAAAATAATCTTCAAATTAGATTCTACGAAACTTTTTGAAATGTTAGTTTCGGTCAAAAACTTGTAGTATATTATACAAAATTTTATACTAGTTTTGGCCAAAAAATCAAATTAAATCGAGGAGTGATGGAAATGCTACGAAACATTTCAGATCCTTTCTATATGTTACGGGGGAAGGTTATGATTGAATTCCATGAAAAAAATAATCTCAAAATTAGATTCTATGAAACTTTTTGAAATACTAGTTTCAGTTAGAAAATTGTAGTATATTATACGCAATTTTAAACTAGGTTCGGTCAAAAAATCAAATTAAATCGAGGATTGTTCGAAATGCTACGATACTTTTCAGATCCTTTTTATATGTTACGAGGGAAGGTTATGATGGAATTCCATGCAAAAAATTCTCTCAAAATTAGATTCTATGAAAATTTCTCAAATACTAGTTTCGGCCAAAATTATTTTGTATATTATACACTATTTTCTACAATTTTCGGCCAATTAATCAAATTAAATCAAGGATTGTTCGAAATGCTATGAAACGATACAGATCCTTTCTATATGTTACGGGGAAAGGTTATGATGGAAGTCCATGCAAAAAATTATCTAAAAATTAGATTCTATGAAACCTTTTGAAATAGTAGTTTCGGAAGAAATTTTTTTTTATATTATACCCAATTTAATAATAGTTTCGGCCAAAAAATCAAATTAAATCGAGGATTGTTCGAAATGCTACGAAACTTTTCAGATCCTTTCTATATGTTACGGGGAAGGTTATGATGGAATTCCATGCAAAAAATCATCTCAAAATTAGAATCTATGAAACTTTTTGAAATACTAGTTTCAATCAAAAAATTGTAGTATATTATACACAATTTTATACTAGTTTCGGCCTAAAAAACAAATTAAATCGAGGATTGTTCGAAATGTAACAAAACTTTTCAGATCCCTTATATATGTTAAGAGGGTATGTTAAGAGGGAAGTCAATGCAAATAATAATCTCCAAATTAGATTCTACAAAACTTTTTGAAAGGCTAGTTTCGGTCAAAAAATTGTAGTATATTATATATAATTTTATACTAGTTTCGGCCAAAAAATCAAATTAAATCGAGGAATGATGGAAATGCTACGAAATATTTCAGATCCTTTATATATGTTACGGGGGAAGGTTATGAAGGAATTTCATGCAAAAAATAATCTCAAAATTAGATTCTATGAAACTTTTTGAAATACTAGTTTCAGTAAGAAAATTGTAGTATATTATACACAATTTTAAACTCGTTTCGGTCAAAAAATCAAATTAATTCGAGGATAGTTCGAAATAATACAATACTTTTCAGATCTTTTTTATATGTTACGGGGGAAGGTTATGATGGAAGTCCATGCAAAATATTCTCTCAAAATTAGATTCTATGAGACTTTTTGATATACTAGTTTCGTTCAAAAAATTGTAGTATATTATACACAATTTTATACTAGTTTCGGCAAAAAAATCAAATTAAATTGAGGATTGTTCGAAATGCTATGAAACTTTTCAGATCCTTTCTATATGTTACGAGGGAAGGTTATGATGGAAGTCAATGAAAAAAATTATGTCAAAATTAGATTCTATGAAACTTTTTGAAATGCTAGTTTAGTTCAAAATATCTTAGTATATTATACACAATTTTATACAAGTTTCGATCAATAAAACAAATTAAATAGAGGATTGTTCGAAATGCTACGAAACTTTTCAGAACCTTTCTATATGTTACGAGGGAATGTTAAGAGGGAAGTTCATGCAAAACATTATCGAAAATTAGATTCTAAGAAACTTTTTGAAATATTAGTTTCGGTCAAAAAATTGTAGTATATTATACACAATTTTATACTAGTTTCGACCAAAAAATCAAATTAAATTGAGGATTGTTCAAAATAATATGAAACTTTTCAGATCCTTTCATATGTTACGGGGGAAGGTTATGATGGAAGTCCATGCAAAAAATTCTCTCAAAATTAGATTCTATGAAACTTTTTGAAATACTAGTTTCGGTAGAAAAACAGTAGTATATTATACACAATTTTATAATAGTTTAGTTCAAAAAAACAAATTAAATCGAAGAGTGATCGAAATGCAACGAAACATTTTAGATTTTTTCTATATGTTACGGGGGAAGGTTTTGATGGAATTCCATGCAAAAATTCATCTCAAATTAGATTCTATGAAACTTTTTGAAATACTAGTTTCAGTCAGAAAATTGTAGTATATTATACACAATTTAATACTAGATTCGGCAAAAAAAATCAAATTAAATCAAGGAGTGTTCGAAATGCTACTAAACATTTCAGATCCTTTCTATATGTTATGGGGGATGGTTATGATGGAATTCCATGCAAAAAATCATCTCAAAATTAGAATCTATGAAACTTTTTGAAATACTAGTTTCAGTAAAAAAATTGTAGTATATTATACACAATTTTATACTAGTTTCGGCCATAAAATCAAATTAAATCGCGGATTGTTCGAAAAGCTATGAAACTTTTCAAATCCTTTCAATATGTTACGGGGAAAGGTTATGATGGAAGTCCATGCAAAAAATTATCTAAAAATTAGATTCTATGAAATTTTTTGAAAAACTAGTTTCGGTCAAAAAATTGTAGTATATTTTACACAATTTTATACTAGTTTCGGCCAAAAAAAAATTAAATCGAGGATTGTTCGAAATGCAACAAAACTTTTCAGATCCATTCTATATGTTAAGAGGGTATGTTAAGAGGGAAGTCCATGCAAAAAATAATCTCCAAATTAGATTCTACGAAACTTTTTGAAATGCTAGTTTCGGTCAAAAAATTATAGTATATTATACACAATTTTATACTAGTTTTGGCTAAAAAATTAAATTAAATCGAGGAGTGATGGAAATGCTACGAAACATTTCAGATCCTTTCTATATGTTACAGGGGATGGTTATATTGAATTCCATGAAAAAAATAATCTCAATATTAGATTCTATTGAACTTTTTGAAATACTAGTTTCTGTTAGAAAATTGTAGTATATTATACGCAATTTTAAACTAGTTTCGTTCAAAAAATCAAATTAAATCGAGGATTGTTCGAAATGCTACGATATTTTTCAGCTCCTTTTTATATGTTACGGGGGAAGGTTATGATGGAATTCCATGCAAAAAATTCTCTCAAAATTAGATTCTATGAAAAGTTTTCAAATACTAGTTTCGGCCTAAATTATTTTGTATATTATACACTATTTTATACTAGTTTCGGCCATAAAATCAAATTAAATCAAGGATTGTTCGAAATGCTACGAAACGATTCATATCCTTTCTATATGTTACGGGGAAAGGTTATGATGGAAGTCCATGCAAAAAATTATCGAAAAATTAGATTCTATGAAACTTTTTGAAATAGTAGTTTCGGTAGAAATATTGTAGTATATTATACACAATTTTATAATAGTTTCGGCCAAAAATTCAAATTAAATCGAGGATTGTTCGAAATGCTACGAAACTTTTCAGATCCTTTCTATATGTTACGGGGAAGGTTATGATGGAATTCCATGCAAAAAATCATCTAAAAATTAGAATCTATGAAACTTTTTGAAATACTAGTTTCAATCAAAAAATTGTAGTATATTATACACAATTTTATACTAGTTTCGGCCTAAAAAACAAATTAAATCGAGGATTGTTCGAAATGTAACAAAACTTTTCAGATCCCTTATATATGTTAAGAGGGTATGTTAAGAGGGAAGTCAATGCAAATAATAATCTCCAAATTAGATTCTACAAAACTTTTTGAAAGGCTAGTTTCGGTCAAAAAATTGTAGTATATTATATATAATTTTATACTAGTTTTGGCCAAAAAATCAAATTAAATCGAGGAATGATGGAAATGCTACGAAATATTTCAGATCCTTTATATATGTTACGGGGGAAGGTTATGAAGGAATTTCATGCAAAAAATAATCTCAAATTTAGATTCTATGAAACTTTTTGAAATACTAGTTTCAGTAAGAAAATTGTAGTATATTATACACAATTTTAAACTCGTTTCGGTCAAAAAATCAAATTAATTCGAGGATAGTTCGAAATAATAAAATACTTTTCAGATCCTTTTTATATGTTACGGGGGAAGGTTATGATGGAAGTCCATGCAAAATATTCTCTCAAAATTAGATTCTATGAGACTTTTTGATATACTAGTTTCGTTCAAAAAATTGTAGTATATTATACACAATTTTATACTAGTTTCGGCAAAAAAATCAAATTAAATTGAGGATTGTTCGAAATGCTATGAAACTTTTCAGATCCTTTCTATATGTTAAGAGGGAAGGTTATGATGGAAGTCAATGAAAAAAATTATGTCAAAATTAGATTCTATGAAACTTTTTGTAATGCTAGTTTAGGTCAAAATATCTTAGTATATTATACACAATTTTAGACAAGTTTCGATCAATAAAACAAATTAAATAGAGGATTGTTCGAAATGCTATGAAACTTTCCAGAACCTTTCTATATGTTACGAGGGAATGTTAAGAGGGAAGTCCATGCAAAACATTATCTAAAATTAGATTCTATGAAACTTTTTGAAATACTAGTTTCGGTCAAAAAATTGTAGTATATTATACATAATTTTATACTAGTTTCGACCAAAAAATCAAATTAAATTGAGGATTGTTCGAAATGCTATGAAACTTTTCAGATCCTTTCTATATGTTAAGAGGGAAGGTTAAGAGGGAAGTCCATGCAAAAATCATCTCGAAATGAGATTCAGCGAAACTTTTTGAAATGCTAGTTTCGGTAAAAAAATTGTAGTATATTATACACAATTTTATACTAGTTTCGGCCAAAAAATCAAATTAAATCGAAGAGTGATCGAAATGCTACGAAACATTTTAGATTCTTTCTATATGTTACGGGTGAAGGTTTTGATGGAATTCCATGCAAAAATTCATCTCAAAATTAGATTCTATGAAACTTTTTGAAATACTAGTTTCAGTCAGAAAATTGTAGTATATTATACACAATTTAATACTAGATTCGGCAAAAAAAATCAAATTAAATCGAGGAGTGTTTGAAATGCAACTAAACATTTCAGATCCTTTCTATATGTTATGGGGGATGGTTATGATGGAATTCCATGCAAAAAATCATCTCAAAATTAGAATCTATGAAACTTTTTGAAATACTAGTTTCAGTCAAAAAATTGTAGTATACTATATACAATTTTATACTAGTTTCGGCCATCAAATCAAACTAAATCGAGGATTGTTCGAAATGATATGAAACTTTTCAAATCCTTTCAATATGTTACGGGGAAAGGTTATGATGGAAGTCCATGCAAAAAATTATCTAAAAATTAGATTCCATGAAATTTTTTGAAAACCTAGTTTCGGTCAAAAAATTGTAGTATATTATACACAATTTTATACTAGTTTCGGCCAAAAAAAAATTAAATCGAGGATTGTTCGAAATGTAACAAAACTTTTCAGATCCATTCTATATGTTAAGAGGGTATGTTAAGAGGGAAGTCCATGCAAAAAATAATCTCCAAATTAGATTCTTCGAAACTTTTTGAAATGCTAGTTTCGGTCAAAAAAATGTAGTATATTATACACAATTTTATACTAGTTTTGGCCAAAAAATAAAATTAAATCGAGGAGTGATGGAAATGCTACGATACATTTCAGATCCTTTCTATATGTTACGGGGGATGGTTATGATTGAATTCCATGAAAAAAAAATCTTAAAATTAGATTCTATAAAACTTTTTGAAAGACTAGTTTCAGTTAGAAAATTGTAGTATATTATACGCAATTTTAAACTAGTTTCGGTCAAAAAATCAAATTAAATCGAGGATTGTTCGAAATGCTAAGAAACTTTTCAAATCCTTTCAATATGTTACGGGGAAAGGTTATGATGGAAGTCCATGCAAAAAATTATCTTAAAATTAGATTCTATGAAATTTTTTGAAAAACTAGTTTCGGTCAAAAAATTGTAGTATATTATACACAATTTTATACTAGTTTCGGCCAAAAAAAAATTAAATCGAGGATTGTTCGAAATGTAACAAAACTTTTCAGATCCATTCTATATGTTAAGAGGGTATGTTAAGAGGGAAGTCCATGCAAAAAATAATCTCCAAATTAGATTCTTCTAAACTTTTTGAAATGCTAGTTTCGGTCAAAAAATTGTAGTATATTATAAACAATTTTATACTAGTTTAGGCCAAAAATAAAATTAAATCCAGGAGTGATGGAAATGCTACAAAACATTTCAGATCATTTCTATATGTTACGGGGGATGGTTATGATTGAATTCCATGAAAAAAATAATCTCAAAATTAGATTCTATGAAACTTTTTGAAATACTAGTTTCAGTTAGAAAATTGTAGTATATTATACGCAATTTTAAACTAGTTTAGGTCAAAAAATCAAATTAAATCGAGGAATGTTCGAAATCCTATGATACTTTTCATATCCTTTTTATATGTTACGGGGGAAAGTTATGATGGAATTCCATGCAAAAAATTCTCTCAAAATTAGATTCTATGAAAAGTTTTCAAATACTAGTTTCGGCCAAAATTATTTTGTATATTATACACTATTTTATACTAGTTTCGGCCAAAAAATCAAATTAAATCAAGGATTGTTCGAAATGCTACGAAACGATTCAGATCCTTTCTATATGTTACGGGGAAAGGTTATGATGGAAGTCCATGCAAAAAATTATCTAAAAATTAGATTCTATGAAACTTTTTGAAATAGTAGTTTCGGTAGAAAAATTGTAGTATATTATACACAATTTTATAATAGTTTCGGCCAAAAAATCAAATTAAACCGAGGATTGTTCGAAATGCTACGAAACTTTTTAGATTGTTTCTATATGTTACGGGGAAGGTTATGATGGAATTCCATGCAAAAAATCATCCCAAAATTAGAATCTATGAAACTTTTTGAAATACTAGTTTCAATCATAAAATTGTAGTATATTATACACAATTTTATACTAGTTTCGGCCAAAAAAACAAATTAAATCGAGGATTGTTCGAAATGTAACAAAACTTTTCAGATCTCTTATATATGTTAAGCGGGTATGTTAAGAGAGAAATCAATGCAAATAATAATCTCCAAATTAGATTCTACAAAACTTTTTGAAAGGCTAGTTTCGGTTAAAAAATTGTAGTATATTATACATAATTTTATACTAGTTTCGGCCAAAAAATCAAATTAAATCGAGGAACTATGGAAATGCTACGAAATATTTCAGATCCTTTATATATGTTACGGGGGATGGTTATGATTGAATTCCATGAAAAAAATAATCTCAAAATTAGATTCTATGAAACTTTTTGAAATACTAGTTTCAGTAAGAAAATTGTAGTATATTATACACAATTTTAAACTCATTTCGGTCAAAAAATCAAATTAATTCGAGGATAGTTCGAAATAATACGATACTTTTCAGATCCTTTTTATATGTTACGGGGGAAGGTTATGATGGAAGTCAATGCAAAATATTCTCTCAAAATTAGATTCTATGAAACTTTTTGATATACTAGTTTCGTTCAAAAAATTGTAGTATATTATACACAATTTTATACTAGTTTCGGCAAAAAAATCAAATTAAATTGAGGATTGTTCGAAATGCTATGAAACTTTTAAGATCCTTTCTATATGTTACGAGGGAAGGTTATGATGGAAGTCAATGAAAAAAATTATGTCAAAATTAGATTCTATGAAACTTTTTGAAATGCTAGTTTAGGTCAAAATATCTTAGTATATTATACACAATTTTAGACAAGTTTCGATCAATAAAACAAATTAAATAGAGGATTGTTCGAAATGCTACGAAACTTTCCAGAACCTTTCTATATGTTACGAGGGAATGTTAAGAGGGAAGTCCATGCAAAAAATTATCTAAAATTAGATTCTATGAAACTTTTTGAAATACTAGTTTCGGTCAAAAAATTGTAGTATATTATACTCAATTTTATACTAGTTTCGACCAAAAAATCAAATTAAATTGAGGATTGTTCGAAATGCTATGAAACTTTTCAGATCCTTTCTATATGTTAAGAGGGAAGGTTAAGAGGGAAGTCCATGCAAAAATCATCTCGAAATGAGATTCAGCGAAACTTTTTGAAATGCTACTTTCGGTCAAAAAATTGTAGTATATTATACACAATTTTATACTAGTTTCGGCCAAAAAATCAAATTAAATCGAAGAGTGATCGAAATGCTATGAAACATTTTAGATTCTTTCTATATGTTACGGGGGAAGGTTTTGATGGAATTCCATGCAAAAATTCATCTCAAAATTAGATTCTATGAAACTTTTTGAAATACTAGTTTCAGTCAGAAAATTGTAGTATATTATACACAATTTAATACTAGATTCGGCAAAAAAAATCAAATTAAATCGAGGAGTGTTCGAAATGCTAATAAACATTTCAGATCCTTTCTATATGTTATGGGGGATGGTTATGATGGAATTCCATGCAAAAAATCATCTCAAAATTAGAATCTATGAAACTTTTTGAAATACTAGTTTCAGTCAAAAAATTGTAGTATATTATACACAATTTTATACTAGTTTCGGCCATCAAATCAAATTAAATCGAGGATTGTTCGAAATGCTATGAAACTTTTCAAATCCTTTCAATATGTTACAGGGAAAGATTATGATGGAAGTCCATGCAAAAAATTATCTCAAAATTAGATTCTATGAAATTTTTTGAAAAACTAGTTTCGGTCAAAAAAATGTAGTATATTATACACAATTTTATACTAGTTTCGGCCAAAAAAAAATTAAATCGAGGATTGTTCGAAATGTAACAAAACTTTTCAGATCCATTCTATATGTTAAGAGGGTATGTTAAGAGGGAAGTCCATGAAAAAAATAATCTCCAAATTAGATTCTACGAAACTTTTTGAAATGCTAGTTTCGGTCAAAAAAATGTAGTATATTATACACAATTTTATACTAGTTTTTGCCAAAAAATCAAATAAAATCGAGGAGTGATGGAAATGCTACGAAACATTTCAGATCCTTTCTATATGTTACGGGGGATGGTTATGATTGAATTCCATGAAAAAATAATCTCAAAATTAGATTCTATGAAACTTTTTTAAATACTAGTTTCAGTTAGAAAACTGTAGTATATTATACGCAATTTTAAACTAGTTTCGGTCAAAAAATCTAATTAAATCGAGGATTGTTCGAAATCCTACGATACTTTTCAGATCCTTTTTATATATTACGGGGGAAGGTTATGATGGAATTCCATGCAAAAAATTCTCTCAAAATTAGATTCTATGAAAAGTTTTCAAATACTAGTTTCGGCCAAAATTATTTTGTATATTATACACTATTTTATACTAGTTTCGGCAAAAAAATCAAATTAAATCATGGATTGTTCGAAATGCTACGAAACGATTCAGATCCTTTCTATATGTTACGGGGAAAGGTTATGATGGAAGTCCATGCAAAAAATTATCTAAAAATTAGATTCTATGAAACATTTTGAAATAGTAGTTTCGGTAGAAAAATTGTAGTATATTATACACAATTTTATAATAGTTTCGGCCAAAAAATCAAATTAAATCGAGGATTGTTCGAAATGCTACGAAACTTTTCAGATTGTTTCTATATGTTACGGGGAAGGTTATAATGGAATTCCATGCAAAAAATCATCTCAAAATTAGAATCTATGAAACTTTTTGAAATACTAGTTTCAATCAAAAAATTGTAGTATATTATACACAATTTTAAACTAGTTTCGGCCAAAAAAAACAAATTAAATCGAGGATTGTTCAAAATGTAACAAAACTTTTCAGATCCCTTATATATGTTAAGAGGGTATGTTAAGAGGGAAGTCAATGCAAAAAATAATCTCCAAATTAGATTCAACAAAACTTTTTGAAAGGCTAGTTTCGGTCAAAAAATTGTAGTATATTATACATAATTTTATACTAGTTTCGGCCAAAAAATCAAATTAAATCGAGGAATGATGGAAATGCTACGAAATATTTCAGATCCTTTATATATGTTACGGGGGAAAGTTATGAAGGAATTCCATGCAAAAAATAATCTCAAAATTAGATTCTATGAAACTTTTTGAAATACTAGTTTCAGTAAGAAAATTGTAGTATATTATACACAATTTTAAACTCGTTTCGGTCAAAAAATCAATTTAATTCGAGGATAGTTCGAAATAATACGATACTTTTCAGATCCTTTTTATATGTTACGGGGGAAGGTTATGATGGAAGTCCATGCAAAATATTCTCTCAAAATTAGATTCTACGAAACTTTTTGATATACTAGTTTCGTTCAAAAAATTGTAGTATATTATACACAATTTTATACTAGTTTCGGCAAAAAAATCAAATTAAATTGAGGATTGTTCGAAATGCTATGAAACTTTTCAGATCCTTTCTATATGTTACGAGGGAAGGTTATGATGGAAGTCAATGAAAAAAATTATGTCAAAATTAGATTCTATGAAACTTTTTGAAATGCTAGTTTAGGTCAAAATATCTTAGTATATTATACACAATTTTAGACAAGTTTCGATCAATAAAACAAATTAAATAGAGGATTGTTCGAAATGCTACGAAACTTTCCAGAACCTTTCTATATGTTACGAGGGAATGTTAAGAGGGAAGTCCATGCAAAACATTATCTAAAATTAGATTCTATGAAACTTTTTGAAATACTAGTTTCGGTCAAAAAATTGTAGTATATTATACTCAATTTTATACTAGTTTCGACCAAAAAATCAAATTAAATTGAGGATTGTTTGAAATGCTATGAAACTTTTCAGATCCTTTCTATATGTTATGGGGGATGGTTATGATGGAATTCCATGCAAAAAATCATCTCAAAATTAGAATCTATGAAACTTTTTGAAATACTAGTTTCATTCAAAAAATTGTAGTATATTATACACAATTTTATACTAGTTTCGGCCATCAAATCAAATTAAATCGAGGATTGTTCGAAATCCTATGAAACTTTTCAAATCCTTTCAATATGTTACGGGGAAAGGTTATGATGGAAGTCCATGCAAAAAATTATCTCAAAATTAGATTCTATGAAATTTTTTGAAAAACTAGTTTCGGTCAAAAAATTGTAGTATATTATACACAATTTTATACTAGTTTCGGCAAAAAAAAAATTAAATCGAGGATTGTTGGAAATGTAACAAAACTTTTTAGATCCATTCTAATTGTTAAGAGGGTATGTTAAGAGGGAAGTCCATGCAAAAAATAATCTCCAAATTAGATTCTACGAAACTTTTTTTAAATGCTAGTTTCGGTCAAAAAAATGTAGTATATTATACACAATTTTATACTAGTTTTGGCCAAAAAATCAAATTAAATCGAGGAGTGATGGAAATGCTACGAAACATTTCAGATCCTCTCTATATGTTACGGGGGATGGTTATGATTGAATTCCATGAAAAAAATAATCTCAAAATTAGATTCTATGAAAATTTTTGAAATACTAGTTTCAGTTAGAAAATTGTAGTATATTATACGCAATTTTAAACTAGTTTCGGTCAAAAAATCAAATTAAATCGAGGATTGTTTGAAATCCTACGATACTTTTCAGATCCTTTTTATATGTTACGGGGGAAGGTTATGATGGAATTCCATGCAAAAAATTCTGTCAAAATTAGATTCTATGAAAAGTTTTCAAATACTAGTTTCGGCCAAAATTATTGTAGTTTCGGTCAAAAAATTGTAGTATATTATATATAATTTTATACTAGTTTCGGCCAAAAAATCAAATTAAATCGAGGAATGATGGAAATGCTACGAAATATTTCAGATCCTTTATATATGTTACGGGCGAAGGTTATGAAGGAATTTCATTCAAAAAATAATCTCAAAATTAGATTCTATGAAACTTTTTGAAATACTAGTTTCAGTAAGAAAATTGTAGTATATTATACACAATTTTAAACTCGTTTCGGTCAAAAAATCAAATTAATTCGAGGATAGTTCGAAATAATACGATACTTTTCAGATCCTTTTTATATGTTACGGGGGAAGGTTATGATGGAATTCCATGCAAAAAATTCTCTCAAAATTAGATTCTATGAAAAGTTTTCAAATACTAGTTTCGGCCAAAATTATTTTGTATATTATACACTATTTTATACTAGTTTCGGCCAAAAAATCAAATTAAATCAAGGATTGTTCGAAATGCTACGAAACGATTCAGATCCTTTCTATATGTTACGGGGAAAGGTTATGATGGAAGTCCATGCAAAAAATTATCTAAAAATTAGATTCTATGAAACTTTTTGAAATAGTAGTTTTGGTAGAAAAATTGTAGTATATTATACATAATTTTATACTAGTTTAGGCCAAAAAATCAAATTAAATCAAGGATTGTTCGAAATGCTATGAAACTTTTCAGATCCTTTCTATATGTTACGAGGGAAGGTTATGAAGGAAGTCAATGAAAAAAATAATCTCAAAATTAGATTCTATGAAACTTTTTGAAATACTAGTTTCAGTAAGAAAATTGTAGTATATTATACACAATTTTAAACTCGTTTCGGTCAAAAAATCATATTAATTCGAGGATAGTTCGAAATAATACGATACCTTTCAGATCCTTTTTATATGTTACGGGGGAAGGTTATGATGGAAGTCCATGCAAAATATTCTCTCAAAATTAGATTCTATGAAACTTTTTGATATACTAGTTTCGTTCAAAAAATTGTAGTATATTATACACAATTTTATACTAGTTTCGGCAAAAAAATCAAATTAAATTGAGGATTGTTCGAAATGCTATGAAACTTTTCAGATCCTTTCTATATGTTACGAGGGAAGGTTATGATGGAAGTCAATGAAAAAAATTATGTCAAAATTAGATTCTATGAAATTTTTTGAAAGGCTAGTTTAGGTCAAAATATCTTAGTATATTATACACAATTTTAGACAAGTTTCGATCAATAAAACAAATTAAATAGAGGATTGTTCGAAATGCTACGAAACTTTCCAGAACCTTTCTATATGTTACGAGGGAATGTTAAGAGGGAAGTCCATGCAAAACATTATCTAAAATTAGATTCTATGAAACTTTTTGAAATACTAGTTTCGGTCAAAAAATTGTAGTATATTATACTCAATTTTATACTAGTTTCAACCAAAAAATCAAATTAAATTGAGGATTGTTCGAAATGCTATGAAACTTTTCAGATCCTTTCTATATGTTAAGAGGGAAGTCCATGCAAAAATCATCTCGAAATGAGATTCAGTGAAAATTTTTGAAATGCTAGTTTTGGTCAAAAAATTGTAGTATATTATACACAATTTTATACTAGTTTCGGCCAAAAAATCAAATTAAATCGAAGAGTGATCGAAATGCTACGAAACATTTTAGATTCTTTCTATATGTTACGGGGGAAGGTTTTGATGGAATTCCATGCAAAATTTCATCTCAAAATTAGATTCTATGAAACTTTTTGAAATACTAGTTTCAGTCAGAAAATTGTAGTATATTATACACAATTTTATACTAGTTTCAGCCATAAAATCAAATTAAATCGAGGATTGTTCGAAATGCTAGGAAACTTCTCAAATCCTTTCAATATGTTACGGGGAAAGGTTATGATGGAAGTACATGCAAAAAATTATCTAAAAATTAGATTCTATGAAATTTTTTGAAAAACTAGTTTCGGTCAAAAAATTGTAGTATATTATACACAATTTTATACTAGTTTCGGCCAAAAAAAATTAAATCGAGGATTGTTCGAAATGTAACAAAACTTTTCAGATCCATTCTATATGTTAAGAGGGAAGTCCATGCAAAAAATAATCTCCAAATTAGATTCTACGAAACTTTTTGAAATGCTAGTTTCGGTCAAAAAAATGTAGTATATTATACACAATTTTATACTAGTTTTGGCCAAAAAATCAAATTAAATCGAGGAGTGATGGAAATGCTACGAAACATTTCAGATCCTTTCTATATGTTACGGGGGATAGTTATGATTGAATTCCATGAAAAAAATAATCTCAAAATTAGATTCTATAAAACTTTTTGAAATAGTAGTTTCGGTAGAAAAATTGTAGTATATTATACACAATTTTAAAATAGTTTCGGCCAAAAAATCAAATTAAATCGAGGATTGTTCGAAATGCTACGAAACTTTTCAGATTGTTGCTATATGTTACGGGGAAGGTTATGATGGAATTCCATGCAAAAATCATCTCAAAATTAGAATCTATGAAACTTTTTGAAATACTAGTTTCAATCAAAAAATTGTAGTATATTATACACAATTTTATACTAGTTTCGGCCAAAAAAAACAAATTAAATCGAGGATTGTTCGAAATGTAACAAAACTTTTCAGATCCCTTATATATGTTAAGAGGGTATGTTAAGAGGGAAGTCAATGCAAAAAATAATCTCCAAATTAGATTCAACAAAACTATTTGAAAGGCTAGTTTCGGTCAAAAAATTGTAGTATATTATACATAATTTTATACTAGTTTCGGCCAAAAAATCAAATTAAATCGAGGAATGATGGAAATGCTACGAAACATTTCAGATCCTTTATATATGTTACGGGGGAAGGTTATGATGGAATTCCATGCAAAAAATAATCTTAAAATTAGATTCTATGAAACTTTTTGAAATACTAGTTTCAGTAAGAAAATTGTAGTATATTATACACAATTTTAAACTAGTTTCGGTCAAAAAATCAAATTAATTCGAGGATAGTTCGAAATAATACGATACTTTTCAGATCCTTTTTATATGTTACAGGGGAAGATTATGATGGAAGTCCATGCAAAAAATTCTCTCAAAATTAGATTCTATGAAACTTTTTGATATACTAGTTTCGTTCAAAAAATTGTAGTATATTATACACAATTTTATACTAGTTTCGGCAAAAAATAAATTAAATTGAGGATTGTTCGAAATGTAACAAAACTTTTCAGATCCTTTCTATATGTTACGAGGGAAGGTTATGATGGAAGTCAATGAAAAAAATTATGTCAAAATTAGATTCTATGAAACTTTTTGAAATGCTAGTTTAGGTCAAAATATCTTAGTATATTATACATAATTTTATACTAGTTTCGGCCAAAAAATCAAATTAAATCGAGGATTGTTCAAATGCTACGAAACATTTCAGATCCTTTATATATGTTACGATGGAAGGTTATGATGGAATTCCATGCAAAAAATAATCTAAAATTAAATAGAGGATTGTTCGAAATGCTATGAAACTTTCCAGAACCTTTCTATATGTTACGAGGGAATGTTAAGAGGGAAGTCCTTGCAAAACATTATCTAAAATTAGATTCTATGAAACTTTTTGAAATACTAGTTTCGGTCAAAAAATTGTAGTATATTATACACAATTTTATACTAGTTTCGACCAAAAAATCAAATTAAATTGAGGATTGTTCGAAATGCTATGAAACTTTTCAGATCCTTTCTATATGTTTAGAGGGAAGGTTAAGATGGAAGTCCATGCAAAATTCATCTCGAAATGAGATTCAGCGAAACTTTTTGAAATGCTAGTTTCGGTCAAAAAATTGTAGTATATTATACACAATTTTATACTAGTTTCGGCCAAAAAATCAAATTAAATCGAAGAGTGATCGAAATGCTACGAAACATTTTAGATTCTTTCTATATGTTACGGGGGAAGGTTTTGATGGAATTCCATGCAAAAATTCATCTCAAAATTAGATTCTATGAAACTATTTGAAATACTAGTTTCAGTCAGAAAATTGTAGTATATTATACACAATTTAATACTCGATTCGGAAAAAAAATCAAATTAAATCGGGCAGTGTTCGAAATGCTACTAAACATTTCAGATCCTTTCTATATGTTATGGGGGATGGTTATGATGGAATTCCATGCAAAAAATCATCTCAAAATTAGAATCTATGAAACTTTTTGAAATACTAGTTTCAGTCAAAAAATTGTAGTATATTATACACAATTTTATACTAGTTTCAGCCATAAAATCAAATTAAATCGAGGATTGTTCGAAATGCTATGAAACTTTTCAAATCCTTTCAATATGTTACGGGGAAAGGTTATGATGGAAGTCCATGCAAAAAATTATCTAAAAATTAGATTCTATGAAATTTTTTGAAAAACTAGTTTCGGTCAAAAAATTGTAGTATATTATACACAATTTTATACTAGTTTCGGCCAAAAAAAAATTAAATCGAGGATTGTTCGAAATGTAACAAAACTTTTCATATCCATTCTATATGTTAAGAGGGTATGTTAAGAGGGAAGTCCATTCAAAAAATAATCTCCAAATTAGATTCTACGAAACTTTTTGAAATGTTAGTTTTGGTCAAAAAATTGTAGTATATTATACACAATTTTATACTAGATTTGGCCAAAAAATTAAATTAAATCGAGGAGTGATGGAAATGCTACGAAACATTTCAGATCCTTTCTATATGTTACGGGGGAAGGTTATGATTGAATTCCATGAAAAAAATAATCTCAATAAAACAAATTCTATAGAGGAATTCCATGCAAAAAATTCTCTCAAAATTAGATTCTATGAAAAATTTTCAAATACTAATTTCGGCCAAAATTATCTTGTATATTATACACTATTTTATACTAATTTCGGCCAAAAAATCAAATTAAATCAAGGATTGTTCGAAATGCTACGAAACGATTCAGATCCTTTCTATATGTTACGGGGAAAGGTTATGATGGAAGTCCATGCAAAAAATTATCTAAAAATTAGATTCTATGAAACTTTTTGAAATAGTAGTTTCGGTAGAAAAATTGTAGTATATTATACACAATTATATAATAGTTTCGGCCAAAAAATCAAATTAAATCGAGGATTGTTCGAAATGCTACGAAACATTTCTGATCCTTTCTATATCTTACGGGGAAGGTTATGATGGAATTCTATGCAAAAAATCATCTCAAAATTAGAATCTATGAAACTTTTTGAAATACTAGTTTCAATAAAAAAATTGTAGTATATTATACACAATTTTATACTAGTTTCGGCCAAAAAAACAAATTAAATCGAGGATTGTTCGAAATGTAACAAAACTTTTCAGATCCCTTATATATGTTAAGACGGTATGTTAAGAGGGAAGTCAATGCAAATAATAATCTCCAAATTAGATTCTACAAAACTTTTTGAAAGGCTAGTTTCGGTATAAAAATTGTAGTATATTATACATAATTTTATACTAGTTTCGGCCAAAAATCAAATTAAATCGAGGAATGATGGAAATGCTACGAAACATTTCAGATCCTTTATATATGTTACGGGGGAAGGTTATGATGGAATTCCATGCAAAAAATAATCTTAAAATTAGATTCTATGAAACTTTTTGAAATACTAGTTTCAGTAAGAAAATTGTAGTATATTATACACAATTTTAAACTAGTTTCGGTCAAAAAATCAAATTAATTCGAGGATAGTTCGAAATAATACGATACTTTTCAGATCCTTTTTATATGTTACGGGGGTAGGTTATGATGGAAGTCCATGCAAAAAATTCTCTCAAAATTAGATTCTATGAAACTTTTTGATATAATAGTTTCGTTCAAAAAATTGTAGTATATTATACACAATTTTATACTAGTTTCGGCAAAAAATAAAATTAAATTGAGGATTGTTCGAAATGTAATAAAACTTTTCAGATCCTTTTTATATGTTAAGAGGGTATGTTAAGAGGGAAGTCAATGCAAAAAATTATGTCAAAATTAGATTCTACGAAACTTTTTGAAAGGCTAGTTTAGGTCAAAATATCTTAGTATATTATACATAATTTTATACTAGTTTCGGCCAAAAAATCAAATTAAATCGAGGATTGTTCAAATGCTACGAAACATTTCAGATCCTTTATATATGTTACGATGGAAGGTTATGATGGAATTCCATGCAAAAAATAATCTCAAAATTAGATTCTATGAAACTTTTTGAAATACTAGTTTCGGTCAAAAAATTGTAGTATATTATACACAATTTTATACTAGTTTCAACCAAAAAATCAATTAAATTGAGGATTGTTCGAAATACTATGAAACTTTTCAGATCCTTTCTATATGTTAAGAGGGAAGGTTAAGAGGGAAGTCCATGCAAAAATCATCTCGAAATGAGATTCTGCGAAACTTTTTGAAATGCTAGTTTTGGTCAAAAAATTGTAGTATATTATATACAATTTTATACTAGTTTCGGCCAAAAAATCAAATTAAATCGAAGAGTGATCGAAATGCTACGAAACATTTTAGATTCTTTCTATATGTTAAGGGGGAAGGTTTTGATGGAATTCCATGCAAAAATTCAACTAAAAATTAGATTCTATGAAACTTTTTGAAATACTAGTTTCAGTCAGAAAATTGTAGTATATTATACACAATTTAATACTAGATTCGGCAAAAAAAAAATCAAATTAAATCGAGGAGTGTTCGAAATGCTACTAAACATTTCAGATCCTTTCTATATGTTCTGGGGGATGGTTATGAAGGAATTCCATGCAAAAGATAATCTCAAAATTAGAATCTATGAAACTTATTTAAATACTAGTTTCAGTCAAAAAATTGTAGTATATTATACAAAATTTTATACTAGTTTCGGCCATAAAATCAAATTAAATCGAGGATTGTTCGAAATGCTATGAAACTTTTCAAATCCTTTCAATATGATACGGGGAAAGGTTATGATGGAACTCCATGCAAAAAATTATCTAAAAATTAGATTCTATGAAATTTTTTGAAAAACTAGTTTCGGTCAAAAAGTTGTAGTATATTATACACAATTTTTTACTAGTTTCGGCCAAAAAAACAAATTAAATCGAGGATTGTTCGAAATGTAACAAAACTTTTCAGATCCATTATATATGTTAAGAGGGTATGTTAAGAGGGAAGTCAATGCAAAAAATAATCTCCAAATTAGATTCTACGAAACGTTTTGAAAGGCTAGTTTCGGTCAAAAAATTATAGTATATTATACATAATTTTATACTAGTTTCGGCCAAAAAATCAAATTAAATCGAGGAATGATGGAAATGCTACGAAACATTTCAGATCCTTTATATATGTTAAGGTGGAAGGTTATGATGGAATTCCATGCAAAAAATAATCTCAAAATTAGATTCTATGAAACGTTTTGAAATACTAGTATCAGTAAGAAAATTGTAGTATATTATACACAATTTTAAACTAGTTTC
This sequence comes from Lathyrus aphaca, assembly GCA_963966055.1. Lineage (NCBI taxonomy): Eukaryota > Viridiplantae > Streptophyta > Magnoliopsida > Fabales > Fabaceae > Lathyrus > Lathyrus aphaca. The sequence goes on along the minus strand of OZ014523.1, from coordinate 56,890,040 downwards.
GGTAAAAAAATCAAATTTATTCGAGGATAGTTTGAAATAATACGATACTTTTCATATCCTTTTTATATGTTACAGGGGAAGGTTATGATGGAAGTCCATGCAAAAAATTCACTCAAAATTAATTTATATGAAACTTTTTGATATACTAGTTTCGTTCAAAAAATTGTAGTATATTATACACAATTTTATACTAGTTGAGGATTGTTCAAAATGCTATGAAACTTTTCTGACCCTTTCTATATGTTACGAGGGAAGGTTATGATGGAAGTCAATTAAAAACATTATGTCAAAATTAGATTCTATTAAACTTTTTTAAATGCTAGTTTATGTCAAAATATCTTAGTATATTAAACACAATTTTATACTAGTTTCGATCAATAAAACAAATTAAATAGAGGATTGTTCGAAATGCTACGAAACTTTTCAGAACCTTTCTATAGGTTACGAGGGAATGTTAAGAGGGAAGACCATGCAAAAAATTATCTAAAATTAGATTCTATGAAACTTTTTGAAATGCTAGTTTCGGTCAAAAAGTTGTACACTATTTTATACTAGTTTCGACCAAAAAATCAAATTAAATTTAGGATTGTTCGAAATGCTATGAAACTTTTCAGATCCTTTCTATATTTTACGAGGGAAGGTTATGATGGAAGTCAATGAAAAAAATTATGTCCAAATTAGATTCTATGAAACTTTTTGAAATGCTAGTTTAGGTCAAAAAATCGTAGTATATTATACACAATTCTATATGTTACGAGGGAAGGTTAAGAGGGTAGTCCATGCAAAAAATGATCTCAAATTAGATTCTATGAAACTTTTTGAAATACTAGTTTAGGTAAAAAAAATTGTAGTATATTATACACCTTTTTATACTAGTTTCGGTCAAAAAATCAAATTAAATCGAGGATTGTTCGAAATACTACGAAACTTATCAGATCCTTTCTATATGTTAAGAGGGAAGTCCATGCAAAAAATAATCTCAAAATTAGATTCTACGAAATTTTTTGAAATGCTAGTTTCGGAAAAAAAATTGTAGTATATTAAACACGATTTTATACTATTTTCGGCAAAAAAATCAAATTAAATCGAGGAGTGTTCGAAATGCTACTAAATATTTCAGATCCTTTCTATATGTTACGGGGGAAGGTTATGATGGAATTCCATGCAAAAAATCATCACAAAATTAGATTCTATGAAACTTTTTGAAATACTAGTTTCAGTAAAAAAATTGTAGTATATTATACACAATTTTATACAAGTTTTGGCAAAAAAATCAAATTAAATCAAGGATTATTCAAAATGCTACGAAATGTTTCAGATCCTTTCAATATGTTACGGGGAAAGGTTATGATGGAAGTCCATGCAAAAAATTATCTAAAAATTATATTCTATGAAACTTTTTGAAATACTAGTTTCGGTAGAAAAATTGTAGTATATTATACACAATTTTATACTAGTTTAGTTCAAAAAAAAAATTAAATCGAAGATTGTTTTAAATTCAACGATAATTTTCAGATCCATTCTATATGTTAAGAGGGAATGTTAAGAGGGAAGTCCATGCAAAAATCATCTCGAAATTAGATTTTGCGAAACTTTTTGAAATGCTAGTTTCGGTCAAAAAAATGTAGTATATTATACACAATTTTATACTAGTTTCGGCCAAAAAATCAAATTAAATCGTGGATTGTTCGAAATACTACGAAACTTTTCCGTTTCTTTCTATTTGTTAAGAGGGAAGTCCATGCAAAAAAATATCTCAAAATTAGATTCTACGAAAATTTTTGAAATGCTAGTTTCGGTAAGAAAAATTGTAGTATATTAAACACAATTTTATACTAGTTCGGAAAAAAAATCAAATTAAATCGAGGAGTGTTCGAAATGAAACTAAACATTTCAGATCCTTTCTATATGTTATGGGGGAAGGTTATGATGGAATTCCATGCAAAAAATCATCTCAAAATTAGATTCTATGAAACTTTTTTAAAAATACTAGTTTCAGTCAAAAAATTGTAATATACTATTATACACAATTTTATACTAGTTTCGGCCAAAAAATCAAATTAAATCGAGGATTGTACGAAATGATACGGGGAAAGGTTATGATGGAAGTCCATGCAAAAAATTATCTAAAAATTAGATTCTATGAAACTTTTTGAAATACTAGTTTCGGTAGAAAAATTGAAGTATATTATACACAATTTTATAATAGTTTCGGCCAAAAAATCAAATGAAATCGAGGATTGTTCGAAATGCTACGAAACTTTTCAGATCCTTTCTATATGTTCGGGGGAAGGTTATGATGTAAGTACATGCAACAATTTATCTCAAAATTAGATTCTATGAAACGTTTTCAAATACTAGTTTCAGTAAGAAAATTGTAGTATATTATACACAATTTTAAACTAGTTTCGGTCAAAAAATCAAATTAATTCGAGGATGGTTTGAAATAATACGATACTTTTCTTATCCTTTTTATATGTTACGGGGGAAGGTTATGATCGAAGTCCATGCAAAAAATTCTCTCAAAATTAGATTCTATGAAGCTTTTTGATATACTAGTTTCGTTCAAAAAATTGTAGTATATTATATACAATTTTATACTAGTTTCGGCAAAAAAATCAAATTAAATTGAGGATTGTTCGAAATGCTATGAAACTTTTCAGATCCTTTCTATATGTTACGAGGGAAGGTTATGATGGAAGTCAATGAAAAAAATTATGTCAAAATTAGATTCTATGAAACTTTTTGAAATGCTAGTTTAGGTCAAAATATCTTAGTATATTATATACAATTTTATACTAGTTTCGATCAATAAAACAAATTAAATAGAGGATTGTTCGAAATGCTACGAAACTTTTCAGAACCTTTCTATATGTTACGAGGGAATGTTAAGAGGGAAGTCCATGCAAAAAATTATCTAAAATTAGATTCTATGAAACTTTTTGAAATGCTAGTTTCGGTCAAAAAATTGTAGTATATTATACACTATTTTAAACTAGTTTCGACGAAAAAATCAAATTAAATTGAGGATTGTTCGAAATGCTATGAATCTTTTGAGATACTTTCTATATTTTACGAGGGAAGGTTATGATGGAAGTCAAAAAATTAGATTCGATGAAACTTTTTGAAATGCTAGTTTAGGTCAAAAAATCGTAGTATATTATACACAATTTTATACTAGTTTCGATCAATAAAACAAATTAAATCGAGGATTGTTCGAAATGCTACGAAACCTTTCAGATCCTTTCTATATGTTACAAGGGAAGGTTAAGAATGTAGTCCATGCAGAAAATGATCTCAAATTAGATTCTATGAAACTTTTTGAAATACTAGTTTAGGTAAAAAAAATTGTAGTATATTATACACCTTTTAATACTAGTTTTGGTCAAAAAATAATATTAAATCGAGGATTGTTCAAAATACTACGAAACTTATCAGATCCTTTCTATATGTTAAGAGGGAAGTCCATTTAAAAAATTATCTCAAAATTAGATTCTACGAAATTTTTAGAAATGCTAGTTTCGGAAAAAAAATTGTAGTATATTATACACGATTTTATACTATTTTTGGAAAAAAAAATAAAAATAAATCGAGGAGTGTTCGAAATGCAACTAAACATTTCAGATCCTTTCTATATGTTATGGGGGAAGGTTATGATGGAATTCCATGCAAAAAATCATCACAAAATTAGATTCTATGAAGCTTTTTGAAAAATACTAGTTTCAGTCAAAAAATTGTAATATATTATTATACACAATTTTATACTAGTTACGGCCAAAAAATTAAATTAAATCGAGGATTGTTCGAAATGTTACGGGGAAAGGTTATGATGGAAGTCCATGCAAAAAATTATCTAAAAATTAGATTCTATGAAATGTTTTGAAAAACTAGTTTCGGTCAAAAAATTGTAGTATATTATACACAATTTTATACTAGTTTTGGCCAAAATAACAAATTAAATCGAGGATTGTTCGAAATGTAACAAAACTTTTCAGATCCATTATATATGTTAAGAGGGTATGTTTTGAAGGAAGTCAATGCAAAAAATAATCTCCAAATTAGATTAAATCGAGGAATGATGGAAATGCTACGAAACATTTCAGATCCTTTATATTTGTTACGGGGGAAGGTTATGATGGAATTCCATGCAAAAAATAATCTCAAAATTAGATTCTATGAAACCTTTTGAATACTAGTTTCAGTAAGAAAATTGTAGTATATTATACACAATTTTAAACTAGTTTCGGTCAAAAAATCAAATTAATTCGAGGATAGATCGAAATAATACGATACTTTTCAGATCCTTTTTATATGTTACGGGGGAAGGTTATGATGGAAGTCCATGCAAAATATTCTCTCAAAATTAGATTCTATGAAACTTTTTGATATACTAGTTTCATTCAAAAAATTGTAGTATATTATACACAATTTTATACTAGTTTCTGCAAAAAAAATCAAATTAAATTGAGGATTCTTCGAAATGCTATGAAGCTTTTCAGATCCTTTCTATATGTTACGAGGGAAGGTTATGATGGAAGTCAATGAAAAAAATTATGTCAAAATTAGATTCTATGAAAAATTTTGAAATGCTAGTTTAGGTCAAAATATCTTAGTATATTATACACAATTTTATACTAGTTTCTATCAATAAAACAAATTAAATAGAGGATTGTTCGAAATGCTACGAAACCTTTCAGAACCTTTCTATATGTTACGAGGGAATGTTAAGAGGGAAGTCCATGCAAAAAATTATCTAAAATTAGATTCTATGAAACTTTTTGAAATGCTACTTTAGGTCAAAAAAATCGTAGTATAATATACACAATTTTATACTAGTTTCGATCAATAAAACAAATTAAATCGAGGATTGTTCGAAATGCTATGAAACTTTTCAGATCCTTTCTATAAGATAAGAGGGAAGGTTAAAAGGGTAGTCCATGCAAAAAATGATCTCAAATTAGATTCTATGAAACTTTTTGAAATACTAGTTTAGATAAAAAAAATTGTAGTATATTATACACCTTTTTATACTAGTTTCGGTCAAAATTAGATTCTATGAAACTTATCAGATCCTTTCTATATGTTAAGAGGGAAGTCCATGCAAAAAATTATCTCAAAATTAGATTCTACAAAATTTTTTGAAATGCTAGTTTCGGAAAAAAAAATTGTAGTATATTATACACGATTTTATACTATTTTCGGCAAAAAAATCAAATTAAATCGAGGAGTGTTCGAAATGCTACTAAACATTTCAGATCCTTTTTATATGTTACGGGGGAAGGTTATGATGGAAGTCCATGCAAATAATTCTCTCAAAATTAGATTCTATGAAACTTTTTGAAATACTAGTTTCGGTAGAAAAACAGTAGTATATTATACACAATTTTATAATAGTTTAGTTCAAAAAAACAAATTAAATTGAAGATTGTTCGAAATGCAACGAAACTTTTCAGATCCTTTCTATATGTTAAGAGGGAATGTTAAGAGGGAAGTCCATGCAAAAATCATCTCGAAATTAGATTCTGCGAAACTTTTTGAAATGCTAGTTTCGATCAAAAAATTGTAGTATATTATACACAATTTTATATTAGTTTCGGCAAAAAAATCAAATTAAATCGAGGAGTGTTCGAAATGCTACGAAACATTTCAGATCCTTTATATATGTTATGGGGGAAGGTTATGATGGAATTCCATGCAAAAAATCATCTCAAAATTAGATTCTATGAAACTTTTTGAAAAATACTAGTTTCAGTCAAAAAATTATAGTATATTATTATACACAATTTTATACTAGTTTCGGCCAAAAATTCAAATTAAATCGAGGATTGTTCGAAATGCTACGAAACGTTTCAGATCCTTTCTATATGTTACGGGGAAAGGTTATGATGGAAGTCCATGCAAAAAATTATCTACAAATTAGATTCTATGAAACATTTTGAAATACTAGTTTCAGTCAAATAATTGTAATATATTACACACAATTTTATACCAGTTCCGGTCAAAAAAACAAATTAAATCAAGGATTGTTCTAAATGCAACAAAACTTTTCAGATCCATTCTATATGTTAAGAGGGTATGTTAAGAGGGATGTCCAGGCAAAAATTTATCTCCAAATTAGATTCTATGAAACTTTATGAAATGCTAGTTTTGGTAAAAAAATTGTAGTATATTATACACAATTTAATACTAGTTTCGGTCAAAAATCAAATTATATCGAGGATTGATGGAAATGCTACGAAACATTTCAGATCCTTTCTATATGTTACGGGGGAAGGTTATGATGGAATTCCATGCAAAAAATCATCTCAAAATTAGATTCTATGAAACTTTTTTAAATACTAGTTTCAGTCAGAAAATTGTAGTATATTTTACACAATTTTAAACTAGTTTCGGTCAAAAAATCAAATTAAATCAAGGATTATTCGAAATGCTGCGAAACTTTTCAGATCCTTTTGATATGTTACTTGGGAAGGTTATGATCGAAATGCTACGAAACTATTCAGACCCTTTCTATATGTTATGAGGGAATGTTAAGAGAGAAGTCCATGCAAAAAATTATCTGAAATTAGATTTTATGAAACTTTTTGAAAAACTAGTTTAGGTCAAAAAATTGTAGTATATCATACACAATTTTATACTAGTTTCGATCAAAAAATCAAATTAAATCGAGGATTGTTCGAAATGCTACGAAACGTTTCAGATCCTTTGTATATTTTAAGAGGGAATGTTAAGAGGGAACTCCATGCCAAAAATTATCACAAAAGTAGATTCTACGAAATTTTTTGAAATGCTAGTTTCGGTCAAAAAATTGTTGTATATTATACACAATTTTATACTAGTTTTGGTCAAAAAATCAAATTAAATCGAGGAATGTTAGAAATACTAAGAAATATTTCAGATCCTTTCTATATGTTACGGGGGAAGGTTATGATGGAAGTCTATGAAACTTTTTTAAATACTAGTTTCGGTCAAAAAATTGTAGTATATTATACACAGTTTTATACAAGTTTCGGACAAAATATCATATTAAATCGATGATTGTTTGAAATGCTACAAAACTTTTCAGATCCTTTTTATAAGTTACAAGGGAAGTTATGTTGGAAGTCCATGCAAAAAATAATCTCAAAATTAGATTCTATGAAGCTTTCTGAAATACTAGTTTCGGTCAAAAAATTGTAGTATATTATACACAATTTTATACTAGTTTCGGTCAAAAAATCAAATTAAATCGAGGATTGTTCGAAATGCTATAAAAAATTTCAGATCCATTTTATATGTTACGAGGAAAGGTTATGATGGAAGTCCATGCAAAAATAATCTCAAAATTAGATTCTATGAAGCTTTTTCAAATACTAGTTTCGGTCAAATAATTGTAGTATATTATACACAATTTTATACTAGTTTCGGCCAAAAAAACAAATTAAATCAAGGATTGTTCGAAATGCAACAAAACTTTTCAGATCCATTATATATGTTAAGAGGGTATGTTAAGAGGGAAGTCCGTGCAAAAAATTATCTCCAAATTAGATTCTACGAAACTTTTTGAAATGCTAGTTTCGGTCAAAAAATTGTAGTATATTATACACAATTTTATACTAGTTTCGCTCAAAAAATCAAATTAAATCGAGGAGTAATGGAAATGCTACGAAACATTTCAAATCCTTCCTATATGTTACGGGGGAAGGTTATGAAGGAATACCTGCAAAAAATCATCTCAAAATATGATTCTATGAAACTTTTTTAAATACTAGTTTCAGTCAGAAAATTATAGTATATTATACACAATTTTAAACTAGTTTCGGTCAAAAAATCAAATTAAATCGAGGATTGTTCGAAATCCTACGAAACTTTTCAGATCCTTTTTATATGTTTCGGGGGAAGGTTATGATGAAATTCCATGCAAAAAATCTTCTCAGAATTAGATTCTATGAAAATTTTTGAAATACTAGTTTCGGTCAAAAAATTGTAGTATATTATACACAATTTTATACTAGTTTCGGCAAAAAAAGCAAATTAAATCGAGGATTGTTTGAAATGCTATGAAACTTTTCAGATCCTTTTTATATGTTACGAGGGAAGGTTAAGAGGGAAGTCCATGCAAAAAAATTATCTCCAAATTAGATTTTATGAAACGTTTTGAAATACTAGTTTAGGTCAAAAAACTTGTAGTATATTATACACAATTTTATACTAGTTTTGGTCAAAAAATCAAATTAAATCGAGGATTCTTCGAAATGCTACAGAACTTTTTAGATCCTTTCTATATTTTAAGAGGGAATGTTAAAAGGGAAGTCCATGCAAAAAATTATCTCAAAATTAGATTCTATGAAACTTTTTGAAATCCTAGTTTCAGTCAAAAAATTGTAGTATATTATACACAATTTTATACTAGTTTCGGTCAAAAAATCAAATTAAATCGGGGATTCTTTGAAATACTATGAAACTTTTCAGATCCTTTTTATATGTTACGGGGGAAGGTTATGATGGAAGTCCATGCAAAAAATTATCTAAAAATTAGATTTTATGGAACTTTTTGAAATACTAGTTTCGGTCAAAAAATTGTAGTATATTATACACAATTTTTTACTAGTTTCGGCCAAAAAATACAAATTAAATTGAGGATTGTTCGAAATGCTATGTAACTTTTCAGATCCTTTCTATATGTTACAGGGGAAGGTTATGATGGAAGTCCATGCAAAAAATTATCTCAAAATTAGATTCTATGAATCTTTTTGAAATACTAGTTTTAGTCAAATAATTGTAATATATTATACACAATTTTATTCCAATTTCGGTCAAAAAAACAAATTAAATCAAGGATTGTTCGAAATGCAACAAAACTTTTCAGATCCATTCAATATGGTAAGAGGGTATGTTAAGAGGGATTTCCATGCAAATATTTATCTCCAAATTAGATTCTTCGAAACTTTTTGAAATGCTAGTTTCGGACAAAATATTGTAGTATATTATACACAATTTTATACTAGTTTCGGCCAAAAAAATCAAATTATATCGAGGATTGATGGAAATGCTACGAAACATTTCATATCCTTTCTATATGTTACTGGGGAAGGTTATGATGGAATACCATGCAAAAAATCATCTCAAAATTTGATTCTATGAAACTTTTTGAAATACTAGTTTAAGTTAGAAAATTGTAGTATATTATACACAATTTTAAACTAGTTTCGGTCAAAAAATCAAATTAAATCGAGGATTGTTCGAAATGCTACGAAACTTTTCAGATACTTTTTATATGTTTTGGGGGAAGGTTATGATGAAATTCCATGCAAAAAATCTTCTCAAAATTAGATTTTATGAAACATTTTGAAATACTAGTTTCGGTCAAAACATTGTAGTATATTATACACAATTTTTAACTAGTTTCGGCCAAAAAAGCAAATTAGATCGAGGATTGTTCGAAATGCTATGAAACTTTTCAGATCCTTTTTATATGTTACGAGGGAAGGTTAAGAGGGAAGTCCATGCAAAAATATTATCTCCAAATTAGATTTTATGAAACTTTTTGAAATACTAGTTTAGGTCGAAAAATTGTAGTATATTATACACAATTTTATACTAGTTTCAGTCAAAAAATCAAATTAAATCGAGGATTGTTCGAAATGCTACGGAACTTTTCAGATCCTTTCTATATTTTAAGAGGGAATGTTAAGAGGGAAGTCCATGCAAAAAATTATCTCAAAATAAGATTCTATGAAACTATTTGAAATGCTAGTTTCGGTCAAAAATATTGTAGTACAATTTTATACTAGTTTCGTTCAAAAAATCAAATTAAATCGAGGATTGTTCGAAATACTATGAAACTTTTCAGATCCTTTTTATATGTTACGGGGGAAGGTTATGATGGAAGTCCATGCAAAAAATTATCTAAAAATTAGATACTATGCAACTTTTTGAAATACTAGTTTCGATAAAAAAAATTGTAGTATATTATACACAATTTTATACTTGTTTCGTCCAAAAAACATAAATTAAATTGAGGATTGTTCGAAATGCTATATAACTTTTCATATCCTTTCTATATGTTACAGGGGAAGGTTATGATGGAAGTCCATGCAAAAAATTATCTCAAAATTAGATTCTATGAAACTTTTTGAAATGCTAGTTCCAGTCATATAATTGTAGTATATTATACACAATTTTATACTAGTTTCGGTCAAAAATTCAAATTAAATCGAGGTGTAATGGAAATGCTACGATATATTTCATATCCTTTCTATATGTTACTGGGGAAGGTTATGATGGAATACCATGCAAAAAATCATCTCAAAATTTGATTGTATGAAACTTTTTGAAATACTAGTTTAAGTTAGAAAATTGTAGTATATTATACACAATTTTAAACTAGTTTCGGTCAAAAAATCAAATTAAATCGAGGATTGTTCGAAATACTACGAAACTTTTCACATACTTTTTATATGTTTTGGGGGAAGCTTATGATGAAATTCCATGCAAAAAATCATCTCAAAATTAGATTTTATGAAACATTTTGAAATACTAGTATCGGTCAAAAAATTGTAGTATATTATACACAATTTTATACTAGTTTCGTCCAAAAAAGCAAATTAGATCGAGGATTGTTCGAAATGCTATGAAACTTTTCAGATCCTTTTTATATGTTACGAGGGAAGGTTAAGAGGGAAGTCCATGCAAAAATATTATCTCCAAATTAGATTTTATGAAACTTTTTGAAATACTAGTTTAGGTCGAAAAATTGTAGTATATTATACACAATTTTATACTAGTTTCAGTCAAAAAATCAAATTAAATCGAGGATTGTTCGAAATGCTACAAAACTTTTCAGATCCTTTCTATATTTTAAGAGGGAATGTTAAGAGGGAAGTCCATGCAAAAAATTATCTCAAAATAAGATTCTATGAAACTATTTGAAATGCTAGTTTCGGTCAAAAATATTGTAGTACAATTTTATACTAGTTTCGTTCAAAAAATCAAATTAAATCGAGGATTGTTCGAAATACTATGAAACTTTTCAGATCCTTTTTATATGTTACGGGGGAAGGTTATGATGGAAGTCCATGCAAAAAATTATCTAAAAATTAGATTCTATGGAACTTTTTGAAATACTAGTTTCGATAAAAAAATTGTAGTATATTATACACAATTTTATACTAGTTTCGGCCAAAAAATATAAATAAAATTGAGGATTGTTCGAAATGCTATATAACTTTTCATATCCTTTCTATATGTTACAGAGGAAGGTTATGATGGAAGTCCATGCAAAAAATTATCTCAAAATTAGATTCTATGAAACTTTTTGAAATGCTAGTTCCAGTCAAATAATTGTAGTATATTATACACAATTTTATACTAGTTTCGGTCAAAAATTCAAATTAAATCGAGGTGTAATGGAAATGCTACGATATATTTCATATCCTTTCTATATGTTACTGGGGAAGGTTATGATGGAATACCATGCAAAAAATCATCTCAAAATTTGATTGTATGAAACTTTTTGAAATACTAGTTTAAGTTAGAAAATTGTAGTATATTATACACAATTTTAAACTAGTTTCGGTCAAAAAATCAAATTAAATCGAGGATTGTTCGAAATGCTACGAAACTTTTCACATACTTTTTATATGTTTTTGGGGAAGCTTATGATGAAATTCCATGCAAAAAATCATCTCAAAATTAGATTTTATGAAACATTTTGAAATACTAGTATCGGTCAAAAAATTGTAGTATATTATACACAATTTTATACTAGTTTCGTCCAAAAAAGCAAATTAGATCGAGGATTGTTCGAAATGCTATGAAACTTTTCAGATCCTTTTTATATGTTACGAGGGAAGGTTAAGAGGGAAGTCCATGCAAAAATATCATCTCCAAATTAGATTTTATGAAACTTTTTGAAATACTAGTTTAGGTCGAAAAATTGTAGTATATTATACACAATTTTATACTAGTTTCAGTCAAAAAATCAAATTAAATCGAGGATTGTTCGAAATGCTACAGAACTTTTCAGATCCTTTCTATATTTTAAGAGGGAATGTTAAGAGGGAAGTCCATGCAAAAATTATCTCAAAATAAGATTCTATGAAACTATTTGAAATGCTAGTTTCGGTCAAAAATATTGTAGTACAATTTTATACTAGTTTCGTTCAAAAAATCAAATTAAATCGAGGATTGTTCGAAATACTATGAAACTTTTCAGATCCTTTTTATATGTTACGGGGGAAGGTTATGATGGAAGTCCATGCAAAAAATTATCTAAAAATTAGATTCTATGGAACTTTTTGAAATACTAGTTTCGATTAAAAAATTGTAGTATATTATACACAATTTTATACTAGTTTCGGCCAAAAAATATAAATAAAATTGAGGATTGTTCGAAATGCTATATAACTTTTCATATCCTTTCTATTTGTTACAGGGGAAGGTTATGATGGAAGTCCATGCAAAAAATTATCTCAAAATTAGATTTTATGAAACTTTTTGAAATGCTAGTTCCAGTCAAATAATTGTAGTATATTATACACAATTTTATACTAGTTTCGGTCAAAAATTCAAATTAAATCGAGGTGTAATGGAAATGCTACGATATATTTCATATCCTTTCTATATGTTACTGGGGAAGGTTATGATGGAATACCATGCAAAAAATCATCTCAAAATTTGATTCTATGAAACTTTTTGAAATACTAGTTTAAGTTAGAAAACTGTAGTATATTATACACAATTTTAAACTAGTTTCGGTCAAAAATTCAAATTAAATCGAGGATTGTTCGAAATGCTACGAAACTTTTTAGATACTTTTTATATGTTTTGGGGGAAGGTTATGATGAAATTCCATGCAAAAAATCTTCTCAAAATTAGATTTTATGAAACATTTTGAAATACTAGTTTCGGTCAAAAAATTGTAGTATATTATACACAATTTTATACTAGTTTCGGCCAAAAAAGCAAATTAGATCGAGGATTGTTCGAAATGCTATGAAACTTTTCAGATCCTTTTTATATGTTACGAGGGAAGGTTAAGAGGGAAGTCCATGCAAAATATTATCTCCAAATTAGATTTTATGAAACTTTTTGAAATACTAGTTTAGGTCGAAAAATTGTAGTATATTATACACAATTTTATACTAGTTTCAGTCAAAAAATCAAATTAAATCGAGGATTGTTCGAAATGCTACGGAACTTTTCAGATCCTTTCTATATTTTAAGAGGTAATGTTAAGAGGGAAGTCCATGCAAAAAATTATCTCAAAATAAGATTCTATGAAACTATTTGAAATGCTAGTTTCGGTCAAAAATATTGTAGTACAATTTTATACTAGTTTCGTTCAAAAAATCAAATTAAATCGAGGATTGTTCGAAATACTATGAAACTTTTCAGATCCTTTTTATATGTTACGGGGGAAGGTTATGATGGAAGTCCATGCAAAAAATTATCTAAAAATTAGATTCTATGGAACTTTTTGAAATACTAGTTTCGATAAAAAAATTGTAGTATATTATACACAATTTTATACTAGTTTCGGCCAAAAAATATAAATAAAATTGAGGATTGTTCGAAATGCTATATAACTTTTCATATCCTTTCTATATGTTACAGAGGAAGGTTATGATGGAAGTCCATGCAAAAAATTATCTCAAAATTAGATTCTATGAAACTTTTTGAAATGCTAGTTCCAGTCAAATAATTGTAGTATATTATACACAATTTTATACTAGTTTCGGTCAAAAATTCAAATTAAATCGAGGTGTAATGGAAATGCTACGATATATTTCATATCCTTTCTATATGTTACTGGGGAAGGTTATGATGGAATACCATGCAAAAAATCATCTCAAAATTTGATTGTATGAAACTTTTTGAAATACTAGTTTAAGTTAGAAAATTGTAGTATATTATACACAATTTTAAACTAGTTTCGGTCAAAAAATCAAATTAAATCGAGGATTGTTCGAAATGCTACGAAACTTTTCACATACTTTTTATATGTTTTGGGGGAAGCTTATGATGAAATTCCATGCAAAAAATCATCTCAAAATTAGATTTTATGAAACATTTTGAAATACTAGTATCGGTCAAAAAATTGTAGTATATTATACACAATTTTATACTAGTTTCGTCCAAAAAAGCAAATTAGATCGAGGATTGTTCGAAATGCTATGAAACTTTTCAGATCCTTTTTATATGTTACGAGGGAAGGTTAAGAGGGAAGTCCATGCAAAAATATCATCTCCAAATTAGATTTTATGAAACTTTTTGAAATACTAGTTTAGGTCGAAAAATTGTAGTATATTATACACAATTTTGTTTCAGTCAAAAAATCAAATTAAATCGAGGATTGTTCGAAATGCTACAGAACTTTTCAGATCCTTTCTATATTTTAAGAGGGAATGTTAAGAGGGAAGTCCATGCAAAAATTATCTCAAAATAAGATTCTATGAAACTATTTGAAATGCTAGTTTCGGTCAAAAATATTGTAGTACAATTTTATACTAGTTTCGTTCAAAAAATCAAATTAAATCGAGGATTGTTCGAAATACTATGAAACTTTTCAGATCCTTTTTATATGTTACGGGGGAAGGTTATGATGGAAGTCCATGCAAAAAATTATCTAAAAATTAGATTCTATGGAACTTTTTGAAATACTAGTTTCGATTAAAAAATTGTAGTATATTATACACAATTTTATACTAGTTTCGGCCAAAAAATATAAATAAAATTGAGGATTGTTCGAAATGCTATATAACTTTTCATATCCTTTCTATTTGTTACAGGGGAAGGTTATGATGGAAGTCCATGCAAAAAATTATCTCAAAATTAGATTTTATGAAACTTTTTGAAATGCTAGTTCCAGTCAAATAATTGTAGTATATTATACACAATTTTATACTAGTTTCGGTCAAAAATTCAAATTAAATCGAGGTGTAATGGAAATGCTACGATATATTTCATATCCTTTCTATATGTTACTGGGGAAGGTTATGATGGAATACCATGCAAAAAATCATCTCAAAATTTGATTCTATGAAACTTTTTGAAATACTAGTTTAAGTTAGAAAACTGTAGTATATTATACACAATTTTAAACTAGTTTCGGTCAAAAATTCAAATTAAATCGAGGATTGTTCGAAATGCTACGAAACTTTTTAGATACTTTTTATATGTTTTGGGGGAAGGTTATGATGAAATTCCATGCAAAAAATCTTCTCAAAATTAGATTTTATGAAACATTTTGAAATACTAGTTTCGGTCAAAAAATTGTAGTATATTATACACAATTTTATACTAGTTTCGGCCAAAAAAGCAAATTAGATCGAGGATTGTTCGAAATGCTATGAAACTTTTCAGATCCTTTTTATATGTTACGAGGGAAGGTTAAGAGGGAAGTCCATGCAAAATATTATCTCCAAATTAGATTTTATGAAACTTTTTGAAATACTAGTTTAGGTCGAAAAATTGTAGTATATTATACACAATTTTATACTAGTTTCAGTCAAAAAATCAAATTAAATCGAGGATTGTTCGAAATGCTACGGAACTTTTCAGATCCTTTCTATATTTTAAGAGGTAATGTTAAGAGGGAAGTCCATGCAAAAAATTATCTCAAAATAAGATTCTATGAAACTATTTGAAATGCTAGTTTCGGTCAAAAATATTGTAGTACAATTTTATACTAGTTTCGTTCAAAAAATCAAATTAAATCGAGGATTGTTCGAAATACTTTGAAACTTTTCAGATCCTTTTTATATGTTACGGGGGAAGGTTATGATGGAAGTCCATGCAAAAAATTATCTAAAAATTAGATTCTATGGAACTTTTTGAAATACTTGTTTCGATAAAAAAAATTGTAGTATATTATACACAATTTTATACTAGTTTCGGCCAAAAAATATAAATTAAATTGAGGATTGTTCGAAATGCTATATAACTTTTCATATCCTTTCTATATGTTACAGGGGAAGGTTATGATGGAAGTCCATGCAAAAAATTATCTCAAAATTAGATTCTATGAAACTTTTTGAAATGCTAGTTCCAGTCAAATAATTGTAGTATATTATACATAATTTTATATTAGTTTCGGTCAAAAATTCAAATTAAATCGAGGTGTAATGGAAATGCTATGATATATTTCATATCCTTTCTATATGTTACTGGGGAAGGTTATGATGGAATACCATGCAAAAAATCATCTCAAAATTTGATTGTATGAAACTTTTTGAAATACTAGTTTAAGTTAGAAAATTGTAGTATATTATACACAATTTTAAACTAGTTTCGGTCAAAAAATCAAATTAAATCGAGGATTGTTCGAAATGCTACGAAACTTTTCACATACTTTTTATATGTTTTGGGGGAAGCTTATGATGAAATTCCATGCAAAAAATCATCTCAAAATTAGATTTTATGAAACATTTTGAAATACTAGTATCGGTCAAAAAATTGTAGTATATTATACACAATTTTATACTAGTTTCGTCCAAAAAAGCAAATTAGATCGAGGATTGTTCGAAATGCTATGAAACTTTTCAGATCCTTTTTATATGTTACGAGGGAAGGTTAAGAGGGAAGTCCATGCAAAAATATCATCTCCAAATTAGATTTTATGAAACTTTTTGAAATACTAGTTTAGGTCGAAAAATTGTAGTATATTATACACAATTTTATACTAGTTTCAGTCAAAAAATCAAATTAAATCGAGGATTGTTCGAAATGCTACGGAACTTTTCAGATCCTTTCTATATTTTAAGAGGGAATGTTAAGAGGGAAGTCCATGCAAAAATTATCTCAAAATAAGATTCTATGAAACTATTTGAAATGCTAGTTTCGGTCAAAAATATTGTAGTACAATTTTATACTAGTTTCGTTCAAAAAATCAAATTAAATCGAGGATTGTTCGAAATACTATGAAACTTTTCAGATCCTTTTTATATGTTACGGGGGAAGGTTATGATGGAAGTCCATGCAAAAAATTATCTAAAAATTAGATTCTATGGAACTTTTTGAAATACTAGTTTCGATTAAAAAATTGTAGTATATTATACACAATTTTATACTAGTTTCGGCCAAAAAATATAAATAAAATTGAGGATTGTTCGAAATGCTATATAACTTTTCATATCCTTTCTATTTGTTACAGGGGAAGGTTATGATGGAAGTCCATGCAAAAAATTATCTCAAAATTAGATTTTATGAAACTTTTTGAAATGCTAGTTCCAGTCAAATAATTGTAGTATATTATACACAATTTTATACTAGTTTCGGTCAAAAATTCAAATTAAATCGAGGTGTAATGGAAATGCTACGATATATTTCATATCCTTTCTATATGTTACTGGGGAAGGTTATGATGGAATACCATGCAAAAAATCATCTCAAAATTTGATTCTATGAAACTTTTTGAAATACTAGTTTAAGTTAGAAAACTGTAGTATATTATACACAATTTTAAACTAGTTTCGGTCAAAAATTCAAATTAAATCGAGGATTGTTCGAAATGCTACGAAACTTTTTAGATACTTTTTATATGTTTTGGGGGAAGGTTATGATGAAATTCCATGCAAAAAATCTTCTCAAAATTAGATTTTATGAAACATTTTGAAATACTAGTTTCGGTCAAAAAATTGTAGTATATTATACACAATTTTATACTAGTTTCGGCCAAAAAAGCAAATTAGATCGAGGATTGTTCGAAATGCTATGAAACTTTTCAGATCCTTTTTATATGTTACGAGGGAAGGTTAAGAGGGAAGTCCATGCAAAATATTATCTCCAAATTAGATTTTATGAAACTTTTTGAAATACTAGTTTAGGTCGAAAAATTGTAGTATATTATACACAATTTTATACTAGTTTCAGTCAAAAAATCAAATTAAATCGAGGATTGTTCGAAATGCTACGGAACTTTTCAGATCCTTTCTATATTTTAAGAGGTAATGTTAAGAGGGAAGTCCATGCAAAAAATTATCTCAAAATAAGATTCTATGAAACTATTTGAAATGCTAGTTTCGGTCAAAAATATTGTAGTACAATTTTATACTAGTTTCGTTCAAAAAATCAAATTAAATCGAGGATTGTTCAAAATACTTTGAAACTTTTCAGATCCTTTTTATATGTTACGGGGGAAGGTTATGATGGAAGTCCATGCAAAAAATTATCTAAAAATTAGATTCTATGGAACTTTTTGAAATACTTGTTTCGATAAAAAAAATTGTAGTATATTATACACAATTTTATACTAGTTTCGGCCAAAAAATATAAATTAAATTGAGGATTGTTCGAAATGCTATATAACTTTTCATATCCTTTCTATATGTTACAGGGGAAGGTTATGATGGAAGTCCATGCAAAAAATTATCTCAAAATTAGATTCTATGAAACTTTTTGAAATGCTAGTTCCAGTCAAATAATTGTAGTATATTATACATAATTTTATATTAGTTTCGGTCAAAAATTCAAATTAAATCGAGGTGTAATGGAAATGCTATGATATATTTCATATCCTTTCTATATGTTACTGGGGAAGGTTATGATGGAATACCATGCAAAAAATCATCTCAAAATTTGATTCTATGAAACTTTTTGAAATACTAGTTTAAGTTAGAAAATTGTAGTATATTATACACAATTTTAAACTAGTTTCGGTCAAAAAATCAAATTAAATCGAGGATTGTTCGAAATGCTACGAAACTTTTCAGATACTTTTTATATGTTTTGGGGGAAGGTTATGATGAAATTCCATGCAAAAAATCTTCTCAAAATTAGATTTTATGAAACATTTTGAAATACTAGTTTCGGTCAAAAAATTGTAGTATATTATACACAATTTTATACTAGTTTCGGCCAAAAAAGCAAATTAGATCGAGGATTGTTCGAAATGCTATGAAACTTTTCAGATCCTTTTTATATGTTACGAGGGAAAGTTAAGAGGGAAGTCCATGCAAAATATTATCTCCAAATTAGATTTTATGAAACTTTTTGAAATACTAGTTTAGGTCGAAAAATTGTAGTATATTATACACAATTTTATACTAGTTTCAGTCAAAAAATCAAATTAAATCGAGGATTGTTCGAAATGCTACGGAACTTTTCAGATCCTTTCTATATTTTAAGAGGGAATGTTAAGAGGGAAGTCCATGCAAAAAATTATCTCAAAATAAGATTCTATGAAACTATTTGAAATGCTAGTTTCGGTCAAAAATATTGTAGTACAATTTTATACTAGTTTCGTTCAAAAAATCAAATTAAATCGAGGATTGTTCGAAATACTATGAAACTTTTCAGATCCTTTTTATATGTTACGGGGGAAGGTTATGATGGAAGTCCATGCAAAAAATTATCTAAAAATTAGATTCTATGGAACTTTTTGAAATACTAGTTTCGATAAAAAAATTGTAGTATATTATACACAATTTTATACTAGTTTCGGCCAAAAAATATAAATTAAATTGAGGATTGTTCGAAATGCTATATAACTTTTCATATCCTTTCTATATGTTACAGGGGAAGGTTATGATGGAAGTCCATGCAAAAAATTATCTCAAAATTAGATTCTATGAAACTTTTTGAAATGCTAGTTCCAGTCAAATAATTGTAGTATATTATACATAATTTTATATTAGTTTCGGTCAAAAATTCAAATTAAATCGAGGTGTAATGGAAATGCTATGATATATTTCATATCCTTTCTATATGTTACTGGGGAAGGTTATGATGGAATACCATGCAAAAAATCATCTCAAAATTTGATTCTATGAAACTTTTTGAAATACTAATTTAAGTTAGAAAATTGTAGTATATTATACACAATTTTAAACTAGTTTCGGTCAAAAAATCAAATTAAATCGAGGATTGTTCGAAATGCTACGAAACTTTTCAGATACTTTTTATATGTTTTGGGGGAAGGTTATGATGAAATTCCATGCAAAAAATCTTCTCAAAATTAGATTTTATGAAACATTTTGAAATACTAGTTTCGGTCAAAAAATTGTAGTATATTATACACAATTTTATACTAGTTTCGGCCAAAAAAGCAAATTAGATCGAGGATTGTTCGAAATGCTATGAAACTTTTCAGATCCTTTTTATATGTTACGAGGGAAAGTTAAGAGGAAAGTCCATGCAAAATATTATCTCCAAATTAGATTTTATGAAACTTTTTGAAATACTAGTTTAGGTCGAAAAATTGTAGTATATTATACACAATTTTATACTAGTTTCAGTCAAAAAATCAAATTAAATCGAGGATTGTTCGAAATGCTACGGAACTTTTCAGATCCTTTCTATATTTTAAGAGGGAATGTTAAGAGGGAAGTCCATGCAAAAAATTATCTCAAAATAAGATTCTATGAAACTATTTGAAATGCTAGTTTCGGTCAAAAATATTGTAGTACAATTTTATACTAGTTTCGTTCAAAAAATCAAATTAAATCGAGGATTGTTCGAAATACTATGAAACTTTTCAGATCCTTTTTATATGTTACGGGGGAAGGTTATGATGGAAGTCCATGCAAAAAATTATCTAAAAATTAGATTCTATGGAACTTTTTGAAATACTAGTTTCGATAAAAAAATTGTAGTATATTATACACAATTTTATACTAGTTTCGGCCAAAAAATATAAATTAAATTGAGGATTGTTCGAAATGCTATATAACTTTTCATATCCTTTCTATATGTTACAGGGGAAGGTTATGATGGAAGTCCATGCAAAAAATTATCTCAAAATTAGATTCTATGAAACTTTTTGAAATGCTAGTTTCAGTCAAATAATTGTAGTATATTATGCACAATTTTATACTAGTTTCGGTCAAAAATTCAAATTTAATCGAGGTGTAATGGAAATGCTACGATATATTTCATATCCTTTCTATATGTTACTGGGGAAGGTTATGATGGAATACCATGCAAAAAATCATCTCAAAATTTGATTCTATGAAACTTTTTGAAATACTAGTTTAAGTTAGAAAATTGTAGTATATTATACACAATTTTAAACTAGTTTCGGTCAAAAAATCAAATTAAATCGAGGATTGTTCGAAATGCTACGAAACTTTTCAGATACTTTTTATATGTTTTGGGGGAAGGTTATGATGAAATTCCATGCAAAAAATCTTCTCAAAATTAGATTTTATGAAACATTTTGAAATACTAGTTTCGGTCAAAAAATTGTAGTATATTATACACAATTTTATACTAGTTTCGGCCAAAAAAGCAAATTAGATCGAGGATTGTTCGAAATGCTATGAAACTTTTCAGATCCTTTTTATATGTTACGAGGGAAAGTTAAGAGGAAAGTCCATGCAAAATATTATCTCCAAATTAGATTTTATGAAACTTTTTGAAATACTAGTTTAGGTCGAAAAATTGTAGTATATTATACACAATTTTATACTAGTTTCAGTCAAAAAATCAAATTAAATCGAGGATTGTTCGAAATGCTACGGAACTTTTCAGATCCTTTCTATATTTTAAGAGGGAATGTTAAGAGGGAAGTCCATGCAAAAAATTATCTCAAAATAAGATTCTATGAAACTATTTGAAATGCTAGTTTCGGTCAAAAATATTGTAGTACAATTTTATACTAGTTTCGTTCAAAAAATCAAATTAAATCGAGGATTGTTCGAAATACTATGAAACTTTTCAGATCCTTTTTATATGTTACGGGGGAAGGTTATGATGGAAGTCCATGCAAAAAATTATCTAAAAATTAGATTCTATGGAACTTTTTGAAATACTAGTTTCGATAAAAAAATTGTAGTATATTATACACAATTTTATACTAGTTTCGGCCAAAAAATATAAATTAAATTGAGGATTGTTCGAAATGCTATATAACTTTTCATATCCTTTCTATATGTTACAGGGGAAGGTTATGATGGAAGTCCATGCAAAAAATTATCTCAAAATTAGATTCTATGAAACTTTTTGAAATGCTAGTTCCAGTCAAATAATTGTAGTATATTATACATAATTTTATATTAGTTTCGGTCAAAAATTCAAATTAAATCGAGGTGTAATGGAAATGCTATGATATATTTCATATCCTTTCTATATGTTACTGGGGAAGGTTATGATGGAATACCATGCAAAAAATCATCTCAAAATTTGATTCTATGAAACTTTTTGAAATACTAATTTAAGTTAGAAAATTGTAGTATATTATACACAATTTTAAACTAGTTTCGGTCAAAAAATCAAATTAAATCGAGGATTGTTCGAAATGCTACGAAACTTTTCAGATACTTTTTATATGTTTTGGGGGAAGGTTATGATGAAATTCCATGCAAAAAATCTTCTCAAAATTAGATTTTATGAAACATTTTGAAATACTAGTTTCGGTCAAAAAATTGTAGTATATTATACACAATTTTATACTAGTTTCGGCCAAAAAAGCAAATTAGATCGAGGATTGTTCGAAATGCTATGAAACTTTTCAGATCCTTTTTATATGTTACGAGGGAAAGTTAAGAGGAAAGTCCATGCAAAATATTATCTCCAAATTAGATTTTATGAAACTTTTTGAAATACTAGTTTAGGTCGAAAAATTGTAGTATATTATACACAATTTTATACTAGTTTCAGTCAAAAAATCAAATTAAATCGAGGATTGTTCGAAATGCTACGGAACTTTTCAGATCCTTTCTATATTTTAAGAGGGAATGTTAAGAGGGAAGTCCATGCAAAAAATTATCTCAAAATAAGATTCTATGAAACTATTTGAAATGCTAGTTTCGGTCAAAAATATTGTAGTACAATTTTATACTAGTTTCGTTCAAAAAATCAAATTAAATCGAGGATTGTTCGAAATACTATGAAACTTTTCAGATCCTTTTTATATGTTACGGGGGAAGGTTATGATGGAAGTCCATGCAAAAAATTATCTAAAAATTAGATTCTATGGAACTTTTTGAAATACTAGTTTCGATAAAAAAATTGTAGTATATTATACACAATTTTATACTAGTTTCGGCCAAAAAATATAAATTAAATTGAGGATTGTTCGAAATGCTATATAACTTTTCATATCCTTTCTATATGTTACAGGGGAAGGTTATGATGGAAGTCCATGCAAAAAATTATCTCAAAATTAGATTCTATGAAACTTTTTGAAATGCTAGTTTCAGTCAAATAATTGTAGTATATTATGCACAATTTTATACTAGTTTCGGTCAAAAATTCAAATTTAATCGAGGTGTAATGGAAATGCTACGATATATTTCATATCCTTTCTATATGTTACTGGGGAAGGTTATGATGGAATACCATGCAAAAAATCATCTCAAAATTTGATTCTATGAAACTTTTTGAAATACTAGTTTAAGTTAGAAAATTGTAGTATATTATACACAATTTTAAACTAGTTTCGGTCAAAAAATCAAATTAAATCGAGGATTGTTCGAAATGCTACGAAACTTTTCAGATACTTTTAATATGTTTTGGGGGAAGGTTATGATGAAATTCCATGCAAAAAATCTTCTCAAAATTAGATTTTATGAAACGTTTTGAAATACTAGTTTCGGTCAAAAAATTGTAGTATATTATACACAATTTTATACTAGTTTCGGCCAAAAAAGCAAATTAGATCGAGGATTGTTCGAAATGCTATGAAACTTTTCAGATCCTTTTTATATGTTACGAGGGAAGGTTAAGAGGGAAGTCCAAGCAAAAGTATTATCTCCAAATTAGATTTTATGAAACTTTTTGAAATACTAGTTTAGGTCGAAAAATTGTAGTATATTATACACAATTTTATACTAGTTTCAGTCAAAAAAGAAAATTAAATCGAGGATTGTTCGAAATGCTACGGAACTTTTCAGATCCTTTCTATATTTTAAGAGGGAATGTTAAGAGGGAAGTCCATGCAAAAAATTATCTCAAAATAAGATTCTATGAAACTATTTGAAATGCTAGTTTCGGTCAAAAATATTGTAGTACAATTTTATACTAGTTTCGTTCAAAAAATCAAATCAAATCGAGGATTGTTCGAAATACTATGAAACTTTTCAGATACTTTTTATATGTTACGGGGGAAGGTTATGATGGAAGTCCATGCAAAAAATTATCTAAAAATTAGATTCTATGGAACTTTTTGAAATACTAGTTTCGATAAAAAAATTGTAGTATATTATACACAATTTTATACTAGTTTCGGCCAAAAAATATAAATTAAATTGAGGATTGTTCGAAATGCTATATAACTTTTCATATCCTTTCTATATCTTACAGGGGAAGGTTATGATGGAAGTCCATGCAAAAAATTATCTCAAAATTAGATTCTATGAAACTTTTTGAAATGCTAGTTCCAGTCAAATACTTGTAGTATATTATACACAATTTTATACTAGTTTCGGTCAAAAATTCAAATTAAATCGAGGTGTAATGGAAATGCTACGATATATTTCATATCCTTTCTATATGTTACTGGGGAAGGTTATGATGGAATACCATGCAAAAAATCATCTCAAAATTTGATTCTATGAAACTTTTTGAAATACTAGTTTAAGTTAGAAAATTGTAGTATATTATACACAATTTTAAACTAGTTTCGGTCAAAAAATCAAATTAAATCGAGGATTGTTCGAAATGCTACGAATCTTTTCAGATACTTTTTATATGTTTTGGGGGAAGGTTATGATGAAATTCCATGCAAAAAATCTTCTCAAAATTAGATTTTATGAAACGTTTTGAAATACTAGTTTCGGTCAAAAAATTGTAGTATATTATACACAATTTTATACTAGTTTCGGCCAAAAAAGCAAATTAGATCGAGGATTGTTCGAAATGCTATGAAACTTTTCAGATCCTTTTTATATGTTACGAGGGAAAGTTAAGAGGAAAGTCCATGCAAAATATTATCTCCAAATTAGATTTTATGAAACTTTTTGAAATACTAGTTTAGGTCGAAAAATTGTAGTATATTATACACAATTTTATACTAGTTTCAGTCAAAAAATCAAATTAAATCGAGGATTGTTCGAAATGCTACGGAACTTTTCAGATCCTTTCTATATTTTAAGAGGGAATGTTAAGAGGGAAGTTCATGCAAAAAATTATCTCAAAATAAGATTCTATGAAACTATTTGAAATGCTAGTTTCGGTCAAAAATATTGTAGTACAATTTTATACTAGTTTCGTTCAAAAAATCAAATTAAATCGAGGATTGTTCGAAATACTATGAAACTTTTCAGATCCTTTTTATATGTTACGGGGGAAGGTTATGATGGAAGTCCATGCAAAAAATTATCTAAAAATTAGATTCTATGGAACTTTTTGAAATACTAGTTTCGATAAAAAAATTGTAGTATATTATACACAATTTTATACTAGTTTCGGCCAAAAAATATAAATTAAATTGAGGATTGTTCGAAATGCTATATAACTTTTCATATCCTTTCTATATGTTACAGGGGAAGGTTATGATGGAAGTCCATGCAAAAAATTATCTCAAAATTAGATTCTATGAAACTTTTTGAAATGCTAGTTTCAGTCAAATAATTGTAGTATATTATGCACAATTTTATACTAGTTTCGGTCAAAAATTCAAATTTAATCGAGGTGTAATGGAAATGCTACGATATATTTCATATCCTTTCTATATGTTACTGGGGAAGGTTATGATGGAATACCATGCAAAAAATCATCTCAAAATTTGATTCTATGAAACTTTTTGAAATACTAGTTTAAGTTAGAAAATTGTAGTATATTATACACAATTTTAAACTAGTTTCGGTCAAAAAATCAAATTAAATCGAGGATTGTTCGAAATGCTACGAAACTTTTCAGATACTTTTAATATGTTTTGGGGGAAGGTTATGATGAAATTCCATGCAAAAAATCTTCTCAAAATTAGATTTTATGAAACGTTTTGAAATACTAGTTTCGGTCAAAAAATTGTAGTATATTATACACAATTTTATACTAGTTTCGGCCAAAAAAGCAAATTAGATCGAGGATTGTTCGAAATGCTATGAAACTTTTCAGATCCTTTTTATATGTTACGAGGGAAGGTTAAGAGGGAAGTCCAAGCAAAAGTATTATCTCCAAATTAGATTTTATGAAACTTTTTGAAATACTAGTTTAGGTCGAAAAATTGTAGTATATTATACACAATTTTATACTAGTTTCAGTCAAAAAAGAAAATTAAATCGAGGATTGTTCGAAATGCTACAGAACTTTTCAGATCCTTTCTATATTTTAAGAGGGAATGTTAAGAGGGAAGTCCATGCAAAAAATTATCTCAAAATAAGATTCTATGAAACTATTTGAAATGCTAGTTTCGGTCAAAAATATTGTAGTACAATTTTATACTAGTTTCGTTCAAAAAATCAAATCAAATCGAGGATTGTTCGAAATACTATGAAACTTTTCAGATACTTTTTATATGTTACGGGGGAAGGTTATGATGGAAGTCCATGCAAAAAATTATCTAAAAATTAGATTCTATGGAACTTTTTGAAATACTAGTTTCGATAAAAAAATTGTAGTATATTATACACAATTTTATACTAGTTTCGGCCAAAAAATATAAATTAAATTGAGGATTGTTCGAAATGCTATATAACTTTTCATATCCTTTCTATATGTTACAGGGGAAGGTTATGATGGAAGTCCATGCAAAAAATTATCTCAAAATTAGATTCTATGAAACTTTTTGAAATGCTAGTTCCAGTCAAATAATTGTAGTATATTATACACAATTTTATACTAGTTTCGGTCAAAAATTCAAATTAAATCGAGGTGTAATGGAAATGCTACGATATATTTCATATCCTTTCTATATGTTACTGGGGAAGGTTATGATGGAATACCATGCAAAAAATCATCTCAAAATTTGATTCTATGAAACTTTTTGAAATACTAGTTTAAGTTAGAAAATTGTAGTATATTATACACAATTTTAAACTAGTTTCGGTCAAAAAATCAAATTAAATCGAGGATTGTTCGAAATGCTACGAAACTTTTCAGATACTTTTTATATGTTTTGGGGGAAGGTTATGATGAAATTCCATGCAAAAAATCTTCTCAAAATTAGATTTTATGAAACATTTTGAAATACCAGTTTCGGTCAAAAAATTGTAGTATATTATACACAATTTTATACTAGTTTCGGCCAAAAAAGCAAATTAGATCGAGGATTGTTCGAAATGCTATGAAACTTTTCAGATCCTTTTTATATGTTACGAGGGAAGGTTAAGAGGGAAGTCCATGCAAAATATTATCACCAAATTAGATTTTATGAAACTTTTTGAAATACTAGTTTAGGTCGAAAAATTGTAGTATATTATACACAATTTTATACTAGTTTCAGTCAAAAAATCAAATTAAATCGAGGATTGTTCGAAATGCTACGGAACTTTTCAGATCCTTTCTATATTTTAAGAGGGAATGTTAAGAGGGAAGTCCATGCAAAAAATTATCTCAAAATAAGATTCTATGAAACTATTTGAAATGCTAGTTTCGGTCAAAAATATTGTAGTACAATTTTATACTAGTTTCGTTCAAAAAATCAAATCAAATCGAGGATTGTTCGAAATACTATGAAACTTTTCAGATCCTTTTTATATGTTACGGGGGAAGGTTATGATGGAAGTCCATGCAAAAAATTATCTAAAAATTAGATTCTATGGAACTTTTTGAAATACTAGTTTCGATAAAAAAATTGTAGTATATTATACACAATTTTATACTAGTTTCGGCCAAAAAATATAAATTAAATTGAGGATTGTTCGAAATGCTATATAACATTTCATATCCTTTCTATATGTTACAGGGGAAGGTTATGATGGAAGTCCATGCAAAAAATTATCTCAAAATTAGATTCTATGAAACTTTTTGAAATGCTAGTTCCAGTCAAATAATTGTAGTATATTATACACAATTTTATACTAGTTTCGGTCAAAAATTCAAATTAAATCGAGGTGTAATGGAAATGCTACGATATATTTCATATCCTTTCTATATGTTACTGGGGAAGGTTATGATGGAATACCATGCAAAAAATCATCTCAAAATTTGATTCTATGAAACTTTTTGAAATACTAGTTTAAGTTAGAAAATTGTAGTATATTATACACAATTTTAAACTAGTTTCGGTCAAAAAATCAAATTAAATCGAGGATTGTTCGAAATGCTACGAAACTTTTCAGATACTTTTTATATGTTTTGGGGGAAGGTTATGATGAAATTCCATGCAAAAAAATCTTCTCAAAATTAGATATTATGAAACATTTTGAAATACTAGTTTCGGTCAAAAAATTGTAGTATATTATACACAATTTTATACTAGTTTCGGCCAAAAAAGCAAATTAGATCGAGGATTGTTCGAAATGCTATGAAACTTTTCAGATCCTTTTTATATGTTACGAGGGAAGGTTAAGAGGGAAGTCCATGCAAAATATTATCTCCAAATTAGATTTTATGAAACTTTTTGAAATACTAGTTTAGGTCGAAAAATTGTAGTATATTATACACAATTTTATACTAGTTTCAGTCAAAAAATCAAATTAAATCGAGGATTGTTCGAAATGCTACGGAACTTTTCAGATCCTTTCTATATTTTAAGAGGGAATGTTAAGAGGGAAGTCCATGCAAAAAATTATCTCAAAATAAGATTCTATGAAACTATTTGAAATGCTAGTTTCGGTCAAAAATATTGTAGTACAATTTTATACTAGTTTCGTTCAAAAAATCAAATCAAATCGAGGATTGTTCGAAATACTATGAAACTTTTCAGATCCTTTTTATATGTTACGGGGGAAGGTTATGATGGAAGTCCATGCAAAAAATTATCTAAAAATTAGATTCTATGGAACTTTTTGAAATACTAGTTTCGATAAAAAAAATTGTAGTATATTATACACAATTTTATACTAGTTTCGGCCAAAAAATATAAATTAAATTGAGGATTGTTCGAAATGCTATATAACTTTTCATATCCTTTCTATATGTTACAGGGGAAGGTTATGATGGAAGTCCATGCAAAAAATTATCTCAAAATTAGATTCTATGAAACTTTTTGAAATGCTAGTTCCAGTCAAATAATTGTAGTATATTATACACAATTTTATACTAGTTTCGGTCAAAAATTCAAATTAAATCGAGGTGTAATGGAAATGCTACGATATATTTCATATCCTTTCTATATGTTACTGGGGAAGGTTATGATGGAATACCATGCAAAAAATCATCTCAAAATTTGATTCTATGAAACTTTTTGAAATACTAGTTTAAGTTAGAAAATTGTAGTATATTATACACAATTTTAAACTAGTTTCGGTCAAAAAATCAAATTAAATCGAGGATTGTTCGAAATGCTACGAAACTTTTCAGATACTTTTTATATGTTTTGGGGGAAGGTTATGATGAAATTCCATGCAAAAAAATCTTCTCAAAATTAGATATTATGAAACATTTTGAAATACTAGTTTCGGTCAAAAAATTGTAGTATATTATACACAATTTTATACTAGTTTCGGCCAAAAAAGCAAATTAGATCGAGGATTGTTCGAAATGCTAAGAAACTTTTCAGATCCTTTTTATATGTTACGAGTGAAGGTTAAGAGGGAAGTCCATGCAAAATATTATCTCCAAATTAGATTTTATGAAACTTTTTGAAATACTAGTTTAGGTCGAAAAATTGTAGTATATTATACACAATTTTATACTAGTTTCAGTCAAAAAATCAAATTAAATCGAGGATTGTTCGAAATGCTACGGAACTTTTCAGATCCTTTCTATATTTTAAGAGGGAATGTTAAGAGGGAAGTCCATGCAAAAAATTATCTCAAAATAAGATTCTATGAAACTATTTGAAATGCTAGTTTCGGTCAAAAATATTGTAGTACAATTTTATACTAGTTTCGTTCAAAAAATCAAATTAAATCGAGGATTGTTCGAAATACTATGAAACTTTTCAGATCCTTTTTATATGTTACGGGGGAAGGTTATGATGGAAGTCCATGCAAAAAATTATCTAAAAATTAGATTCTATGGAAATTTTTGAAATACTAGTTTCGATAAAAAAATTGTAGTATATTATACACAATTTTATACTAGTTTCGGCCAAAAAATATAAATTAAATTGAGGATTGTTCGAAATGCTATATAACATTTCATATCCTTTCTATATGTTACAGGGGAAGGTTATGATGGAAGTCCATGCAAAAAATTATCTCAAAATTAGATTCTATGAAACTTTTTGAAATGCTAGTTCCAGTCAAATAATTGTAGTATATTATACACAATTTTATACTAGTTTCGGTCAAAAATTCAAATTAAATCGAGGTGTAATGGAAATGATACGATATATTTCATATCCTTTCTATATGTTACTGGGGAAGGTTATGATGGAATACCATGCAAAAAATCATCTCAAAATTTGATTCTATGAAACTTTTTGAAATACTAGTTTAAGTTAGAAAATTGTAGTATATTATACACAATTTTAAACTAGTTTCGGTCAAAAAATCAAATTAAATCGAGGATTGTTCGAAATGCTACGAAACTTTTCAGATACTTTTTATATGTTTTGGGGGAAGGTTATGATGAAATTCCATGCAAAAAAATCTTCTCAAAATTAGATATTATGAAACATTTTGAAATACTAGTTTCGGTCAAAAAATTGTAGTATATTATACACAATTTTATACTAGTTTCGGCCAAAAAAGCAAATTAGATCGAGGATTGTTCGAAATGCTATGAAACTTTTCAGATCCTTTTTATATGTTACGAGGGAAGGTTAAGAGGGAAGTCCATGCAAAATATTATCTCCAAATTAGATTTTATGAAACTTTTTGAAATACTAGTTTAGGTCGAAAAATTGTAGTATATTATACACAATTTTATACTAGTTTCAGTCAAAAAATCAAATTAAATCGAGGATTGTTCGAAATGCTACGGAACTTTTCAGATCCTTTCTATATTTTAAGAGGGAATGTTAAGAGGGAAGTCCATGCAAAAAATTATCTCAAAATAAGATTCTATGAAACTATTTGAAATGCTAGTTTCGGTCAAAAATATTGTAGTACAATTTTATACTAGTTTCGTTCAAAAAATCAAATCAAATCGAGGATTGTTCGAAATACTATGAAACTTTTCAGATCCTTTTTATATGTTACGGGGGAAGGTTATGATGGAAGTCCATGCAAAAAATTATCTAAAAATTAGATTCTATGGAACTTTTTGAAATACTAGTTTCGATAAAAAAAATTGTAGTATATTATACACAATTTTATACTAGTTTCGGCCAAAAAATATAAATTAAATTGAGGATTGTTCGAAATGCTATATAACTTTTCATATCCTTTCTATATGTTACAGGGGAAGGTTATGATGGAAGTCCATGCAAAAAATTATCTCAAAATTAGATTCTATGAAACTTTTTGAAATGCTAGTTCCAGTCAAATAATTGTAGTATATTATACACAATTTTATACTAGTTTCGGTCAAAAATTCAAATTAAATCGAGGTGTAATGGAAATGCTACGATATATTTCATATCCTTTCTATATGTTACTGGGGAAGGTTATGATGGAATACCATGCAAAAAATCATCTCAAAATTTGATTCTATGAAACTTTTTGAAATACTAGTTTAAGTTAGAAAATTGTAGTATATTATACACAATTTTAAACTAGTTTCGGTCAAAAAATCAAATTAAATCGAGGATTGTTCGAAATGCTACGAAACTTTTCAGATACTTTTTATATGTTTTGGGGGAAGGTTATGATGAAATTCCATGCAAAAAAATCTTCTCAAAATTAGATATTATGAAACATTTTGAAATACTAGTTTCGGTCAAAAAATTGTAGTATATTATACACAATTTTATACTAGTTTCGGCCAAAAAAGCAAATTAGATCGAGGATTGTTCGAAATGCTAAGAAACTTTTCAGATCCTTTTTATATGTTACGAGTGAAGGTTAAGAGGGAAGTCCATGCAAAATATTATCTCCAAATTAGATTTTATGAAACTTTTTGAAATACTAGTTTAGGTCGAAAAATTGTAGTATATTATACACAATTTTATACTAGTTTCAGTCAAAAAATCAAATTAAATCGAGGATTGTTCGAAATGCTACGGAACTTTTCAGATCCTTTCTATATTTTAAGAGGGAATGTTAAGAGGGAAGTCCATGCAAAAAATTATCTCAAAATAAGATTCTATGAAACTATTTGAAATGCTAGTTTCGGTCAAAAATATTGTAGTACAATTTTATACTAGTTTCGTTCAAAAAATCAAATTAAATCGAGGATTGTTCGAAATACTATGAAACTTTTCAGATCCTTTTTATATGTTACGGGGGAAGGTTATGATGGAAGTCCATGCAAAAAATTATCTAAAAATTAGATTCTATGGAGCTTTTTGAAATACTAGTTTCGATAAAAAAATTGTAGTATATTATACACAATTTTATACTAGTTTCGGCCAAAAAATATAAATTAAATTGAGGATTGTTCGAAATGCTATATAACTTTTCATATCCTTTCTATATGTTACAGGGGAAGGTTATGATGGAAGTCCATGCAAAAAATTATCTCAAAATTAGATTCTATGAAACTTTTTGAAATGCTAGTTCCAGTCAAATAATTGTAGTATATTATACACAATTTTATACTAGTTTCGGTCAAAAATTCAAATTAAATCGAGGTGTAATGGAAATGCTACGATATATTTCATATCCTTTCTATATGTTACTGGGGAAGGTTATGACTGAATACCATGCAAAAAATCATCTCAAAATTTGATTCTATGAAACTTTTTGAAATACTAGTTTAAGTTAGAAAATTGTAGTATATTATACACAATTTTAAACTAGTTTCGGTCAAAAAATCAAATTAAATCGAGGATTGTTCGAAATGCTACGAAACTTTTCAGATACTTTTTATATGTTTTGGGGGAAGGTTATGATGAAATTCCATGCAAAAAATCTTCTCAAAATTAGATTTTATGAAACATTTTGAAATACTAGTTTCGGTCAAAAAATTGTAGTATATTATACACAATTTTATACTAGTTTCGGCCAAAAAAGCAAATTAGATCGAGGATTGTTCGAAATGCTATGAAACTTTTCAGATCCTTTTTATATGTTACGAAGGAAGGTTAAGAGGGAAGTCCATGCAAAATATTATCTCCAAATTAGATTTTATGAAACTTTTTGAAATACTAGTTTAGGTCGAAAAATTGTAGTATATTATACACAATTTTATACTAGTTTCAGTCAAAAAATCAAATTAAATCGAGGATTGTTCGAAATGCTACGGAACTTTTCAGATCCTTTCTATATTTTAAGAGGGAATTTTAAGAGGGAAGTCCATGCAAAAAATTATCTCAAAATAAGATTCTATGAAACTATTTGAAATGCTAGTTTCGGTCAAAAATATTGTAGTACAATTTTATACTAGTTTCGTTCAAAAAATCAAATTAAATCGAGGATTGTTCGAAATACTATGAAACTTTTCAGATCCTTTTTATATGTTACGGGGGAAGGTTATGATGGAAGTCCATGCAAAAAATTATCTAAAAATTAGATTCTATGGAACTTTTTGAAATACTAGTTTCGATAAAAAAATTGTAGTATATTATACACAATTTTATACTAGTTTCGGCCAAAAAATATAAATTAAATTGAGGATTGTTCGAAATGCTATATAACTTTTCGTATCCTTTCTATATGTTACAGGGGAAGGTTATGATGGAAGTCCATGCAAAAAATTATCTCAAAATTAGATTCTATGAAACTTTTTGAAATGCTAGTTCCAGTCAAATAATTGTAGTATATTATACACAATTTTATACTAGTTTCGGTCAAAAATTCAAATTAAATCGAGGTGTAATGGAAATGCTACGATATATTTCATATCCTTTCTATATGTTACTGGGGAAGGTTATGATGGAATACCATGCAAAAAATCATCTAAAAATTTGATTCTATGAAACTTTTTGAAATACTAGTTTAAGTTAGAAAATTGTAGTATATTATACACAATTTTAAACTAGTTTCGGTCAAAAAATCAAATTAAATCGAGGATTGTTCGAAATGCTACGAAACTTTTCAGATACTTTTTATATGTTTTGGGGGAAGGTTATGATGAAATTCCATGCAAAAAAATCTTCTCAAAATTAGATTTTATGAAACATTTTGAAATACTAGTTTCGGTCAAAAAATTGTAGTATATTATACACAATTTTATACTAGTTTCGGCCAAAAAAGCAAATTAGATCGAGGATTGTTCGAAATGCTATGAAACTTTTCAGATCCTTTTTATATGTTACGAGGGAAGGTTAAGAGGGAAGTCCATGCAAAATATTATCTCCAAATTAGATTTTATGAAACTTTTTGAAATACTAGTTTAGGTCAAAAAATTGTAGTATATTATACACAATTTTATACTAGTTTCAGTCAAAAAATCAAATTAAATCGAGGATTGTTCGAAATGCTACGGAACTTTTCAGATCCTTTCTATATTTTAAGAGGGAATGTTAAGAGGGAAGTCCATGCAAAAAATTATCTCAAAATAAGATTCTATGAAACTATTTGAAATGCTAGTTTCGTTCAAAAATATTGTAGTACAATTTTATACTAGTTTCGTTCAAAAAATCAAATTAAATCGAGGATTGTTCGAAATACTATGAAACTTTTCAGATCCTTTTTATATGTTACGGGGGAAGGTTATGATGGAAGTCCATGTAAAAAATTATCTAAAAATTAGATTCTATGGAGCTTTTTGAAATACTAGTTTCGATAAAAAAATTGTAGTATATTATACACAATTTTATACTAGTTTCGGCCAAAAAATATAAATTAAATTGAGGATTGTTCGAAATGCTATATAACTTTTCATATCCTTTCTATATGTTACAGGGGAAGGTTATGATGGAAGTCCATGCAAAAAATTATCTCAAAATTAGATTCTATGAAACTTTTTGAAATGCTAGTTCCATTCAAATAATTGTAGTATATTATACACAATTTTATACTAGTTTCGGTCAAAAATTCAAATTAAATCGAGGTGTAATGGAAATGCTACGATATATTTCAATTCCTTTCTATATGTTACTGGGGAAGGTTATGACTGAATACCATGCAAAAAATCATCTCAAAATTTGATTCTATGAAACTTTTTGAAATACTAGTTTAAGTTAGAAAATTGTAGTATATTATACACAATTTTAAACTAGTTTCGGTCAAAAAATCAAATTAAATCGAGGATTGTTCGAAATGCTACGAAACTTTTCAGATACTTTTTATATGTTTTGGGGGAAGGTTATGATGAAATTCCATGCAAAAAATCTTCTCAAAATTAGATTTTATGAAACATTTTGAAATACTAGTTTCGGTCAAAAAATTGTAGTATATTATACACAATTTTATACTAGTTTCGGCCAAAAAAGCAAATTAGATCGAGGATTGTTCGAAATGCTATGAAACTTTTCAGATCCTTTTTATATGTTACGAAGGAAGGTTAAGAGGGAAGTCCATGCAAAATATTATCTCCAAATTAGATTTTATGAAACTTTTTGAAATACTAGTTTAGGTCGAAAAATTGTAGTATATTATACACAATTTTATACTAGTTTCAGTCAAAAAATCAAATTAAATCGAGGATTGTTCGAAATGCTACGGAACTTTTCAGATCCTTTCTATATTTTAAGAGGGAATTTTAAGAGGGAAGTCCATGCAAAAAATTATCTCAAAATAAGATTCTATGAAACTATTTGAAATGCTAGTTTCGGTCAAAAATATTGTAGTACAATTTTATACTAGTTTCGTTCAAAAAATCAAATTAAATCGAGGATTGTTCGAAATACTATGAAACTTTTCAGATCCTTTTTATATGTTACGGGGGAAGGTTATGATGGAAGTCCATGCAAAAAATTATCTAAAAATTAGATTCTATGGAACTTTTTGAAATACTAGTTTCGATAAAAAAATTGTAGTATATTATACACAATTTTATACTAGTTTCGGCCAAAAAATATAAATTAAATTGAGGATTGTTCGAAATGCTATATAACTTTTTGTATCCTTTCTATATGTTACAGGGGAAGGTTATGATGGAAGTCCATGCAAAAAATTATCTCAAAATTAGATTCTATGAAACTTTTTGAAATGCTAGTTCCAGTCAAATAATTGTAGTATATTATACACAATTTTATACTAGTTTCGGTCAAAAATTCAAATTAAATCGAGGTGTAATGGAAATGCTACGATATATTTCATATCCTTTCTATATGTTACTGGGGAAGGTTATGATGGAATACCATGCAAAAAATCATCTCAAAATTTGATTCTATGAAACTTTTTGAAATACTAGTTTAAGTTAGAAAATTGTAGTATATTATACACAATTTTAAACTAGTTTCGGTCAAAAAATCAAATTAAATCGAGGATTGTTCGAAATGCTACGAAACTTTTCAGATACTTTTTATATGTTTTGGAGGAAGGTTATGATGAAATTCCATGCAAAAAAATCTTCTCAAAATTAGATATTATGAAACATTTTAAAATACTAGTTTCGGTCAAAAAATTGTAGTATATTATACACAATTTTATACTAGTTTCGGCCAAAAAAGCAAATTAGATCGAGGATTGTTCGAAATGCTAAGAAACTTTTCAGATCCTTTTTATATGTTACGAGTGAAGGTTAAGAGGGAAGTCCATGCAAAATATTATCTCCAAATTAGATTTTATGAAACTTTTTGAAATACTAGTTTAGGTCGAAAAATTGTAGTATATTATACACAATTTTATACTAGTTTCAGTCAAAAAATCAAATTAAATCGAGGATTGTTCGAAATGCTACGGAACTTTTCAGATCCTTTCTATATTTTAAGAGGGAATGTTAAGAGGGAAGTCCATGCAAAAAATTATCTCAAAATAAGATTCTATGAAACTATTTGAAATGCTAGTTTCAGTCAAAAATATTGTAGTACAATTTTATACTAGTTTCGTTCAAAAAATCAAATTAAATCGAGGATTGTTCGAAATACTATGAAACTTTTCAGATCCTTTTTATATGTTACGGGGGAAGGTTATGATGGAAGTCCATGCAAAAAATTATCTAAAAATTAGATTCTATGGAAATTTTTGAAATACTAGTTTCGATAAAAAAATTGTAGTATATTATACACAATTTTATACTAGTTTCGGCCAAAAAATATAAATTAAATTGAGGATTGTTCGAAATGCTATATAACTTTTCATATCCTTTCTATATGTTACAGGGGAAGGTTATGATGGAAGTCCATGCAAAAAATTATCTCAAAATTAGATTCTATGAAACTTTTTGAAATGCTAGTTCCAGTCAAATAATTGTAGTATATTATACACAATTTTATACTAGTTTCGGTCAAAAATTCAAATTAAATCGAGGTGTAATGGAAATGCTACGATATATTTCATATCCTTTCTATATGTTACTGGGGAAGGTTATGATGGAATACCATGCAAAAAATCATCTCAAAATTTGATTCTATGAAACTTTTTGAAATACTAGTTTAAGTTAGAAAATTGTAGTATATTATACACAATTTTAAACTAGTTTCGGTCAAAAAATCAAATTAAATCGAGGATTGTTCGAAATGCTACGAAACTTTTCAGATACTTTTTATATGTTTTGGGGGAAGGTTATGATGAAATTCCATGCAAAAAAATCTTCTCAAAATTAGATATTATGAAACATTTTGAAATACTAGTTTCGGTCAAAAAATTGTAGTATATTATACACAATTTTATACTAGTTTCGGCCAAAAAAGCAAATTAGATCGAGGATTGTTCGAAATGCTATGAAACTTTTCAGATCCTTTTTATATGTTACGAGGGAAGGTTAAGAGGGAAGTCCATGCAAAATATTATCTCCAAATTAGATTTTATGAAACTTTTTGAAATACTAGTTTAGGTCGAAAAATTGTAGTATATTATACACAATTTTATACTAGTTTCAGTCAAAAAATCAAATTAAATCGAGGATTGTTCGAAATGCTACGGAACTTTTCAGATCCTTTCTATATTTTAAGAGGGAATTTTAAGAGGGAAGTCCATGCAAAAAATTATCTCAAAATAAGATTCTATGAAACTATTTGAAATGCTAGTTTCGGTCAAAAATATTGTAGTACAATTTTATACTAGTTTCGTTCAAAAAATCAAATTAAATCGAGGATTGTTCGAAATACTATGAAACTTTTCAGATCCTTTTTATATGTTACGGGGGAAGGTTATGATGGAAGTCCATGCAAAAAATTATCTAAAAATTAGATTCTATGGAACTTTTTGAAATACTAGTTTCGATAAAAAAATTGTAGTATATTATACACAATTTTATACTAGTTTCGGCCAAAAAATATAAATTAAATTGAGGATTGTTCGAAATGCTATATAACTTTTTGTATCCTTTCTATATGTTACAGGGGAAGGTTATGATGGAAGTCCATGCAAAAAATTATCTCAAAATTAGATTCTATGAAACTTTTTGAAATGCTAGTTCCAGTCAAATAATTGTAGTATATTATACACAATTTTATACTAGTTTCGGTCAAAAATTCAAATTAAATCGAGGTGTAATGGAAATGCTACGATATATTTCATATCCTTTCTATATGTTACTGGGGAAGGTTATGATGGAATACCATGCAAAAAATCATCTCAAAATTTGATTCTATGAAACTTTTTGAAATACTAGTTTAAGTTAGAAAATTGTAGTATATTATACACAATTTTAAACTAGTTTCGGTCAAAAAATC
The DNA here is from genome assembly GCA_963966055.1 of Lathyrus aphaca. Classification (NCBI taxonomy): domain Eukaryota; kingdom Viridiplantae; phylum Streptophyta; class Magnoliopsida; order Fabales; family Fabaceae; genus Lathyrus; species Lathyrus aphaca. The sequence goes on along the minus strand of OZ014523.1, from coordinate 56,851,303 downwards.
AAATTAAATCGAGGATTGTTCGAAATGCTACGAAACTTTTCAGATACTTTTTATATGTTTTGGGGGAAGGTTATGATGAAATTCCATGCAAAAAAATCTTCTCAAAATTAGATTTTATGAAACATTTTGAAATACTAGTTTCGGTCAAAAAATTGTAGTATATTATACACAATTTTATACTAGTTTCGGCCATAAAAGCAAATTAGATCGAGGATTGTTCGAAATGCTAAGAAACTTTTCAGATCCTTTTTATATGTTACGAGGGAAGGTTAAGAGGGAAGTCCATGCAAAATATTATCTCCAAATTAGATTTTATGAAACTTTTTGAAATACTAGTTTAGGTCGAAAAATTGTAGTATATTATACACAATTTTATACTAGTTTCAGTCAAAAAATCAAATTAAATCGAGGATTGTTCGAAATGCTACGGAACTTTTCAGATCCTTTCTATATTTTAAGAGGGAATGTTAAGAGGGAAGTCCATGCAAAAAATTATCTCAAAATAAGATTCTATGAAACTATTTGAAATGCTAGTTTCGGTCAAAAATATTGTAGTACAATTTTATACTAGTTTCGTTCAAAAAATCAAATTAAATCGAGGATTGTTCGAAATACTATGAAACTTTTCAGATCCTTTTTATATGTTACGGGGGAAGGTTATGATGGAAGTCCATGCAAAAAATTATCTAAACATTAGATTCTATGGAGCTTTTTGAAATACTAGTTTCGATAAAAAAATTGTAGTATATTATACACAATTTTATACTAGTTTCGGCCAAAAAATATAAATTAAATTGAGGATTGTTCGAAATGCTATATAACTTTTCATATCCTTTCTATATGTTACAGGGGAAGGTTATGATGGAAGTCCATGCAAAAAATTATCTCAAAATTAGATTCTATGAAACTTTTTGAAATGCTAGTTCCAGTCAAATAATTGTAGTATATTATACACAATTTTATACTAGTTTCGGTCAAAAATTCAAATTAAATCGAGGTGTAATGGAAATGCTACGATATATTTCATATCCTTTCTATATGTTACTGGGGAAGGTTATGATGGAATACCATGCAAAAAATCATCTCAAAATTTGATTCTATGAAACTTTTTGAAATACTAGTTTAAGTTAGAAAATTGTAGTATATTATACACAATTTCAAACTAGTTTCGGTCAAAAAATCAAATTAAATCGAGGATTGTTCGAAATGCTACGAAACTTTTCAGATACTTTTTATATGTTTTGGGGGAAGGTTATGATGAAATTCCATGCAAAAAAATCTTCTCAAAATTAGATATTATGAAACATTTTGAAATACTAGTTTCGGTCAAAAAATTGTAGTATATTATACACAATTTTATACTAGTTTCGGCCAAAAAAGCAAATTAGATCGAGGATTGTTCGAAATGCTATGAAACTTTTCAGATCCTTTTTATATGTTACGAGGGAAGGTTAAGAGGGAAGTCCATGCAAAATATTATCTCCAAATTAGATTTTATGAAACTTTTTGAAATACTAGTTTAGGTAAAAAAATTGTAGTATATTATACACAATTTTATACTAGTTTCAGTCAAAAAATCAAATTAAATCGAGGATTGTTCGAAATGCTACGGAAATTTTCAGATCCTTTCTATATTTTAAGAGGGAATGTTAAGAGGGAAGTCCATGCAAAAAATTATCTCAAAATAAGATTCTATGAAACTATTTGAAATGCTAGTTTCGTTCAAAAATATTGTAGTACAATTTTATACTAGTTTCGTTCAAAAAATCAAATTAAATCGAGGATTGTTCGAAATACTATGAAACTTTTCAGATCCTTTTTATATGTTACGGGGGAAGGTTATGATGGAAGTCCATGTAAAAAATTATCTAAAAATTAGATTCTATGGAGCTTTTTGAAATACTAGTTTCGATAAAAAAATTGTAGTATATTATACACAATTTTATACTAGTTTCGGCCAAAAAATATAAATTAAATTGAGGATTGTTCGAAATGCTATATAACTTTTCATATCCTTTCTATATGTTACAGGGGAAGGTTATGATGGAAGTCCATGCAAAAAATTATCTCAAAATTAGATTCTATGAAACTTTTTGAAATGCTAGTTCCAGTCAAATAATTGTAGTATATTATACACAATTTTATACTAGTTTCGGTCAAAAATTCAAATTAAATCGAGGTGTAATGGAAATGCTACGATATATTTCATATCCTTTCTATATGTTACTGGGGAAGGTTATGATGGAATACCATGCAAAAAATCATCTCAAAATTTGATTCTATGAAACTTTTTGAAATACTAGTTTAAGTTAGAAAATTGTAGTATATTATACACAATTTTAAACTAGTTTCGGTCAAAAAATCAAATTAAATCGAGGATTGTTCGAAATGCTACGAAACTTTTCAGATACTTTTTATATGTTTTGGGGGAAGGTTATGATGAAATTCCATGCAAAAAATCTTCTCAAAATTAGATTTTATGAAACATTTTGAAATACTAGTTTCGGTCAAAAAATTGTAGTATATTATACACAATTTTATACTAGTTTCGGCCAAAAAAGCAAATTAGATCGAGGATTGTTCGAAATGCTATGAAACTTTTCAGATCCTTTTTATATGTTACGAAGGAAGGTTAAGAGGGAAGTCCATGCAAAATATTATCTCCAAATTAGATTTTATGAAACTTTTTGAAATACTAGTTTAGGTCGAAAAATTGTAGTATATTATACACAATTTTATACTAGTTTCAGTCAAAAAATCAAATTAAATCGAGGATTGTTCGAAATGCTACGGAACTTTTCAGATCCTTTCTATATTTTAAGAGGGAATTTTAAGAGGGAAGTCCATGCAAAAAATTATCTCAAAATAAGATTCTCTGAAACTATTTGAAATGCTAGTTTCGGTCAAAAATATTGTAGTACAATTTTATACTAGTTTCGTTCAAAAAATCAAATTAAATCGAGGATTGTTCGAAATACTATGAAACTTTTCAGATCCTTTTTATATGTTACGGGGGAAGGTTATGATGGAAGTCCATGCAAAAAATTATCTAAAAATTAGATTCTATGGAACTTTTTGAAATACTAGTTTCGATAAAAAAATTGTAGTATATTATACACAATTTTATACTAGTTTCGGCCAAAAAATATAAATTAAATTGAGGATTGTTCGAAATGCTATATAACTTTTCGGATCCTTTCTATATGTTACAGGGGAAGGTTATGATGGAAGTCCATGCAAAAAATTATCTCAAAATTAGATTCTATTAAACTTTTTGAAATGCTAGTTCCAGTCAAATAATTGTAGTATATTATACACAATTTTATACTAGTTTCGGTCAAAAATTCAAATTAAATCGAGGTGTAATGGAAATGCTACGATATATTTCATATCCTTTCTATATGTTACTGGGGAATGTTATGATGGAATACCATGCAAAAAATCATCTCAAAATTTGATTCTATGAAACTTTTTGAAATACTAGTTTAAGTTAGAAAATTGTAGTATATTATACACAATTTTAAACTAGTTTCGGTCAAAAAATCAAATTAAATCGAGGATTGTTCGAAATGCTACGAAACTTTTCAGATACTTTTTATATGTTTTGGGGGAAGGTTATGATGAAATTCCATGCAAAAAATCTTCTCAAAATTAGATTTTATGAAACATTTTGAAATACTAGTTTCGGTCAAAAAATTGTAGTATATTATACACAATTTTATAATAGTTTCGGCCAAAAAAGCAAATTAGATCGAGGATTGTTCGAAATGCTATGAAACTTTTCAGATCCTTTTTATATGTTACGAGGGAAGGTTAAGAGGGAAGTCCATGCAAAATATTATCTCCAAATTAGATTTTATGAAACTTTTTGAAATACTAGTTTAGGTCGAAAAATTGTAGTATATTATACACAATTTTATACTAGTTTCAGTCAAAAAATCAAATTAAATCGAGGATTGTTCGAAATGCTACGGAACTTTTCAGATCCTTTCTATATTTTAAGAGGGAATGTTAAGAGGGAAGTCCATGCAAAAAATTATCTCAAAATAAGATTCTATGAAACTATTTGAAATGCTAGTTTCAGTCAAAAATATTGTAATACAATTTTATACTAGTTTCGTTCAAAAAATCAAATTAAATCGAGGATTGTTCGAAATACTATGAAACTTTTCAGATCCTTTTTATATGTTACGGGGGAAGGTTATGATGGAAGTCCATGCAAAAAATTATCTAAAAATTAGATTCTATGGAACTTTTTGAAATACTAGTTTCGATAAAAAAAATTGTAGTATATTATACACAATTTTATACTAGTTTCGGCCAAAAAATATAAATTATATTGAGGATTGTTCGAAATGCTATATAACTTTTCATATCCTTTCTATATGTTACAGGGGAAGGTTATGATGGAAGTTCATGCAAAAAATTATCTCAAAATTAGATTCTATGAAACTTTTTGAAATGCTAGTTCCAGTCAAATAATTGTAGTATATTATACACAATTTTATACTAGTTTCGGTCAAAAATTCAAATTAAATCGAGGTGTAATGGAAATGCTACGATATATTTCATATCCTTTCTATATGTTACTGGGGAAGGTTATGATGGAATACCATGCAAAAAATCATCTCAAAATTTGATTCTATGAAACTTTTTGAAATACCAGTTTAAGTTAGAAAATTGTAGTATATTATACACAATTTTAAACTAGTTTCGGTCAAAAAATCAAATTAAATCGAGGATTGTTCGAAATGCTACGAAACTTTTCAGATACTTTTTATATGTTTTGGGGGAAGGTTATGATGAAATTCCATGCAAAAAATCTTCTCAAAATTAGATTTTATGAAACATTTTGAAATACTAGTTTCGGTCAAAAAATTGTAGTATATTATACACAATTTTATAATAGTTTCGACCAAAAAAGCAAATTAGATCGAGGATTGTTCGAAATGCTATGAAACTTTTCAGATCCTTTTTATATGTTACGAGGGAAGGTTAAGAGGGAAGTCCATGCAAAATATTATCTCCAAATTAGATTTTATGAAACTTTTTGAAATACTAGTTTAGGTCAAAAAATTGTAGTATATTATACACAATTTTATACTAGTTTCAGTCAAAAAATCAAATTAAATCGAGGATTGTTCGAAATGCTACGGAACTTTTCAGATCCTTTCTATATTTTAAGAGGTAATGTTAAGAGGGAAGTCCATGCAAAAAATTATCTCAAAATAAGATTCTATGAAACTATTTGAAATGCTAGTTTCAGTCAAAAATATTGTAATACAATTTTATACTAGTTTCGTTCAAAAAATCAAATTAAATCGAGGATTGTTCGAAATACTATGAAACTTTTCAGATCCTTTTTATATGTTACGGGGGAAGGTTATGATGGAAGTCCATGCAAAAAATTATCTAAAAATTAGATTCTATGGAACTTTTTGAAATACTAGTTTCGATAAAAAAATTGTAGTATATTATACACAATTTTATACTAGTTTCGGCCAAAAAATATAAATTAAATTGAGGATTGTTCGAAATGCTATATAACTTTTCGTATCCTTTCTATATGTTACAGGGGAAGGTTATGATGGAAGTCCATGCAAAAAATTATCTCAAAATTGGATTCTATGAAACTTTTTGAAATGCTAGTTCCAGTCAAATAATTTTAGTATATTATACACAATTTTATACTAGTTTAGGTCAAAAATTTAAATTAAATCGAGGTGTAATGGAAATGCTACGATATATTTCATATCCTTTCTATATGTTACTGGGGAATGTTATGATGGAATACCATGCAAAAAATCATCTCAAAATTTGATTCTATGAAACTTTTTGAAATACTAGTTTAAGTTAGAAAATTGTAGTATATTATACACAATTTTAAACTAGTTTCGGTCAAAAAATCAAATTAAATCGAGGATTGTTCGAAATGCTACGAAACTTTTCAGATACTTTTTATATGTTTTGGGGGAAGGTTATGATGAAATTCCATGCAAAAAATCTTCTCAAAATTAGATTTTATGAAACATTTTGAAATACTAGTTTCGGTCAAAAAATTGTAGTATATTATACACAATTTTATACTAGTTTCGGCCAAAAAAGCAAATTAGATCGAGGATTGTTCGAAATGCTATGAAACTTTTCAGATCCTTTTTATATGTTACGAGGGAAGGTTAAGAGGGAAGTCCATGCAAAATATTATCTCCAAATTAGATTTTATGAAACTTTTTGAAATACTAGTTTAGGTCGAAAAATTGTAATTATACACAATTTTATACTAGTTTCAGTCAAAAAATCAAATTAAATCGAGGATTGTTCGAAATGCTACGGAACTTTTCAGATCCTTTCTATATTTTAAGAGGGAATGTTAAGAGGGAAGTCCATGCAAAAAATTATCTCAAAATAAGATTCTATGAAACTATTTGAAATGCTAGTTTTGGTCAAAAATATTGTAGTACAATTTTATACTAGTTTCGTTCAAAAAATCAAATTAAATCGAGGATTGTTCGAAATACTATGAAACTTTTCAGATCCTTTTTATATGTTACGGGGGAAGGTTATGATGGAAGTCCATGCAAAAAATTATCTAAAAATTAGATTCTATGGAACTTTTTGAAATACTAGTTTCGATAAAAAAATTGTAGTATATTATACACAATTTTATACTAGTTTCAGCCAAAAAATATAAATTAAATTGAGGATTGTTCGAAATGCTATATAACTTTTCATATCCTTTCTATATGTTACAGGGGAAGGTTATGATGGAAGTCCATGCAAAAAATTATCTCAAAATTAGATTCTATGAAACTTTTTGAAATGCTAGTTCCAGTCAAATAATTGTAGTATATTATACACAATTTTATACTAGTTTCGGTCAAAAATTCAAATTAAATCGAGGTGTAATGGAAATGCTACGATATATTTCATATCCTTTCTATATGTTACTGGGGAAGGTTATGATGGAATACCATGCAAAAAATCATCTCAAAATTTGATTCTATGAAACTTTTTGAAATACTAGTTTAAGTTAGAAAATTGTAGTATATTATACACAATTTTAAACTAGTTTCGGTCAAAAAATCAAATTAAATCGAGGATTGTTCGAAATGCTACGAAACTTTTCAGATACTTTTTATATGTTTTGGGGGAAGGTTATGATGAAATTCCATGCAAAAAATCTTCTCAAAATTAGATTTTATGAAACATTTTGAAATACTAGTTTCGGTCAAAAAATTGTAGTATATTATACACAATTTTATACTAGTTTCGGCCAAAAAAGCAAATTAGATCGAGGATTGTTCGAAATGCTATGAAACTTTTCAGATCCTTTTTATATGTTACGAGGGAAGGTTAAGAGGGAAGTCCATGCAAAATATTATCTCCAAATTAGATTTTATGAAACTTTTTGAAATACTAGTTTAGGTCGAAAAATTGTAGTATATTATACACAATTTTATACTAGTTTCAGTCAAAAAATCAAATTAAATCGAGGATTGTTCGAAATGCTTCGGAACTTTTCAGATCCTTTCTATATTTTAAGAGGGAATGTTAAGAGGGAAGTCCATGCAAAAAATTATCTCAAAATAAGATTCTATGAAACTATTTGAAGTGCTAGTTTCGGTCAAAAATATTGTAGTACAATTTTATACTAGTTTCGTTCAAAAAATCAAATTAAATCGAGGATTGTTCGAAATACTATGAAACTTTTCAGATCCTTTTTATATGTTACGGGGGAAGGTTATGATGGAAGTCCATGCAAAAAATTATCTAAAAATTAGATTCTATGGAACTTTTTGAAATACTAGTTTCGATAAAAAAATTGTAGTATATTATACACAATTTTATACTAGTTTCGGCCAAAAAATATAAATTAAATTGAGGATTGTTCAAAATGCTATATAACTTTTCGTATCCTTTCTATATGTTACAGGGGAAGGTTATGATGGAAGTCCATGCAAAAAATTATCTCAAAATTAGATTCTATGAAACTTTTTGAAATGCTAGTTCCAGTCAAATAATTGTAGTATATTATACACAATTTTATACTAGTTTCGGTCAAAAATTCAAATTAAATCGAGGTGTAATGGAAATGCTACGATATATTTCATATCCTTTCTATATGTTACTGGGGAAGGTTATGATGGAATACCATGCAAAAAATCATCTCAAAATTTGATTCTATGAAACTTTTTGAAATACTAGTTTAAGTTAGAAAATTGTAGTATATTATACACAATTTTAAACTAGTTTCGGTCAAAAAATCAAATTAAATCGAGGATTGTTCGAAATGCTACGAAACTTTTCAGATACTTTTTATATGTTTTGGGGGAAGGTTATGATGAAATTCCATGCAAAAAATCTTCTCAAAATTAGATTTTATGAAACATTTTGAAATACTAGTTTCGGTCAAAAAATTGTAGTATATTATACACAATTTTATACTAGTTTCGGCCAAAAAAGCAAATTAGATCGAGGATTGTTCGAAATGCTATGAAACTTTTCAGATCCTTTTTATATGTTACGAGGGAAGGTTAAGAGGGAAGTCCATGCAAAATATTATCTCCAAATTAGATTTTATGAAACTTTTTGAAATACTAGTTTAGGTCGAAAAATTGTAGTATATTATACACAATTTTATACTAGTTTCAGTCAAAAAATCAAATTAAATCGAGGATTGTTCGAAATGCTACGGAACTTTTCAGATCCTTTCTATATTTTAAGAGGGAATGTTAAGAGGGAAGTCCATGCAAAAAATTATCTCAAAATAAGATTCTATGAAACTATTTGAAATGCTAGTTTTGGTCAAAAATATTGTAGTACAATTTTATACTAGTTTCGTTCAAAAAATCAAATTAAATCGAGGATTGTTCGAAATACTATGAAACTTTTCAGATCCTTTTTATATGTTACGGGGGAAGGTTATGATGGAAGTCCATGCAAAAAATTATCTAAAAATTAGATTCTATGGAACTTTTTGAAATACTAGTTTCGATAAAAAAATTGTAGTATATTATACACAATTTTATACTAGTTTCAGCCAAAAAATATAAATTAAATTGAGGATTGTTCGAAATGCTATATAACTTTTCATATCCTTTCTATATGTTACAGGGGAAGGTTATGATGGAAGTCCATGCAAAAAATTATCTCAAAATTAGATTCTATGAAACTTTTTGAAATGCTAGTTCCAGTCAAATAATTGTAGTATATTATACACAATTTTATACTAGTTTCGGTCAAAAATTCAAATTAAATCGAGGTGTAATGGAAATGCTACGATATATTTCATATCCTTTCTATATGTTACTGGGGAAGGTTATGATGGAATACCATGCAAAAAATCATCTCAAAATTTGATTCTATGAAACTTTTTGAAATACTAGTTTAAGTTATAAAATTGTAGTATATTATACACAATTTTAAACTAGTTTCGGTCAAAAAATCAAATTAAATCGAGGATTGTTCGAAATGCTACGAAACTTTTCAGATACTTTTTATATGTTTTGGGGGAAGGTTATGATGAAATTCCATGCAAAAAATCTTCTCAAAATTAGATTTTATGAAACATTTTGAAATACTAGTTTCGGTCAAAAAATTGTAGTATATTATACACAATTTTATACTAGTTTCGGCCAAAAAAGCAAATTAGATCGAGGATTGTTCGAAATGCTATGAAACTTTTCAGATCCTTTTTATATGTTACGAGGGAAGGTTAAGAGGGAAGTCCATGCAAAATATTATCTCCAAATTAGATTTTATGAAACTTTTTGAAATACTAGTTTAGGTCGAAAAATTGTAGTATATTATACACAATTTTATACTAGTTTCAGTCAAATAATCAAATTAAATCGAGGATTGTTCGAAATGCTACGGAACTTTTCAGATCCTTTCTATATTTTAAGAGGGAATGTTAAGAGGGAAGTCCATGCAAAAAATTATCTCAAAATAAGATTCTATGAAACTATTTGAAGTGCTAGTTTCGGTCAAAAATATTGTAGTACAATTTTATACTAGTTTCGTTCAAAAAATCAAATTAAATCGAGGATTGTTCGAAATACTATGAAACTTTTCAGATCCTTTTTATAAGTTACGGGGGAAGGTTATGATGGAAGTCCATGCAAAAAATTATCTAAAAATTAGATTCTATGGAACTTTTTGAAATACTAGTTTCGATAAAAAAATTGTAGTATATTATACACAATTTTATACTAGTTTCAGCCAAAAAATATAAATTAAATTGAGGATTGTTCGAAATGCTATATAACTTTTCATATCCTTTCTATATGTTACAGGGGAAGGTTATGATGGAAGTCCATGCAAAAAATTATCTCAAAATTAGATTCTATGAAACTTTTTGAAATGCTAGTTCCAGTCAAATAATTGTAGTATATTATACACAATTTTATACTAGTTTCGGTCAAAAATTCAAATTAAATCGAGGTGTAATGGAAATGCTACGATATATTTCATATCCTTTCTATATGTTACTGGGGAAGGTTATGATGGAATACCATGCAAAAAATCATCTCAAAATTTGATTCTATGAAACTTTTTGAAATACTAGTTTAAGTTAGAAAATTGTAGTATATTATACACAATTTTAAACTAGTTTCGGTCAAAAAATCAAATTAAATCGAGGATTGTTCGAAATGCTACGAAACTTTTCAGATACTTTTTATATGTTTTGGGGGAAGGTTATGATGAAATTCCATGCAAAAAATCTTCTCAAAATTAGATTTTATGAAACATTTTGAAATACTAGTTTCGGTCAAAAAATTGTAGTATATTATACACAATTTTATACTAGTTTCGGCCAAAAAAGCAAATTAGATCGAGGATTGTTCGAAATGCTATGAAACTTTTCAGATCCTTTTTATATGTTACGAGGGAAGGTTAAGAGGGAAGTCCATGCAAAATATTATCTCCAAATTAGATTTTATGAAACTTTTTGAAATACTAGTTTAGGTCGAAAAATTGTAGTATATTATACACAATTTTATACTAGTTTCAGTCAAAAAATCAAATTAAATCGAGGATTGTTCGAAATGCTACGGAACTTTTCAGATCCTTTCTATATTTTAAGAGGGAATGTTAAGAGGGAAGTCCATGCAAAAAATTATCTCAAAATAAGATTCTATGAAACTATTTGAAGTGCTAGTTTCGGTCAAAAATATTGTAGTACAATTTTATACTAGTTTCGTTCAAAAAATCAAATTAAATCGAGGATTGTTCGAAATACTATGAAACTTTTCAGATCCTTTTTATATGTTACGGGGGAAGGTTATGATGGAAGTCCATGCAAAAAATTATCTAAAAATTAGATTCTATGGAACTTTTTGAAATACTAGTTTCGATAAAAAAATTGTAGTATATTATACACAATTTTATACTAGTTTCAGCCAAAAAATATAAATTAAATTAAGGATTGTTCGAAATGCTATATAACTTTTCATATCCTTTCTATATGTTACAGGGGAAGGTTATGATGGAAGTCCATGCAAAAAATTATCTCAAAATTAGATTCTATGAAACTTTTTGAAATGCTAGTTCCAGTCAAATAATTGTAGTATATTATACACAATTTTATACTAGTTTCGGTCAAAAATTCAAATTAAATCGAGGTGTAATGGAAATGCTACGATATATTTCATATCCTTTCTATATGTTACTGGGGAAGGTTATGATGGAATACCATGCAAAAAATCATCTCAAAATTTGATTCTATGAAACTTTTTGAAATACTAGTTTAAGTTAGAAAATTGTAGTATATTATACACAATTTTAAACTAGTTTCGGTCAAAAAATCAAATTAAATCGAGGATTGTTCGAAATGCTACGAAACTTTTCAGATACTTTTTATATGTTTTGGGGGAAGGTTATGATGAAATTCCATGCAAAAAATCTTCTCAAAATTAGATTTTATGAAACATTTTGAAATACTAGTTTCGGTCAAAAAATTGTAGTATATTATACACAATTTTATACTAGTTTCGGCCAAAAAAGCAAATTAGATCGAGGATTGTTCGAAATGCTATGAAACTTTTCAGATCCTTTTTATATGTTACGAGGGAAGGTTAAGAGGGAAGTCCATGCAAAATATTATCTCCAAATTAGATTTTATGAAACTTTTTGAAATACTAGTTTAGGTCGAAAAATTGTAGTATATTATACACAATTTTATACTAGTTTCAGTCAAAAAATCAAATTAAATCGAGGATTGTTCGAAATGCTACGGAACTTTTCAGATCCTTTCTATATTTTAAGAGGGAATGTTAAGAGGGAAGTCCATGCAAAAAATTATCTCAAAATAAGATTCTATGAAACTATTTGAAGTGCTAGTTTCGGTCAAAAATATTGTAGTACAATTTTATACTAGTTTCGTTCAAAAAATCAAATTAAATCGAGGATTGTTCGAAATACTATGAAACTTTTCAGATCCTTTTTATATGTTACGGGGGAAGGTTATGATGGAAGTCCATGCAAAAAATTATCTAAAAATTAGATTCTATGGAACTTTTTGAAATACTAGTTTCGATAAAAAAAATTGTAGTATATTATACACAATTTTATACTAGTTTCAGCCAAAAAATATAAATTAAATTGAGGATTGTTCGAAATGCTATATAACTTTTCATATCCTTTCTATATGTTACAGGGGAAGGTTATGATGGAAGTCCATGCAAAAAATTATCTCAAAATTAGATTCTATGAAACTTTTTGAAATGCTAGTTCCAGTCAAATAATTGTAGTATATTATACACAATTTTATACTAGTTTCGGTCAAAAATTCAAATTAAATCGAGGTGTAATGGAAATGCTACGATATATTTCATATCCTTTCTATATGTTACTGGGGAAGGTTATGATGGAATACCATGCAAAAAATCATCTCAAAATTTGATTCTATGAAACTTTTTGAAATACTAGTTTAAGTTAGAAAATTGTAGTATATTATACACAATTTTAAACTAGTTTCGGTCAAAAAATCAAATTAAATCGAGGATTGTTCGAAATGCTACGAAACTTTTCAGATACTTTTTATATGTTTTGGGGGAAGGTTATGATGAAATTCCATGCAAAAAATCTTCTCAAAATTAGATTTTATGAAACATTTTGAAATACTAGTTTCGGTCAAAAAATTGTAGTATATTATACACAATTTTATACTAGTTTCGGCCAAAAAAGCAAATTAGATCGAGGATTGTTCGAAATGCTATGAAACTTTTCAGATCCTTTTTATATGTTACGAGGGAAGGTTAAGAGGGAAGTCCATGCAAAATATTATCTCCAAATTAGATTTTATGAAACTTTTTGAAATACTAGTTTAGGTCGAAAAATTGTAGTATATATTATACACAATTTTATACTAGTTTCAGTCAAAAAATCAAATTAAATCGAGGATTGTTCGAAATGCTACGGAACTTTTCAGATCCTTTCTATATTTTAAGAGGGAATGTTAAGAGGGAAGTCCATGCAAAAAATTATCTCAAAATAAGATTCTATGAAACTATTTGAAGTGCTAGTTTCGGTCAAAAATATTGTAGTACAATTTTATACTAGTTTCGTTCAAAAAATCAAATTAAATCGAGGATTGTTCGAAATACTATGAAACTTTTCAGATCCTTTTTATATGTTACGGGGGAAGGTTATGATGGAAGTCCATGCAAAAAATTATCTAAAAATTAGATTCTATGGAACTTTTTGAAATACTAGTTTCGATAAAAAAATTGTAGTATATTATACACAATTTTATACTAGTTTCAGCCAAAAAATATAAATTAAATTGAGGATTGTTCGAAATGCTATATAACTTTTCATATCCTTTCTATATGTTACAGGGGAAGGTTATGATGGAAGTCCATGCAAAAAATTATCTCAAAATTAGATTCTATGAAACTTTTTGAAATGCTAGTTCCAGTCAAATAATTGTAGTATATTATACACAATTTTATACTAGTTTCGGTCAAAAATTCAAATTAAATCGAGGTGTAATGGAAATGCTACGATATATTTCATATCCTTTCTATATGTTACTGGGGAAGGTTATGATGGAATACCATGCAAAAAATCATCTCAAAATTTGATTCTATGAAACTTTTTGAAATACTAGTTTAAGTTAGAAAATTGTAGTATATTATACACAATTTTAAACTAGTTTCGGTCAAAAAATCAAATTAAATCGAGGATTGTTCGAAATGCTACGAAACTTTTTAGATACTTTTTATTTTTTTTGGGGGAAGCTTATGATGAAATTCCATGCAAAAAATCTTCTCAAAATTAGATTTTATGAAACATTTTGAAATACTAGTTTCGGTCAAAAAATTGTAGTATATTATACACAATTTTATACTAGTTTCGGCCAAAAAAGCAAATTAGATCGAGGATTGTTCGAAATGCTATGAAACTTTTCAGATCCTTTTTATATGTTACGAGGGAAGGTTAAGAGGGAAGTCCATGCAAAATATTATCTCCAAATTAGATTTTATGAAACTTTTTGAAATACTAGTTTAGGTCGAAAAATTGTAGTATATTATACACAATTTTATACTAGTTTCAGTCAAAAAATCAAATTAAATCGAGGATTGTTCGAAATGCTACGGAACTTTTCAGATCCTTTCTATATTTTGAGAGGGAATGTTAAGAGGGAAGTCCATTTAAAAAATTATCTCAAAATAAGATTCTATGAAACTATTTGAAATGCTAGTTTCGGTCAAAAATATTGTAGTACAATTTTATACTAGTTTCGTTCAAAAAATCAAATTAAATCGAGGATTGTTCGAAATACTATGAAACTTTTCAGATCCTTTTTATATGTTACGGGGGAAGGTTATGATGGAAGTCCATGCAAAAAATTATCTAAAAATTAGATTCTATGGAACTTTTTGAAATACTAGTTTCGATAAAAAAATTGTAGTATATTATACACAATTTTATACTAGTTTCAGCCAAAAAATATAAATTAAATTGAGGATTGTTCGAAATGCTATATAACTTTTCATATCCTTTCTATATGTTACAGGGGAAGGTTATGATGGAAGTCCATGCAAAAAATTATCTCAAAATTAGATTCTACGAAACTTTTTGAAATGCTAGTTCCAGTCAAATAATTGTAGTATATTATACACAATTTTATACTAGTTTCGGTCAAAAATTCAAATTAAATCGAGGTGTAATGGAAATGCTACGATATATTTCATATCCTTTCTATATGTTACTGGGGAAGGTTATGATGGAATACCATGCAAAAAATCATCTCAAAATTTGATTCTATGAAACTTTTTGAAATACTAGTTTAAGTTAGAAAATTGTAGTATATTATACACAATTTTAAACTAGTTTCGGTCAAAAAATCAAATTAAATCGAGGATGGTTCGAAATGCTACGAAACTTTTCAGATACTTTTTATATGTTTTGGGGGAAGGTTATGATGAAATTCCATGCAAAAAATCTTCTCAAAATTAGATTTTATGAAACATTTTGAAATACTAGTTTCGGTCAAAAAATTGTAGTATATTATACACAATTTTATACTAGTTTCGGCCAAAAAAGCAAATTAGATCGAGGATTGTTCGAAATGCTATGAAACTTTTCAGATCCTTTTTATATGTTACGAGGGAAGGTTAAGAGGGAAGTCCATGCAAAATATTATCTCCAAATTAGATTTTATGAAACTTTTTGAAATACTATTTTAGGTCGAAAAATTGTAGTATATTATACACAATTTTATACTAGTTTCAGTCAAAAAATCAAATTAAATCGAGGATTGTTCGAAATGCTACGGAACTTTTCAGATCCTTTCTATATTTTAAGAGGGAATGTTAAGAGGGAAGTCCATGCAAAAAATTATCTCAAAATAAGATTCTATGAAACTATTTGAAATGCTAGTTTCGGTCAAAAATATTGTAGTACAATTTTATACTAGTTTCGTTCAAAAAATCAAATTAAATCGAGGATTGTTCGAAATACTATGAAACTTTTCAAATCCTTTTTATATGTTACGGGGGAAGGTTATGATGGAAGTCCATGCAAAAAATTATCTAAAAATTAGATTCTATGGAACTTTTTGAAATACTAGTTTCGATAAAAAAATTGTAGTATATTATACACAATTTTATACTAGTTTCAGCCAAAAAATATAAATTAAATTGAGGATTGTTCGAAATGCTATATAACTTTTCATATCCTTTCTATATGTTAAAGGAGAAGGTTATGATGGAAGTCCATGCAAAAAATTATCTCAAAATTAGATTCTATGAAACTTTTTGAAATGCTAGTTCCAGTCAAATAATTGTAGTATATTATACACAATTTTATACTAGTTTCGGTCAAAAATTCAAATTAAATCGAGGTGTAATGGAAATGCTACGATATATTTCATATCCTTTCTATATGTTACTGGGGAAGGTTATGATGGAATACCATGCAAAAAATCATCTCAAAATTTGATTCTATGAAACTTTTTGAAATACTAGTTTAAGTTAGAAAATTGTAGTATATTATACACAATTTTAAACTAGTTTCGGTCAAAAAATCAAATTAAATCGAGGATTGTTCGAAATGCTACGAAACTTTTCAGATACTTTTTATATGTTTTGGGGGAAGGTTATGATTAAATTCCATGCAAAAAATCTTCTCAAAATTAGATTTTATGAAACATTTTGAAATACTAGTTTCGGTAAAAAAATTGTAGTATATTATACACAATTTTATAATAGTTTCGGCCAAAAGAGCAAATTAGATCGAGGATTGTTCGAAATGCTATGAAACTTTTCAGATCCTTTTTATATGTTACGAGGGAAGGTTAAGAGGGAAGTCCATGCAAAGTATTATCTCCAAATTAGATTTTATGAAACTTTTTGAAATACTAGTTTAGGTCGAAAAATTGTAGTATATTATACACAATTTTATACTAGTTTCAGTCAAAAAATCAAATTAAATCGAGGATTGTTCGAAATGCTACGGAACTTTTCAGATCCTTTCTATATTTTAAGAGGGAATGTTAAGAGGGAAGTCCATGAAAAAAATTATCTCAAAATAAGATTCTATGAAACTATTTGAAATGCTAGTTTCGGTCAAAAATATTGTAGTACAATTTTATACTAGTTTCGTTCAAAAAATCAAATTAAATCGAGGATTGTTCGAAATACTATGAAACTTTTCAGATCCTTTTTATATGTTACGGGGGAAGGTTATGATGGAAGTCCATGCAAAAAATTATCTAAAAATTAGATCCTATGGAACTTTTTGAAATACTAGTTTCGATAAAAAAATTGTAGTATATTATACACAATTTTATACTAGTTTCGGCCAAAAAATATAAATTAAATTGAGGATTGTTCGAAATGCTATATAACTTTTCATATCCTTTCTATATGTTACAGGGGAAGGTTATGATGGAAGTCCATGCAAAAAATTATCTCAAAATTGGATTCTATGAAACTTTTTGAAATGCTAGTTCCAGTCAAATAATTGTAGTATATTATACACAATTTTATACTAGTTTCGGTCAAAAATTCAAATTAAATCGAGGTGTAATGGAAATGCTACGATATATTTCATATCCTTTCTATATGTTACTGGGGAAGGTTATGATGGAATACCATGCAAAAAATCATCTCAAAATTTGATTCTATGAAACTTTTTGAAATACTAGTTTAAGTTAGAAAATTGTAGTATATTATACACAATTTTAAACTAGTTTCGGTCAAAAAATCAAATTAAATCGAGGATTGTTCGAAATGCTACGAAAATTTTCAGATACTTTTTATATGTTTTGGGGGAAGGTTATGATGAAATTCCATGCAAAAAATCTTCTCAAAATTAGATTTTAAGAAACATTTTGAAATACTAGTTTCGGTCAAAAAATTGTAGTATATTATACACAATTTTATACTAGTTTCGGCCAAAAAAGCAAATTAGATCGAGGATTGTTCGAAATGCTATGAAACTTTTCAGATCCTTTTTATATGTTACGAGGGAAGGTTAAGAGGGAAGTCCATGCAAAATATTATCTCCAAATTAGATTTTATGAAACTTTTTGAAATACTAGTTTAGGTCGAAAAATTGTAGTATATTATACACAATTTTATACTAGTTTCAGTCAAAAAATCAAATTAAATCGAGGATTGTTCGAAATGCTACGGAAATTTTCAGATCCTTTCTATATTTTAAGAGGGAATGTTAAGAGGGAAGTCCATGCAGAAAATTATCTCAAAATAAGATTCTATGAAACTATTTGAAATGCTAGTTTCGGTCAAAAATATTGTAGTACAATTTTATACTAGTTTCGTTCAAAAAATCAAATTAAATCGAGGATTGTTCGAAATACTATGAAACTTTTCAGATCCTTTTTATATGTTACGGGGGAAGGTTATGATGGAAGTCCATGCAAAAAATTATCTAAAAATTAGATTCTATGGAACTTTTTGAAATACTAGTTTCGATAAAAAAATTGTAGTATATTATACACAATTTTATACTAGTTTCGGCCAAAAAATATAAATTAAATTGAGGATTGTTCGAAATGCTATATAACTTTTCATATCCTTTCTATATGTTACAGGGGAAGGTTATGATGGAAGTCCATGCAAAAAATTATCTCAAAATTAGATTCTATGAAACTTTTTGAAATGCTAGTTCCAGTCAAATAATTGTAGTATATTATACACAATTTTATACTAGTTTCGGTCAAAAATTCAAATTAAATCGAGGTGTAATGGAAATGCTACGATATATTTCATATCCTTTCTATATGTTACTGGGGAAGGTTATGATGGAATACCATGCAAAAAATCATCTCAAAATTTGATTCTATGAAACTTTTTGAAATACTAGTTTAAGTTAGAAAATTGTAGTATATTATACACAATTTTAAACTAGTTTCGGTCAAAAAATCAAATTAAATCGAGGATTGTTCGAAATGCTACGAAACTTTTCAGATACTTTTTATATGTTTTGGGGGAAGGTTATGATGAAATTCCATGCAAAAAATCTTCTCAAAATTAGATTTTATGAAACATTTTGAAATACTAGTTTCGGTCAAAAAATTGTAGTATATTATACACAATTTTATACTAGTTTCGGCCAAAAAAAGCAAATTAGATCGAGGATTGTTCGAAATGCTATGAAACTTTTCAGATCCTTTTTATATGTTACGAGGGAAGGTTAAGAGGGAAGTCCATGCAAAATATTATCTCCAAATTAGATTTTATGAAACTTTTTGAAATACTAGTTTAGGTCGAAAAATTGTAGTATATTATACACAATTTTATACTAGTTTCAGTCAAAAAATCAAATTAAATCGAGGATTGTTCGAAATGCTACGGAACTTTTCAGATCATTTCTATATTTTAAGAGGGAATGTTAAGAGGGAAGTCCATGCAAAAAATTATCTCAAAATAAGATTCTATGAAACTATTTGAAATGCTAGTTTCGGTCAAAAATATTGTAGTACAATTTTATACTAGTTTCGTTCAAAAAATCAAATTAAATCGAGGATTGTTCGAAATACTATGAAACTTTTCAGATCCTTTTTATATGTTACGGGGGAAGGTTATGATGGAAGTCCATGCAAAAAATTATCTAAAAATTAGATTCTATGGAACTTTTTGAAATACTAGTTTCGATAAAAAAATTGTAGTATATTATACACAATTTTATACTAGTTTCAGCCAAAAAATATAAATTAAATTGAGGATTGTTCGAAATGCTATATAACTTTTCATATCCTTTCTATATGTTACAGGGGAAGGTTATGATGGAAGTCCATGCAAAAAATTATCTCAAAATTAGATTCTATGAAACTTTTTGAAATGCTAGTTCCAGTCAAATAATTGTAGTATATTATACACAATTTTATACTAGTTTCGGTCAAAAATTCAAATTAAATCGAGGTGTAATGGAAATGCTACGATATATTTCATATCCTTTCTATATGTTACTGGGGAAGGTTATGATGGAATACCATGCAAAAAATCATCTCAAAATTTGATTCTATGAAACTTTTTGAAATACTAGTTTAAGTTAGAAAATTGTAGTATATTATACACAATTTTAAACTAGTTTCGGTCAAAAAATCAAATTAAATCGAGGATTGTTCGAAATGCTACGAAACTTTTCAGATACTTTTTATATGTTTTGGGGGAAGGTTATGATGAAATTCCATGCAAAAAATCTTCTCAAAATTAGATTTTATGAAACATTTTGAAATACTAGTTTCGGTCAAAAAATTGTAGTATATTATACACAATTTTATACTAGTTTCGGCCAAAAAAAGCAAATTAGATCGAGGATTGTTCGAAATGCTATGAAACTTTTCAGATCCTTTTTATATGTTACGAGGGAAGGTTAAGAGGGAAGTCCATGCAAAATATTATCTCCAAATTAGATTTTATGAAACTTTTTGAAATACTAGTTTAGGTCGAAAAATTGTAGTATATTATACACAATTTTATACTAGTTTCAGTCAAAAAATCAAATTAAATCGAGGATTGTTCGAAATGTTACGGAACTTTTCAGATCATTTCTATATTTTAAGAGGGAATGTTAAGAGGGAAGTCCATGCAAAAAATTATCTCAAAATAAGATTCTATGAAACTATTTGAAATGCTAGTTTCGGTCAAAAATATTGTAGTACAATTTTATACTAGTTTCGTTCAAAAAATCAAATTAAATCGAGGATTGTTCGAAATACTATGAAACTTTTCAGATCCTTTTTATATGTTACGGGGGAAGGTTATGATGGAAGTCCATGCAAAAAATTATCTAAAAATTAGATTCTATGGAACTTTTTGAAATACTAGTTTCGATAAAAAAATTGTAGTATATTATACACAATTTTATACTAGTTTCAGCCAAAAAATATAAATTAAATTGAGGATTGTTCGAAATGCTATATAACTTTTCATATCCTTTCTATATGTTACAGGGGAAGGTTATGATGGAAGTCCATGCAAAAAATTATCTCAAAATTAGATTCTATGAAACTTTTTGAAATGCTAGTTCCAGTCAAATAATTGCAGTATATTATACACAATTTTATACTAGTTTCGGTCAAAAATTCAAATTAAATCGAGGTGTAATGGAAATGCTACGATATATTTCATATCCTT
This sequence comes from Lathyrus aphaca, assembly GCA_963966055.1. Lineage (NCBI taxonomy): Eukaryota > Viridiplantae > Streptophyta > Magnoliopsida > Fabales > Fabaceae > Lathyrus > Lathyrus aphaca. The sequence goes on along the minus strand of OZ014523.1, from coordinate 56,830,190 downwards.
TCTATATGTTACTGGGGAAGGTTATGATGGAATACCATGCAAAAAATCATCTCAAAATTTGATTCTATGAAACTTTTTGAAATACTAGTTTAAGTTAGAAAATTGTAGTATATTATACACAATTTTAAACTTGTTTCGGTCAAAAAATCAAATTAAATCGAGGATTGTTCGAAATGCTACGAAACTTTTAAGATACTTTTTATATGTTTTGGGGGAAGGTTATGATGAAATTCCATGCAAAAAATCTTCTCAAAATTAGATTTTATGAAACATTTTGAAATACTAGTTTCGGTCAAAAAATTGTAGTATATTATACACAATTTTATACTAGTTTCGGCCAAAAAAGCAAATTAGATCGAGGATTGTTCGAAATGCTATGAAACTTTTCAGATCCTTTTTATATGTTACGAGAGAAGGTTAAGAGGGAAGTCCATGCAAAAATATTATCTCCAAATTAGATTTTATGAAAATTTTTGAAATACTAGTTTAGGTCGAAAAATTGTAGTATATTATACACAATTTTATACTAGTTTCAGTCAAAAAATCAAATTAAATCGAGGATTGTTCGAAATGCTACGGAACTTTTCAGATCCTTTCTATATTTTAAGAGGGAATGTTAAGAGGGAAGTCCATGCAAAAAATTATCTCAAAATAAGATTCTATGAAACTATTTGAAATGCTAGTTTCGGTCAAAAATATTGTAGTACAATTTTATACTAGTTTCGTTCAAAAAATCAAATTAAATCGAGGATTGTTCGAAATACTATGAAACTTTTCAGATCCTTTTTATATGTTACGGGGGAAGGTTATGATGGAAGTCCATGCAAAAAATTATCTAAAAATTAGATTCTATGGAACTTTTTGAAATACTAGTTTCGATAAAAAAATTGTAGTATATTATACACAATTTTATACTAGTTTCGGAAAAAAAATATAAATTAAATTGAGGATTGTTCGAAATGCTATATAACTTTTCATATCCTTTCTATATGTTACAGGGGAAGGTTATGATGGAAGTCCATGCAAAAAATTATCTCAAAATTAGATTCTATGAAACTTTTTGAAATGCTAGTTCCAGTCAAATAATTGTAGTATATTATACACAATTTTATACTAGTTTCGGTCAAAAAATCAAATTAAATCGAGGTGTAATGGAAATGCTACGATATATTTCATATCCTTTCTATATGTTACGGGGGAAGGTTATGATGAAATTCCATGCAAAAAATCATCTCAAAATTTGATTCTATGAAACTTTTTGAAATACTAGTTTCAGTCAGAAAATTGTAGTATATTATACACAATTTTAAACTAGTTTCGGTCAAAAAATCAAATTAAATCGAGGATTGTTCGAAATGCTACGAAACTTTTCAGATCCTTTTTTAATGTTACGGGGGAAGGTTATGATGGAAGTCCATGAAAAAAATTATCTAAAAATTAGATTCTATGGAACTTTTTGAAATACTAGTTTCGGTCAAAATATTGTAGTATATTATACACAATTTTATACTAGTTTCGGCCAAAAAATACAAATTAAATTGTGGATTGTTCGAAATGCTATGTAGATTTTCAGATCCTTTCTATATGTTACAGGGGAAGGTTATGATGGAAGTCCATGAAAAAAATTATCTCAAAATTAGATTCTATGAAACTTTTTGTAATATATTATACACAATTTTATACTAGTTTTGATCAAAAAAACTAATTAAATCAAGGAATGTTCGAAATGCAACAAAAATTTTCAGATCCATTCTATATGCTAAGAAGGTATGTTAAGAGGGATGTACATGCAAAAATTTATCTACAAATTAGATTCTACGAAACTTTTTGAAATGATAGTTTCGGTCAAAAAATTGTAGTATATTATACACAATTTAAAACTAGTTTTGGCCAAAAAATAGAATGATATCGAGGATTGATGGAATTGCTACGAAACATTTCAGATCCTTTCTATATATTAAGGGGGAAGGTTATGATGGAATTCCATGCAAAAAATCATCTCAAAATTAGATTCTATGATAATTTTTGAAATACTAGTTTCTGTCAGAAAACTGTAGTATATTATACTCAATTTTAAACTAGTTTCGGTCAAAAAATCAAATTAAATCGAGGATTGTTCAAAATGCTACGAAACTTTTCAGATCCTTTTTATATGTTACGGGGGAAGGTTATGATGGAATTCCATGCAAAAAATCATCTCAAAATGAGATTCTATGAAACTTTTTGAAATACTAGTTTAGGTCAAAAAATTGTAGTATATTATACACAATTTTATACTAGTTTCGGCGAAAAAATCAAATTAAATCGAGGATTGTTCGAAATGCTATGAAACTTTTCAGATCCTTTTTATATGTTAGGAGGGAAGGTTATGATGGAAGTCAATGCAAAAAAATATGTTAAAATTAGATTCTATGAAACTTTTTGAAATGCTAGTTTAGGTCAAAAAATCGTAGTATATTTTACACAATTTTATACTAGTTTCGATCAATAAAAAAAATTAAATCGAGGATTGTTCGAAATGCTACGAAACTTAATGCTACGAAACTTTTCAGACATTTTCTATATGTTGTGAAGGAATGTTAAGAGGGAAGTCCATGCAAAACAATTATCTCAAATTAGATTTTATGAAACTTTTTGAAATACTATATTAGGTCGAAAAATTGTAGTATATTATACACAATTTTATACTAGTTTCGGTCAAAAAATCAAATTAAATCGAGGATTGTTCGAAATTCTACGGAACTTTTCAGATCCTTTCTATATTTTAAGAGGGAATGTTAAGAGGGAAGTCCATGCAAAAAATCATCTCAAAATTAGATTCTATGAAACTTTTTGAAATGCTAGTTTCGGTTAAAAAATTGTAGTATATTATACATAATTTTATACTAGTTTTGGTCAAAAAATCAAATTAAATCGAGGATTGTTCGAAATGCTACGAAACTTTTCAGATCCTTTTTATATGTTACGGGGGAAGGTTATGATGGAATTCCATGTAAAAAATTGTCTAAAAATTAGATTCTATAGAACTTTTTGAAATAATAGTTTCGGTCAAAAAATTGTAGTATATTATACACAATTTTATACTAGTTTCGGACATAAAATACAAATTAAATTGAGGATTGTTCGAAATGCATTGTAACTTTTGAGATCCTTTTTATATGTTACGGGGGAAGGTTATGATGGAAGTCCATGAAAAAAATTATCTAAAAATTAGATTCTATGGAACTTTTTGAAATACTAGTTTCGGTCAAAATATTGTAGTATATTATACACAATTTTATACTAGTTTCGGCCAAAAAATACAAATTAAATTGTGGATTGTTCGAAATGCTATGTAGCTTTTCAGATCCTTTCTATATGTTACAGGGGAAGGTTATGATGAAAGTCCATGCAAAATATTATCTCAAAATTAGATTCTATGCAACTTTTTGAAATGTTAGTTTTATTCAAATAATTGTAATATATTATACACAATTTTATACCAGTTTCGGTAAAAAAAAAACAAATTAAATCAAGGATTGTTCGAAATGCAACAAAACTTTTCAGATCCATTCTATATGTTAAGAGGGTATGTTAAGAGGGATGTCCATGCAAAATTTTATCTCCAAATTAGATTCTATGAAACTTTTTTAAATGCTAGTTTCGGTCAAAATACTGTAGTATATTATTATGCACAATTTTATACTAGTTTCGGCAAAAAAAATCAAATAATATCGAGGATTGATGGAAATGCTACGAAACATTTCAGATCCTTTCTATATATTACGGGGGAAGGTTATGATGGAATTCCAAGCAAAAAATAATCTCAAAATTAGATTTTATGAAACTTTTTGAAATACTAGTTTCTGTCAGAAAACTGTAGTATATACACAATTTTAAACTAGTTTCGGTCATAAAAATCAAATTAAATCGAGGATTGTTCGAAATGCTAAGAAACTTTTCAGATCCTTTTTATATGTTACGGGGGAAGGTTATGATGGAATTCCATGGAAAAAATCATCTCAAAATTAGATTCTATGAAACTTTTTAAAATACTAGTTTAGGTCAAAATATTGTAGTATATTATACACAATTTTATACTAGTTTCGGCCAAAATATCAAATTAAATCGAGGATTGTTTGAAATGCTATGAAACTTTTCAGATCCTTTTTATATGTTATGAGGGAAGGTTATGATGGAAGTCAATGCAAAAAAATATGTCAAAATTAGATTCTATGAAACTTTTTGAAATACTAGTTTCGGTCAAAAAATTGTAGTATATTATACACAATTTTATACTAGTTTCGGTCAAAAAATCAAATTAAATTGAGGATTGTTCGAAATTCTACGGAACTTTTCAGATCCTTTCTATATTTTAAGAGGGAATGTTAAGAGGGAAGTCCATGCAAAAAATCATCTCAAAATTAGATTCTATGAAACTTTTTGAAATGCTAGTTTCGGTTAAAAAATTGTAGTATATTATACATAATTTTATACTAGTTTTGGTCAAAAAATCAAATTAAATCGAGGATTGTTCGAAATGCTACGAAACTTTTCAGATCCTTTTTATATGTTACGGGGGAAGGTTATGATGGAATTCCATGTAAAAAATTGTCTAAAAATTAGATTCTATAGAACTTTTTGAAATAATAGTTTCGGTCAAAAAATTGTAGTATATTATACACAATTTTATACTAGTTTCGGACATAAAATACAAATTAAATTGAGGATTGTTCGAAATGCATTGTAACTTTTGAGATCCTTTTTATATGTTACGGGGGAAGGTTATGATGGAAGTCCATGAAAAAAATTATCTAAAAATTAGATTCTATGGAACTTTTTGAAATACTAGTTTCGGTCAAAATATTGTAGTATATTATACACAATTTTATACTAGTTTCGGCCAAAAAATACAAATTAAATTGTGGATTGTTCGAAATGCTATGTAGCTTTTCAGATCCTTTCTATATGTTACAGGGGAAGGTTATGAAGAAAGTCCATGCAAAATATTATCTCAAAATTAGATTCTATGCAACTTTTTGAAATGTTAGTTTTATTCAAATAATTGTAATATATTATACACAATTTTATACCAGTTTCGGTAAAAAAAAAACAAATTAAATCAAGGATTGTTCGAAATGCAACAAAACTTTTCAGATCCATTCTATATGTTAAGAGGGTATGTTAAGAGGGATGTCCATGCAAAATTTTATCTCCAAATTAGATTCTATGAAACTTTTTTAAATGCTAGTTTCGGTCAAAATACTGTAGTATATTATTATGCACAATTTTATACTAGTTTCGGCAAAAAAATCAAATAATATCGAGGATTGATGGAAATGCTACGAAACATTTCAGATCCTTTCTATATATTACGGGGGAAGGTTATGATGGAATTCCAAGCAAAAAATAATCTCAAAATTAGATTTTATGAAACTTTTTGAAATACTAGTTTCTGTCAGAAAACTGTAGTATATACACAATTTTAAACTAGTTTCGGTCATAAAAATCAAATTAAATCGAGGATTGTTCGAAATGCTAAGAAACTTTTCAGATCCTTTTTATATGTTACGGGGGAAGGTTATGATGGAATTCCATGCAAAAAATCATCTCAAAATTAGATTCTATGAAACTTTTTAAAATACTAGTTTAGGTCAAAATATTGTAGTTTATTATACACAATTTTATACTAGTTTCGGCCAAAATATCAAATTAAATCGAGGATTGTTTGAAATGCTATGAAACTTTTCAGATCCTTTTTATATGTTATGAGGGAAGGTTATGATGGAAGTCAATGCAAAAAAATATGTCAAAATTAGATTCTATGAAACTTTTTGAAATACTAGTTTCGGTCAAAAAATTGTAGTATATTATACACAATTTTATACTAGTTTCGGTCAAAAAATCAAATTAAATCGAGGATTGTTCGAAATGCTACGGAACTTTTCAGATCCTTTCTATATTTTAAGAGGGAATATTAAGAGGGAAGTCCATGCAAAAAATCATCTCAAAATTAGATTCTATGAAACTTTTTGAAATGCTAGTTTCGGTCAAAAAATTGTAGTATATTATACACAATTTTATACTAGTTTCGGTCAAAAAATCATATTAAATCGAGGATTGTTCGAAATGCTACGAAACTTTTCAGATCCTTTTTATATGTTACGGGGGAAGGTTATGATGGAATTCCATGTAAAAAATTATCTAAAAATTAGATTCTATGGAAATTTTTGAAATAATAGTTTCGGTCAAAAAATTGTAGTATATTATACACAATTTTATACTAGTTTCGGCCAAAAAATACAAATTAAATTGAAGATTGTTCGAAATGCTATGTAACTTTTCAGATCCTTTCTATATGTTACAGGGGAAGGTTATGATGGAAGTCCATGCAAAAAATAATCTCAAAATTAGATTCTATGAAAGTTTATGAAATGCTAGTTTCAGTCAAATAATTGTAATATATTATACACAATTTTATATTAGTTTTGATAAAAAAAAACTAATTAAATCAAGGATTGTTCGAAATGCAACAAAACTTTTCAGATCCATTCTATATGTTAAGAGGGTATGTTAAGAAGGATGTCCATGCAAAAATTTATCTCCAAATTAGATTCTTCGAAACTTTTTGAAATGCTAGTTTCGGTCAAAAAATTGTAGTATATTATACACAATTTTATACTAGTTTCGGCCAAAAAATCAAATTATATCGAGGATTGATGGAAATGCTACGAAACATTTCAGATCCTTTCTATATATTACGGGGGAAGGTTATGATGGAATTCCATGCAAAAAATCATCTCAAAATTAGATTCTATGAAACTTTTTGAAATACTAGTTTCTGTCAGAAAACTGTAGTATATTATACACAATTTTAAACTAGTTTCAGTCAAAAAATCAAATTAAATCGAGGATTGTTCGAAATGCTAAGAAACTTTTCAGATCCTTTATATATGTTACGGGGGAAGGTTATGATGGAATTCAATGCAAAAAATCATCTCAAAATTAGATTCTATGAAACTTTTTGAAATACTAGTTTCTGTCAAAAAACTGTAGTATATTATACACAATTTTATATTAGTTTCGGCCAAAAAATCAAATTAAATCGAGGATTGTTCGAAATGCTATGAAACTTTTCAGATCCTTCTTATATGTTAGGAGGGAAGGTTATGATGGAAGTCATTGCAAAATAATATGTCAAAATTAGATTCTATGAAACTTTTTGAAATGCTAGTTTAGGTTAAAAAATCGTAGTATATTTTACACAATTTTATACTAGTTTCGATCAATAAAACAAATTAAATCGAGGATTGTTCGAAATGCTACGATACTTTTCAGACCATTTCTATATTTTGCGAGGGAATGTTAAGAGGGAAGTCCATGCAAAAAAATTATCTCAAATTAGATTTTATGAAACTTTTTGAAATACTAGTTTAGGTCGAAAATTGTAGTATATTATACACAATTTTATAATAGTTTCGGTCAAAAAATCTAATTAAATCGAGGATTGTTCGAAATGCTACGGAACTTTTCAGATCCTTTCTATATTTTAAACTAGTAGTATATTATACACAATTTTAAACTAGTTTCAGTCAAAAAATCAAATTAAATCGAGGATTGTTCGAAATGCTAAGAAACTTTTCAGATCCTTTATATATGTTACGGGGGAAGGTTATGATGGAATTCAATGCAAAAAATCATCTCAAAATTAGATTCTATGAAACTTTTTGAAATACTAGTTTCTGTCAAAAAACTGTAGTATATTATACACAATTTTATATTAGTTTCGGCCAAAAAATCAAATTAAATCGAGGATTGTTCGAAATGCTATGAAACTTTTCAGATCCTTCTTATATGTTAGGAGGGAAGGTTATGATGGAAGTCAATGCAAAATAATATGTCAAAATTAGATTCTATGAAACTTTTTGAAATGCTAGTTTAGGTTAAAAAATCGTAGTATATTTTACACAATTTTATACTAGTTTCGATCAATAAAACAAATTAAATCGAGGATTGTTCGAAATGCTACGATACTTTTCAGACCATTTCTATATTTTGCGAGGGAATGTTAAGAGGGAAGTCCATGCAAAAAAATTATCTCAAATTAGATTTTATGAAACTTTTTGAAATACTAGTTTAGGTCGAAAATTGTAGTATATTATACACAATTTTATAATAGTTTCGGTCAAAAAATCTAATTAAATCGAGGATTGTTCGAAATGCTACGGAACTTTTCAGATCCTTTCTATATTTTAAGAGGGAATGTTAAGAGGGAAGTCCATGCAAAAAATCATCTCAAAATTAGATTCTATGAAACTTTTTGAAATGCTAGTTTCGGTCAAAAAATTGTAGTATATTATACACAATTTTATACTAGTTTCGGTCAAAAAATCAAATTAAATCGAGGATTGTTCAAAATGCTACGAAACTTTTCAGATCCTTTTTATACGTTACGAGGGAAGGTTATGATGGAATTCCATGTAAAAAATTATCTAAAAAGTAGATTCTATGGAACTTTTTGAAATAATAGTTTCGGTCATAAAATTGTAGTATATTATACACAATTTTATACTAGTTTCGGCCAAAAAATACAAATTAAATTGAAGATTGTTCGAAATGCTATGTAACTTTTGAGATCCTTTCTATTTGTTACAGGGGAAGGTTATGATGGAAGTCCATTTAAAAAATTATCTCAAAATTAGATTCTATGAAACTTTTTGAAATGCTAGTTGCAGTCAAATAATTGTAATATATTATACACAATTTTATACCAGTTTCGGTCAAAAAACACAAATTAAATCAAGGATTGTTCGAAATGCGACAAAACTTTTCAGATCCATTCTATATGTTAAGAGGGTACGTTAAAAGGGATGTCCATGCAAAAATTTATCTCCAAATTAGATTCTTCGAAACTTTTTGAAATTCTAGTTTCGGTAAAAAAATTGTAGTATATTATACACAATTTTATATTAGTTTCGGCCAAAAAATCAAATTATATCGAGGATTGATGGAAATGCTACAAAACATTTCAGATCCTTTCTATATATTACGGGGGAAGGTTATGATGGAATTCCATGCAAAAAATCATCTCAAAATTAGATTCTATGAAACTTTTTGAAATACTAGTTTCTGTCAGAAAACTGTAGTATATACACAATTTTAAACTAGTTTCGGTCAAAAAATCAAATTAAATCGAGGATTGTTCGAAATGCTACGAAACTTTTCAGATCCTTTTTATATATTATGGGGGAAGGTTATGATGGAATTCCATGCAAAAAATCAACTCAAAATTAGATTCTATGAAACTTTTTGAAATACTAGTTTAGGTCAAAAAATTGTAGTATATTATACACAATTTTATACTAGTTTCTGCCAAAAAATCAAATTAAATCGAGGATTGTTCGAAATGCTATGAAACTTTTCAGATCCTTTTAATATGTTACGAGGGAAGGTTATGATGGAAGTCAATGCAAAAAAAATGTCAAAATTAGATTCTATGAAACTTTTTGAAATGCTTGTTTAGGTCAAAAAATCGTAGTATATTTTACACAATTTTATACTAGTTTCGATCAATAAAACAAATAAAATCGAGGATTGTTCGAAATGCTACGAAACTTTTCAGCCCATTTCTATATGTTGTGAGGGAATGTTAAGAGGGAAGTCCATGCAAAAAAATTATCTCAAATTAGATTTTATGAAACTTTTTGAAATACTAGTTTAGGTCGAAAATTGTAGTATATTATACACAATTTTATACTAGTTTCGGTCAAAAAATCTAATTAAATCGAGGATTGTTCGAAATGCTACGGAACTTTTCAGATCCTTTCTATATTTTAAGAGGGAATGTTAAGAGGGAAGTCCATGCAAAAAATCATCTCAAAATTAGATTCTATGAAACTTTTTGAAATGCTAGTTTCGGTCAAAAAATTGTAGTATATTATATTCAATTTTATACTAGTTTCGGTCAAAAAATCAAATTAAATCGAGGATTGTTCAAAATGCTACGAAACTTTTCAGATCCTTTTTATATGTTACGAGGGAAGGTTATGATGGAATTCCATGTAAAAAATTATCTAAAAATTAGATTCTATGGAACTTTTTGAAATAATAGTTTCGGTCATAAAATTGTAGTATATTATACACAATTTTATACTAGTTTCGGCCAAAAAATACAAATTAAATTGAAGATTGTTCGAAATGCTATGTAACTTTTGAGATCCTTTCTATTTGTTACAGGGGAAGGTTATGATGGAAGTCCATTTAAAAAATTATCTGAAAATTAGATTCTATGAAACTTTTTGAAATGCTAGTTGCAGTCAAATAATTGTAATATATTATACACAATTTTATACCAGTTTCGGTCAAAAAATACAAATTAAATCAAGGATTGTTCGAAATGCGACAAAACTTTTCAGATCCATTCTATATGTTAAGAGGCTACGTTAAGAGGGATGTCCATGCAAAAATTTATCTCCAAATTAGATTCTTCGAAACTTTTTGAAATTCTAGTTTCGGTAAAAAAATTGTAGTATATTATACACAATTTTATACTAGTTTCGGCCAAAAAATCAAATTATATCGAGGATTGATGGAAATGCTACAAAACATTTTAGATCCTTTCTATATATTACGGGGGAAGGTTATGATGGAATTCCATGCAAAAAATCATCTCAAAATTAGATTCTATGAAACTTTTTGAAATACTAGTTTCTGTCAGAAAACTGTAGTATATACACAATTTTAAACTAGTTTCGGTCAAAAAATCAAATTAAATCGAGAATTGTTCGAAATGCTACGAAACTTTTCAGATCCTTTTTATATATTAGGGGGGAAGGTTATGATGGAATTCCATGCAAAAAATCATCTCAAAATTAGATTCTATGAAACTTTTTGAAATACTAGTTTAGGTCAAAAAATTGTAGTATATTATACACAATTTTATACTAGTTTCTGCCAAAAAATCAAATTAAATCGAGGATTGTTCGAAATGCTATGAAACTTTTCAGATCCTTTTAATATGTTACAAGGGAAGGTTATGATGGAAGTCAATGCAAAAAAAATGTCAAAATTAGATTCTATGAAACTTTTTGAAATGCTTGTTTAGGTCAAAAAATCGTAGTATATTTTACACAATTTTATACTAGTTTCGATCAATAAAACAAATAAAATCGAGGATTGTTCGAAATGCTACGAAAATTTTCAGACCATTTCTATATGTTGCGAGGGAATGTTAAGAGGGAAGTCCATGCAAAAAAATTATCTCAAATTAGATTTTAAGAAACTTTTTGAAATACTAGTTTAGGTCGAAAATTGTAGTATATTATACACAATTTTATACTAGTTTCGGTCAAAAAATCAAATTAAATAGAGGATTGTTCGAAATGCTACGGAACTTTTCAGATCCTTTCTATATTTTAAGAGGGAATGTTAAGAGGGAAGTCCATGCAAAAAATCATCTCAAAATTCGATTCTACGAAACTTTTTGAAATGCTAGTTTCGGTCAAAAAATTGTAGTATATTATACACAATTTTATACTAGTTTCGGTCAAAAAATCAAATTAAATCGAGGATTGTTCAAAATGCTACGAAACTATTCAGATCCTTTTTATATGTTACAGGGGAAGGTTATGATGGAATTCCATGTAAAAAATTATCTAAAAATTAGATTCTATGGAACTTTTTGAAATAATAGTTTCGGTCATAAAATTGTAGTATATTATACACAATTTTATACTAGTTTCGGCCAAAAAATACAAATTAAATTGAAGATTGTTCGAAATGCTATGTAACTTTTGAGATCCTTTCTATTTGTTACAGGGGAAGGTTATGATGGAAGTCCATTTAAAAAATTATCTCAAAATTAGATTCTATGAAACTTTTTGAAATGCTAGTTGCAGTCAAATAATTGTAATATATTATACACAATTTTATACCAGTTTCGGTCAAAAAACACAAATTAAATCAAGGATTGTTCGAAATGCAACAAAACTTTTCAGATCCATTCTATATGTTAAGAGGGATGTCCATGCAAAAATTTATCTCCAAATTAGATTCTTCGAAACTTTTTGAAATGCTAATTTCGGTCAAAAAATTGTAGTATATTATACACAATTTTATACTAGTTTCGGCCAAAAAATCAAATTATATCGAGGATTGATGGAAATGCTAAAAAACATTTCAGATCCTTTCTATATATTACGGGGGAAGGTTATGATGGAATTCCATGCAAAAAATCATCTCAAAATTAGATTCTATGAAACTTTTTGAAATACTAGTTTCTGTCAGAAAACTGTAGTATATACACAATTTTCAACTAGTTTCGGTCAAAAAATCAAATTAAATCGAGGATTGTTTGAAATGCTACAAAACTTTTCAGATCCTTTTTATATGTTACGGGGGAAGGTTATGATGGAATTCCATGCAAAAAATCATCTCAAAATTAGATTCTATGAAACTTTTTGAAATACTAGTTTAGGTCAAAAAATTGTAGTATATTATACACAATTTTATACTAGTTTCTGCCAAAAAATCAAATTAAATCGAGGATTGTTCGAAATGCTATGAAACTTTTCAGATCCTTTTTATATGTTACGAGGGAAGGTTATGATGGAAGTTAATGCAAAAAAATTGTCAAAATTAGATTCTATGAAACTTTTTGAAATGCTTGTTTAGGTCAAAAAATCGTAGTATATTTTACACAATTTTATACTAGTTTCGATCAATAAAACAAATTAAATCGAGGATTGTTCGAAATGCTACGAAACTTTTCAGATCCTTTTTATATATTACGGGGGAAGGTTATGAAGGAAGTCCATGCAAAAATTATCTAAAAATTAGATTCTATGGAACTTTTTGAAATACTAGTTTTGGTCAAAAAATTGTAGTATATTATACACAATTTTATACTAGTTTCAGCCAAAAAATACAAATTAAATTGAGGATTGTTCGAAATGCTATGTAACTTTTGAGATCCTTTCTATATGTTACAGGGGAAGGTTATGATGGAAGTCCATGCAAAAAATTATCTCAAAATTAGATTCTATGAAACTTTTTGAAATGCTAGTTTCAGTCAAATAATTGTAATATATTATACACAGTTTTATACCAATTTCGGTCAAAAAAACAAATTAAATCAAGGATTGTTCGAAATGCATCAAAACTTTTCAGATCCATTCTATATGTTAAGAGGGTATGTTAAGAGGGATGTCCATGCAAATATTTATCTCCAAATTAGATTCTTCGAAACGTTTTGAAATGTTAGTTTCGGTCAAAAAATTGTAGTATATTATACACAATTTTATACTAGTTTCGGCCAAAAAATCAAATTATATCGAGGATTGATGGAAATGCTACGAAACATTTCAGATCCTTTCTATATATTACGGGGGAAGGTTATGATGGAATTCCATGCAAAAAATCATCTCAAAATTAGATTCTATGAAACTTTTCTAAATACTAGTTTATGTCAGAAAACTCTAGTATATTACACAAAATTTTAAACTACTTTTGGTCAAAAAATCAAATTAAATCGAGGATTGTTCGAAATGCTACGAAAATTTTCAGATTCTTTTGACATATTACGGGGGAAGGTTATGATGGAATTCCATGCAAAAAATCATCTCAAAATTAGATTCTATGAAACTTTTTGAAATACTAGTTTAGGTCAAAAAATTGTAGTATATTATACACAATTTTATACTAGTTTCGGCCAAAAAAACAAATTAAATTGAGGATTGTTCGAAATGCTATGAAACTTTTCAGATCCTTTTTATATGTTAGGAGGGAAGGTTATGATGGAAGTCAATGCTAAAAAATATGTCAAAATTAGATTCTATGAAACTTTTTGAAATGCTAGTTTAGGTCAAAATATTGTAGTATATTTTACACAATTTTATACTAGTTTCGATCAATAAAACAAATTAAATCGAGGATTGTTCGAAATGCTACGAAACTTTTCAGACCATTTCTATATGTTGCGAGGGAATGTTAAGAGGGAAGTCCATGCAAAAAAATTATCTCAAATTGGATTTTATGAAACTTTTTGAAATACTAGTTTAGGTCGAAAATTGTAGTATATTATACACAATTTTATACTAGTTTCGGTCAAAAAATCAAATTAAATAGAGGATTGTTCGAAATGCTACGGAACTTTTCAGATCCTTTCTATATTTTAAGAGGGAATGTTAAGAGGGAAGTCCATGCAAAAAATCATCTCAAAATTCGATTCTACGAAACTTTTTGAAATGCTAGTTTCGGTCAAAAAATTGTAGTATATTATACACAATTTTATACTAGTTTCGGTCAAAAAATCAAATTAAATCGAGGATTGTTCGAAATGCTACGAAACTTTTCAGATCCTTTTTATATGTTACGGGGGAAGGTTATGATGGAATTCCTTGTAAAAAATTATCTAGTAATTAGATTCTATGGAACTTTTTGAAATAATAGTTTCGGTCAAAAAATTGTAGTATATTATACACAATTTTATACTAGTTTCGGCCAAAAAATACAAATTAAATTGAGGATTGTTCGAAATGCTATGTAACATTTAAGATCCTTTCTATATGTTACAGGGGAAGGTTATGATGGAAGTCCATGCAAAAAATTATCTCAAAATTAGATTCTATGAAACTTTTTGAAATGCTAGTTTCAGTCAAATAATTGTAAAATATTATACACAGTTTTATACCAGTTTCGGTCAAAAAAACAAATTAAATCAAGGATTGTTCGAAATGCATCAAAACTTTTCAGATCCATTTTATATGTTAAGAGGGTATGTTAAGAGGGATGTCCATGCAAATATTTTTCTCCAAATTATATTTTTCGAAACTTTTTGAAATGTTAGTTTCGGTCAAAAAAATGTAGTATATTATACACAATTTTATACTAGTTTCGGCCAAAAAATCAAATTATATCGAGGATTGATGGAAATGCTACGAAACGTTTCAGATCCTTTCTATATATTACGGGGTTAGGTTATGATGGAATTCCATGCAAAAAATCATCTCAAAATTTGATTCTATGAAACTTTTTGAAATACAAGTTTAGGTAAAAACATTGTAGTATATTATACACAATTTTATACTAGTTTCGGTCAAAAAATCAAATTAAATCGAGGATTGTTCAAAATGCTACGAAACTTTTCAGATCCTTTTTATATGTTACGGGGGAAGGTTATGATGGAATTCCTTGTAAAAAATTATCTAAAAATTAGATACTATGGAACTTTTTGAAATAATAGTTTCGGTCAAAAAATTGTAGTATATTATACACAATTTTATACTAGTTTCGGCCAAAAAATACAAATTAAATTGAGGATTGTTCGAAATGCTATGTAACTTTTGAGATCCTTTCTATGTGTTACAGGGGAAGGTTATGATGGAAGTCCATGCAAAAAATTATCTCAAAATTAGATTCTATGAAACTTTTTGAAATGCTAGTTTCAGTCAAATAATTGTAAAATATTATACACAGTTTTATACAAGTTTCGGTCAAAAAAACAAATTAAATCAAGGATTGTTCGAAATGCAACAAAACTTTTCAGATCCATTCTATATGTTAAGAGGGTATGTTAAGAGGGATGTCCATGCAAATATTATTTCCAAATTAGATTCTTCGAAACTTTTTGAAATGTTAGTTTCGGTCAAAAAATTGTAGTATACTATACACAATTTTATAATAGTTTCGGCCAAAAAATCAAATTATATCGAGGATTGATGGAAATGCTACGAAACATTTCAGATCCTTTCTATATATTACGGGGGAAGGTTATGATGGAATTCCATGCCAAAAATCATCTCAAAATTAGATTCTATGAAACTTTTTGAAATACTAGTTTCTGTCAGAAAACTGTAGTATATACACAATTTTAAACTAGTTTCGGTCAAAAAATCAAATTAAATCAAGGATTGTTCGAAATGCTACGAAACTTTTCAGATCCTTTTTATATGTTACGGGGGAAGGTTATGATGGAATTCCATGCAAAAAATAATCTCAAAATTAGATTCTATGAAACTTTTTGAAATACTAGTTTAGGTCAAAACATTGTAGTATATTATACACAATTTTATACTAGTTTCGGCCAAAAAATAAAATTAAATCGAGTATTGTTCGAAATGCTATGAAACTTTTCAGATCCTTTTTATATGTTACGAGGGAAGGTTATGATGGAAGTCAATGCAAAAAAAAATGTCAAAATTAGATACTATAAAACTTTTTGAAATGCTTGTTTAGGTCAAAAAATCGTAGTATATTTTACACAATTTTATACTAGTTTCGATCAATAAAATAAATTAAATCGAGGATTGTTCGAAATGCTACGAAACTTTTCAGACCATTTATATATGTTGCGAGGGAATGTTAAGAGGGAAGTCCCTCCAAAAAAATTATTTCAAATTAGATTTTATGAAGCTTTTTGAAATACTAGTTTAGGTCGAAAAATTGTAGTATATTATACACAATTTTATACTAGTTTCGGTCAAAAAATCAAATTAAATCGAGGAAATGTTCGAAATGCGATGGAACTTTTCAGATCCTTTCTATATTTTAAGAGGGAATGTTAAGAGGGAATTCCATGCAAATAATTATCTCAAAATTCGATTCTATGAAACTTTTTGAAATGCTAGTTTCGGTCAAAAAATTGTAGTATATTATACACAATTTTATACTAGTTTCGGCCAAAAAATCAAATTATATCGAGGATTGATGGAAATGCTACGAAACATTTCAAATCCTTTCTATATATTACGGGGGAAGGTTATGATGGAATTCCATGCAAAAATACATCTCAAAATTAGATTCTATGAAACTTTTTGAAATACTAGTTTCTGTCAGAAAACTGTAGTATATACACAATTTTAAACTAGTTTCTGTCAAAAAATCAAATTAAATCGAGGATTGTTCGAAATGCTACGAAACTTTTCAGATCCTTTTTATATGTTACGGGGGAAGGTTATGATGGAATTCCATGCAAAAAATAATCTCAAAATTAGATTCTATGAAACTTTTTGAAATACTAGTTTAGGTCAAAACATTGTAGTATATTATACACAATTTTATACTAGTTTCGGCCAAAAAATCAAATTAAATCGAGGATTGTTCGAAATGCTATGAAACTTTTCAGATCCTTTTTATATGTTACGAGGGAAGGTTATGATGGAAGTCAATGCAAAAAAAATGTCAAAATTAGATACTATAAAACTTTTTGAAATGCTTGTTTAGGTCAAAAAATCGTAGTATATTTTACACAATTTTATACTAGTTTCGATCAATAAAACAAATTAAATCGAGGATTGTTCGAAATGCTACGAAACTTTTCAGACCATTTCTATATGTTGCGAGGGAATGTTAAGAGGGAAGTCCCTCCAAAAAAATTATTTCAAATTAGATTTTATGAAGCTTTTTGAAATACTAGTGATCGTACCTGGAGATTAGGATCCGATGCGGCTGGTCTCGAGAGCGGACGGATATGGTCGTTGAGGAGAAAAGGGGTTGTACCTGCAAGGCACTCCGATGCTAAAGTAAGTAACCGAGCAAGAGTGAGCAAGTACCAGTATCAAGGTTAGAGAATTGAATACCGTACCCTCTCAAATGAGAGGGTTTATATAAGGGACCTGCTGGAAGATTATTGGTCCGTTTTGTGAGGCGCGGATCGAGGGGTCCGTGAAGATAGGAAACGGTCAATACTGGCCGTTAGAGGGTCTCATTGTGAACGGATTATTGGTGGTCGACTGAGGACCACTTTTAATGATTACGCTCAACGTCGAGCAGGGTCATTGGATCAGTCTTTTTGGCCCAATAGGAAGAATTGGGCCGGGTCAGAACAGGAGCCCCCCAAGTCATTGCTCGTGCTGTAGAGCAGTGACTTAGGAGCGATATTGCGCTCGGCGAAGTGTAATATCAGGGTCGAGGATCTGCGCTGTCGATCGTCTGCGAATGGGCAAGCGATGCGTTGCTCGGCAGAAGAATGCGAAACGAAAAGCTGGAATATCTGGGAATTCGCGCCTATTAATGATTTGACGGCTAGTCTAGGGGCTAGCGTGTGGGGATCACGCGCGCGCACGTGTTTTCCTTCCTATAAATAGGATTCTCAAGGCCCATTTTGACCTTTTCGTTTCATCTTCTTTTTCAAGACTCTGCTCGTTCAACCGCCGTTGTCTCAGCCGTCGACCACCGCCGTTTCTTACCGACCACCTTTACAGAAGCCCATTTTCTTCAAGAATGTCTTCTCAAGCTCAAGGTACCGTTCTTTTTCTTTCCTTTAAGTGTTTATAGTGTAGATTTCGTAGAATGCATGCGGTTTAGGACGATTCTACCGGTAGTTTTTAGATTTGGGATTAGTAAACCTTAAAACTTCTGCCACCGTGGCCGGTCGGCTGCGAACCCTAGCTTTAGGGTCGACGAAAGTATTGGTCGACTTGGACTTTGGATTTTTTGGTTAGATTTTTGTCATACACAATGTCGGGCGTCAGCCGTTGCTCCGAGCGATGGTCAGCCAGGGCTACAGCTCGGGACATAGTTTCTGAGCTGATGCGCGCCCTTTCACTTGTCGAGCGGTGGAAGGGTGGATTTGATATTCTTAATCGAATTCACTGATGCCTTTCCTCTGCTTTTCAGGTGAAAAATTGCTCGTGAATCCGCTGGACGTGCTTTCTGAGGATACGTCCTCGAGGAATTCGGGGTCGTCTGCGTCCATACCTTCAGACTCAGGGAGCTCTTCAGAAAGTTCAGATACAAGCACTACGGGACAGTTGACAGAATCGCCTCAGTGTTCTACCCAGCCGAGGGTCTCGCCCGAAGAATGGGTGATGGAAGATTTGCTGGACAAGGTGTCTTCCTTCTCGAGACCTTGATCGGAGCCGCTGCCAGTTGTTGGGGATCCAGCTGATTGGGTTGTGACCTGCCTGGGAGACGACGACCGTATCTTCTCAGATTTTCGCGGTTGGGCGTTTTCCATGTACGAATACACAACTTCTGTTATGGGGGTGACTTTGCCTTTCAGCGACCTCGTGAGTGCTGTGCTCGGACATTATTGCGTAGCTCCCTCTCAGTTACACCCCAACTCATACGCATTCCTGAGGGCGTTCGAGATGACGTGCGCCTTCCTGGGCGTTGGAGCCACACTTCCTCTCTTCTTCCGCCTCTTCTCCTTACAGCGCCAAGTTGGGCGAGGAACCGACCGAAAGGGGTTCGTGTCCTTCAAGCAGCGGACCAAGATCTTTAAAGCCCACTCAGAATCCATTCGGGCCTTCAAAACTGACTATTTCTTGATAAAGCCTGCGAGCGAGGCGGCCGTGAGAGCTATGAGTTTTCTTGGGATAGATACTGACGAGAACGAAGAGCCCAAGCTTGACGATCAAGGTCAGGTGATTCCGAGGAGGTTGTGGTTGTTTCCCTTGTCTTGGAGTCACACTCATTATGAAAGACCCGTGGGGGAATTCGTTCAAGTGGGGGACACCTTAAATGATGACGACGCGGCCAGTTTCGAGGCCTTTAGGAAATTAATAGCCTCCTTTACCCCGACCCCTCTATTAGACGGAGACGGGAAGGTCATGGTCGACCATGATGGAGGGGAAGCTTTGGAGCGTCCCCTGATTAGTGTTACTGAACTGTGGCCTGTTGTAACGGGCAGGAAGTGTCCGACTTTTTTGGTATCTGTTTACTTGCGCTCGTTAACTTCTTGGTTTAATTTTGTTGTCTGTGACTAATGTGATTTTATTCTTCTTTTCAGGTTCCTTGACAAACCCTCTGGATAAAATTCACGAGCGTTTGGTTCAGCAGCAACGTAAACGATCAAGGGTTGTGCAGACCAGGCTGACCGAAGCGAGTGGTTCGGGTTCGGGTCCTTTGGTCCAGGGTTCTCCGGGCGCCTCTACTGGCTCTTTGATGAAGAAGCACAAATTGGCGGCCACTGTGGATCTGACGGCCGGTGCTCCCCCAAAACCAAAGCATGGGATACCCCCATGTTTTTTTGTTCGCAATTTCTTCGAGGGGACCAGTATGGAGGTGGATCGGGCGGACTCTCTGTTTCTGGAGGGAATGGACCGTCCTGCTCGACGGCTTTCACTGGCTCAGGACGCGAGCGCAGTCATGCGGGTCCTGACAATGGCCTGGCTGACGGCCGAGAGGGCTCCTATGCTTGAGCGGGAGAACAGCAAGCTTAAGGAGCAGCTGGCTGCTTCTAAGGCTAAGCTGACGGCGGCCACTGAGGAGGTTAAAACTGTTACCACAGAGTCGACCGAACGAGCTGCGGTCATCGCCAAATTAGAGGTTGACAAGAAGAGGTTGCTTGAGCAGAACAAGAAACTGAAGGATGCCTTTTTCCCCAAGGAGGACGAGGACGAGGATACCAAGCATTTGGTGACGAGGGCTCAGTTTCTTGCTCGGATCGACCAAGATATGGAAGATCTGAACGCATCAACTGAGTTTAGCTTCCTGAATGCGGTGGACCAAGTGAAAGCTCTCCACCTTGACCTAGCCTTGGATGTTGGTCGCATGAATTATCTCTACAAGGTGGTGGATGGTCGAATAGTGGTCCCCTCTGACTTGGTGGTGGCAGACTCTCAGCCGGGGTCGACTGCTCAGCCTGGCCAACCAGAAGAGCAGTTGGGCCAAGAGGAAGCTTGTGCGGATGAAGGCCGCCCGGAGGGTGAGGATAATTAATTTATGGCCAGTGTGCCTTTGTAATTTAAAATGTATTTTTTTTGGGGGGCGTGGCCCCCTTTATTTGTAATTCCGAACATGTCGGCCCTTTGGTGTCGCATTTCTTTTTAAATGTCATGTGTTTGACCTTGGTGGTCGATTATATATTCCGTTTGCTCGTAATAATGCGTCCGTTGGAGGACATAATTTACTTGTTATTTTTACTAAGTGTTTGACGTGCGTCTTTGCATTAATTATAAGTAATTGAATAGATACGGGGAAGTGTGGAAGATCTGTCGGTTAGGGGGACCAATCAGTAATTGAGAGTCTTACTCCCGATCGGTGCTCGGACCAAGATAATGGCCCGGGCTCCGTGGCGTGAACGTCCCATCGCGAGCTGGGGTTCTACCTGGTCGTGGTACTTAGGCGACGTCGGAATCGTTTGAGTATCCGTTCGTGCGACAAGATTCTCTTTTGCTCGAAAAGAGATCTTGCTTGATTTTGTTATATTTGGGCTGTCGTGCTCGTACCTAGGCACGCAGTTTTTCGTTAGTCTCCCTTTTTCCTCACTTGGGAGTTAAGGTGACTGATTTAACTATAGTATTGTTTGAGTTTCTCGGCGTTCCAAGGTCGAGCGAGTTCTTCCCCGTGTAGGTTTTCTAAGTAATAAGCACCGTTCTCGGTCTTTGCTCGAACGCGATACGGGCCTTCCCAGTTGGGCGTTAGTTTTCCCTCGCGGGGATCTCTGTGGTTTCTTCTAAGGACAAGGCTGCCTACTTCGAATGTTCGCCTTATGACCTTAGAATCATACCGAGCAGTTATCTTTTGTTTGAGAATAGTTTCTCGAAGAGCGGCTTCCGACCGAATTTCTTCGACCATGTCGAGCTCGTCTCTTATAGCTTCAGCATTGGTATCTTGTTCCATGGGGAATTCCGTGCGCCTCGATCGGACATGCATTTCTATCGGGATCACCGCTTCGGTCCCATATGCTAATCGAAACGGAGATTCTCCGGTCGTTGAGTGGGGTGTGGTCCTATATGCCCACAGTACGCTATGTAGCTCCTCGACCCAGTGTTTCTTATGCTCGTCCAACCTTCGTTTCAAACCTCTTAGGATTACCCTGTTCGCGGCTTCTGCTTGCCCGTTAGTTTGAGGATGCTCGACTGAAGCGAAGTGTTGTTTCGTTCCCATTGATGCAACGAATTCTTTGAAGTGTTTATCTGTGAATTGAGTCCCGTTGTCGGTCACGATGGCGAGGGGTACCCCGAATCGGGCGAGGATGTTTCTTTTGAAGAACCGAAGTATATTGAGCGCAGTGATTTTGGCCAGGGCCTCAGCTTCTATCCATTTGGTGAAATAGTCGACGCCTACAATTAAGTATTTATTGTGACCAGACCCGACGACGAATGGTCCTAAAATGTCCATTCCCCACCACGCGAACGGCCAGGGCGACGATAACGATTTTAGCTCGGATGGAGGTGCTACGTGCACGTCTCCATGTCGTTGGCATTTGTCGCACCTCTTCACATGCTCCTTTGCATCGTGCTGGAGGGTGGGCCAGTAGTATCCTGCCCTTAGGATTTTTCGAGCCAATGAACGTCCGCCAGGATGCTGTGCATTGATTCCTTCGTGGACCTCCCTTAGTACGTGTGGAATGTTTTCCTCCTCTACGCACCTGAGGAGGGGTGTAGAGAATCCTCGACGATACATGCGTCCACCTACTAAAGAGTATGAGCACGCCCTTCGTCGTATAGTACTGGCCTCTTTTGGGTCGGTTGGTAACTCTCCTTTGGTTAGATAGTTGAACACTGGGGTCATCCAGCAACCCGTGTTGCCCACGACGTTAATGTGTACGCAGGTTGATGAGTGTCCGATACTTGGTCGGGGGAGAAATTTCTGTATGACGGACTTGTTGTTTCCTTTCCTTTTAGTGCTTGCCAATTTGGACAGGATATCTGCGCGGGCGTTGTTTCCCCGCGGAACGTGTTTGACTTCCACACTCTTAAACCGTTTTATTTCGTCTTTTACGAGGGCCAAATATTCGGCCATGTTATCACTTTTGGCCTGGAAATCCCCCCGGACTTGGCTTGCAACCAATTGGGAATCCGTGCAGATTGTGATCTCTTCTGCTTCCAGACCGGTTGCGAGCCGTATGCCCTCCAGGAAGGCTTCATATTCTGCTTGATTGTTAGAAGTGGGGAAAGATAAAGTCAGGGACACTTCGATGACGTTCCCTTCTTTGTTTTCCAAAATGATACCGGCTCCGCTGCCCGTCGGGCCAGATGCACCGTCCACGAAAATAACCCACCTGGACGAAGCTTTCGGGTCTTGCTCGGTGAATGTATGTTCAGCCACAAAGTCGGCCAATGCTTGAGCTTTGAGAGCCTGTCTTCCTTCAAACTTGATATCGAACTCAGATAGTTCTAGTGACCATTTTAACATTCGGCCGGCCATGTCTGGTCGACCGAGCAACTGTCTTATGGGTTGATGGTCCTTACGATGATGGTGTGAGCCAGAAAGTAATGGCGTAGCCTTCTAGCTGTGAGAAGGAAGGCCAAAACGACCTTTTATATCTGAAGGTACCGAATTTCTGGGCCGTGAAGTGCTTTTCTCATGAAATATACAGGTTTTTGTCCTTCGGGTCGTTCGCGCACGAGGGTCGCGCTTACTGTTTCGTTTGCGACCGCAAGGTAGAGATACAGTGTCTCTCCCTCTTCTTGTCTAGATAAGACTGGAGGTTCACTTAATGCCTTTTTCAGGTGGGATAGTGCTAGCTCGCACTCCGCCGTCCACTCGAAAGTTGCCTCTTTACGGAGGAGTTTGTAAAAGGGGAGAGCGTGCTGGGCTGATTTTGCCACGAATCGAGCGAGGGAGGTAATGACCCCGTTTAGTGATTGTATGGATTTTTTGGAGGTGGGAGTTGGGAACTCCGCGAACGCTCGACACCTATCGGGATTTGCCTCGATGCCTCGTTCAGTTAAATAGAATCCGAGGAATTTTCCCGCTCGGACACCAAAGGTGCATTTCTCAGGGTTGAAGCGCCTTTTGCACTTTCGTGTCTGGTCGAACACTTTTCGCAAATGGGACGCGTGGTTCATTTCTCGTTGAGATTTGACGATCATGTCGTCCATGTATACTTCGAGCATGTCTCCGATTTCGGTTCGGAAAACCTTATTCATCATGCGCTGATATGTTGCTCCTGCGTTTTTTAGACCGAAGGGCATAACGTTGTAAAAGTAATTGCCCGATTCGGTCATGAAGGCCGTGTATTTTTTGTCAGACACGGCCATGGGTATTTGATTGTACCCCGAATATGCGTCCATGAAGGACAATAACTTGTATCCGGACGAATTGTCGACCAATTTATCGATGCTAGGTAAAGGGTATACATCTTTCGGGCATGCCCGATTGAGATCGGTATAATCAACGTACATCCTCCATTTTCCACTAGATTTTTTCACAAGTACAACATTTGAGAGCCAGGTCGTATACCTGGCCTCGGTTACAAATTTAGCCTCTAGGAGGTCTTTAACAGCAGATTCGGAAGCTTCGGTCTTCTCGGTCGACTGCTTTCTCCTGCGTTGAGCGACCGCTTTATGTGTTGGGTCGATAGAGAGGTGGTGACAAGCTGTTTCGGGGTCGAGCCCAGGCATTTCTGCGGCGCTCCAGGCAAATAAGTCTGCGTTCCCTTTGAGGCAAGCTTCCAACTGTCGCTTCACTAATTCGGGCATATGTGCCCCGATTTTGACACACCGGGCTGGGTCCTCCCCCAAGGGAATTAGTTCGAAATCTCCGTCTGGTATTGGTCGGGATAAGGCCTCTGCTGGTCTCTGGACGCTCTCGCTGTTATCTGAAAACCTGCAGTCTAGATCGATTGAATCAACTTGAGGGAAAGCCTTGGGCACATCTGGCGAATCCAATGTCGGGGGACTTGGTTGGTATGATATCGAGCTGAGACCTTTTGATGCTGCCTCGAAACATCTGCGGGCAGCGTCGACGTCTCCGTGCAATGTGGCGACTCTACCTGAAGTAGTGTAGTACTTCATCTTCAGGTGGACGGTGGACGGCACAGCAATTAACTCGGCCAAAGTTGGTCGTCCTAGTATGCATTGGTACAGCGACGGGCAATCCACAACTAGGAATTGGACCCTAACTGTCCTGGCTGTCTCGCCCGCCCCGAAGGTGACAAATAGGTCGACATAGCCCCCGGGTCGGGATACTGCTCCGTTGAAGCCTTGCAGGTCTGAACCGACGTATGGAGTTAGATGTGTTTCATTCAGTTGAAGTGTTGAAAACAGTTGGGAGTACATGATGTCGCATGAACTACCTTGGTCCACTAATATCCTCCTTACATCGAAGTTCGCCATGCGCGCTCGGATGAGTAAAGGGATGCTAGCGTTGGGTGCTCCTCCTAGGAGTTCTTCCCGATAGAATGCGAGGGGTATGGAACCCTCCCTCGGTGGATCCAAGGTGGCGTTTTGCGCGGGCCCCTTGGCGATTAACTGATCGAATTTTCTTTTCACGGAACCGACCGTGATTTTATTGAAGCCTCCTCCTGATATGACCATCGCCGAAGGGAAAGCTTCCCATGGACTATGGGAGGAGAGGTACCCCGCACTTTTGGTGTGATCTGGTAGAAAGAAATCCTCCGGGCGATAAATGCTCAGGGCGACTTGCATGTTAGCATCTGCAGGGATGGGTACGGCTTCCTCAATTTTCTGGGTTTCTTGTGTATCCTGTCGAGGGTTGTCTCTGGACTTGGTGAACTGTTTCAGGTGCCCGTCTTTGATGAGGATTTCGATCGCGTCCTTGAGGTGGATGCAATCCTCTGTGTTGTGCCCATGACTCTTGTGGAATCTGCAGTATTTCGTTTTATCTGTGCCGGGCTTGCTAGTTTGTTGCCTCGGAAAGCATACTCCTGCCTGTTTGAATTCCGAATTGGCGCATTCAGACAAAATTTTCTCCCTGGAGGCTAGGAGAGGCGTGTATTCGTGGAACCGACCAACAGGTCCTCGGTGCTCCCGCGGTTCACGAGAGCGATCATCCTTTCTTTTGTCTCCTCCCCGACGAGATGTCGAGGGTTCATCAACTCGGTGTGGTTTGGCGTCCTCACGGCGTCGAGCGTCTCTTACTGAACTGGCCGCTTTCTTTTCTTCATATTGGATGTAAGCTTGGGCCTTTAGCAAGAACGCGTCGAGGGTGGCCGGGGTTTCAATGTCGACCGCCCGATGGAAATCGGTCGAGGGACGTAGCCCTCGTTCCAGCAAATATTTTTTCATGTCGTCGGTCGTGGATACTTGGACCGCCTCTTTATTGAACCTTTCGATGTAAGTTCGTAAAGGCTCGTCCCTCCCCTGGATTATTGCTTCGAGCGAAGCCTCTGTCTTAGGGTGTCGTCTTGACGCGGTAAAGTGCCTGGAGAACGTGCGTCCAAGCTGTTTCCATGATGTGATAGATTCAGCCTCAAGGCTTTTGTACCATGTCATTGCCCCTTTCCTCAGCGTCGTGGGAAAGAGTCGACATTTAATTGCCCCCCGTACGCCCCGGTAGTCGAGCAATGCATCGATGTTTTCGATATGCTCGTCTGGGAGCTTGGCCGCCATGATTTCAGATGACAGGGGACCCCGAGTGTCCTCGTCGTCACTGGAAATAAGTGATGAGGATCTGTGATCATGCTTCTTCGTTCATCGACGGGAGGCGGATCTGGATCTGCTCCTTCTTGATTTTCTTTTAGGAGAGGGTCGTGGGGAAGACTGACGAAAGCGTTTGTTGCCTGTCGATTCGTCTGTGTGCCCTCTCTTCTTCTTCTTCGTAGGAGACGTAGAAGGCTCCCTCTGGGGTCTCTTGGGAGAATGAAGTCGCCGAGAATTATCTTCAAGTCGAGCGATCTTTTCGCCATGAGTGAGGAGCAGCAAGTTCGTTTGATTTAGGATTTCGGCCAATGCGGCGAAATCTGACCCTGAAGGAGTTGAAGGAAAAAGAGTTTTCGGGCGACTCTCTAGGGGTTGGTCGCGATCGGGTGAAGGTGACGTCGCCCTTCCTTCTGGACGGTCTTTCACCGTTTCGTCATGCAGGGGAGGCTGGATGTTGCTCTCACGTTGTGTGAGAATCATACCATCATTCGATCGATTTTCTTGGTTGTCCCGAGCAGCCATGGATCTTGTTAAACTTTGGTTCTTTGAGGATCTTGAAAGAAGAACGGGGAAATCAGATTCCCACAGACGGCGCCACATGATCGTACCTGGAGATCAGGATCCGATGCGGCTGGTCTCGAGAGCGGACGAATATGGTCGTTGAGGAGAAATGGGGTTGTACCTGCAAGGCACTCCGATGCTAAAGTAAGTAACCGAGCAAGAGTGAGCAAGTACCAGTATCAAGGTTAGAGAATTGAATACTTAACCCTCTCAAATGAGACGGATTATATAAGGGACCTGCTGGAAGATTATTGGTTCGTTTTGTGAGGCGCGGATCGAGGGGTCCGTGAAGATAGGAAACGGTCAATACTGGCCGTTAGAGGGTCTCATTGTGAACGGTTTATTGGTGGTCGACTGAGGACCACTTTTAATGATTACGCTCGACGTCGAGCAGGGTCATTGGATCAGTCTTTTTGGCCCAATAGGAAGAATTGGGTCGGGTCAGAAAAATTGTAGTATATTATACACAATTTTATACTAGTTTCGGTCAAAAAATCAAATTAAATCGAGGATTGTTCGAAATGCGACGGAACTTTTCAGATCCTTTCTATATTTTAAGAGGGAATGTTAAGAGGGAAGTCCATGCAAATAATTATCTCAAAATTCGATTCTATGAAACTTTTCGAAATGCTAGTTTCGGTCAAAAAATTGTAGTATATTATACACAATTTTATACTAGTTTCGGTCAAAAAATCAAATTAAATCGAGGATTGTTCGAAATGCTACGAAACTTTTCAGATCCTTTTTATATATTACGGGGGAAGGTTATGATGGAAGTCCATGCAAAAATTATGTAAAAATTAGATTCTATGGAACTTTTTGAAATACTAGTTTCGGTCAAAAAATTGTAGTATATTATACACAATTTTATACTAGTTTCGGCCAAAAAATACAATTAAATTGAGGATTGTTCGAAATGCTATGTAACTTTTGAGATCCTTTCTATATGTTACAGGGGAAGGTTTTGATGGAAGTCCATGCAAAAAATTATCTCAAAATTAGATTCTATGAAAATCTTTGAAATGCTAGTTTCAATCAAATAATTGTAATATATTATACACAGTTTTATACCAGTTTCGGTCAAAAAAACAAATTAAATCAAGGATTGTTCGAAATGCAACAAAATTTTTCAGATCCATTATATATGTTAAGAGGGTATGTTAGGAGGGATGTCCATGCAAATATTTATCTCCAAATTAGATTCTTCGAAACTTTTTGGAATGCTAGTTTCGGTCAAAAAATTGTAGTATATTATACACAATTTTATACTAGTTTCGGACAAAAAATCAAATTATATCGAGGATTGATGGAAATGCTACGAAACATTTCAGATCCTTTCTATATATTACGGTGGGAAGGTTATGATGGAATTCCATGCAAAAAATCATCTCAAAATTAGATTCTATGAAAATTTTTGAAATACTAGTTTCTGTCAGAAAACTGTAGTATATTATACACAATTTTAAACTAGTTTCGGTCAAAAAATCAAATTAAATCGAGGATTGTTCGAAATGCTACGAAACTTTTCAAATCCTTTTAATATGTTACGGGGGAAGGTTATGATGGAATTCCATGCAAAAAATCATCTCAAAATTCGATTCTATGAAACTTTTTGAAATACTAGTTTAGGTCAAAAAATTGTAGTATATTATACACAATTTTATACTAGTTTCGGAAAAAAAATCAAATTAAATCGAGGATTGTTCGAAATGCTATGAAACTTTTCAGATCCTTTTTATATGTTACGAGGGAAGGTTATGATGGAAGTTATTGCAAAAAAATATGTCAAAAATAGATTCTATGAAACTTTTTGAAATGCTAGTTTTGGTCAAAAAATCGTAGTATATTATACACAATTTTATACTAGTTTCGATCAATAAAACAAATTAAATCGAGGATTGTTCGAAATGCTACGAAACTTTTCAGACCATTTCTATATGTTGCGAGGGAATGTTAGGAGGGAAGTCCATGCAAAAAAATTATCTCAAATTAGATTTTATGAAACTTTTTGAAAATACTAGTTTAGGTCGAAAAATTGTAGTATATTATACACAATTTTATACTAGTTTCGGTCAAAAAATCAAATTAAATCGAGGATTGTTCGAAATGCTACAGAACGTTTCAGATCCTTTCTATATTTTAAGAAGGAAGTCCATGCAAAAAATCATCTCAAAATTAAATTCTATGAAACTTTTTGAAATGCTAGTTTCGGTCAAAAAATTGTAGTATATTATACACAATTTTATACTAGTTTCGGTCAAAATATCAAATTAAATCGAGGATTGTTCGATATGCTACGAAACTTTTCAGATCCTTTTTATATATTACGGGGGAAGGTTATGATGGAAGTCCATGCAAAAATTATCTAAAAATTAGATTCTATGGAACTTTTTGAAATACTAGTTTCGGTCAAAAAATTGTAGTATATTATACACAATTTTATACTAGTTTCGGCCAAAAAATACAAATTAAATTGAGGATTGTTCGAAATGCTATGTAACTTTTGAGATCCTTTCTATATGTTACAGGGGAAGGTTATGATGGAAGTCCATGCAAAAAATTATCTCAAAATTAGATTCTATGAAACTCTTTGAAATGCTAGTTTCAATCAAATAGTTGTAATATATTATACACAGTTTTATACCAGTTTCGGTCAAAAAAACAAATTAAATTAAGGATTGTTCGAAATGCAACAAAAATTTTCAGATCCATTATATATGTTAAGAGGGTATGTTAGGAGGGATGTCCATGCAAATATTTATCTCCAAATTAGATTCTTCGAAACTTTTTGAAATGCTAGTTTCGGTCAAAAAATTGTAGTATATTATACACAATTTTATACTAGTTTCGGCCAAAAAATCAAATTATATCGAGGATTGATGGAAATGCTACGAAACATTTCAGATCCATTCTATATATTACGGGGGAAGGTTATGATGGAATTCCATGCAAAAAATCATCTCAAAATTAGATTCTATGAAACTTTTTGAAATACTAGTTTCTGTCAGAAAACTGTAGTATATTATACACAATTTTAAACTAGTTTCGGTCAAAAAATCAAATTAAATCGAGGATTGTTCGAAATGCTACGAAACTTTTCAAATCCTTTTAATATGTTACGGGGGAAGGTTATGATGGAATTCCATGCACAAAATCATCTCAAAATTCGATTCTATGAAACTTTTTGAAATACTAGTTTAGATCAAAAAATTGTAGTATATTATACACAATTTTATACTAGTTTCGGAAAAAAAATCAAATTAAATCGAGGATTGTTCGAAATGCTATGAAACTTTTCAGATCCTTTTTATATGTTACGAGGGAAGGTTATGATGGAAGTTATTGCAAAAAAATATGTCAAAATTAGATTCTATGAAACTTTTTGAAATGCTAGTTTAGGTCAAAAAATCGTAGTATATTATACACAATTTTATACTAGTTTCGATCAATAAAACAAATTAAATCGAGGATTGTTCGAAATGCTACGAAACTTTTCAGACCATTTCTATATGTTGCGAGGGAATGTTAGGAGGGAAGTCCATGGAAAAAAATTATCTCAAATTAGATTTTATGAAACTTTTTGAAAATACTAGTTTAGGTCGAAAAATTGTAGTATATTATACACAATTTTATACTAGTTTCGGTCAAAAAATCAAATTAAATCGAGGATTGTTCGAAATGCTACAAAACGTTTCAGATCCTTTCTATATTTTAAGAGGGAATGTTAAGAGGGAAGTCCATGCAAAAAATCATCTCAAAATTAGATTCTATGAAACTTTTTGAAATGCTAGTTTCGGTCAAAAAATTGTAGTATATTATACACAATTTTATACTAGTTTCGGTCAAAATATCAAATTAAATCGAGGATTGTTCGATATGCTACGAAACTTTTCAGATCCTTTTTATATATTACGGGGGAAGGTTATGATGGAAGTCCATGCAAAAATTATCTAAAAATTAGATTCTATGGAACTTTTTGAAATACTAGTTTCGGTCAAAAAATTGTAGTATATTATACACAATTTTATACTAGTTCCGGCCAAAAAATACAAATTAAATTGAGGATTGTTCGAAATGCTATGTAACTTTTGAGATCCTTTCTATATGTTACAGGGGAAGGTTATGATGGAAGTCCATGCAAAAAATTATCTCAAAATTAGATTCTATGAAACTCTTTGAAATGCTAGTTTCAATCAAATAGTTGTAATATATTATACACAGTTTTATACCAGTTTCGGTCAAAAAAACAAATTAAATCAAGGATTGTTCGAAATGCAACAAAAATTTTCAGATCCATTATATATGTTAAGAGGGTATGTTAGGAGGGATGTCCATGCAAATATTTATCTCCAAATTAGATTCTTCGAAACTTTTTGAAATGCTAGTTTCGGTCAAAAAATTGTAGTATATTATACACAATTTTATACTAGTTTCGGCCAAAAAATCAAATTATATCGAGGATTGATGGAAATGCTACGAAACATTTCAGATCCATTCTATATATTACGGGGGAAGGTTATGATGGAATTCCATGCAAAAAATCATCTCAAAATTAGATTCTATGAAACTTTTTGAAATACTAGTTTCTGTCAGAAAACTGTAGTATATTATACACAATTTTAAACTAGTTTCGGTCAAAAAATCAAATTAAATCGAGGATTGTTCGAAATGCTACGAAACTTTTCAAATCCTTTTAATATGTTACGGGGGAAGGTTATGATGGAATACCATGCACAAAATCATCTCAAAATTCGATTCTATGAAACTTTTTGAAATACTAGTTTAGATCAAAAAATTGTAGTATATTATACACAATTTTATACTAGTTTCGGAAAAAAAATCAAATTAAATCGAGGATTGTTCGAAATGCTACGAAACTTTTCAGATCCTTTTAATATGTTACGAGGGAAGGTTATGATGGAAGTTATTGCAAAAAAATATGTCAAAATTAGATTCTATGAAACTTTTTGAAATGCTAGTTTAGGTCAAAAAATCCTAGTATATTATACACAATTTTATACTAGTTTCGATCAATAAAACAAATTAAATCGAGGATTGTTCGAAATGCTACGAAACTTTTCAGACCATTTCTATATGTTGCGAGGGAATGTTAGGAGGGAAGTCCATGCAAAAAAATTATCTCAAATTAGATTTTATGAAACTTTTTGAAAATACTAGTTTAGGTCGAAAAATTGTAGTATATTATACACAATTTTATACTAGTTTCGGTCAAAAAATCAAATTAAATCGAGGATTGTTCGAAATGCTACAAAACGTTTCAGATCCTTTCTATATTTTAAGAGGGAATGTTAAGAGGGAAGTCCATGCAAAAAATCATCTCAAAATTAGATTCTATGAAACTTTTTGAAATGCTAGTTTCGGTCAAAAAATTGTAGTATATTATACACAATTTTATACTAGTTTCGGTCAAAATATCAAATTAAATCGAGGATTGTTCAAAATGCTACGAAACTTTTCAGATCCTTTTTATATATTACGGGGGAAGGTTATGATGGAAGTCCATGCAAAAATTATCTAAAAATTAGATTCTATGGAACTTTTTGAAATACTAGTTTCGGTCAAAAAATTGTAGTATATTATACACAATTTTATACTAGTTTCGGCCAAAAAATACAAATTAAATTGAGGATTGTTCGAAATGCTATGTAACTTTTGAGATCCTTTCTATATGTTACAGGGGAAGGTTATGATGGAAGTCCATGCAAAAAATTATCTCAAAATTAGATTCTATGAAACTCTTTGAAATGCTAGTTTCAATCAAATAATTGTAATATATTATACACAGTTTTATACCAGTTTCTGTCAAAAAAACAAATTAAATCAAGGATTGTTCGAAATGCAGCAAAAATTTTCAGATTCATTATATATGTTAAGAGGGTATGTTAGGAGGGATGTCCATGCAAATATTTATCTCCAAATTAGATTCTTCGAAACTTTTTGAAATGCTAGTTTCGGTC
Organism: Lathyrus aphaca; assembly: GCA_963966055.1. NCBI lineage: Eukaryota > Viridiplantae > Streptophyta > Magnoliopsida > Fabales > Fabaceae > Lathyrus > Lathyrus aphaca. The sequence continues at coordinate 56,797,399 of OZ014523.1, read as the reverse complement.
AAAAAATTGTAGTATATTATACACAATTTTATACTAGTTTCGGCCAAAAAATCAAATTATATCGAGGATTGATGGAAATGCTACGAAACATTTCAGATCCTTTCTATATATTACGGGGGAAGGTTATGATGGAATACCATGCAAAAAATCATCTCAAAATTAGATTCTATGAAACTTTTTGAAATACTAGTTTTTGTCAGAAAACTTTAGTATATTATACACAATTTTAAACTAGTTTCGGTAAAAAAATCAAATTAAATCGAGGATTGTTCGAAATGCTACGAAACTTTTCAAATCCTTTTAATATGTTACGGGGGAAGGTTATGATGGAATTCCATGCAAAAAATCATCTCAAAATTCGATTCTATGAAACTTTTTGAAATACTAGTTTAGGTCAAAAAATTGTAGTATATTATACACAATTTTATACTAGTTTCGGAAAAAAAATCAAATTAAATCGAGGATTGTTCGAAATGCTATGAAACTTTTCAGATCCTTTTTATATGTTACGAGGGAAGGTTATGATGAAAGTTATTGCAAAAAAATATGTCAAAATTAGATTCTATGAAACTTTTTGAAATGCTAGTTTAGGTCAAAAAATCGTAGTATATTATACACAATTTTATACTAGTTTCGATCAATAAAACAAATTAAATCGAGGATTGTTCGAAATGCTACGAAACTTTTCAGACCATTTCTATATGTTGCGAGGGAATGTTAGGAGGGAAGTCCATGCAAAAAAATTATCTCAAATTAGATTTTATGAAACTTTTTGAAAATACTAGTTTAGGTCGAAAAATTGTAGTATATTATACACAATTTTATACTAGTTTCGGTCAAAAAATCAAATTAAATCGAGGATTATTCGAAATGCTACAGAACGTTTCAGATCCTTTCTATATTTTCAGAGGGAATGTTAAGAGGGAAGTCCATGCAAAAAATCATCTCAAAATTAGATTCTATGAAACTTTTTGAAATGCTAGTTTCGGTCAAAAAATTGTAGTATATTATACACAATTTTATACTAGTTTCGGTCAAAATATCAAATTAAATCGAGGATTGTTCGAAATGCTACGAAACTTTTCAGATCCTTTTTATATATTACGGGGGAAGGTTATGATGGAAGTCCATGCAAAAATTATCTAAAAATTAGATTCTATGGAACTTTTTGAAATACTAGTTTCGGTCAAAAAATTGTAGTATATTATACACAATTTTATACTAGTTTCGGCCAAAAAATACAAATTAAATTGAGGATTGTTCGAAATGCTATGTAACTTTTGAGATCCTTTCTATATGTTACAGGGGAAGGTTATGATGGAAGTCCATGCAAAAAATTATCTCAAAATTATATTCTATGAAACTATTTGAAATGCTAGTTTCAATCAAATAATTGTAATATATTATACACAGTTTTATACCAGTTTCGGTCAAAAAAACAAATTAAATCAAGGATTGTTCGAAATGCAACAAATATTTTCAGATCCATTATATATGTTAAGAGGGTATGTTAGGAGGGATGTCCATGCAAATATTTATCTCCAAATTAGATTCTTCGAAACTTTTTGAAATGCTAGTTTCGGTCAAAAAATTGTAGTATATTATACACAATTTTATACTAGTTTCGGCCAAAAAATCAAATTATATCGAGGATTGATGGAAATGCTACGAAACATTTCAGATCCTTTCTATATATTACGGGGGAAGGTTATGATGGAATTCCATGCAAAAAATCATCTCAAAATTAGATTCTATGAAACTTTTTGAAATACTAGTTTCTGTCAGAAAACTGTAGTATATTATACACAATTTTAAACTAGTTTCGGTCAAAAAATCAAATTAAATCGAGGATTGTTCGAAATGCTACGAAACTTTTCAAATGCTTTTAATATGTTACGGGGGAAGGTTATGATGGAATTCCATGCAAAAAATCATCTCAAAATTCGATTCTATGAAACTTTTTGAAATACTAGTTTAGTTCAAAAAATTGTACTATATTATACACAATTTTATACTAGTTTCGGAAAAAAAATCAAATTAAATCGAGGATTGTTCGAAATGCTATGAAACTTTTCAGATCCTTTTTATATGTTACGAGGGAAGGTTATGATGGAAGTTATTGCAAAAAAATATGTCAAAATTAGATTCTATGAAACTTTTTGAAATGCTAGTTTAGGTCACAAAATCGTAGTATATTATACACAATTTTATACTAGTTTCGATCAATAAAACAAATTAAATCGAGGATTGTTCGAAATGCTACGAAACTTTTCAGACCATTTCTATATGTTGCGAGGGAATGTTAAGAGGGAAGTCCATGCAAAAAAATTATCTCAAATTAGATTTTATGAAACTTTTTGAAAATACTAGTTTAGGTCGAAAAATTGTAGTATATTATACACAGTTTTATACCAGTTTCGGTCAAAAAAACAAATTAAATCAAGGATTGTTCGAAATGCAACAAAAAGTTTCAGATCCATTATATATGTTAAGAGGGTATGTTAAGAGGGATGTCCATGCAAATATTTATCTCCAAATTAGATTCTTCGAAACTTTTTGAAATGCTAGTTTCGGTCAAAAAATTGTAGTATATTATTATACACAATTTAATACTAGTTTCGGCCAAAAAATCAAATTATATCGAGGATTGATGGAAATGCTATGAAACATTTCAGATCCTTTCTATATATTACGGGGGAAGGTTATGATGGAATTCCATGCAAAAAATCATCTCAAAATTAGATTCTATGAAACTTTTTGAAATACTAGTTTCTGTCAGAAAACTGTAGTATATACACAATTTTAAACTAGTTTCTGTCAAAAAATCAAATTAAATCGAGGATTGTTCGAAATGCTACGAAACTTTTTAGATCCTTTTTATATGTTACGGGGGGAAGGTTATGATGGAATTCCATGCAAAAAATAATCTCAAAATTAGATTCTATGAATCTTTTTGAAATACTATATAGGTCAAAACATTGTAGTATATTATACACAATTTTATACTAGTTTCGGCCAAAAAATCAAATTAAATCGAGGATTGTTCGAAATGCTATGAAACTTTTCAGATCCTTTTTATATGTTACGAGGGAAGGTTATGATGGAAGTCAATGCTAAAAAAATGTCAAAATTAGATACTATAAAACTTTTTGAAATGCTTTTTTAGGTCAAAAAATCGTAGTATATTTTACACAATTTTATACTAGTTTCGATCAATAAAATAAATTAAATCGAGGATTGTTCTAAATGCTACGAAACTTTTCAGACCATTTCTATATGTTGCGAGGGAATGTTAAGAGGGAAGTCCCTCCAAAAAAATTATTTCAAATTAGATTTTGTGAAGCTTTTTGAAATACTAGTTTAGGTCGAAAAATTGTAGTATATTATACACAATTTTATACTAGTTTCGGTCAAAAAATCAAATTAAATCGAGGATTGTTCGAAATGCGACGGAACTTTTCAGATCCTTTCTATATTTTAAGAGGGAATGTTAAGGGGGAAGTCCATGCAAAAAATCATCTCAAAATTCGATTTTATGAAACTTTTTGAAATGCTAGTTTCGGTCAAAACATTTTAGTATATTATACACAATTTTATACTAGTTTCGGTCAAAAAATCAAATTAAATCGAGGATTGTTCGAAATGCTACTAAACTTTTCAGATCCTTTTTATATATTACGGGGAAAGGTTATGATGGAAGTCCATGCAAAAATTATCTAAAAATTAGATTCTATGGAACTTTTTGAAATACTAGTTTCGGTCAAAAAATTGTAGTATATTATACACAATTTTATACTAGTTTCGGCCAAAAAATACAAATTAAATTGAGGATTGTTTGAAATGCTATGTAACTTTTGAGATCCTTTCTATATGTTACAGGGGAAGGTTATGATGGAAGTCCATGCAAAAAATTATCTCAAAATTAGATTCTATGAAACTCTTTGAAATGCTAGTTTCAATCAAATAATTGTAATATATTATACACAGTTTTATACCAGTTTCGGTCAAAAAAACAAATTAAATCAAGGATTGTTCGAAATGCAACAAAAATTTTCAGATCCATTATATATGTTAAGAGGGTATGTTAAGAGGGATGTCCATGCAAATATTTATCTCCAAATTAGATTCTTCGAAACTTTTTGAAATGCTAGTTTCGGTCAAAAAATTGTAGTATATTATACACAATTTTATACTAGTTTCGGCCAAAAAATCAAATTATATCGAGGATTGATGGAAATGCTACGAAACATTTCAGATCCTTTCTATATATTACGGGGGAAGGTTATGATAGAATTCCATGCAAAAAATCATTTCAAAATTAGATTCTATGAAATTTTTTTAATACTAGTTTCTGTCAGAAAACTGTAGTATATTATACACAATTTTAAACTAGTTTCGGTCAAAAAATCATATTAAATCGAGGATTGTTCGAAATGCTACGAAACTTTTCAGATCCTTTTTATATGTTACGGGGGAAGGTTATGATGGAATTCCATGCAAAAAATCATCTCAAAATTCGATTCTATGAAACTTTTTGAAATACTAGTTTAGGTCAAAAAATTGTAGTATATTATACACAATTTTATACTAGTTTCGGAAAAAAATCAAATTAAATCGAGGATTGTTCGAAATGCTATGAAACTTTTCAGATCCTTTGTATATGTTACGAGGGAAGGTTATGATGGAAGTCAATGGAAAAAAATATGTCAAAATTAGATTCTATGAAACTTTTTGAAATGCTAGTTTAGGTCAAAAAATCGTAGTATATTTTACACAATTTTATACTAGTTTCGATCAATAAAACCAATTAAATCGAGGATTGTTCGAAATGCTACGAAATTTTTCAGACCATTTCTATATGTTGCGAGGGAATGTTAAGAGGGAAGTCCCTCAAAAAAAATTATTTCAAATTAGATTTTATGAAGCTTTTTGAAATACTAGTTTAGGTCGAAAAATTGTAGTATATTATACACAATTTTATACTAGTTTCGGTCAAAAAATCAAATTAAATCGAGGATTGTTCGAAATGCGACGGAACTTTTCAGATCCTTTCTATATTTTAAGAGGGATTGTTAAGAGGGAAGTCCATGCAAATAATTATCTCAAAATTCGATTCTATGAAACTTTTTGAAATGCTAGTTTCGGTCAAAAAATTTTAGTATATTATACACAATTTTAAACTAGTTTCGGTCAAAAAATCAAATTAAATCGAGCATTGTTCGAAATGCTACGAAACTTTTCAGATCCTTTTTATATGTTACGGGGGAATGTTATGATGGAATTCCATGTAAAAAAATCATCTCAAAAAATTGTAGTATATTATACACAATTTTATACTTGTTTCGGCCAAAAAATCAAATTAAATCGAGGATTGTTCGAAATGCTATGAAACTTTTCAGATCCTTTTTATATGTTACGGAGGAAGGTTATGATGGAAGTCAATGCAAAAAAATTTGTCAAAATTAGATTCTATGAAACTTTTTGAAATGCTAGTTTAGGTCAAAAAATCGTAGTATATTTTACACAATTTTATACTAGTTTCGATCAATAAAAAAAATTTAATCGAGGATTGTTCGAAATGCTACGAAACTTTTCAGACTATTTCTATATGTTGCGAGGGAATCTTAAGAGGGAAGTCCCTGAAAAAAAATTATCTTAAATTAGATTTAATGAAACTTTTTGAAATACTAGTGTAGGTCGAAAATTGTAGTATATTATACACAATTTTATACTAGTTTCGGTCAAAAAATCAAATTAAATCGAGGATTGTTCGAAATGCGACGGAACTTTTCAGATCCTTTCTATATTTTAAGAGGGATTGTTAAGAGGGAAGTCCATGCAAATAATTATCTCAAAATTCGATTCTATGAAACTTTTTGAAATGCTAGTTTCGGTCAAAAAATTTTAGTATATTATACACAATTTTAAACTAGTTTCGGTCAAAAAATCAAATTAAATCGAGCATTGTTCGAAATGCTACGAAACTTTTCAGATCCTTTTTATATGTTACGGGGGAATGTTATGATGGAATTCCATGTAAAAAAATCATCTCAAAAAATTGTAGTATATTATACACAATTTTATACTTGTTTCGGCCAAAAAATCAAATTAAATCGAGGATTGTTCGAAATGCTATGAAACTTTTCAGATCCTTTTTATATGTTACGGAGGAAGGTTATGATGGAAGTCAATGCAAAAAAATTTTGTCAAAATTAGATTCTATGAAACTTTTTGAAATGCTAGTTTAGGTCAAAAAATCGTAGTATATTTTACACAATTTTATACTAGTTTCGATCAATAAAACAAATTTAATCGAGGATTGTTCGAAATGCTACGAAACTTTTCAGACTATTTCTATATGTTGCGAGGGAATCTTAAGAGGGAAGTCCCTGCAAAAAAATTATCTTAAATTAGATTTAATGAAACTTTTTGAAATACTAGTGTAGGTCGAAAATTGTAGTATATTATACACAATTTTATACTAGTTTCGGTCAAAAAATCAAATTAAATCGAGGATTGTTCGAAATGCTACAGAACTTTTCAGATCCTTTCTATATTTTAAGAGGGAATGTTAAGAGGGAAGTCCATGCAAAACATTATCTCAAAATTAGATTCTATGAAACTTTTTGAAATGCTAGTTTCGTTCAAAAAATTGTAGTATATTATACACAATTTTATGCTAGTTTCGGTCAAAAAATCAAATTAAATCGAGGATTGTTCGAAATGCTACGAAACTTTTCAGATCCTTTTTATATGTTACGGGGGAAGGTTATGATGGAAGTCCATGCAAAAAATTATCTAAAAATTAGATTCTATGAAACTTTTTGAAATACTAGTTTCGGTCAAAAAATTGTAGTATATTATACACAATTTTATACTAGTTTCGGCCAAAAAATACAAATTAAATTGGGGATTGTTCGAAATGCTATGTAACTTTTCAGATCCTTTCTATATGTTACAGGTGAAGGTTATGATGGAAGTCCTTGCAAAAAATTATCTCAAAATTAGATTCTATGAAACTTTTTGAAATGCTAGTTTCAATCAAATAATTGTAATATATTATACACAGTTTTATACCAGTTTCGGTCAAAAAAACAAATTAAATCAAGGATTGTTCGAAATGCAACAAAACTTTTCAGATCCATTCTATATGTTAAGAGGGTATGTTAAGAGGGATGTCCATGCAAATATTTATCTCCAAATTAGATTCTACGAAACTTTTTGAAATGCTAGTTTCGGTCAAAAAATTGTAGTATATTATACACAATTTTATACTAGTTTCGGCCAAAAAATCACATTATATCGATGATTGATCGAAATGCTACGAAACATTTCAGATATTTTCTATATGTTACGGGGGAAGGTTATGATCGAATTCCATGCAAAACATCATCTCAAAAACAGATTCTATGAAACTTTTTGAAATACTAGTTTCTGTCAGAAAACTGTAGTATATTATACACAATTTTAAACTAGTTTCGGTCAAAAAATCAAATTAAATCGAGGATTGTTCGAATGCTACGAAACTTTTCAGATCCTTTTTATATGTTACGGGGGAAGGTTATGATGGAATTCCATGCAAAAAATCATCTCAAAATTAGATTGTATGAAACTTTTTAAAATACATGTTTCGGTCAAAAAATTGTAGTATATTATACACAATTTTATACTTGTTTCGGCCAAAAAATCAAATTAAATCGAGGATTGTTCGAAATGCTATGAAACTTTTCAGATCCTTTTTATATGTTACGGAGGAAGGTTATGATGGAAGTCAATGCAAAAAAATTTGTCAAAATTAGATTCTATGAAACTTTTTGAAATGCTAGTTTAGGTCAAAAAATCGTAGTATATTTTACACAATTTTATACTAGTTTCGATCAATAAAACAAATTTAATCGAGGATTGTTCGAAATGCTACGAAACTTTTCAGACTATTTCTATATGTTGCGAGGAAATCTTAAGAGGGAAGTCCCTGCAAAAAAATTATCTTAAATTAGATTTAATGAAACTTTTTGAAATACTAGTGTAGGTCGAAAATTGTAGTATATTATACACAATTTTATACTAGTTTCGGTCAAAAAATCAAATTAAATCGAGCATTGTTCGAAATGCTACAGAACTTTTCAGATCCTTTCTATATTTTAAAAGGGAATCTTAAGAGGGAAGTCCATGCAAAACATTATCTCAAAATTAGATTCTATGAAACTTTTTGAAATGCTAGTTTCGTTCAAAAAATTGTAGTATATTATACACAATTTTATGCTAGTTTCGGTCAAAAAATCAAATTAAATCGAGGATTGTTCGAAATGCTACGAAACTTTTCAGATCCTTTTTATATGTTACGGGGGAAGGTTATGATGGAAGTCCATGCAAAAAATTATCTAAAAATTAGATTCTATGAAACTTTTTGAAATACTAGTTTCGGACAAAAAATTGTAGTATATTATACACAATTTTATACTAGTTTCGGCCAAAAAATACAAATTAAATTGAGGATTGTTCGAAATGCTATGTAACTTTTCAGATCCTTTCTATATGTTACAGGTGAAGGTTATGATGGAAGTCCTTGCAAAAAATTATCTCAAAATTAGATTCTATGAAACTTTTTGAAATGCTAGTTTCAATCAAATAATTGTAATATATTATACACAGTTTTATACCAGTTTCGGTCAAAAAAACAAATTAAATCAAGGATTGTTCGAAATGCAACAAAACTTTTCAGATCCATTCTATATGTTAAGAGGGTATGTTAAGAGGGATGTCCATGCAAATATTATCTCCAAATTAGATTCTACGAAACTTTTTGAAATGCTAGTTTCGGTCAAAAAATTGTAGTATATTATACACAATTTTATACTAGTTTCGGCCAAAAAATCACATTATATCGATGATTGATGGAAATGCTACGAAACATTTCAGATATTTTCTATATGTTACGGGGGAAGGTTATGATCGAATTCCATGCAAAACATCATCTCAAAATTAGATTCTATGAAACTTTTTGAAATACTAGTTTCTGTCAGAAAACTGTAGTATATTATACACAATTTTAAACTAGTTTCGGTCAAAAAATCAAATTAAATCGAGGATTGTTCGAATGCTACGAAACTTTTCAGATCCTTTTTATATGTTACGGGGGAAGGTTATGATGGAATTCCATGCAAAAAATCATCTCTAAATTAGATTGTATGAAACTTTTTGAAATACATGTTTCGGTCAAAAAATTGTAGTATATTATACACAATTTTATACTTGTTTCGGCCAAAAAATCAAATTAAATCGAGGATTGTTCGAAATGCTATGAAACTTTTCAGATCCTTTTTATATGTTACGGAGGAAGGTTATGATGGAAGTCAATGCAAAAAAATTTGTCAAAATTAGATTCTATGAAACTTTTTGAAATGCTAGTTTAGGTCAAAAAATCGTAGTATATTTTACACAATTTTAAACTAGTTTCGATCAATAAAACAAATTTAATCGAGGATTGTTCGAAATGCTACGAAACTTTTCAGACTATTTCTATATGTTGCGAGGGAATCTTAAGAGGGAAGTCCCTGCAAAAAAATTATCTTAAATTAGATTTAATGAAACTTTTTGAAATACTAGTGTAGGTCGAAAATTGTAGTATATTATACACAATTTTATACTAGTTTCGGTCAAAAAATCAAATTAAATCGAGCATTGTTCGAAATGCTACAGAACTTTTCAGATCCTTTCTATATTTTAAAAGGGAATGTTAAGAGGGAAGTCCATGCAAAACATTATCTCAAAATTAGATTCTATGAAACTTTTTGAAATGCTAGTTTCGTTCAAAAAATTGTAGTATATTATACACAATTTTATGCTAGTTTCGGTCAAAAAATCAAATTAAATCGAGGATTGTTCGAAATGCTACGAAACTTTTCAGATCCTTTTTATATGTTACGGGGGAAGGTTATGATGGAAGTCCATGCAAAAAATTATCTAAAAATTAGATTCTATGAAACTTTTTGAAATACTAGTTTCGGACAAAAAATTGTAGTATATTATACACAATTTTATACTAGTTTCGGCCAAAAAATACAAATTAAATTGAGGATTGTTCGAAATGCTATGTAACTTTTCAGATCCTTTCTATATGTTACAGGTGAAGGTTATGATGGAAGTCCTTGCAAAAAATTATCTCAAAATTAGATTCTATGAAACTTTTTGAAATGCTAGTTTCAATCAAATAATTGTAATATATTATACACAGTTTTATACCAGTTTCGGTCAAAAAAACAAATTAAATCAAGGATTGTTCGAAATGCAACAAAACTTTTCAGATCCATTCTATATGTTAAGAGGGTATGTTAAGAGGGATGTCCATGCAAATATTATCTCCAAATTAGATTCTACGAAACTTTTTGAAATGCTAGTTTCGGTCAAAAAATTGTAGTATATTATACACAATTTTATACTAGTTTCGGCCAAAAAATCACATTATATCGATGATTGATGGAAATGCTACGAAACATTTCAGATATTTTCTATATGTTACGGGGGAAGGTTATGATCGAATTCCATGCAAAACATCATCTCAAAATTAGATTCTATGAAACTTTTTGAAATACTAGTTTCTGTCAGAAAACTGTAGTATATTATACACAATTTTAAACTAGTTTCGGTCAAAAAATCAAATTAAATCGAGGATTGTTCGAATGCTACGAAACTTTTCAGATCCTTTTTATATGTTACGGGGGAAGGTTATGATGGAATTCCATGCAAAAAATCATCTCAAAATTAGATTGTATGAAACTTTTTGAAATACATGTTTCGGTCAAAAAATTGTAGTATATTATACACAATTTTATACTTGTTTCGGCCAAAAAATCAAATTAAATCGAGGATTGTTCGAAATGCTATGAAACTTTTCAGATCCTTTTTATATGTTACGGAGGAAGGTTATGATGGAAGTCAATGCAAAAAAATTTGTCAAAATTAGATTCTATGAAACTTTTTGAAATGCTAGTTTAGGTCAAAAAATCGTAGTATATTTTACACAATTTTATACTAGTTTCGATCAATAAAACAAATTTAATCGAGGATTGTTCGAAATGCTACGAAACTTTTCAGACTATTTCTATATGTTGCGAGGGAATCTTAAGAGGGAAGTCCCTGCAAAAAAATTATCTTAAATTAGATTTAATGAAACTTTTTGAAATACTAGTGTAGGTCGAAAATTGTAGTATATTATACACAATTTTATACTAGTTTCGGTCAAAAAATCAAATTAAATCGAGCATTGTTCGAAATGCTACAGAACTTTTCAGATCCTTTCTATATTTTAAAAGGGAATCTTAAGAGGGAAGTCCATGCAAAACATTATCTCAAAATTAGATTCTATGAAACTTTTTGAAATGCTAGTTTCGTTCAAAAAATTGTAGTATATTATACACAATTTTATGCTAGTTTCGGTCAAAAAATCAAATTAAATCGAGGATTGTTCGAAATGCTACGAAACTTTTCAGATCCTTTTTATATGTTACGGGGGAAGGTTATGATGGAAGTCCATGCAAAAAATTATCTAAAAATTAGATTCTATGAAACTTTTTGAAATACTAGTTTCGGACAAAAAATTGTAGTATATTATACACAATTTTATACTAGTTTCGGCCAAAAAATACAAATTAAATTGAGGATTGTTCGAAATGCTATGTAACTTTTCAGATCCTTTCTATATGTTACAGGTGAAGGTTATGATGGAAGTCCTTGCAAAAAATTATCTCAAAATTAGATTCTATGAAACTTTTTGAAATGCTAGTTTCAATCAAATAATTGTAATATATTATACACAGTTTTATACCAGTTTCGGTCAAAAAAACAAATTAAATCAAGGATTGTTCGAAATGCAACAAAACTTTTCAGATCCATTCTATATGTTAAGAGGGTATGTTAAGAGGGATGTCCATGCAAATATTATCTCCAAATTAGATTCTACGAAACTTTTTGAAATGCTAGTTTCGGTCAAAAAATTGTAGTATATTATACACAATTTTATACTAGTTTCGGCCAAAAAATCACATTATATCGATGATTGATGGAAATGCTACGAAACATTTCAGATATTTTCTATATGTTACGGGGGAAGGTTATGATCGAATTCCATGCAAAACATCATCTCAAAATTAGATTCTATGAAACTTTTTGAAATACTAGTTTCTGTCAGAAAACTGTAGTATATAATACACAATTTTAAACTAGTTTCGGTCAAAAAATCAAATTAAATCGAGGATTGTTCGAATGCTACGAAACTTTTCAGATCCTTTTTATATGTTACGGGGGAAGGTTATGATGGAATTCCATGCAAAAAATCATCTCAAAATTAGATTGTATGAAACTTTTTGAAATACATGTTTCGGTCAAAAAATTGTAGTATATTATACACAATTTTATACTTGTTTCGGCCAAAAAATCAAATTAAATCGAGGATTGTTCGAAATGCTATGAAACTTTTCAAATCCTTTTTATATGTTACGGAGGAAGGTTATGATGGAAGTCAATGCAAAAAAATTTGTCAAAATTAGATTCTATGAAACTTTTTGATATGCTAGTTAGGGTCAAAAAATCGTAGTATATTTTACACAATTTTATACTAGTTTCGATCAATAAAACAAATTTAATCGAGGATTGTTCGAAATGCTACGAAACGTTTCAGACTATTTCTATATGTTGCGAGGGAATCTTAAGAGGGAAGTCCCTGCAAAAAAATTATCTTAAATTAGATTTAATGAAACTTTTTGAAATACTAGTGTAGGTCGAAAATTGTAGTATATTATACACAATTTTATACTAGTTTCGGTCAAAAAATCAAATTAAATCGAGCATTGTTCGAAATGCTACAGAACTTTTCAGATCCTTTCTATATTTTAAAAGGGAATCTTAAGAGGGAAGTCCATGCAAAACATTATCTCAAAATTAGATTCTATGAAACTTTTTGAAATGCTAGTTTCGTTCAAAAAATTGTAGTATATTATACACAATTTTATGCTAGTTTCGGTCAAAAAATCAAATTAAATCGAGGATTGTTCGAAATGCTACGAAACTTTTCAGATCCTTTTTATATGTTACGGGGGAAGGTTATGATGGAAGTCCATGCAAAAAATTATCTAAAAATTAGATTCTATGAAACTTTTTGAAATACTAGTTTCGGACAAAAAATTGTAGTATATTATACACAATTTTATACTAGTTTCGGCCAAAAAATACAAATTAAATTGAGGATTGTTCGAAATGCTATGTAACTTTTCAGATCCTTTCTATATGTTACAGGTGAAGGTTATGATGGAAGTCCTTGCAAAAAATTATCTCAAAATTAGATTCTATGAAACTTTTTGAAATGCTAGTTTCAATCAAATAATTGTAATATATTATACACAGTTTTATACCAGTTTCGGTCAAAAAAACAAATTAAATCAAGGATTGTTCGAAATGCAACAAAACTTTTCAGATCCATTCTATATGTTAAGAGGGTATGTTAAGAGGGATGTCCATGCAAATATTATCTCCAAATTAGATTCTACGAAACTTTTTGAAATGCTAGTTTCGGTCAAAAAATTGTAGTATATTATACACAATTTTATACTAGTTTCGGCCAAAAAATCACATTATATCGATGATTGATGGAAATGCTACGAAACATTTCAGATATTTTCTATATGTTACGGGGGAAGGTTATGATCGAATTCCATGCAAAACATCATCTCAAAATTAGATTCTATGAAACTTTTTGAAATACTAGTTTCTGTCAGAAAACTGTAGTATATTATACACAATTTTAAACTAGTTTCGGTCAAAAAATCAAATTAAATCGAGGATTGTTCGAATGCTACGAAACTTTTCAGATCCTTTTTATATGTTACGGGGGAAGGTTATGATGGAATTCCATGCAAAAAATCATCTCAAAATTAGATTGTATGAAACTTTTTGAAATACATGTTTCGGTCAAAAAATTGTAGTATATTATACACAATTTTATACTTGTTTCGGCCAAAAAATCAAATTAAATCGAGGATTGTTCGAAATGCTATGAAACTTTTCAGATCCTTTTTATATGTTACGGAGGAAGGTTATGATGGAAGTCAATGCAAAAAAATTTGTCAAAATTAGATTCTATGAAACTTTTTGAAATGCTAGTTTAGGTCAAAAAATCGTAGTATATTTTACACAATTTTATACTAGTTTCGATCAATAAAACAAATTTAATCGAGGATTGTTCGAAATGCTACGAAACTTTTCAGACTATTTCTATATGTTGCGAGGGAATCTTAAGAGGGAAGTCCCTGCAAAAAAATTATCTTAAATTAGATTTAATGAAACTTTTTGAAATACTAGTGTAGGTCGAAAATTGTAGTATATTATACACAATTTTATACTAGTTTCGGTCAAAAAATCAAATTAAATCGAGCATTGTTCGAAATGCTACAGAACTTTTCAGATCCTTTCTATATTTTAAAAGGGAATCTTAAGAGGGAAGTCCATGCAAAACATTATCTCAAAATTAGATTCTATGAAACTTTTTGAAATGCTAGTTTCGTTCAAAAAATTGTAGTATATTATACACAATTTTATGCTAGTTTCGGTCAAAAAATCAAATTAAATCGAGGATTGTTCGAAATGCTACGAAACTTTTCAGATCCTTTTTATATGTTACGGGGGAAGGTTATGATGGAAGTCCATGCAAAAAATTATCTAAAAATTAGATTCTATGAAACTTTTTGAAATACTAGTTTCGGACAAAAAATTGTAGTATATTATACACAATTTTATACTAGTTTCGGCCAAAAAATACAAATTAAATTGAGGATTGTTCGAAATGCTATGTAACTTTTCAGATCCTTTCTATATGTTACAGGTGAAGGTTATGATGGAAGTCCTTGCAAAAAATTATCTCAAAATTAGATTCTATGAAACTTTTTGAAATGCTAGTTTCAATCAAATAATTGTAATATATTATACACAGTTTTATACCAGTTTCGGTCAAAAAAACAAATTAAATCAAGGATTGTTCGAAATGCAACAAAACTTTTCAGATCCATTCTATATGTTAAGAGGGTATGTTAAGAGGGATGTCCATGCAAATATTATCTCCAAATTAGATTCTACGAAACTTTTTGAAATGCTAGTTTCGGTCAAAAAATTGTAGTATATTATACACAATTTTATACTAGTTTCGGCCAAAAAATCACATTATATCGATGATTGATGGAAATGCTACGAAACATTTCAGATATTTTCTATATGTTACGGGGGAAGGTTATGATCGAATTCCATGCAAAACATCATCTCAAAATTAGATTCTATGAAACTTTTTGAAATACTAGTTTCTGTCAGAAAACTGTAGTATATTATACACAATTTTAAACTAGTTTCGGTCAAAAAATCAAATTAAATCGAGGATTGTTCGAATGCTACGAAACTTTTCAGATCCTTTTTATATGTTACGGGGGAAGGTTATGATGGAATTCCATGCAAAAAATCATCTCAAAATTAGATTGTATGAAACTTTTTGAAATACATGTTTCGGTCAAAAAATTGTAGTATATTATACACAATTTTATACTTGTTTCGGCCAAAAAATCAAATTAAATCGAGGATTGTTCGAAATGCTATGAAACTTTTCAGATCCTTTTTATATGTTACGGAGGAAGGTTATGATGGAAGTCAATGCAAAAAAATTTGTCAAAATTAGATTCTATGAAACTTTTTGAAATGCTAGTTTAGGTCAAAAAATCGTAGTATATTTTACACAATTTTATACTAGTTTCGATCAATAAAACAAATTTAATCGAGGATTGTTCGAAATGCTACGAAACGTTTCAGACTATTTCTATATGTTGCGAGGGAATTTTAAGAGGGAAGTCCCTGCAAAAAAATTATCTTAAATTAGATTTAATGAAACTTTTTGAAATACTAGTGTAGGTCGAAAATTGTAGTATATTATACACAATTTTATACTAGTTTCGGTCAAAAAATCAAATTAAATCGAGGATTGTTCGAAATGCTACAGAACTTTTCAGATCCTTTTTATATTTTAAGAGGGAATGTTAAGAGGGAATTCCATGCAAAACATTATCTCAAAATTAGATTCTATGAAACTTTTTGAAATGCTAGTTTCGTTCAAAAAATTTAGTATATTATACACAATTTTATGCTAGTTTCGGTCAAAAAATCAAATTAAATCGAGGATTGTTCGAAATGCTACGAAACTTTTCAGATCCTTTTTATATGTTACGGGGGAAGGTTATGATGGAAGTCCATGCAAAAAATTTTCTAAAAATTAGATTCTATGAAACTTTTTGAAATACTAGTTTCGGTCAAAAAATTGTAGTATATTATACACAATTTTATACTAGTTTCGGCCAAAAAATACAAATTAAAATGAGGATTGTTCGAAATGCTATGTAACTTTTCAGATCCTTTCTATATGTTACAGAGGAAGGTTATGATGGAAGTCCATGCAAAAAATTATCTCAAAATTAGATTCTATGAAACTTTTTGAAATGCTAGTTTCAATCAAATAATTGTAATATATTATACACAATTTTATACCAGTTTCGGTCAAAAAAACAAATTAAATCAAGGATTGTTCGAAATGCAACAAAACTTTTCAGATCAATTCTATATGTTAAGAGGGATGTCCATGCAAATATTTATCTTCAAATTAGATTCTACGAAACTTTTTGAAATGCTAGTTTCGGTCAAAAAATTGTAGTATATTATACACAATTTTATACTAGTTTCGGCCAAAAAATCACATTATATCGATGATTGATGGAAATGCTACGAAACATTTCAGATATTTTCTATATGTTACGGGGGAAGGTTATGATCGAATTCCATGCAAAACATCATCTCAAAATTAGATTCTATGAAACTTTTTGAAATACTAGTTTCTGTCAGAAAACTGTAGTATATTATACACAATTTTAAACTAGTTTCGGTCAAAAAATCAAATTAAATCGAGGATTGTTCGAATGCTACGAAACTTTTCAGATCCTTTTTATATGTTACGGGGGAAGGTTATGATGGAATTCCATGCAAAAAATCATCTCAAAATTAGATTGTATGAAACTTTTTGAAATACATGTTTCGGTCAAAAAATTGTAGTATATTATACACAATTTTATACTTGTTTCGGCCAAAAAATCAATTTAAATCGAGGATTGTTCGAAATGCTATGAAACTTTTCAGATCCTTTTTATATGTTACGGAGGAAGGTTATGATGGAAGTCAATGCAAAAAAATTTGTCAAAATTAGATTCTATGAAACTTTTTGAAATGCTAGTTAGGGTCAAAAAATCGTAGTATATTTTACACAATTTATACTAGTTTCGATCAATAAAACAAATTTAATCGAGGATTGTTCGAAATGCTACGAAACGTTTCAGACTATTTCTATATGTTGCGAGGGAATCTTAAGAGGGAAGTCCCTGCAAAAAAATTATCTTAAATTAGATTTAATGAAACTTTTTGAAATACTAGTGTAGGTCGAAAATTGTAGTATATTATACACAATTTTATACTAGTTTCGGTCAAAAAATCAAATTAAATCGAGGATTGTTCGAAATGCTACAGAACTTTTCAGATCCTTTTTATATTTTAAGAGGGAATGTTAAGAGGGAATTCCATGCAAAACATTATCTCAAAATTAGATTCTATGAAACTTTTTGAAATGCTAGTTTCGTTCAAAAAATTTAGTATATTATACACAATTTTATGCTAGTTTCGGTCAAAAAATCAAATTAAATCGAGGATTGTTCGAAGTGCTACGAAACTTTTCAGATCCTTTTTATATGTTACGGGGGAAGGTTATGATGGAAGTCCATGCAAAAAATTATCTAAAAATTAGATTCTATGAAACTTTTTGAAATACTAGTTTCGGTCAAAAAATTGTAGTATATTATACACAATTTTATACTAGTTTCGGCCAAAAAATACAAATTAAAATGAGGATTGTTCGAAATGCTATGTAACTTTTCAGATCCTTTCTATATGTTACAGGGGAAGGTTATGATGGAAGTCCATGCAAAAAATTATCTCAAAATTAGATTCTATGAAACTTTTTGAAATGCTAGTTTCAATCAAATAATTGTAATATATTATACACAATTTTATACCAGTTTCGGTCAAAAAAACAAATTAAATCAAGGATTGTTCGAAATGCAACAAAACTTTTCAGATCAATTCTATATGTTAAGAGGGATGTCCATGCAAATATTTATCTCCAAATTAGATTCTACTAAACTTTTTGAAATGCTAGTTTCGGTCAAAAAATTGTAGTATATTATACACAATTTTATACTAGTTTCGGCCAAAAAATCACATTATATCGATGATTGATGGAAATGCTACGAAACATTTCAGATATTTTCTATATGTTACGGGGGAAGGTTATGATCGAATTCCATGCAAAACATCATCTCAAAATTAGATTCTATGAAACTTTTTGAAATACTAGTTTCTGTCAGAAAACTGTAGTATATTATACACAATTTTAAACTAGTTTCGGTCAAAAAATCAAATTAAATCGAGGATTGTTCGAATGCTACGAAACTTTTCAGATCCTTTTTATATGTTACGGGGGAAGGTTATGATGGAATTCCATGCAAAAAATCATCTCAAAATTAGATTGTATGAAACTTTTTGAAATACATGTTTCGGTCAAAAAATTGTAGTATATTATACACAATTTTATACTTGTTTCGGCCAAAAAATCAATTTAAATCGAGGATTGTTCGAAATGCTATGAAACTTTTCAGATCCTTTTTATATGTTACGGAGGAAGGTTATGATGGAAGTCAATGCAAAAAAATTTGTCAAAATTAGATTCTATGAAACTTTTTGAAATGCTAGTTAGGGTCAAAAAATCGTAGTATATTTTACACAATTTTATACTAGTTTCGATCAATAAAACAAATTTAATCGAGGATTGTTCGAAATGCTACGAAACGTTTCAGACTATTTCTATATGTTGCGAGGGAATCTTAAGAGGGAAGTCCCTGCAAAAAAATTATCTTAAATTAGATTTAATGAAACTTTTTGAAATACTAGTGTAGGTCGAAAATTGTAGTATATTATACACAATTTTATACTAGTTTCGGTCAAAAAATCAAATTAAATCGAGGATTGTTCGAAATGCTACAGAACTTTTCAGATCCTTTTTATATTTTAAGAGGGAATGTTAAGAGGGAATTCCATGCAAAACATTATCTCAAAATTAGATTCTATGAAACTTTTTGAAATGCTAGTTTCGTTCAAAAAATTTAGTATATTATACACAATTTTATGCTAGTTTCGGTCAAAAAATCAAATTAAATCGAGGATTGTTCGAAATGCTACGAAACTTTTCAGATCCTTTTTATATGTTACGGGGGAAGGTTATGATGGAAGTCCATGCAAAAAATTATCTAAAAATTAGATTCTATGAAACTTTTTGAAATACTAGTTTCGGTCAAAAAATTGTAGTATATTATACACAATTTTATACTAGTTTCGGCCAAAAAATACAAATTAAAATGAGGATTGTTCGAAATGCTATGTAACTTTTCAGATCCTTTCTATATGTTACAGGGGAAGGTTATGATGGAAGTCCATGCAAAAAATTATCTCAAAATTAGATTCTATGAAACTTTTTGAAATGCTAGTTTCAATCAAATAATTGTAATATATTATACACAATTTTATACCAGTTTCGGTCAAAAAAACAAATTAAATCAAGGATTGTTCGAAATGCAACAAAACTTTTCAGATCAATTCTATATGTTAAGAGGGATGTCCATGCAAATATTTATCTCCAAATTAGATTCTACGAAACTTTTTGAAATGCTAGTTTCGGTCAAAAAATTGTAGTATATTATACACAATTTTATACTAGTTTCGGCCAAAAAATCACATTATATCGATGATTGATGGAAATGCTACGAAACATTTCAGATATTTTCTATATGTTACGGGGGAAGGTTATGATCGAATTCCATGCAAAACATCATCTCAAAATTAGATTCTATGAAACTTTTTGAAATACTAGTTTCTGTCAGAAAACTGTAGTATATTATACACAATTTTAAACTAGTTTCGGTCAAAAATCAAATTAAATCGAGGATTGTTCGAATGCTACGAAACTTTTCAGATCCTTTTTATATGTTACGGGGGAAGGTTATGATGGAATTCCATGCAAAAAATCATCTCAAAATTAGATTGTATGAAACTTTTTGAAATACATGTTTCGGTCAAAAAATTGTAGTATATTATACACAATTTTATACTTGTTTCGGCCAAAAAATCAATTTAAATCGAGCATTGTTCGAAATGCTATGAAACTTTTCAGATCCTTTTTATATGTTACGGAGGAAGGTTATGATGGAAGTCAATGCAAAAAAATTTGTCAAAATTAGATTCTATGAAACTTTTTGAAATGCTAGTTAGGGTCAAAAAATCGTAGTATATTTTACACAATTTTATACTAGTTTCGATCAATAAAACAAATTTAATCGAGGATTGTTCGAAATGCTACGAAACGTTTCAGACTATTTCTATATGTTGCGAGGGAATCTTAAGAGGGAAGTCCCTGCAAAAAAATTATCTTAAATTAGATTTAATGAAACTTTTTGAAATACTAGTGTAGGTCGAAAATTGTAGTATATTATACACAATTTTATACTAGTTTCGGTCAAAAAATCAAATTAAATCGAGGATTGTTCGAAATGCTACAGAACTTTTCAGATCCTTTTTATATTTTAAGAGGGAATGTTAAGAGGGAATTCCATGCAAAACATTATCTCAAAATTAGATTCTATGAAACTTTTTGAAATGCTAGTTTCGTTCAAAAAATTTAGTATATTATACACAATTTTATGCTAGTTTCGGTCAAAAAATCAAATTAAATCGAGGATTGTTCGAAATGCTACGAAACTTTTCAGATCCTTTTTATATGTTACGGGGGAAGGTTATGATGGAAGTCCATGCAAAAAATTATCTAAAAATTAGATTCTATGAAACTTTTTGAAATACTAGTTTCGGTCAAAAAATTGTAGTATATTACACACAATTTTATACTAGTTTCGGCCAAAAAATACAAATTAAAATGAGGATTGTTCGAAATGCTATGTAACTTTTCAGATCCTTTCTATATGTTACAGGGGAAGGTTATGATGGAAGTCCATGCAAAAAATTATCTCAAAATTAGATTCTATGAAACTTTTTGAAATGCTAGTTTCAATCAAATAATTGTAATATATTATACACAATTTTATACCAGTTTCGGTCAAAAAAACAAATTAAATCAAGGATTGTTCGAAATGCAACAAAACTTTTCAGATCAATTCTATATGTTAAGAGGGATGTCCATGCAAATTTTTATCTCCAAATTAGATTCTACGAAACTTTTTGAAATGCTAGTTTCGGTCAAAAAATTGTAGTATATTATACACAATTTTATACTAGTTTCGGCCAAAAAATCACATTATATCGATGATTGATGGAAATGCTAAGAAACATTTCAGATATTTTCTATATATTACGGGGGAAGGTTATGATCGAATTCCATGCAAAACATTATCTCAAAATTAGATTCTATGAAACTTTTTGAAATACTAGTTTCTGTCAGAAAACTGTAGTATATTATACACAATTTTAAACTAGTTTCGGTCAAAAAATCAAATTAAATCGAGGATTGTTCGAATGCTACGAAACTTTTCAGATCCTTTTTATATGTTACGGGGGAAGGTTATGATGGAATTCCATGTAAAAAAATCATCTCAAAAAATTGTAGTATATTATACACAATTTTATACTAGTTTCGGCCAACAAATCAAATTATAACGAGGATTGTTCGAAATGCTATGAAACTTTTCAGATCCTTTTTATATGTTACGAGGGAAGGTTATGATGGAAGTCAATGCCAAAAAATATGTCAAAACTAGATTCTATGAAATTTTTGAAATGCTAGTTAGGGTCAAAAAATCGTAGTATATTTTACACAATTTTATACTAGTTTCGATCAATAAAACAAATTTAATCGAAGATTGTTCGAAATGCTACGAAACGTTTCAGACTATTTCTATATGTTGCGAGGGAATGTTAAGAGGGAAGTCCATGCAAAAAAATTATCTCAAATTAGATTTTATGAAACTTTTTGAAATACTAGTTTAGGTCGAAAAATTGTAGTATATTATACACAATTTTATACTAGTTTCGGTCAAAAAATCAAATTAAATCGAGGATTGTTCGAAATGCTACAGAACTTTTCAGATCCTTTCTATATTTTAAGAGGGAATGTTAAGAGGGAAGTCCATGCAAAAAATTATCTCAAAATTAGATTCTATAAAACTTTTTGAAATGCAAGTTTCGTTCAAAAAATTGTAGTATATTATACACAGTTTTATGCTAGTTTCGGTCAAAAAATCAAATTAAATCGAGGATTGTTCGAAAAGCTACGAAACTTTTCAGATCCTTTTTATATGTTACGGGGGAAGGTTATGATGGAAGTCCATGCAAAAAATTATCTAAAAATTAGATTCTATGAAACTTTTTGAAATACTAGTTTCGATCAAAAAATTGTAGTATATTATACACAATTTTATACTAGTTTCGGCCAAAAAATACAAATTAAATTGAGGATTGTTCGAAATGCTATGTAACTTTTCAGATCCTTTCTATATGTTACAGGGGAAGGTTATGATGGAAGTCCTTGCAAAAAATTATCTCAAAATTAGATTCTATGAAACATTTTTTTAAATGCTAGTTTCAATCAAATAATTGTAATATATTATACACAATTTTATACCAGTTTCGGTCAAAAAAACAAATTAAATCAAGTATTGTTCGAAATGCAACAAAACTTTTCAGATCCATTCTATATGTTAAGAGGGTATGTTAAGAGGGATGTACATGCAAATATTTATCTCCAAATTAGATTCTACGAAACTTTTTGAAATGCTAGTTTCGGTCAAAAAATTGTAGTATATTATACACAATTTTATACTAGTTTCGGCCAAAAAATCACATTATATCGATGATTGATGGAAATGCTACGAAACATTTCAGATATTTTCTATATGTTACGGGGGAAGGTTATGATCGAATTCCATGCAAAACATCATCTCAAAATTAGATTCTATGAAACTTTTTGAAATACTAGTTTCTGTCAGAAAACTGTAGTATATTATACACAATTTTAAACTAGTTTCGGTCAAAAAATCAAATTAAATCGAGGATTGTTGAGTGCTACGAAACTTTTCAGATCCTTTTTATATGTTACGGGGGAAGGTTATGATGGAATTCCATGCAAAAAATCATCTCAAAATTAGATTGTATGAAACTTTTTGAAATACATGTTTCGGTCAAAAACTTGTAGTATATTATACACAATTTTATACTTGTTTCGGCCAAAAAATCAAATTAAATCGAGGATTGTTCGAAATGCTATGAAACTTTTCAGATCCTTTTTATATGTTACGGAGGAAGGTTATGATGGAAGTCAATGCAAAAAAATTTGTCAAAATTAGATTCTATGAAACTTTTTGAAATGCTAGTTTAGGTCAAAAAATCGTAGTATATTTTACACAATTTTATACTAGTTTCGATCAATAAAACAAATTTAATCGAGGATTGTTCGAAATGCTAGGAAACTTTTCAGACTATTTCTATATGTTGCGAGGGAATATTAAGAGGGAAGTCCCTGCAAAAAAATTATCTTAAATTAGATTTAATGATACTTTTTGAAATACTAGTGTAGGTCGAAAATTGTAGTATATTATACACAATTTTATACTAGTTTCGGCAAAAAATCAAATTAAATCGAGGATTGTTCGAAATGCTACAGAACTTTTCAGATCCTTTTTATATTTTAAGAGGGAATGTTAAGAGGGAAGTCCATGCAAAACATTATCTCAAAATTAGATTCTATGAAACTTTTTGAAATGCTAGTTTCGTTCAAAAAATTGTAGTATATTATACATAATTTTATGCTAGTTTCGGTCAAAAAATCAAATTAAATCGAGGATTGTTCGAAATGCTACGAAACTTTTCAGATCCTTTTTATATGTTACGGGGGAAGGTTATGATGGAAGTCCATGCAAAAAATTATCTAAAAATTAGATTCTATGAAACTTTTTGAAATACTAGTTTCGGTCAAAAAATTGTTGTATATTATACACAATTTTATACTAGTTTCGGCCAAAAAATACAAATTAAAATGAGGATTGTTCGAAATGCTATGTAACTTTTCAGATCCTTTCTATATGTTACAGGGGAAGGTTATGATGGAAGTCCATGCAAAAAATTATCTCAAAATTAGATTCTATGAAACTTTTTGAAATGCTGTTTCAATCAAATAATTGTAATATATTATACACAATTTTATACCAGTTTCGGTCAAAAAAACAAATTAAATCAAGGATTGTTCGAAATGCAACAAAACTTTTCAGATCCATTCTATATGTTAAGAGGGATGTCCATGCAAATTTTTATCTCCAAATTAGATTCTACGAAACTTTTTGAAATGCTAGTTTCGGTCAAAAAATTGTAGTATATTATACACAATTTTATACTAGTTTCGGCCAAAAAATCACATTATATCGATGATTGATGGAAATGCTACGAAACATTTCAGATATTTTCTATATGTTACGGGGGAAGGTTATGATCGAATTCCATGCAAAACATCATCTCAAAATTAGATTCTATGAAACTTTTTGAAAAACTAGTTTCTGTCATAAAACTGTAGTATATTATACACAATTTTAAACTAGTTTCGGTCAAAAAATCAAATTAAATCGAGGATTGTTCGAATGCTACGAAACTTTTCAGATCCTTTTTATATGTTACGGGGGAAGGTTATGATGGAATTCCATGTAAAAAAATCATCTCAAAAAATTGTAGTATATTATACACAATTTTATACTAGTTTCGGCCAACAAATCAAATTATAACGAGGATTGTTCGAAATGCTATGAAACTTTTCAGATCCTTTTTATATGTTACGAGGGAAGGTTATGATGGAAGTCAATGCCAAAAAATATGTCAAAATTAGATTCTATGAAATTTTTGAAATGCTAGTTAGGGTCAAAAAATCGTAGTATATTTTACACAATTTTATACTAGTTTCGATCAATAAAACAAATTTAATCGAGGATTGTTCGAAATGCTACGAAACGTTTCAGAATATTTCTATATGTTGCGAGGGAATGTTAAGAGGGAAGTCCATGCAAAAAAATTATCTCAAATTAGATTTTATGAAACTTTTTGAAATACTAGTTTAGGTCGAAAAATTGTAGTATATTATACACAATTTTATACTAGTTTCGGTCAAAAAATCAAATTAAATCGAGGATTGTTCGAAATGCTACAGAACTTTTCAGATCCTTTCTATATTTTAAGAGGGAATGTTAAGAGGGAAGTCCATGCAAAAAATTATCTCAAAATTAGATTCTATAAAACTTTTTGAAATGCAAGTTTCGTTCAAAAAATTGTAGTATATTATACACAATTTTATGCTAGTTTCGGTCAAAAAATCAAATTAAATCGAGGATTGTTCGAAAAGCTACGAAACTTTTCAGATCCTTTTTATATGTTACGGGGGAAGGTTATGATGGAAGTCCATGCAAAAAATTATCTAAAAATTAGATTCTATGAAACTTTTTGAAATACTAGTTTCGATCAAAAAATTGTAGTATATTATACACAATTTTATACTAGTTTCGGCCAAAAAATACAAATTAAATTGAGGATTGTTCGAAATGCTATGTAACTTTTCAGATCCTTTCTATATGTTACAGGGGAAGGTTATGATGGAAGTCCTTGCAAAAAATTATCTCAAAATTAGATTCTATGAAACATTTTTTTAAATGCTAGTTTCAATCAAATAATTGTAATATATTATACACAATTTTATACCAGTTTCGGTCAAAAAAACAAATTAAATCAAGTATTGTTCGAAATGCAACAAAACTTTTCAGATCCATTCTATATGTTAAGAGGGTATGTTAAGAGGGATGTACATGCAAATATTTATCTCCAAGTTAGATTCTACGAAACTTTTTGAAATGCTAGTTTCGGTCAAAAAATTGTAGTATATTATACACAATTTTATACTAGTTTCGGCCAAAAAATCACATTATATCGATGATTGATGGAAATGCTACGAAACATTTCAGATATTTTCTATATGTTACGGGGGAAGGTTATGATCGAATTCCATGCAAAACATCATCTCAAAATTAGATTCTATGAAACTTTTTGAAATACTAGTTTCTGTCAGAAAACTGTAGTATATTATACACAATTTTAAACTAGTTTCGGTCAAAAAATCAAATTAAATCGAGGATTGTTGAGTGCTACGAAACTTTTCAGATCCTTTTTATATGTTACGGGGGAAGGTTATGATGGAATTCCATGCAAAAAATCATCTCAAAATTAGATTGTATGAAACTTTTTGAAATACATGTTTCGGTCAAAAAATTGTAGTATATTATACACAATTTTATACTTGTTTCGGCCAAAAAATCAAATTAAATCGAGGATTGTTCGAAATGCTATGAAACTTTTCAGATCCTTTTTATATGTTACGGAGGAAGGTTATGATGGAAGTCAATGCAAAAAAATTTGTCAAAATTAGATTATATGAAACTTTTTGAAATGCTAGTTTAGGTCAAAAAATCGTAGTATATTTTACACAATTTTATACTAGTTTCGATCAATAAAACAAATTTAATCGAGGATTGTTCGAAATGCTAGGAAACTTTTCAGACTATTTCTATATGTTGCGAGGGAATATTAAGAGGGAAGTCCCTGCAAAAAAATTATCTTAAATTAGATTTAATGATACTTTTTGAAATACTAGTGTAGGTCGAAAATTGTAGTATATTATACACAATTTTATACTAGTTTCGGCAAAAAATCAAATTAAATCGAGGATTGTTCGAAATGCTACAGAACTTTTCAGATCCTTTTTATATTTTAAGAGGGAATGTTAAGAGGGAAGTCCATGCAAAACATTATCTCAAAATTAGATTCTATGAAACTTTTTGAAATGCTAGTTTCGTTCAAAAAATTGTAGTATATTATACATAATTTTATGCTAGTTTCGGTCAAAAAATCAAATTAAATCGAGGATTGTTCGAAATGCTACGAAACTTTTCAGATCCTTTTTATATGTTACGGGGGAAGGTTATGATGGAAGTCCATGCAAAAAATTATCTAAAAATTAGATTCTATGAAACTTTTTGAAATACTAGTTTCGGTCAAAAAATTGTTGTATATTATACACAATTTTATACTAGTTTCGGCCAAAAAATACAAATTAAAATGAGGATTGTTCGAAATGCTATGTAACTTTTCAGATCCTTTCTATATGTTACAGGGGAAGGTTATGATGGAAGTCCATGCAAAAAATTATCTCAAAATTAGATTCTATGAAACTTTTTGAAATGCTAGTTTCAATCAAATAATTGTAATATATTATACACAATTTTATACCAGTTTCGGTCAAAAAAACAAATTAAATCAAGGATTGTTCGAAATGCAACAAAACTTTTCAGATCCATTCTATATGTTAAGAGGGATGTCCATGCAAATTTTTATCTCCAAATTAGATTCTACGAAACTTTTTGAAATGCTAGTTTCGGTCAAAAAATTGTAGTATATTATACACAATTTTATACTAGTTTCGGCCAAAAAATCACATTATATCGATGATTGATGGAAATGCTACGAAACATTTCAGATATTTTCTATATGTTACGGGGGAAGGTTATGATCGAATTCCATGCAAAACATCATCTCAAAATTAGATTCTATGAAACTTTTTGAAAAACTAGTTTCTGTCAGAAAACTGTAGTATATTATACACAATTTTAAACTAGTTTCGGTCAAAAAATCAAATTAAATCGAGGATTGTTCGAATGCTACGAAACTTTTCAGATCCTTTTTATATGTTACGGGGGAAGGTTATGATGGAATTCCATGTAAAAAAATCATCTCAAAAAATTGTAGTATATTATACACAATTTTATACTAGTTTCGGCCAACAAATCAAATTATAACGAGGATTGTTCGAAATGCTATGAAACTTTTCAGATCCTTTTTATATGTTACGAGGGAAGGTTATGATGGAAGTCAATGCCAAAAAATATGTCAAAATTAGATTCTATGAAATTTTTGAAATGCTAGTTAGGGTCAAAAAATCGTAGTATATTTTACACAATTTTATACTAGTTTCAATCAATAAAACAAATTTAATCGAGGATTGTTCGAAATGCTACGAAACGTTTCAGACTATTTCTATATGTTGCGAGGGAATGTTAAGAGGGAAGTCCATGCAAAAAAATTATCTCAAATTAGATTTTATGAAACTTTTTGAAATACTAGTTTAGGTCGAAAAATTGTAGTATATTATACACAATTTTATACTAGTTTCGGTCAAAAAATCAAATTAAATCGAGGATTGTTCGAAATGCTACAGAACTTTTCAGATCCTTTCTATATTTTAAGAGGGAATGTTAAGAGGGAAGTCCATGCAAAAAATTATCTCAAAATTAGATTCTATAAAACTTTTTGAAATGCAAGTTTCGTTCAAAAAATTGTAGTATATTATACACAATTTTATGCTAGTTTCGGTCAAAAAATCAAATTAAATCGAGGATTGTTCGAAAAGCTACGAAACTTTTCAGATCCTTTTTATATGTTACGGGGGAAGGTTATGATGGAAGTCCATGCAAAAAATTATCTAAAAATTAGATTCTATGAAACTTTTTGAAATACTAGTTTCGATCAAAAAATTGTAGTATATTATACACAATTTTATACTAGTTTCGGCCAAAAAATACAAATTAAATTGAGGATTGTTCGAAATGCTATGTAACTTTTCAGATCCTTTCTATATGTTACAGGGGAAGGTTATGATGGAAGTCCTTGCAAAAAATTATCTCAAAATTAGATTCTATGAAACATTTTTTTAAATGCTAGTTTCAATCAAATAAGTGTAATATATTATACACAATTTTATACCAGTTTCGGTCAAAAAAACAAATTAAATCAAGTATTGTTCGAAATGCAACAAAACTTTTCAGATCCATTCTATATGTTAAGAGGGTATGTTAAGAGGGATGTACATGCAAATATTTATCTCCAAATTAGATTCTACGAAACTTTTTGAAATGCTAGTTTCGGTCAAAAAATTGTAGTATATTATACACAATTTTATACTAGTTTCGGCCAAAAAATCACATTATATCGATGATTGATGGAAATGCTACGAAACATTTCAGATATTTTCTATATGTTACGGGGGAAGGTTATGATCGAATTCCATGCAAAACATCATCTCAAAATTAGATTCTATGAAACTTTTTGAAATACTAGTTTCTGTCAGAAAACTGTAGTATATTATACACAATTTTAAACTAGTTTCGGTCAAAAAATCAAATTAAATCGAGGATTGTTGAGTGCTACGAAACTTTTCAGATCCTTTTTATATGTTACGGGGGAAGGTTATGATGGAATTCCATGCAAAAAATCATCTCAAAATTAGATTGTATGAAACTTTTTGAAATACATGTTTCGGTCAAAAAATTGTAGTATATTATACACAATTTTATACTTGTTTCGGCCAAAAAATCAAATTAAATCGAGGATTGTTCGAAATGCTATGAAACTTTTCAGATCCTTTTTATATGTTACGGAGGAAGGTTATGATGGAAGTCAATGCAAAAAAATTTGTCAAAATTAGATTCTATGAAACTTTTTGAAATGCTAGTTTAGGTCAAAAAATCGTAGTATATTTTACACAATTTTATACTAGTTTCGATCAATAAAACAAATTTAATCGAGGATTGTTCGAAATGCTAGGAAACTTTTCAGACTATTTCTATATGTTGCGAGGGAATATTAAGAGGGAAGTCCCTGCAAAAAAATTATCTTAAATTAGATTTAATGATACTTTTTGAAATACTAGTGTAGGTCGAAAATTGTAGTATATTATACACAATTTTATACTAGTTTCGGCAAAAAATCAAATTAAATCGAGGATTGTTCGAAATGCTACAGAACTTTTCAGATCCTTTTTATATTTTAAGAGGGAATGTTAAGAGGGAAGTCCATGCAAAACATTATCTCAAAATTAGATTCTATGAAACTTTTTGAAATGCTAGTTTCGTTCAAAAAATTGTAGTATATTATACATAATTTTATGCTAGTTTCGGTCAAAAAATCAAATTAAATCGAGGATTGTTCGAAATGCTACGAAACTTTTCAGATCCTTTTTATATGTTACGGGGGAAGGTTATGATGGAAGTCCATGCAAAAAATTATCTAAAAATTAGATTCTATGAAACTTTTTGAAATACTAGTTTCGGTCAAAAAATTGTTGTATATTATACACAATTTTATACTAGTTTCGGCCAAAAAATACAAATTAAAATGAGGATTGTTCGAAATGCTATGTAACTTTTCAGATCCTTTCTATATGTTACAGGGGAAGGTTATGATGGAAGTCCATGCAAAAAATTATCTCAAAATTAGATTCTATGAAACTTTTTGAAATGCTAGTTTCAATCAAATAATTGTAATATATTATACACAATTTTATACCAGTTTCGGTCAAAAAAACAAATTAAATCAAGGATTGTTCGAAATGCAACAAAACTTTTCAGATCCATTCTATATGTTAAGAGGGATGTCCATGCAAATTTTTATCTCCAAATTAGATTCTACGAAACTTTTTGAAATGCTAGTTTCGGTCAAAAAATTGTAGTATATTATACACAATTTTATACTAGTTTCGGCCAAAAAATCACATTATATCGATGATTGATGGAAATGCTACGAAACATTTCAGATATTTTCTATATGTTACGGGGGAAGGTTATGATCGAATTCCATGCAAAACATCATCTCAAAATTAGATTCTATGAAACTTTTTGAAAAACTAGTTTCTGTCATAAAACTGTAGTATATTATACACAATTTTAAACTAGTTTCGGTCAAAAAATCAAATTAAATCGAGGATTGTTCGAATGCTACGAAACTTTTCAGATCCTTTTTATATGTTACGGGGGAAGGTTATGATGGAAATCCATGCAAAAAATCATCTCAAAATTAAATTTATGAAACTTTTTGAAATACAAGTTTCGGTCAAAAAATTGTAGTATATTATACACAATTTTATACTTGTTTCGGCCAAAACGTCAAATTAAATCGAGGATTGTTCGAAATGTTATGAAACTTTTTAGATCCTTTTTATATTTACGGAGGAAGGTTATGATGGAAGTCAATGCAAAAAAAATTGTCAAAATTAGATTCTATGAAACTTTTTGAAATGCTAGTTTAGGTCAAAAAATCGTAGTATATTTTACACAATTTTATACTAGTTTCGATCAATAAAACAAATTAAATCGAGGATTGTTCGAAATGCTACGAAACTTTTCAGACCATTTCTATATGTTATGAGGGAATGTTAAGAGGGAAGTCCATGCAAAAATATTATCTCAAATTAGATTTTATGTATGTTTTTGAAATACTAGTTTAGTTCGAAAAATTGTAGTATATTATACACAATTTTATACTAGTTTTGGTCAAAAAATCAAATTAAATCGAGCATTGTTCGAAATGCTACGAAACTTTTCAGATCCTTTTTATATGTTACGGGGGAAGGTTATGATGGAAGTCGATGCAAAAAATTATCTCAAAATTAGATTCTATGAAACTTTTTGAAATGCTAGTTTCAGTCAAATAATTGTAATATATTATACACAATTTTATACCAGTTTCGGTCAAAAAAACAAATTAAATCAAGGATTGTTCGAAATGCAACAAAACTTTTTCAGATCCATTCTATATGTTAAGAGGGTATGTTAAGAGGGATGTCCATGCAAATATTTATCTCCAAATTAGATTCTTCGAAACTTTTTGAAATGCTAGTTTGGGTAAAAAAATTGTAGTATATTATACACAATTTTATACTAGTTTCGGCCAAAAAATCAAATTATATCGAGGATTGATGGAAATGCTACGAAACATTTCAGATCCTTTCTATATGTTACGGGGCAAGGTTATGATGGTCCATGCAAAAAATCATCTCAAAATTAGATTCTATGTAACTTTTTGAAATACTAGTTTCTGTCCGAAAACTGTAGTATATTATACACAATTTTAAACTAGTTTCGGTCAAAAAATCAAATTAAATCGAGGATTGTTCGAATGCTACGAAACTTTTCAGATTCTTTTTATATGTTACGGGGGAAGGTTATGATGGAATTCCATGCAAAAATATCATCTCAAAATTAGATTCTATGAAACTTTTTGAAATACTAGTTTAGGTCAAAAAATTGTAGTATATTATACACAATTTTATAATAGTTTCGGCCAAAAAATCAAATTAAATCGAGGATTGTTCGAAATGCTATGAAACTTTTCAGATCCTTTGTATATGTTACGAGGGAAGGTTATGATGGAAGTCAATGGAAAAAAATATGTCAAAATTAGATTCTATGAAACTTTTTGAAATGCTAGTTTAGGTCAAAAAATCGTAGTATATTTTACACAATTTTATACTAGTTTCGATCAATAAAACAAATTAAATCGAGGATTGTTCGAAATGCTACGAAACTTTTCAGACCATTTCTATATGTTACGAGGGAATGTTAAGAGGGAAGTCCATGCAAAAAAATTATCTCAAATTAGATTTAATGAAACTTTTTGAAATACTAATTTAGGTCGAAAAATTGTAGTATATTATACACAATTTTATACTAGTTTCGGTCAAAAAATCAAATTAAATCGAGGGTTGTTCGAAATGCTTCGGAACTTTTCAGATCCTTTCTATATTTTAAAAGGGAGTGTTAAGAGGGAAGTCCATGCAAAATATTATCTCAAAATTAGATTCTACGAAACTTTTTGAAATGCTAGTTTCGGTCAAAAAATTGTAGTATATTATACACAATTTTATACTAGTTTCGATCAAAAAATGAAATTAAATCGAGGATTGTTCGAAATGCTACGAAACTTTTCAGATACTTTTTATATGTTACGGGGGAAGGTTATGATGGAAGTCCATGCAAAAAATTATCTAAAAATTAGATTCTATGGAACCTTTTGAAATACTAGTTTCGGTCAAAAAATTGTAGTATATTATACACAATTTTATACTAGTTTCGGCCAAAAAATACAAATTAAATTGAGGATTGTTCGAAATGATATGTAACTTTTCAGATCCTTTCTATATGTTACAGGGGAAGGTTATGATGGAAGTCCATGCAAAAAATTATCTCCAAATTAGATTCTATGAAAAATTTTGAAATGCTAGTTTCAGTCAAATAATTGTAATATATTATACACAATTTTATACCAGTTTCGGTCAAAAAAACAAATTAAATCAAGTATTGTTCGAAATGCAACAAAACTTTTTCAGATCCATTCTATATGTTAAGAGGGTATGTTAAGAGGGATGTCCATGCAAATATTTATCTCCAAATTAGATTCTTCGAAACTTTTTGAAATGCTAGTTTCGGTAAAAAAAATTGTAGTATATTATACACAATTTTATACTAGTTTCGGCCAAAAAATCAAATTATATCGAGGATTGATGGAAATGCTACGAAACTTTTCAGATCCTTTCTATATGTTACGGGGGAAGGTTATGATGGAATTCCATGCAAAAAATCATCTCAAAATTAGATTCTATGAAACTTTTAGAAATACTAGTTTCTGTCAGAAAATTGTAGTATATTATACACAATTTTAAACTAGTTTGGGTCAAAAAATCAAATTAAATTGAGGATTGTTCGAAATGCTACGAAACTATTCAGATCCTTTTTATATGTTACGGGGGAAGGTTATGATGGAATTCCTTGCAAAAAATCATCTCAAAATTAGATTTTATGAAACTTTTTGAAATACTAGTTTCGGTCAAAAAATCGTAGTATATTATACAAAATTTTATACTAGTTTCTGTCAAAAAATCAAATTAAATCGAGGGTTGTTCGAAATGCTTCGGAACTTTTCAGATCCTTTCTATATTTTAAGAGGGGATGTTAAGAGGGAAGTCCATGCAAAAAATTATCTCAAAATTAGATTCTATGAAACTTTTTGAAATGCTAGTTTAGGTCAAAAAATCGTAGTATATTTTACACAATTTTATACTAGTTTCGATCAATAAATCAAATTAAATTGAGGATTGTTCGAAATGCTACGAAACTATTCAGATCCTTTTTATATGTTATGGGGGAAGGTTATGATGGAATTCCTTGCAAAAAATCATCTCAAAATTAGATTCTATGAAACTTTTTGAAATACTAGTTTCGGTCAAAAAATCGTAGTATATTATACACAATTTTATACTAGTTTCGGTCAAAAAATCAAATTAAATCGAGGATTGTTCGAAATGCTACGGAACATTTCAGATCCTTTCTATATTTTAAAAGGGAATGTTAAGAGGGAAGTCCATGCAAAATATTATCTCAAATTTTGATTCTATGAAACCTTTTGAAATGCTAGTTTCGGTCAAAAAATTGTTGTATATTATACACAATTTTATACTAGTTTCGGTCAAAAAATCAAATTAAATCGAGGATTGTTCGAAATGCTACGAAACTTTTCAGACCATTTCTATATGTTACGAGGGAATGTTAAGAGGGAAGTCCATGCAAAAAAATTATCTCAAATTAGATTTTATGAAACTTTTTGAAATACTAGTTTAGGTCGAAAAATTGTAGTATATTATACACAATTTTATACTAGTTTCGGCCAAAAAAACAAATTATATCGAGGATTGATGGAAATGCTACGAAACATTTCAGATACTTTCTATATGTTACGGGGCAAGGTTATGATGGTCCATGCAAAAAATCATCTCAAAATTAGATTATATGTAACTTTTTGAATTACTAGTTTCTATCCGAAAACTGTAGTATATTATACACAATTTTAAACTAGTTTCGGTCAAAAAATCAAATTAAATCGAGGATTGTTCGAATGCTACGAAACTTTTCAGATCCTTTTTATATGTTACGGGGGAAGGTTATGATGGAATTCCATGCAAAAAAATCATCTCAAAATTAGATTCTATGAAACTTTTTGAAATACTAGTTTAGGTCAAAAAATTGTAGTATATTATACACAATTTTATAATAGTTTCGGCCAAAAAATCAAATTAAATCGAGGATTGTTCGAAATGCTATGAAACTTTTCAGATCCTTTGTATATGTTACGAGGGAAGGTTATGATGGAAGTCAATGGAAAAAAATATGTCAAAATTAGATTCTATGAAACTTTTTGAAATGCTAGTTTAGGTCAAAAAATCGTAGTATATTTTACACAATTTTATACTAATTTCGATCAATAAAACAAATTAAATCGAGGATTGTTCGAAATGCTACGAAACTTTTCAGACCATTTCTATATGTTACGAGGGAATGTTAAGAGGGAAGTCCATGCAAAAAAATTATCTCAAATTAGATTTAATGAAACTTTTTGAAATACTAATTTAGGTCGAAAAATTGTAGTATATTATACACAATTTTATACTAGTTTCGGTCAAAAAATCAAATTAAATCGAGGGTTGTTCGAAATGCTTCGGAACTTTTCAGATCCTTTCTATATTTTAAAAGGGAGTGTTAAGAGGGAAGTCCATGCAAAATATTATCTCAAAATTAGATTCTACGAAACTTTTTGAAATGCTAGTTTCGGTCAAAAAATTGTAGTATATTATACACAATTTTATACTAGTTTCGATCAAAAAATGAAATTAAATCGAGGATTGTTCGAAATGCTACGAAACTTTTCAGATACTTTTTATATGTTACGGGGGAAGGTTATGATGGAAGGCCATGCAAAAAATTATCTAAAAATTAGATTCTATGGAACCTTTTGAAATACTAGTTTCGGTCAAAAAATTGTAGTATATTATACACAATTTTATACTAGTTTCGGGCAAAAAATACAAATTAAATTGAGGATTGTTCGAAATGATATGTAACTTTTCAGATCCTTTCTATATGTTACAGGGGAAGGTTATGATGGAAGTCCATGCAAAAAATTATCTCCAAATTAGATTCTATGAAAAATTTTGAAATGCTAGTTTCAGTCAAATAATTGTAATATATTATACACAATTTTATACCAGTTTCGGTCAAAAAAACAAATTAAATCAAGGATTGTTCGAAATGCAACAAAACTTTTTCAGATCCATTCTATATGTTAAGAGGGTATGTTAAGAGGGATGTCCATGCAAATATTTATCTCCAAATTAGATTCTTCGAAACTTTTTGAAATGCTAGTTTCGGTAAAAAAAATTGTAGTATATTATACACAATTTTATACTAGTTTCGGCCAAAAAATCAAATTATATCGAGGATTGATGGAAATGCTACGAAACTTTTCAGATCCTTTCTATATGTTACGGGGGAAGGTTATGATGGAATTCCATGCAAAAAATCATCTCAAAATTAGATTCTATGAAACTTTTAGAAATACTAATTTCTGTCAGAAAATTGTAGTATATTATACACAATTTTAAACTAGTTTCGGTCAAAAAATCAAATTAAATCGAGGATTGTTCGAATGCTACGAAACTTTTCAGATTCTTTTTATATGTTACGGGGGAAGGTTATGATGGAATTCCATGCAAAAATATCATCTCAAAATTAGATTCTATGAAACTTTTTGAAATACTAGTTTAGGTCAAAAAATTGTAGTATATTATACACAATTTTATAATAGTTTCGGCCAAAAAATCAAATTAAATCGAGGATTGTTCGAAATGCTATGAAACTTTTCAGATCCTTTGTATATGTTACGAGGGAAGGTTATGATGGAAGTCAATGGAAAAAAATATGTCAAAATTAGATTCTATGAAACTTTTTGAAATGCTAGTTTAGGTCAAAAAATCGTAGTATATTTTACACAATTTTATACTAGTTTCGATCAATAAAACAAATTAAATCGAGGATTGTTCGAAATGCTACGAAACTTTTCAGACCATTTCTATATGTTACGAGGGAATGTTAAGAGGGAAGTCCATGCAAAAAAATTATCTCAAATTAGATTTAATGAAACTTTTTGAAATACTAATTTAGGTCGAAAAATTGTAGTATATTATACACAATTTTATACTAGTTTCGGTCAAAAAATCAAATTAAATCGAGGGTTGTTCGAAATGCTTCGGAACTTTTCAGATCCTTTCTATATTTTAAAAGGGAGTGTTAAGAGGGAAGTCCATGCAAAATATTATCTCAAAATTAGATTCTACGAAACTTTTTGAAATGCTAGTTTCGGTCAAAAAATTGTAGTATATTATACACAATTTTATACTAGTTTCGATCAAAAAATGAAATTAAATCGAGGATTGTTCGAAATGCTACGAAACTTTTCAGATACTTTTTATATGTTACGGGGGAAGGTTATGATGGAAGTCCATGCAAAAAATTATCTAAAAATTAGATTCTATGGAACCTTTTGAAATACTAGTTTCGGTCAAAAAATTGTAGTATATTATACACAATTTTATACTAGTTTCGGCCAAAAAATACAAATTAAATTGAGGATTGTTCGAAATGATATGTAACTTTTCAGATCCTTTCTATATGTTACAGGGGAAGGTTATGATGGAAGTCCATGCAAAAAATTATCTCCAAATTAGATTCTATGAAAAATTTTGAAATGCTAGTTTCAGTCAAATAATTGTAATATATTATACACAATTTTATACCAGTTTCGGTCAAAAAAACAAATTAAATCAAGGATTGTTCGAAATGCAACAAAACTTTTTCAGATCCATTCTATATGTTAAGAGGGTATGTTAAGAGGGATGTCCATGCAAATATTTATCTCCAAATTAGATTCTTCGAAACTTTTTGAAATGCTAGTTTCGGTAAAAAAAATTGTAGTATATTATACACAATTTTATACTAGTTTCGGCCAAAAAATCAAATTATATCGAGGATTGATGGAAATGCTACGAAACTTTTCAGATCCTTTCTATATGTTACGGGGGAAGGTTATGATGGAATTCCATGCAAAAAATCATCTCAAAATTAGATTCTATGAAACTTTTAGAAATACTAGTTTCTGTCAGAAAATTGTAGTATATTATACACAATTTTAAACTAGTTTGGGTCAAAAAATCAAATTAAATTGAGGATTGTTCGAAATGCTACGAAACTATTCAGATCCTTTTTATATGTTACGGGGGAAGGTTATGATGGAATTCCTTGCAAAAAATCATCTCAAAATTAGATTTTATGAAACTTTTTGAAATACTAGTTTCGGTCAAAAAATCGTAGTATATTATACAAAATTTTATACTAGTTTCTGTCAAAAAATCAAATTAAATCGAGGGTTGTTCGAAATGCTTCGGAACTTTTCAGATCCTTTCTATATTTTAAGAGGGGATGTTAAGAGGGAAGTCCATGCAAAAAATTATCTCAAAATTAGATTCTATGAAACTTTTTGAAATGCTAGTTTAGGTCAAAAAATCGTAGTATATTTTACACAATTTTATACTAGTTTCGATCAATAAATCAAATTAAATTGAGGATTGTTCGAAATGCTACGAAACTATTCAGATCCTTTTTATATGTTATGGGGGAAGGTTATGATGGAATTCCTTGCAAAAAATCATCTCAAAATTAGATTCTATGAAACTTTTTGAAATACTAGTTTCGGTCAAAAAATCGTAGTATATTATACACAATTTTATACTAGTTTCGGTCAAAAAATCAAATTAAATCGAGGATTGTTCGAAATGCTACGGAACATTTCAGATCCTTTCTATATTTTAAAAGGGAATGTTAAGAGGGAAGTCCATGCAAAATATTATCTCAAATTTTGATTCTATGAAACCTTTTGAAATGCTAGTTTCGGTCAAAAAATTGTTGTATATTATACACAATTTTATACTAGTTTCGGTCAAAAAATCAAATTAAATCGAGGATTGTTCGAAATGCTACGAAACTTTTCAGACCATTTCTATATGTTACGAGGGAATGTTAAGAGGGAAGTCCATGCAAAAAAATTATCTCAAATTAGATTTTATGAAACTTTTTGAAATACTAGTTTAGGTCGAAAAATTGTAGTATATTATACACAATTTTATACTAGTTTCGGCCAAAAAAACAAATTATATCGAGGATTGATGGAAATGCTACGAAACATTTCAGATACTTTCTATATGTTACGGGGCAAGGTTATGATGGTCCATGCAAAAAATCATCTCAAAATTAGATTATATGTAACTTTTTGAATTACTAGTTTCTATCCGAAAACTGTAGTATATTATACACAATTTTAAACTAGTTTCGGTCAAAAAATCAAATTAAATCGAGGATTGTTCGAATGCTACGAAACTTTTCAGATCCTTTTTATATGTTACGGGGGAAGGTTATGATGGAATTCCATGCAAAAAAATCATCTCAAAATTAGATTCTATGAAACTTTTTGAAATACTAGTTTAGGTCAAAAAATTGTAGTATATTATACACAATTTTATAATAGTTTCGGCCAAAAAATCAAATTAAATCGAGGATTGTTCGAAATGCTATGAAACTTTTCAGATCCTTTGTATATGTTACGAGGGAAGGTTATGATGGAAGTCAATGGAAAAAAATATGTCAAAATTAGATTCTATGAAACTTTTTGAAATGCTAGTTTAGGTCAAAAAATCGTAGTATATTTTACACAATTTTATACTAATTTCGATCAATAAAACAAATTAAATCGAGG
The DNA here is from genome assembly GCA_963966055.1 of Lathyrus aphaca. NCBI lineage: Eukaryota > Viridiplantae > Streptophyta > Magnoliopsida > Fabales > Fabaceae > Lathyrus > Lathyrus aphaca. The sequence continues at coordinate 56,757,667 of OZ014523.1, read as the reverse complement.
ATTGTTCGAAATGCTACGAAACTTTTCAGACCATTTCTATATGTTACGAGGGAATGTTAAGAGGGAAGTCCATGCAAAAAAATTATCTCAAATTAGATTTAATGAAACTTTTTGAAATACTAATTTAGGTCGAAAAATTGTAGTATATTATACACAATTTTATACTAGTTTCGGTCAAAAAATCAAATTAAATCGAGGGTTGTTCGAAATGCTTCGGAACTTTTCAGATCCTTTCTATATTTTAAAAGGGAGTGTTAAGAGGGAAGTCCATGCAAAATATTATCTCAAAATTAGATTCTACGAAACTTTTTGAAATGCTAGTTTCGGTCAAAAAATTGTAGTATATTATACACAATTTTATACTAGTTTCGATCAAAAAATGAAATTAAATCGAGGATTGTTCGAAATGCTACGAAACTTTTCAGATACTTTTTATATGTTACGGGGGAAGGTTATGATGGAAGGCCATGCAAAAAATTATCTAAAAATTAGATTCTATGGAACCTTTTGAAATACTAGTTTCGGTCAAAAAATTGTAGTATATTATACACAATTTTATACTAGTTTCGGGCAAAAAATACAAATTAAATTGAGGATTGTTCGAAATGATATGTAACTTTTCAGATCCTTTCTATATGTTACAGGGGAAGGTTATGATGGAAGTCCATGCAAAAAATTATCTCCAAATTAGATTCTATGAAAAATTTTGAAATGCTAGTTTCAGTCAAATAATTGTAATATATTATACACAATTTTATACCAGTTTCGGTCAAAAAAACAAATTAAATCAAGGATTGTTCGAAATGCAACAAAACTTTTTCAGATCCATTCTATATGTTAAGAGGGTATGTTAAGAGGGATGTCCATGCAAATATTTATCTCCAAATTAGATTCTTCGAAACTTTTTGAAATGCTAGTTTCGGTAAAAAAAATTGTAGTATATTATACACAATTTTATACTAGTTTCGGCCAAAAAATCAAATTATATCGAGGATTGATGGAAATGCTACGAAACTTTTCAGATCCTTTCTATATGTTACGGGGGAAGGTTATGATGGAATTCCATGCAAAAAATCATCTCAAAATTAGATTCTATGAAACTTTTAGAAATACTAGTTTCTGTCAGAAAATTGTAGTATATTATACACAATTTTAAACTAGTTTGGGTCAAAAAATCAAATTAAATTGAGGATTGTTCGAAATGCTACGAAACTATTCAGATCCTTTTTATATGTTACGGGGGAAGGTTATGATGGAATTCCTTGCAAAAAATCATCTCAAAATTAGATTTTATGAAACTTTTTGAAATACTAGTTTCGGTCAAAAAATCGTAGTATATTATACAAAATTTTATACTAGTTTCTGTCAAAAAATCAAATTAAATCGAGGGTTGTTCGAAATGCTTCGGAACTTTTCAGATCCTTTCTATATTTTAAGAGGGAATGTTAAGAGGGAAGTCCATGCAAAAAATTATCTCAAAATTAGATTCTATGAAACTTTTTGAAATGCTAGTTTAGGTCAAAAAATCGTAGTATATTTTACACAATTTTATACTAGTTTCGATCAATAAATCAAATTAAATTGAGGATTGTTCGAAATGCTACGAAACTATTCAGATCCTTTTTATATGTTATGGGGGAAGGTTATGATGGAATTCCTTGCAAAAAATCATCTCAAAATTAGATTCTATGAAACTTTTTGAAATACTAGTTTCGGTCAAAAAATCGTAGTATATTATACACAATTTTATACTAGTTTCGGTCAAAAAATCAAATTAAATCGAGGATTGTTCGAAATGCTACGGAACATTTCAGATCCTTTCTATATTTTAAAAGGGAATGTTAAGAGGGAAGTCCATGCAAAATATTATCTCAAATTTTGATTCTATGAAACCTTTTGAAATGCTAGTTTCGGTCAAAAAATTGTTGTATATTATACACAATTTTATACTAGTTTCGGTCAAAAAATCAAATTAAATCGAGGATTGTTCGAAATGCTACGAAACTTTTCAGACCATTTCTATATGTTACGAGGGAATGTTAAGAGGGAAGTCCATGCAAAAAAATTATCTCAAATTAGATTTTATGAAACTTTTTGAAATACTAGTTTAGGTCGAAAAATTGTAGTATATTATACACAATTTTATACTAGTTTCGGCCAAAAAAACAAATTATATCGAGGATTGATGGAAATGCTACGAAACATTTCAGATACTTTCTATATGTTACGGGGCAAGGTTATGATGGTCCATGCAAAAAATCATCTCAAAATTAGATTATATGTAACTTTTTGACTTACTAGTTTCTATCCGAAAACTGTAGTATATTATACACAATTTTAAACTAGTTTCGGTCAAAAAATCAAATTAAATCGAGGATTGTTCGAATGCTACGAAACTTTTCAGATCCTTTTTATATGTTACGGGGGAAGGTTATGATGGAATTCCATGCAAAAAAATCATCTCAAAATTAGATTCTATGAAACTTTTTGAAATACTAGTTTAGGTCAAAAAATTGTAGTATATTATACACAATTTTATAATAGTTTCGGCCAAAAAATCAAATTAAATCGAGGATTGTTCGAAATGCTATGAAACTTTTCAGATCCTTTGTATATGTTACGAGGGAAGGTTATGATGGAAGTCAATGGAAAAAAATATGTCAAAATTAGATTCTATGAAACTTTTTGAAATGCTAGTTTAGGTCAAAAAATCGTAGTATATTTTACACAATTTTATACTAGTTTCGATCAATAAAACAAATTAAATCGAGGATTGTTCGAAATGCTACGAAACTTTTCAGACCATTTCTATATGTTACGAGGGAATGTTAAGAGGGAAGTCCATGCAAAAAAATTATCTCAAATTAGATTTAATGAAACTTTTTGAAATACTAATTTAGGTCGAAAAATTGTAGTATATTATACACAATTTTATACTAGTTTCGGTCAAAAAATCAAATTAAATCGAGGGTTGTTCGAAATGCTTCGGAACTTTTCAGATCCTTTCTATATTTTAAAAGGGAATGTTAAGAGGGAAGTCCATGCAAAATATTATCTCAAAATTAGATTCTACGAAACTTTTTGAAATGCTAGTTTCGGTCAAAAAATTGTAGTATATTATACACAATTTTATACTAGTTTCGATCAAAAAATGAAATTAAATCGAGGATTGTTCGAAATGCTACGAAACTTTTCAGATACTTTTTATATGTTACGGGGGAAGGTTATGATGGAAGTCCATGCAAAAAATTATCTAAAAATTAGATTCTATGGAACCTTTTGAAATACTAGTTTCGGTCAAAAAATTGTAGTATATTATACACAATTTTATACTAGTTTCGGGCAAAAAATACAAATTAAATTGAGGATTGTTCGAAATGATATGTAACTTTTCAGATCCTTTCTATATGTTACAGGGGAAGGTTATGATGGAAGTCCATGCAAAAAATTATCTCCAAATTAGATTCTATGAAAAATTTTGAAATGCTAGTTTCAGTCAAATAATTGTAATATATTATACACAATTTTATACCAGTTTCGGTCAAAAAAACAAATTAAATCAAGGATTGTTCGAAATGCAACAAAACTTTTTCAGATCCATTCTATATGTTAAGAGGGTATGTTAAGAGGGATGTCCATGCAAATATTTATCTCCAAATTAGATTCTTCGAAACTTTTTGAAATGCTAGTTTCGGTAAAAAAAATTGTAGTATATTATACACAATTTTATACTAGTTTCGGCCAAAAAATCAAATTATATCGAGGATTGATGGAAATGCTACGAAACTTTTCAGATCCTTTCTATATGTTACGGGGGAAGGTTATGATGGAATTCCATGCAAAAAATCATCTCAAAATTAGATTCTATGAAACTTTTAGAAATACTAGTTTCTGTCAGAAAATTGTAGTATATTATACACAATTTTAAACTAGTTTGGGTCAAAAAATCAAATTAAATTGAGGATTGTTCGAAATGCTACGAAACTATTCAGATCCTTTTTATATGTTACGGGGGAAGGTTATGATGGAATTCCTTGCAAAAAATCATCTCAAAATTAGATTTTATGAAACTTTTTGAAATACTAGTTTCGGTCAAAAAATCGTAGTATATTATACAAAATTTTATACTAGTTTCTGTCAAAAAATCAAATTAAATCGAGGGTTGTTCGAAATGCTTCGGAACTTTTCAGATCCTTTCTATATTTTAAGAGGGAATGTTAAGAGGGAAGTCCATGCAAAAAATTATCTCAAAATTAGATTCTATGAAACTTTTTGAAATGCTAGTTTAGGTCAAAAAATTGTAGTATATTTTACACAATTTTATACTAGTTTCGATCAATAAATCAAATTAAATTGAGGATTGTTCGAAATGCTACGAAACTATTCAGATCCTTTTTATATGTTATGGGGGAAGGTTATGATGGAATTCCTTGCAAAAAATCATCTCAAAATTAGATTCTATGAAACTTTTTGAAATACTAGTTTCGGTCAAAAAATCGTAGTATATTATACACAATTTTATACTAGTTTCGGTCAAAAAATCAAATTAAATCGAGGATTGTTCGAAATGCTACGGAACATTTCAGATCCTTTCTATATTTTAAAAGGGAATGTTAAGAGGGAAGTCCATGCAAAATATTATCTCAAATTTTGATTCTATGAAACCTTTTGAAATGCTAGTTTCGGTCAAAAAATTGTTGTATATTATACACAATTTTATACTAGTTTCGGTCAAAAAATCAAATTAAATCGAGGATTGTTCGAAATGCTACGAAACTTTTCAGACCATTTCTATATGTTACGAGGGAATGTTAAGAGGGAAGTCCATGCAAAAAAATTATCTCAAATTAGATTTTATGAAACTTTTTGAAATACTAGTTTAGGTCGAAAAATTGTAGTATATTATACACAATTTTATACTAGTTTCGGCCAAAAAAACAAATTATATCGAGGATTGATGGAAATGCTACGAAACATTTCAGATACTTTCTATATGTTACGGGGCAAGGTTATGATGGTCCATGCAAAAAATCATCTCAAAATTAGATTATATGTAACTTTTTGAATTACTAGTTTCTATCCGAAAACTGTAGTATATTATACACAATTTTAAACTAGTTTCGGTCAAAAAATCAAATTAAATCGAGGATTGTTCGAATGCTACGAAACTTTTCAGATCCTTTTTATATGTTACGGGGGAAGGTTATGATGGAATTCCATGCAAAAAAATCATCTCAAAATTAGATTCTATGAAACTTTTTGAAATACTAGTTTAGGTCAAAAAATTGTAGTATATTATACACAATTTTATAATAGTTTCGGCCAAAAAATCAAATTAAATCGAGGATTGTTCGAAATGCTATGAAACTTTTCAGATCCTTTGTATATGTTACGAGGGAAGGTTATGATGGAAGTCAATGGAAAAAAATATGTCAAAATTAGATTCTATGAAACTTTTTGAAATGCTAGTTTAGGTCAAAAAATCGTAGTATATTTTACACAATTTTATACTAGTTTCGATCAATAAAACAAATTAAATCGAGGATTGTTCGAAATGCTACGAAACTTTTCAGACCATTTCTATATGTTACGAGGGAATGTTAAGAGGGAAGTCCATGCAAAAAAATTATCTCAAATTAGATTTAATGAAACTTTTTGAAATACTAATTTAGGTCGAAAAATTGTAGTATATTATACACAATTTTATACTAGTTTCGGTCAAAAAATCAAATTAAATCGAGGGTTGTTCGAAATGCTTCGGAACTTTTCAGATCCTTTCTATATTTTAAAAGGGAATGTTAAGAGGGAAGTCCATGCAAAATATTATCTCAAAATTAGATTCTACGAAACTTTTTGAAATGCTAGTTTCGGTCAAAAAATTGTAGTATATTATACACAATTTTATACTAGTTTCGATCAAAAAATGAAATTAAATCGAGGATTGTTCGAAATGCTACGAAACTTTTCAGATAATTTTTATATGTTACGGGGGAAGGTTATGATGGAAGTCCATGCAAAAAATTATCTAAAAATTAGATTCTATGGAACCTTTTGAAATACTAGTTTCGGTCAAAAAATTGTAGTATATTATACACAATTTTATACTAGTTTCGGGCAAAAAATACAAATTAAATTGAGGATTGTTCGAAATGATATGTAACTTTTCAGATCCTTTCTATATGTTACAGGGGAAGGTTATGATGGAAGTCCATGCAAAAAATTATCTCCAAATTAGATTCTATGAAAAATTTTGAAATGCTAGTTTCAGTCAAATAATTGTAATATATTATACACAATTTTATACCAGTTTCGGTCAAAAAAACAAATTAAATCAAGGATTGTTCGAAATGCAACAAAACTTTTTCAGATCCATTCTATATGTTAAGAGGGTATGTTAAGAGGGATGTCCATGCAAATATTTATCTCCAAATTAGATTCTTCGAAACTTTTTGAAATGCTAGTTTCGGTAAAAAAAATTGTAGTATATTATACACAATTTTATACTAGTTTCGGCCAAAAAATCAAATTATATCGAGGATTGATGGAAATGCTACGAAACTTTTCAGATCCTTTCTATATGTTACGGGGGAAGGTTATGATGGAATTCCATGCAAAAAATCATCTCAAAATTAGATTCTATGAAACTTTTAGAAATACTAGTTTCTGTCAGAAAATTGTAGTATATTATACACAATTTTAAACTAGTTTGGGTCAAAAAATCAAATTAAATTGAGGATTGTTCGAAATGCTACGAAACTATTCAGATCCTTTTTATATGTTACGGGGGAAGGTTATGATGGAATTCCTTGCAAAAAATCATCTCAAAATTAGATTTTATGAAACTTTTTGAAATACTAGTTTCGGTCAAAAAATCGTAGTATATTATACAAAATTTTATACTAGTTTCTGTCAAAAAATCAAATTAAATCGAGGGTTGTTCGAAATGCTTCGGAACTTTTCAGATCCTTTCTATATTTTAAGAGGGAATGTTAAGAGGGAAGTCCATGCAAAAAATTATCTCAAAATTAGATTCTATGAAACTTTTTGAAATGCTAGTTTAGGTCAAAAAATCGTAGTATATTTTACACAATTTTATACTAGTTTCGATCAATAAATCAAATTAAATTGAGGATTGTTCGAAATGCTACGAAACTATTCAGATCCTTTTTATATGTTATGGGGGAAGGTTATGATGGAATTCCTTGCAAAAAATCATCTCAAAATTAGATTCTATGAAACTTTTTGAAATACTAGTTTCGGTCAAAAAATCGTAGTATATTATACACAATTTTATACTAGTTTCGGTCAAAAAATCAAATTAAATCGAGGATTGTTCGAAATGCTACGGAACATTTCAGATCCTTTCTATATTTTAAAAGGGAATGTTAAGAGGGAAGTCCATGCAAAATATTATCTCAAATTTTGATTCTATGAAACCTTTTGAAATGCTAGTTTCGGTCAAAAAATTGTTGTATATTATACACAATTTTATACTAGTTTCGGTCAAAAAATCAAATTAAATCGAGGATTGTTCGAAATGCTACGAAACTTTTCAGACCATTTCTATATGTTACGAGGGAATGTTAAGAGCGAAGTCCATGCAAAAAAATTATCTCAAATTAGATTTTATGAAACTTTTTGAAATACTAGTTTAGGTCGAAAAATTGTAGTATATTATACACAATTTTATACTAGTTTCGGTCAAAAAATCAAATTAAATCGAGGGTTGTTTGAAATGCTTCGGAACATTTCAGATCCTTTCTATATTTTAAGAGGGAATGTTAAGATGGAAGTCCATGCAAAAAATTATCTAAAAATTAGATTCTATGGAACTTTTTGAAATACTAGTTTCGGTCAAAAAATTGTAGTATTTTATACACAATTTTATACTAGTTTCGGGCAAAAAATACAAAATTAAATTGTGGATTGTTCGAAATGCTATGTAACTTTTCAGATCCTCTCTATATGTTACAGAGGAAGGTTATGATTGAAGTCCATGCAAAAAATTATCTCAAAATTAGATTCTATGAAACTTTTTGAAATACTAGTTTCAGTCAAATAATTGTAATATATTATACACAATTTTATACCAGTTTCGATCAAAAAAACAAATTAAATCAAGGATTGTTCTAAATGCAACAAAACTTTTCAGATCCATTTTATATGTTAAGAGGGTATGTTAAGAGGGATGTCCATGCAAATATTTATCTCCAAATTAGATTCTACGAAACTTTTTGAAATGCTAGTTTCGGTCAAAAAATTGTAGTATATTATACACAATTTTATATTAGTTTCGGCCAAAAAATCAAATTATATCGATGATTGATGGAAATGCTACGAAACGTTTCAGATCCTTTCTATATGTTACGGGGGAATGTTATGATCGAATTCCATGCAAAAAAATCATCTCAAAATTAGATTCTATGAAACTTTTTGAAATACTAGTTTCTGTCAGAAAACTGTATTATATTATACACAATTTTAAACTAGTTTCGGTCAAAAAATCAAATTAAATCGAGGGTTGTTCGAAATGCTTCAGAACTTTTCAGATCCTTTCTATATGTTACGGGGGAAGGTTATGATGGAATTCCATGCAAAAAATCATCTCAAAATTAGATTCTATGAAACTTTTTGAAATTCTAGTTTCTGTCAGAAAATTGTAGTATATTATACACAATTTTAAACTAGTTTTGGTCAAAAAATTAAATTAAATCGAGGATTGTTCGAAATGGTACGAAACTTTTCAGATCCTTTTTATATGTTACGGAGGAAGGTTATGATGGAAGTCAATGCAAAAAATTATGTCAAAAATAGATTCTATGAAACTTTTTGAAATACTTGTTTCGGTCAAAATATTGTAGTATATTATAGACAATTTTATACTACAAAACTTTTCAGATTAAATCGAGGAATGTTCGAAATGCTACAAAACTTTTCAGATCTTTTTATATGTTATGAGGGAAAGTTATGATGGAATTCCATGCAAAAAATCATCTCAAAATTAGATTCTATAAAACTTTTTAAAATGCTAGTTTCGGTAAAAAAAAAATTGTAGTATATTATACACAATTTTATACTAGTTTCGGCCAAAAAATTAAATTAAATTGAGGATTGCTAGAAATGCTACAAAAATTTTCATATCCTTTTTATATGTTACGGGGGAAGTTATGATGGAAGTCCAAATTTAATCTAGGAGTGTTTGAAATGCTACGAAACGTTTCAGATCCTTTCAATATGTTATGAGGGAATGTTAAGAGGGAAGTCCATGCAATATCTCAAATTAGATTCTATGAAACTTTTTGAAATACTAATTTAGGTCAAAAAAATTTAGTATATTATACACAATTTTATACTTGTTTCGGTCAAAAAATCAAATTAAATCGAGGATTGTTTGAAATGCTATAAAACTCTTTAGATCCTTTCTATATGTTACAAGGGAATGTTAAGAGATAAGTCAATGCAATAAATTATCTCAAAATTAGATTCGACGAATCTTTTTGAAATGCTAGTTTCGGTAAAAAATCGTAGTATATTATACACAATTTTATACTAGTTTCGATCAATAAAACAAATTAAATCGAGGATTGTTTGAAATGCTATGATACTTTTCAGATCCTGTCTATATGTTTTGAGGGAATGTTAAGAGGGAAGTCCATGCAAAAAATTATATCAAATTAGATTCTATGAAACTTTTTGAAATACAAATTTAGTCAAAAAAATTGTAGTATATTATACACAATTTTATACTAGTTTCGGCCAAAAAATCAAATTAAATCGAGGATTGTTCGAAATGCTACGAAACTTTTCAGATCCTTTCTTTTCCGGGCAAGACCAACTTCCAGAGTTGGGCCAGACAAATTGGCTACCTAGCACGCTCGTTTTCGAGCACCACGTTGAGGGGAACGGTCCTTGTCGACCAAGGTTGCGTCGACCAGAATAAAATCCCCTAATGGCTAGTTTTGACCGTTGCTTATTCGTGCGGATTCAACGATCCGCGCGAAACGGTATGAACCAATAACAATCCACCAACGACAGTATATAAACCCTCTCAGATGAGAGGGCCAGGTATTCAATTCTCTCACCTTAATTCTCGTACTTGCACGCTCTTTGCTCAGTCTCTTACTTTAGCATCGGAGTTCCTTGCAGGTACACCCCCCTCATCTCCTTATCAACCGTCCATCAACAACGCTCGATGCCAGCCATATCGGATCCTGATCTCCAGGTACAATCAGGTGGCGGCATCTGTGGGAATCACTGATTTCCCCGTTCTTCTACGTCAAGATCTTCAAGAACCAAAGTCTTTTACCAAGATCCATGGCTGCTCGAGACAACAATACAGATAATCGGTCGAACGAAGGTATAATCCTCACGCAACGTGAGAGAAACACTAATAATCCTCCGCATGAAGAAACCGTGCAGGATCTCCCAGATGGGAAGACAACTTCACCTACCCCTGATCGCGACCAGCCTCTAGAAATTCGCCCGGAGGTCCACCTTCCTCCAACACCTTCAGGATCTGACTTTGCAGTGCTGGCTGAGATTCTCAACCAGACAAATTTGTTGCTCCTCGCCCACGGTGAGAAGATTTCCCATCTCGAGGACAATAACCGTCGACCGTCCCGGTCTCCCGAGAGACATCAAAGAATACGTAGTCCCTCCCCTCCTAAGAGGAAGAGGAAAGGACGCAATGATGAATCCACTAGTAACAAACGGTCTTCCCATCTCCTCCTCGGTCTTCCCCTCCAAGATGGCGATCTCGGTCACCAAGAAAGTCAAAAAGAGAAGTTCAAGATCCGCGTCACCCCGGCGAACCAAGAAGCACGCGCCCAGCTCTCCTTCATTCAATTCCAGTGATGATGAAGACATCAGGGGCCCCCTCTCGTCGGAAATCATGGCTACTAAACTCCCACAGGGTTTAGAGAAACCTCCACCCTTAGGCTCGTATGATGGGACCACCGATCCTGACGAGCATATCGAGAATATTGATGCTTTGCTCGACTACCGAGGGGTGCGAGGGGAAATCAAATGTCGCCTCTTTCCTACAACTCTAAGGAAAGGTGCGATAACGTGGTACAGCTCGGACGCACGTTTTCAAGGCACTTCACCGCTTCTAGACGCCACCCGAAAACAGAGGCATCGCTCGAAGCAATCATCCAGGGGAAAAACGAACCTCTGCGAACCTATATCGAGAGGTTCAACAAAGAAGCGGTCCAGGTATCCACAACGGACGACATGAAGAAATACTTGCAAGAGCGAGGTCTGCGCCCGTCGACCGATTTCCACCGTGCGGTTGGCATCGAGACCCCGACCACCCTTGACGCTTTCTTGTTAAACGCCAAAGCTTACATCCAATACGAGGAAAAGCAGGCTGCTAGCTCCATTCGAGATGCCCGGCGTCGTGAGGATGCAAAGCCCTCCAAGGTCGATGAACCCTCGACATCTCGTCGGGGAGGAGACAAAAGAAAGAAGGATCACCCCCGTGAACCGCGGGAGCACAGAGGACCCGTCAGTCGGTTTCATGAATATACCCCTCTCCTAGTCTCTAGAGAGAAGATCCTGTCCGAATGTGCCAAGTCGGAGTTCAGGCAAGCGGGAGTACTCTTCCCGAAGCAGCTACCTAGTAAATTGGGCATGGACAAGACGAAGTACTGTAGATTCCACAAGAGTCACGGTCATTATACTGAAGAATGCATCCATCTCAAAGATGCAATCAAGATACTTATTAAAGACGGGCACCTCAAGCAATTTACTAAATCAAGAGACGCCCCTCGCCAAGAGGCGCAGGAGGCTCAGAAGATCAAAGAGGTTGTACCCGTACAATTAGATGCGAACATGCAAGTTGCTCTGAGCATCTACCGCCCGAAGGACTTCTTCCTACCCGACAACACAGAGAACCTAGGGTATTTTTCCTCCCACAGCCCGTGGGAGACCTTTCCCTCTGCAATGGTCATCTCGGGGGGAGGATTTAACAAAATCGCGGTCGGATCCGTGAAGAGGATATTTGACCAATTGATCGCGAAAGGCCCTGCTCAGAACGCAACCCTGGACCCCCCAAGAGAGGGCTCGGTACCCCTTGCCTTTTACCGAGAGGAACTCTTGGGAGGGGCGTCGAATGCCAGCATCCCATTACTCATCCGTGCGCGGATGGCAAATTTCGATGTCAGAAGAATACTAGTGGACCAGGGTAGCTCATGCGACATCATGTACTCCCAATTATTTTCAACACTCCAGTTGAATGAAACACACCTGACTCCGTACGTCAGATCAGACTTACAGGGCTTCAACGGAGCAGTTTCCCGACCGTGGGGTTACGTCGATCTCTTTGTCACCTTCGGGACGTCCGAAACCGCCAGATCTATTCGCGTCCAATTCCTGGTCGTGGATTGTCCTTCGTTGTACCAATGGATTTTGGGACGACCGACATTGGCCGAGCTGATCGCTGTCCCATCCACCGTTCACCTAAAAATGAAGTATTATACTACTTCAGGCAAGGTCGCTACATTGCATGTTGACGTCGAAGCTACTCGCCGATGCTTCGAAGCAGCGTCCAGGGGTCTCAGCTCGATATCTTACCAACAAAACCCATCTGCCCCGACACCTTCAGATACTCCGCAAACATCCAAGGCTTTTCCCCAGGTCAATTCAATCAATCTAGATTGCAGGTTCTCAGATGAAGACGAGGGCGTCTGGAGGCTGACCGATCCACTATCCCAGCCAATTCCTAACGGAGAGTTCGAGCTAATTCCTTTGAGGGATGATCCAACTCGGTGCGTTAAGATCGGGGCCCATCTGCCCGACTTGTCGAAACGACAATTGGAGGCATGCCTCAAGGGAAACGCCGATCTGTTTTCTTGGAGCACCCCGGAAATGCTAGGGCTCGACCCCGAGACGGCCTGTCATCACCTCTCCATCGATCCAACACACAAAGCGGTCGCCCAGTGTAGGAGGAAGCAGTCGACCGACAAAACCAAAGCAGCCGAGTCAGCTGTTAAAGACCACCTAGAGGAAAATTTTGTAACTGAAGCCAGGTATACAACCTGGCTCTCAAATGTTGTACTTGTTAAAAATTCTAATTGAAAATGGAGAATGTGTGTTGACTATACCGATCTTAACTGGGCTTGCCCGAAAGACGCATATCCTTTGCCCAACATTGACAAATTGGTCGACAATTCGGCCGGTTTCAAACTGTTGTCTTTTATGGACGCCTACTCAGGCTATAATCAAATCCTTATGGTTGTGTCCGAAGAAAAATACACGGCCTTCATGACCGAATCGGGAAACTATTATTATAACGTTATGCCCTTTTGTTTAAAAAACGCAGGCGCAACCTATCAGCGCATGATGAACAAGGTATTTCGAACAGAAATTATGGACATACTTGAAGTATACATGGACGACATGATCGTCAAATCTCATCAAGAGATGGATCACGCATCCCACTTACGAAAAGTGTTCGATCAAGCCCGGAAATGCAAAATGCGTTTCAATCCCAAGAAGTGCACGTTTGGGGTCCGAGCAGGGAAGTTCCTCGGATTCTATTTAACCGAACGAGGTATTGAAGCCAACCCTGACAAATTTCGGGCATTCACGAAACTTCCTACCCCTGATTCTAAGAAGTCCATACAATCGTTAAACAGGGTCCTCACTTCCCTCGCCTGGTTTGTGGCAAAATCCGCTCAGCACGCCCTCCCGTTTTACAAACTCCTCCGCAAAGAGGCTGCCTTTGAATGGACGGAGGAGTGCGAGCAGGCCTTGTCCCACTTGAAAAAAGCATTGTTTGAGCCCTCAGTCTTGTCCAGGGCCAACGAAGGGGATACACTTTACCTCTATCTCGCTGTAGCGAACGAGGCCGTAAGCGCAACCCTCGTCCGCGACCTACCCGAGGGGATGAAACCTATTTACTTTACAAGCAAGGCGTTGCACGGCCCTGAGCTTCGGTAACTCCAGGTAGAAAAGGTGGCCTTGGCCCTCCTTTTTGCAGCCAGAAGACTACGACATTATTTCTTAGCCCACACCATTATCGTGAGAACAGACCAACCCATAAGGCAATTACTCGGAAGGCTAGACATGGCCGGGCGAATGTTAAAATGGTCATTGGAACTGTCCGAGTTCGATATCAGATTTGAAGGGAGACAAGCTCTCAAGGCTCAAGCACTGGTCGACTTTGTGGAAAAAATCACTTTCACCGAGCAAGAGCCGAAATCTCCGTCCAAATGGACCCTTTTTGTAGACGGAGCATTCGGCCCGACGGGTAGTGGAGCTGGGATTATTCTGGAAAACAAGGAAGGAAACATCATCGAAGTATCTTTAACTTTGTCCTTCCCCACATCCAACAACCAGGCCGAGTATGAGGCCTTCCTGGCCAGCCTGCGACTCGCGACCGACCTGGAGGCAGAAGAAATCGTAATATGCACGGATTCCCTGTTGGTTGCCAACTAAGTCCGAGGAGATTTCCAGGCCAAAAACGACAATATGGCTGAATATTTGGCCCATGCCAGGGACAAGCTAAAACGATTCACATACATAGAGGTCAAACACGTCCCACGAGAGAATAATACCCGAGCTGATATCCTTTCCAAGTTGGCAAGCACTAAAAGAAAGGGAAACAATAAGTCCGTCATACAAGAAATGCTCCCCCAACCAAGCATCAGAAAATCTTCAACCCACCTTAACGTTAATCTCGTGGGCGACGCCAACTGCTGGATGACCCCAGTGTTTAACTACCTGACCAAGGATGAATTACCAGCAGACCTGAAAGCGGCCAGTACCGTGCGTCGAAGGTCATGCTCGTACACTTTAGTCGGTGGACGTATGTATCGCCAAGGTTTCTCCACGCCACTCCTCAGGTGCGTAGGGGAAGAGATTCCCACACGTACTAAGAGACGTCCATGAAGGAATCAACGCATAACACCCGGGCAGACGATCGTTAGCCCGAAAGATTCTCCGGGCAAAATACTTTTGGCCGACACTCCAGCACGACGCGAAAGAACACGTAAAAAGATGCGACAAATGCCAACGACATGGGGACGTGCACGTAGCACCCCCTACCGAGCTAAAATCGCTATCTTCCCCATGGCCATTCGCATGGTGGGGGATGGACATCTTAGGGCCTTTCGTCGTCGGATCCGGCCAAAGTAGATACCTCATTGTGGGCGTCGATTATTTCACCAAATGGATAGAGGCTGAGGCCTTAGCCAAGATTATTGCACTCAACATACTGCACTTCTTTAAGAGGAGCATTCTCGCTCAGTTCGGAGTGTCGCTCTCCATTGTAACAGATAACGAAACCCAATTCACCGATAGACATTTCAAGGAATTTGTTGCTTCGGTAGGAACAAAACAACATTTCGCTTCGGTTGAGCATCCCCAAACCAACAGACAAGCGGAAGCGGCAAATAGGGTAATCCTGAGAGGTCTAAAGCGACGACTGGACGAGCACAAGAAACACTGGGTCGAGGAGCTACACAACGTACTTTGGGCATATAGAACCACTCCCCACTCAATGACCGGTGAATCTCCATTCCGGTTGGCATATGGGACCGAAGTAGTAATTACTATAGAAATGCACGTCCGATCCAGACGAACAGAGTCCTCAATGGACCAGGACACCAACTCCGAAGCTCTAAGAGAAGAGCTTGATCTGGTCAAAGAAATCCGATCAGAAGCTGCTCTCCGAGAGGCCACTCTTAAACAGAAAATAGCAGCTCGACATGACTCTAAAGTCATAAGACGAGCATTCGAGGTGGGCAGTCTTGTTCTAAGAAGGAATCATAGAGATTCCCGCGAAGGAAAACTGACGCCAAATTGGGAGGGCCCATATCGTGTCCGGGAAAAGACCGAAAATGGGGCCTACTACTTAGAAAATCTTCACGGGGAAGAGCTCGCTCAACCGTGGAACGCCGAGAAGCTCAAACAGTATTACAGTTAATAGCAAAGTCACCTTGCTCGGCTACCAAATGAAGAGCAAAACAGGTCCGACTAAAACCTGCATGCCCAGGTACAAGCACATCAGCACAAATAATATGATTATCAGGGTCTTCTTCAAGAAGAAGAAGATGACTGTTGCACGGGCGGATACTCAACCGAGTCCGACGTCGCCTATGTACCACAACCAGGTAGAACCCCAGCTCGCGATGGGACGTT
Organism: Lathyrus aphaca; assembly: GCA_963966055.1. NCBI lineage: Eukaryota > Viridiplantae > Streptophyta > Magnoliopsida > Fabales > Fabaceae > Lathyrus > Lathyrus aphaca. The sequence goes on along the minus strand of OZ014523.1, from coordinate 56,741,524 downwards.
CAAGCCTCGGAGCCCGGGCCATTATCTTGACCTGGGCACCGATCAGGAGCCAGCCTCCAGCATCTGACCGGTCCCCCAAACCAACGGATTACTAACACATACCCCGTATTTGCCCAATTACATCTAACCCCCGTGACAATAACACGAGCATCAAACACTTAACAAAAAATAAATGTTTAAAGAAGGAAGTCCTCCGACGGACGCACAGTTACGAATACTTGTAAATAAGAACATTATAAAGTAACAAACGACCACCAAGGTCAAACTATTTTATCAAAAGGTTGCGACCCCGAAGGGCTGACTTGTTCAAGATTACATTCAAAGGGGACCGCGTCCCCGAGCAAAACAAAAACATGATAAATTACAAGTTACGGCATGCAAGCCAGACTAGTTCCCCCCCCCCCCTCTGGGGCATCAGGTTGACCTTCGCTCTGGGGCAGCTGCGTCTCAGGTTGCTCTGGATGAGCAATACCCCCGGGCTGAGAGTCTTCCACGACCAAGTCCGCAGGGACCACTATCTGGACGTTTTCAACTTTGTAAAGATAGTTGATACGGCCGGTATCCAGAGCCAGTTCGGGATGAAGGGCTTGTATCTGATCTACAACATTTTGGAAACTAAGCTCAGTCGACGAGTTCAGATCTTCCATATCCTGGTCAATCCGAGCAAGAAACTAGGCTCTGGTCACCAAATCCTTGGTATCAGCCTCTTCATCATCCTTCGGGAAAAAGGCGTCCTTCATCTTTTTGTTATGGTCCAAGGCCCTCCTTTTGTCGACCTCCAGCTTGTCAATGATGTTCCCCCGCTCAGTCAACTCCCTAGCAGAGGCAGCAACTTCCTCAGAGGCCTTGGTCAGCTTTCCTTCAGCAGCAGCCAGGAGCTATTTCAACTTTATCACCTCCCTTTCCTGCCCGGTTTTTCCCTCGGCCGTCAACCAAACCATGGATAATACCCGCATGACCGCACTCGCGTCCTGTGCTAGAGATAAACACCGGGCAGGGTGATCCATTCCCTCGACAAACAAAGAGTCCGCCCGATCGACCTCCATGATTGTCCCTTCGAAGAAGTTCCGCTTCACAAAGCAGGGCGGCAACACGTACTTCGGTTTGGGAGGAGCGTTGACCGTAAATCCACGGTCGATGTAGATTTGTGCATCTTCATATGCGAGCCAGTGGACGCACTGGGAGACCCTTGGACCAGGGGGCCCGGCCCTGAGCCGCTCGTTTCGGTCAGCTTGGTTTGAACAACCCTCGACCTCTTTTTTTTGGTTTTGGCGCAGTCATTCCTGGATTTTATCTAGAGGATTCGCCATAGAGCCTGCAAAGAAAAGAGACCAAATTAGTCACGAACGTCAAGATTATTGAAATAGAATAACAAACAGAAATGAAAGCAAATACCAAAGAACTCGGACACTTCTTGCCCGGTGTTACACGCAAGGAGATCTGTGACGTCCTTCAAGGGACGCTCCACAACCTCTCCCCCGTCCTGGTCCAGCATTACCTTACCCTCCCCATCCAGCATAGGGGTCGGAGTAAAAGAGGCCACCAGCTTCTGAAACTCCTTGAAGCTAGCTGCATCATCCTCGTTCAGGAAATCCCCTACTTGGACGAACTCACTAACCGGGCACCTGTAATGTGAGTAATTCCATGAGAAGGGAAACAACCAAAGCCTCCTGGGAATCACCTGCCCTTGATCGTCCAGTCTGGGCTCGTCATTTTCATCAGTATCTACCCCCATAAAACTCAGCGCTCTCACGACTTCCTCGCTCGCCGGCTTTACCGAAAAGTAGTCGGTCTTGAAAGCCCGAATAGATTCCGAGTGAGCCTTGAATATCTTGGTCCGCTGCTTGAAGGAAATAAAACCCTTTCTATCGGTTCCCCGTCCTACCTGGCGCTGTAGCGAGAAGAGTCGGAAGAACAGAGGAAGCGTGGCCCCTACGCCCTGATGAGCGCACGTCATCTCGAACGCTTTTAGGAATGCGTAAAAGTTGGGGTGCAGTTGAGACGGTGCTACACCCAAATGCCCGAGCACGGCACAAACCAGATCACTAAAGGGAAATGTTACCCCTAGAGTTGAGGTCGAGTACTCATACATTGAGAACTTTCGGCCGCCAAAATCTGAAAATATTCGATCATCATCCCCCGGGCAGGTGAGGACCCAATCCTCAGGATCACCAACAATGGGCAAAGGCTTCGCACGGGGTCTTGAAAAGGACGACACCTTGTCAAGCAGGTCCTCCACTACCCATTCCTCGGGCGCGATTTTTTTGTCCTCACCCTGAGGAGTACAAACTGTTTCTCCAGAGTCTGGGGCCACATCCTCCTTTGTGGTCGCATCAGATTCATCCGACGAGCTTCCAGAGTCAGAAGAGATTGATGCCGTGGAGCCAGAATCTTCCGAGGACACCTCCTCCGAGGAAATCTCGAGCGGGTCGATAAGTGCAGTTTCACCTGAAAAGCAGAGGAAAGGCGCCAGTGAATTCGATTAGAATATCAAATCCACCCTTCCACGGCTCAACAAGTGAAAGGGCGCGTACCGACCCAGGAGTAAGATCCCGGGCCATAGCCTTTGGTTAACCATCGCTCAAGGCGATGACCAGCGCCCGACGACAGCGATGGTATGATCAAATCTTAGCTGCTTATCAGGTCCCGGATCAAGGTCGACCGGGACCATCGTCGACCACGAATTAGGGTTTGCAGTCGACGAACAACGACAACAGAAGGCCTATAATCTACTTATTCGAGTCTAAACTACCGGAAAATCTATCCTAAACCGCATGCATTGCTAAGATATCAAACCTATGGCTAAGAAAGACGCGAAAATATCCGTACCTTGAGCTTGAGAGTCCATTAAAGAAGAAGTTGGCTTGAAAATGTGGTGGTCGGTAGGTAAAGGCGGTGGTCGGCGGCTGAGAACTGTGTCTGAGCTACGAGCAATACGACAGAGAGGAAGACGAAGCAAAAAAGCATACAAAATACTTTGGGTTCCTATTTATAGGGAAGGGAGCACGTGCAGAAACACGTGACCCCTATCCCTAGGAAATGATTACCTACACTCTAGCCTCTAGGCTAGCCGTCAGAACATTGAATGGGCGCGAATTCCCAAACACGCCAACTTTTCGTTTCATCTCCCTCCTTCGTCGAGCAACCGAATAATTACCACCTGGCGTGGGTCATCAAACGATCATTCTCTAGTCAACGCACGAAAAGCACCGGACATAATGCATACGCCTTAGACAAAAAACCATCACTAAGTCATCGCTCCTCCCCAGAAGCAACGACTTGGGGGGCTCCTGTTCCGGGCAAGCCCAACTTCAAGATTTGGGCCAGACAAATTGGCAACCTAGCACGCTCGTAGTCGAGCACTACGCTGAGGGGAACGGTCCTTGTCGACCAAAGTTGCGTCAAACAGAATAAAATCCCCTAACGGATAGTTTTGATTGTTGCCTATTCGTGTGAATTCCATGATCCGCGCCAAACGGTTTGAACCAATAACCATCCACCAACGACAGTATATCAACCCTCTCAGATGAGAGGGCCAGGTATTCAATTCTCTCACCTTAATTCTCGTACTTGCACGCTCTTTGCTCAGTCTCTTACTTTTGCATCAGAGTGCCATGCAGGTACACCCCCCCTCCTCTCCTTATCAACCGTCCTTCAACAACGCTCGACGCCAGCCATATCGGATCCTGATCTCCAGGTACGATCACTTTCAATATGAAACGAGGGAAGGTAATGATGGAAGTAAATGCAAAAATTTATCTCTAAATTAGATTCTACAAAACTTTTTGAAATACTAGTTTTGGTCAAAAAATTGTAGTATATTATACACAATTTTATACTAGTTTCGCTTAATAAAACAAATTAATTGGAGGATTGTTCGAAATGCTACGAAACTTTTCAGATCCTTTCTATATGTTACGAGGGAATGTTAAGAGGGAAGTCCATGAAATAAATTATCTCAAAATTAGATTCTACTAATCTTTTTGAAATGCTAGTTTCGGTCAAAAAAATTAGTATATTATACACAATTTTATACTTGTTTCGGCCAAAAAATCAAATTAAATTGAGGAATGTTCGAAATGCTACGAAACATTTCTGATCCTTTCTATATGTTACGGGGGAAGGTTAAGATGGAATTCCATGCAAAAAATCATCTTAAAATTAGATTCTATGAAACTTTTTGAAATGCTAGTTTCGGTCAAAAAATCGTAGTATATTATACACAATTTTATACTAGTTTCGGTCAAAAAATCAAATTAAATCGAGGATTGTTCGAAATGCTACGAAACATTTCAGATCCTTTATATATGTTAAGAGGGAAGTCCATGTGAAAAATAATCTCAAAATTAGATTTTATGAAACTTTTTGAAATTCTAGTTTCGGTCAAAACAATTGTAGTATATTATACACAATTTTATACTAGTTTCGGCCAAAAAATTAAATTAAATCGAGGATTGTTCGAAATGCTACGTAACATTTCAGATCCTTTCTATATGTTATGGGGGAAGGTTCCATGGAATTCCATGCAAAAAACATCTAAAAATTAGATTCTATGAAACTTTTTGAAATACTAGTTTCGGTAAAAAAATTGTAGTATATTATACACAATTTTATACTAGTTTCGACCAAAAAATCAAATTAAATCGAGGAATGTTTCAAAATGCTATGAAACTTTTCAGATCCTTTCCATATGTTACGAGGGAAGGTTATGATGGAAGTTCATGTAAAAAATTATCTCAAAATTAGATTCTATGAATCTTTTTGAAATGCTAGTTTCGGTCAAAAATTGTAGTATATTTTACACAATTTTATACTAGTTTCGGTCAAAAAATAAAATTAAATCGAGGAGTGTTCGAAATTCTACGAAACTTTTCAGATCCTTTCTATATGTTACGAGGGAAAGTTATGATGGAAGTAAATGTAAAAATTTATCTCTAAATTAGATTCTACGAAACTTTTTGAAATGCTAGTTTAAGTCAAAAAAGTGTAGTATATTATACACAATTTTATACTAGTTTCGCTCAATAAAATAAATTAAATCGAGGATTGTTTGAAATGCAATGAAACTTTTCAAATCCTTTCTCTATGTTACGAGGGAAGGTTATGATGGAAGTAAATGCAAAAAATTTATCTCAAAATTAGATTCAACGAAACTTTTTGAAATGCTAGGTTAGGTCAGAAAATCGTAGTATATTATACACAATTTTATACTAGTTTCGCTCAATAAAACAAATTAAATCGAGGATTGTTTGAAATGCTACGAAACTTGTCAAATCCTTTCTATATGTTATGAGGGAATGTTAAGAGGGAAGTCCATGCAAAAAATTATATCAAATTAGATTCTATGAAACTTTTTGAAATACTAATTTATTCAAAAAGTTGTAGTATATTATACATAATTTTATACTAGATTCGGCCAAAAAATCAAATTAAATCTAGGATTGTTCAAAATGCTACGAAACGTTTTAGATCCTTTCAATATGTAACGAGGGAAGGTAATGAGGGAAGTTAATGCCAAAAATAATATCAAAATTAGATTCTATGAAACTTTTTGAAATACTAGTTTTGGTCAAAAAATTGTAGTATATTGTAACACCCCAAAATTTGCCCTCTTATTTATCATCAACCTCGAGCGATTCACGCTTCATTCTTGCATCATTCCGCATATCATCGCATCGCATTTGAAAAAATAAATAAGTCATTCATCGTCCTTTGCATGAGGTGTGTGGTCGATCGAGGCTTGGCAAACATTGGAGTTCGAGAGAAAATGATGTACCAAAAATAATCCACACCACTTTCAAGCTAACCCATTAAAAAGGAAGAATTCACCACTTTCCTCCCCTTTTCTTTCCGCTTTTCCTTCCACTTTCTTTCCACACTTCCTTTCATTCTTTCCATCTCATTTTTCCACTTCAATTCCACTCCATTTCCCTTGGAAACTTCCACCACCTTCCACCATCTTCTAGAGTGTTCCAAGGAATATTCCAAGGAATATTCCCTTTTCCAACCCTAACCCTAACTAACTTCCAAACCTAATTTTGGATCCCAAACCTAATTTTTGGGCCCCAAACCCAAACCTAGCTCCTAGCCTAGTCTCTATTTAAGCCATTTTCATCCAAACCAAAAGGGTTCCCACAATTCCAAATTTTTCACTTCTTCCATAATCACTTTTTCTCTCTCACTTTTCCTCCATTTTCCCTCCTTTCACCAAAGCTTCTTTGAATAAGCTCTTCAAGTTTCACATTGAAACTTGAAGATCTTGAAGCTTAAGCCTCCAACCTCCATTAATTGTGGATCGTAGAAGAAGAAGCTAGTGATTTTGTTGAAGATTTCGGCTTATCGGAAGTGTGCAAAGGTTCAAGCATCAAGAACGCATTTATTTTGCGGTTTCTCGGTTTTCACGGTTTTCTCTTCGATCAAGCTCCGATTTTTGCAACAATTACCGAAGCACTCCTCCGCTTCGTAGGTTGGTGATCTTAATCACTTCTTCTTTAAGTTATTCTCTTCATCTCGCCACTTTTGGCATTCTTTAAGTGCTTTTCGCTTTGCTTGAATTAATTCCGTTCGATTATGTGTTGTTGCATTTTTGTGATTTTTGTTGAATTCGTATTTTTAAGGTGTTAATAGATATAGGTGCTAGCATGTGTAAATAAGCTCCGATTAAGTAGAAATTAGTGTTAGCATGTTCCTAGGAAGGTTAGGGATCCTAAGAAGTGAGTTTGTGGCCAAAAGCACTTATTTCAAAGTTTTTTTCACTTTCTGTTCAGTGTTAACCGGTTAACGCATGGGGTTAACCGGTTAACACGTGCGTTTTGCCACAAATTACTTCTGTTTTAGGTCCGTTAACCGGTTAACCCATATGGTTAACCGGTTAACGCTGTCGAATTTTGGATTCTTAGCTTATTTGAGAGCTCATTCCTAATTTCTAGTGCCTTTAATGTTCATACATGTTTAGGTAGTGATTTTAGGGAAGTTTTTAGTCCATTTCCAGTAGCTAGTTCCCCCATTTCGAGTCGTTTCGACACGATTCCGTTCATGTTGCGTTTTAGGCATTTTTTTGTGTTCTTTGTGCATATCTTGGTTTCTTGCATGTTGTTACCATGTTTGTGCATTATTTGACACATAATAATCATGTTGCATTCTGTTTTATATGTTGGCATTGCATTAAATCATTTTTGCATTATGTTGATGTATGTTGCATTTTGCATAATCATATATATGTGCATTTGGTGGAATTTGTTGCATGTTTGATCATAGCATTTTATCCATTCAATTCTGAATTTCGCATTGAGTTTAGTATGTTTGTTGAGCTATCATATTGCATGTTCATAATCAATAATCACCATGTTCAAGTGCCATGTTCATATGCATGTTTAGGTGTTACTTTGTGCATTTATTTGTTGCATAATTAACCATGTGGTGTATTCTTGCATAATCATAAAAAATGTTCATGTTCTTCCATTTAGGTATGTTGATCCATGTTAAAATGCATGTTCATGTGGAAAGTAATGCATGTTTTATTGAGTTTGTGTATAAAAAATGAAAATAATCAATTCTGAATTTTGCATTTCATAGCTGTTTTTGTATATAGCTGCTGTAAAATTTGTTTGTTGTGTGCATGATGTATTTGACTTTTTACACCTACTTTTTCATGTTGCATGCTGGCTGTAAAAAGCTGGTGGGTGTTAGGCTTAGTTTCATAGCTATTTGTGTATTAGGGGCTGTAATAGGTGCTGTATTTTTGTCCTAGCTTTTTCTAGTTCCTTTAGGATTAAAATAGAGTCTAGTTTAGGTCTAAGGTGCCTTAGGATTTAATTAGGATTTAATTAATGTGTGTTTGCCTTATTCTTTTTAATAAAAATGTGCATTAACACTTGTTTTGTAGTGGGGAAGATTGAGGTAAGTTTACTCCACTTTATCCTTTATTTTTTATGCATTTCTTTTAGGCCTTTTAATTCATTTTTCCTTCCATATTTGTGATTGGTAGGATTCCCCATTGTTAGGACCAACTTATCTTCCTTAGGAAGTAAGTTGCATCCTTTTTCCTTTTTTTCTTTTCCTTTTTCCATTAGGAATAGAAAACCTCACTAACCACTAGGATCACTTTGTAAATACATAATATATTAGGATTGAGTCTTAGTCCCTTAGATTTTTCCTTTTATCAACTTGAGTCATTCTCTTTCTCATCTCAAAAGAAAAGCAATAAAACACTTAATAAAAACCGAACAATCTTGTACGACACGAGACTTTGTTGCGGAGTGTTTATACGCGTCCTGTTTCGGGGCGAGGTGTAAATACTTCCCGCGATGGATAGGTCTTAGTACAAGACCGTTCACAAACAAATTCAAAACATTTCTTCTAAAAAACAACAAACCAAGAAGTCACGTCTTCTTTCTCATCTCATACTCTTCATGACTTGTCTCGACAGTTCAAACAGCGATACGGTAAACACCCTCGTGTCAGAGCCGGTAACACCTGAGCTAGAGCTATGGCAACGTCATCCTAAAAACCACAAACGAATGTAAGCCTAGGTTAGGCGAACTACGTCGACTCTGATCCTCATTATCCCGATGAGGTACGTAGGCAGCGGGGTAGGGCCCGTTCGAGCACATTCTTTATTTTCCCTACATTTCCCCCTTTCTTTTCATTCTCATTTCAATTCATTTCTCATTTTCCATTCCCTTTATTCCAGTAGCGGTTTTATTCAGCAGCATTCGTATTTTCTCACCCTTTGAAACAAAATAAGCAAGCGTGGATCCCGTCGGGTACGACGGACGATCTGGGGTGCTAATACCTTCCCAGGTCGTAACCGACTCCCGAACCCCGATCTTTGGTTCGCAAGGCCTCGTCCTTTTCCTTCTTCCTCAGGTTTGTGCAACATTACCTTTCCCATTCATTCGGGATAAAAATGTCTGGCTGGCGACTCTACCTTTCCGCGCCACTTTCGCGTTTGTACTAGGATGAAAATCCCGGGAGCGACAGCTGGCGACTCTGCTGGGGACCCAAACCGATTCTTCCGGTTTCCCTTGTAGAGTCAATCCTAGCGCCTGTTTGGTTTTGTTTCTTTGGGTGTTTATCTGTTTGATGCTGAGTGCTTTAGTTTAGCTTTACTGTTTTTATTTACAGTTTTATTTACAGCTTTACTTTATCGCATTTATTTACCGCTTCCAGTATTTTATTTTCCATGCATCATATTATACTGGACTGTCTGGCTGTGCTGGTTTTCATTTTTTCTGTGGGTGGGAGTTACTGTGAGATAAGCCAAATACCCGGCTTGAGTGCACCATAGGATTAGCGTGGACAGACATTGTACTCTTATGGTATCTCACCATGATGGGTGGCGATGTGTTCCACACCCAGATTGCGACCGTCTTGGAACTATTCTGTGTGGGGATTACCTCACTTCAGGGTACGACCTTGATAGTTATGTGCATCTGGTGACCGATCATTGAGAACCTTAATGGAAACACCCCTCTCCAGTGATGACAGTGGCAGACCACATTTGTTGGCAAACCCACTCGCATCCGAGGGTCCATTGGGAACTCGCATAGGATGGCCTGGTTCTCTCATAGGAATTCAGTTAAAGCAAACTGTTCGTATGACGATAGTATTGTACCCTTCGGGATGAATGTACTATTGTTTCTCGATTCAGTGCTTGAAGCTGGAGACTTATGAGGGATGCTTGTTTTTCCGGACTCAACTGAGACCTCCCTGAGTAGTACATAATGCCAAACCGATTCCCTGATCTGGTCATGAGCCATTTCTCGGAGATGGTGAACGTATTATTGCTATTCGGCTTTGAGAGTCCGTGATGTTGACCCGAGTAGCAATACCCGTGAGATTAGGAGGGGTTTACAGGTTTGCAGGAACCTTGGTACCTTCAGCATACCCACTTTGCCTTTGATTCAGTTTTGTAATCTGGATTTCTGTTCTTAAGTTATGGACCCCGGATCAGAGGGATGATTATTGTGATATCTGGATTTTGAGACCATGCACCGACACCAACATCAGATCATTGATCACATACCAGTGCATTGCATCACATCATCCGCATACTTGCATTCCTAACGCATGTTTATTCATTTACAGGGCTGCATATTACATCCGTGATTCCGGTTGTGGGTATTGATCTATGAGCATGGAACCCAAGAAGTGTTATTTACAACAAAAGAGCTCCTGTCTTCATCAAACTCACAAAACTGGAATCAGGGGATGGGATGCCCTAAAAATGAATCAACATGCCATAGCATTCATTTCCTGCATACCATATTCTTGTATTTTTGCAGGTTACCCAGGGTTTCTAACTTATTTGATCGTAGGCAATATAGCTGGTCAACGCATTCACCGATATCCGACCAAAAGAAACCGAGTAAGGATGGCTGATCGAGTGCAGACCGATCTCAATGAGTTCCGACAGAGGATGGATCAGTTCATGGAAATGATGACTGGCATGGCCCAGAACCAGGAGCGTCTCCGGTTGATGGTTGAGCAACCTCATGGGAATGTTAATACGGGAACACCAGCTGAGAACGTGGATGCTAACGCTGCCCGTAACGGAGAGCCTCATCCAAATAGGACCGCAACACGTAATGCAGGTTTAGAAGACAATCAAGAGGACCAGTTCACTCTACTGGATGCTGATATGGGTAACATGAATGAGATCAACAATCGCAGGTATGAAGAGCTATCAGAGAAGATCAAGGCCATGGAATGTCAGAATTCCTTGGGTATCGATGTAACCAGTCTCGGGTTAGTGCCAGGAGTCAGAATCCCTCCAAAGTTCAAGGCACCATCGTTTGACAAGTACAACGGCAGCACGTGTCCTAGGACTCACATTCATGCGTACTTCGGAAAAATCTCGGCTCATACTGATGACGAGAAACTTTGGATGCATTTCTTCCAAGACAGTTTATCTGGAGCTTCGTTGAGCTGGTACATGAAGCTGAGTCGGGTCTCTATTCGAAGTTGGAAAGATTTAGCAGAGGCATTCCTCAAGCAGTATCAATACAATATTGATATGGCTCCGAATCGCACTCAGTTGCAGAACTTGTCTCAAGGACCTAAAGAGAGTTTTAAGCAGTATGCCCAGAGGTGGCGTGAGCTGGCCGCACAGGTTCAACCTCCCTTGCTGGATCGGGAGATGGCAGACATGTTTATGGGCACCTTGCAAGGTGTTTACTTGGATCGTCTGGCCGCCTGCCCGTCCATTGGTTTTTCTGATATCGTCATTGCTGGAGAAAGGATAGAGAATTTTCTGAAAATGGGAAAGATCCAGGATGCAAGCAGTGCTAGTTCTTCTGGTGTGAGAAAACCTTTTGGCAATGGCCAAAGAAGAAGAGAAGGCGAGACGAATGTTGTGTATAGGGGCCGAGACAGAAATTATTCTCAAGGTTACTACCAAACGGCTGCAGTGACTATTACTCCACAGGTTCAACAACCACGACCACAGGGTCAGCAACAACAGGTACTGAGACCGTTTCAAGAAAGAGCAAGAGCGAGAAATCGCAGACTCGACCCCGTCCCATGCCCGTATGCTGTATTGCTCCCAGAGCTGCTGAAGTTGAACCTGGTCGAGCTTCGTACCATGAGACCTCCCGCTCCTGACAATCTACCTCCGAATTTTGATGCTAACGCCAGGTGCGAATTCCATTCAGGTGCCCAGGGGCACAGTATTGAGAAATGTTGGGCCTTTCAGAACAAGGTACAGGACCTAGTTGACTCCAAGGCGATCAATTTCGCTCCTCTCCCCAATGTACTTCATAATCCGATGCCTAGTCATAATGGAACTGGTGTCACGGTCGTTCTACCAGATGGTTCACGTTAAGCTGAAGTCTTCAAGCTGACCACCCAGGACACCAGGGTATTCATGAAGCAAATAAAGCCAGCAGTATTCAAATACTCTCAGTGATGGCATTTATGTGATTGCCTTTCTTCATTGTTCGTTTTTCATCCCTATTGAGGGGAACTACGTCGCTCTGATTCTTCATTGGTCATCAGTCAATGGAGATACGTAGGCAGAAGATCGTCAGGTCTTTCCGAGCAAACTTTTGGGGCAACTTTACTCCCCAGCTTCACTCTTTCCTCCAGATGTCTCGCGTCAAAGTCAGTACAGCTAGAAGAGGAAGTGTTACTGCCATGGTTGAGCATGCAACTGCAAATTGAAGATCACAAGTCTGTGAAAAGAGCTATTGATCGTCGAAAGTATCCAAGACTGACAGGTCCAGACGGAGCCAAGCCTCCTCAACTATGGCAATATTCAGTTTCTGTACTACATTTCCATTTGTAGTTTCTTTTATGTGTTAAACATTTGTCAATGTATGAAATTTGTTTGCTTTTGAATGTTAGAAATAATAAAACTCACATGTTTTTCTTGAAGTAAATTCATTTGCATTCCCTTATAATTTTGCATATGTATATCGCAATACCAATTGTCGTGCTTAAATTCTATGAGGGAGGATGACGAAACAAAAATGCAATATCTCTGAATTGTGTGCTCTCAAGTAAGACCCTGTTGACGATGTACAGGCATTGTTTCAAATCCTAGACATTGGAGATATAAGGGAGATAGACCCTCGCTAACCCCTTGAGCCTTGAAGTAGGAGTTTCTTTTCACACAAAAAAAAAGAAAAAAAAAGAGAACCCTCACATGTAACCCAGGGGCAGGGTAGACGTCAGCTAGTCAGACCAAGCATTCAGACTTTCCTAAAGAAGTGTATTTGAAGATCCGTTGCATCCTAATATGCTAATCAAGAGGTCCAAAGACCCGAAACCACAATGGTTATCCAAGTCAAAAGGTCCAAAGATTGACAACCACAATGGTTATCCTTCGCCGACCCCAAAATGAGGCAGTCACAACCCTCGTGAAGCAATCAAGACAAGCAATGTCACGCGACTTGTTCACAATGCAAAAAAAAAAAAAGAGAAAAAAAAGAAGAAAAAAAGGCCCGCTAAGTCGAAACTTGAAAACAAGCGACTTAGGAAAAAGTTAGGGCATCCCGCTGGACTTCACAATCGAAGATTCACAAGAATCAGTCCAGGCAAAAGTTAGGGATAAGCAAAATAACGCAAAAACGAAAGACCGAAAGGATCACCAAGAAAGATCCTCAAATAAGAACAAAGTCGTGTGGCATAAACACAAAAGATAGAGGAGTGACTGACTCTCAATAATAACCTGATTGGTGCTTGAACGGATAGCAGCAATGGTTCCTCAATCAACACGAAACCCTTATGAAAGGTGAATGCTTGTGAAAACTAGCTGAACATAGGAATGGAGAACATCACGAAGAGCGGGTGGGCACAAATAAACTTTGAGCCTATATCCTTTGTTTCTACAACCGTGAACCAGGCCACGATACAACCCTTAAAAGTCCTAACTGAAACAGGGTTAAATTGAGAGCGTACTAGCAAGAGACCGCGTTCCTGACTCCTATGAGTTGTGCTAAAAGACGTTTGTTGGTATTGCATGTACATACTTTCATTCAAATAAAGGTCGTATTTTAACCAGTGATTTGCTCACAAAGGTTAACGATCCGTTTTCAAAATTTCAAGATTAACATGTTTGTTGAATTAGGATTTTCATTCTAAGAATAAACATTTTCTCACTTGCATACATTTGTTGAGCATCATAAATGGTTCACATACGGAAATTCAATCCAGAAGCTCAAGCTTGCCAGGTTGAGGAGTCTAAAACTTCTGAAAGACTGTCACGTCAAGGTGCACTTATCCGAATAAAGCTTCATTGAGTAGAGATTTCCCCAGTTAGTCATGGTAAGAGCCAGCTAATCTGGGGCAGTTATGTTGAGCAATCCCTTCAAATTTCAGCTAATCTGGGGCAAGCACCTCGAGATTCAAATCTCTCCAAGAGCGAAGATTAGTCAGTCACGAGCAAAACTATTCAAGTACTCATCCTGGGGCAGGCCACCCCAATAGTACGAGAATTCATTCTTTCCCGAAGACAGACGATCAGAAGCATTTACCCGGAGTCTAGAATACCGTGGTTACTTGTCAAGTCAACTATCTCGTTCAACACTTCTGACAGATACAAACTCATCTGCATTGACAATGGTTACTTCCTCAGCAAGGTTGTTACACTGAATCATGTAGTCGTTATGATACCTAAGAGTTTAAAGACGCCAAGTCTTTTGTAAAATCCTCTTAAGGTAAAATCCATACAGAAGCAACTGATCCCCAGCACGAGACAATTTGAAATCTTTCCTCCTCAGCAGGACGTGTCTCGGTGTTGTCATCACCAACAGGCAAGTAAAATCTATCCTCACTAAAGTCAGAAGTTTTTCCTTCAGAAGGTTTCCTTGATCTCGGTTCCTCAACAGGTCTAAGGCAATTCCTATTCCCCTAGAAGATTTCAGATAAATCATTCTCCTCCCCAGCAGATCCATAAGAGTGGATATTCCTCAATAGTCCGAGTATCCCCGGGCACGGCCCTCAAATCTAAAAGTCCAATTTATTTTTGGCAAAGGTGATAATTCGGGACAGATGAATTATTCACGCTCCTCTCCAACAGAGATGTCATCCCCACAGGGCTACTTGATATTGAATTCGCGATCATTGTGTTTCCCCACAGAGTCAACAGAGACTTATCACTTCCGCGTCAGGAATTTCTTTTACAGTCACCAGTTCATCAACAATACTCAAGACATAATATCCCCAGTGTCATGGGGCAATATACCATGCAATTCCATATGCAAAGTCCAGCCGCAGACTGGCCAAAGTCCATCTTCGGGTGGCAAATTTCAAAGTCCAGCCGCAGACTGGCCAAAGTCCATCTTCGGGTGGCAAATTTCAAAGTCCAGCCGCAGACTGGCCAAAGTCCATCTTCGGGTGGCAAATTTCAAAGTCCAGCCGCAGACTGGCCAAAGTCCATCTTCGGGTGGCAAGCTTCAAAAGTCCACCCGCAGTGTGGCAAATCTTTAAAGTCTCCCGTAGTGAGCAAAAGTCTCCCGTAGTGAGCAAAAGTCTCCCGTAGTGAGCAAAAGTCCAGCCGTAGACTGGCCAAAGTCCATCTTCGGGTGGCAAATCTCAAAAGTCCCCCGCAGTGGGCAAAAGTCTCCCGTAGTGAGCAAAAGTCTCCCGTAGTGAGTAAAAGTCTCCCGTAGTGAGCAAAAGTCTCCCGTAGTGAGTAAAAGTCTCCCGTAGTGAGCAAAAGTCCAGCCGTAGACTGGCCAAAGTCCATCTTCGGGTGGCAAATCTCAAAAGTCTCCCGTAGTGAGCAAAAGTCTCCCGTAGTGAGCAAAAGTCTCCCGTAGTGAGCAAAAGTCCAGCCGCAGACTGGCCAAAGTCCATCTTCGGGTGGCAAATCTCTAAAGTCCCCCGCAGTGGGCAAAAGTCTCCCGTAGTGAGCAAAAGTCTCCCGTAGTGAGCAAAAGTCTCCCGTAGTGAGCAAAAGTCCAGCCGTAGACTGGCCAAAGTCCATCTTCGGGTGGCAAATCTCAAAAGTCCCCCGCAGTGGGCAAAAGTCTCCCGTAGTGAGCAAAAGTCTCCCGTAGTGAGTAAAAGTCTCCCGTAGTGAGCAAAAGTCCAGCCGCAGACTGGCCAAAGTCCATCTTCGGGTGGCAAATTTCAAAAGTCTCCCGTAGTGAGCAAAAGTCCAGCCGTAGACTGGCCAAAGTCCATCTTCGGGTGGCAAATCTCAAAAGTCCCCCGCAGTGGGCAAAAGTCTCCCGTAGTGAGCAAAAGTCTCCCGTAGTGAGTAAAAGTCTCCCGAAGTGAGCAGAAGTCCAGCCGTAGACTGGCCAAAGTCCATCTTCGGGTGGCAAATCTCAAAGGTCTCCCGTAGTGAGCAAAAGTCCATCCTCAGGGTGGCATCATATCCAAAGTCCACCCGCAGTGTGGCAACGTATTTTGAAGTCCAACCGCAGATTGGCGAAAGTCCATCCTCAGGGTGGCGTCATATCCAAAGTCCACCCGCAGTGTGGCAACGTATTTTGAAGTCCAACCGCAGATTGGCGAAAGTCCACCCGCAGCGTGGCAGGTTTCAGAAGTCCACCCGCAGTGTGGCAAACCTTCAAAGTCCACCCGCAGTGTGGCAAGTTATTCAGCAATCCACCCGCAGTGTGGTAAAGTATCTGAAGTCCAACCGCAGATTGGCAAAAGTCCATCCGCAGCGTGGCAATTTCCAAAGTCCACCCGCAGCGTGGCAATCTCAAAAGTCCACCCGCAGAGTGGCAATGTATTTTGAAGCCCACCCACAGTGTGGTAAGCCAGTAGCCTTCTGGCATCACTCAAAAGGCATCCCCCGTTCATGATTCTCACCATTATAATTATATCCAAGCGGAGTTTGTTTGGTTGAGCTTATTTCTCTGTTCTTCCAGTGCGAGTGCAAATTTTCGGGTTGTTTTAGTATTCAATCCCTGCATACTTCGAACGTCTGAAAGCAGCTGCTGTCATCCATTCAAGTCTACAATGATTGAATAGGGGCAACTGTAACACCCCAAAATTTGCCCTCTTATTTATCATCAACCTCGAGCGATTCACGCTTCATTCTTGCATCATTCCGCATATCATCGCATCGCATTTGAAAAAATAAATAAGTCATTCATCGTCCTTTGCATGAGGTGTGTGGTCGATCGAGGCTTGGCAAACATTGGAGTTCGAGAGAAAATGATGTACCAAAAATAATCCACACCACTTTCAAGCTAACCCATTAAAAAGGAAGAATTCACCACTTTCCTCCCCTTTTCTTTCCGCTTTTCCTTCCACTTTCTTTCCACACTTCCTTTCATTCTTTCCATCTCATTTTTCCACTTCAATTCCACTCCATTTCCCTTGGAAACTTCCACCACCTTCCACCATCTTCTAGAGTGTTCCAAGGAATATTCCAAGGAATATTCCAAGGAATATTCCCTTTTCCAACCCTAACCCTAACTAACTTCCAAACCTAATTTTGGATCCCAAACCTAATTTTTGGGCCCCAAACCCAAACCTAGCTCCTAGCCTAGTCTCTATTTAAGCCATTTTCATCCAAACCAAAAGGGTTCCCACAATTCCAAATTTTTCACTTCTTCCATAATCACTTTTTCTCTCTCACTTTTCCTCCATTTTCCCTCCTTTCACCAAAGCTTCTTTGAATAAGCTCTTCAAGTTTCACATTGAAACTTGAAGATCTTGAAGCTTAAGCCTCCAACCTCCATTAATTGTGGATCGTAGAAGAAGAAGCTAGTGATTTTGTTGAAGATTTCGGCTTATCGGAAGTGTGCAAAGGTTCAAGCATCAAGAACGCATTTATTTTGCGGTTTCTCGGTTTTCACGGTTTTCTCTTCGATCAAGCTCCGATTTTTGCAACAATTACCGAAGCACTCCTCCGCTTCGTAGGTTGGTGATCTTAATCACTTCTTCTTTAAGTTATTCTCTTCATCTCGCCACTTTTGGCATTCTTTAAGTGCTTTTCGCTTTGCTTGAATTAATTCCGTTCGATTATGTGTTGTTGCATTTTTGTGATTTTTGTTGAATTCGTATTTTTAAGGTGTTAATAGATATAGGTGCTAGCATGTGTAAATAAGCTCCGATTAAGTAGAAATTAGTGTTAGCATGTTCCTAGGAAGGTTAGGGATCCTAAGAAGTGAGTTTGTGGCCAAAAGCACTTATTTCAAAGTTTTTTTCACTTTCTGTTCAGTGTTAACCGGTTAACGCATGGGGTTAACCGGTTAACACGTGCGTTTTGCCACAAATTACTTCTGTTTTAGGTCCGTTAACCGGTTAACCCATATGGTTAACCGGTTAACGTTGTCGAATTTTGGATTCTTAGCTTATTTGAGAGCTCATTCCTAATTTCTAGTGCCTTTAATGTTCATACATGTTTAGGTAGTGATTTTAGGGAAGTTTTTAGTCCATTTCCAGTAGCTAGTTCCCCCATTTCGAGTCGTTTCGACACGATTCCGTTCATGTTGCGTTTTAGGCATTTTTTTGTGTTCTTTGTGCATATCTTGGTTTCTTGCATGTTGTTACCATGTTTGTGCATTATTTGACACATAATAATCATGTTGCATTCTGTTTTATATGTTGGCATTGCATTAAATCATTTTTGCATTATGTTGATGTATGTTGCATTTTGCATAATCATATATATGTGCATTTGGTGGAATTTGTTGCATGTTTGATCATAGCATTTTATCCATTCAATTCTGAATTTCGCATTGAGTTTAGTATGTTTGTTGAGCTATCATATTGCATGTTCATAATCAATAATCACCATGTTCAAGTGCCATGTTCATATGCATGTTTAGGTGTTACTTTGTGCATTTATTTGTTGCATAATTAACCATGTGGTATATTCTTGCATAATCATAAAAAATGTTCATGTTCTTCCATTTAGGTATGTTGATCCATGTTAAAATGCATGTTCATGTGGAAAGTAATGCATGTTTTATTGAGTTTGTGTATAAAAAATGAAAATAATCAATTCTGAATTTTGCATTTCATAGCTGTTTTTGTATATAGCTGCTGTAAAATTTGTTTGTTGTGTGCATGATGTATTTGACTTTTTACACCTACTTTTTCATGTTGCATGCTGGCTGTAAAAAGCTGGTGGGTGTTAGGCTTAGTTTCATAGCTATTTGTGTATTAGGGGCTGTAATAGGTGCTGTATTTTTGTCCTAGCTTTTTCTAGTTCCTTTAGGATTAAAATAGAGTCTAGTTTAGGTCTAAGGTGCCTTAGGATTTAATTAGGATTTAATTAATGTGTGTTTGCCTTATTCTTTTTAATAAAAATGTGCATTAACACTTGTTTTGTAGTGGGGAAGATTGAGGTAAGTTTACTCCACTTTATCCTTTATTTTTTATGCATTTCTTTTAGGCCTTTTAATTCATTTTTCCTTCCATATTTGTGATTGGTAGGATTCCCCATTGTTAGGACCAACTTATCTTCCTTAGGAAGTAAGTTGCATCCTTTTTCCTTTTTTTCTTTTCCTTTTTCCATTAGGAATAGAAAACCTCACTAACCACTAGGATCACTTTGTAAATACATAATATATTAGGATTGAGTCTTAGTCCCTTAGATTTTTCCTTTTATCAACTTGAGTCATTCTCTTTCTCATCTCAAAAGAAAAGCAATAAAACACTTAATAAAAACCGAACAATCTTGTACGACACGAGACTTTGTTGCGGAGTGTTTATACGCGTCCTGTTTCGGGGCGAGGTGTAAATACTTCCCGCGATGGATAGGTCTTAGTACAAGACCGTTCACAAACAAATTCAAAACATTTCTTCTAAAAAACAACAAACCAAGAAGTCACGTCTTCTTTCTCATCTCATACTCTTCATGACTTGTCTCGACAGTTCAAACAGCGATACGGTAAACACCCTCGTGTCAGAGCCGGTAACACCTGAGCTAGAGCTATGGCAACGTCATCCTAAAAACCACAAACGAATGTAAGCCTAGGTTAGGCGAACTACGTCGACTCTGATCCTCATTATCCCGATGAGGTACGTAGGCAGCGGGGTAGGGCCCGTTCGAGCACATTCTTTATTTTCCCTACATTTCCCCCTTTCTTTTCATTCTCATTTCAATTCATTTCTCATTTTCCATTCCCTTTATTCCAGTAGCGGTTTTATTCAGCAGCATTCGTATTTTCTCACCCTTTGAAACAAAATAAGCAAGCGTGGATCCCGTCGGGTACGACGGACGATCTGGGGTGCTAATACCTTCCCAGGTCGTAACCGACTCCCGAACCCCGATCTTTGGTTCGCAAGGCCTCGTCCTTTTCCTTCTTCCTCAGGTTTGTGCAACATTACCTTTCCCATTCATTCGGGATAAAAATGTCTGGCTGGCGACTCTACCTTTCCGCGCCACTTTCGCGTTTGTACTAGGATGAAAATCCCGGGAGCGACATATATTATACACAATTTTATACTTGTTTCGCTCAATAAAACAAATTAAATTGAGGATTGTTCGAAATACTACGAAACGTTTCAGATCCTTCCTATATGTTACGAGGGACTCTTAAGAGGTAAGTCCATGAAATAAATAATCTCAAAATTATATTCTACGAACCTCTTTGAAATGCTAGTTTCGGTCAAAAATTGTAGTATATTATACACAATTTTATACTTGTTTTGGCCAAAAAATCAAATTAAATCGAGGAGTGTTAGAAATGCTACGAAACATTTCTGATCCTTTCTATATGTTACGGGGGAAGGTTAAGATGGAATTTCATGCAAAAAATCATCTAAAAATTAGATTCTATGAAACTCTTTGAAATGTTAGTTTGGGTCGAAAAATCGTAGTATATTATACACAATTTTATACTATTTTCGGTCAAAAAATCAAATTAAATCGAGGATTGTTCGAAATGCTACGAAACTTTTCAGATCCTTTTCATATGTTACGAGGGAAGGTTATGATGGATGTTCATGTAAAAAATTATCTCAAATTTAGATTCTATGAAACTTTTTGAAATGCTAGATTCGATCAAAAAATTGTAGTATAATTATACATAATTTTATACTAGTTTTGGTCAAAAAATCAAATTAAAACGAGGAGTGTTCCAAATGCTATGAAACTTTTCAGATCCTTTCTATATGTTACGAGGGAAGGTTATGATGGAAGTAAATGCAAAAATTTATCTCAATATTAGATTCTACGAAACTTTTTGAAATACTAGTTTAGGTAAAAAAAAACGTAGTAAAATATACACAATTTTATACTAGTTTCGGCTAAAAAATCAAATTAAATCGAGGATTGTTTGAAATGCTACGAAACTTTTCAGATCCTTTCCATATGTTACGAGGCAAGGTTATGACAGAAGTTCATGCAAAACATTATCTCAAATTTGATTCTATGAAATTTTTAGAAATACTAGTTTATGTCAAAAAATTGTAGTATATTATCACAATTTTATACTAGTTTCGGTCAAAAATCAAATTAAATCGAGGATTGTTCAAAATGCTACGAAACATTTCAGATCCTTTCTATATGTTAAGAGGGAAGTCCATGCAAAAATAATCTCAAAATTAGATTGTATGAAACTTTTTGAAATGCCAGTTTCGGTCAAAAAATTAAATTAAATCGAGGAGTGTTCGAAATGCTACGTAATATTTCAGATCCTTTCTAAATTTTATGGGGGAAGGATATGATGGAAATCCATGCAAAAAATCATCACAAAATTAGATTCTATGAAACTTTTTGAAATACTAGTTTCTGTCAAAAAAATGTAGTATATTATACACAATTTTATACTAGTTTCTATCAAAAATCAAATTAAATCGAGAAGTGTTCGAAATGCTACGAAACTTTTCAGATCTTTTCTAAATGTTACGAGAGAAGGTTATGATGGAATTCAATGTAAAAAATTATGTCAAAATTAGATTCTATGAAACTTTTTGAAAAATGCTAGTTTAGGTCAAAAAATCGTAGTATATTATACAAAATTTTATACTAGTTTCGCTCAATAAAACAAATTAAATCGAAGATTGTTCGAAATGCTACGAAACTTTTTAGATCCTTTCTTCTTTTTAAAGGGAATGTTAAGAGGGAAGTCCATGTAATAAATTATCTCAAAATTAGATTCTACGAAACTTTTTGAAATGCAAGTTTCAGTCAAAATTTGTAGTATATTATACACAATTTTATACTAGTTTCGGGCAAAAAATCAAATTAAATCGAGGAGTGTTCGAAATGCTACGAAACATTTCTGATCCTTTCTATATGTTACTGGGGAAGGTTAAGATGGAATTCCATGCAAAAAACATCTTAAAATTAGATTCTATGAAACTTTTTGAAATACTAGTTTCGGTCAAAAAATTGTAGTATATTATACACACTTTTATACTAGTTTCGGTCAAAAAATCAAATTAAATCGAGGAATGTTTCGAAATGCTACGAAACTTTTCAGATCCTTTCCATATGTTACGAGGGAAGGTTATGATGGAAGTTCATGCAAAAATTTATCTCTAAATTAGATTCTACAAAACTTTTTGAAATGCTAGTTTAGGTAAAAAAAAATGTAATATATTATACACAATTTTATACTAGTTTCGATCAATAAAATAAATTAAATCGAGGATTGTTCGAAATGCAATGAATCTTTTCATATCTTTTCTCTATGTTACGAGGGAAGGTTTTGATGGAAGTAAATGCAAAAATTTATCTCAAAATTAGATTCTACGAAACTTTTTGAAATGATAGTTTAGGTCAAAAAATCGTAGTATATTATACACAATTTTATACTAGTTTCACTCAATAAAACAAATTAAATCGAGGATTGTTTGAAATGCTACCAAACTTTTCAGATCCTTTCTATATATTAAGAGGGAATGTTAAGAGGTAACTCCATGCAAAAAATTATCTCAAATTACATTCGATGAAAATTATTTAAATACTAGTTTAGGTCAAAAAATTGTAGTATATTATACACAATTTTATACTAGTTTCGATCAAAAAATCAAATTAAATCGAGGATTGTTCGAAATGCTACGAAACTTTCAGATCCTTTCTATATGTTAAGTAGGAAGGTTATGATGGAAGTCAATGCAAAATATTATCTCAAAAGTAGATTCTATGAAACTTTTTGAAAGGCTAGTTTTGGTCAAAAAAAACCGTAGTATATTATACACAATTTTTTACTAGTTTCGGCCAAAAAATAAAATAAAATCAAGGATTGTTCGAAATACTACGAAACTTTTCAGATCCTTTCTATATGTTACGAGAGAATGTTAAGAGGGAAGTCCATGCAAAAAATTATCTCAAATTAGATTCTATGAAACTTTTTGAAATACTAGTTTAGGTCAAAAAATTGTAGTATATTATACACAATTTTATACTGATTTCGGCCAAAAAATCAAATTAAATCGATGATTGTTCGAAATGCTACAAAACTTTTCAGATCCTTTCTATATGTTATGGGGGAAAGTTATGATGGAATTCCAAGCAAAAAATCATCACAAAATTAGATACTATGAAACTTTTTGAAATGCTAGTTTCGTTCTAAAAATTGTAGTATATTATACACAATTTTATACTTGTTTCTGTCAAAAATCAAATATAATTGAGGAGTGTTCGAAATAATAAGAAACTTTGCAGATCCTTTTTATATGTTATGAGGGAAGGTTATGATGGAAGTTCATGTAAATAATTATCTCAAAATTAGATTCTATGAAACATTTTGAAATACTAGTTTCGGTCAAAAAAATTGTAGTATATTATACATAATTTTATACTAGTTTCTGTCAAAAATCAAAGTAAATCGAGGAGTGTTCGAAATGCTACGAAACTTTTCAGATCTTTTCTAAATGTTACAAGGGAAGGTTATGATGCAAGTCAATGTAAAAAATTATGTCAAAATTAGATTCTATGAAACTTTTTGAAATGCTAGTTTAGGTCAATAAATTGTGGTATATTATACAAAATTTTATACTAGTTTCGCTTAATAAAACAAATTAAATCGAGGATTGTTCGAAATGCTACGAAACTTTTCAGATCCTTTCTATACTTTACAAGGGAATGTTAAGAGGGAAGTCCATGTAATAAATTATCTCAAAATTAGATTCTACAAAACTTTTTTAAGTGCTAGTTTCGTTCAAAAATTGTAGTATATTATACACAATTTTATACTAGTTTCGGCCAAAAAATCAAATTAAATCGAGGAGTGTTCGAAATGCTACGAAACATTTCGGATCCTTTCTATATGTTACGGGGGAAGGTTAAGATGGAATTCCATGCAAATAACATCTAAAAATTAGATTTTATGAAACTTTTTGAAGTACTAGTTTCGGTCAAAAAATTGTAGTATATTATACACAATTTTATACTACGAAACTTTTGGAGGTATGTTTCGAAATGCTACGAAACTTTTCAGATCCTTTCCATATGTTACGAGGGAAGGTTAAGATGGCAGTTCATGTAAAAAATTATCTCAAAATTATATTCTATGAAACTTTTTGAAATGCTAGTTTCGGTCAAAAATTGTAGTATATTATACACAATTTTATAATAGTTTCAGTCAAAAAATAAAATTAAATCGAGGAGTTTTCGAAATGCTACGAAACTTTTCAGACCCTTTCTATATATTACGAGGGAAGGTTATGATGGAAGTAAATGCAAAAATTTATCTCTAAATTAGATTCTACAAAACTTTTTGAA
This sequence comes from Lathyrus aphaca, assembly GCA_963966055.1. Lineage (NCBI taxonomy): Eukaryota > Viridiplantae > Streptophyta > Magnoliopsida > Fabales > Fabaceae > Lathyrus > Lathyrus aphaca. The sequence continues at coordinate 56,717,433 of OZ014523.1, read as the reverse complement.
ATGCTAGTTTAGGTCAAAAAAATGTAGAATATTATACACAATTTAATTCTAGTTTCGCTCAATAAAATAAATTAAATCGAGGATTGTTTCGAAATGCAATGAATCTTTTCAGATCTTTTCTCTATGTTACGAGGGAAGGTTATGATGGAAGTAAATGCAAAAATTTATCTCAAAATTAGATTCTACGAAACTTTTTGAAACTAGGTTAGGTCAAAAAATTGTATTATATTATACACAATTTTATACTAGTTTCGGTCAAAAAATCAAATTAAATCCAGGATTGTTCGAAATGCTACGAAACTTTTCAAATCCTTTCAATATGTTAAGTGGGAAGCTTATGATGGAAGTCAATGCAAAAAATTATCTCAAAAGTATATTCAATGAAAGTTTTTGAAATGCTAGTTTAGGTCAAAAAAATCGTATTATATTATACACAATTTTTTACTAGTTTCGGCCAAAAAATAAAATTAAATCAAGGATTTTTCGAAATACTACGAAACTTTTTAGATCCTTTCTATATGTTACGAGGGAATGTTAAGAGGGAAGTCCATGCAAAAAATTAAGAGGGAATTTTAAGAGGTAAGTCCATGCAAAAAATTATAGTATATTATACACAATTTTATACTAGTTTCGGTCAAAAAATCAAATTAAATCGAGGAGTGTTCGAAATGCTACGAAACTTTTCAGATCCTTTCTGTATATCACGAGGGAAGGTTATGATGGAAGTAAATGCAAAAATTTATCTCTTAATTAGATTCTACAAAACTTTTTGAAATGCTAGTTTAGGTCAAAAAAATGTAGAATATTATACACAATTTAATACTAGTTTCGCTCAAAAAAATAAATTAAATCGAGGATTGTTCGAAATGCAATGAATCTTCTCAGATCTTTTCTCTATGTTATGAGGGAAGGTTATGATGGAAGTAAATGCAAAAGTTCATCTCAAAATTAGATTCTACGAAACTTTTTGAAATGATAGTTTAGGTTAAAAAATCGTAGTATATTATACACAATTTTATACTAGTTTCACTCAATAAAATAAATTAAATCGAGGATTGTTTGAAAACCTACGAAACTTTTTCAGATCCTTTCTATATATAAAGAGGGAATGTTAAGAGGTAAGTCCATGCAAAAAATTTTCTCAAATTAGATTTTATGAAACTTTTTGAAATACTAGGTTAGATAAAAAAATTGTAGTATATGATACACAATTTTATACTAGTTTCGGTCAAAAAAACAAATTAAATCGAGGATTGTTCGAAATGCTACGAAAGTTTTCAGATCCTTTCTATATGTTAAGTGGGAAGGTTATGATGGAAGTCAATGCAAAAAATCATCTCAAAAGTAGATTCTTTGAAAGTTTTTGAAATGCTAGTTTCGGTCAAAAAAATCGTAGTATATTATACACAATTTTTTTACTAGTTTCGGCCAAAAAATAAAATTAAATCATGGATTGTTCGAAATACTACGAAACTTTTCAGATCCTTTCTATATGTATCGAGAGAATGTTAAGAGGGAAGCCCATGCCAAAAATTATCTCAAATTAGATTCTATGAAACTTTTTGAAATAATAATTTAGGTCAAAACATTGTAGTATATTATACACAAATTTATACTAATTTCAGCCAAAAAATAAAATTAAATCGGGGATTGTTCGAAATGCTACTAAACTTTTCAGATCCTTTCTATATGTTATGGGGGAAAGTTATGATGGAATTCTATGCAAAAAATCATCACAAAATTAGATTCTATGAATCTTTTTGAAATGCTAGTTTTGGTCAAAAAAATTTAGTATATTATACACAATTTTATACTTGTTTCTGTCAAAAATCAAAATAAATCGAGGAGTGTTCGAAATAATAAGAAACTTTTCAGATCCTTTTTATATGTTATGAGGGAAGGTTATGATGGAAGTTCATGTAAAAAACTTATCTCAAAATTAGATTCTATGAATCATTTTGAAATGCTAGTTTCGGTCAAAAAAATTGTAGTATACTATACACAATTTTATACTAGTTTCTATCAAATATCGAAGTAAATCGAGGAGTGTTCGAAATGCTACCAAACTTTTTAGATCTTTTCTAAATGTTACGAGGGAAGGTTATGATGGAAGTGAATGTAAAAAATTATGTCAAAATTAGATTCTACAAAACTTTTTGAAATGCTAGTTTAGGTCAAAAAAATTGTAGTATATTATACAAATTAAATCGGAGATTGTTCGAAATAATACAAAACATTTCAGAACCTTTCTATATTTTAAAAGGGAATGTTAAAAGGGAAGTCCATGTAATAAATTATCTCCAAATTAGATTCTATGAAACTTTTTGAAATGCTAGTTTCGGTCAAATATCGTAGTATATTATACACAATTTTATACTAGTTTCGGCCAAAAAATCAAATTAAATCGAGGAGTGTTCGAAATGCTACGAAACATTTCAGATCCTTTCTATATGTTACGAGGGAAGGTTTAGATGTATTTCCATGCAAAAAACATCTAAAAATTAGATTCTATGAAACTTTTTGAAATACTAGTTTCGGTCAAAAATTGTAGTATATTATACACAATTTTATACTAGTTTCGGCGAAAAAATCAAATTAAATCGAGGAATGTTTCGAAATGCTACGAAACTTTTCAGATCCTTTCCATATGTTACGAGGGAAGGTTGTGATGGAAGTTCATGTAAAATATTATCTCAAAATTAGATTCTATGAAACTTTTTGAAATGCTAGTTTCGGTCAAAAATTGTAGTATATTATAAACAATTTTATACTAGTTTCGGCCAAAAAATCAAATTAAATCGAGGAGTGTTCGAAATGCTACGAAACATTTCGGATCCTTTCCATATGTTACGAGGGAAGGTTTAGATGTAATTCCATGCAAAAAACATCTAAAAATTAGATTCTATGAAACTTTTTGAAATACTAGTTTCGGTCAAAAAATTGTAGTATATTATACACAATTTTATACTAGTTTCGGCGAAAAAATCAAATTAAATCGAGGATTGTTCGAAATGCTACGAAACTTTTAAGATCTTTTCTATATGTTAAGTGGGAAGGTTATGATGGAAGTCAATGCAAAAAATTATCTCAAAAGTAGATTCTATTAATGTTTTTGAAATGCTAGTTTAGGTCAAAAAAATCGTAGTATATTATACACAATTTTTTACTATTTTCGGCCAAAAAATAAAAATAAATCAAGGATTGTTCGAAATACTACGAAACATTTCAGATCCTTTCTATATGTTATGAGGGAATGTTAAAAGGGAAGTCCATGCAAAAAATTATCTATAATTAGATTCTATGAAACTTTTTGAAATACTATTTTAGGTCAAAAAATTGTAGTATATTATACACAATTTTATACTAGTTTCGGCCAAAAAATCAAATTAAATCGTGGATTGTTCGAAATGCTACGAAACTTTTCAGATCCTTTCTATATGTTATGGGGGAAAGTTATGAATGAATTCCATGCAAAAAATCATCACAAAATTATATTCTATGAAACTTTGAAATGCTAGTTTCGGTCAAAAAAATTTAGTATATTATACACAATTTTATACTTGTTTCTGTCAAAAATCAAAATAAATCGAGGAGTGCTCGAAATAATAAGAAACTTTTCAGATCCTTTTTATATGTTATAAGGGAAGGTTATGATGGAAGTTCATGTAAAAAACTTATCTCAAAATTAGATTCTATGAATCATTTTGAAATGCTAGTTTCGGTCAAAAAATTGTAGTATACTATACACAATTTTATACTAGTTTCTGTCAAATATCAAAGTAAATCGAGGTGTGTTCGAAATGCTACCAAACGTTTTAGATCTTTTCTAAATGTTACGAGGGAAGGTTATGATGAAAGTCAATGTAAAAAATTATGTCAAAATTAGATTCTATGAAACTTTTTGAAATGCTAGTTTAGGTCAAAAAAATCGTAGTATATTATACAAAATTTTATACTAGTTTCGCTCAATAAAACAAATTAAATCAAGGATTGTTTGAAATAATACAAAACATTTCAGATCCTTTCTATATTTTACAAGGGAATGTTAAGAGGGAAATCCATGTAATAAATTATCTCCAAATTAGATTCTACGAAACTTTTTGAAATGCTAGTTTCGGTCAAATATCGTAGTATATTATACACAATTTTATACTAGTTTCGGCCAATAAAATCAAATTAAATCGAGGAGTGTTCGAAATGCTACGAAACATTTCTGATCCTTTCAATATGTTACGGGGGAAGGTTAAGATGGAAGTCAATGCAAAAATTTATCTCTAAATTAGATTCTACAAAACGTTTTAAAATGCTAGTTTAGGTCAAAAAAATGTAGTATATTATACACAATTTTAAACTAGTTTCACTCAATAAAATAAATTAAATTGAGGATTGTTCGAAATGCAATGAATCTGTTCAGATCTTTCCTCTATGTTACGAGGGAAGGTTATGATGGAAGTAAATGCAAACATTTATCGCAAAATTAGATTCTACGAAACTTTTTGAAATTATAGTTTAGGTCAAAAAATCGTAGTATATTATACACAATTTTATACTAGTTTCGGCAAAAAATTAAATTATATCAAGGATTGTTCGAAATACTAGGAAACGATTCAGATCCTTTCTATATGTTACTAGGGAATGATAAGAGGGAAGTCCATGAAAAAATTATCTCAAATTAGATTCTATGAAACTTTTTGAAATTCTAGTTTAGGTCAAAAAATTGTAGTATATTATACACAATTTTATACTAGTTTCGGCCAAAAAATCAAATTAAATCGGGGATTGTTCGAAATGCTACGAATCTTTTCAGATTCTTTCTTTATGTTATGGGGGAAAGTTATGATGGAATTTCAGGCAAAAAATCATCACAAAATTAGATTCTATGAAACTTTTTGAAATGCTAGTTTCGGTCAAAAAATTTAGTATATTATACACAATTTTATACTTGTTTTTGTCAAAAATCAAATTAAATCGAGGAGTGTTCGAAATAATAAGAAAATTTTCAGATCCTTTTTATATGTTATGAGGGAAGGTTATGATGGAAGTTCATGTAAAAAACTTATCACAAAATTTGATTCTATGAATCATTTTTAAATGCTAGTTTCGGTCAAAAAAATTGTAGTATACTATACACAATTTTATACTAGTTTCTGTCAAATATCAAAGTAAATCGAAGAGTGTTTGAAATGCTACCAAACTTTTCAGATCTTTTCTAAATGTTATGAGGGAAGGTTATGATGGAAGTCAATGTAAAAAATTATGTCAAAATTTGATTCTATAAAACTTTTTGAAATGCTAGTTTAGGTCAAAAAAACCGTAGTATATTATACAAAATTTTATACTAGTTTCGCTCAATAAAACAAATTAAATCGAGGATTGCTCGAAATAATACAAAACATTTCAGATCCTTTCTATATTTTACAAGGGAATGATAAGAGGGAAGTCCATGTAATAAATTATCTCCAAATTAGATTCTACGAAACTTTTTGAAAGGCTATTTTCGGTCAAATATCGTAGTATATTATACACAATTTTATACTAGTTTCGGCCAAAAAATCAAATTAAATCGAGGAGTGTTCAAAATGCTACGAAACATTTCTGATCCTTTCTATAAGTTACGGGGAAGGTTAAGATGGAAGTAAATGCAAAACTTTATCTCAAAATTAGATTCTACGAAACTTTTTGAAATGATAGTTTAGGTCAAAAAATCGTAGTATATTATACACAATTTTATACGAGTTTCTCTCAATAAAACAAATTAAATCGAGGATTGTTTGAAATGCTACGAAACTATTCAGATCCTTTTTATATATTAAGAGAGAATGTTAAGAGGTAAGTCCATGCAAAAAATTATCTCAAAAAAATTGTAGTATATTATACACAATTTTATACTGGTTTCGATCAAAAAATCAAATTAAATCGAGGATTGTTCGAAATGCTACGAAACGTTTAAGATCCTTTCTATATATTACGAGGGAAGGTTATGATGGAAGTAAATGCAAAATTTTATCTCAAAATTAGATTCTATGAAACTTTTTGAAATGCTAGTTTAGGTCAAAAAAATGTAGTATATTATACACAATTTTATACTAGTTTCGCTCAATAAAATAAATTAAATCGAGGATTGTTCGAAATGCAATGAATCTTTTCAGATCTTTTCTCTATGTTACGAGGGAAGGTTATGATGGAAGTAAATGCAAAGATTTATCTCAAAATTAGATTCTACGAAACTTTTTGAAATGATAGTTTAGGTCAAAAAATCGTAGTATATTATACACAATTTCATACTAGTTTCACTCAATAAAACAAATTAAATCGAGGATTGTTTGAAATGCTACGAAACTTTTCAGTCCTTTCTATATATTAAGAGGGAATGTTATGAGGTAAGTCCATGCCTAAAAATATCTCAAATTAGATTCTATGAAGCTTTTTGAAATACTAGGTTAGGTCAAAAAATTGTAGTATATTATACACAATTTTATACTAGTTTCAGTCAAAAAATCATATTAAATCGAGGATTGTTCGAAATGCTACGAAATTTTCAGATCCATTCTAAATGTTAAGTGGGAAGGTTATGATGGAAGTCAATGAAAAAAATTATCTCAAAATTATACACAATTTTTTACTAGTTTCGGCCAAAAAATAAAATTAAATCAAGGATTGTTCGAAATACTACGGAACTTTTCAGATCCTTTCTATATGTTACGATGGAATAAGAGGGAATTCCATGCAAAAAATTATCTCAAATTAGATTCTATGAAACTTTTTGAAATACTAGTTTAGGTCAAAATATTGTAATATATTATACACAATTTTATACTAGTTTCGGCCAAAAAATCAAATTAAATCGAGGATTGTTCGAAATGCTACGTAACTTTTCAGATCCTTTCTATATGTTATGGGGGAAAGTTATGATGGAATTTCATGCAAAAAATCATCACAAAATTAGATTCTATGAAACTTTTTGAAATGCTAGTTTCGGTCAAAAAAATTTAGTATATTATACACAATTTTATATTTGTTTCTGTCAAAAATCAAATTAAATCGAGGAGTTATGATGGAAGGTTATGATGGAAGTTCATGTAAAAAACTTATCTCAAAATTAGATTTTAAGAAACATTTTGAAATGCTAGTTTCGGTCAAAAATATTGTAGTATATTATACACAATTTTATACTAGTTTCTGTCAAAAATCAAAGTAAATCGAGGAGTGTTCGAAATACTACGAAACTTTTTAGATCTTTTCTAAATGTTACGAGGGAAGGTTATGATGGAAGGCAATGTAAAAAATTATATCAAAATTAGATTCTACGAAAATTTTTGAAATGCTAGTTTAGGTCAAAAAAATCGTAGTATGTTATACAAAATTTTATACTAGTTTTGCTCAATAAAACAAATTAAATCGAGGATTCTTCGAAATGCTACAAAAGTTTTCAGATCCTTTCTATATTTTACAAGGGAATGTTAAGAGGGAAGTTCAGTTAATAAATTATCTCAAAATTAATTTCTACGAAACTTTTTGAAATGCTAGTTTCAGTCAAAAATTGTATTATATTATACACAATTTTATACTAGTTTCGGATAAAAAATCAAATTAAATCGATGAGTGTTCGAAATGCTACAAAACAGTTATGATCCTTTCTATTTGTTACGCAGGAAGGTTAAGATGGAATTCCATGCAAAAAACATCTAAAAATTAGATTTTATGAAATTTTTTGAAATACTAGTTTCGGTCAAAAAATTGTAGTATATTATACACAATTTTATACTAGTTTCGGCCAAAAATCAAATTAAATCGTGGAATGTTTCAAAATGCTACGAAACTTTTCAGATCCTTTCCATATGTTACGAGAGAAGGTTATGATGGAAGTTCATGTAAAAAATCATCTCAAAATTAGATTCTATGAAACATTTTGAAATGCTAGTTTCGGTCAAAAAAATTGTAGTATATTATACACAATTTTATACTAGTTTCTGTCAAAAATCAAAGTAAATCGAGGAGTGTTCGAAATGCTACAAAACTTTTCAGATCTTTTCTAAATGTTACGATGGAAGGTTATGATGGAAGTCAATGTAAAAAATTATATAAAAATTAGATTCTACGAAACTTTTTGAAATGCTAGTTAGGTCAAAAAAATTGTAGTATATTATACAAAATTTTATACTAGTTTTGCTCAATAAAACAAATTAAATCGAGGATTGTTCGAAATAATACAAAACTTTTTAGATCCTTTCTATATTTTACAAGGGAATGTTAAGAGGGAAGTCTATGTAATAAATTATCTCCAAATTAGATTCTACGAAACTTTTTGAAATGCTAGTTTCAGTAAAAAATTGTAGTATATTATACACAATTTTATACTAGTTTCGGCCAAAAAAATCAAATTAAATCGAGGGGTGTTCGAAATGCTACGAAACATTTCTGATCCTTTCTATATGTTACGGGGGAAGGTTAAGATGGAATTCCATGCAAAAAACATCTAAAATTTAGATTCTATGAAACTTTTTGAAATGCTAGTTTCGGTCAAAAAATTGTAGTATATTATACACAATTTTATACTAGTTTAGGCGAATAAATCAAATTAAATCGAGGAATGTTCGAAATGCTACAAAACTTTTCTGATCCTTTCCATATGTTACGAGGGAAGGTTATGATGGAAGTTCATGTAAAAAATTATCTCAAAATTAGATTCTATGAAACTTTTTGAAATGCTAGTTTCGGTAAAAAAATTGTAGTATATTATACACAATTTTATACTAGTTTCGATCAAAAAATCAAATTAAATCGAGGAGTGTTCAAAATGCTACGAAACTTTTAAGATCCTTTCTATATATTACGAGGGAAGGTTATGATGGAAGTAAATGCAAAAATTTATCTCAAAAATAGATTCTATGAAACTTTTTGAAATGCTAGTTTATGTCAAAAAAATTGTAGTATATTATACACAATTTTATACTAGTTTCGATCAAAAAATCAAATTAAATCGAGGAGTGTTCAAAATGCTACGAAACTTTTAAGATCCTTTCTATATATTACGAGGGAAGGTTATGATGGAAGTAAATGCAAAAATTTATCTCAAAATTAGATTCTATGAAACTTTTTGAAATGCTAGTTTGGGTCAAAAAAATGTAGTATATTATACACAATTTTATACTAGTTTCCCTCAATAAAATAAATTAAATCGAGGATTGTTCGAAATGCAATGAATCTTTTCAGATCTTTTCTCTATGTTACGAGGGAAGGTTATGATGGAAGTAAATGCAAAGATTTATCTCAAAATTAGATTCTACGAAACTTTTTGAAATGCTAGTTTAGGTCAAAAAAATCGTAGTATATTATACACAATTTTATACTAGTTTCACTCAATAAAACAAATTAAATCGAGGATTGTTTGAAATGCTACGAAACTTTTCAGACCATTTCTATATGTTAAGAGGGAAGTCCATGCGAAAAAATTATCTCAAATTAGATTTTATGAAACTTTTTGAAAATACTAGTTTAGGTCGAAAACAAATGCGAACTATCCTAAGCTAGGCTCGACTCTCTTATGCACAAGGCAAGTATCCCCAGCAGAGTCGCCAGCTGTCGCACCTCGAAAAATACGATCCTAAAATAAACAACAGAGTCGCCACCTAATTCTATTTATTCTACGAGAGAAAAGGGAGATATAGACACAACCTAAATAAAGGATAAGAAATGGTCAATGAAACCACTAATCTAAGTTCGGGAGTCAGTTACGCAAGGGGAAGGTGTTAGGCACCCCTCACGTCCGTTGTACTCAACGGGAACCTCTTAGTCTAGTTAGCGCTTAAATGTTAACTTGTTATTATTGTCTTCTTTCAATGATTACTTTTAATGTTTCAATTATTATTTGTCATGGAGAAAGGTTAAGTTTTTTATTATTGTGAAGGAGAGATAGTTAATTTTTTATTATTGTGCTCGCGAAGGATTAAAATCCCCGTGCCTACGTATTCCCCTGTGCAATGGGAAAGTCAGAGCTTCGTAGTTCGTGCTACTATGGTTTGTGATTTCTATTGAACAATTGTTTGAAAATGCTTTCTAATCTGCTAAGCGTTGGCTTATCTGCTCGTGATAGGAGGCTGAAGCGCTAGCTTGTTTGCGAGATAGAAAGATTTGAACAATATTCGTTTTGAGAAAAGATATTTGATCTTTGTTAAGGGTGTTTTAAAACGAGAGGGCGAATGAACCACGTCGCGTGGGGCTAGCCCAATTGTGGTCCAATCCAGAAGGTGCGGAATGCTAGACTCCGGAGTTCTGTCTTTCGTGATTAATTGCAGAAAAAAAATAGTTTATATTGGTTGGTGGGTTTTAAATTGTATGTGAAAGAAAGAGACAAGTCGTCATATTTAAGAGAAGTATCTCACCTATTCCACCACAAACGTTTGAGAAATAAGAAATCGAAAGAAGCTTTAAACTTGGATATAAGACCGACAAGCAATGCCACATTCTTTCTTTGAGAATAAAAATCGGAAGAAGCTTTAAACTTGGATATAAGTATCGACAAGCAATGCCACGTTCTTCCTTTGAAAGTAATTGTTTGTAAGATTTTTGTTTGTGTTTGTGAGGATAGGAGGAACCACTTTCCTATGGAGATGAATCATGCCTGATCCTTTAAGATTGTTGAATTGTTTTGAATACGAATGGTGATTGAACACATCGCGTGGGGCTAGCCCAATTGCGGTCCAATCCAGAACGTGCGGAATGCTAGACTCCGGAATTCTGTTTTCGTTATTGAATTAATAAAATGATTTGAAATTTTTTATATACGAATGATGATTGAACCATCGCGTGAGGCTAGCCCAGTTGCGGTCCAATCCAGAACGTGCGGAATGCTAGACTCCGGAATTCTGTTTTCGTAATTGAATTAATAAAATGATTTGAAATTTTTTATATACGAATGATGATTGAACCATCGCGTGAGGCTAGCCCAGTTGCGGTCCAATCCAGAACGTGCGGAATGCTAGACTCCGGAATTCCGTTTTCGTAATTGAATTAATAAAATGATTTGAAATTTTTTATATACGAATGATGATTGAACCATCGCGTGAGGCTAGCCCAGTTGCGGTCCAATCCAGAACGTTCGGAATGCTAGACTCCGGAGTTCCGTTTTCGTAATTTAATTTGAAAATAGATGATTTGTTTTGGTATACGAATGATGATTGAACCCTCGCGTGGGGCTAGCCCATTTGCGGTTCAATCCAGAACGTGCGGAATGCTAGACTCCGGAGTTCTGTTTTCGTAATTTAATTAATTAAATAAATTGGATAACTGTTTTTTAGACGTTTTTAGAATGAATGTTTTAAAACAAAGGAATAAACGAACATTACGCGTGGGGCTAGCCCAGTTGCAGTTCGTTTTAGAACGTGCGGAGTGCTAGACTTCGGGGCTCTATTCTTTGTTAATTTAATTAGCTTGAAAGTCTAACGAAAAATCGCATTTTTGTTATAAGAGATTTATGATTTAAAATTGATGGTGAGGTACGAATAAGCAGACGAACGCAAATGGAGTCAAGACTAAGACAAGGCACAAAAGAGATAAAAAATCGAAATTTAGTGATACCTAACGGAGAAGGTCCGTTGCCTCTTCAATACGCGCCAAAAGTAACTCAAGAAAGATATCAAAAGATTCACACGATCAATCAAAGTACCCCCTCATGTCCACATCACGAATCATCATGGTCAGTTCAATCAAAACTCTAGAAATTAACTAAATCGCAAACCAGTCATTCTATCAACAGTTGAACAAAAGGAACATAAAATTTATCACCGAGGACTAGTAACAATTAATACCAAAGTTCTAATAAACCGAAGTTTCTAACAAATCCTAGCAAAACAAAATAAACAAGAATAGTGAAATCATTAAGATACCAACTATTTCTAATCAATAATATAAAATTCTAGAGTTAACAAGTCCAATTTAGAATTCTAATTGATATATAAAAAAAAAGCAAACATTTAAAAAAAGTTAATTAAAATTGTCAATCAGCAAACATTAGTTTAAGAAAAGTAAAAAAAAAGTTAATTAAAATTATTAAAGACAAAAAAAAAAAGGATACGTGTGGTAAAAAAAAGGGGGGGTGTGTATCAAGAGCAAGAAGTGATTCAATCCAAATAGGGTGAGTCCACAACAGTATAACACTCAAAAATAAAAAAATAAATATTAAAGATAAAAACCTAAATCTGGAAAATGAAGAGCAAACACAAATCGATCCCCCTTTCCTCTTCAAATCACGCCGCCAAGAGAAGAAAAACGCAAATCCAACCTCCAAGCTTCTTCTCTATCACGCTTTTGCCTCTCCGATTCGATGAAGAAAGCTTCCAGTTCGCGACGGATTCCTCCCTCGTCTCTCTCTTCACGCGGTTTCACGGATTCTCTCTCACTTGTGCAGCGGTGGTGGACGGCGCAAAAGGGTTTGAAGCGAATTTGAAGGTGGTGCGGTTGGAGCAAAACACGAAGGTCGTGTTGGTGAAGGTGAAAACGAAGTTTGACGATTTCGTGGTGGCTTTGGCTTTCGGTGCTTTGTGTTTGAGCGATTAGGACGATGGTAGGCTCGCGGGTGGTTTCAACAATGTCATCTCTCTGAATCTCGCGGTGAAGGTGATAGCGGTCTCAGCTTTAGGTTGGCAATTTTGGGTAAGTGGTTTCCGTTGGGTTTGATTTGTCTCTGTTTGGAGTGGTTAACAGGTCTGTTGAAGGTTCGAGAAAGGGGGGTTTCTCACAGGTTTGCAGCTTTGGGTCGGTAAAGTGTGGAAACGTTGGTGTTGTGTGATTGAAAGGAGAAGGGATGGAGTTTGTGTGGGATCAAGGTGAGGTGATGCGGTTTGTAAAGGGTTTGATGAAGAATGGAGGTTCGGAAGGGAGAAGGGGCTCGCAGGTTCGGAAGGGAGAAGGATTTGAAGATTCAGAAGTTTGATGGAGTTTTGGCTTATGGTTATGAAGGTGGAAGAGGTGTTTGTCGGTTTCGGTTGGAGGGATGTTGTTTGTCGAAGAGGAAAGTGAGGTGTTGATTTGGTGGCTCGTCTGTGTTGAGGGCTGAAGGGTGTTCGTTGAGGCTTGTTTGATTCTGAGTTTTGTTGTTGATGATGTTTGGTTTGTTTGAGTGGTAGTGGATGGCGGCGGGTGAAGAACAGGGCGGCGGTTGTTCGACGGATGGTGTTTGGTGCTGTTCTGGTTTTTGAAAAGCTATTATTGTTTCAGGTTATGAAAGTTGTTGGTGTGAGATGGGTCCTGAAAGTGTTCGTTTGATTGTTATTATCAGAAAATCTCAGGCTTGGTTGAGATGTGGTTTTCTGTGATTCGAAGGGTTGCGGTAGAAATGGTGAGGTGGTTTGCGGCGAGTTTGTTCGGTTATGGTTTGTGTGGTTATTGGTGAGGGTTGTCGTTGTTGGATTTGGATGAACAAGGTTTTAAGGTTTTGGTGCTGTGAAGACAATGATGAAGGTAGGAACCGTGAGTCTCTTCTTTTAATGTTTTTTTTGTATCCCCCTGATGACCCCCAGAAAGGTCCTTTTTCTTCTCTTTTTTAAAACACAACAAACTTGTTCATTAAGTTTTTTTTTGTCTGATCTTGTGTGATGTCCCTTTCAATGTAGGTGGTATGGAAAACTAGCAGCATACTCTTTTTGTTGCAGATTTTTTGATATCCATTTTAGTGCAAATCTTGGCTATTGCATCGCAGTAAATCTGGTGTGAACAGACTAGTTTTTGTTTGTAGGTGGCAGGAAAAAATATGAACAACCTGTGTGTTTTGACTTGGACCAAAAACATATACTTTAAATTTAAAACTAACTAAAATAATCCCAACCCAACCAACTAGAAAACCCGACCTAATTAAAACTAAAAAATAAATAAAAATAATAATAATAATAAAATTGATATAAACTGATTCATAATGATATAATATAAAAAAAAGCTAATATAGACTTAATGAATCATTAAACTAAATATTAAATGTTTTTTTTTAGGAGAAAACAAACTTTATTTTCAAACGTAAAATTTTAATAGAAACTTAAACCAACAATTGGAATTAAACTATACTAAATATATTAGACTAGAAATAGATCCTAATTAAATTAAACGGACTAATAGAAACCTAATTAACTAAATGAAACACCACAAATTTAAATTAGTAAAATAACCAATTAATTTTAAATAGTCTAATATGTGATTAAATAAAAATTAGAACTAGATTATGAGACAAAATTCTTTTTTAAATTGGAACAAAAACCTAAGATAAAACAAAATTGAATCAAGACAAGATTAAATGGAAAAATGCATGATTTATGATTAATGGACTAAAATGCGAAAATGACTGATACTTGATATTACGACAGAAAATGCCACGAATGAACAAAAAAATGAAAATTTCTGGTCAAAATTTAGGGTATGACAGCTGCCCCTATTTAATCATCTTGACCTTGAATGTACGAGAAACAAAGATTTTTTTTTGGACATTCAAGGTGGAAGAGGATTAAATATCAGAATACCTAAAATTTTGGCCGAAAATGCAGATGGAATGATATGATATGTAATGCAAAATGCAAGACGAAAACTACAACGCTATCGGGAAAGAAAATTGACACTACTGGGGATTATACACACATGACCGGAGTACAAACCACACGAGAAAATTTCTCTCGAGCGAAGCCGGACGACAACTGTCTACAAGTCCTAAGATGACTCGAGATCTTTGAACAAAAATTCCACTTTGAGGAAATCTATTGCCGAGATTTAAAACCTCATTTGGAAATTACTTTTGTTGGTGTATCAAAACGAAACAGAAATCTACTGCCGAGATTCTGAAACGAAAACCAATTCTTCTGAAGTCTACTGGAGATTTACTGCCGAGATTACCAGAGAATTTAAAAATGAGATACCTTCTGCCGAGGTATCAAAAATGAAATTCCTACTGCTGAGGATTAACTGAGGATACACCTGTCGCCAAATATTCTGCCGAGATTTAACTAAGGATGTCATCGTCGAGCTTATAAAAGAAAATACCTTCTGCCGAGGTAGACTGGAAATCTTATGCCGAGACTTGCCAGAAATAAAAGGAATCACCTGTTGTCAAATCTTCTGCCGAGATTCAACTAAGGATGCCATTGAACAGAACTCTCACCATACTTCCCTTCTTCTGAAAGGGACAGCCATATGACGGAGAAACAACTTCACGCTCAAACTTCTCAACTTGTCTGGAAGAGATAGCCATTTGACGGAAATTGGAAAAATTCACAACAAACTTCTCAACTTGTCGGGAAGAGATAGCCATTTGTTGGTAAAATAAAAGAGATTCATATCAAACTTCTCGACTTGTATGGAAGAGATAGCCATTTGATAGAACATTCATCATACTTCCCTTCTTCTGAAAGGGACAGCCATATGATGAAAAACAAACTTCACGCTCAAACTTCTCAACTTGTATGGAAGAGATAGCCATTTGACGGAAATTGGAAAAATTCACAACAAACTTCTCACCTTGTCTGGATGAGATGCCATTTGCCGAACAAACTTCTCACCTTGTCTGGATGAGATGCCATTTGCCGAACAAACTTCTCACCTTGTCTGGATGAGATGTCATTTGATGAAAATTGGAATCACGACAAACTTCCCACCTTGTCTGGATGAGATGCCATTTGCCGAACAAACTTCTCACCTTGTCTGGATGAGATGACATTTGTTGAAAATTGGAATCACGACAAACTTCCCACCTTATCTGGATGAGATGCCATTTGCCGAACAAACTTCTCACCTTGTCTGGATGAGATGCCATTTGTTGAAAATTGGAATCACGACAAAACTTCCCACCTTGTCTGGATGAGATGCCATTTGCCGAACAAACTTCTCACCTTGTCTGGATGAGATGCCATTTGTTGAAAATTGGAATCACGACAAACTTCCCACCTTGTCTGGATGAGATGCCATTTGCCGAACAAACTTCTCACCTTGTCTGGATGAGATGCCATTTGTTGAAAATTGGAATCACGACAAACTTCCCACCTTGTCTGGATGAGATGCCATTTGCCGAACAAACTTCTCACCTTGTCTGGATGAGATGCCATTTGTTGAAAATTGGAATCACGACAAACTTCCCACCTTGTCTGGATGAGATGCCATTTGCCGAACAAACTTCTCACCTTGTCTGGATGAGATGCCATTTGTTGAAAATTGGAATCACGACAAACTTCCCACCTTGTCTGGATGAGATGCCATTTGCCGAACAAACTTCTCACCTTGTCTGGATGAGATGCCATTTGTTAAAAAATAAATTCTTACCAAACTTCTCCGCTGAACAGGGGAGATGCCATTTGATAGAACAAAAACTTTGCTGATGATGAACAAATTGCTCGAAAAGAGAATGTCATCTGTTGATTTACTGGGAAATCCGTGGATAAGAGACAAGCTTCTCAAATAAGGAGACGGCCACTTGTTGATTCCGATTAGAGGTCCAGGGATAAGAACAAGCTTATCCAATAAAGAGACTGCCACTTGCTGTCAGGTATAAGTATTCCGAGAGAATGTTGCAACAACACTACTGGAAAAATGAAGTTTGTCTTCACTGAAAACCTCTGATAAATTCCTTTTAGGAGACAAAGCATTTGAAGGTGCAAAATAAATGTACTTTCCATCTGGAAATGCTGAGGTTGGATCGACTGCTCGGAAAGAGACTGTCATCCGTTGATTTACTCAAAAGTTCGAAAACAAAACAAGCTTCTCAAATAAGGAAACAACAACTTGTTGATTCCACTTGGAAGTTCTAGGACAAAGCAAGCTTCTCGAATAAAGAGACTGCCACTTGTTGTCAGGTGTAAATACTCCAGGAGAATGCTGCAACAATATTGCTGGAGAGCACAAATTTGTCTTCAATGGGGAACCTTCAATTCCTTCTAGGAGACAAAGTATTCAACGGGTGCAAAATAAATGCACTTCCCAAATGGTAGTTCAATCATCAAAATTGCCAAAGACCAAAATTCAATCCAGGAACGAGCTGGAAAGAAACTGTCAATCAAGACACTATCCCCTGAGGAATGAACTCAATCGGGATTTATCCTATCCAAGTGTGGAAAGGAGAACTAAAGCAAAATCTTCCACGAGGGTAGAATCTCAGTGGGGAATTAGAAAGAATGTACATTTTCTGCCTAAGGCTGACAACTCTATTTGGAGAGAGACATATCACTTGGGGGTAAACACGACCAAGGTAGAGGAGGTATGCATCAATGGATACAACATGAATATGAATATGAATCAAATATGATGTACACGTATGTATATGCGTTATGTTTATGATGACAGACAGACAAAACAGACACAAGAGGTGAACTGGTGATGAAATAAACATCACAACAAACGGATACTCGACCAATCTCGTCAAAGTGTACGCAATCACTGAAGATAGGGTAAGGAGCCATCCATGGAATAAAGTCATGCTTACAAAGCTCAAATCTCTTTGAGGAGAGGAATACACTTCATTCGGGAAATAAACCCAGGAAAGTCTTCTAACCTCAACATCTATCAGAAGGAAACAACCATACAAACTACGTTTGCTTAGGATGAAGTAAAACTTGTACTCCGTTGGGGGAGAAAATCACATTCAGCTGGAGAAGCTTGAATTAGAGCTCAATTGGGGATACTAGACTTAGTATCTCACTTGAAGCACTAAGTAGTAAAAGAAATCCACCAGAAAATAATGAGTCATACCCCTGACATACCATAGCAACTTGGCGTGAGGACCCCAATATCTGGAAGTACTTGCAAGGTAGATCCTAAGAGCGTCTTGCTTAGGAGAACACGTGGTCATGCGCCCACAAAATGATTTATGAGAAGAGATCATCTCAAGAGGATTTTATAGAAGACTTGTCATTCAAGATGCCCCAGTGTCTTCAAACTCTTGTAGAGAATCGTCGAATCTCGACGTCACTGCCTCAGATTAATTGTACTTGGCACAAATGAGTCTTCAATACTTATCCTTTTAGGGATGATAAGAATGTGTAAGCACAAATTGGGAAACGACTTGCCCCTGTTTAGCAAAGTCTTCAAGCAACATGCCCCTATCTGGAAAAGTATTCCAACAACATGCCCCTGTCTAGCAGAGTCTTCAGGCAAAATGCCCCTGGCTGGCAAAGTCTTCAAGCAACTTGCCCCTGACTGGCAAAGTATTCAAACAACATGCTCTTGCGGAAAAGTCTTCAAACAACATGCCCCTGTCTGGCAAAGTCTTCAAACAACATGCCCCTGTCTGGCAAAGTCTTCAAGCAAACTTCCCCTGTCTGGAAAAGTTTTCAAGCAACATGCCCTTGGCTGACAAAGTATTAAGGCAACCTGCCCCTGGCTGGCTAAGTTTTTCAAGTAACTTGCCTCTGACTGGCAAAGTATTCAAACAACATGCCCTTGTCTAGCATAGTCTTCAAGAAATTTGCCCCTGTCTGGCAAGGTTTTCAAGCAACATGCCCCTGGGGGTGATCATTCTCTGAAATGGTTGTTCAACTACTCATCAGAGTTTCAAATCTCAAGAGATTAAACTCATCACTAGTGCTCATACATAGGTTTCTATGATATCAAGCAAATGCTAACAAGCAAAAAGGTTAATGTTAAGACTGCTAATGCAACACACGTGTTTGTCTCGAAGTTTTTTGTTTTTGAAAAGATTTTCACAATAGTCTGTGACCGAATCACTAGCTAGGAGGTGATATTCATTTTTTTTTATAAAGCCAACACAAATTTTTGAGCCAAGCTCATGGGAGTCGGGAAACATTTTCTCATCGAGTGTGCTTTAGAAATAAACCCTACTTCAATTAGGACTTTTGAGGGTTGTAATGGGGTTTGGTTCACGGTTTTAGAAACAAAGGATAAAGGCTCAAAGTTTATTTGGTGCCCACCCACTCTCCGTGATGTTCTCCAATCCTAGGTCCAGCTAAAATGACACAGACATTCGTCTTGTTAGTGTAGTAAAGATGAAGATCCAAGGTTCACTTGAAATGACAGTCATCTCATTTGTCCTCTATGGATATCAGTGACCCCTTTGACTTTGGTATGGTGGTCACTAAATCGTAAGATTTTAGGTTGAGGATTGAAAGGCCTCTTCTAACTCGAATTTCTCTTTGGTCCCTGATTTTTTTGCCTAAGTCTCCTTTTGGGTGCTTGACTTAGCGGGATTTTATTTTCTCTTTTTTTTTTAAAAATCATTGGAAGGCTGAAAGTCGTGACTGTCAAGTCATTAATTGTAGTGGATTCCCTGATGGGATGTTTCATCTTATGATTTGACTGTGTAACCAGATTAACTGAACACTACCCTGCCCCAGGTTAAGCGTAAGGGTTTTGAAATATCTGAAAGAAACTCCTACTTCTAGGCTCGAAGTTGTTGACTAGGGATTAACTCCTTATTTCTCCAGTGTTTGGGAATTTGAAACAATGCCTGTACATCGTCAGTAGGGTTTTAATCAAAAGCATCCAGCTAGAGAATTTGTGTTTTAATTTCGTCATCCTCCCTCCAATTCTCTGCCTAGGCAAGAGATGGGATAATATTGGCATTATAAAGTTGAAAGAAAACATTATGAGTGAATATGAATGGATTACTTCAAGACAAACATATTCATTGCATTAATCATTCAAAACAAATAAGTTCTTACATGCCAAAACAAATGCATTAACAAAACATAGCAAAGTACATATGAAAAGAAGCAAACGAGCTAAACATCTGAGAGGATAGCTCCAAAGCATCGAAACGATCGCGAGCATTCAGGACCTCGTCCTATGCTCCAGCAACAGATTGACTTAGACAAGACTCTCTTGAGTTTTTATCAGCACAAAGGCACTCCGTCCACAGATGGGATTCCTCCATTGAAGGTCAACACCCCGTAGTCGATCATCTCTTGAACCTTTTCCTGGAAAACTTTGCACTCTTCAATCGGATGCCCCAGTATTCCATCATGAAACTCACAACTGGTATTTGGATTGATCCCGCGGGGCCGAGACCTCGTGGCTCTGGTCTTTCTGGGTGTCATTATTGAGTTCCGGGCAAAATGAGACCACAATTGACTGTAAGTCATTGGGATTGGGTCAAACTGATGGGATGCTCCTTCAGGACTGTTTGGAGACCTCCGCTGATTCTGACGCCGCTGACGAGTAGAGGTAGAACTTGACCGACGCTGAGAAATGACCAGATCTTTGGCCAAAGAAATCAGTCGCCCTCTATCAATCTTCAAGATGTGAATCTCTTCTTGGAGTTCAATGTTCTCCTGCACGAGGCTGTCTACTATGGTCTTCATTGTAGTCGAGAATATTCCCATATGATTTCTCAAAGTCGTGACTTCACTTCTAAGCTCCCTGTTTTCCTGCTCAAGTTGGTCCATCTTTCTCTGGTGACTGGTCGAGTACAGTTGACTGACGGAGAATAAGACATGTGTGAGTTGGATTGTTGGAAGATGATATGCAGTGCAAATGCAAATGCAAATGGTATGCGAATGAATGCAAAGCTCAGGATGCTCAAAATCACAAACATAAACAGCTCCAGAATTGGATATAAAGGCAAGGTGTTGGATCCAAGGTACAAGAGCAGCTTGGAATCTCTTAACTGGTAAGCCTTAAGTGGAGAGTTCTAAATTCTTTACCCATAACGCCCACTCACAGGGTAGCTTCTATGGTGATGGTATAAGGATATTCAAGGTCACGGACGTTTATCGTACTAACGCCCCGCCGCAGGCTAGCTGCATTATGACGATAATGACGATAAGGTCTACCTTGAGTGGAGTTCTCATGCTAGGCGTGCAAGGAGCGAGTCCTTGGAGCCTAACATTACACAACTACCAAAAATGAAACAGGTTCTAGGGGGTCCCAGAATCACAGCCCTTTCGTGAATCAGGTCACGCGACAGGCTAGCTGCGTTGTGACAAGATCTACGAAAAGTCTAACTATCTGGGGGAGCTTTCATGCTAGGCGTGCAAGGAGCGAGTCCTTGGAGACTAAAACTAATAACATCCAATTCTAACTTAGGTGTTCCCTCTTCTTTTTCAAAACTCAAGTACAAATTCATACCCGTGATATCCCGAGATCCAACAGGCAGATATAATGAGCAAATAATAAAGAAGGAAGCAATAGATAGAATATCAACAGTGAATGAATAAAAAAGACAAACAAACAAGTCAGCAAACAAACGCGAACTATCCTAAGCTAGGCTCGACTCTCTTATGCACAAGGCAAGTATCCCCAGCAGAGTCGCCAGCTGTCGCACCTCGAAAAATACGATCCTAAAATAAACAACAGAGTCGCCACCTAATTCAATTTATTCTATGAGAGAAAAGGTAGATATAGACACAACCTAAATAAAGGATAAGAAATGGTCAATGAAACCACTAATCTAAGTTCGGGAGTCAGTTACGCAAGGGGAAGGTGTTAGGCACCCCTCACGTCCGTTGTACTCAACGGGAACCTCTTAGTCTAGTTTGCGCTTAAATGTTAACTTGTTATTATTGTCTTCTTTAAATGATTACTTTTAATGTTTCAATTATTATTTGTTATGGAGAAAGGTTAAGTTTTTTATTATTGTGAAGGAGAGATAGTTAATTTTTTATTATTGTGCTCGCGAAGGATTAAAATCCCCGTGCCTACGTATTCCCCTGTGCAATGGGAAATTCAGAGCTTCGTAGTTCGTGCTACTACGGTTTGTGATTTTTATTGAACAATTGTTTGAAAATGCTTTCTAATCTGCTAAGCGTTGGCTTATCTGCTCGTGATAGGAGGCTGAAGCGCTAGCTTGTTTGCGAGATAGAAAGATTTGAACAATATTCGTTTTGAGAAAAGATATTTGATCTTTGTTAAGGGTGTTTTAAAACGAGAGGGCGAATGAACCACGTCGCGTGGGGCTAGCCCAATTGCGGTCCAATCCAGAAGGTGCGGAATAATAGACTCCGGAGTTCTGTCTTTCGTGATTAATTGCGGAAAAAAAATAGTTTATATTGGTTGGTGGGTTTTAAATTGTATGTGAAAGAAAGAGACAAGTCGTCATCTTTAAGAGAAGTATCTCACCTATTCCACCACAAACGTTTGAGAAATGAGAAATCGAAAGAAGCTTTAAACTTGGATATAAGACCGACAAGCAATGCCACATTCTTTCTTTGAGAATAAAAATCGGAAGAAGCTTTAAACTTGGATATAAGTATCGACAAGCAATGCCACGTTCTTCCTTTGAAAGTAATTGTTTGTAAGATTTTTCTTTGTGTTTGTGAGGATAGGAGGAACAACTTTCCTATGGAGATGAATCATGCCTGATCCTTTAAGATTGTTGAATTGTTTTGAATACGAATGGTGATTGAACACATCGTGTGGGGCTAGCCCAATTGCGGTCCAATCCAGAACGTGCGGAATGCTAGACTCCGGAATTCTGTTTTCGTAATTGAATTAATAAAATGATTTGAAATTTTTTATATACGAATGATGATTGAACCATCGCGTGAGGCTAGCCCAGTTGCGGTCCAATCCAGAACGTGCGGAATGCTAGACTCCGGAATTCTGTTTTCGTAATTGAATTAATAAAATGATTTGAAATTTTTTATATACGAATGATGATTGAACCATCGCGTGAGGCTAGCACAGTTGCGGTCCAATCTAGAATGTGCGGAATGCTAGACTCCGAAATTCCGTTTTCGTAATTGAATTAATAAAATGATTTGAAATTTTTTATATATGAATGATGATTGAACCATCGCGTGAGGCTAGCCCAGTTGCGGTCCAATCCAGAACGTGCGGAATGCTAGACTTCGGAGTTCCGTTTTCGTAATTTAATTTGAAAATAGATGATTTGTTTTGGTATACGAATGATGATTGAACCCTCGCGTGGGGCTAGCCCATTTGCGGTTCAATCCAGAACGTGCGGAATGCTAGACTCCGGAGTTCTGTTTTCGTAATTTAATTAATTAAATAAATTGGATAACTGTTTTTTAGACGTTTTTAGAATGAATGTTTTAAAACAAAGGAATAAACGAACATTACGCGTGGGGCTAGCCCAGTTGCAGTTCGTTTTAGAACGTGCGGAGTGCTAGACTTCGGGGCTCTATTCTTTGTTAATTTAATTAGCTTGAAAGTCTAACGAAAAATCGCATTTTTGTTATAAGAGATTTATGATTTAAAATTGATGGTGAGGTACGAATAAGCAGACGAACGCAAATGGAGTCAAGACTAAGACAAGGCACAAAAGAGATAAAAAATCGAAATTTAGTGATACCTAACGGAGAAGGTCCGTTGCCTCTTCAATACGCGCCAAAAGTAACTCAAGAAAGATATCAAAAGATTCACACGATCAATCAAAGTACCCCCTCATGTCCACATCACGAATCATCATGGTCAGTTCAATCAAAACTCTAGAAATTAACTAAATCGCAAACCAGTCATTCTATCAACAGTTGAACAAAAGGAACATAAAAATTATCACCGAGGACTAGTAACAATTAATACCAAAGTTCTAATAAACCGAAGTTTCTAACAAATCCTAGCAAAACAAAATAAACAAGAATAGTGAAATCATTAAGATACCAACTATTTCTAATCAATAATATAAAATTCTAGAGTTAACAAGTCCAATTTAGAATTCTAATTGATATATAAAAAAAAAGCAAACATTTAAAAAAAGTTAATTAAAATTGTCAATCAGCAAACATTAGTTTAAGAAAAGTAAAAAAAAAGTTAATTAAAATTATTAAAGACAAAAAAAAAAAGGATACGTGTGGTAAAAAAAAGGGGGGGGGTGTATCAAGAGCAAGAAGTGATTCAATCCAAATAGGGTGAGTCCACAACAGTATAACACTCAAAAATAAAAAAATAAATATTAAAGATAAAAACCTAAATCTGGAAAATGAAGAGCAAACACAAATCGATCCCCCTTTCCTCTTCAAATCACGCCGCCAAGAGAAGAAAAACGCAAATCCAACCTCCAAGCTTCTTCTCTATCACGCTTTTGCCTCTCCGATTCGATGAAGAAAGCTTCTAGTTCGCGACGGATTCCTCCCTCGTCTCTCTCTTCACGCGGTTTCACGGATTCTCTCTCACTTGTGCAGCGGTGGTGGACGGCGGAAAAGGGTTTGAAGCGGATTTGAAGGTGGTGCGGTTGGAGCAAAACACGAAGGTCGTGTTGGTGAAGGTGAAGACGAAGTTTGACGATTTCGTGGTGGCTTTGGCTTTCGGTGCTTTGTGTTTGAGCGATTAGGACGATGGTAGGCTCGCGGGTGGTTTCAACGATTTCATCTCTCTGAATCTCGCGGTGAAGGTGATAGCGGTCTCAGCTTTAGGTGTGCAATTTTGGGTAAGTGGTTTCCGTTGGGTCTGATTTGTCTCTGTTTGGAGTGGTTAACAGGTCTGTTGAAGGTTCGAGAAAGGGGGGTTTCTCACAGGTTTGCGGCTTTGGGTCGGTAAAGTGTGGAAACGTTGGTGTTGTGTGATTGAAAGGAGAAGGGATGGAGTTTGTGTGGGATCAAGGTGAGGTGATGCGGTTTGTAAAGGGTTTGATGAAGAATGGAGGTTCGGAAGGGAGAAGGGGCTCGCAGGTTCGGAAGGGAGAAGGAGTTGAAGATTCAGAAGTTTGATGGAGTTTTGGATTATGGTTATGAAGGTGGAAGAGGTGTTTGTCGGTTTCGGTTGGAGGGCTGTTGTTTGTCGAAGAGGAAAGTGAGGTGTTGATTTGGTGGCTCGTCTGTGTTGAGGGCTGAAGGGTGTTCGGTGAGGCTTGTTTGATTCTGAGTTTTGTTGTTGATGATGTTTGGTTTGTTTGAGTGGTAGTGGATGGCGGCGGGTGAAGAACAGGGCGGCGGTTGTTCGACGGATGGTGTTTGGTGCTGTTCTGGTTTTTGAAAAGCTATTATTGTTTCAGGTTATGAAAGTTGGTGGTGTGAGATGGGTCCTGAAAGTGTTCGTTTGATTGTTATTATCAGAAAATCTCAGGCTTGGTTGAGATGTGGTTTTCTGTGATTCGAAGGGTTGCGGTAGAAATGGTGAGGTGGTTTGCGGCGAGTTTGTTCGGTTATGATTTGTGTGGTTATTGGTGAGGGTTGTCGTTGCTGGATTTGGATGAACAAGGTTTTAAGGTTTTGGTGTTATGAAGACAATGATGAAGGTAGGAACCGTGAGTCTCTTCTTTTAATGTTTTTTTTTGTATCCCCCTGATGACCCCCAGAAAGGTCCTTTTTCTTCTCTTTTTTAAAACACAACAAACTTGTTCATTAAGTTTTTTTTTGTCTGATCTTGTGTGATGTCCCTTTCAATGCAGGTGGTATGGAAAACTAGCATCAGACTCTTTTTGTTGCAGATTTTTTGATATCCATTTTAGTGCAAATCTTGGCTATTGCATCGCAGTAAATCTGGTGTGAACAGACTAGTTTTTGTTTGTAGGTGGCAGGAAAAAATATGAACAACCTGTGTGTTTTGACTTGGACCAAAAACATATACTTTAAAACTAACTAAAATAATCCCAACCCAACCAACTAGAAAACCCGACCTAATTAAAACTAAAAAATAAATAAAAATAATAATAATAATAAAATTGATATAAACTGATTCATAATGATATAATATAAAAAAAAGCTAATATAGACTTAATGAATCATTAAACAAAATATTAAATGTTTTTTTTTTAGGAGAAAACAAACTTTATTTTCAAAAGTAAAATTTTAATAGAAACTTAAACCAACAATTGGAATTAAACTATACTAAATATATTAGACTAGAAATAGATCCTAATTAAATTAAACGGACTAATAGAAACCTAATTAACTAAATGAAACACCACAAATTTAAATTAGTAAAATAACCAATTAATTTTAAATAGTCTAATATGTGATTAAATAAAAATTAGAACTAGATTATGAGACAAAATTCTTTTTTAAATTGGAACAAAAACCTAAGATAAAACAAAATTGAATCAAGACAAGATTAAATGGAAAAATGCATGATTTATGATTAATGGACTAAAATGCGAAAATGACTGATACTTGATATTACGACAGAAAATGCCACGAATGAACAAAAAAATGAAAATTTCTGGTCAAAATTTAGGGTATGACACATATTATACACAATTTTATACTAGTTTCTCTCAATAGGACAAATTAAATCGAGGATTGTTTGAAATGCTACGAAACTTTTCAGATCCTTTCTATATGTTAAGAAGGAATGTTAAGAGGTATGTTCATGCAAAAAATTATCTCAAATTAGATTCTATGAAATTTTTTGAAATACTAGTTTAGGTCAAAAAAATTTAGTATATTATACACAATTTTATACTAGTTTCGGTCAAAAAATCAAATTAAATCGAGGATTGTTCAAAATAGTACGAAACTTTTCAGATCCTTTCTATATGTTAAGTGGGAAGGTTATGATGGAAGTCAATGCAAAAAAATATCTCAAAAGTAGATTCTATGAAACTTTTTGAAATGCTAGTTTAGGTCAAAAAAATCGTAGTATATTATACACAATTTTTTACTAGTTTCGGCCAAAAAAATAAAATTAAATCAAGGATTGTTCGAAATAATACGAAACTTTTCAGATCCTTTCTATATGTTAAGAGGGAATGTTAAGAGGGAAGTCCATGTAAAAAATTATCCTAAATTAGATTCTATGAAACTTTTTGAAATACTAGTTTAGGTCAAAAAATTGTAGTATATTATACACAATTTTATACTAGTTTCGGCCAAAATATTAAATTAAATCGAGGAGTGTTCGAAATGCTACGTAACATTTCAGATCCTTTCTATATCTTATGGGGGAAGGTTATGATGGAATTCAATGCAAAAACTCACCTCAAAATTAGATTCTATGAAACTTTTTGAAATACTAGTTTCTGCTAAAAAATTGCAGTATATTATACACAATTTTATACTAGTTTCGGCCAAAAAATCAAATTAAATCAAGGATTATTCGAAATGCTACGAAACTTTTCAAATCCTTTCTATATGTTACAGGGTAAAGTTATGATGGAATTCCCTGCAAAAAAATCATCTCAAAATTAGATTGTATGAAAAAATTTGAAATGCTAGTTTTGGTCAAAAAATTGTAGTATATTATACAAAATTTTATACTTGTTTCTGTTAAAAATCAAATTAAATCGAGGAGTGTTCGAAATGCTACTAAATTTTCAGATCCTTTCTAAATGTTACGAGGGAAGGTTATGATGGAAGTCAATGTCAAAAATTATGTCAAAATTAGATTCTATGAAACTTTTTGAAATGCTAGTTTAGGTCAAAAAATCGTAGTATATTATACACAGTTTTATACTAGTTTCGCTCAATAAAACAAATTAAATCAAGGATTGTTCGAAATGCTACGAAACTTTTGAGATCCTATCTATATGTTACAAGGGAATGTTAAGAGGACAGTCCATGCAATAAATTATCTCAAAATTAGATTCTACGAAACTTTTTGAAATGCTAGTTTCTGTCAAAAATTGTAGTATATTATACATAATTTTATACTAGTTTCGGCCAAAAAATCAAATTTAATCGAGGAGTGTTCGAAATTCTACGAAACATTTTTGATCCTTTCTATATGTTACGGGGGAAGATTAAGATGGAATTCCATGCAAAAAACATCTAAAAATTAGATTCTATGAAACTTTTTGAAATACTAGTTTCGGTCAAAAAATTGTAGTATATTATATACAATTTTATACAAGTTTCGGCCAAAAAATCAAATTAAATTGAGGAATGTTTCGAAATGCTATGAAACTTTTCAGATCCTTTCTATATGTTACGAGGAAATGTTAAGAAGGAAGTCCATGTAGAAAATTATCTCAAAATTAGATTCTATGAAAATTTTTGAAATGCTAGTTTCGGTCAAAAAATTGTTGTATATTATACATAATTTTATACTAGTTTTTGTCAAAAATCAAATTAAATCGAGGAGTGTTCGAAATGCTACGAAACATTTCAGATCCTTTCTATATGTTATGAGGGAAGGTTATGACGGAAGTCAATGCAAAAAATTATCTCAAAAGTATATTCTATGAAACTTTTTGAAATGCTAGGTTAGGTCAAAACAATCGTAGTATATTATACACAATTTTATACTAGTTTCGGCCAAAATAATCAAATTAAATCGAGGAGTGTTTGAAATGCTACGAAACATTCCAGATCCCTTCTATATGTTACGGGGGAAGGTTATGATGGAATTCCATGCAAAAATTCAACTCAAAATTAGATTCTATGAAACTTTTTAAAATACTAGTTTCAGTCAAAAAATTGTAGTATATTATACACTATTTTATACTGCTTTCGGCCAAAAAATTAAAATAAATCGACGATTGTTCGAAATGCTACGAAACTTTTCATATCCTTTCTATATGTTAAGAGGGGAAGGTTATGATGGAGGTCCATGCAAAAAAATTATTTCAAAATTAGATTCTACGAAACTTTTTGATATGCTAGTTTAGGTTAAAAAAATGTAGTATATTATACACAATTTTATACTAGTTGCGCTCAATAAAACAAATTAAATCGAGGATTGTTCGAAATGCTACGAAACTTTTCAGATCCTTTCTATATGTTACGAGGGAAGGTTAAGATGGAAGTAAATGCAAAAATTTATCTTAAAATTAGATTCTACGAAACTTTTTGAAATGCTAGTTTAGGTCAAAAAAATCGTAGTATATTATACACAATTTTATACTAGTTTCGCTTAATAAAACAAATTAAATCGAGGTTTGTTTGAAATGCTACGGAACTTTTCAGATCCTTTCTATATGTCACGAGGGAATATTAAGAGGGAAGTCCATGCAACAAATTATCTCAAAATTAGATTCAATGAAATTTTTTCAAATGCTATTTTATGGCAAAAAAACATAGTTTATTATATACAATTTTATACTAGTTTCGGCCAAAAAAATCAAATTAAATAAAAGATTGTTCGAAATGCTACGAAACTTTTCAGATCCTTTCTATATGTTACGAGGGAAGGTTATGATGGAATTCAATGTAAAAAATTATCTCAAAATTAGATTCTATGAAACTTTTTGAAATGCTAGTTTCTGTCAAAATATTGTAGTATATTATACACAATTTTAAACTAGTTTCCATCAAAAATAAAATTAAATCGAGGGAGTGTTCGAAATATTACGAACTTTTTCAGTTCCTTTCTATATGTTACGAGGGAAGGTTATGATGAAAGTAAATGCAATAATTTATCTCAAAATTAGATTCTATGAAACTTTTTGAAATGCTAGTATAGGTCAAAAATCGTAGTATATTATACACAATTTTATATTAGTTTCGCTCAATAAAACAAATTAAATTGGGAATTGTTTGAAATGCAACGAAACTTTTCAGATCCTTTCTATATGTTACGAGTGAATGTTAAGAGAGAAGTCCATCTAAAAAATTATCTCAAAATTAGATTCTATGAAACTTATGGAAATTCTAGTTTCGGTCAAAAAATTGTAGTATATTATACACAATTTTATACTAGTTTCTGTCAAAAATAAATTTAATCGAGGATTGTTCGAAATGCTACGAAACTTTGCAGATCCTTTCTATATGTTACGAGGGAAGGTTATGATGGAAGTCAATGCAAAAAATTATCTCAAAAGTAGATTCTATGAAACTTTTTGAAATGCTATTTTAGGTCAAAAAAATCGTAGTATATTATACACACATTTTTACTAGTTTCGGCCAAAAAATTAAATTAAATTGAGGATTGTTCGAAATGCTACGAAACTTTTCAGATCCTTTCTATATGTTACGATGGAATGTTATGAGGGAACTCCATGCATAAAATAATCCCAAATTAGATTCTATGAAACTTTTTGAAATACTAGTTTAGGTCAAAAAAATTGTAGTATATTATACACAATTTTATACTAGTTTCGGATCCTTTCTATACACAATTTTATACTAGTTTCGGTCAAAAAATCAAATTAAATCGAGGATTGTTCGAAATGCTATGAAATTTTTAGATCCTTTCTATATGTTAAGTGGGAAGGTTATGATGGAAGTCAATGCAAAAAATTAACTCAAAAGTATATTCTATGAAGGTTATGATTGAAGTCAATGCAAAAAATAATCTCAAAAAAAGATTCTATGAAACGTTTCGAAATGATATTTTAGGTTAAAAATCTTTGTATATTATACACACGTTTTTACTTATTTCGACAGAAAAATAAAATTAAATCGAGGATTGTTCGAAATGCTTCGAAACTTTTCAGATCATTTCTATATGTTACGAGGGAATGTTAAGTGGGATGTCCATGCAAAAAATTATCTCAAATTAGATTCTATGAAACTTTTTGAAATACTAGTTTAGGTCAAAACATTGTAGTGTATTATAGACTATTTTATACCAGTTTCGGTCAAAAAATCAAATTAAATCGAGGATTGTTCGAAATGCTACGAAACTTTTCAGATCCTTTCGAAATGTTAAGAGGGAGGGATATGATGGAAGTCAATGCAAAATATTACCTCAAATGTTGATTCTATGAAACTTTTTTAAATGCTAGTTTATGTCAAAAAAATCGTAAATATACAAATTTTTTACTAGTTTCGGTCAAAAAATAAAATTAAATTAAGGATTGTTCGAAATACTACGAAACATTTCAGATCCTTTCTATATGTTACGAGGGAATATTAAGAGGGAAGTCCATGCAAAAAATTATCTCAAATGAGATTCTATGAAACTTTTTGAAATACTAGTTTAGGTAAAAAAAATTGTAGTATATTATACACAATTTTAAACTAGTTACGGTCAAAAAATCAAATTAAATCGAGGAATGTCTGAAATGCTACAAAACTTTTCAAATCCTTTCTATATGCTAAGAGGGAATGTTAAGTGGCAAGTCCATGCAAAAAATTACCTCAAAATTAGATACTACGATAATTTTTGAAATGTTAGTTTCGGTCAAAACATTGTAGTATATTATACCTAATTTTATACTAGTTTCGGCCAAAAATCAAATTAAATCGAGGATTGTTCGAAATGCTATGAAACTTTTCAGATCCTTTCTATATGTTACAGGGGAAGGTTATGATGGAAGTCCATGCAAAAAAATTATCTCAAAATTAGATTCTATGAAACTTTTTGAAAAGCTAGTTTAGGTCAAAAAACGTAGTATATTATACACAATTTTATACTAGTTTCGCTCAATAAAACAAATTAAATCGAAGATAGTTCAAAATGCTACGAAACCTTTCAGATCCTTTCTACATGTTACGAGGGAAGGTTATGATGGAAGTAAATGCAAAAACTTATCTCAAAATTAGATTCTACGAAACTTTTGGAAATGCTAGTTTAAGTCAAAAAATCGTAGTATATTATACACAATTTTATACTAGTTTCGCTCAATAAAACAAATTAAATCGAGGATTGATTGAAATAATGTGAAACGTTTCAGATCCTTTCTATATGTCACGGGGGAATGTTAAGAGGTAAGTCCACGCAAAAAAATATCTCAAAATTAGATTCTATGAAATTTATTGAGATGCTTGTTTAGGTAAAAAAAACATAATTTATTATACACAATTTTGTACTAGTTTCGGCCAAAAAATCAAATTAAATCAAGGATTGTTCAAAATGCTACGAAACTTTCCAGATCCTTTTTATATGTTACGAGGGAAGGTTATGATGGAAGTCAATGCAAAAAATTATCTCAAAATTAGATTCTATAAAACTTTTTGAAATGCTAGTTTCGGTCAAAATATTGTAGTAAATTATAATCAATTTTATACTAGTTTCTGTCCAAAAAAAATTAAACCGAGGAGTGTTCGAAATGCTACGAAACTTTTCAGATTCTTTCTATATCTTACGAAGGAAGGTTATGATGGAAGTTCATGTGAAAAATTATACTCAAAAGTAGATTCAATGAAATTTTTTGAAATGCTAGTTTAGGTCAAAAAAATCGTAGTATATTATACACAGCTTTTTACTAGTTTCGGCCAAAAAATAAAATTAAATGCTAGTTTCGGCCAAAAAATTATCTCAAAATTAGATTCTACATAACTTTTTGAAATGCTAGTTTCGGTCAAAAAATTGTAGTATATTATACACAATTTTATACTAGTTTCGGTCAAAAAATCAAATTAAATCAAGGATTGTTCGAAATGCTACGAAAATTTTCAGATCCTTTCTATATGTTAAGAGGAAATGTTAAGAGGGAAGTCCATGCGAAAAATAATCTCAAAATTAGATTCTACATAACTTTTTGAAATGCAAGTTTCGGTCAAAAAATTGTAGTATATTATACACAATTTTATACTAGTTTCGGCCAAAAAATCAAATTAAATCGAGGATTGTTCGAAATGCTACGAAACATTTCAGATCCTTTCTATATGTTACGGGGGAAGGTTATGATGGAATTCCAAGCAAAAAATCATCTCAAAATTAGATTTTATGAAAAATTTTGAAATACTAGTTTCAGTCAAAAAATTGTAGTATATTATACACAATTTTATACTAGTTTCGGCCAAAAAATCAAATTAAATCGAGGATTGTTCGAAATACTACGAAACGTTTCAGATCCTTTCTATATTTTTAAGGGGAAGGTTATGATGGAAGTCCATGCAAAAAATTATCTCGAAATTAGATTCTATGAAACTTTTTGAAATGCTAGTGTAAGTCAAAAAAACCTTGTATATTATTCACAATTTTATACTATATTCGCTCAATAAAACAAATTAAATCGAGGATTGTTCAAAATGCTACAAAACTTTTCAGATCCTTTAAATATGTAACCAGGGAAGGTTATGATGGAAGTAAATGCAAAAATTTATCTCAAAATTAGATTCTACGAAACTTTTTGAAATGCTAGTTTAAGTCAAAAAAATCGTAGTATATTATACACAATTTTATACTAGTTTCGATTAATAAAACAAATTAATTCGAGGATTGTTTGAAATGCTACGAAACTTTTCAGATTCTTTCTATATGTCACGGGGGAATGTTAGGAGGGAAGTCCGTGCAAAACATTATCTCAAAATTAGATTCTATGAAATATTTTGAAATGTTAGTTTAGATCAAAAAAACGTAGTTTATTATACACAATTTTGTACTAGTTTCAGCCAAAAAATCAAATTAAATCAATGATTGTTCGAAATGCTACGAAACTTTTCAGATCCTTTCTATATGTTACGAGGGAAGGTTATGATTGAAGTCAATGCAAAAAATTATCTCAAAATTAGATTCTATGAAACTTTTTGAAATGCTAGTTTCTGTCAAAATATTGTAGTATATTATACACAATTTTATACTAGTTTTTGTCACACAAAAAAACAAATTAAATCGAGGAGTGTTCGAAATGCTACGAAACTTTTCAGATTCTTTCTATATCTTACGAGGGAAGGTTATGATGGAAGTTTATGTAAAAAATTATCTAAAAAGTAGATTCAATGAAACTTATTGGAATGCTAATTTAGGTCAAAAAAATCGTATTATATTATACACATTTTTTACTAGTTTCGGCAAAAAAATAAAATTAAATCGAGGATTGTTCGAAATGCTACGAAACTTTTCAGATCCTTTCTATATGTTACGAGCGAATGTTAACAGGGAAGTTCATGCATAAAATTATCTCAAATTAGATTGTATGAAACTTTTGGAAATACTAGTTTAGGTCAAAAAATTGTAGTATATTATACACAATTTTATACTAGTTTCGGTCAATAAATCAAATTAAATCGAGGATTGTTCGAAATGCTACGAAATGTTTCAGATCCTTTCTATATGTTAAGAGGGAATGTTAAGAGGGAAAACCATGCGAAAAATTATCTCAAAATTAGATTCTAAAAAACTTTTTGAAATGCTAGTTTCGGTCAAAAAATTGTAGTATAATATACACAATTTTATACTGGTTTCGGCCAAAAAATAAAATTAAACTGAGGAGTGTTCGAAATGCTACGAAACATTTCAGATCCTTTCTATATGTTACGGGGGAAGGTTATGATGGAATTCCAAGCAAAAAATCATCTCAAAATTAGATTCTATGAAACTTTTTGAAATACTAGTTTCAGTCAAAAATTTGTAGTATATTATACACAATTTTATACTAGTTTCGGCCAAAAAATCAAACTAAATCGAGGATTGTTCGAAATGCTACGAACCTTTTTAGATTCTTTCTATATTTTACGGAGGAAGGTTATGATGGAATTCCATGCAAAACATTATCTCAAAATTAGATTCTATGAAACTTTTTGAAATACTAGTTTCGGTCAAAAAATTGCAGTATATAATACACAATTTTATACTAGTTTCGGACAAAAAATCAAATTAAATCGAGGATTGTTTGAAATGCTACGAAACTTTTTAGATCCTTTCTATATGTTACGGGGGAAAGTTATGATGGAATTCCATGCAAAAAATCATCTCAAAATTAGATTATATAAAACTTTTTTAAATGCTAGTTTCAGTCAAAAAATTGTAGTATATTATACACAATTTTATACTTGTTTCTGTCAAAAATCAAATTAAATCGTGGAGTGTTCGTAATGCTAAGAAACTTTTCAGATCCTTTTTATATATTATGTGGGAAGGTTATGATGGAAGTTCATTTAAAAAATTATCTCAAAATTAGATTCTATGAAACATTTTGAAATTCTAGTTTCGGTGGGAAAAAAATTGTAGTGTATTATACACAATTTTATACTAGTTTTTGTCAAAAATCAAAGTAAATCGAGGAGTGCTTGAAATGCTGCGAAACTTTTCAGATCCTTTCTAAATGTTACGAGGGAAGGTTATGATGGAAGTCAATGCAAAAATTATGTGAAAATTAGATTCTATGAAACTTTTTGAAATGCTAGTTTAGGTCAAAAAATCGTAGTATATTATACACAATTTTATACCAGTTTCGGTCAATAAAACAAATTAAATCGAGGATTGTTCGAAATGCTACGAAACTTTTCAGATCTTTTCTATATGTAACGAGGGAAGGTAATGAGGGAAGTCCATGCCAAAAATAATATCAAAATTAGATTCTATGAAACTTTTTGAAATACTAGTTTCGGTCAATAAATTATAGTATTTTATACACAAATTTATACTAGTTTCGGTCAAAAAATCAAATTAAATCGAGGATTGTTCGAAATGCTACGAAACTTTTTAAATCCTTTCTATATGTTCCGAGGGTAGGTTATGATGGAAGTCCATGCAAAAAATTATCTCAAAATCAGATTCTATGAAACTTTTTGAAATACTAGTTTAGGTCAAAAAATCGTAGTATACTATACACAATTTTATACTAGTATTTATGCACACCACTCTGCCCATACGTGCAATGCCTACTCCATACGCGTAATGACTTGTTTCCACGCAACCTCTTACGCGTAATGCCTCACTTCTTACACGTAATGCTTGCGTAACTGGGATATGTTACGCGTAAAGCCTCTCTTGTTATGCGTAATGCCAGATCTGTTACGTAAAACACCAGAATGCATACAGTTCTACTTCTGCTATGAATTACACAACTTTACCACTCCATTCAAGCCTAATTAGGTTTCTACATTGATTTTAGGATTCAAATCTTCTGTATTTATTCACTACTAATCTTTACGACTGATTTTATGAACCCTAACCTCTTTCTCTACAGGATTTTCCTGTAACAACCAATCCAACAACACAGCAACAGATACAACAACGATTACAACAATATAACAACTCGCACAACAGCAATACAACAAGAATAGCATATCATACATATCATATTCATACGAAAACGCAGTAACTAATCATACGAAAACGCAACCTACATTTAGATTATCTAGCCCCGGTTATGGAATTCGAACCCCACTCTTACCTTGGATTGAAGGCAACTCGAATTCTCAGTAAAAATCTCCACGAAAATCCTCAACCTAGCCTTTTCTTGCTCTTCATCTAAGATTTGTTCTCTTCTCACCAAAAATTCTTATTATTCTCTAATTGGGTTTTTAGTCTAGTTTTACTAAAATCTCACTAATTAGCTTAATTACTAATGGGCCTAAAATAACACTCTCAACTTTACTACTCTCACACTACAACTAAGCCCAACTTAATATTATATCATTAACACTTATTTTATTATTCGACTTAATTAATTTTAAACAACCCGAACACGACTTAACCATCAAGTTAATACCAACTCCAACAACTTAACGTCACAAATGAAAAAACAACACTTAACAACAATTAATTGGGAAAATACACAATGATATGTAATTTAATTAATTAATTAATTAATTACAGGCGTTACAACGGTCGTCTTGTCCTTGTGACGAGCATCTTGCTTCAAAATGCAGAAATCTTATTTTTCTGCTATCTGTCTCATTTCAACTGATATATACTTTATTTCTTCCTCATTTCAACTCCTTTCTTCTGCAAGTCTTATAAATTAGGATACATGCAAAAACACACAAATACCTCGCATAATATCATTAAAATTACGAAAAACAATGACTTAATTAATCGGAAATCAAGCTAATTAATCGATATAAAATTGTGTTATCACGTAACAAAAGTTAAAATACTGACTTATAAAATATCTTATATTAGTATTCTAAGTTTCATTCTCATGCTTTCTTGTGTTTCTCGAGTTTATTGCGTTTCTTCTTCATATTCTTCAACATTTGTCTTCATTAATATACATCTTCTTTAAAAAGATCAAATCTCAAAGAATTACACCAGCTCTTCAAAGTCATATAACCAAAATTGTGGGATATTTGGATTGAGCTCAGAAGAAATAAGAGGAGAGAATGTTTTGCAAAGAGTAGTGTGTTCTTCGTACAATTACATACATGAAAAGTGTGAATTTTGGGATAAAGTATTGAGGTTGTAGAAATTACATAAATCAAATAGAAAAGGGTTGTAATTTCTTGAAGTGGTTATCTGATGAAATTGTTGATGGAAGAGATTTGAAGAATGAAAGGCAAAAGAAGAAAATTTTCAAGTTGAAGAATGAGGTTATCCATACACGAGAAATGTTGAAAATGTCAATAGTGTTTGGCATTTTTAGTTTAGGATTGAATGTAGTGTTTTTAATAATGCATTTCAAATAAGGTTAGTTGATTGGTTGTGTTGGTTGAATGCCATGACATTATTATGTAAAAGTCGTGTTTGTTTTATTATCATGGGAAATCTATGTAATAATTTTGTTGGTTTAATGAAATTGATTGATCAAAACAAATTATGTTGATGCTCTTCTATGCTATAACTAAACAGTTGCTGAAAGTTTTGGTATAATATAGTCATATGAATTATGTTACTTACTGTGTTGAGTTGAATTTTATTACAAAAACCATCTAGGAACAAAATATGTTAGTTAAGGGACTTAAAATGATAAGTTTGACTACTAAGAGAATTAATTGAAACCTTAAAATAAATAAAGGGACCAAATATGCTATGTATCATACCTGTTAAGTTTGAAAGCCTAACCAAATTGTGAATAATATGCCAATGTAATATTT
The DNA here is from genome assembly GCA_963966055.1 of Lathyrus aphaca. Classification (NCBI taxonomy): domain Eukaryota; kingdom Viridiplantae; phylum Streptophyta; class Magnoliopsida; order Fabales; family Fabaceae; genus Lathyrus; species Lathyrus aphaca. The sequence continues at coordinate 56,680,033 of OZ014523.1, read as the reverse complement.
TTTTAATTAGACCAAATATGATACAAAACTAAACCATCCACAATACTATGAGAATAATATTGAAGTTAACAGAGTTGAATGCATTAACATAATCAGAATATAAATGTTACATAAGGTGGCGTTAAACCATTTTGTCACTATCCAATTGTTAGTTTTCTGTGATTCCTTTGCTATCATTTTATTGATATTTGGTAGAATTTGACCTTCATAATTGGAAATCTTATGCCTATTTGACTCTCACCTTAGCATAATGTAACCCTGATTTCTTTAATTATTGTAACAACTATCTTTTCCCAAGATGTGACAAAAATTGAGTTAAATGCCTTTACTATATTGTTCACCAAAGTATCACAACTTAGATTGGTTCTAAACCTATTTTTTATCCAAAACTTTGGTGGAATATTTATCAAGTTCTTATTGGGATTTCATCTCTCTTCCAATCTTTATAACTTGGGCTAGAAATGTTTCAAATTCAGCGTGAAAAGATTTGGAAAGGAATCAATTGATGCATAATAAATTGTAAATAACAAAAAATTCCATGGCAACTAAAATAATTCCAGTTGGAGTGCCACGTATGCACAACTTAACGTTTTTTCACAAAATTTAAAAGAAATGACCAATGTGACTAACAAGACAAGTTGTAAAGGATTAAAAATGAACGTTTATTAATTAAGGGACAAAAATAAAACTTATATTAAGTTAAATAACCAAATAATTTATTAAGACTAATTTATATTTACATATAATTTGGTAAGACCTTCTCCTTTTCAAGTATTGTAAATGACAACGAATCTTATAACTTACTCTATATAAGAATTTCTGTTGGACTTAACTCACCACATAACCGATTTGTAAGGTGAAGATTGCATCCACTTATAAACACAACACATGTCATATCTCAAAACAATGTGAGACTAAATTCACCATTTCAAATCCAACACATTAAAGATATTAGAGACTCCAAAAAAGACAAGTCAAATGCTACAATTTAGGCAACTAGAAAATTCAATTGTAAAGATATTGAAAACACAACAAGTATTTAGTAAACGTTTACCTTAAGATTCAAATGTATATTTTATTCTCCTATAAATTCTATAAATTTGTACTTTTTCAATTGTTAATTTTATAAATTTAATTTTTTAATTGTTAATTTTAAAAATTTATTTTTAAAATGTTAATTTTTTCATTATTAATTTTCTAATTTTATTAGATAATGAATAATCATATCTAAATTTTATTTATTAATTCAACTTGTTGAATGATTCAATATTGTTGATTTGATCAAAATCTATAGTCTTGTATCTTTACAACAAGATTCGCTAAGTTAGTTCTGTTAGGTTTTTAGTCAAAGTTAAAATAAAACGTCACTTGACATACATTTGACGCTGATGTGGCACATGCTCATTATCAAAATCAATGGGGTCATCAAAATTCCAAAAAAATATAAAAAAATTATAAAATCTTTCTTTCAACATCAATTCAATCCATAGTTATGTAAGTTGCTAGGCCAGATACTATGTCACTTCACATTTTTTGATTTAATTTACAAATTAAATATATGAATTGTCAATTAGGAGAAAAGGAAAACGAACAAGTTGATGAAGATGAACATTGAATTAAATGTGAACCTCAACATTGAGTCACTTATTGTTGGTCTTAGTCAAGATTGAACTTTTTTATCCATTATTGTTTCTGGAATTGATAATGTTGTTCGTCAAGTTGTTAAGCGGCTTCAAAAGTTTATCAATTTTGAAGGTTTCACTTTCATGATCTTTACTCGATTTGAGTAATGTAACTGAAGCACTAAGTTTTATCAAATTCTAACTAACTGTTACGTTAATATCACACTATGAAATTAGTTTATACTTAATTTTTGTTTTTCATTGTTGAAATATTAGATTAGATTTAATTAGATTTAATATTCAAATATAATCTAAGTTGTGTTAGTCTAATCCCAATTAGGGTTGTATATAAATAGTCTTAGTTTGTATCATTATTTACACAATTCAATACAAATCATTATTTACTTATTCTCTCTGTATTCTCTCCTCACTAAAAGTGTCTCACGCACTAACAAATTGTATCCCGAGCTTCTGATTATTGTTCTTGATTGTGTTTTCAATAATTTCTCGTCAGAGATCGTGTTTCTAGGGCAAGTGAATCCACCATTACAAAGATGGCTAGTGATAAGGGAATTCCGAATTCTCTTTCAATGCTTGAGGAAAAAAATTGGATCATATGGAAAAAACAGATGCAATCCTTGTTTGGCTTCCAAGAAATCCTAGAAGTGCTTACTGGCGGTGTTGAAATACAAATAGAGTAAAGTTTTGTTATTGTTCCACAAAGATTATTTAGAGATATCACCGCCATTATACAATTGGAATCATTTTAAACTTAATGTAACAAAGGGTTTTGTTTGACGGTAACATTTCGTTTGCATAAGTTATAAAATGTTACGGTAAAATTATCGGATTTGAAAGGTTTAATAAAACATGTCAATATTAGGGTTCGACAAACCAACTTGTAGGGATATAATCAATAAAGCAGACGAACTCGCTCAGATGATAAATACAATTACACATCCTCTCAATATGTTTATCTCTAACATAGATTGTGAGTTTTACCATTTTGATCCTTTGATGATCTCTCACTCAAACTATCAAAATGATAACATTCAAGTTCAATATTTGTGAACATTAAGTCTCATAACTATCTCTAGCCTATGTTCATTGATGGATGAAAAACCTAGGTAAAGTGTTGGATCATATTTCTCAATCATGAACAACAAAAATAATAAGCCATAAAAATAACGTTTTCCACCATATATTCATCAACCATAAGTTCAAGAGATTACATCAATACATATACATACAAAATAATGGATGTCTACCTTTTAATCTTGACACAAAGAGGATTTAGCTATCCATTGACATGGTAGCTTCACAAACAAGAAAATAAAGAAGAGGACCAAACATCAATGACAATCTTTGGACTATTGATGCTCCGATTCTTCGAAAAATATATTGCTACAGTGATTTAGGATAAATTTGCTAAGAAACGTACAATGATCTCTAAAAAGTGATGAACAAATCTATAAATAGAGAAGTTGTAAATCATAGGGTGCGCTTAGCCCACAACAGCGTGCTAAGTGCGGTGTCATTTATTGCTAAACCGCCTTAAATCCGGCTTAGCGGGCTCCATACCACGCTAAGAGGGCAAGCCCTTGGAATTTGATCCTTCCTTGGGCTAAGAGTGCGCTAAGTGTGCTTGTAGCATGCTTAAAAAATATGCAATTTCTTCAATTCTTGCTCCTTAAGAGCCTTCCATGCTCCAAGCATTCCAATTATAAAACCTACAATTATAAACACAAAAGTTAAATAACTATGTCTAATAATGCGAGTAAATTATTCTACGATTATTTACCGGAAACAAAGGGAAAATCATCGATTTATCAAATAAAGTACACGAAAGGTGCCAAAAACTAAATTATATATTAACACATTCTAGCACCTAACAACTCTCCCCAACTTGCTTAATTGTTTGCCCTCAAACAAAAATAAGATAGAATAGAAACAAGATGAAAATCGAATAAGACAACACAATTTAAAATTGATGGGTCAAACTTAATTGGTGCACTCTCAAGTGGTGCTCAACTTTAACATAGAATCAAAACATGGTTATGAACTGACTTCTAAACACAAATAACAAGAAACTCATTACAAGAAATCAAATGTTCAAATGGGAATCACCTACTTTAGTCAAATGAGTCATGCTCAATATCTACAAGGGGAAAAACATTCTCATAAGCAATTGTGTCAGCATCCAAAACAATTCATGCATTCATCTACTCAATTCAACAAGGAAATCAAGGAAACAAAGATCTCTTAAGGACTTTTAAAGGTTGTACCTTGGAAAAGGTTAACAAGAAAGGGATATACATATATATAAAAGGCTAATGAAACAAAATGGCTATAAAGTTTTTTTCAAAAATTGAAGAACATGCCAACTTAATCAAACCTTAAATCATTTCAATCTTTTCCTTTCTTTTTCTTCTCTTTTCCTTTCATGGTGCCCTCTCTCATATGAATCAAATGCTTCTTTTCTTCTTATTTTTTTATTTTCAAGCAACTCACTTTTGAGTAAAAAGCATAGCAAAAAAAACTTTTCATTTTTCTTTCTATTTCACAAGAGGCACCATTTCACCAAATCATTTCTTTTTCACACAATAAAAACTCTCCCCAACTTTAAATCACACTATAAATTAATAACAATGTTATTAGAAATCATATTCTAACAAAAGATTAAGTGTATACAAAAATAAACTAGAATGAATCACAATGATTTTCTTTTAACAACAACAACCACACAGGAGTGGGTTTCCCGACATTTTACCGATTTTTGTTTTATGATTCATTCTATTTGTGTGAAGACTTAAAATTGGTTAGAAAATGCTCACACTTCTCACTGAGTAAAGTAAAACCTAAATGAATTGGTGGTTTTTCTCCATGTCAAACAATTCCTATATCACTTCTATGTTCCCAAGATTTACTAATGAATACAAAATTAAGCATGAATCGCACGAGCTAAACAACAACTACACGAACATTCTCTTTTGTGAACAATGAAGGTCACTCACATTTATGATTTTGTCCTAAATGATTCCCATATGAGCATACATGCGAAATGAAACAAAGCTTGAAATTTATGTAAAGTAAAAAGTTCATACACATGCTAACATTCTACAAAGCACAAACAAAGTTCCTTTTTCGTGCAACAATCCAGATTTATATCATCACCATCAATGATTGGTGTAGCACATCACTTTTGAACAAGGAAATTAAACTTGCTTCATCAATCAATTACCTAATAATCAAGAACAAACACACAATTTTTTGTAACTAAAAGCATAAACATAAGCATAAACCCATTTTCCCGAATGTGAACTTCAATAACAAAAAATCAGTTTTAACAACAAAAATATTCATCCTCCCGGATGTTAACTACAACAATATTCAAAAACTAAAAACTATTATCATCATCCGCCCGGGTGTGAACTACAACAATACAACAATATTCAAAACAAAATATTAAACATAATAAAACAAAGGAAAAAATAATCAAACCATCAGTAGGAACTAGAACTCAACTCTCCATTATCACCAACATCCTGATTAACTCCATCAACATCCTCATAACCATGAACATGTGCTGCCCCTTCGGAAAAACTGGCCTAGCCTCAAGCTACCTAACATACTCCATAAGATCCTCTCGAGATCTCAATGGATGATCAATGTGAGGCTCCCGAATCTGGAGTTGTAGATGCACCATATAATCATGCATAAATAAAAAAGCATGTTGATGAGCCTCATGCATGGCCCAATTTGCCTCTGCATTCGGATCCATCATACGCCTCGCAGGAGCAGCAGCAACAACGGGAACATCATCATCTCAAACCTGCAAACAATTACGAGTAATAAAACCATCATCAAGGAATCCTAATTTCACATTCCCATGGGTGGGAAGTGTGAATTTTGCCCTACGATATAATGCCATGATCAGCCCAAGGTATGCCAATGTGCAAGCCACCCTATCACCTAAAGGTGTGGCACTCACTACAATCCTCCTTAGCTCAATCGAAATAATCCATGTCAAATCCACAATTTATCTTCATCAAGAATACAAGCTATGAGGGTCGCGGTGTCCATAGGGATGGAAGAGGTGTGACTCTTGGTTCCTATGTTGTACAAGACAACCGATATAACAAACCTGAGTCTGAGTCTTCAAAACACCTTTCATAAACTTAAGTGGGGCTCCATTAGCACCCAACTGATAAGTTTGATCTCTTACACACAAGGCATCCCTCAACTGGACGACATTCCAATTCCTACGCGCCAACATCCTCCCATAATCGCACAAATCCTCATCTTCTAACTTTATATGGTTCCCAAGGTAAGCATTGATTACTACCTTTGAGAAGTCTATCTCTTTTCCCCTCACACATGTCTTGAAGGTGAATAACGCATCTTTTGATGGTAATGTGTTAGCAAAGAAATCCTTGACAATGTCTAAATAGTACTTAGGATGAGGTTGAGATAGCTCGTCCCAACCACGTCCCTGCAAAAAGGTCAATGTGCGGTGATAACTTCCTTCTGGATCAATCTGAACAATACAGTTGGCCCACACAGTTCTTCTCTCGAGTTATTAGTACCTTAATTGTTGTCCAGGCCCAACAAATCAATTACGATCAAATGGCACTGATGTAGCTCGCCTAGCTTGATTTGAGGAGGAACCGATGTGTTGTTTCTTACTTCCATACATCTTAAAAAACAAAACAAAACACCCACAAAATAGACAAATACGTTAACAAAAACAACATTAAAATGTGCCTAAATTCCTAAACAAATACAAGTATTCAACCAATGGAATCAAAACAAATTTTTGAAAATGGGTAAATTTCTAAAAATCCCAGACTACGCTAAGTGGGCTAGACCGCGCTTAGTAGGATTTGCGATTTGCAGAAAATCACCCATCTGCAACAGAGGTGGTTCCAATGGTGAAAATAAACACCCAACAACACACAACAGTTCTAAACTACTGGCAATCATGATATCAAAAATATAAAACCCTACTTACTAAATAAACCTTAATTTATAGAAAATCCTTAATTCTAAAGTATAATCTCCTAACCAGATGCAATTAACAAGATGAGGAACCAATCTAAACAGCAAATTAACACGAAGATGAGTACAAGATGAAGAACACATGAACATTAGCAATAATTAAAGCTTCAACCCAAAATGGGTTTTTTATCATGAAAAATTAAAAATGAAATAAAACAACTTACATTAGTGGATGTGGATTACAGAATGAGGCAACCTCACAACCCTAACCTCTTCTAAGACAAAATTATAGGGAAGCTTCAAAGCAAAAATTTCTCTTTAAGTTGTGGAGAAGAAGAGGATTTTGAAAATTTGTGAAAATAGGGAAATGAGGCAACCTCACAACCCTAACCTCTTCTAACACAACAACTGGGTCAGGTCTGCAATATTGGGCCCAGACCAAAAGTATTTTTTTTATAAAAAACAAATCGCAGACTACGCTTAACGGGCTCTAGACAACGCTAAGCGGGCTGCTCATTGGAAGTTAAGGTTTGTTTTTCTTTAGACCGTGCTAAGCACGCTCCTGTGCGCTAAGCAGGCTCTGCAACATCAAAACAACTTCCAGCAACACAAAAACATCATTTCTTGGTCCAAAATCACACCAACTTTACGAAAACATGATTAAATAGAAAAATTTACCAAAATGACGGTTAAAAAAATTACAAAATTGGGGTACCTCCCATCAAGCGCTTGTTTAACATCGGATAAGCTCGACGGTCCAATACGATCTCAAAGAACGTCTAGGAGAACGAAATAGTTTTTTTGATCGAAATTACCTCCAAGGTAGATTTTTAAATGTTGGCTGTTAACGGTCCAACTATCTTTCTTTTACAAATCCTCAATCACAGTCACTCTAAAGCTTTTCACTTCCTTGACAAGAAAAGGTCCGGACCACTTTGGTTTTAACTTTCCCGAGAAAAGTTTCGACCAAAAATTGAACAATAATACCATTTGTCCGATTTTGAAGTCTTTTTGTCGGAACTTCTTGTCATGATAACCTTTCACCTTTTCTTTGTACAACCAACTAGAATGATATGCGGCATTGCGCATCTCTTCCAATTCAAGCAATTGTACCTTCCTTTTTTCATCGGCCAAGTCTTGATCAAAGTTTAAAAATTTCAAGGCCCACAATGTCTTGTGCTCCATTTCAACGGGTAAATGACATGTTTTTTCATAAACCATTTGGAATGAAGTTAAGCCTGTTGGAGCTTTGTATGCGGTACGATACGCCCACAAAGCTTCAACCAAATTTTTGTGACCAATATTTTCTAGAACTTGACACAGTTTTCTCCAAAATCCTTTTAACCTCTCGATTAGACACCTCGGCTTGATCGTTTGTCTGTGGGTGGTAATGGGTCGCCACTTTGTGTGTTACACCATAATGTTTTAAAACACTTTCAAGGGGTTCATTGCAAAAGTGTAACCCACCATCACTAATAAGAAACCGAGGAGTGCCAAAACGGGCAAAGATGTTTTTCTTTAAAAATTTAATTACCGTTTTGCCATCAGCCTTTGGTGAAGCAATTACTTCAACTCACTTCGAGACATGGTCAACCGCCACCAAAATATACTCATCGGTAAAAAAGGATGGGAATGGACCAACAAAATTTATGCCCCAACAATAAAAAATTTATACCTCTTAGATATTTTGAAAGGGCATTTAATCTCTTTTACCATTTCCACCCATTCTTTGACATGTGTCACAACTTTATGCATGGAGATTTGTGTCTTAGAAAAGAGTATGCCAATAAAAGCCTGATTGCAGGACTTTCGTGGCCATTCTCGCAACATTGAAATGGCCTCTATAAGGCGAGTTGTGATAATTCCATATAATACTATAAGCTTCATCATTCATTACACACCTCCTAAACAAGTTATCACCTCCTAATTTGAATAAGTAAGGTTCATACCACACATAACAATTTGCATCCGATAAGAACTTCCTTTTTTGATTCCAAGTTAGGTCCTCAGGTATCCAACCTGTTACCTTGTGATTCGCAAAATCCGTGAAACAGGGCCTAACTTTTACTTGAAATAATTTTTCATCGGCAAATTCCTCTCGGATTTTCTTTTCAACTTCGGTTACCTCCAAGCTGATCAAACAGGACAAATGATCCGCCACCAAATTCTCTGAACCCTTTTTGTCCTTTATTTCCAAATCGAATTCTTGAAGTAAAAGGATCCAAAGGATGAGCCTTTGGTTCAAATCCGGTTTGGTGAGCAAATATTTTATCATCGAATGATCCATGTAGACTACCACTTTTGACCCTATTAGGTAAGAACGAAACTTCTCAAGTGTGTATACAATCGCAAACAACTCTTTTTTGGTTGTGGCATAATTTACTTGCGCCTCATTTAATACTTTTCTTGCATAGTGTATAGCATGAAAAGCTTTGTCCTTCCTTTGACCTAACACCACTCCAACACTGTAATCACTCACGTCGCACATTAGTTCAAAATTTAAAGTCCAGTTTGGCGTGATGATTATTGGAGCGGTAATGATTTTCACTTTCAAAATTTGGAAAGAAATAATACATTCATCGTTAAAGAGAAATACCTGATCTTGAAGGGGCGAAAAACACAAGAAAGGAGGGGTTTGAATGAGGTTTTTCAAAAAAAATACAATGCACACAGTTGGTTTATCCTGGTTCGTTTGAACTCAAACTACTCCATTCCACCCGCCAAGGTGATTTTGCCACTCTCAAGCAAGGTCTTAATCTACTATTCAGTATTTGAATACAATCACAAAGACCTAATGTCAATATCTTCTTGAGTCTAATGACTAACACTTTTAGTCACTCAAGGAAAATCAAGATTACTTTAGATTACAAATGTGTATATGGTTGCTTCTAATAAGCTATAATCACAATTGTGATTTTTACACAAGATTAAAACAAAAATTCGATTTAGGCTATTGAAAAAGATTTTATATGCGCACGAGTGTGTTAACCATTTCTTCAAGATTACTCCTTTATATATAGGTGAAGGTATAGAGATCCGTTAGAGACACCAAGATTTTTTTTGGATGATGATATATGACGTTTAAAGATATTTCCAAAAATAGAGATTCTTTGCCTGATAGCCATTAAACGTCGATACTCATTTAATGAGGATTATTCTGAAATCAGAGTTTGCTTTGCATGAGAATATCAGAGTTTCAACAACAGAGCAGTTGGTGCTAAAAGCGTGATTAACCAATCAGAATATCCAGATCAGATTTGTGTGAGGATTCTTTGTTGGAGCATCAGAACTTCTATAAAAAAACTTCTTGCTATGAATCAGAATTTCCTGCACATCAAAATAAATAATTTTAAGAAGCATATTTATTATTTAAATAAATATGATGTTTGTTATCATCAAAACTAAATAGAGTGTAGAACCAATTCTTGTTCTAACAATCTCCCCCTTTTTTATGATGACAAAACTCTTATAATTTGATAGATAGTTAAGAGCATAAGATAGAGAGGAAACTCCCCGAGTCATAAACTTCCCTGAATGTGTTTCCTCATAGCTTTGGGTTGGAAGTTCTTATGGAGAAACTCTCCCCCTGAGTTAGAACCTTTTCATGTATACTTAAGAGCAATTATAAATATCAGAATATTTAGAGAATGTCTGAGAACTTAGTCCTGGTGAACTGTTATTGATCAAAATATTTTACGTTCTCCCCCCTTTTGTCATGAATCAAAAAGTAATGATCAAACATAAAAGAAAAACACACTTAAATAGAACATAAAGAGCTTCATTAAAGATAATCAGGATAACACAGAAGCAACTTAATCAAAATCTAGAAGGAAACCAAAGGAAAAAAATCAAAAACTATGGTTGTGGAAGAAGAGTAAGTCTTGTGAACAATGCCTCCAGAAGACTCTTGATCTGAATAGTGGATTCCACTTGATGACCTATCATTTCCTTTAGTTCTGCATTTGTTTCATCTTGTTTATCCAGCCTTTTCTTAACAACTTCATTCTCTTTCTTCAACTCTTCCAGAGTTTTCAGCACAAGAAAGGATGAAGTTGTGTCCTCAGCAGAAGTTACCAATTTCTCAGAACCTGTTCCGGGATTTTCCTTTGGAGAGGTTGCAGCTGCTTTGCCTTTGTCTTCAGAAACAATTATTGCTTGAAGTTCAGAAGAAGAATCCTTAATTGCTTAGCCCTCTTGGTCTGTCCAAGGAGTGGCGTGCAGAAGATGGAGAGTTTTCTTTTCCCAGCAGCTAAGAACTTGTTCTTTGAAGATATTCAGCTTATCATAGAAGTTTTGTTGAGCTATGTCATAGCTGAGATCCTTCAAATTCTTAGATACAGTATTGAATCATTTTCTGAACCAAGTCCATAGATGGTCAGACGCAGCAGGATTCAGATTATCCAAATAGGCCAGCTTCGAGGAATTCACCCATTTCTGCATTTCTGCTTCAAAAGCTAGTAGTAAAGTACCAATATCTGATTTGGTTGGTTTAGGTTTCGGTTTTGGAATGGAAATTTTCTTGGAGGTTGAGGCTAGTTTTTCTAGAGCTTCTATGTCAATGATGGTTCTGAGAGGGTTTTCTTGTGTGTTTGTAGGTGTTAAGCTATCTGGTATTGTAATAAAGGTGGGGTATTTTGGTGGAGTTGAATTGTAAGAAGACAAAGAATCTTCTGGTGTTGGTATGTCAACTATAAATAGTGGTTGAGATGAGTTAAGGGGGCAGGGGATGCCAGGGATGGGTGGTGTGGTGGCAGAAGGTGGATTAAGGGTGTTTGATTGAGAAGTTTCAAAGTAGGGTTGAAACTGATCAATATTAGAAAGAACTTGAGCAAGTTCTGGTTGAGTTTCAATAAACGGTGTAGGGTTTAGATCAGATGGAAGATTGGTGTCAATTGGAATGTCGAAGACGTCAAGAGTTTGGGGGGAATGATGATCAGAGGGTTTTGGAGAAGATGAAATATTTTCAGAAGGAGGGTTTTTAGAAGTAGGGATTTCAGAAGTGGGGTTTTCAGAAGTAGGGATTGGAGGTGGGTTTTCAGATGTTGTGCCTAGTACTGACTCAATGATAGAAATGAAGGCAGAGGGATTACCTTTTTTTTAACCACTTTTGGTGTCTTTTGAGAAGTTCCTTCAGAAGCTTTCCTTTTCTTTGTCTTTTTGAGAGCAACTTCTAGAGCTGGTTTTCTGAGATCTTCTAGGTTGATCTTAGGAGTAGCGCCATCTTGCTTGCAAGCAACTAGATACCTTACGATAACTTCAGGATGAGTATCTGCTGAGAAAATGGGAAATCTTTCAGAGGGATCTTCCTGGTGGGAATCATTTCCCTTGAATGAAGAACTGGGTCCTTCTTGATGTTATCAATGAATTTCATTTTCTTGAGATTCTTGGCATTGAGGGGTCTTCTAGCAATTGCTTCCAGACCATCAACCTGCTGGGCTTCAATAAGATGTTCTATCAGTTTGTTTTCTGTTAGAATATCTGAAATTAGTCTTCCCAGAGGTATCCAATCTCTCTTTGTCTTTTCATCTTCTCTTGTTTCTTTGACGATGTTCTTCAGATGATTGAACATGATGTGTGCGATATTGACTTTCTTGTGGTTTAGATGAAGTAGAGGAGGTACTGCTGATCAATGTTGATGTAGTCTGGAGAACTTGTAGGTTTTCTATGACTTATGCACCCCCAGAATAATTTTGGCCCAGATTCTCTGACGGTCTTTAAGATCCTTTATTTTGTTGGAGTGTTGCCCAAAGTGAATAAACCTCTTGTGTTGTAAATCGACAACAAGTCAACCATAAATCTGGCGAAGAATCCAGTTCTGCATGGAAGGAGTAAGCATATCGAACCCATATTTCACTTATTGAGGGAAAAGGAAAATCGAGGTGAACTTGAAGTTAGGAATTGCTCAAGTGAAGCACAGTTGGCCGACATTTTCACCAAAGGTTTGAAGATCGACAGATTTCTGAATTTGAGAAAGAAATTAAGAATAGCTCAGATCAACTATGACTAGCGCAGACTCGACAACTTGGATTATAGGGGCGTGTTGAAATATTATATTAGATTTGATCAGATTTAATATTTAAATATAATTCAAGTTGTGTTAGCCCAAGCCCAATTAGGGTTGTATATAAATAGTCCTAGTTTGTATCATTATGTACACAATTCAATAATACAAATTCTTATTTCCTTATTCTCTATCTATTCTCTCCTCATTAAAAGTGTCTCACGCACTAACATTCATAACTTTGATTTCTGACAGATAGGTATTTTGTTAGGAAATTTAACATATACTATATAAATCAAGTGAGTGAAGAATAATCGCAAAATCGTGAGAATTAAACATATAATAATTAAATGACATTGTTTGAAGATATAAAGAACTATATTGATATTTTTAAGAGTTAAGAGACCAAAATAAATTCCGAGATAAAAATAAAGGACTAAAAATAATATTTAGCCAGAAAGATTTAAACTTTTTCACGGAATCAAAGAAAGGTTAAAACTTTAGAGCTGCAATGTGGTCCATGCATGGCATCAATTCAAGCATTAATGAATAAATAAACAACAAAAAGGACCACCAAACAAATTCTTTTAAAAGATGCAACTACTTTTCATTAGAAAAAAGAAGATGATCCAATCGTAACAGAATTCATAAATATCAAAGTCAGCTAACAATCAATCAAGATATGTTTATTAGGATTATACATCAATTTGTATATAGTTTGGTATTAAAATGTCACTGTAACTTTAGCTTCTTCAATATAATTGTAATATTTTTTGATGTGTAGAAAGTAGAAATAATGAAGCTAACTTTCAAACTTGTCATGTCAAATTGGTTAGATCGGGTTGGTGGTGCACAATAGGTGTCTTTTTTCTTTTTCACAATCTGCCTTTGATTGGAAAACAAATGGATTACAGTCACCATATTTTGTCGTATAGCAAAGGAGAGAAATTTATGTAAGGAATTTATGCCATTTTTTTAAGAACTTTATATATATATATATATATATATATATATATATATATATATATATATATATATATATATATATATATATATATATATATATATATATATATATATATAAAAGAGATTCTCGTACCGGCAATTTTTACTTTTACTATTTTATCTTATTTATACATTTTTCTAAAATTTTAATACAATTAATTCTTTTTTTAATTTGTTGATAGTACAATTTGCTAACTACTACTATTGAGTGAAATAGTTGAAATTAGGTGGTGATAGTTTAAATTTTTTATCACATTTATAGAAAGGATAACCACATGCATGTGTGAATAATTATCTATTGTTTGTTTAAACAAAGCAAACTTATAGTAACTTATTAGTAATTAATTAAAGTATTTTCTAAGTTTAATTGAATATATTATAAGTGAAATAGATATAGATAGATACTAAGAGAAAATTTTAGGGCAAAAAAGGAGCTTGTGAGTGGAAGTTGGCATGGTTGTTTGTATGTGTGTAGGAAATGGAAGACATTAAGGGCAGAGGAAGCAACATAAATAGGATTGTGATTGAAAACTCTTTGTGCTCCACTCAATTGGTTACAAAGGCTAAGAGGAACTAATGTTCTTGTCCTTCAAATCACAGACATATATTGTCCTATACCTCACAGGTGACAGGTCACACATGTACCATAAACCCTACTACTTTTAAATCACATCAGACTTAGGATTGTCTTACAATTTACCTATATGTCATAATGGATGTAAGAACTAAGAAGATCTCAAGCATTTTGAAAATGAATTCTTAGAAATTATAGTGAATATGACCATTTGAATTCAGAGAATGTTTCTCTATTGTTTGAGATTTGATGTTAAAACTGATTATAAACTTACCTATAGTCTTCGACTAAGCAAAATATCTTTTGTAAATCATGAGATTGTGATGGTTTACACGAGATTCAAAACATACGACATCTACTACTAAACACTATGTTATAGATGGAAAGTTGAAACATTGGTGGCTTATAAACAAACTCTTTTTTTTTTTTTTTTCAATTACACAAGACATTTGTATAAGAATAGAACTGTGAGGTCTCACACGTGGTCAAAAACGGAATGTATCTTGGAAATACAATGTTGTAGACTTAAAATCTAAATAAATAATAATTGATATTCACGTATGTAACTTGTTAAGACTAACTTAATAATTGTATTTAATAAAAACATAATATTTGACAATCTTTAGTGATTAATGGTTATAAAATGTTTGAGATTGTATTGTAAGGTTTATAATTAGTTCACGTTATAAAGGTGGGAAACTTTGTGTATGAAGTTTTTGGTTCTTGTAAGGTTTATAACCAGTTCACGTATAAGATTGTATTATAAGGCTTATAACGAGTTCACATATAAAGGTGGGAAACTCTGTGTATGAAGTTTTTGGTTCTTGTAAGGTTTATAACCAGTTCACGTATAAGATTGTATTGTAAGGTTTATAACTAGTTCACGTATAAAGGTGGAAAACTTTGTGTCAATATCAAACCGGAATAACATTTCTCCATTCTCTAGTGGATCTCTGCAAAGGTATTGATTCTTGTAACACTTGTTCTTGAGGATTTTGAGTTTTTTTCATGAATTACCAAATCATCATGAGTGTGAGGAAATTCAATATTGTCTTGTGGAGGTTCCATAATTGTTTGATCAAAAGCAGTTATAGACTCGGTTCTGGAATTTTTATAGATTCTTTTTCTAAACCAAAGTATCTAACATTATTCTTCCCTCAAAGTCAATATCCTCAAATAATATTTTTGTTCTCGTCTCAAAAATTGAATTTTAATTTGGGATCATAAAACCTGTAGCCCTAGATCTTTCAGAATAACCAATAAAGTCGATACTCACTGTTCGGAAGTCCAATTTCTGTTCATTTGGCCTATAAGGCCTTGCCTCAACTTGTCATACCCATATGTGAAAATGTTTCTTACTAGGATTTCGTCCAATTCAAAGCTAATAAGGTGTTTTTGCTACTGCTTTTGTTGATACTCTATTCAGAATGTAAGCCACATTCTTTAATGTTTCTCCCCGTAGTGACTCTGGAAATATAGAATGACAAATCATACTCCTTACCATATCCTTAAGAGTCTGGTTTTTTCTTTCATCCACATTGTTCATGTTAGGTGACATTGGCTAGTGTATTGTGGGAAGATTCCACATCCCTATAGGTATTTGGCGAAAGGCCCTAGACGTTGTTCACCTGAAGTGTCATATTTGTCGTAATACTCACCACCAATGTCAAGTTTGACTTTCTTTATTCTTTTGTTCGGTTTATGCTCAACTTTAGTCATAAATGATTTGAACACATCTAACGATTAAAACGTTTCATGTATGAGAAATATGTATGCATATCTAGAATAATCATCTATGAATTATATAAATTATCATTAACAATTCCAAGAAGGTGTGGGAAATGGTCTACAAATATCTGTATGCATCAGTTCTAAGACATTTATAGCTCTATATGCATCATATTTCTTTGTTTTGGTATGTTTTGTGAGAACAAGATTTGGTTATGCTCAATATCTTTATATTTTGATAATAACAACAAAGTATTTAAGTGAAGGAAATTTTGATACTCTAACGTTTGTTATTATAAGACTGACAAACATGTTCTAGATCTGAGGGAGTTCTTACAAACTGAAGGTTCTGATATGGTAATATCCGCTTATGCGTAAATTGGAAGCAAGGTTGCTCAAGTGCCAACTCATCAGAAAGATCTTGAGAAAAATGATGTTGTTGTTGCAACGTTTTCTAGGATTATGACTCTGAATGAGTAAGACTCTGATATGACAATTTTCTGAAGACCAAGTGCTAAAGACTCTGAACTCTTGAGGTTCTGAAGACAAAATGATTTGAAGACCAAGTGCTGAAGACTCTAAAGACTTGAGGTTCTGAAGACAAAATGATCTGAAGACCAAGTGTTAAAGACTTTGAAGACTTAAAGTTCTGAAGAACAAGGGTTTCAAAGACAAGTGCTAAAGTTCTGAAGACTGAAGACTTGAGACTTTGAAGAACTCACCATTCTTATCTCAACACATGTTTCAATAAAATTATGAGAAGCCTCTGAAGTTATGAAGATAAGAATCAAGATCAAGAGACATCCTTTTATCAACTCATGCTTCAATACATCTCCCAACCATAAGCCTTAGATGTTTTGATAAATAGGATCAAGTGTTACTCTTCTCTCTGCTCATGCATCAAACATCTATCAACCAAAAGCCTCGGAAGTTCTGAAGAAAAGAAGTAACGGTCAAGAAAGTTAATTTATCTTTGCCCATGCTTCACACATTTATCAACCCTAAGCCGTTGAAGATCAGAAGATAAGAATTAACGGATAAGAGGGAATAGTACAATAGCACAAAGACACTTTGTTCCTCTATCAATTCCACTACCCCATTATCCTGATTCGGTAGTACAAGAAGGACGATTGTGTGTACTATTTCCCCTTTAGTAACGACATTCCTTTGGTCAGCTGTGATGTAACGAATATATTTCTCAAGCGCCTATATAAGGATTTTCAAGTGAAGAATCAAGAAAAACATTGTCATATCTTTTATGCAAGACTACAAAGCTCAAACGTTCAAATTTCATTTGTAGTATCAAGTTCAAAAGCTCTTAATTTATGTTTATACCTGCTTTTTTGAGAAGCACTTCTTTGTAAACAAACCTTATAGCAAATTGTTATTTGCAATCCCTAAAGGACCTAATGTAGGTCAGGAGCTTTAGGAAGACTAAGGTTGTGGGTCTTAGTGGTTGTTAGTCACAGAGTTGTTGTGCGATTGTAATCTGTTGAGATTATAGTGGATTAAGTCCTTGTTGAAGGCAAAATAACCTTGGCGGGTGGACTGGAGGTAGCTTGTGGTTGACAAGTGAACCTGGATAAATTCTTGTGATCTTTCTTTCTTTCGCTATTCTTTTATTTAATTGAGTTTGTTCTTATAGTGATTATTTTTAAAACACCATTCAAACCCTCCTTTCTAGTGTTTTCTCACACCTTCATGTTTATCTTTAACACATTCAATAAAAAAAATCAAAGGTTGTTAATTCAATGGAATCCAAATTTTCATCAGACACTAGTCGCTCAACTATATTTTTAGAGATATGACCTAGGTTCTTATTCAATAATGCTCCTAAATCGTTATTACCAATTTTATTCTTAGTACCAGTTAAGCAAATATAAATTATCATGACACAAAAGTGAACCAATTAAAACAATATTTGAAATAAATGACAACTTGGCTATATTATTTCCAAATGAACAAAAATAATCTAATTTGTCTGAATAAGAAACTGAAATTAAATTCTGTCTAAATGACGGTACCATAAATTTGTCTATCAAAACCAAATAAAACCCAATATATATTAATAATCTAAAATTCCTTATAGCTTCCACCTGTGTCGACTTTCCATCTCCAACATCGACATATCTTTCAACATCATTTGGCTTCCAGTAGTTCAGGCAACCCTACATTGAAACACTGATGTTACTAGTTGCAACTGAGTCTAACCACCATGTATTTCTAGGTACTGTAGCTAAATTGACCTTGAAGTAAACTAAATTAAGAAATGTTCCTTTCCTTGCATGCCAAGCGTGATATTTAGGAAATTTCTTCTTCACATGTCCAAATATTTTGCAAAAAAACAAAACAATTATTATCCTGTTTTTGTTTCTTTTGTGCAGGAACATTTGCAATTTCATTCTTAGGCTCATTAGTTTTATTTATTTTGCCATTGCACTTAGTGGTGCCAACAAAATGATCAGTTTTTATCTTATCTTGCTTCACCTTTACTCTTCTTGCAGACAAAATAAAATGAGCTCATTAAGAAACCATTTTTCCTTTTGACAGTTAAAAGATATCTTAAACTGAATGAATTGTGAAGGAAGAGAAAGTAATATTTAATGAATGAGCAAGTCTTCTGACAACTCAAGCTTTAGTGCCAAAAGTTTTGAAACAATGTTAGATATTACCCATAATGTACTCCCTTATTTTTTTCCTTGATATTTCATGGAAATTAAGTTCTGAAGGAGAGTTACTTTTTCAGCATTATCCCTTTCTTGAAGCGCTTTTCAATCTCGGTAAGGAAATTTTTAGCATTTGTTATATCTTCCGATATAGTACCCCTAAAGACCTCAGGAATGTTGCGCTTAATGATCATGAGAATCATGTGAATGGATCGATCCCACTTCTCATAATCTTTCCTCTATTTAGAGGTAATATATTCCAAAAGAGAAGTTGGTTGATCCATCCTTAATACAAGGTATACATGCATCTAAGAACAATTTCCATCTTCTCTTTCCAATCCTTGAAATTTGCCCCATTAAGGACAATAATAGAATTCAAATTAGTAGATATTTAAGTGATTGTATATAAAAAAGAACAAAATTTAAACATTTTAAACGTACTGAAATAAAATAAAAACCGAATCATTAATATTATTCAAATAATGGAATTACCCTTCTCAAGATACTTACTGCACCATCAATATCGAATCTTTGGACACTAATATTAACTTCTAGTGATACTCTTGTTGTAATGGTCAAACATTGATAATAAAACATATCAAAAAATAAACCCATCTTTGGATTAGTTTATTATTTACATGTGAGCCCTTATAATTGCCACATGTGGGAATACCATAAATGCCCTCAGAATCTGGAGATGCATATCCAGACACATTCTAAGTCAATAGAAGTTTGACTTAATGTGAAAAAACTATGGATAAGTATCTTCGTAAATATTATGGAGATGCATCTTCGGATGTTGCTCATACATAACACGCCAGTACCCTTCTTCTTCCTCAATTGTTAAAAAAACATTTTTTTCTCTAAAACTCTCTCAAATCATGTTGTCTCAAAATCAATCAAACAACATCAAAGATTCTATAATCATCACCGAACGACATCAAAGAGCTCATTCAACTACATTAACTTCAAAGATTCCTCACTTATTATAAGGTTACTATTTCTCTAAACTTTCTTTAATTTTTGTATAAATTTGTAGAAATTGATGATCGGGTATTGAATACATGGTTTAGGCATGTTTGATAGTTGATACATTATGAGAAATGTGTTTCATAGTTAAAATTAATGATCAATGCATTATTTTTGGGGTCTTAGTGGTTTGTGTTAGCGCCATTAACGAAAATGAAAGTTGCAGGAAAATGTGGAGATGCAACTCCGTACTTTTTCAACGTTTGGATTCCAAGGAACCGGAGATGCATCTCCGTATTTTATCAGTCTGCATTTTTTTACTTTTCTTGATTGTATCGTTGCTTGTAGTAATTCTGTAGCACTTTTCTGATTTACTTATAGGCATTATGGCTGATATAGATGACAGACTGAAGCATGATAGGATTGCACAACATGCATTTGTAAAGAGGGAAAAAGCCAGGTTTCATAGGCTCATTTTCCGTCTATCCCAATTGATGTGGAGGCATTGAATTATGGGGCTCATATATCTCCTTATTCTTTTTCCTGCAGGATACGGGTGTCACCTAGCGATGCATTACTACCTCCATATTCCCGTAGGCAATAAGTTTCACCTACTCATGAAGCAGAGGTACCCGAGTTACCAGATGTACCTCAATCACTAGAGGCACCAGTGTTACCCCAAGAATCAGATGAACCTCTGGATGATGAGGCTGATGAGCCAAATCCACCTCAGGTATTTGAAGGAGGCTCGTTAGAGTTGTCACTGCTGCCTCTTTACATAGACGATACTGCCAGACATATTTGGGACGACGAGGTAAAATTAGTTAAATTTATTCTTTTTAAATTATGTTTATTATTATATTACAAGTTTATGACAATGATTTAATTTTCTGTAGGACCATGATCCGTTGAAATCCATTAACCATGGGAGGAAGATTATTGGCTTGTATCAACTAACTGCAAAGTGGTTTCAGATATCTTTACAACTATCTGGGATAAAGGAATTCTATAAGAACAATTATATTATGGTGAACCACAAGATTCTTAATTCATTTGTAGATAGACGACATACTGATACCTCATCATTTTATCTACCACTTGGTGAGATGTTTATCACACTCGACGATGTGTCGTGTCTGTTGTGTTGCATTTTCTGATCATGGGGAAAATTTTAGATCATTAGAGGATTAGAACAGATAAGGCACTTGGTTTAATGGTAGACTATCTGGGAGTTGACCCAAATGCTACCTTGAGGGAGATTGAAAAAACTAGAGGGGTTCATGCTAGGTTTGAATTCCTAAAAAATATATATACAAATTATTTAATTAGAGTATAGTAGGCTATAGGTGATGAGGAGCAGGCGGGGAAACATAAAGTGTATTCTATGAGAGCATACCTATTATATTTGGTTGACATTGTAATTTTTTATTAACAAAAGTTCCACTTATGGGGATGTCCTCTACCTACGATACTTCGAGGACTTTTAGCAGATTCATGAGTACAATTAGGGGGGCTTGTTTAGTTTACTTATACTATAAGTTATTCGAGGGTTGTAGGTGGAAGATGAAGTAGGTGACAAGAAACATCACACTTTTGACGGTAATATTTGTTGGTATTTTAGTGTTTGTGTGTCATTTTCGTTACATTTTTTCAATGCCCTTCCTAATGATTCGTGTGTTCTAACACTTTTTTAGGCTTGGATCCTCCAACACTTTCCATGAATATCTGGTTATTCATGTGTACCCTACACTGAGGATATCTTGTATGCTTTAGCATTTGCCTTTATCCGAGGGAACCAGGCAACAAAGTTGTTTCGAGTGTATCTTGATCGTATGATAGCAGGTGATATGCACTTTAACTCCTATCTCGATCACAGTGAGTTGCAACCATTTGATGACATAATCTTATACTTGGGATATTTGATTTGCGGTTCACGTATAACTTTACCTCATCTTCCTGAGAACGTCATGCGGCAGTTCAGCTACACCTATATTATTCTAAGACACCATGTTGTCTCTTCTCATCCCGCTATATGGATGCCATGTTTGATGATTATCTTAGTCATCTGGTACCGAAGGAGGCATGAAGTATCATAGCTGAGAGTGATTAGAGCTATGTAGACGGATACACTGGGTGGTTCTTTAAGTTGTCACATCCATATATGGTGCAAGCTTCCTTAGGAGATACTATAGGAGGACCATGCTAGGATAGATCATGATCATGATGTGTTTCCCATATGTTATTGTATTGTAGAGATTGCATAGGCAGGTATTGATAAAGGTATCTTTCTTGATGGTTCTGAGGTGAGTGAGGTCCTAGATGCCATTATGATAGAGGCACGGGAGACACTGATGTACAAAAGACAACGTCATGGCATGGGGGACAGAGGAGCCCAAGGAGCTCGAGTATGGCATACCTAATAGTTGATAGTATTTGTAATTTGGATTTATGTTCGGTTTTATTTTATTTTTACTTATTTCGACTTCATTGTATATTTTGACTTTATTGTATATGTCATGATGACTTATTTGGACTTCGATTTATATATGTCATATTTTGCATATCGGTTGTATAGTTTGATGTTCATCAGACAACAGAGGCCTTAACATTTATAAATCATCATTTTCATCTGGGTAACCATAAAGCTAACTTAACTTACATTGTTTTAACTAGTTACATAGATGCATCTTCATAAACCCTATAATGAGATAAATTTCGGATCAATAAATCTTTTAAATAGGCCTTTTAGAGAGGGATGCATATGGTGTGTTTTGAAATATTTTTGAGACGCATCTTCGGATAAGTTGTAACATTTTGACTTAAAACTATTGGGACGAGGGGGAGGGGTTCAACGAGGGAGTATTTCTACTTGGGACACACCTTTGTGAGAGACACACCACGTATCAACCTAAAACCTTAAGGTGATAGGTGTGTGAGTTCTCTCACTTATATAGTGTCCAATCTTCCCTATTCTCATCAATGTGGGACTTCTTCCTCACACTTGATTCTCAATATTGCCCCTCAAGTGTAAGTCTATACACAATGTCCCCTCTCAAGTGGAAGCTCTCTCTTCCATATACACTTGTATTACCGTTGACACTTCAACGAAACACCTTCTACCCACACCTACGAGAAGTGTTTCAATACAAGTAAGTTGGTCCCTTCACTTGAAACCAAAGGCTCATGATACCAATGTTGGGGAAATTCAAGGGGTCAACGAGGGAGAATTTATATTTAGGGACACACATTTGTGAGAGACACAGCACATATCCACCTAAAGGGGCGTCAACGAGGGAGCATTTCTACTTGGGATACACCTTTGTGAGAGACACACCACATATCCACCTAAAACCTTAATGTGATAGGTGTGTGGGTTCTCTCACTTATATAGTGTTCAATCTTCCCTTTTCTAATCAATGTGGGACTTCTTCCTCACACTTGATTTTCAACAAAAACAAAGATGTACCCCTAGATGCATCTCCAGAATCTGGGGTGCATTTTAAACTTTCCTTAGGGTGTTTTTCCACCCTAGAGAGTAGGATAAAAAATCTCTATTCTATATCATGTCTTATCAAACTGTATGTATAAATTTATTATCACCTATGTTAATCATACTATACACAACAGTTTACTAGTAATTCTAATAAATAAATAAAATTAAGCATAATCTTCATGATTTACACCATAACAATATAAAAATTACACACATTGAAATAACAAAAGGATTTCAATTTTGGAATCTTAATATAAAAAATCCTAAATTCAAATTGTATCAGAATTTGGGTGACTTTGATACCACTTGTTAGATTTGTTCATAACCTCATTATTTTAATTGATATATAAATCAAGAACAAAAATCTAAACTAATTTTTATGAGTCAATAGACCATTAACTCATATCCCTTAAACTCATATCAAAATTTTATAAGAGAATGAAAGCGGAAGCATATCTGAGTTTTCCATTGAAATCGTTGAAGGTTTGCAGGTATGCGATCTTCTGATTTGTAGAGCTTGTTGAATCTCTTATGATGGAGATGAAGAGAGAATCCCGATGAACCATATTTTTTTGTCTACTATACAAATGTGGACCATAACCCATATAAATAGACCAAAGGTTATTTCTTAGTTTTAATATTCTAATTTTCTCCCTCATCAAATTAGATATTAACTTATGTATTTACTGAATAACCTTTCATAACATATACGCCCATAGGCATAGATTTAATATCAATTACTTTAGTCTTGGTTAATTAAATACTGACTCTAATACATGTAATATTAAATTTGTGACCCAAAATTATAACACATAATTTATATATAGTGTGATGGTCAAATATAGTTTCTATTATTTCAAAATGCATTATTCTGACACCGACTCTTATTTGAGTTCATATAATTAGTTAAATAATTAAATTTTAAAATGAAAAATTAGTAATATTTTTGTCAAGTTTCCTAGTGGTTAGAATTCACCTTTTAAATCTGAACAAGTGAGATGTCGCGGGTTCGAACCCGCACCCTTGCAGCTAATTCAGGAAATTATCCTTTGGATAATTAATATAGTACTTGTATGTATGCTTTCTATTTGTGAAAATAATAATTTTTTGTGAGATAACCTAAAGATTGTGGGTGAATTAGGTTATGAATCAAAGTGAACTAATAGTAAATATTGGATACTTAGATGTATCATAAGATAATGACTATACGATTTCAATGGTTATGAAAGGGATCAATTAAAAAACATGTGTGGAATGTCGAGACTCCCTCCATGTTCAAGAATGAAGCTGGTATCAGGAGGGTAATCTAGATAATGAGGTAGGTCGCACCATAAAACTAACTTTGGTAGAAAGTTAGGAAGTTATATAGACCGTAAAATTAGGCTTGATATGGGATGGACTAGTAGGTAGTAGACGTCCAACGAAGCTAGTTGTATCCTGAGGTTTATATGGACGTTAGAGCGAATGTATCAACATTCCTACATTGTATGAGGTTTGTTACGCCTCGAACCCCTTTTTCTTATTTTATGATTTGCGGGTGTTAGAACCTAATAGTTTAAAAGTAGTATTACAAACCCTTTAACTGATAGGACTTATGGTTTACAAGGGCTCCACTGCTATAGTATTATCTCACCCCCACATTGTTGAACATTTTCCCCTAGATGAATAGGTTTGTGGCAAAAGAAATGGCGAGATGGCTGAGGAGCATTTGAAAATTTTCTTGTATTTGGTTTCTACTTTGTGTTTTCTCTTGGATTTGTGTATAGACATGTTGTATATGTATGCACATTAATGTATTTTATGTGTTTTTCATGTGTTTATGCGATCTAAACACTATTGTATCTAATAAAAGCAAAGTTTAATATTCTAAATATGATAATTTTAGACATTGTCATATTCGGGGTATTACAATTGGTATCAAAGAAAGTCAATCATATACCCAACCATGAGATATCAATAGTTAATCGTTTCTTCCTCATGTGTGTGTGTTATGATCAGTCGTATTTCTATTATCGATCTAATCTCATGGATTAATGGTTTAAAAGCACTGCTACTTAACATTCCAATTAGACTTTGCGGTCTTCACTAAGGTTAAGTTTTAAATTGAAAGATACCTAATTATATTCATTCTTTATACCTCCTTTTATGGAATTAGACTTGTCACTATTAGATCAAGTAGGAGATTGTTGGAAGCCCATGGGAGTGTTCCAATATGACAAAAATATTCAAGTGAAGAATAATTTTTGAATTCAGAAATAGACAACACATATAAAATGTTGCATTAGGTTTAAATTTGGAAATATGCAACACGTCATGAAATGTGCAGAATTTGAAAAGTGATGTTGTAGGAGAAACATTGCAACATTTAGCAAAAGTGTTGCTGAAAGTGTGTTTCATCAAATGTCGCAACCTTATGAAACAACACTAGTTTGTCATATATATTGAGCATTTCGGGTTCAGAATAAACACATTAAAAAAACCGTGTATCCTCTCCACATAATTCCAAACACTCTACCCTGCATTCGAATCTTCACAAGTCTTGTGTAGATTCGATTAGAAGATTAAATTATCCTGAGTATTCTTACGTTCCAACTCTAAGACTATAAAAGAGTGTATGAAATACTTTTAAGAAAAATGATATCATTCACAATTCTTGACTCGATTCATTTGATTTAAATTAATTTTCTAACCGCATATACGATATAAAATGGTTATAAAAGTATAAATTCATAAATTTACTATTAGAGATAAATATAACATAAAACATGTTCCAATATCAAAACAAAGGTACATAGCATAAATAAAGATAAACTTCTACTAATCTTAAACAACCTAAGCGACAACAATTATATGAAATACATTATGTATCATGTATTTAATTAATGAGTTAGATAGAATATATAATAGCTTTCGATTTTGTAGTGATCCTCCATCCAAGGTATATCCACAAACTTGAATTCTTGAATCGACTACAAGACTAACCCATGGTCCCTACTAACCCATATAGTCCTTGTTTGCATAATTTTGACAAATATCTTTGCACAAACACATGACATAGCACTCTGTGTTGAGCAAAGTTGAATGTTTATGAGGTGGTAGGGTATGTCAACCACCTTAAATGGATTGATATGTCCATTATGTTATGTGGTCATTTTTTGCTTCATTAGTATGGACAAAATCAAACACCATCCATCATAATCTGTAGCTGTCTATTAAATTGGTTGATACAAACATAATACTACTTAGAAAATGGCTTATACTTTTTGATATGGGGATGCAAAGGGTTATAACTCCTAAGTTGGAGCATGGTGTATCAGTTTTAAACCTTATATATATATATATATATATATATATATATATATATATATATATATATATATATATATATATATATATATATATATATATATAATGAATTATCATATCATAATCCATCTTGTTGGCTTATATTTTCAAGAATACTGAGATTAAAATTTAATAATTCTTTAGCATTTTTGGTGAGCAATTCGTGTTTCCGTTTATTCTTAATGATTATTTATTTTTTTGAAAGATGGAGACTCAACAAAGATGGCAATAGTTTTGAAGGCTATCAATAGGAATTCATTCTTCATTTTAAATCTTGATTTTGTTTTTCAATCATAAAAATCCTGAATCTCTTAAAAGATGAGTGACTGGTCCTAATAGATTAGGTTCCTGGTGATTTTATCCTAAATATATGATTATATGATTATATGTATTTATGTGTGATTGTTTATGTAATGACTCTCACACTAATTAATTATATGATTCTATTTATGTTTAATGCATTATCATATCTACAAAAATGAGAGAAGAATGAATTCCTATTGATAGTCTTCGCAATAAAACTTGATCACAAATAATTTAAGAATAATGTTTTTATTTTTAATGGGATCTCATGATTAAGTTACTTTTAATATTTCTTTACACGGAGTAGCTATTCCAGAGACTTTATTAATTTAAAAAAAAAAACATAATAAAGAAATACTTTTTTAATTATTAATAAATAATTTTATACAAGTACTAAGTTCTAATGGCATATATGGCTTATACCAACAAATCTTCCACTAACACTAGAGACAATCATACAAACACCCAATACTCATGGATCAAGTATGACCACCATGCTTTTGCTGCACAAGAGGAATTATCAGTAGGTCAATGACATTGTCATGTGTTGGTACTCTATATATCTTCTCTCGTCTCCCTTATCTATTATCTCTTGAAGGAGCTCTTATCGCCTAATGTGTTTGAATCATTGGTGAGATATAGGCTCCTTAGCTTATGCAATAAAATCATTATTATCATAATAGAGATCAATGAGATCCACAATGTTAGGGACTATTCCAATTTCACTAATGAAATTATTGATCCAAACAACTTCCTTTGTTACATTTGAGGCTACAATATACCGCGTCCTCGGTTGTAGAATCAACAACAATATTCTGCTTTGAACTATTCCAACTCACAGCACCACCATTTAAGAAAAACACATAACCAGATTGCAATCTAAAGTTTTTCTTATTTTCCAGGATGCTAGAATCAGTGTATCTAATTACATCGAGCTCTTCTTAGCCTACATATATTAAGAATGAGTCCTTAGTCCTTATCATGTACTTAAGAATATTCTTGACAGCAATCCAATGAGCATCACCAGGGATCAGATTGGTACCTACTCATTGCACTTAAAGCATACGAGACATCTGGTCGTGTACATAACATGGTATACACGATAGATCATATTGCAGATGCATATGGAATCTTATTCACACGACGTTTGTCTTCCTTAGTTGAAGGGTTTGTGTTTTTAATAGACACAAGCTATGTTGAATATGTATGAATCCTTTCTTGGAATTGTAGCGGGAAAATCATGATAGTAAGTTATCAATTAACTTAACTCAAAGTAAACAGAGTCGCCACCACACTGTTATTTTATTCCAAGAGGAAAAGGAAAAAAGAGCAAATAAATCCTAATGAATTTAAAAGCAAAAGAGCTAAAGAAACAAGTAGAGAAAGGGTAAGGGGATAGGTTACAAAATGGGAAGGTTTTAAGTACCCAAAATGTCTGTGGTACTTAACAGGAGCCCTTTGAAAAATTTATTGTTTTTGGTTTGAAAATTATTTGGTAAATGTGAATGGGGGATGAGAAAAAAATTAATTTTTATTTTTTTTGTGTTTGGAGAGGTTTACCACCTCATGCCTACGTACCCACAATGTGAAATGTAATATCAAAACCCCGTAGTTTGTGGTACAAATAGTGCAAATTGGTTGATTTCGATTAATTTTATTAAGTAAACACAATTTGTCACTTTCAAGTGGATAGCCTCACAAATCTACCATGAGAATGAGGCATGGTCTCATACATCATTATGGGGGCGCCAACTCAAATAAAATAGACGATTATGCCACTAAACCCCCCACGAATGACAAGAGACTCAATTACATCAAACTACAACCATGTAGATTGAGAGATTTGCACCCGACTAGAGAAGAATGACTCATAGTCTAAAATTACAAAGAAAACAAAAAATGGTGCACAAAGGCACAAAACCACTTGAATGAGTTTGTTTCTTTTTATTTTTGAATTGAAGTCAAAATGATTAAGTTCATTGACATTTATTTTAAGAAAAGAAGAAGTAAAAAGCCACTTGACAAAAAGTCAAGGTTTTATTTATTAAATAAGTGAAGGTTTTTAAAACAAGAATCCTTTGAAAAAGAAGGAAGTTTTGAAAATTGAAGAAGGGGAGGAGATGAGCTATCCTAAAAAGAAAATAAAAGAGATAAAGGATGAAAGATCTAACAAACTTGATAACTTCCAAGCATAAGCACAAAAGTTTCATCCTTTAAAGCACAAGCTAGCAAATTGCCAAATAAAGGCTAAAGTACCAACTCCTTGATGATCAAAGCAAGGTAAGGTGTCCTAGAATCTAAGTCCAACACTCAAATTTCAATGCAAAGGATAGTAAACAATAGTCCAAGATCAAGATCACAAGTTTTTTAGAGGTTTAATCTTTTATTAATGTTTTTGTGTCCAAGTGGACAAAGGAAAAATCACAAGGATATATAAACATAAACATAAACATGATAATGAATGATAAAGTATAATAAAAGCATAATAAAAATAAATGAGATAAGGGAGCAAGAAGGAAATTAAAATGTTATTATAGTAATATTAGTAATAATATCTACATAATATTGGTATGGCGAACTTAATCATCCACAACCAAAAGAGTAACAAGATATTTAATGCCAAAACCGAAAAAGGCAATTGATTTCGCTTAGTATCTTACACTATAGTGATTAACCGATGCAATTAAATCCAAATTCGATGAGACTTAAAAGAAGATTGGGATACCCAAAGCAACTACGCATCAAGCTTCAAAACTCGTGGATCTAACGCACATGACTAACCACTTTGGAATTACGCGACCAACACGAGGTCCAGTCCACGAAAGTGCAAGTATCCAATTAGATTTTTATTCCGAAGTAGAGGCACATTTAGGTCTATGTTAAGAAATCACCGAGTAGTTTACGGAGTAATTACCCTACAAATAAGGTCTGCCAAAACCTATTAAGGTTAACGCTATTAGTGTTAATACATGCGAGATAAATGATATATAAATCGTCATCTGAATGCAATGCCGCATAAAAATAAAGATGAATATTAAATTGAGTTACACTTATTGTATTCTTTCATCTTTAAGTTCAATCACTCATTTTGGTGGATTCAAGTATGAAAATATCTCACTAATGCAAAGTACCTAAAGTGAAATAAATAATTCACTTAGAGGTGGAGATATGAAGATTGACATCTTCGTTTCTACAAGATAGGAGAGACTTAAATATAGAAAACCCAATTCTTTGTCCCTAAGAGACCATGCAATAATATGAATATAATATGATATGCAAACCCAAGGTCTTTGTGGGATAAAGCAACCAATAGAAGAAAGAAAAGGCTTGGGGACACAAAAGGAGAATCCCATTGGGGAAAAACAACAGACAACAAGAGAATTTACCAGGAAAGTAAATCACTAGATAGCTGACTCAACTTGGGGAATAATTGTGTGAAAACACAATCAAGAAAGGATTCAACATAGAAGAGTAAAACTTCGTCGGGGAAACATCAACCAAATGAAGCACTCAAATCCAATAGATGAAGGAATACTGAATTGACAAAGAGTCATCTGCTACTGATTTACTAGGTAGAGAGATTAACAACTATCGATTTACAGGGTAGGAAGGTTAACGACTACCGATTACAGGGTACACATCAAAAGAACAATCATCTGCTACTGATTCACTGGGTAGAAAATATGCAGATAATAAACTCGACTACCAATTTACTGGGTAGGAGAAAAACAAAGAGAGATAACATCTACTACCTGTTTACTGGGTAGAAACATTTGTAGATGTTAAAAGAATCTCAACTACCGATTTGGGTAGGATGGTTAACGACTACCGATTTACTGGGTAGACATCAAAAGAACAATCATTTGCTACTGATTTACTGGGTAGAAAAATTAACAACTACCGATTTACTGGGTAGTAAGGTTATTGACTACCGATTTACTGGGTAGACACCAAAAGAATAATCATCTGCTACCGATTTACTGGGTAAAGAGATCAACAACTACCAATTTACTGGGTAGAAAGGTTACTGACTACTGATATACTAGTTAGACACCAAAAGAACAATCATCTACTACCGATTTACTGGGTAGAGAGATCAACAATTATCGATTTACTAGGTAGGAAGCTTACTAACTATTGATTTACTAGGTAGACACCAAAAGAAAAATCATTTGCTACCAATTTATTGGGTAGAGAATATGCAGATAATATACTCAACTACCAATTTACTGGGTAGGAAGGTTACTGACTACCGATTTATTGGGTAGACACCAAAAGAACGATCATCTGCTACCAATTTACTAGGTAGAAAATATGCAGATAATAGACTCAACTACCAATTTACTGGGTAGGAGCAAAAAAAAAGAGATAACATCTACTACATATTTACTGAGTAGAAAAATCTGTAGATGTTAAAAGAATCTCAACTACCGAATTTACTAGGTAGGAGCAAAAACAATCAAGGAGAGATAACATCTACTACCTGTTTACTAGGTAGAAAAATATTTAGATGTTAAAAGAATCTCAACTACTGAATTTACTGGGTAGGAGTAATAAGCTCAAATAGTGAAGTTTAAACCAATGTAATACATTCACAAGAGGACCAAAGTTCAATCCAAGGACAAATTAGAGAGAACGGTCAAATAACACTCATCCTGAGGAGGAAACATCTCAATTGGGGAAAGTTCCATCCAGATAATAAACTGGGGAGGAAATTGAATCAAAAGCATCCACAAGAACCAAACTCTGTGGGGAATTAGAAAGAAAAAAACACTTTCTTCTTAATGGTCGACACTCTAAAATTGATGGAAGACAACACACGCACTTGGTGGGAAAAGGGCCACACCAAAGAGCAGGGAATGAGATGTATCAAAGAATGCAAGAATGAAAACATATGATGTTATGCATAAAAATACATGAATATGCGTATGAATATACTGGAAAAAAAAACATAAAGATAAGCAACGGGTGACGTAAACACCACAACAACCAGATACTCGGCTAATACCAAAGCGACAAAGCTGAAGAATCCTGCTAGAGTTTCAACTTGAAATCTCGCACGGGATAAACAAAATCCATCAAAGGAATAAATCCTACTACAAGGCTTAACTCATGCTGATGAAATACTATTGGGGATCCAATCCACAAAGTAGTCTTCAATAATCCGCAAAAGGATAACATAAATTTTTTCACTCTGAGAGGATAATATGTTGGAGAAAACACCAGCAACACAAAATCTTCCACACTCTTTGGGGAAAGGATGCAAATGTCACTGTTAAACTCTGACGGGGATAAATAATATCCATTGTAACCTCGTTAGGAAACAGAATACGGATCTACCAGTAGTGCAAATAAAGCAAAACCCACTGGGGTAACAAACACCAATCGTCAATGCTGCAAAGGGAAACCATAATGATGAGGAAAGATAACAAATTGTCGTGGATAGGGAAAGTATTTCCACAATCCTTGCTGGGGACAAAGATATTCCCGTCAAGAATCAATCTCTGCGAGGGATAACCATTATAACACGCCTACTCCATTTGGGGAAATGGTGCAAGACTTGCTAAGGATTAAATATGAGCCTGCTGGAAATCATCACATGCAGATCTACAAGGAATACGAAAGGAAGAACTCTAGGGATCAATCATCACTGAAAATTTCGGACTTGCCGACCCATGTGGGGATATCAGAAGTTAACATCATAGCCTAAGTATAGTTGTTAGGGATTTTAAATCAATACCCACCACCAGGTAAAAGAAAACCTATCAACTGGCTACTATATCAATACTTCTGCTAGGGGATATAATCGACTCAAGCTTAGGAACAAAATTGGGACTCGGTTGAGGATTTCCATACAACTTTGCAGAGGAAGTCATCAAAACTCAGTTGGGAATTCCTATAACAGAAACCTTGCTCTTAACAACTCTTATGGAGAAGAAATCAGAACTCAACTAGGGGTTCTTGTAAAAAGAATATTTTTGCTCAGGTAGAGGGTAATCTATTGAGAAAGAGATCCAAAACTCAGTTGGGGATGTTCATGCAACAAACAATCGTTACTGCTGGAGAAATAAAAAATCATTAATACCAAAATGCCAGGATTGTTCAGGGATTCTGTTTGGGTAAACAACTAGACTAATCCCTGCTTTGGGAGAGGCAAGTTATACACTTCAAGACCTTACCATTCTTGTCATAACTCTTGAACCAGATTGCATGGTTTACAAAGGATTTTACACCAAAAGGAAACTTTGTACCATAAATACTTGAGATAATATGCTCCAGTGTTATCAAATTCCCATAGGAAATCGTTGAATCCCGACATAATTGTCCTAGATTAATTAAATTTGGTACACTCTTCAATCAATAAAGTCTTCTAACTTTGTTTATCTTGAAGTTTTTAATAAAAAATATGTCGCAAAATATTGTGAATGAATCACTAGTTTGGGTATGACATTGATTTTTGAATGCATATGCAATACCAACAAAGATCTTTTAGCACAACTCATGGGAGTCAGGAACTCTATCTCTTTGAAGTACACTTTTAAAATAAACCATGCTTCAATTGGGTCTTTTGAGGGTTATAACTTGGCTTGGTTCACCATTTTCAGAAAGAAGGATTTTTAGGCTCAAAAATTTATTTGTATCCACCCAATCTCTGTGATGTTCTTCAGTCCTATATTCAGCTAATTGACACAAAGGTTCATCTTTCAAAAGGATTTTTTGTAATGGTTGAGGAATCAATGAAACTGAAGGTTTAAGAACCAATGAGGTTGTTCGGGGAATAACAGTCACCCTTTCATTTTTTTACTTGGAGTCACATATATTTGTTCTCTTGATGAGGATTTTTTCTTTTCAATTCTTTCTTTTTGCTTTTCGCGATTCTCATTCTTTTAGTTTCCCTAAGTTTTGTTTCGACATTTTTTTTGAATTTTTGATGTCCAGCAGGACGCCCCAATTTTGCTTAAGTAATTTATTTTCAATTTTTCGACTTAGCGGGTTTTTTTCTTTTCTTTTTCTTTCTATCTCAATTTTTTAAAAAAATCATGTGATATTGGCTTATCTGACTTTATTTAAAAAAGGTTGTGATTGTCTTCTTCCTTCATGGATGAGGGATAACCATTCTAGTTTCCTTAGGTGCACACTCCTTTTGAAATTTGGACACTTTGGTAAAATTAACTGAAGACTACCCACGAATGACACTAAACCCAACTCGGATAAAATCGACGAGTATGCCACTAAACACCCATGAATGACAAGAAACTAAATTACATCAAACTACAACCATGTAGCTTGAGATACCTATACCCGACTAGAGAAGAATGACTCATAGTCTAAACTTGCAAAGAAAACAAAAAAGAGTGCACAAAGACACAAAACCACTTGGATGAGTTTGATTCTTTTTATTTTTAAATTGAAGTCAAAATGATTAAGTTCATTGACATTTATTTTAAGAAAAAAGAAGTAAAAATACACTTGACAAAAAGTCAAGATTTTATTTATTAAAGAGGTGAAAGTTTTAAAACAAGAATCCTTTGAAAAAGAAGGACGTTTTGAAAATTGAAGAAGGGGAGGAGATGAAGAGGCTATCCTAAAAAGAAAATAAAAGAGATAAATAAGGAAAGATATAACCAACTTGATGACTTCCAAGCATAAGCACAAGAGTTCCATCCTTTAAAGCATAAGCTAGCAAATTACCAAATAACGGCTAAAGTACTAACTCCATGATGATCAAAGCAAATGAAGGTGTCCTAGAATCTAAGTTCAACACTCCAATTCCAATGCAAAGGATAGTAATCAATAGTCCAAGATCAAGATCATAAATTTTTTAGAGGTTAATCCTTTAGTAATGTTTTTATGTCCAAGTGGACAAAGGAAAAATCACAAGGATATATAAACATAAACATAAACATAAACATGATAATGAATGAAAAAGCATAATAAAAGTATAATAAAAGCATAATAAAAGTAAAGGAGATAAATGAGCAAGAAGAAAATTAAAATGTTAGTATAGTAATAGTAGTAATAATATGTACATAATATTGGTATGGTGAACTTAATCATCCACAACCAAAAGAGTAACAAGACATTTAATGTCAAAACCCAAAAAGGCAACTGATTCAGCTTAGTATCTTACATTATAGTGATTAACTGATGCGATTAGACCCAAATTTGATGAAACTCGAAAGAAGATTGGGATACCTAAAGCAACTACGCATCAAGCTTCAAAGTTTGTGGATCTAACGCAAATGACTAACCACTTTGGGATTACGCGACCAACACAAGGTCCGGTCCACGAAAGTGCAAGTATCCAATTGGATTTTTATTCCGTAGTAGGGGCACATTTACGTCTATGTTAAGCAATCGTCGAGTAATTTATGGAGTAATTACCCTACAAATGAGGTCGGCCAAAACCAATTAAGGTTAGCGCTATTAGTGCAAATGCATGCGAGATAAATGATATGTAAATCGCCATCTGAATGCAATGCCGCACAAAAATAAAGATGAATACAAAATTGAGTTACACTTATGGTATTCTTTCATATTTTAGTTCAATCACTCATTTTGGTGGATTCAAGTATGAAAATATCTCACTAATGTAAAGTACCTAAAGTGAATTAAATAAATTCACTTAGAGGTAGATTTGAACTAATGAATATTAACCACTTTAATCTACACCCAAAGCCCATTGAATTTAAAGAGAAATCAATCCCAAAAATATCTTCCAAGGTAAAAATTAGAAGAAGGGAGAAGAAGAAGCAAAAGAAACCAAAAAAACAAGTAAAAAACAAGCCAAAACTTGCTTATGGAATAGTGTTAATCGGTGAACCAAATGGAAATACACTGATTAACCGTTTAACCAATTTTCACTGCAAATGGTTAATCGGTTAACACTGCATCAGAAATAGAAATTGACCAAAATTCAGCATGATCCTCTTTTAAAATAACTTTCAAACACCTTATGATCATGAACTGAATTGGCACGAAATTTAAAGTGTAAAACAGTGAGATCTCTACAATCAAAGAATAATTTATGATCCAAAGGATCAACAACCAAAAGCACCAAAGATCTACATCTTGAATGATGGTGATGAAAATGTAAGAATGGAGGAAGAAGAATTACCAAGAACAAACTTCAAGTTACTCCACTAGCAAGCTTGATCTACTAAAATTGATGAAGAAAAATGAAAAGGATGAAGGTTTAGCTCAAGTTATTCAAGAATTCAATGCAAATTCTTGATAACTTTCAAAAGAAGAAAATGAGCTTTAAGTGATTTTTGTGGTTTGAGGATGTAGTTTGCAAGGGATTTTTTGGCTATCAAAAGTTTGTGAAATGAATGAAATGAGGGGGTTATTTAAAGACTTTAGGTATGGGAATTTTGTGGAATTGAGCTTACTTTGGAAAATCAAAATTAGGCTTGGATTAAAATTTGGAGGGAAATTCATAAAAGAGTGGTGATTAGTGATGGTTTATGGTGGGAAATGATCAAAGTGATGTAGAGAAATAAAAGTGGAATGGATATAGAATATTCCAAGTGAAATCAAAGGCTAGGATGTGCTGAATTTGAACAAAATATTCAAATTTCACAGTGGTTAACCGGTTAACCAAGTCAAAATTTGAATTTTTTTGTTCTCTTTTGATTGCTTGGTTATTCTGACTCGATTCTTTTGCTTTTCGAAGAATGCGTGGAAATTAACACATGAACCTTTAAATTCCTTGAATAAATCAATTAATTTGGGAAATCCTTGATCAAATAAATTTGAATTGTTTGCAGATCAACTTCAACTTTTATCTGTGAAATTCTTTGAGCCGCGGGACTGCTATTTTTGGTATTTTTGACTTGTTCTTCCCCTGAAAATGTTAATAAAAGAAAACAAAATATTTTTGGATTTTAATTAATGATTAGTAAACATAAACACATAAAAGCAATGGTCATCCCATGTGAGACATAAACATGCAACCAAAACGAACCGAGAAAACAGTGTGTGATCATGTTTGTATGCAAAATGATGCAAATGCAAACACAAACTTAGGGGCAAAAAATATGGTATTACATGAATCATGTGTAACACCCTTTTTACCCCACAACATATTCAAATATATTATTTAAGAAAATCAGAGTTCAACACAAAAGGGTATCACATTTTCAACATAATCATCATTATAACTCATATATGTGTCTTGTCCCGTAACACGGGTTGCATCATGCATCAAAATTAAAAAAAAAACATCATTTAAATACGCAACGGATCATCAATATTGTCAGCTCATTTCAACATTGTTTTTAAATTCATTTGAATCCAAAACATCATCAATCATGCATTAAAACAACGAAAATAATCCAAGCGTTCCCCAATGTTACACGACACAGAGCAGGACACCACCTAGACTCTATAAACGACAAGAGACGCACTCCGAGCTACTTTCGATCATCGAATCATTCTTGAGAATCTGCAGGATGGCATAATTGACCATCACGAAAGGTATGCAGGGTGTGTAATCCACATTCAATATAAATAATATAAAGACAGAATTATAAGACGACATACAATCATACATCATTTACATCAAAACTCACCCACATACAAAAACAAAAAGTCACCATCATAAAACAAATGCATTCACGCTCTGCCACAAATAATGAAATGCAACTTCATAAATGCATGTGGTACCGATTTTCAACATGTGATGGACACTGGCTATTAACCCTCCACAAGGGAGAACAACATAAACAACAACACCTCAATCTACACAATAGGATTGAAGCTTCAATCATCATAAGAATGCCATGAATGCACGATGCAACAACAACAACAATATCATCTTAATCAACACTTGCATCAGCATTCATCATTCATCATTATACATCATTCGTCGTTCATATATCTACTTGCATATTCATAATATCATTACTACATAGCATTATCTTACAACATAGTCATCATAAGATCATTTCATCATATTTCTTATACATTTAGCCTATTATATCATGGTAACAACTCACAGCAACATCATAGCATCATAGCACAACAAAAC
Source organism: Lathyrus aphaca (assembly GCA_963966055.1). Lineage (NCBI taxonomy): Eukaryota > Viridiplantae > Streptophyta > Magnoliopsida > Fabales > Fabaceae > Lathyrus > Lathyrus aphaca. The sequence continues at coordinate 56,642,297 of OZ014523.1, read as the reverse complement.
AAATCATCACGAGTCGTCCAAGAAAAGAAATTATTTTTCAAAAATTTACAGGTCTCGCTAAGCGAATATCTAGCTCGTTAAGCGAGAAACTCTGTGTGTGCGAACTTCCCAAAATTTCACTCACTCGCTAAGCGAGAAGGCGATTTTTAGCTTAAAACCATGTGATTTACTATACATCTCAAATACGCCCAAAACCCTCAAAAACACCAATTAACATCATAAAACAACATAAAACGATCATACAACCTATTATCATCATGTAAACATCACTTATAACCTCTAACAACAACAAATCATCAAATTCTATCAACAAGCTACCCAACCCTAAGGTTTCCCCTCAAAAATCTTTTTTCCTCATAAGACAATCCATACATTATAGACATTGAAAGAGAACTACTTTTCATACCTTATTCGATTGAGATTTCTCTTTTACCTCTTGAGAAATTCCCATTTGGTCTCCTTGTTCTTCAGAGCAATCCTTCAGCCTTCACCAAAAACACGATTATGAGAAATTTGATTGTAATACCTTTTCTCATAAACTTCTCAAAATACCACTCTACCATTTAGACCTCTGTAACACGGTGGGAGAACTGACTTTAGTTATGTTGCGGATAGCAAGAGTCGCCACCGACTTTTATTTTATCCAAAGGAAAGGCATAAAAGAACAGGAAAGACCTTTTAAAAGATTTTTGGGTCCGGGGGGTAGGTTATGTAAAGGGAAGGTGTTAGCACCCTTTACATCCATGGTTATCCATGGGCTCTTAGTTACTTAGCTCACTTTAAAATGTTTTTGAAATGTGAAGTGTGTGAATAGAAATTTTCTTAAGTGTTTTATAATGATCCATGTACGGATATATATAAAACCTTTGTTTTGAAAATTGTTTGAAATGTATGAAGTGTTTGAAATGTTTTGAAGAGTGAGCAAGTATCTAAGAGGAACCTACCCTAAGTTTAAGTCTTTTCTGTTCTTGAATCCTTTAAATGGTAAGACTATCCCTATTATTAAGGAATAGGTAGTCATTACCTTGGATGTGAGGGACAAGTGAAGGGACATCTGTTATTTAGGCAACTGTAGGGTGTATAAGCAATTCGAAGGGACTTATCATCTTTATTCGAAAGGGACAAGATCATTACGAAGGCAACATTCGAAGGGACTTGATCTTTTTATCTGTTTAAGGGACTTGATGATGTGAGGTGAGGGACTTTGCTTTATACACCCTACTTGACCTTTTGATTAGGCAACTTGAGAGGCAACCTTAGGAAGTGAGATGGCGATCCAGGATCGACTTACGTGTGTGAGTGTACAATTTTAAATATTTATCTTTTAAATTAATGATCTAAATTAATTTTAAAATACAAACATGTTTCACTCCCTATTTTACTAACCATAGCATTTAAAATAAATATTAAACATTACTATTAAAATATTACATAAAGGAGACAATTACATAATAATAATAATAATTAAAACAAATTAAATAAATAAGCAAAATAAGTAATAATAAATAATTGGGTTAGTAATAATAATAATAATAAATCACAATATATAAATGGGGTTAGTAATAATAAGATAAATATCATATGAAAGTAAATAAAATTAATAATAAAATAAACAAGAATATTTGTATAATAATTAAAAGTTCAATTTTTATATAAACAATTATTTTTAAGATTAAGAAGAAAGCATAAATAATTCATATTATACTAATTATTATAAAGTTTTAAATTATATACATATTGTAAAAATTAGGTCAATTATAAACATATTATGAAAATAAATTATATTTACAAAATTAAATTAACTAATTTTAATTATTTTTAAGCATATATTAAAAATTGTTTACATACAAAAATTAAATAATAATTATAAACAAATTATAAAATATATACATATAATTAAATTTTATTAAAAGTTATAATTAACAAATAAATTAATATTTATAATTGGGTTTATAAAAAATAATTAGGTTTTAAAAAATATTTTAGGGTTTTAAAAAATATTAGGGTTATATGTTTTTTAGAATAATAAATTAGGATTAACTATCTAATTAAATTAATTACACAAAATTATATAAATTTTAAATAACCTTTACTAATAAAGTTTTATTTTTGAAAAGATGAATTTTAATTATAGAAAATAAAATAATACAAATATTTTATTTTTATCATTTTTTAAATTTATCTAATCATAATAATATAAACTAATTGAAAAACAAGAAGAAAAAGAATGAAAAAAAACTTACCTGGGCTGGGATTCGAACCCAACCCCTGGACAATGCACACTCCAAGACCAACAGTCCTTCCACTAGGCCAGCGCGCGTCTGGTGTTAACAAACCATCATCCAATGTTTTTGTACGTATCCTGAAAAACAAAATAAAACAACAAAGCAAAAAGGGGCCTGGAGGGATCGAACCCAGGACCTTGAGTATCACACATGCGCGCATCAACCAACCGAGCCAAGTTACTTCAGTTGAAATAATATTAATACTAAAACATAAAATATTATAACAAATTTTTGAAAACAAATTTGGCGCGCTGACTTCATCTTCAACCTTGGAATTTCGCAGGTTTTCCTGCGAAATCTACTGGGAAATTTCCTGCGATTTTTCTTGCACTCCTGAACCTGCGAATTCCATACTTCACCAAACAAGTACGATTTCATCAAATTAACTACACAAACATGATCCAAACAGTTCATTGAGTTGATTTATGGTCTCAAAATTCATTTATAGTTATTAGATTATGAAACCCTAATTCAAGAGGTATGAACCCTAAAATGGTGTTTCACGAATTGGCCATCAAAACATCAATCTAATTGCCCAGAATCCATCACTGCATTCATCTAAACACAAATCAATAGTCAAACTTGATTAATATCATGTAAAAATGCAAGAACAGAAAAAATCGAAAGTGGAAAAGAAACGATTCGGATTTCTCAATATGTCCTGTTATAGTGCAATGTAATGAATGGTTTCGATTCAGGGATGTCCAGGGAAGCTTGTGATGTTCTCAAAATACCTTGAAACTTCCTCTAAGGTAGAAACCGAAAATTCACTTTTTGAAGGATTTTTGAAGTTTGAAACTTACTCTTTGAGGCTGTGAAATTCGTCCTTATGCATTGTGTTCTCTTCACATACTTATAGTAAATGAATTAGGTCAGAAAGATTGGATCATTGTATGGATTTTTTTGATTTTGGAGATTGAAAAAGATTAGAACTTAAATTTCAAATATTTGTGAATGAGACCTTTCTATTTCAAGCCAATCTTCATCAATTGTGAATCAATTCAATCCAATCATATTAATGACCTTCTAGAACAAAAATATATTTTAAATTTTCACATTTGATATTTTATTTAAATTTAAAATGATTTTTAATATAAAAAATCATAATAAATAAATTAAATAAAATAAAATTATGAAAATATCAAATAAATTTCGTGCATGATGTCATGGAACACTTTGGGTCACAAAAAGTTCAGCCCATTTAGAAAAATTTGGTTTTAAGACCCTATTTTCTTCATAAACCACCCAAAAATTTCCCAACTTTGCAAGGGCACACATCCTTCAATTTTAATGTTATGAGGGTGATTTTGGACATTTTGGAAATCTTGAAGAGTCCTTTAACCAACACCATTCGTTTCATGTCCATATCATTTACCATTCTCAAGTTATGCCCTTTTGAAGTTGTTGACTTTTTGTTGACTTTCAAAAGGACCTATAATGTCTTAGCTCCTACCTTCCAAATGAAGCATTTTTGGGCTTGGCTTGTGAGACACAAAGTTGTAGAGAATTCAATTTCCTTCAAAATGAGCTTTGGATGGAAAAAATTTGATGAAGCATGTGAAAGTTATGGCTGGTCAAAGTTCAGTTGACTTTTCCTAAGGAAACCCTAATTTAGAAACCTCTGATTCTTGATGATCTGAAATCTCCTTGATGAATCATGATCAACCCTTGAGCAAATGATGAATTTTACTTCATATACTTGATGTTGACAAAAAATCATGAAGTTTGACTTTGGTTTGACCACAGTTGACCTCAGTTTGACTTTTTAACTGCTTTGACTGACTTTGACTTATCTGATCATTTGACTGAGCAAACCTTTGGGAAAAGTCTTGAAACTTTTCATGGGGATTCTTAAACACTTATAAGATGTTATGAAGCTCACTTGAAGTCTTGGAAGTCCATTTAGCCTGATTAAAGTCAAAACCCTAGTTTAGGATGCATTGCTTAGGAGAATGCATTGTCTGAGGGGAATGTCCAAATCTTCTGACTAATTGTGAACTTTGTGAACCTTGTGAACCTCATAAGATGTCTTGTGAACCTTGTGAACCTCATAAGATGTCTTGTGAATCTTGTGAACCTCATAAGGTGTCTTGTGAACCTTGTGAACCTCATAGTACACAAAGTCTTATTTTGTGAGGGCAAATTTTGGGGTGCAACAGCTGCCCCTGTTCAATTTTCTGAAACCTGAGGGGTTAGATTGGTATATTTGCCAGTCGTGACCTGGAAGGTTGAAGGGGATTGAACACAAAAGCCCAAAAATTTTCACTCACCGGTGCGTAGAGTGATATTGATGACTAGCTGTATGTGCTTGAGTGGGCTTAAAGATGCCACTTGGAGAAAAGTTCTTCAAATATATCTCTTAGAGGATAAAGCAGTCCAAAATATGAAGATATAATGATAGCTTTCAGGAGGATAAACAACGTCCTGAGGTATAAGTATAACTTTTGGGAAGATAAACAACGGCCCAAAGTCATGATATGCTTTCAGGAGGATAAACAACGTCCTGAGGTATAAGTATAACTTTTGGGAAGATAAACAACGGCCCAAAGTCATGATATGCTTTCAGGAGGATAAACAACGTCCTGAGGTATAAGTATAACTTTTGGGAAGATAAACAACGGCCCAATAGTCATGATAGCTTTCAGGAGGATAAACAACGTCCTGAGGAAATGGTAGCTTTCAGGAGGATAAACAACGTCCTGAGGTCATGATAGCTTTCAGGAGGATAAACAACGTCCTGAGGTATAAGTATAACTTTTGGGAGGATAAACAACGGCCCAAAGTCATGATATGCTTTCAGGAGGATAAACAACGTCCTGAGGAAATGGTAACCTTTGGAAAGATAAACAACGGCCCAAGGTCACAAGTTGTTGATGAAGTTTGTCTGCTGGAGAATTAATCTAAAAAACAAGATTATAACATTCTGTATGTTAATATTAGTTTATGCATTGTGTATGCATGTATAATATGATGCACTTAAGTAATGTATTATGTATTTATGGATATGTATGATATGATGAAAATGATGTATGTATGCATCATGCAGCCTGAAGCGTCTGGATATCTTCGTATAACAACTGCTGGCCAGGGAAAATAAATCCCGATTCGTTGCTGGAGGATATGAGGAACTCGTTCCCGTCTTGTTTGATAATATAGTATATATAACCTCCCATCTTCGTTTGATAGTAAGGTATCCATAACCTCCCGTCTTCGTTTGTCGCACTCTTATTGGAGGAATAAATTCCCGATTATCCTTCTGAGGATAAAAGAGATGGACATAAATTCCAAGGGAGATGTGACTCGAAGTATTTATGAAGACGGATTTGCCCTACTGGGGGACTTGTAGCTGTCTGGTAGGGGAGAACCGGCGAAGCTTCATTGAATTCCTTCCCTCGTTCGTCCTTAGTAAATACTATTACTGCATTTTCATGCATTTCTGGTAAACATCAATCATATTAAGTATTTATGCATTTCTGGTAAACATCAATCATATTCAAAAGCATACATACATTCAAACACAACCAATGGACGTTTCGCTTATGTAAATAGGGTAAAAGTAAATCTGGATTCAAAGATGAAACTTTATTTATATCACAAAGTGACCTATACATAGGCGAGTTTGTACAAGGAGACAGAAATCCTAGTAAGAGGAATTTGTCATAACAATTTTTTTTTTACAAAACAAGGAAAATCAACTATGTGGGAAATAATCCTATTGAGTTTCAATTCTACTATTGCCATTATCTTCAAGTATCTCATCTTCTGCTGTCGAGACGAAAACGATTGGATTGAGCTTTATCTGTTCAAACTTGAGTAAGTAGCACAACTGGTTGTAATTTACATGGGTGATTCAAACGAGACATAGTCATACGCTTTAACCCCTAACTTTTGCCTGGATTGCCTTTTCAGGTTTTCAATCCACCGGGATACCCTTTTTTGCCCAAGCCGCCTTTTCAGGTTTTCGACTTGCCGGGTGTACATTTTTTATATTTTTTCCCTAATTTTTTCCCGAACCCTTTTGGTTCGCCGGGATGCCCTTATTTTTGCCTAGGCCAGTCAACCTAGTGGGTCTCTTTTTATGCGTAGTATTTTTTAACTATGTCTGCATTTACAGGCTGTGGGAAGTCTTCACCATCCATAGTAGTAAGTATCATGGCACCTCCTGAGAATACTGTCTTGACTACAAATGGTCCTTCATATGTAGGAGTCCACTTGCCCCTAGGATCACCATGTGGTAATATGATACGCTTGATTACCAAGTCACCAGCCTGATATACCTTTGGCTTAACCTTCTTGTTAAAAGCTTTGATCATCCGTTTCTGGTACATCTGGCCATGACAAACTGCTGCTAGCCTCTTCTCATCAATCAAATTTATCTGGTCAAGTCGAGTCTGAATCCACTCATCTTCATCCAAGCCTGCATCCTTCATAATTCTTAAGGAGGGAATCTGAACTTCAATGGGCAGAACTGCTTCCATACCATAGACTAAGGAGAATGGGGTTGCCCCTGTTGAAGTGCGTATTGTAGTACGATAACCATGAAGAGCAAACGGTAACATCTCATGCCAATCCTTATAAGTAACAGTCATCTTCTGTATAATCTTCTTGATATTTTTGTTAGCAGCTTCAACTGCCCCATTCATCTTCGGACGATACGGGGACGGGTTGTGATGCTTAATCTTGAACTGCGTGCAGAGATCAGTAATCATAGTGTTGTTCAGATTAGAGCCATTGTCAGTAATAATCCTTTCAGGGATGCCATACCTACATATGAGATTATTCTTAATGAATCGAGCCACAACATTCTTGGTAACAGATGCAAATGAAGCTACCTCTACCCACTTTGTGAAGTAATCAATAGCGACCAGGATGAAACGATGCCCATTAGAAGCAGTAGGCTTGATCTCACCAATCATATCAACGCCCCACATGGCAAAAGGCTAAGGAGCAGTCAACACATTCAATGGTGATGGAGGTATATGTACTTTGTCGGCATAGATTTGACACTTGTGACATGTTCTGGAGTGTTGATAGTAATCAGCTTCCATGGTAGACCAATAGTAACCTGCTCTCAATATCTTCTTTGCCATGGTATGACCACTAGAATGAGTGCCAAAGATCCCATCATGCATATCTTCCATAATCTCAATTGCCTCCTTCTTATCCACACAACGAAGCATAGTTGAATCATGATTGCGCTTGTACAAAATCCCATTACTCAAAAAGAACTTAGCAGAAAACCTTCTCAGAAACTTCCTATCTTTGACAGATGCCCCTTCAGGGAACTCCTGAGCTTCAAGATATCTTTTCACTTCATAAAACCAAGGTTTCTCCTCTGCTTCTTCAGTGCCAATCTCATTGCAGTATGCAGGCTTTTCAAATCTATCAATAGTAATCTTGGGAGCTTCATTATCCCAGCTAATCTCAAACATGGATGCCACGGTAGCTAATGCATCTGCCAACTGATTCTCTCTTCGTGGAATATGTCCAAAGGTAATTTCTTTGAAATGTGGGATCAAAGACAACACATACTCTCTGTAAGGAATGAGATTATCATGCTTGGTATCCCAATCTCCTTTGATCTGACTAACTACCAGGGCTGAATCTCCATACACATCAAGGAACTGAATCTTCATATCAATAGCAGCTTTAATACCTAGGATACATGCCTCATACTCAGCCATATTATTAGTACAATAGAAACAAAGTCTGGTAGTAATCGGGGTATGACAACCTTCAGGGGAACTAATCACAACACCAACACCATTACCAAGTGCATTAGAAGCTCCATCAAAAACCATAGACCATCGGGATCCTTGTTCAGGTCCGTCATATTGTCCAGGTTCTTTGGTAATAATCATAATATCTTCATCAGGGAACTCAAAACTCATTGACTGATAATCATCCACTGCTTGGTGAGCCAAATGATCAGCCACAACACTTCCTTTAATGGCCTTCTGAGTAGTATACTGTATGTCATATTCTGTCAAGATCATTTGCCATCTTGCAATTCTTCCGGAGAGAGCAGGTTTCTCGAATATGTACTTGATTGGATACATCTTCGAAATCAATAAGGTAGTATGAGTCAACATATACTGTCTTAGTCGGCGAGCAGCCCATGCCAAAGCGCAGCAAGTTTTCTCGAGCAGTGAGTATCTTGTTTCACAGTCGGTAAACTTTTTGCTAAGGTAGTATATTGCCTGCTCTTTTCGACCAGACTCGTCATGTTGCCCCAATACGCACCCCATTGAGTTGTCTAACACTGTCAAGTACATAATCAAGGGTCTTCCATCAACTGGTGGCATCAAAATTGGAGGTTCTAGCAGATATTTCTTGATTTCATCAAATGCAGTCTGGCACTCATCATTCCATTCCATCACCTGATCTTTCTTCAACAACTTGAAGATTGGCTCACAGGTAGCTGTTAATTGGGAAATAAATCTTGCAATGTAATTCAATCGTCCCAAGAAACCTCTAACTTCCTTCTCAGTACGGGGAGTTGGCATCTCTCGTATAGCTTTCACTTTCGCAGGATCCACTTCAATACCTTTTCCACTGACAATGAAACCCAGGAGTTTACCAGATCTAACTCCAAAAGTACACTTGTTTGGGTTCAATCTCAACTTGTATTTCTTCAACCTCTCGAACAACTTATGTAGATGATCAAGATGTTGTTCTTCATTCTGGGACCTAGCTATCATATCATCCACATACACTTCTATCTCATGATGAATCATATCATGAAACAAAGCCACCATAGCACGTTGATATGTTGCCCCTGCATTCTTTAAACCAAATGGCATCACCTTGTAACAAAAAGTGCCCCACTGTGTAACAAATGTTGTTTTTTCCATATCTTCAGGTGCCATCTTGATTTGATTGTAACCAGAGAAACCATCCATAAAAGAGAATACCTTATGCTGAGCAGTATTGTCTACCAGAACATCAATATGAGGAAGTGGAAAATCATCTTAGGGTCTAAACTTGTTCAAATCCCTGTAATCTACACACATACGTACCTTACCATCTTTCTTAGGTACCGGTACCACATTTGCAACCCACTGAGGATAAGAAGTCACAGCTAAGAACCCTGCATCAAACTGTTTCATTACCTCTGCTTTAATCTTCTCTGACATTTCAGGACGCATGCGACGAACCTTCTGCTTCTTTGGACGACAATCTTCTTTTACGGGTAAACGGTGAACCACAATGTCTGTGTCCAACCCTGGCATATCTTCGTAGGACCAAGCAAAGATCTCCACATAGTCACGTAGCATCTGAATCAATCTGCTCTTGACACTATCCTCTAATTCAGCCCCTATCTTGACTTCGTTCCTGTTTTCTTCAGTTCCCAGATTCACAACTTCGACTGGCTCTTCATGTGGCTGTATATCTTTCTCTTCTTGTTGTAACAACCTAGCAAGCTCTACAGGTACTTCACAATCGTCCTCATTTCCATCTTCAGCTTGATAGATCGGATTCTCGAAATTATAATTGGCAATAGTAGAACTGTTATCAACAGGATCCAGAGTGGATATGGATCTGCATTTTAGTGATGTGGGTGTGTGTAAGAACACATAGCTGATAAAACAAAAATAAAATAAAAAGAAAGACAAGGAACACAATATTTACGAAAACGAAACGTCCACTGATTTTTATTGAATGAAGTATGCAAATGAAATGACATCCCGTAACAAGCACACCATTGTGCCCCGGGTAAGGCACAAGGCTTTAAGAGTTCAATTGTTCAAGGAATTACAAACTTTAAAAGTAACAACACAGTAATAGTATTTACTCCTGACTAAAGGAGATAGGAATAACATCTTCAGCTTTCCAGTTATTGAGCCCAGCACCCACAGTAGGAAAAATCCAAGCGTCCAAGTTGTAGTCTTCATCATAGTCACCCACAGCATTGATCTGATCTTTCATAATCCCCTGATTGGTGATACGAACAGCACGAGCACGACGAACCGCCTTCTGGGACTCTGCAGTGAAACCCAAACCAAATTTGTCAGACTTGTAAGGAATGTCAGGAAGCTGACCCCAAATAGTACAACCACCTTCATCCACCACAGCTCTAGCATCTTTGAGGGAGGCCATTGTTGGAGGTACCCTGGTGACCACAGGAACTTTCTTGACAACAGGAGGAGCTTCATAATTGTTAACAACCCAAGGAACTACTTCAAACGTCTGGCATGGAGTTTCAACATATTCACCTTCCACTTCAAGATATTTAAATGTGTTCACATGGCTAATCATATATCCTTCCTCTCCGTAAACAGTAAAAACCTTTCCTTCTACGGGATATCTCAGCTTCTGATGTAAGGTAGAAGTCACAGCACCTGCCCCATGGATCCAGGGACGCCCAAGCAAACAAGAATATGAAGGACGAATATCCATTACATAAAAGGTAGCATTAAAAACCTGAGAACCAACTTTGATTGGGAGATCAATTTCTCCATGCACCACTCTTCTCGAGCCATCAAAAGCCTTCACCACTATATTACTGGGTTTCAACACATCATCTTCAGGACTAAGCTTATTCAGGACTTCTTTGGGCAACACATTCAGAGAGGAACCATTGTCTATCAATACATGTGATAGGGTAGTGCCCCTGCATTCAATTGAGATATGTAGAGCCTTGTTATGATCCCTCTTGGCAGGAGTCAAATCAGCATCGGAGAAACCTACCCCATTATCATAGGTCAAGTGTGCAACACAATTTTCAAACTGGTCAACAGAAATTTCATTTGGTACATGAGTAGTCTTCAGAAATTTAATCAAGGCCTTGGCTTGAGCCTCAGAGCACAACAATAAAGACAGCATAGAAATCTTGGAGGGAGTATGCCCCAATTGATCAACAATGTCATAATCACTCTTGCGAATGATTTTCAATACTTCTTCCATCTGCTTAGAAAGATCATCATCAGCTGGTACATCAGTTGGTATAGGTTCAATAACAGGACCTTTTCCCCGAGCATCAGTGGTGGAGGTAGTAGCTGGAGTAACTGCATTCTTGGAAGTAACTGGAGGAGAGAAAACTCTTCCACTTCGTGTGATCTTACTAGATCCAGCAATATTATCAACATCAAGGTTTTCATCAGCAACAGGCGTATCAGCTAAGGGTTCCTGCTTAACACCATGGATATAAACATCGGAACCATAATGCCAAGGCACAGCTTTATCAGAAGTATATGGAATAGGACCCGGAGTGGTAATGATCATAGGAGCCACTCTAGCTTCAGCAACAATCTTCACAGGGCCTTCAGCAGTAATCTTAATTGGACCCTTATGAGTGATTTTGACAGGTCCTTTGGAAGTAATCCTTACCGGCACTTTATCAACCATATCCACCTCTTCAACCTTCGCACCTTTAGTTATATGATCAACCATACTCTTCACAGAAGGTGGGGCCCTCTCAAACACTATGGTGTAATTATTCATGAGGCGTTGAATTCCGTCCTTCAACCTCCAGCAGCTATCCGGCTTATAAGCACAATATAGACAATCTTCACGACAACCTGGAAAGAACCCAGCTTGTACTAACTTCTTCTTAATAATAGACAATGGTGTAGTCAAATCTGCAACTGAGGAAATATGTGAAACTTCATCAATGGCATTGACAGTTTTCTCATGATTTGGCATGGGAGCAGTAATCACATTTGGAGTACCCGGAGGGTCAAACTCAATCTCTCTAGCATCAATCATATCCTGAATCTTATTCTTCAATACCCAGCAACTATTGGTATCATGTCCCTGACAATTTGAATGATATGCACATCGTGCATTAGGATTGTACCTGGGAGAGGTAATATTGGGATTCTGAGGAGGGTCCCTCAAAGTGATAAGTTCACCCTTCAACAAGTGTTGCAAGGCTTGGGCCAGTGACATGTTGATCTTAGTGAACTGCCTTCTAGTCCTCTGTTGATTGCCCTGGGGTGGCTCTGTTGTTGCAGGAGTTGGATTGGAGATATGAACTGCACTCACAGACTGATGCCTCCTATTACGATCAGGTTGACCATAAACAGCATTTGCCTCTTTCTTCCCACTGGGAGGCTTCTTTGCAGTATTGGATGAAGAAGCACCCACTTGGATCTTGCCACTCCTTATACCACTTTCTACGCGCTCTCCTGTCATTATCAACTCAGTGAAGCCAGATGATGAGCTTCCAATGAGATGACTGTAAAAGGGACCATTCAACGTACACATGAACATATCCACTAACTCCCTGTCAGTTAGAGGGGGTTGCACTCTTCCAGCTAAGTCTCTCCACTTCTGGGCATACTCCTTGAAATTTTCTTTAGCACCCATAGACATGCTCTGAAGTTGCATGCGAGTAGGGGCTAAATCAGCATTGTATTGATATTGCTTATAGAAGGCTTCAGCAAGATCATTCCAATCACGGATGTTGACACTCTCCAACTGATAGTACCATTCCAACTGAGCTCCAGATAAGCTCTCCTAGAAGAAATGGATCTACAACTTCTTATCAGCAGTATGGGGTTGGATCCTCCGGACATAAGACCTCAAATGCAGCTTGGGACAAGAGACACCATCATAAACTACGAAAGTAGGAACCTTGAAACCAATGGGTATGACTACCCCAGATATCAGACTCAGGTCTTCAAAATCCAGCCTAGAAGACTTTTGCAATTCCATAGCATCCATTCTATCCACCAGCATCTTGAACTTATCCTCATTAGGCTCATGATAGTAGTTAGCTTCAGAATCAGAGTCCCCCATTGTGTTGTGGAGACTGCCTCCCTCTTTCTCAGACTCTTCAGACTCATAATCTTCAACTGGTTCTTTGGTCTTGACAGAACCTCTGAACCTTCTTCCCATGTTGATGATACCTCCTGACCTTCTAGTCTTCTTAGTCTTCTTGGCCAGCAGTGTCTTCAATTCATCCTGCCCCTTGGACAAGTTCAGGATCAATTCTTGGAACTGTGCATTTTGTGCCTGGAGATCTTTAACTGTTTGTTCAAGAGCCATTGCTGAAATAAACAGCGAGAAGATAAGAAACCTGTACACAAGAAACCTGTGATGCAACGATATGGTATGCAAATGCATATGCAATGTTTTCAAGGACCGCAGGATTTAAATTTGTTTAAACAATCAAGAAAGTAAACTTTTATTAGTAATAAGTTTGTTTGCCCCTTGGGCTTACAAAATGAAATGAAATAAATACAAAAGGTGGGGTTTTAAGTCTCCCATGGACGTTTCCTCTTTGCGTTGAGGTATGAGTTGAGATTCCGCTCCTCGTGAAGTTGCTTTGTTAACTCCAGAATTCTTTCTTGACTTACTTTGTAATGAGTCTCTTACAAAGTTGGTCTTGATAGTATTCCTACGAGCAGAAGCCATGACCTATAACAAAGAACAAAGATAAATCCTTTGGTCCTTGAAATGGTTAGTGAAAATGCTATGCTTATGATGCATGTTGATGTTATGATGTTATGCTCAATCACAAACATGTGGCGCACACAAACAAGTCACACAATAGCCCTTAGGTTTGAAGGCTTGCATGAGGTTTAAAGGTAAGTACCCTCCCCTGAAGTTAGTTGGTTCATCCTGTCCTACAAAAGTAACCAGGTTCTAAGGGATCTCGATATCATTGATCCTTCACCAGGGTGGTTGTTCAGTAGGCAACTTACTTGCCAACCAAAACCCTCCAAGTTTAGAATCTCAATGAGCGTAGTATCGAGTATCAACCACCTTCAGTCTGCACCAAAGTCGGTTATCTCACTACTTTCCTAAAGGACAAGATGGGTTAACTAGGGTTCTAAAAGTTAGTTAGTGCATTGACAACATATGGCAGCCTCATATTATCCTCAACTTGACTTAAGGAACATAAGCACCAACCAAGAAGTCACACTAACTATGGCCACCAGATCAACCATATCGGTATACGCCGTACAGTTTCCTTGGTCTATTGCCATTTACCTAAGGTACACTAGATCCGGGTTAGGACCTTTCATACATAAGAGCACCCAACAAGTAAAGTAAAGCAAACAAAGCAAACAAGTTTAAAGTGATCTAATTCCTAAGGGTACCCCTCTTTTATTAAATCCCCAGTAGAGTCGCCAGTTCTGTAACACGGTGGGAGAACTGACTTTAGTTATGTTGCGGATAGCAAGAGTCGCCACCGACTTTTATTTTATCCAAAGGAAAGGCATAAAAGAACAGGAAAGACCTTTTAAAAGATTTTTGGGTCCGGGGGGTAGGTTATGTAAAGGGAAGATGTTAGCACCCTTTACATCCATGGTTATCCATGGGCTCTTAGTTACTTAGCTCACTTTAAAATGTTTTTGAAATGTGAAGTGTGTGAATAGAAATTTTCTTAAGTGTTTTATAATGATCCATGTACGGATATATATAAAACCTTTGTTTTGAAAATTGTTTGAAATGTATGAAGTGTTTGAAATGTTTTGAAGAGTGAGCAAGTATCTAAGAGGAACCTACCCTAAGTTTAAGTCTTTTCTGTTCTTGAATCCTTTAAATGGTAAGACTATCCCTATTATTAAGGAATAGGTAGTCATTACCTTGGATGTGAGGGACAAGTGAAGGGACATCTGTTATTTAGGCAATTGTAGGGTGTATAAGCAATTCGAAGAGACTTATCATCTTTATTCGAAAGGGACAAGATCATTACGAAGGCAACATTCGAAGGGACTTGATCTTTTTATCTGTTTAAGGGACTTGATGATGTGAGGTGAGGGACTTTGCTTTATACACCCTACTTGACCTTTTGATTAGGCAACTTGAGAGGCAACCTTAGGAAGTGAGATGGCGATCCAGGATCGACTTACGTGTGTGAGTATACAATTTTAAATATTTATCTTTTAAATTAATGATCTAAATTAATTTTAAAATACAAACATGTTTCACTCCCTATTTTACTAACCATAGCATTTAAAATAAATATTAAACATTACTATTAAAATATTACATAAAGGAGACAATTACATAATAATAATAATAATTAAAACAAATTAAATAAATAAGCAAAATAAGTAATAATAAATAATTGGGTTAGTAATAATAATAATAATAAATCACAATATATAAATGGGGTTAGTAATAATAAGATAAATATCATATGAAAGTAAATAAAATTAATAATAAAATAAACAAGAATATTTGTATAATAATTAAAAGTTCAATTTTTATATAAACAATTATTTTTAAGATTAAGAAGAAAGCATAAATAATTCATATTATACTAATTATTATAAAGTTTTAAATTATATACATATTGTAAAAATTAGGTTAATTATAAACATATTATGAAAATAAATTATATTTACAAAATTAAATTAACTAATTTTAATTATTTTTAAGCATATATTAAAAATTGTTTACATACAAAAATTAAATAATAATTATAAACAAATTATAAAATATATACATATAATTAAATTTTATTAAAAGTTATAATTAACAAATAAATTAATATTTATAATTGGGTTTATAAAAAATAATTAGGTTTTAAAAAATATTTTAGGGTTTTAGAAAATATTAAGGTTATATGTTTTTTAGAATAATAAATTAGGATTAACTATCTAATTAAATTAATTACACAAAATTATATAAATTTTAAATAACCTTTACTAATAAAGTTTTATTTTTGAAAAGATGAATTTTAATTATAGAAAAGAAAATAATACAAATATTTTATTTTTATCATTTTTTAAATTTATCTAATCATAATAATATAAACTAATTGAAAAACAAGAAGAAAAAGAATGAAAAAAAACTTACCTGGGCTGGGATTCGAACCCAGCCCCTGGACAATGCACACTCCAAGACCAGCAGTCCTTCCACTAGGCCAGCGCGCGTCTGGTGTTAACAAACCATCATCCAATGTTTTTGTACGTATCCTGAAAAACAAAATAAAACAACAAAGCAAAAAAGGGCCTGGAGGGATCGAACCCAGGACCTTGAGTATCACACATGCGCGCATCAACCAACCGAGCCAAGTTACTTCAGTTGAAATAATATTAATACTAAAACATAAAATATTATAACAAATTTTTGAAAACAAATTTGGCGCGCTGACTTCATCTTCAACCTTGGAATTTCGCAGGTTTTCCTGCGAAATCTACTGGGAAATTTCCTGCGACTTTTCTTGCACTCCTGAACCTGCGAATTCCATACTTCACCAAACAAGTACGATTTCATCAAATTAACTACACAAACATGATCCAAACAGTTCATTGAGTTGATTTATGGTCTCAAAATTCATTTATAGTTATTAGATTATGAAACCCTAATTCAAGAGGTATGAACCCTAAAATGGTGTTTCACGAATTGGCCATCAAAACATCAATCTAATTGCCCAGAATCCATCACTGCATTCATCTAAACACAAATCAATAGTCAAACTTGATTAATATCATGTAAAAATGCAAGAACAGAAAAAATCGAAAGTGGAAAAGAAACGATTCGAATTTCTCAATATGTCCTGTTATAGTGCAATGTAATGAATGGTTTCGATTCAGGGATGTCCAGGGAAGCTTGTGATGTTCTCAAAATACCTTGAAACTTCCTCTAAGGTAGAAACCGAAAATTCACTTTTTGAAGGATTTTTGAAGTTTGAAACTTACTCTTTGAGGCTGTGAAATTCGTCCTTATGCATTGTGTTCTCTTCACATACTTATAGTAAATGAATTAGGTCAGAAAGATTGGATCATTGTATGGATTTTTTTGATTTTGGAGATTGAAAAAGATTAGAACTTAAATTTCAAATATTTGTGAATGAGACCTTTCTATTTCAAGCCAATCTTCATCAATTGTGAATCAATTCAATCCAATCATATTAATGACCTTCTAGAACAAAAATATATTTAAAATTTTCACATTTGATATTTTATTTAAATTTAAAATGATTTTTAATATAAAAAATCATAATAAATAAATTAAATAAAATAAAATTATGAAAATATCAAATAAATTTCGTGCATGATGTCATGGAACACTTTGGGTCACAAAAAGTTCAGCCCATTTAGAAAAATTTGGTTTTAAGACCCTATTTTCTTCATAAACCACCCAAAAATTTCCCAACTTTGCAAGGGCACACATCCTTCAATTTTAATGTTATGAGGGTGATTTTGGACATTTTGGAAAGCTTGAAGAGTCCTTTAACCAACCCCATTGTTTTCATGTCCATATCATTTACCATTCTCAAGTTATGCCCTTTTGAAGTTGTTGACTTTTTGTTGACTTTCAAAAGGACCTATAATGTCTTAGCTCCTACCTTCCAAATGAAGCATTTTTGGGCTTGGCTTGTGAGACACAAAGTTGTAGAGAATTCAATTTCCTTCAAAATGAGCTTTGTATGGAAAAAAATTTATGAAGCATGTGAAAGTTATGGCTGGTCAAAGTTTAGTTGACTTTTCCTGAGGAAACCCTAATTTAGAAACCTCTGATTCTTGATGATCTGAAATCTCCTTGATGAATCATGATCAACCCTTGATCAAATGATGAATTTTACTTCATATACTTGATGTTGACAAAAAATAATGAAGTTTGACTTTGGTTTGACCAAAGTTGACCTCAGTTTGACTTTTTAACTGCTTTGACTGACTTTGACTTATCTGATCATTTGACTGAGCAAACCTTTGGGAAAAGTCTTGAAACTTGTCATGGGGATTCTTAAACACTTATAAGATGTTATGAAGCTCACTTGAAGTCTTGGAAGTCCATTTAGCCTGATTAAAGTCAAAACCCTAGTTTAGGATGCATTGCTTAGGAGAATGCATTGTCTGAGGGGAATGTCCAAATCTTCTGACTAATTGTGAACTTTGTGAACCTTGTGAACCTCATAAGATGTCTTGTGAACCTTGTGAACCTCATAAGATGTCTTGTGAATCTTGTGAACCTCATAAGGTGTCTTGTGAACCTTGTGAACCTCATAGTACACAAAGTCTTGTTTTGTGAGGGCAAATTTTGGGGTACAACAACCTCCAACTTCTTTTATTTTATTTTTTTATAATAATATTTAATATAATATCATTATTTAATAAAATATTTTCTTCTTCTTAATATTCCACGAAATACCACAAATTACCACATACTCATAAATAATTAAATAATTAATTAATTTATGAAATTAGGGTGTTACAACTCTCCCCCACTTTAGGAATTTTCGTCCTCGAAAATGTTACCTATAAAAAACAGAGTCGGATACGACTCCTTCATCTGATCTTCACGTTCCCAAGCCCAACTTTCACCTGCTGGTCCACCCCACAATACCTTTACTAAGGCAGTCTTTTTTCCTCGCAGCTGCTTCATTTCTTGGCCATCTATCTGCAATGGTAATACTTCAACAGTCAGATTATCTCTTACCTGTACATCATCCATTTGAATCACATGTAATTGATCACACACATACTTCCTCAACTGCGACACATGGAACACATCATGCAAATTCGTAAGCGATTGTGGTAAGGCAATCCGATATGTTACTGCTTCGGTCCTTTGAAAAATCTGATACAGATCAACATAACACGAAGTGAGCTTTCTAGAGTTCAAAGCTCTTCTGACACCAGTCACCAGAGTAATTCTCAAGAACACATGGTCTCCCTCTTGAAACTCAATAGCTTTCCTCCTCTTATCATGATAACTCTTCTGCCGACTCTGAGAAGCCTTCATTCTTTCTTGTATCATCTTAATCTTCTCAGTCATCTCTTGCATAATCTCAGGTCCAAGTACTGCACTCTCTCCTGATTCATACCAACACAATGGATTCCGACATTTTCTTCTATACAACGCCTCATACGGTGCCATTCCAATACTAGCATGATAACTATTATTGTAGGTAAACTTAATCAACAAAAAATGAATATCCCAAGATCCCCATTGATCCAGCACACAAACTCTTAGTAAATCCTCTAAAGATTGGATAGTCCTTTTTGTTTGACCATTTGTCTGCGGATGATAAGTAGAGCTCATCCTCAACTTAGTACCCAAAGCATCTTGTAAACTCTTCCAAAACCTCGACGTAAACCGCAGATCTCTATTTGATACGATACTCGAAGGTATCCCGTGTAACTTCACATTATCTATAATATACAACTTAGCTAGCTTCTGCATAGAATGATTAATCTTCATCGGCAAGAAATGGGATGACTTAGTCAATCTATCTACAATTATCCAAATAGAATCATTTCCCTTAACAGTCTTCGGCAAACCTGTCACAAAATCCATGGAAATTCTTTCCTACTTCCATTCTGGAATATTCAACGACTGCATCATACCTAACGGTTTCAGATGTTCAATCTTCGACTTCTAACAAGTCAAGCATGCATACGCAAATTCAGCAACATCTTTCTTCATACCTAGCCACCAAAATAATTTTTGCAGATCATGGTACATCTTCATAGAACCAAGATGGATACTCAATCTACTTCGATGTCCTTCTTCTAAGATACTCTTCTTAATTTCTGAAACATCAGGAATACACACTCTATCTCGGAATCTCATCAAACCATTCTCATCAACTCAGAATTCACCTATGTTACATTGGTTAATCAAAGTCAACTGATCAACCAACTTTAATTCATATTGTTGTCCTTCACGGATCCTTTCCACAATTTCACTGGTCAACTTTAGTATTCCTAACTTCACACTTTTGGATGTAGCTTCACACAATAAACTCATGTCTTTGAATTGTTCAATCATTTCAAGTTCTTTCAACATCAACATCGACATATGCAATGTCTTCCTACTCAAAGCATATGCAACCAAATTCACCTTACCATGATGGTAATTCAAATCAAAATCAAAGTCTTTCAACAATTCCAACCATCTTCTCTGCCTCATATTCAGCTCTTCTGATCAAATAGATATTTCAAACTCTGATCACTGAACACTTCGAATTTCAAACCAAAGAGATAATGTCTCCAAATATTCAACACAAATACCACAACTGCTAACTCCAAATCATGCGTAGGATAATTCCTTTCATGAACTCTTAGTTGCCTTGAAGCATAAGTGTCGCTCCCGGGATTTTCATCCTAGTACAAACGCGAAAGTGGCACAGAAAAGGTAGAGTCGCCAGCTAAGAATTTTTATCCCGAATGAATGGGAAAGGTAATGCTGCACAAATCGAGGAGATAAGGAAAGGACAAGGTCTCGTGAACCAAAGATCTGGGTTCGGAAGTCGGTTACAACCTGGGAAGGTATTAGCACCCCAGATCGTCTGTCGTACCCGACGAGATCCACGCTTGTTAGTCTGTTTCAAAGGGTAAGAAATAAACCGATTTGAATAAAAGAACTGTTAACTGGAAAAGAAATGAGAAAAAGGGAACTGGAAAAAGTGAACGAAAAAGGTACGGGAAAAATGTAGGAAAAATAAAGAGTGTGCTCGAACGAGCCCTACCCCGCTACCTACGTACCTCATCGGGAAATGAGGATCAGAGTAGACGTAGTTCGCCTATCTAAGGAGGATTTGTTTGTGTTTTTTAGTATGACGTTACCATAGTTCTAACTCAGGTGTTTGTCGGCTCGCTGAATCGAGGGCGTTACTTTATTGTTGTTTGAACTGTCGAGGCAAGTCATAATCGTCCGCAAAGAATGGGAGATGAGAAGAGAAGATGTAATAACCCATATTTAATTAACACCCTGTATAATATTAATTAGGATAAATTAGTATTATCTGACTCAAAGATATTTTCTGAATATTCTCAAATTGGACCCGTTAGTATACTAACTATCGTATATTGGTATAATATACATTGTTTAGTTTATTTTAAAAAGAAAGAGAATAAAGTTATGTATTATAAAAGGAAAATAAGAGAAAGAAGGTTGGTAAGAGAAAGAAAAGAGAAAGAAGGAAAAAAAAAAGAAATGGAGAAAAGAAGAGAAGAAGAGGAAGAAAACCCTAAGAGAGGAAATGCTTGGATCATCACTATTTCTCCACCAAATCTTCATCTTCACCAAACTCCTCTTTATTGGCAAGGTGGGTTCTTAGTTAGAAACTTTTCTTTTGAGTTTTGGTTGAGTTTATAGTTTTTAGGGTTTTGTGGAAAATCTTAGAAATTGTGAGATTAAACGGTTAAAACTCGGTTAAATGGAAGTATAATGACTAATATATGATAGGGTTCATGTTTAGTGTTTGATTCTTCTGTGTTGTTAGAGTTTGAGTTGATTTGGGCATGAAAATGATGTTTCCCGTAAGCCTGGAAATTATGGAATCGCAGAGCTCGCTCAGGGAGCGTATAAAATTATGCAGAAGAACTGCTTATCTAGTATAACCCGCTCAACGAGCAGAAACTCGCTCAACGAGAAATGCAGGAAGTTCCTCGCTCAGTGAGCTGATCCTTGCTCAGTAAGACCTGGGAGTTCTGTTTTGTGTTTTTAAATCGTAACTTGTGACCCAGGTATCCGTTTTTAGTGCTTCGCACATCGATTCAAAGCTGAGAATATTTACTAATTGATGACGCTAAGAGATATTACGTTTACCCGACTTTTATCTGAATTTTCCGATTAATCGTAATTATGTTAGTTAGGGAATTTCGGAAGGTATGCCTAATCATGAGGATTGATTGAGAGTAGATACATTAGATCTTTGTTTAATGGTGATAGCTAGACTAAATGTTAGAATTAAGTAATTAAGACTCGTATGGTTAAAAGTATCAAATGGAGAAAGAGTGAGGAATCTTACTATAAACCAATAGTGTGGCCTAGTAGTGCAACTAGGATTGTTGGGTGGTATAACTTGTGAGATGCCTGGTTTTACCTAGGTTGTTGTGAATCATTAGCTTGCTATACACTAGGCCTCTGTAATAGTCTTGTGTAAGTCTTGAGGTGGATGATGTTGAGTCCCACAGGAAGCATCCGTAAATATTTGAGGTGTGTATGTTACGAGATCCTCCGTATTAGTCTTGTGTAAGTCTTGAGGTGGGTAGATCTTGGTCCCACGGGAAGCATCCGTAAAGGCTAGAGGTGTGTAGTACATGGTGTCCTCTGTAAAGTCTTGTATAAGTCTCTTGGTGGTTACTTTGTGTTTCGCAAGAGCATCCGTAAAGATTAAGGTACCAGTCGTTTAGATGCGAGTATTGATTTGAGGCGTGTGGGCTACAAATCCTCCGTAAAGTCTTGAGTAAGCCTTGAGGTGGGTTACTTTTAGTCCCACGGGAAGCATCCGTAAAGATTGAGGTGAAGGGTTACACTATTTGGGTGTTAATCTTGAGTAAGTCTTGAGGTGGGTTACCTTTAGTCCCACGTTAAGCATCCGTAAAGATTGAGGTTAGTGTGATATTGAATCCTCCATAAAGTCTTGAGTGAGTCTTGAGGTGGGTTATCTTTAGTCCTATGAGAAGCATCCGTAAAGGCTTGAGATAGATGTTTCACTAGTTTAGTGGTGTGAGCGTTGTATGGATCGTTGTTCCATCTCGTACCGGATCCTTTTTTAGAAGTGACTAAGGACTTGAGTTAGGTTTGATAGAACCTTGTAGAGCCGAGAGAACTCTAAGATAGAGAGCCCACTGAGATGTTGTTATCTCACCCCACTATTGTTGTTGCTTTTCAGGTTCCTTATGCAGGTTTGATTTACAAGTGGAGCTATGCTCGTGATGTTTCAAGTTAAGCATAGTTTTAGTCTTCCGCTGTGTACTTATGTATCTTTGTACAATATTGGATATTGTATTGTTCTTAGCTTTTATTCTTTTTAGTATGATTTCCATGTCTTGTGCCATAGTTTGTATAGTTTTAGATTTTGGACAAGAATGTGAATCATACTAGTAGGTATTTATGATGGTGTCAATACTAAAAATTAACATTATATGATATTATTCTAGATATATATTATATGGGTGTTACAGTTGGTATCAGAGCAGGTTGTATCCTCGACCTAGCCTTGAAACATCATAAGTAAATCTTTCCTGCCTCTTAAGTGTGTTTGGCCGGCATGATTTTTAATATCACATTATGTAGTAATGGGTCTGATCAGTCTAGTGTTATGTATGTGGTAGGTAGGATCATGTTTGTGCGACCATGAGGATTCCATAGTGTTGTTGCAACTTGTGCTGTGAGAGTAGGCTCAAGCCAAGAGTTAGCATAAAGAGCTTTGGTCTACTCAGTTGGAATCTTCTTAAGAATTTTACTTCCTGTGACGTGGGGTTACGGAGAAGTGTGTGGGTTGAGGAAACTCCTTTGGAATGGATAGGATCTGAAGGCTAAAGATATCTACGAGATAATGGTCAGTGTGTCAGGGGATGAGTAAAGTCGTTGGTGGACCGATAATAGTCACTGGTGTAATCAAGAGCATTGAGAAGCCTCATTCTGCAAAGAGAGAGTACTTGTGGAATGTGTGGCGTAAGTTCAAGAGTGAGTAATTCTTGTAAGTGTTTCAACCCTAAGGACGCAATGGCATCGTGGATGAGCGAGAGCACCTCAAGGGATGTATTCGGATAATACCTCCCAGATGGATTGAAGTTACCAGTTAAGAATGTTCACTTTCTTTTGGGAACCAAAAATTGGGGCGAAAGGTGAAGAGGAACACAAGGATGTGACTACACGTTTTAAGTGAGACGTGTACACCCCGGACGAAGGATAGAAAAAGCTCTATTTAGCGATATGAGGTATATGAGGTATGGACTTAATGAAGTTGTATTAAATGTTAGAGTAAACACATTGGACTAGGAAGAAGTTCTAGTATGATGGCTCGTGTTTAAGTGCGAGAAGATTACCACAAAACATGAAGTTAATACGGTATGGATACGAAGTTGACCGCGCGATATGAGAAGGCATTGGATGGTTTGTGCTCATCTGAAGCGAGTGTGTGCTTCTTGATATGCTACATGTCCAAATGGAGCTCTACGATCAGTGTTACCTCCATGGACACCACTAGTATCGCCAAGGACAGGATTGTCAACGAATGGGATTGAATAAGTATAAGGCAAGCCTACAAATTCAGAGACTTGCTTTGATCAGTTGTTAATTCAGTATTATATGAATTTTAAGAAGAAATGAATGTCATGAACGTTTGTTGGTCTACGAGAATGGTGGATGGAAGGAATTTTTCCTAGAGATATTGTTGACTTGGTTAAAGAAAGATTTTGATGTAAAGAAAGAAGTTGTGGAGGTCGAGTTAAATGGTCATCACCTTGCACTGGACTTTTGCTCATGTATCATATGAATTTGTAATTTGGTTTGCAGCAACCTATTGCTTGGATTGATGAGGACGAGTCATTTAACCATAACTCGTCTGCTGTTGACTTTCAGTTTTAGTCGGTTGGAATCATATGTTGGTGATAGTTGTAACTTATGGTTGCGAATGGAATGAGCAGGGAGGCTTAGGTAACAATGAATATCAGAAGTTGCTTTTGTGTTTCAATAATCGTTTACTCTACTGGTAGTGACTAGTCGCCGTTGTCAAGTTTTGAAAGTTGGATTTTTTCTAAGATGTATGCAACTGTTTTGGGTACCTGATTGAAGCGCTATTAGTACCAATAGAAAGCTGTGGAAATATTCTATGAGACGATTAGTAGCGGGTAAGGAAACCCCAGATTATATGTAAATGGAGGTATCGAAAGTTCCTTAGAGGAGTACATTACCTCAGTTTTAAAGTGTAAGGAATAATCGAAGTAATTGGGATTTATCTCTAGTGGGGTTGAGAAGGTTGTTGTTGTTGTTTTACTTCTCACCAAGGAATTAAGAGAGGGGACAGAGTTATATACTAAAGATGAGGCGTTCATTGTTTTGTTTTTCTTCCCGATAAGAGTTATGTGTTGGATTTGTTCATGGGCAAACTAAGTGTTAGCTTGCGACTAAACCCTTTTTGATAATGTAATTGTGCGAGTGGAATCGAGCCATTCTGTTGTGTATTTGTATTGTAACCGTGACAGAATGGTAGTTCTACTTCTTCGCTGGTTGGAGTTGTGATATGCGTGTTGTAGCCGTTTGTGCTATCTCGAGTTGTGAACGGCGAGCGTTTGTGCTTATGTCTCAACATCGAGAATGAGAATCATCTCGCAAGATGGTGTGGTCTAAATTATTAACTTTGAATCGGTTGTTTGTTAATAAGAGAAACAAGTTCGGTTGTGTTCGATCGTTTAGCCTCAGATAGATAACCGGTTGACACATGACTTTTGTTGAGAACCTTAAAGAATCATACCTTCTAAACTGTAAGTCTGTTTTGGTCTCCATTCGAAATTTCAGTGGGTAAAGTGTTGAACTTTCCTTTGAGCATGTCTTGGTGGATGGTAAATGATCTGGATAATTGGTGTCGTCATTACGACTATTGAAGAATTTGAGTTGCGAGATTATACGAGGATCATGAAGTGTCGATCTCTTCAGAATTGTTTTGGTATTTGAATTATTATGTGGATAAGAGAAGAACGGTTGGTCAGTTTTTGTATAGTTAGTTCTTACCATCAAGTCAAGGAAACCAAAAAGGTAATACCAATTGTGTGCAGTTGAGTCATGCCCAAAGATAAGGATGTTAAGCCATATTCTGAGTAAGAGTGAGAAATGAATGTTCTGAAGTCATGCGTGCAAAAATATGACTGTTTAAGGAACGAAACCCTTGAGAGAAATGGATTGAACGAGAAGTTTGGTATGGTCTTTAGAGGCAAGTGTTATGGAAATCCACAGGTGTGCTAAGGAAGATTTAAGTGTGGTATTGGTGACTCAGTGGCTGTTGTAAGCTATATGGTGTTACTGCGTTTTATTGATGAAGATCTTATGTTGACAGAAATTTTGAGTGAGTGGAAAGTTTGTAACGAGAATTGTTATGAGACATAGTAACCATGGTCAAATTGGGTAAGCCTAATTGGATATTTTGTTTCGAGTTTAGATTGGGATTGGAATTGTATCGGTTATGGTTGCAGCAACACAACCCCGGTATCTCAGTCGTTGGAGAGTGTGGACCGATGTCATGGACTTATAGTTGACAAGTGAATCGTTCTATCGTTGCATGTTGCAAGTTCTTATCCTATTGGTTGGTGAGTGCTCCGATGGATAAGTATTTTTCTCCACAGACTATCAGCTTCTTAGTATTGTTTGAGAATTTGTGGTATCTCCGTTGTTAGGCTTTGAAAGCATAGTGGAAGGAGACAGATGAAAGAATTCAGTTAGATTGTTGAGGATCACAGGAGAATTTTATCTCTAAGTGGGTTGTCTACGGTGGGATACTGAGAGAGTGAAGTGTCCGACGTAAATGGTTACAATTTTGATGTAAGATAAAGTGGAATTGGTAAAGGGAGTCGTTTGGCAACTTTTGATATAGCGTTAGTGATTGGAGGATCTTAATAAGATGCTTTTGTTGGGAAATTGTACAAGGAAGGGATCTCACCTAGATGCCTTGTGGAACCTTGTCGAGGTAAACCGGAGTATTTTGTCTAGTGTTGAGAATCAATGGAAGGTTTTAACGTGGTATGTTTCTTCGACGGAAGGATGAGACTAGACGTTTAATTATAAAGCAACAGATAAATTGCGAAAGTAGTAAGTTGGAAATTAACCTGATGTTGGAAACAAGCGTGTGAGCATGGACGCGAAGTTTGATTCATTGCGAACGAGGAACTTAAGCCGCAAGGTCAAATTAGAATTTGAGTATGTCAGGATATGTAATGGAGTTAAGGATGAGTATAGATCTAAGACAGTGTTGCAAACTGTCGTGAGGATGAGTAAAGGAAATTCGAGGACGAATTTCAATTCAAGGGGGGGAGAATGTAATACCCCGTATTAATTAACACCCTGGATAATATTAATTAGGATAAATTAGTATTATCTGACTCAGAGATATTTTCTGAATATTCTCAAATTGGACCCGTTAGTATACTAACTATTGTATATTGGTATAATATAAATTGTTTGGTTTATTTTAAAAAGAAAGAGAATAAAGTTATGTATTATAAAAGGAAAAGAAGAGAAAGAAAGTTGGTAAGAGAAAGAAAATAGAAAGAAGGAAAAAACGAAGAAAGAAAGGGAGAAGAGAAGAGAAGAAGAGGAAGAAAACCCTAAGAGAGGAAATGCTTGGATCATCACCATTTCTCCACCAAATCTTCATCTTCACCAAACTCCTCTTCATTGGCAAGGTGGGTTCTTAGTTAGAAACTTTTCTTTTGAGTTTTGGTTGAGTTTATAGTTTTTAGGGTTTTGTAGAAAATCTTAGAAATTGATAGATTAAACGGTTAAAACTCGTTTAAATGGAAGTATAATGACTAATATATGATAGGGTTCATGTTTAGTGTTTGATTCTTTTGTGTTGTTGGAGTTTGAGTTGATTTGGGCATGGAAATGATGTTTTCCGTAAGCCTGGAAATTCTGGAATCGCAGAGCTCGCTCAGCGAGTGTATGAAATTATGCAGAAGAACTGTTGATCTGGTATAGCCTGCTCAGCGAGAAATGCAGGAAGTTCCTCGCTCAGCGAGCTGACCCTCGCTCATCGAGACCTGGGAGTTCTGTTTTGTGTTTTTAAATCGTAACTTGTGACCCGGTATCCGTGTTTAGTGATATGTATATCGATTCGAAGCTGAGAATATTTACTAATTGATGACGCTAAGAGATATTATGTTTACCCGACTTTTATCTGAATTTTCCGATTAACCGTAATTATGTTAGTTAGGGAATTTCGGAAGGTATGCCTAATCATGAGGATTGATTGAGAGTAGATACATTAGATCTTTGTTCAATTGTGATAGTTATACTAATTGTTAGAATTGGGTAATTAAGACCTGTATGATTAAAAGTATCAAATGTAGAAAGAGTGAGGAATCTTACTATAAACCAATAGTGTGGCCTAGTAGTGCAACTAGGATTGTTGGGTGGTATAACTTTTGAGATGCCTGGTTTTACCTAGGTTGTTGTGAACCATTAGTGTGCTATACACTAGGCCTCCATAATAGTCTTGTTTAAGTCTTGAGGTGGGTGATGTTGAGTCCCACGGGAAGCATCCGTAAATATTTGAGGTGTGTATGTTACGAGATCCTCTGCATTAGTCTTGTGTAAGTCTTGAGGTGGGTAGATCTTGGTCCCACGGGAATAATCCGTAAAGGCTAGAGGTGTGTAGACATGGTGTCCTCCGTAAAGTCTTGTATAAGTCTCTAGGTGGTTACTTTGTGTTTCACAAGAGCGCCCGTAAAGATTGAGGTACCGGTCATTTAGAAGCGAGTATTGATTTGAGGCGTGTGGGCTACAAATCCTCCGTAAAGTCTTGAATAAGCCTTGAGGTGGGTTACTTTTAGTCCCACGGGAAGCATCCGTAAAGATTGAGGTGAAGTGCTACACTATTTGTGCGTTAATCTTGAGTAAGTCTTGAGGTAGGTTACCTTTAGTCTCACGTGAAGCATCCGTAAAGATTGAGGTTAGTGTGATATCAAATCCTCCGTAAAGTCTTGAGTGAGTCTTGAGGTGGGTTATCTTTAGTCCCACGAGAAGCATCCGTAAAGGCTTGAGATAGATGTTTCACTAGTTTAGTGGTGCGAGCGTTGTATGGATCGTTGTTCCATCTCGTACCGGATCCTTTTTGAGAAGTGACCAAGGACTTGGGTTAGGTTTGATAGAACCTTGTAGAGCCGAGAGAACTCTAAGATAGAGAGCCCACTGAGATGTTGTTATCTCATCCCACTATTGTTATTGCTTTTCAGGTTCCTTATGCAGGTTTGATTTACAAGTGAAGATATGCTCGGGATGTTTCAAGTGAAGCATAGTTTTAGTCTTCCGCTGTGTACTTCTGTATCTTTGTACAATATTGGATATTGTATTGTTCTTAGCTTTTATTCTTCTTAGTATGATTTCCATGTCTTGTGCCATAGTTGTTATAGTTTTAGATTTTGGACAAGAATGTGAATCATACTAGTAGGTATTTATGATGGTGTCAATACCAAAAATTAACACTGTATGATATTATTTTAGATATATATTATATGGGTGTTACAGAAGATGCCGCGTCTTGTTGGTTTATTGTCTTTTAGCAAAAGTGTTTTGATTATGGTGTTTATCGTATGTACAACACTAAAGACTATGATACAGGAGCGAATACTTTCCAAGGTCGCCCCAAATGGAACATTTGTAAAGCATTCTAGAAGAGTGGAGGAGACCTCCACTAATCATTTCCCATATGGCTTAAGGCTCGTGGCGTATTTTACACACTTTCATTATTAAATGTTTTTTATTTTTCTGTTAAAGATGAGAAGTGAGACTCAAGTTGCAAAAGGAAGAAACTAAGGGAAACTAGACTTACCCTAAGTTAGTTGAGTTCAAGTGGGAATCATATGGTTAGTGAAGCTTGAAAGGGGAAAGTCTGCCTAATCGGATACTAAACCTGAAAATGAGAGTACAAAAAGTAATGAATAATACGGTCCTCCTAAGTCATGGTAATGTATGGTGAATCGTGAATGGAATGGAATGGTGATCGGGTAGGTTGATTGCGCGGTGCTGAGACACACGATTTATGGTTCATGACATACAAGGGTGTATGTGCTTTGGTTTATTGGATTGGATTGAAGGTGTAATCGTGGAAGGTCCTAAAATCATATGAAATTCATTTATTATTTTTTGTGAAATTATTCGACGTTGGATCGAATATCTCTTTTCTTTCCTTTTCGAACTTTGGTTTTCTAACGCTTCATTTTATCTTTTCTACCCTAATTACGAGTATTATACAAGCATAAAAATGTTCTAAGCTATTACATCACGAAAGTATAAAAAAAACAACCAAGGCATAATGGAAAAATAATCTGAATTTATAAGCATAGTCCTCGAATAATACCTCGCACAACAAAAATATTGTTAGTAAGTGAAATTAACATGAGCATGCAAAAATATGAACAAATGAATTAATGTGAAAATTTGCAAAAAAAAAAATATTACAATGCATATAAAGCAAAAATAAATAAAAAATCGAAAAAAAAAGTCGAAAAAAGAATTAAAAATAATACAAATTATTTTTTATTATGTCAATATTATTTATTAATTTATGGAATTTTTCTTATGAAAAACTATTTTTAAAATTGAATTTTTGAAAGAATTATAAAAGAAATTAAAGGAAAGCAGGGGGTGCGTTGGAAGTAAAAAAACAGTTAAAATGACAAATGGGCTTCAAAATGGGGTGCATATCGCATTTGACACTAGGCTCAAACGCGTTACATCCCTGAGGGAGTATCATGAGGACTCAATCAACAGATTTGACTGAATCAGGATCATTGGATCAAAAGTCTCTTCAGGTAATCACATCTGAAGGTATAGGAAAGAAGGTGCATGATATTATTGTGTATCTGCGCGCGTGGGATGGGGGAATGGAGGTCCTACCAGACATTGACAAGTGTCACTGTTGGTATGGATGGAATCCAAAAAATCTACCCAATCCTTATCCATATCCTCTTTCACCGTTAATCCCTTTGTATTTTCAATATCTCTTAATATCTTATGAAGAATAAAAAGCAACTCTCAAACCTAAAAAAAAACTCACGATCCTCTCTCTACGCACTGTGTCGTTCACCTTCATCTTCACTCTTCTTACCTAACCGTCGGAGCCTCGCCGGCCGCCTCCAAACGTCAAATCATAAGTACAAACCCTATCTTAATTCTCTCTCTGATTACGAATCTGAGGCTTGAATCTCTTGAAACCTCCTCCTCCGACGGGATCGTGAAAAATACGAAGCCATAAAATTCAATAACAAAAACAAAGCACACACAAATTTCGCCTCAAACTCACTAATTCGAGATCGTAGCTATCAAGAGAGGAAGACGTACGTACCTGAATTGATGAAGATGCAAAACTGATTTTGTTTAGTTGCTAATGAAACTGATGATTGATGAGGTTGATGTAGGTATGGCGAAAGATGACGTTGCAATTGTTTCGGTTAGATTGCGGAATAATGATGGCAAATGGAAATGCTTACATGAAATACTGCTTCGATTCTTTTTCTCTAACGACACAAGATCGCCGACCAACAGTTCACGGCGTCGTCCTTGCTTTCTCCGTCTTCGCCGCTCACCTAAATTCGAGCATTAACAATCACCACTGCTATGTTTAATCTTCGACTACGTCACCGCGTCGTACGTCCTCCTACATGTCTGGCTCAATACCGAAATAATATCAAACGCACAAGGAGTTGAAGATGTAGAGTGGTAATCTTATGCGAATCGAATCCTCGAGGTATGTTCTTGAACTTTTGATCTATGGTTGAGCCTCTGATATGCAATTTTCTTGCTTATTCTCTTCTCCATTGATTGTTGTGATGCTTTGTTGGACGTGTTGTTGTTATTTGAATGATGCTTTCTGCAACGAAGTTCTTGATGTTGATGTGATTTACAGGTTTTGGTAGATTGATGATTATGAGATTTGTGAAGATATTAGAGCGAAGGTGTAGATTAGAGAGAGGTTGATGATGGTGAAAATGGATTGATGATGATGCGGTTTTGAAGATTTTGTGATGCATAGGGATGATTCAAGAGCAATTTCAGAGTTTTCTGGAAGAGGAATTGAAAGATGATTGAAGGAGAAGAAGTGGAAGGTTTTGTTGATGATTGATCAAGATGTGAAGATCAATCAGAGAGAATAATGGTTTCTGATTTTTTTTGTGGCATCCCTGTAACTGAAACCTCACTTTCTGTTATAACTTCTTCTTCTGAACTGAATTCTGTTTTTTTCTGTTAGAGATTGGAGAGTGTGTAACTGAATTGGATTTTTTTTCAACAGGGTTGAGGATTGATAAATGGTGTTATTGGAGGAGGAGTTTTCAATTTAAGTTGAAGATAGAATGATGATTGAATTCCCCGAAGGTGGTTAGAGTTTCAGTTGGAGTTTTGTAACTGTATCTACTATGAGAAAGTGATTTTTCCTCTTCAGTTTTTTGTAATCTGGCTCTGAATTTTCTATTCTGTTATGGAGAGCCTTCTTTTTTTTTCAGGGTTTTTTCCGTATCTTCTATTTTGTTATTAACTTTTGTATGGAAATAGGAATTTTTCTATTATGATATTTTTGGACTTTTTTTTCTTATACGACTTTATATTTCTACTGGTATATAAGTTGTATTGGAGTTGAAAGCACATCATCCCTTTGAATTAGTGTGTTGTGAATTGAAGGAGGTGCTTAGAAGGAAATTTGTGACTTGTAGAATCATTATGAAAATCCATTAATGCACCAAAATGAATAATAATCACTCTTGACTTTTTCCAAACAAATCTCAAAGTCTCTAATAAAGATTGAAATAAGTCTTGAAACAAACTATAACCACATGATATTTGGCTCATAAATCACTTAACCATGGTTGAGAATATACCTTAGAACAATTGCGTTGTAAACCAATATTGACAAAACATGTATCAAGGCAATTCATGTTTTGTGTCTTGATCCTAATTTGAGACGTCTTAAGGATATTTCCAAAGCAATGACCTAAACATCAATGAGGTACCCTTTTGAAATATCTTCAACAAACTTCTTGAGAAAAGCTTGACAAATGGTCTAAGAATATGGTTCACACCAATCATTAATAATAAAACCCAAAATATTTGACACTTTTGAGGACTCTTGAAGAAGATGACCTTGTAACTCGATGATCCTTAATAAGAAGATATCCATGACGATATAACTTCAAATATTATCAACCTTTATAACTAATGATCCTAACACAAGACCAAATTCTTGAGAAGACACTGAAGATGATAAACTGGTCATGAAGTGTATGGAAAAAAATGATCACCAAGAGATCTTTAGCATGAAACCCTAATCTCCTTGAAACGTATCCTGAATGAGGAAATAGTTTGAACTATTGAAAAACCAAACCCTGGTCCAATGCCATTCCCAGTTGAAACCCTATTGCTTTAATTTACATGGAAAAACCCCAAAACAAACATGAAGCCCTAATTCAAATAATTCCTTGATCATATGTTCTAAAAGTCCAATTCAATGCATGATTGTTAGTATTATGACCTAATGGAGATGCAAATGAATGTGAAGCATAAACCAGTTAGTAGTAATAAATGAGAGGGGAAATTTTGGGGTGTTACAATAAGCAACTACTTGACCATTTTGGATCAAAACTTCTCCAAGTCTCATCTTCGACGCATCACAATACACCACAAATGACTCATTTAGACTCAGAAAAATCAACACTTAAGTAATTGTCAACTTCTTCTTCAACTCTACAAACCTCTTTTTCACACGCAACATCACACACATAAGCTTGACTCTTTCGAGTCAACTGAGTCAAATGTAGCGCCAAGTTTGAAAAGCCTTCAATAAACTTCCTGTAATAACCTGCTAAACCCAGAAAACTTATAATCTCAGTAGCATACTTAGGAGACTCCCACTGTAACACTGCATCAATCTTCGACGAATCTACAACAATTCCACTATCGGAAATTACATGTCCAAGAAAACTCACTTCTTGCAACCAGAACTCACACTTTGACAACTTCGCATACAACTTATTTTCTCACAACACTTGCAATACAATTCTCAAATGCCCTGCATGTTTGTAATACGGTGGGAGAACTGACTTTAAGTAATGTTGCGGATAGCAAGAGTCGCCACCGACTTTTATTTTATCCATAAGGAAAGGTTATAAAAGAACAGGAAAGACCTTAGAGAATATTTTGGGTCCGGGGGGTAGGTTATGAAAAGGGAAGGTATTAGCATCCTTTTCATCCATGGTTATCCATGGGCTCTTAGGTACTTAAGCTCACTTTAAATTGATTTTGAAAGTGTAGTGTGTGAATAGAAAAAATCTTCAGAATAGTTTAGTAATAACCCATGTATGGATGTGTAAAAAACTTGTTTGAAAATTTGTTTGAAATTTGTTTAAGTGTGAAAAAATTTTGAAGTGAGCAAGTACATAAGAGGAACCTACCCTAAAATTTAAAGTCTTTATTGTTCTTTTTCCTTTCCTTGGTAAGACTATCCCTACTATGAAGGAGTAGGTAGTCCTTACCTTGGATGTTAAGGGACATGTGAGGGACATTCTGATTTTGAAGGCCATTGTGGGGTGTAATAAGCATAAAGGAGGGACTATCATCATTTATTCGAAGGGACTCGATTCGTAAAGGCAACCATAAGGGACTTTGATAACTTTCTTTCGAGGGACTTGCTTTATACACCCCACTTAACCAATATTCGTAGGCAACTTGAGGGATAACCTTAGAAAGTGAGACGGCGATTAAAATCGACTTACGTGTGTGTGAGTGTTTATTTTAATTATCTTATGATTAAAAATTATCTAAATTTATTTTAATATTGCATACATGTTATTACACTCCCTAATTACTAACCATAGCAAAAATAGTTAAAATAATTACAAAATTACAACCGAGAAACAATTACAAAATTATATAATAAAAATAGCAAATTAAATAATAAGCAATAAATAATAACATATAAATAATAAAGGGGTTAGTGATAATAATAAATAATAATATAAAATTAATAAAGCAAAATAATATGGTTAGTAAAATAATAATAAGAATAATTAGAATAAATAAAGTTAGAAACATAAAAAATAGAATAATAAATAATAACATGGTTAGTAATAAAAATTAATTACAAGGTTAATAAAATTATAGTAAGCAAAAATTAATTAATAATAATAATAGAAATCAAAAATAATATAAGAAGAAATTAATATGCACAACTAAATAATTTTTTAATTCATATACTAATTATTAAATTATTATAATTACAAAATTTTAATTATTATATATATTTACATTTATATACGTATTATAAGAAAAAGATAGATTTTAAATATCATATTAAAAATTTAATTCTATTAGTTATTATATTTACAAATTATTTTTAACTATATACAAAAATATAATTAGCCTAAATTAAATTACTTCTAAGCATTAAAAGAAAAATAATTTAGAGTATAAACATATTGACAAAATTTATAGAAAACATATATACATAATAATTATATTAGTAATTAGAAAATAAAATTATTAAAAAAAATAGAGTTAGGTTTTACAAAGTTAGGGTTTATATTTTTTAGGGTTTTTAATAATAAAAATATAACATGAACATAATGAATAAATGGAAAATGATAGAAAAATATGACAAATTGATGAAATTGGCTAAAAAGTAAGGACCTGGGATTTGAACCCAGGTCCCTAACCTGGATAGTGAAGGGAATGACCAACTGAGCTGCGCACCACCAATGCCCTAACCATGCGTTTCATTTGGTTTTCTTCCTTAAACTTGAAAATTCTGGAAAAAATAAGAGAAATAAAAAGGCCTGGGGTGGATTCGTACCCAGGACCTTTATATTCGCAAACACGCACCTCACCACCCGGCTGGAAGAGCCCACCTGATAACTGAATGAGAATAATACATAATATATGATATTCACTTAATCCCTGGAAAAAAAGAAATAATATGATCAAAAGCCAGGGATCGAACCCCTGCCCTTTGGTTTCACACGCTCAGGACCAAGCCAACAACCACTGGGACAACTACACAGTTGTGATAACAAACAGAAACATAAAATAATATTTTAAATCAGAAATTTGAATATGAACTTCGCGCCAACCAAGCTTCGTCTTCAACCTCTGGATTTTGAAATTTGCTGCGAATTTTGATACAACAATACCTGCGATTTTTCCTGCACTCTTAAAACCTACGAATTTCAAAGTACCATTAAACAATACAGTTTCATCAAATTGAGAACATTTTTGAATTCCTCATAACCTGTACAGTCCAATTTTATCAACCAAATTCATTTATAATGCGCAAATCAAACAACCCTAATTCGAAGGTCTAACCCTAATAATGGTGAATTTCGTTTTAGGCCATGGAGCTTCACCAAATCATCCAGATTTCATCTATAGTCATGGACAAACAAGTTTACATAATCAAAAGTCAGTAATACGCAATGAATTGTTAGAATCGAAAAAAATATGTTCAAGCCAAAGTTTGCTTCGGGTTGGCCAATACAGGGGTCATGAGATGCATATGTGTGATGCATTAGCTTCAGGGATGTCCATAGAACATGTCTACGTTCTTAGTTTACCTTGAAATCTCTTGTATGGAAGAAACCGAATCTCACTTTTTTGCTTGAAATTTGAGTTTTGAAACTTACCTTGAAGCTGCTGGAAATCGTGTCTAGGGTTGGGTTTGTGTTATGTATATATATGTGAGTCATTCTAGGTCAAAAGTTTGATTGATTTAGTGGAAACTTTGATCTAAAAAGATTGAAATTGATCAAGTGTTAAAAGTCAAATATTTGTGCATTATGACTTGCTATTTTGGGAGAGATCACATGATTTCCTTCTCTTTGAGTTCCAATCACCCTTTAAGACTTTCTAGAAATAAAATTAAAATTTATTTTCATGATTTTATATTTTATTAGAATTTAAAATGACTTTTTAATATAAAAATCATAATAAATAAAAATAAAATAAATAAAATTATGAATAATTTAAATTAATTTCGTGCAAGTCATTATAAAGTGAATTGGGTCACAATTTGGGCAGCCCATTTGGAAAGATTTACTTTTAAGCCTCCATTTTCAACATAAACCATCCCAAAATTGCCCAACTTTGCAAGGACACATCTCCCTCAATTTTAAAGGTATGAGGGTGTTCTTGGACTTTTTGGAAATCTTGAAGAGTCCTCTAAACAACCCCATTGGTTTCAGGTCCATATAATTTACCAATCTCAAGTTATGCCCTTTTGAAGTTGTTGACTTTTTGTTGACTTTTGAAATGACCTATAATGTCTTAGATCATATCTTTCAAATGAAGCATTTTTGGGCTTAACCTTCAACATCAAAGTTGTAGAGAATTCAATTTCCTTCAAAATGAGCTTTGGATGGAGACTTGGTGATGAAGTATGTGAAAGTTATGATTGGTCAAAGTTCAGTTGACTTTTACTAAGAAAACCCTAATTTAGAAACTCCTGATTATTGATGATCTGGAATCTCCTTAATGAATCATGATCAATCCTTGATCAAATGATGAATTTTACTTCATATACTTGATGTTGGCAAAAAATCATGAAGTTTGACTTTGGTTTGACCACAGTTGACCTCAGTTTGACTTTTTAACTGCATTGACTGATTTTGACTTATCTGATCATCTGACTGAGCAAACTTTTGAGAAAAGTCTTGAAACTTGACATGGGGGTTCTTACACACATATAAGATGTTATGAAACTCACTTGAGGTCTTGGAAATCCATTTAGCCTGATTAAAGTCAAAACCCTAGTTTTGGATGCACTGCTTAGGAGGTGCATTGTCTGAGAGAATTGTCAACTCTTCTGACCAATTGTGAACTTTGTGAACCTTGTGAATCTTCATAAAATGTCTTGTGATACTCATGAGAGGTATTGTGAAGCTTGTGAACCTTGTGAACCTCATGAAGTGGCTTTGTAGACCTCATGATCCTCAGGGAAGCTTTGTAATCATTGTGTAACTTGTGAACCTTGTGAACCTTCAAGAAGTAACTTGTGGACTTCATGAACCTCATGAAAGGTCTTGTAAATGTTGAGAAACTTGTGAACCTTGTGAACCTTCAAGAAGTGACTTGTAGACTTCATGAACCTCATGAAAGGTTATATAAGCATTGAGAAACTTGTGAACCTTGTGAACCTTCTTAGAACACAAAGTCTTGTATTGTGAGGGCAAATTTTGGGGTGCAACAGCTGCCCCTGTTCAATTTTCTGAAACCTGAGGGGTTAGATTGGTATATTTGCCAGTCGTAACCTGGAAGGTTGAAGGGGATTGAACACAAAAGCCCAAAAATTTGCACTCACCAGTGCATGATATTGATGGTTAGTTGAACATGATTGAGTGGGCTTAAAGATGCCACTAGGGGAAAGTTCTTCAGTAGCATAATGAGAGTTGTCAGGGGTCTGGAGTAATACTGATGTAACAGCATGTCTTCATGAGGATAGAGCAATCAATAATGATAACCCTAAAGCAGTCTTGAAGAAATAATATGATTTCAGGAGGATAGAGCAATCAATAATGATAACTCTAAAGCAGTCTTGAAATAATGGCTTCAGGAGGATAGAGCAACCAATAATGATAACTCTAAAGCAGTCTTGAAATAATAAGATGATATGTCTTCAGGAGGATAGAGCAATCAGTAACTCTAAAGCAGTCTTGAAGAAATAATATGATTTCAGGAGGATAGAGCAATCAATAATGATAACTCTAAAGCAGTCTTAAAATAGTGGCTTCAGGAGGATAGAGCAACCAATAATGATAACTCCAAAGCAGTCTTGAAGTAATGGCTTCAGGAGGATAGAGCAATCAATAATGACAACTCCAAAGCAGTCTTGAAGTAATGGCTTCAGGAGGATAGAGCAATCAATAATGATAACTCCAAAGCAGTCTTGAAGTAATGGCTTCAGGAGGATAGAGCAATCAATAATGATAACTCTAAAGCAGTCTTGAAGTAATGGCTTCAAGAGGATAGAGCAACCAATAGCTCTAAAGCAGTCTTGAAGTAATGGCTTCAGGAGGATAGAGCAATCAACAATGATAACTCTAAAGCAGTCTTGAAGTAATGGCTTCAGGAGGATAGAGCAATCAATAATGACAACTCTAAAGCAGTCTTGAAGTAATGGCTTCAGGAGGATAGAGCAATCAATAATGACAACTCCAAAGCTGTCTTGAAGTAATGGCTTCAGGAGGATAGAGCAATCAATAATGATAACTCTAAAGCAGTCTTGAAGTAATGGCTTCAGGAGGATAGAGCAATCAATAATGATAACTCTAAAGCAGTCTTGAAGTAATGGCTTCAGGAGGATAGAGCAATCAATAATGACAACTCCAAAGCAGTCTTGAAGTAATGGCTTCAGGAGGATAGAGCAATCAATAATGATAACTCTAAAGCAGTCTTGAAGTAATGGCTTCAGGAGGATAGAGCAATCAATAATGATAACTCTAAAGCAGTCTTGAAGTAATGGCTTCAGGAGGATAGAGCAATCAATAATGACAACTCCAAAGCAGTCTTGAAGTAATGGCTTCAGGAGGATAGAGCAATCAATAATGATAACTCTAAAGCAGTCTTGAAGTAATGGCTTCAGGAGGATAGAGCAATCAATAATGATAACTCTAAAGCAGTCTTGAAGTAATGGCTTCAGGAGGATAGAGCAATCAATAATGACAACTCCAAAGCAGTCTTGAAGTAATGGCTTCAGGAGGATAGAGCAATCAATAATGATAACTCTAAAGCAGTCTTGAAGTAATGGCTTCAGGAGGATAGAGCAATCAATAATGACAACTCCAAAGCAGTCTTGAAGTAATGGCTTCAGGAGGATAGAGCAATCAATAATGATAACTCTAAAGCAGTCTTGAAGTAATGGCTTCAGGAGGATAGAGCAATCAATAATGACAACTCCAAAGCAGTCTTGAAGTAATGGCTTCAGGAGGATAGAGCAATCAATAATGATAACTCTAAAGCAGTCTTGAAGTAATGGCTTCAGGAGGATAGAGCAATCAATAATGATAACTCTAAAGCAGTCTTGAAGTAATGGCTTCAGGAGGATAGAGCAATCAATAATGATAACTCTAAAGCAGTCTTGAAGTAATGGCTTCAGGAGGATAGAGCAATCAATAATGATAACTCTAAAGCAGTCTTGAAGTAATGGCTTCAGGATGATAGAGCAATCAATAATGATAACTCTAAAGCAGTCTTGAAGTAGCGAGAAGTTATTAGGAGGATAAAGTAACCCTGAGGTGACAATAAGGCAGTCCTGGAGCTCATAAGTTTGTTTGTTGGATAATTAACCTGAAACAATGTAGCTTTTGTATAATAATGTTAGCTTATGCATTGTGTATGCATGTATGATATGACGCACTTAAGTAAATGTGTTATGTACTTATGGATATGTATGTTATGGTATGATGTAAATGATGTATGTATGATATGATACTGCCGGAAGCGTCTGGATATCTTCGTATAATAACTGCTGGTCAGGGAAAATAAATCCCGATTCGTTGCTGAAGAATATATAACCCCCCGTCTGCTGGGGATAACAGGGTATAGATAACCTCCCGTATGCTGGGGATAACAGGGTATAGATAACCTCCCGTATGCTGGGGATAACAAGATATAGATAACCTCCCGTATGCTGGGGATGGTAAGGTATATATAACCTTCGTCTTCGTTTGATAGTAGGATAAGTATAACATCCCGTCTTCGTTCGTCCTTGGTAAATACTATTACTGCATTTTCATGCATTTCTGGTAAACATTAATCATATTCAAAAGCATACATACATTCAAACACAACCAATGGACGTTTCGCCTATGAAAAATAGGGTAAAAGTAAATCTGGATTCAGAGGGAAAAGTAAAGCTGAACTTGAAAACAGAATCGTCTCAACTTCGAGATTGGATTTAGAGCTCCTGAAATCCATAACTTTCCTGAATACCTTCCCAGAAATCTTCGTAACTGGATCTGAAGACATGATACTGACACCATCTGATACTACTGGTGTAGACTATTAATTTCCACCATGGCTTCTGCTGAGAATCCCAAATCAAGGTAGAGGACTGTGTCTTCAAGTTGTAATGGACCATGTGCTCTCCGGATACTATATTTGAAAAGAAAGTATTGCCCCTTGGTTGAGGATGAATTGTCCCATAATGGAAGTATCTGTAATGAGTCATCTCAAAAGAAACAAGTAGAATGCCCCATAAGCATATGCCCCTGGCATTGTGAACTTTGCAATGTCACACTTGGTAATTCAAATATATGAGAAAAACTGCCCCTGGCCATTAAGCACTGTTGGATCTAGAACTGATTGCCCTGAATGATCTGAACAGTAACTTAGAATGCCCCCTTGATTAGGAAACAACGACCATGCCCCTGGCATTATGAATTCTGTAATGTTACCCTTGGCACTTCAAAGATATGAGAATAACTGCCCCTGGTCATTAAGTACTGTTGGATCTGGAACTGATTGCCCTGAATGATCTGAACAGTAACTTGGAATGCCCATGGATTGGGAAACAGTGGCTATGCCCCTTTATATACATGGACTTTGATCCAGGAAGCAACTTTGCTTATCGGAAGGACTTTAGTTCATTTGAACATTCATCCTGTAAGCTTCTCCATTTGTCAAACATTCAGGTATATGCAAACAATATATATTCAAAAATGCAATGCTTATATCTGTTTTGAAAATAATTTTTTTTTTTTTTTTTTTTTTTTTTGAAAAACTGTGATATTAACTCAAATTTTATGACAAGCCCTAAAGGAGTCAGGATACCTTTTGTAGCAGTACGCTTTCGAACTAACCATGCTTCAGTTAGGACTTTTAAAGGGTTATAACGTGGCCTGGTTCACGGTTTAAGAAACAAAGGATAAAGGCTCAAATTTTATTTGTACCCAACCCAATCTCCATGATGTTCTTCAGTCCTATGCTCAGTTAACTTATGCATTGAGATTTCACAGAAGTGTGGTATTGTAACATTGCTATTTTGTGATGGTTTGGCAACCAAAAGTTTATTTGAATCTTCAGTCATCTTTCTTTGTTGAGGGTTCATAGTGACCTCTTTTTTTTTTTATTATCCCTTCTTTTTGCCTGAACTGCTTATTTCAAGGTTACAGTCAGGGGGATGTCTTAATGTTTTACTAAGTCTCCTTCGTAGGTTTTGACTTAGCAAGCCTCTTTTTTTTTTTAGAAATTGACTGTCAGGATTAATGATTACAGAGAACCATCATTAGTTGTGTACAACACACATAACTGGCATATTTTGAGTTAACTGAGTAACTACCCTGCCCCAGGTTATGAATAAGGGTTTTAATTTGTGCGAGAATAAAAACTCCTACTTCATAAGCTCAAAAAGGGTTGACTAGGGATTAACTTCCTTATATCTCCACTGTTTAGGAATTGGAACAATGCCTGTACATCGTCAGCATAGTCTGTTCAAAAGCATACTGCATAAGATTATGGTATTGTTTTCGTCATCCTCCCTCTACAGGCTTATAGCTTTATCAGGAGTTAAATATCACAAGATAGAAATAAGAAGCATAATTCAAAGCATAGTGGAACGAATGGATTAGTTCAAGACAAACATACGCAATGCATTAATGAAGACAAAAGTTTAACATAATAATAAGTGTTCAAACAAATAAAAGAAATTACAAATGAAAATTCAAATGTTGTCCCATCCAGTTGGCTGAATGTCCTCAATTGCAATCTGTGAACTTTGAGGAGCAGTATACTTCACCATGAAATCAAATTTTCCACTTGGATGCCCCAAGGTGCCCCATATCTCAACAGGCATAGGTATTCTTCCTTTCTTGTTACTTTGGGCAACTCGTCTTGCAGCTTCGGTGTTTGATGGACGATAGTAGAACTCAACTTGACCTTCTGGAGTAACCTCTAGGATTCCTTCATCAATCAGGTCTTGAATCTTTTCCTTCAATGCCCAACAGTTATTTGTATCATGTCCAGGACTGTTGGAGTGGTACTCACACCTTGCCCTGGGATTATAGCGAGGAGAGGAAGTTTTAGGATTTTTAGGAGACTTTTCCAAGGAAACCAGCTTCATCTCCAACAGGTATTGCAAAACTTGTGACATTGGAGTGCTGAACTTGATAAACTGTCTTCTACATCCCTTGTGTTGAGGTGGATTAACCTTACCAGGTCTTTCTTCTTCAATTGAAGAATAATCAATGGCAACCTGTCTCTTACCCTCTTTAATCCTCATCTTCCTTTCAACCAAATCAGCTTGTTTTGACGGAGGTTGACTGACAATTAGATCCCTGACTCTATCACTTTGAAGTTTTTGGACCAAGGTTCTCAGCTCTTCTTGCCCCTGAGCTAAACTTTGGATAAGAGCCACCTGGCCATTCATCTGGATCCTCATTTCTGTTATTTCAGCTTGCAATTGTTCCAATTGACCATCCTTGTTGTCCTCAGGACTCTTCTTCTTAGCCAGCAGTGTCTTCAATTCATCCTGCCCCTTGGTTAGGTTCAGGATCAGCTCTCGGAACTGTGCATTCTGTGCCTGAAGATCCTTAACTGATTGTTCAAGAGCCATTGCTGAAATAAACAGCGAGAAGATGAGAAACCTGTGCACAATTATAAACCTGTGATGCAATGAAATGATATGTGAATGCATATGCAATGTTTTCAAGGACCGCAGGATTTAAATTTGCTTAAACAAACAAGAAAGTAAACTTTTATTAGTAATAACTTGTTTTGCCTTTTAGGCTTACAAAAATGAAAATGAAATAAGTAAAAAAGATGGGGTTTTAAGTCTCCCATGGACGTTTTCCTCTTTGTATTGAGGTATGGGTTGAGGTTTCGTTCCTCGTAAAGTAGCTTTGTTAGCTCCAGGATCTTTTCTTGGCTTGCTTTGTAATGAGCCTCGAAAGTATCCCTTTGCTCTTTCAGTTGGATCCATGATCTCTGCAAGTCTTCCATATCAGTAGGCATGTCTGGGTGAAGGATGGTATAAGCTGTGTCTCCTTCAGCAACAGGTTCCATGGTAACTGGTAGGACGGCAGGCTATGGCATCATGAGTGTCTGAGCACGAGATCGTACCCATCTGAGATAAGCCTCCATAGGAATAGTGTACTTAGGCTCCAGTGTCTTGCTGTCAACCTTGTTTACCTTTCCCCAAGCTCGTATGAATCTCTGACGGTAACCCTGAAGATCGTTGTCCTAGTCAAACACAATGCCCTGAATCAACATGTCATGTGGGCCATCGCTTCGAGCGTAACCAAACTGTCGTAAAGCTAGAGAGGGGTTGTAGGTGATGCCTCCTCTTATGCCTAGAAGTGGCACATTAGGAAACTCCCCACAACGGTCAATGATGGTGACATTCTCCATAGATCTGGAGCACCAATGGATATCTGAGTAAGAAAGTGACATGATCCTCTTGGAACATCTAAACCCTTGCTCATTCTTCATTACGGAGCGAGGAAAGTGAGAAATAAACCACCTAGAAAGTAAAGGTATGCAGCACATCAAAGTTCCTCTTGCCCTTGTAGTACGGGTATGAAGAGAATGTAGAATGTCTCCAAGCAATGTAGGCACTGGATTGTGACTCAGGAATATGTTGATGGCATGAACGTCTATGAACTGATCTGGATTGGGGAACAATACTAAGCCATATATCAGCAAGGCTAAGACCTCCTCAAAAGCATCATAGCTCATGGCCTTCAAGAACATCTGAGCTTTATCCATTAATACCTTAGCAAGAATACCCTTGACTCCACTTCTCGTTTCTAGAACAATGTCAGACTTCTTCAGATGTAGGGCTGCAGCAATAACCTCTGGTTTGGGCTCCTTCTCCAAGCCTGTGAAGGGTCTTTG
The DNA here is from genome assembly GCA_963966055.1 of Lathyrus aphaca. Taxonomy (NCBI): domain Eukaryota; kingdom Viridiplantae; phylum Streptophyta; class Magnoliopsida; order Fabales; family Fabaceae; genus Lathyrus; species Lathyrus aphaca. The sequence continues at coordinate 56,597,790 of OZ014523.1, read as the reverse complement.
ATCAAGAACAGGTATACCCAGAAGCTTAGAGAACTCCTCCATGGTAGGGACTAACTGATAGTCGGGGAATGTGAAACAGTGATGTTTAGGATCAAAGAACTGAAACAGAGCACTCATCATGTCTTCATTGAACCCTGAAGTGACTAGATCCAATAGGTGACCATGTCTCTTGATGAACTGGGAATGATCAGACACTTGAGAAACCAACTCTTTAAGCTTGGCAGGTATGCCCACAAAGTTGATCCTGATGGTGTTTCTACGAGAAGAAGCCATGACCTGCGACAAAGAACAAAGATAAATCCCTTGGTCCTTGAAATGGTTAGGGAAAATGCTATGCATATGATGCATGATGATGTCATGATGTTATGCTCAATCACAAACATGTGGCACACACAAGCAAGTCACACAATAGCCCTAGGTTTAAAGGCTTGCATGCGGTTCAAAGGTAAGTACCCTCCCCTGAAGTTAGATGGTTCATCCTGTCCTACAAAAGTAACCAGGTTCTAAGGGATCTCAATATCATTGATCCTTCACAAGGGTGGTTGTTCAGAAGGCAACTTACTTGCCAACCAAAACCCTCCAAGTTTAAGATCTCAATGAGTGTAGTATCGAGTGTCAACCAACTTCAGTCTGCACTAAAGCCGGCTACCTCACTACTTTTCTAAAGGCCAAGATGGGATAACTAGGGTTCTAAAAGTTAGTTAGTGCATTGACAACATATGGCAGCCTCATATTATCCTCAACTTGACTTAAGGAACATAAGCACCAACCAAGAAGTCACACTAACTATGGCCACCAGATCAACCATATCGGTATACGCCGTACAGTTTCCTTGGTCTATTGCCATTTACCTAAGGTACAATAGATCCGGGTTAGGATCTTTCACACATAAGAACATCCCAACAACGTAAAGTAAAGCAAACAAGGCACATAATATTAAAGTGATCTAATTCCTAAGGGTACCCCTCTTTAATTTAAATCCCCAGCAGAGTCGCCAGTTCTGTAATACGGTGGGAGAACTGACTTTAAGTAATGTTGCGGATAGCAAGAGTCGCCACCGACTTTTATTTTATCCATAAGGAAAGGTTATAAAAGAACAGGAAAGACCTTAGAGAATATTTTGGGTCCGGGGGGTAGGTTATGAAAAGGGAAGGTATTAGCATCCTTTTCATCCATGGTTATCCATGGGCTCTTAGGTACTTAAGCTCACTTTAAATTGATTTTGAAAGTGTAGTGTGTGAATAGAAAAAATCTTCAGAATAGTTTAGTAATAACCCATGTATGGATGTGTAAAAAACTTGTTTGAAAATTTGTTTGAAATTTGTTTAAGTGTGAAAAAATTTTGAAGTGAGCAAGTACATAAGAGGAACCTACCCTAAAATTTAAAGTCTTTATTGTTCTTTTTCCTTTCCTTGGTAAGACTATCCCTACTATGAAGGAGTAGGTAGTCCTTACCTTGGATGTTAAGGGACATGTGAGGGACATTCTGATTTTGAAGGCCATTGTGGGGTGTAATAAGCATAAAGGAGGGACTATCATCATTTATTCGAAGGGACTCGATTCGTAAAGGCAACCATAAGGGACTTTGATAACTTTCTTTCGAGGGACTTGCTTTATACACCCCACTTAACCAATATTCGTAGGCAACTTGAGGGATAACCTTAGAAAGTGAGACGGCGATTAAAATCGACTTACGTGTGTGTGAGTGTTTATTTTAATTATCTTATGATTAAAAATTATCTAAATTTATTTTAATATTGCATACATGTTATTACACTCCCTAATTACTAACCATAGCAAAAATAGTTAAAATAATTACAAAATTACAACCGAGAAACAATTACAAAATTATATAATAAAAATAGCAAATTAAATAATAAGCAATAAATAATAACATATAAATAATAAAGGGGTTAGTGATAATAATAAATAATAATATAAAATTAATAAAGCAAAATAATATGGTTAGTAAAATAATAATAAGAATAATTAGAATAAATAAAGTTAGAAACATAAAAAATAGAATAATAAATAATAACATGGTTAGTAATAAAAATTAATTACAAGGTTAATAAAATTATAGTAAGCAAAAATTAATTAATAATAATAATAGAAATCAAAAATAATATAAGAAGAAATTAATATGCACAACTAAATAATTTTTTAATTCATATACTAATTATTAAATTATTATAATTACAAAATTTTAATTATTATATATATTTACATTTATATACGTATTATAAGAAAAAGATAGATTTTAAATATCATATTAAAAATTTAATTCTATTAGTTATTATATTTACAAATTATTTTTAACTATATACAAAAATATAATTAGCCTAAATTAAATTACTTCTAAGCATTAAAAGAAAAATAATTTAGAGTATAAACATATTGACAAAATTTATAGAAAACATATATACATAATAATTATATTAGTAATTAGAAAATAAAATTATTAAAAAAAATAGAGTTAGGTTTTACAAAGTTAGGGTTTATATTTTTTAGGGTTTTTAATAATAAAAATATAACATGAACATAATGAATAAATGGAAAATGATAGAAAAATATGACAAATTGATGAAATTGGCTAAAAAGTAAGGACCTGGGATTTGAACCCAGGTCCCTAACCTGGATAGTGAAGGGAATGACCAACTGAGCTGCGCACCACCAATGCCCTAACCATGCGTTTCATTTGGTTTTCTTCCTTAAACTTGAAAATTCTGGAAAAAATAAGAGAAATAAAAAGGCCTGGGGTGGATTCGTACCCAGGACCTTTATATTCGCAAACACGCACCTCACCACCCGGCTGGAAGAGCCCACCTGATAACTGAATGAGAATAATACATAATATATGATATTCACTTAATCCCTGGAAAAAAAGAAATAATATGATCAAAAGCCAGGGATCGAACCCCTGCCCTTTGGTTTCACACGCTCAGGACCAAGCCAACAACCACTGGGACAACTACACAGTTGTGATAACAAACAGAAACATAAAATAATATTTTAAATCAGAAATTTGAATATGAACTTCGCGCCAACCAAGCTTCGTCTTCAACCTCTGGATTTTGAAATTTGCTGCGAATTTTGATACAACAATACCTGCGATTTTTCCTGCACTCTTAAAACCTACGAATTTCAAAGTACCATTAAACAATACAGTTTCATCAAATTGAGAACATTTTTGAATTCCTCATAACCTGTACAGTCCAATTTTATCAACCAAATTCATTTATAATGCGCAAATCAAACAACCCTAATTCGAAGGTCTAACCCTAATAATGGTGAATTTCGTTTTAGGCCATGGAGCTTCACCAAATCATCCAGATTTCATCTATAGTCATGGACAAACAAGTTTACATAATCAAAAGTCAGTAATACGCAATGAATTGTTAGAATCGAAAAAAATATGTTCAAGCCAAAGTTTGCTTCGGGTTGGCCAATACAGGGGTCATGAGATGCATATGTGTGATGCATTAGCTTCAGGGATGTCCATAGAACATGTCTACGTTCTTAGTTTACCTTGAAATCTCTTGTATGGAAGAAACCGAATCTCACTTTTTTGCTTGAAATTTGAGTTTTGAAACTTACCTTGAAGCTGCTGGAAATCGTGTCTAGGGTTGGGTTTGTGTTATGTATATATATGTGAGTCATTCTAGGTCAAAAGTTTGATTGATTTAGTGGAAACTTTGATCTAAAAAGATTGAAATTGATCAAGTGTTAAAAGTCAAATATTTGTGCATTATGACTTGCTATTTTGGGAGAGATCACATGATTTCCTTCTCTTTGAGTTCCAATCACCCTTTAAGACTTTCTAGAAATAAAATTAAAATTTATTTTCATGATTTTATATTTTATTAGAATTTAAAATGACTTTTTAATATAAAAATCATAATAAATAAAAATAAAATAAATAAAATTATGAATAATTTAAATTAATTTCGTGCAAGTCATTATAAAGTGAATTGGGTCACAATTTGGGCAGCCCATTTGGAAAGATTTACTTTTAAGCCTCCATTTTCAACATAAACCATCCCAAAATTGCCCAACTTTGCAAGGACACATCTCCCTCAATTTTAAAGGTATGAGGGTGTTCTTGGACTTTTTGGAAATCTTGAAGAGTCCTCTAAACAACCCCATTGGTTTCAGGTCCATATAATTTACCAATCTCAAGTTATGCCCTTTTGAAGTTGTTGACTTTTTGTTGACTTTTGAAATGACCTATAATGTCTTAGATCATATCTTTCAAATGAAGCATTTTTGGGCTTAACCTTCAACATCAAAGTTGTAGAGAATTCAATTTCCTTCAAAATGAGCTTTGGATGGAGACTTGGTGATGAAGTATGTGAAAGTTATGATTGGTCAAAGTTCAGTTGACTTTTACTAAGAAAACCCTAATTTAGAAACTCCTGATTATTGATGATCTGGAATCTCCTTAATGAATCATGATCAATCCTTGATCAAATGATGAATTTTACTTCATATACTTGATGTTGGCAAAAAATCATGAAGTTTGACTTTGGTTTGACCACAGTTGACCTCAGTTTGACTTTTTAACTGCATTGACTGATTTTGACTTATCTGATCATCTGACTGAGCAAACTTTTGAGAAAAGTCTTGAAACTTGACATGGGGGTTCTTACACACATATAAGATGTTATGAAACTCACTTGAGGTCTTGGAAATCCATTTAGCCTGATTAAAGTCAAAACCCTAGTTTTGGATGCACTGCTTAGGAGGTGCATTGTCTGAGAGAATTGTCAACTCTTCTGACCAATTGTGAACTTTGTGAACCTTGTGAATCTTCATAAAATGTCTTGTGATACTCATGAGAGGTATTGTGAAGCTTGTGAACCTTGTGAACCTCATGAAGTGGCTTTGTAGACCTCATGATCCTCAGGGAAGCTTTGTAATCATTGTGTAACTTGTGAACCTTGTGAACCTTCAAGAAGTAACTTGTGGACTTCATGAACCTCATGAAAGGTCTTGTAAATGTTGAGAAACTTGTGAACCTTGTGAACCTTCAAGAAGTGACTTGTAGACTTCATGAACCTCATGAAAGGTTATATAAGCATTGAGAAACTTGTGAACCTTGTGAACCTTCTTAGAACACAAAGTCTTGTATTGTGAGGGCAAATTTTGGGGTGCAACAATGTTCTTCTTCTGTCTTGGAATCAGAATATCATCAATAAAAACTACCACAAATTTATCCAAGTACTCATGAAAGATTCTATTCATATACTCCATGAACACACTGGATGAATTGGATACACCGAACGAAATCACAGTGTACTCATAATGACCATACCTCGTTCTAAAAGCTATCTTCGGAATATCATTTGACTTAACACGAATTTGATGGTAACTAGACCATAAATCAGTTTTGCTGAATACACAAGCTCCCACCAACGGATCCATCAAATCGTCGATTCTCGGAAGTGGATAGTTATTCTTGATAGTAACCTTGTTCAATTGCCGATAATCAAGACACAACCTCATGCTACCATATTTCTTCTTAACCAACAACACTGGTGCACCCCACGGAGAAACACTAGGTCGAATAAACTTCTTCTCTAACAAATCTTCTACTTGCTTTTTCAACTCACTCAATTTTACAGTAGACACCCGAAATGGAGCCATAGACACGAGACTAGTACCAAGTAATAAATCCACTACAAACTCAAGTTCACGCTCTGGAGGTAAATCACTTATATCCTCCGGGAACTCTTGAACAACCAGTAAATCAATAATCGAAGTCTTCCATTCGACTTGCAACGATGCAAACATTGCAAACATTTGAGCTTTGTCTTCTAACAATTCATCTAATTGCTTAGTCGTCAAGAACATCAACTCACCATGATCACCAATTTTAGGAAACTCAAAAATCTTCACATAACAATTGATATGCACAAAATTGAACTCTATCAAGTTCATTCCAATAACATTAATTTGGTGTGAAAGCAAGCACACCAGATCCATCAAGAAGTCCTTCTCAAAAATAGTCAAAGGACACTTCAGACACACAAGTGTAGAAGTAACAGAACCGTTAGTTGGCATTTCTATTACCATACTACCATTCATACTAGACAACTTCCAACCTATTTTATTAGCACATTCAAGAGAAATAAAAGAATGCGTAGCACCAATATCAATAATTGCAATCAATTCAACACCAATAATAAAACATGTACCTCGAATCAGGTTGTCCTTCTTAGGAACTTCAAAACCACTCAAAGCAAACACTCTTCCATTGGTCAGAGCAACAGTAGTAGTATTCTTAGGCTTCTGACATTGGGTGCTGATATGTCCATGTTCACCACAATTAAAACAAGTTGGACCTTCATTCAGACAATCACCAACCTGATGACCTCTCTTGCCACACCCGTAGCATTGCACCACTGGACTATTGCACACATCCGACTTGTGACTGAATTCACCATACTTATGGAACTTGGGAGGAATGGAACCTGCTCCCTCACTTGGATTCTTCCCATCTGAAACCTTCTGCTTCCCCTTCTCAGCTGGAGTCACATAAGGCTTTCCTCTAAACTGGCATTTCTCTTTCTTGTCACTAATTTGCTTGTAGTGAGAAGATCGAGCTCGACTATCTTTGTCATAAATTCTGCTCTTGTCTACCAATTCAACATATATGCGGATCTGCTGACATCCAATTCCCTGTTTGATCCCTAGTATCAGTCCATTCTCAAACCTGAGACACTTCGACAACTCAGCATCAACACGTTGTAGTGAGGATGATACTTCACTAGCCTCTCGAACTTGGCAGCATACTCTGCTACCTTTATACTTCCTTGCTTCAACTCAAGCAATTCTACCTCCATCTTACCACAAGCATCCTCTAGAAAATACTTCCCCAGAAACTCCCTCTTGAACACTTCCCAGGTTACTGCAATACCAGCATCCTCCAAACATTGATGAGTATTATCTTACCAGTCTTCAGCCTCTTCAAACAACATGTGGGTACCGAATTGTACCTTCAGCGTATCTATACACGCCATCACCCTAAAGATCTTCTCAATTGCCTTGAGCCACTTTTGTGCATTATGTGGTTCATGATCACCCTTAAACACCGACAGACTATTACTCTGGAACTTCTCTAAAGCATGAAATTCGTCATGTTCATTGTTTCAAGTCTTAGCCTCATCCAATTCCGCAACAGCTTCCGCAAGAGCACACATGTTGTTTCTAGCCACTATTCACAACACTCACAACATCAGAAAAGAATAATCGTTAACAATTAATGAACGACAACAGACTGACAACAACGACACACGGCCTGACAGACCGACCTGCTCTGATACTACTAATGTAATACCTTTTTTTCCTACAACATATTCAAACATATTATTTAAGAAAATCAGAGTTCAACACAAAAGGGTATCACATTTTCAACACAATCATCATTATAACTCATATATGTGTCTTGTCCCGTAACACAGGTAGCATCATGCATCAAAATTAAAACAAAACATCATTTAAATACGTAGCGGGTTATCAATATTGTCAACTCATTTCAACATTGCTTTTAAATTCATTTGAATCCAAAACATCATCAATCATGCATTAAAACAACAAAAACAACGAAAATAATCCAAGTGTTCCCCAGTGTTATACAACACAGAGTATCACACCACCTAGACTATATAAATGACAAGAGACGCACACCAAGCTACTTCCGATCACCGAACTATTCTTGAGAATCTGCAGGATGGCATAATAGACCATCACAAAAGGCAGGCAAGGCGAATAATCCACATTCAATATAAATAATATAAATATAGAATTATAAGACGACATACAATCATACATCATTTACATAAAAGTTCACCCACATACAATAACAGCAAGTCACATCATCATAAAACAAATGCATTCATGATATGCCACAAATAATTAAATGCAACTTCATAAATGCATGTGGTACCGATTTTCAACATGTGATGGACACTGGCCATTAACCCTCCACAAGGGAGAACAACATAAACAAAAACACCTCAATCTACACAATGGGATTGAAGCCTAAATAATCATAAGAATGCCATAAATGCACGATGCAACAACAACAACAATATCATCTTAATCAACATTTGAATCAACATTCATCATTATACATCATTCGTCATTCATATATCTACTTGTCTATTCATATTATCATTACTACATAACATCATCTTACAAAATAGTCATCATAATATCATTTCATCATATTTCCTACACATTTAGCCTATTATAGCATGGTAACAACTCACAGCAACATCATAGCATCGTAGCACAACAAAACAAGTCATCACGAGTCATCCAAGAAAATAAATTATTTTTCAAAAAGTTACAGGTCTCGCTAAGCGAATATCTAGCTTGCTAAGCGAGAAACTCTCTATGTGCGAACTTCCCAAAATTCCACTCGCTCGCTAAGCGAGAAGGCGATTTTTAGCTGAAAACCCTGCGATTTTCTGTACATCTCAAATATGCCCAAAACCCTCAAAAACACAAATTAACAGCTGAAAACAACATAAAATGATCATACAACCTATTATCATCATGTAATCATCACTTATAACTTCTAACAATAACAAATCATCAAATTCTATCAACAAGCTACCCAACACTAAGGTTTCCCCTAAAAAAGTCCTCTTTCCTCATAAGACAATCCATACATTATAGACATTGAAAGAGAACTACTCCTCATACCTTATTCGATTGAGCTTTCTCTTTCACCTCTTGAGAAATTCCCCTTTAGTCTCCTTGTTCTTTAGAGTAATCCTTCAGCCTTCACCAAAAACACGATTATGAGAAATTTGATTGTAATCCTTTTTCTCATAAACTTCTCAAAAGACCACTCGACCCCTTAGACCTCCAACTTCTTTTATTTTATTTTTTATAATAATATTTAAATAATGTCCTTATTATAATATCACTATTGAATAAAATATTTCCTTCTTCTTAATATTCTACAAAATACCACAAATTACCACATATTCATAAATAATTAAATAATTAATTAATTTATGAAATTAGGGTGTTACATCATGCATATTAAAGCATTTCAGCACTTTGTCTATGTATGTACTATGATGTAGGCCAATCAAATTTTGTGATCTATCTCTATTAATCTTGATTCCTAGTAAATATGTTGCTTCACCCATACCCTTCAAAGAAAAAGAATTTCCCTAGCTAAGTTTTCACTTATCATAAGGTATGAAAATCATTTCCAATAAGTAATATGTCATTTACATATAATATCAGGAAAACGGTCATGATTCCATTAACCTTCTTGAAATTCTGTAATGAGATGTCCTAAGAGATGTTCCAACACTTAATAGGACATTTGACAAATTTTAATCAAAACTTAAACAGCAGGAAAAATAAACAACACAGAAGTTTGTTAACCCAGTTCAGTGTATAACCACACCTACATCTGGAGGCTACCAAGCCAGGAGGAAATCCACTATTAGTAATATTAATTCTAGACTTAAACCACCCTGTTTAATCTATCACTTAATACTTACCCAATGCAATTTCTACCTAAGACTCACTTAGATAAGAGTACCCTACTCACTCCCCCTCAATCACCCAGTGATCAAGTTTACAAGTTTACAGAAATTGAAGACATCCTTCAAACAATAACAGCTTGATTTTACTTCACAGTTTCAATCAAGTCACAAATGCACTTTTGCTTAAAAGCTCATAAAGTGGTACATAAAAGCAACCTGCTATTAAAACACTAGACACCCTATTTAGTCTTCTGAAATTCGTGCTCAATTCTATGAGATTCTGTTGTTTAAATAGGTTCTGAATTTTGGGCTTTCTGTAGAATGATCCAGCCCTAATGTGCAGCAGCTGTCACCTTGAATTTAGGGTTTGTTACCTCCTATATTCTAGGTGCATTAGGTCTTCTGTTTTAATCTGAATCTTCAATTTAAAACTCCCTACAGATGCGCCTTGTTCTGTTTTATATCCATCATTAATTAATTCCAGATAATTCTCCTTAAATATCTCTGATCTGTTAATCAATAATTAATTCTGGTAGCAGGTCTGAGATGTCTCAACATCTGTTGGGACATCCTGTCAAAACTGAACTTAGTCATTTATACAATGTCCCAACATCTGGTAGGACATCCTGAACCAAGTTCACATACTCTGTTTGCTAATGTCCCAACATCTGATAGGACATTCTGAACCAAGTTCACATACTCTGTTTGCTAATGTCCCAACATCTGATAGGACATTCTGAACTGAATTTAACATTTCTTGTTTGGTCAAAAATTCTGCCAATTCTTAAACATCTACAAACTCCCCCTTTGGCTAATTTTTGGCTAACATCTTTTCTGGTTTTCAGAGTGCAGCAGAAGTTCTTTTTATCAGAGTAAATCATTACTATTCTGTTGATTCAAATTTGAGTTTTACTCCCCCTCAAACATATATGAGTCCAGTCTTGTTTCAACAGAAATATTCACACTTATTCAGTTCAGTCATAAACAAACAGATTTCATTCATCATTTAAACAGCAATTACATTTGATGTTGTTCTCCCCCTTGGTAGGCACAAAATTAGGGGCCAAAGAACTATTATCCAGAATTACACATCATTGCTGTCATTACAAATGCCTCACATACATTGGATCACTCAGAATCATCACTCTCAGTTCCCTCCTCAACTTCTGTCTCTTCATCAGCTTCTGTTTCTTCATCAGCAGCACTGTCTTCATCAGAGGCATTGTTTGCATTAGAGGCAGCTTTCTGGTCTTCTTCATTCTCCAATCTTTGAATGATTTCTTCCAGTTTCAGCTTCCTTGCTTCAAGCTCCTTGCATGTGCACTTTAGCTCAGCAATTAACTCTTTCTTGGAGATTGAATTCTTAGCAGTTGAGGGACCAGCAGATGTCCCAGCAGGTGCTTTAACATCTGCAGCATGGTGACTTAGGAATAATTTGTAATGAAAAGCCAGGGGGCTCTCTCTTTTGCATGCAGTATCCTTGTCAGTTAAAATCCCAGGATATTGATTGAGTACAATACCACACAGCAATGATGGAAAGGCTATTGGTAGTTTGGTTGCAGAGGAGCTGGAATGCTTCATGGTTTGATCAAAAATATATGCTCCATAATCCATCTTGGTTTGAGTCCCCACAGCAAAGATGAATCTGGCCAAACCAGTTGAGATTGATGAAGTGTGATTGGTAGGCACCCAGTTTGCAGTTCCAATCCTATTAAGCATGGCATATTTTCTAGTAAGCATGCTCACAGAGAGCTTTCCCTTCACAGGCCAAGCTTTGACCTGGTTTGCAGTGATCACCTTACAGATTTGATTATCTGTTTTCCCTAGCTCATTGGGTCCATCTGTTTCTCTTCCTAGATACTCATTGATGATTTGAGGAGAAAACTGTACACATTTACCTCTAACAAAAACTTTTCTAAACTCAGAGGACTTACCATTTGAGCAATCTTCCTGAAGATTCACAATGAACTCTTTGACAAGAAGTTCATAGCAGGGAGAGAACTCTGAGACTGTCTTGAACAGTCCTGCAGCAGAGATTAGGTCAATGAGTTCTGTGCACTCAAGTGCATTGCTGCTCAGTTCTCTTTCCAAAGCAACCCTTCTTTGGTACACATATTTCCATCTGTTGACACTGGAGACATGATGGAAGGATACATTGTCCAAGGGAGCTTCTGGAACAACAGTTGAAGCTCTAGCTGGAGCTGGTTTCTTCTTGGGAGGAGATGTTGGGACATCTGATCCAACATCTGAATCTGATGGTGTTGCAGCTTTTCTCTTCTGAGTTTGAACCTTGCTCCATGGTTTTGCTGGACCAAAAGTGGCTTTAGCCTTGCCTTTCTTTGGACTAGCCTTCTTCTTCTCAGGAATGACAGGTTCATCTTGCATCTTTCCTTTCCTGGACCTTAGCCTTTTGGCAATGCTGGGATTCACAGATGATATGATCTCTGCATCAGAATCCTGTTCCAGATTGACTATTGGAGGGGATTGAGCAGTCTCCTCATCAGCTTGTTGATCAGTAGAAGATTGATCTTCATTTGAGTCTTTAGCCTGTTCCATAGAAACTTCTTTGTCACTTTCACTTGAGACCTCTTTCTTGTCCTTAGTCTGTTCAGTATCAGCATCAGATGAGTTTGCTTTCTCATCTGCATATGTTCCAACATCCGTTGGGACATCTTGTTCTGCAGCATTGTTCTTTGTATCTTGAGCAGGTTCTTCTTGAGGTGCAGGAATGGTGTTCAAGGGAACAGAGATTCCTTTCACTACTCTTTGTTCAGAGAAAACTTGATTGACAATCTCCTTGATGGAGTCATCAACATATTTGGAGTATTTAACATGTGAAGGAATTTCTTTAGCTTTGCTTCTGATTTTATCTTTACCTCTTTTTGGTGTTCTTGCCTTCTTAGTGTGAGAGGCATTTCCCCTGAGCTCGTCTAATGGTGTTGATTGCATTGGCACCATAGAAATAGGGGTGGCATGAACCACGTCTTCCTGGTTGAGAACTTCTTCAGATGTTTTAGGGTTTTGAGACATTGTTGAAAAAGATGAATGTGCAGCTTTAGGGTTTATGATTTCTGAAGGATTGCTAGTTAATGTGATTCGCTTGTGATGATGTGATGAGACTCTTGATAGCTGCTTATAAGGAAATACTAAATAAGTAGCCGTTACAGTCCAAATGATTAGGAATGAAATTCCCAAGGATCTAGTCCAGACTAGCTTTGCCATCTGGAACTTATGCCATGCAATGTCATATGACATGTTGGCACATCTCATTAACTGCTAGATATCACATAAACAGATTCCAAGTTTGCCCCTTAAGTTCTCAAATTGTGCAGCATCCAATGCCTTGGTAAAGATATCAGCTAACTGCAGATCTGTAGCTACATGCTCCAATGAAATCACCTTTTCTTCTACAAGATCTCTGATGAAATGATGTCTGATATCAATATGCTTTGTCCTGCTGTGTTGGATAGGATTTTTAGATATGTTGATTGCACTTAAGTTGTCACAGTACAATGTCATGACCTCCTGTGGGACATTGTACTCAGTGAGCATATGCTTCATCCAAACCAACTGAGAACAACTGCTACCTGCTGCTATATACTCAGCTTCAGCTGTAGATAATGACACACAATTTTGTTTCTTACTGAACCAAGAAATCAGATTGTTTCCTAGAAAGAAGCATCCTCCTGAAGTGCTTTTTCTGTCATCAGCACTTCCTGCCCAATCAGCATCACAGAAGCCAGTGATAATTGGTTTGCATCCATGAAAGTACATTATGCCATAGTCACATGTACCATTAACATATTTAAGGATTCTCTTGACTTGATTGAGATGACTGACTTTTGGATCAGCTTGATATCTTGCACAAACTCCTACTGCAAATGCAATGTCTGGTCTGCTAGCAGTCAAGTATAACAAGCTTCCAATCATGCTTCTATATAAACTTTGATCTACCTTCTCACCCTTTTCATCTTTAGTCAGCTTTAAATGTGTAGGAGCAGGAGTTCTTTTATGAGAAGCATTTTCCATTCCAAATTTCTTCACTATGTTCTTGGAGTACTTGCTTTGTGAGATGAACATTGAGTCTTCCATTTGCTTAACTTGCAGACCAAGAAAATAGGTTAATTCACCTACTAGACTCATTTCAAATTCAGCTTCCATCTGCTTGACAAAATGTTTGACCATCTTATCAGACATCCCACCAAACACAATGTCATCAACATATATTTGTGCAATCATGACATTTCCTTCTTCATCTTTAACAAACAGGGTTTTATCAATCCCACCTTTTCTGTATCCTTGCTTGATAAGAAATGTGGTAAGTCTCTCATACCATGCCCTTGGAGCTTGCTTCAGACCATAAAGTGCTTTCTTGAGTTTGTATACATGATTTGGACAGCTTGGATCAACAAATCCTTTAGGCTGTTCTACATATACCTCTTCATTAAGATAACCATTAAGAAAGGCACTTTTCACATCCATTTGAAATAGCTTGAACTTTAAGATACAAGCAATTCCCAACAGTAGTCTTATTGATTCAAGCCTTGCTACTGGTGCAAAGGTTTCATCAAAGTCTACCCCTTCAATTTGAGTGTATCCTTGAGCCACAAGTCTAGCTTTGTTCTTTGTAACAATTCCTTGTTCATTTGACTTGTTCTTGTACACCCATTTTGTACCAATCACATTTATGTCATTAGGTCTAGGAACAAGATTCCACACTTCATTCCTTGTGAATTGACCTAATTCCTCTTGCATAGCACAAATCCAGTATTCATCAGTGAGAGCTTCCTTGACATTTTTAGGTTCTATTTTGGAAACAAAACAAGAACCTGAAATCACTTCTCTTGATCTAGTGCTCACACCTCTGTTGGGATCACCAATTATTAAATCTTTGGGATGATCCTTCTGTATTCTGATGGAGGGAGGTTTGCTTGAATCTTCTGACCTTGTATCATTTTGAGTGAAGTTATATTGATCATTCTTTTCTTCAGCTTCAACCTTGATATCAGCAGATGTTCCAACATCTTCTGGGACATCTGTAGGAGCATCATCAACTATCACATTTATGGACTCCATGATAACATTTGTTCTGTAGTTAAATACTCTATAAGCTCTGCTGTTTATAGAGTATCCAAGGAAAATTCCTTCATCACTTTTAGGATCCATTTTTCTCCTTTGCTCCCTATCTGCCAGAATATAGCATTTACTTCCAAACACATGAAAGTACTTCACAGTGGGTTTTCTGCCCTTCCAGACTTCATATATTGTGGACAGGGTTCCTTTTCTCAAGGTAACTCTGTTATGGATGTAGCAGGCAGTGTTCATAGCTTCAGCCCAGAAATACAGAGGTAACTTTTTAGCATGGATCATAGCTCTTGCTGATTCTTGAATAGTTCTATTCTTCCTTTCAACAATCCCATTCTGTTGAGGAGTGATAGGAGAAGAATACTCATGATTGATTCCTTCTGAAGAGCAGAAATCTAAGAACTTTTGATTCTCAAATTCCTTTCCATGATCACTTCTTATTCTGATCACACAGCTGGATTTTTCCCTTTGCAATCTTTGACATAATTCTTTGAATACATCAAATACATCTGACTTTTCTTTGATGAAGTTTATCCATGTATATCTTGAAAAATCATCAACCACAACATAGGCATACCTCTTACCACCAAGACTTTCAACCTGCATAGGTCCCATAAGATCCATATGTAAAAGTTCCAAAACTTTGGAAGTTGTCAGATGTTGGAGCTTTGGATGGGACATCTTGGTTTGCTTGCCTATTTGACATTCACCACATATTTTGCCATCATCAATCTTCAGTTTAGGAATACCTCTTACAGCATCCATAGATATGATCTTCTTTATGCCTCTGAAATGAAGATGACCTAGCCTTTGGTGCCATAGTTTTACTTCTTCTTCTCTAGCTAGAGAACAAGTTGAAGTGGGACTGAAGTCTAATGGCTCCCACATGTAACAGTTGTCTTTTGACCTTGCACCTTTCATGATAACTTCTTGCTCTTGGTTAGTCACTATGCATTCAGTTTTTGTAAAGTTTACACTGTATCCTTGATCACATAGTTGACTTATACTGATAAGGTTAGCAGTTAACCCTTTAACTAGCAATACATCATTTAGTCTTGGAACATCTTGACAGTCCAAGGTTCCAACTCCTTTGATCTCTCCTTTAGCTCCATCTCCAAAAGTTACATACCTGGATGAATGTGATTTTAAGTTCACTAGCAGATTCTTCAATCCAGTCATGTGCCTTGAACATCCACTGTCAAAATACCAGTCTTCTTTAGCTGATACTTTCAGTGATGTATGTGCTATGTATGCAGTACTTTTCTTTGACCAGATGAGTTGAGATTTCTTTTGATGCCTCTGCCCTGTGTGTTGTTCAGCTGATCTCAAAGCTTGATTGTTGATCTGGTTCTTGGGAATGTGGCTTTGATCAGTCTGAGTGTCAGCTTTTGGTCTCCAAACCTTCTTGATGACCTCTGTCTTCTGCTTAGGAGGTTGCTGATTCCTTTGATGTCTAAGCACTTTCTTGGTACCTTCTACTTTCTGTTTGGAGGGTTGCTGATACATCTGATTTGGATATCCATGTAGCTTATAACAGTGAGGTTTGATATGCCCAAATCTTCCACAGTGATGGCATCTCCATCTTTGATACTTCTTCTTCATTTTGTTCTTTCCAGAATGTTGAGACATCTGTTGGAACATTAAGTTAGTCTTTGTGTTCTGATGTTGAAGCATCTGTTGGGACATCTTGTTTGACTGTGTAATTTTTGAAGTAGCTTTGTTGGAGCTGGCTTCATCTCTGTTATATCCCAGTCCACTTTTGTCCCCTGAATGTTTATTATTGCAGAGAATAGCATCCAGTGTATTTGAGCTGCTGTTCATCATTCTAACAGATTTGGACATATGTTCCAGCTTAGAATTGAGAAGAGTTACTTCACTTTTTAAGGTATCAATGATTACTTGATCACTTGCTTTTTCTTCTTCTAGTACTTCATTCTGCTTCTTTAGCTTTATGACCTCACTGCATACTTCAGTACTACTCTTGTACAGATCCTTGAAGGCTTGCTCAAGATCTGCATAAGTAAGCTCTCCACAGCTGGAATCACTATCATATTCACACAGTCCAGCTAGAGCAGTAATATGCTTAGCTGATTCTTCTTCTGACTCTCCTGAGTCTTCATCAGACCAGGTCACAGAGAGTCCTTTCTTTTGCCTCTTTAAGTAGGTAGGACATTCAAACTTGATGTGTCCATATCCTTCACATTCATGGCATTTGACTCCTTTATCTTGACTGGTCTTTTCAGCAAACTTTGACTTTCTGTTAGCATCATATGTTCTCCTGTTCTCAGAGTTTGTGTTTCTTCCACTGGATTTGGATTGGCCTTCCATTCCTCTGAGAATCTGTTTGAATTGTCTTCCAAGCAAGGCAAGGTTTTCTGATAAGCTTTTGTCATTTGCTGATTTATCATCTTCTTCTTCATCTGCATTTGAAACCAAGGCAATGCTTTTGTTCTTTTTAGCATGTGTGTCATTCATTCCCATTTCAAAAGTTTGAAGGGAACCAATGAGTTCTTCAGCTTTCATGGAGCATATGTCTTGAGCTTCTTCTATTGCTGTGACTTTCATGTCAAATCTTTTTGGCAAAGATCTGAGAATCTTCCTTACAAGCTTTTCATCAGTCATCTTTTCTCCCAAGGCTCCAGAAGTATTGGCTATATCCAAGATGTTCATGTAGAACTCATGAATTGATTCATCTTCCTTCATTCTCAAGTTTTCAAACTTGGTGGTGAGAAGTTGAAGTCTTGACATTTTTACTTTTGATGTTCCTTCATGAGTTGTCTTGAGGGTATCCCACACATCTTTGGCCAGCTCACAATGATGCACCAGTCTGAAAATATTTCTATCAATGCCATTGAATAAAGCATTTAGGGCTTTTGAGTTGCCTAGTTCTGAATCTTCTTCCTCTTTACTCCATTCTTCTTCAGGTTTCAGAACTGTTGATCCATCTTTGGTGTCTTTAACAGGATGTTTCCATCCAACAATTACTGCTCTCCATGCCCTGTTGTCAAGTGACTTTAAGAATGCAATCATTCTTGGCTTCCAGTAGTCATAATTAGAACCATCCAGTATAGGTGGTCTATTTACTGACCCTATATCTCTGTCCATGATACAGAATTTGTTTTCCCTAGATCTCACCCAGTATAAACAGGCAGGGTGCCTGCTCTGATGCCAATTGAAATTCTGTAATGAGATGTCCTAAGAGATGTTCCAACACTTAATAGGACATTTGACAAATTTTAATCAAAACTTAAACAGCAGGAAAAATAAACAACACAGAAGTTTGTTAACCCAGTTCAGTGTATAACCACACCTACATCTGGAGGCTACCAAGCCAGGAGGAAATCCACTATTAGTAATATTAATTCTAGACTTAAACCACCCTGTTTAATCTATCACTTAATACTTACCCAATGCAATTTCTACCTAAGACTCACTTAGATAAGAGTACCCTACTCACTCCCCCTCAATCACCCAGTGATCAAGTTTACAAGTTTACAGAAATTGAAGACATCCTTCAAACAATAACAGCTTGATTTTACTTCACAGTTTCAATCAAGTCACAAATGCACTTTTGCTTAAAAGCTCATAAAGTGGTACATAAAAGCAACCTGCTATTAAAACACTAGACACCCTATTTAGTCTTCTGAAATTCGTGCTCAATTCTATGAGATTCTGTTGTTTAAATAGGTTCTGAATTTTGGGCTTTCTGTAGAATGATCCAGCCCTAATGTGCAGCAGCTGTCACCTTGAATTTAGGGTTTGTTACCTCCTATATTCTAGGTGCATTAGGTCTTCTGTTTTAATCTGAATCTTCAATTTAAAACTCCCTACAGATGCGCCTTGTTCTGTTTTATATCCATCATTAATTAATTCCAGATAATTCTCCTTAAATATCTCTGATCTGTTAATCAATAATTAATTCTGGTAGCAGGTCTGAGATGTCTCAACATCTGTTGGGACATCCTGTCAAAACTGAACTTAGTCATTTATACAATGTCCCAACATCTGGTAGGACATCCTGAACCAAGTTCACATACTCTGTTTGCTAATGTCCCAACATCTGATAGGACATTCTGAACCAAGTTCACATACTCTGTTTGCTAATGTCCCAACATCTGATAGGACATTCTGAACTGAATTTAACATTTCTTGTTTGGTCAAAAATTCTGCCAATTCTTAAACATCTACACTTCTTACAGACACAAATCTCGTCTTCATTTTGAATAGATCCGTATTGTTTTACTATTTTATCAAAACAAAGATTCCATATTCTATAAGTTTGTTTCAATCCATAGATTGATTGTTGTAACTTGCATATCATTTGGGCTTCTTCTGGTATGTCCAATTTCCTAGGTTATGTCATTTACACATCCGTAAGGAGATTTCCATTAAGGAAAGTAGACTTGACATCCATCGTCCATATTCCATAATTATGATATGCAACGATAATAAGTAAAATCTGAACAGATTTTGGCATTGCAAATTATGAAACAGTTTCAATATAGTCTACCCCATGAATTTGCTTATAGTCCTTAGCGTAACACCTGAGGCCAAAGAGGACGGGGAGCGGTCGCCCGAATTCAAGTTGGAATGAGAGGATCCTGAGACTATACATGTATAGGACTACATGGTTTAAGGAAGACTTATAAGGATTGATTGGTACTACCAATACCAACCAGATGAACATTGTTTTCAGTAGCCTAAACATTAATAACTCCATAGTTAAACGTGCTTGAATTGGAGTAGTATTTGGATGCGTGACCTTTTGGGAAGTTTCTTGAAAAGTGTGTTAGTGAGGACAAAGCATGCTGAAGAGACTCATGTTGGTTTTTAGGGTCAGTTGGTACTCCTGAAAGTAGTTTGAGGCGTTACAAATGGTGTCTGAGCATATCTCTCCTAGTACGATGTGGTTCAGGGACGAACCAAGAAGAAGCTAGTGGGCATGTAACACCCGAGGCCGAGGAGGACAGGGAGTGTTTGTAACACCCGAGGCCGGAGAGAGCGGTTGTGGTCTCTCAAATTCACATAGGAATGTGAGGATCTTAAGGTTGTGTAGGTATGAGACAATGTGGTTGGAGAAAGGCTTATAAGGATTGATTGATACTACCTATACCAACAACATGCCTCTTCATTTGGGTAGCCTAACAAATAATAACTCCTTAGTTAAGTGTGCTTTACTTGGAGTAGTATTTAGTTGAGTGACCTTATAGGAAGTTTCTCATTAATCGTGTGAGTGAGTACAAATCATGCTTAAAAGATGTTTTAGTTTGTAGAGTCAGTCAGTAATCCTGAAAGCAGTCTAGGGTGTTACACTAATCAACCAGACTTGCCTTATATGTATGTATCTTACTATCCATGTCAGTCTTCTTTTTAAAGACCCACTTGCAACCTATAGGATTTACTCCTACAAGATACTCTACCAAGGTCCAAGCCTTATTTATGTACATGGAATCCATTTCATAGTAATGCCAACTTGGTAGGTCATAAACTTATCTTGATCCATGAGTAATATATCACGTTGATCAGTTTTGAGATAACCATATCTCTCAGGTTGGTGAAGTATTTTGTTTTACCTATGATAACTCAGAAAATTATCGCAATTTTGAGTCAATTCACATGCTATTTTGTATCGTTTTCTATTCATTTTTATGGTTTTATGTTGGTAATTTGTGTATGTTTTAGGATGGATGATTCAAATCTTGCATCCTCGCCTGTCGAACCTAATCTAAAATTAAAGAAACGTGAAGTGGAAGACAAGGATGATGCCACTTCGTTCAAACAAATTATAGGATCTCTAAGGTAATGTGTGCAATAGAAAACCTGATATATGTTTCTTAGTTGGATTGGTTAGCAGATACATGAATGAACCAAAAGTTTCGCACATAAAGGTAGCAAGAAGAATCATAAGATACCTAAAAGGATTGATAAACTGTAGAATTTATATCAACGAGATTCTGAAAGCAAAGAAGTTGTTATTAATTGTTATTCAGACGTTGATTGGGGTGGAAATAAGGAAGATTGAAGAAGCACAATTGGTTATTTCTTTCAAGTATTTGGTGTCTCAATCTCATGGTGCTCGAGAAAGTAACTTGTGATGACATTATCATCATGTGAGGCTGAATATATAGCAAGATCCTATGTTTCTTGTCACCAATTTGGATTAGATATGTGTTGGATGAGATGGAGGTCAAAGTAAATAAACCTCTGGTGCTGCAAATGGACAACAAGTCAGCCATCAATCTAGCAAATAATCTAGTTCTGAATGGAAGGAGTAAGCATGTTGAAGCTAGATTTCACTTCCTGTGGGGAGAAGGTAAATCAAGGTGAACTTGAAGTAAGACATTGCTCGAGTGAATCATAGTTGACCGATATTTTCACCAAAGGATTAAAGATCGGCATATTCCTGACTTTGAGAAAGAAATTAGGAATAAATCAAATTGATTATGATTAGTTTGTGTTTGAAAATTTGGATTATAAGGGGGTTATGATATGATTCAAGTTAGTTACTTGGTTAACAATAGTTAGTTTGTTATGCTATCTACTTGAGTTACAAGTAACCTATTATATATAAATACATGTGTAGATAACTCTCAATATAACACGTATTATCAATTTTATTTAATGACGTTACAAGCAAGAAACACGAATAAAATGTTAAATCATTCACTTATTTAATCTTGATTAGATCTAATACCACCTTATTCCTTGCGAATTTTAGTAGACTTTAAAAAAAATTGACTAATATATTAGTGTCCTATTTTTTTCTTATGTATTGGTGATTTTTATACATCTACAATGGTCTTCTTGTACATATTTTAGTTTGGTCTTTTAGTCGGACTTGGCATGGCTTATGCCTAGTCCCTCTTATTTTTTTATAATAAATTTAGTGTTTTCAACAAAATAAATCACATATAACTCTAAATTTCATTGTTGGTTGGTTTCGACTACGTATCAAAATTTTATATAGAGTAAATCACAAGACAAAATTCACATGAAGATTTTGATCAAAGTTAAATTCATTGGCTTCGTGAGTTGTACGATAAAGATGACAATTGTGTCCCCCAAACTTTACGAATAATATGAATATTTGAAGAAATTTTGAAGAAAGATTTACATCAGAAATAAAAAAGAGAGGAAAGATTGCAAGGATCTATACAGCTAAAATACACGACTAATGGTGCCTCCCATGTGCAAATTTACTGGATTGGATTTTAAGGAAACAAATGTCTCCCCTTTAGGTGCTAGTTATATATGTGTCTGCCCATTTTAAGAAAAAGAAGAAAGAAAAACATGTTTTAACATATCATATCTCTCTGTCAGATTCTCATATGAATTGGTTTATATAGTTGCACTTTGAGTAATGTTGAATTTAGTAATCTGTGTATAAATGATCTTTTGATTTCTTTCAAGCATAAATTTCTAGGTCAAATATGTCATGCAAACTAAAAATAAGGTCAAATATGTCATGCAATTTATTTAATTAAATAATAGTAACAAGTTAGTTTTTTTAATAATAATTTAGTTATTTTATCATAGGAAACACATTAATTAAAAAAAAATGTATTCACTATTTTAACTGCATTAGAGGAATGAATTTAAATTTTTTTGGGTCCAGCTATTTACCTTGAAAAATGACAAACAATCATTGATCTTCCAAATCTAATTTTGGTGACTAACAGGATCGATCAAATTGATCCTAGGAAATGCGCTATAAGTTTTATTGTTTAATGTCTGGTAAAATGTAATAAATATTTCGACAGTGTTCGTCAAACTATTTAATGTTGAAATGTAAAAATTTAAAGGAAATGAAGACTCAAAAGTGTTTAAAGTCAAAAACAATAAAAGAAAGCAAGTAAATGAAAGCAGTTAAATTGCATGATAGGTAACTTGCGCGAAAAGTAAAAAAAAACAAGATAAACTCTTGAATGAAGACTTTAATGAAATGCAGGAAATGAAACTTGGATAAAATAGAAAGACATTCTTAAAGAAAGATGATTAAATTGCATTCAAAAGATAAAAGGTGGTGTTCATCACATACATTCTCACACAACTCGTTTTCTACACTGGTACTTTGAGTAAATTTGAGTAACTTGTACAAATTGATTTTCACACACTGAATCCTATTGTTAAGATCCCTATTCATAATAATCTAACTAACTTCCATTAACGACCTAATCACTAAAGCCACAACAAGTGTCGCCTTGCATGTCTTTGGCCATTGGACGTGCGCCACTTGTCTCTTTAGGAACGAATGAGAAACCAACTTTCCCTCATAAATTTGAATTTAAAACGTTTCGCATCGAATGCTTCATAAGCATCTGTCGAACGACATTTCCAAACACTTAGAAGTATTTCCAAGTCCATAAATTATCGTTTCCTTACGCAGGTGTAACTTCGACCTAGATTCTCAGCATAACTTTAGTGGAAGGCTTTTTTAGTCTCCTTACAGAATATAATCCTTAGATTACTTCTATTTAAGAATAATATGAGCATCGAAATTAGGAGCTAACAAATTTCCCCCAAAAATTCCTTTCGACACAACTGGAGAAAAGGTCATTTATAGTATCATTTCGACGCCATATTTCGACTTAGTATGGGTATGGTCATAACCAACTATCCCATAACTTAAGAAATTATTCAGTTTTTTTTCAACCACGCCTATGATGTCATGTCGTAATGGCTATGTCTGAAACGTCTTCTCGAGGCACACTCCAACACTAATCATCATTACTTTTCCTAAAGTCTAGGAGATCATGGGCCATAGGACATAACTGCTACCGCCCATGCTAGTCCTCCCTAAATAGACACGCGTCCCACTAAATGAATAAACTTAATGATGATATGAAACTCATCATACTTCCTAAGAGCCTACAAATAGCTCATCCCTCGGCCATTATCATTTTTTACGCTCTCAGAAATCCTTAAGCAAATTTTCTTCAAAAACTCTCAATCTTCAAACTTCACACTCTTAGTAAACTTACTTTCTTCATATCCTAACAATGGCGTCCTCCCAGAATGTTTCTCAAGAGAAGAAGAACCAAAATAATAAAGGCTCCCAAATCAACCCAACACTTCCTCCCTTCACAAAAATCTCTAGACCGAAGCTGGCCAAAAACCAACAATTCATGCCTGAATCACTCAAAGAGAATAAGAGGCATGTTTATGAATCTCAGGTAATGATTCCTCTTGTTGTAGCTGATAAACCATACGCTTTATCTAGCCCACTTCCTGTTGTTCATATTTATTTTTAGAAACTTAGCGAATTTTTCCCTTCCTACCGTAGAACTAAGCCTTTAGGGAAAAAGAACAAAGATGGAGTAGAGGGATATTCCCCTGATAATGTTACTTTAAGTACCATGGATTTGAAATATTTGCAAGATGGAAATAGGTTGATTAGGGTAGTTCCTTCTTTTAAAGAGTTCAGCATTTGGCTGACTAAGGTAGAAAAAGTTAAAGCTGATACCTGGAAAGAACTGGGAATTCATGACTTAGTGATGTTGTCGAAAATAGACCTCAAGTACTACTCAAACTTGTTGGCGTCATCCCTTTATTTCTGGGCCAACACGCATTACACCTTTTATCTCCCTTGTGGGATGATGACACCAACACTATTCAACGTAGCCGTTATCGCAGGGTTGAAACCAACTGGGGTCACCTATGACCCATAGATTGATGATCAAGATATTATAGGTTTCACTAACTCCAAGCATACCTATACCCATTTCCTCAACCAACACTTCGACCGAAACACTGATGAAGTGAGTGATGAGGAGCACATAGCATTCCTAACTATATGGCTATCTCATTACGTCTTTTACTCTAAATCTCTGCAAGTGGCTATGAAGTACCTTACCCTTGCCAACCAAATACACAAGAATAGGGGAGTTTGCCTAAGTGAACTGATATTGTCAAACTTGTATGAATCCATAAGTGAGGGATCATCACGCCTCAAAGATCTAGAATCCAATGGGAACTTGTAATTGTCTGGACCCTTCTGGCTACTTTAGTTGTGGCTCAATGCTTCCTTCAAAGTCAGACTCCCCAATAAGGGGTTTGTTGACAAAGAATCAACTGAAATTAAGGAAAGGAGAATGGAATGATCTCTCTTGTAGAAGCTAACTCCCAATGACGAAGGACAAATGCTTCGAGCCTGTTTTACTGGATACATCAAGATATTCGCCAAACCCTATGAGTTTACACCTAGCATGGAACCCTTTGTTGCAAGGAAGTATGAGCCTGAATGGTTTATAAAGCCATTTCCCCATCCCTTCAAGAAACATCAAGAATAATTTGTGTTGATCTGGGAAGCATTCTTGGTCCCTCGACTTATCATTCAAAAGCTCAATCTAGGGAGAGGCCTAGTAGCTTTAATTGCTTACCAGCCAAACCTTGTCTCTCGACAACTTGGTTTTATGATGTGGGGGTTTCGACACAGCTTGCGAGACATGCTCACAAAGCAAACCTTACCCCTGTTTATTTTGAATCTAACTACCTCTATACACAAGAGTTCCATGAATGGTGGTCAAAATACTACCTTGATCAATTTCTTGATGTCTCTACTTTCTCCCAGTTAATTGACCAGGCTTTTGTTGATGTGCAGGAGAAGATCAAGAAAGGTAAATCAACCCACATCAAAGAGATTCAGGCGTTCCAAAAGTACTTTGAAACTATTTATCAACCAAATGATATTAGTCGATCCGTCTATGATGTTGTTGTCACTTTGAAGGAGAAATTATTAAAGAAAATGGAGAAGTTGAAAATCCCTTCAAACGTTCCCCCTAAGAGGCATTATGAAATGGCTTTCAAACTTTTTCCTCAAAAGATCCCTCGACTGCCAATGACTGATTTTGGAGTGGCTCTAGCCCCTCCATTTCCATATTGGTTCGTCTATGGGGACTCTCTGAAAATCCTTCGGCAGTAGTCTCAACCCAAAGCTCAAAGGGTGGTGCGATTAAACATATGCTAGATAGTTTCAAAGGACACCTTCATATAGGGATCGAAGATGTTCGCATCGAATCCGAAATATATGAAGGACACCGTTTTTCATTTGAACACTTCAATATTAACTTATAATAATTTTATTTGTTTTTCAGTTGCGTCCAAGAAAGGTAACACCCAGAAGACGATCAATACTAAGGTTGATAAAGACACTGAAGGCCCCAAGGTAACTTAGCATACCTATTTGCATGTCCTTCATGTTTCCAGTAATCCTTTCCTCTCATGTCTTGCATTACTTTCAGGTTGCACGAAAACCACCTTTGACACCTCAAAGGAGATCCAAGAGAGGTACCAACCAAGTAATCGTTGACTGAGAGGATGAAAGCCAATCTCCTCATGAGGAATCAAAATTGAAGAAGAGGAAGAAGTCAACTCAAACTTCTGGAAACATTGGCCAACCTTCATCAAAGGTGGCTAAAGTGTTAGAGATCACACCCGTTGCTAGTGGTGTTGTGAAGATTTCCTCTGGGGTTGCATCGAAATCGTTTGTTGGCAACATCGAGAGTGATAACTCGAGCCCAGGTGCTGAAGAAACTCAGGGTGGCATACCTTAACTTTCTCATTACTTGGATATTTCAACTTATATTATTTTGACCTCACCTCTTTTACTTGTTGTTTCCGACTAATGCAGGTGGCTCTAACCCACCAGACACTAAGTCCAACTCTCCAACCACTCTTCTGAATAGCAAATGTGAGCCTACTTATCACCCCACTTCTGACTTAGGTTCTGGGAGAAGTTCAATGGATACAATTAATAAGCTTACAATTGTAATAGCTCCTACTTAGCTTGTTGTTGAGGCCAACACAACTTCTCCTGCGAATACCATCACCCAACAATCCCAAACAGATGGATCTGACCACGAAGAGGATGACACACCAAAAGATCCTGAATAAGAAAAACAAAGGGTGGTCGCAATGGTCGAAAGCAATGCGCCAGCTGATGAAGAGGGTTCACCAGAGGATGAACGTACTAGGAATGAGACAATCCCACCAGCTGAGGACGAAGAAATGAAGGGAGAAGAAGGACCCCAACTTTAATCTGATTTTGATAAGGCGGATGATAAAGAAGAAGAAGAAGATGATGAAGAAAAAAATGATGATGATGATGATGATGAGGATGGTGATAATGATAATGATGATAATGTCCAAGGTGAAGGTGAGGTTGAAGGAGAGGAAGAAAAAGATGAAACTGAGATGAGTCTCATCAAAAAGCCAAATCCTGTCAGAGGCGGTGCTTTTACGGCCTATAGAGTAGGATTCACTGAAACATAGCTGGATGAGTTGAAGAAAACTAACCCTCGAGAGCACATAAATTTGTTACTTGGCAAGAAGAGAAACTCATCGGAAACAAGCTTGAGTGTTTCGAAGGATTTTGGGGATCAGACTGGAAGTACTCCTGCCAATTATGTCCTCCAAAAGATTAAAGCCAAATTATTTAAGGGTGACATCTTGAAATTCCGGAATTCTGACCTCACTGATTCTCTCTATCTGGGGACTCTCCTTCAACAACTCGACCTCTCCACTGTTTCTCCAGAAATTGCTAACTTCATGATGGAACTGACCACTTTAGTTGAACAAGTTACTCTAGACCTTCAACATCTCCCTCGAGTTCAAAATCTCATCGAAGAGAAATGTGGGAGTGAAACTGCTATATGGGCATCTGCTTTTATGTCAGAGGTGAGAGTGGAGGTACTTGAGAAAGTAAAAGTTGACAGGAAATCGGAGGTTAAAAGCAACAAATAGGATATCCTTATCTGGAAGAGGAAAATCAGAGAGTTATGAGACAAAATCTCTAAGGCTGAAAAACACAACAACGAATTACAAGCCTCTGATAATGCTGAAATCGACCAAGAGCTGGCGAGAATAGTGGAATATCTGGACGAAGCTTGAAATCTAGAAGCAAAGGTTGCAGCGTGCAAAGTTGACAAGGCCCTATGTGAGAAGCGCCTCGAAACTCAAAAGGCATATTTCCTTCAGATGAAGCATGAAATTCTGGTATGATAGATCCCAGATGTCCCACAGGATGTTGAGACATTTGGTCTGACATAAAAAGTGAGGCAATGCATATAACAATAACAGTACTGAAAAGCATAAGCAACACACAAGAAATGCTAACCCAGTTCGATGACTCACATTTACATCTAGAGGCTATCAAGTAAGGAAGGAAATCCACTATCATTAGTATTAATTCAGAGTTAAACACTCAATTTACACTCTTCATTTAATCCCTACCAAATGAAACTTCTACCTAAGAGTTCCTTACTCCTAGTATATGAACATTCCCATTCATTTCCCTTCAGTCACACATCGTGACAATTGCAATTACCAAGATCAAATTAGAAGACATACTTCCATGACAATACCTAGGCATGACACAAATGACTAAGAACAATACTTAGAGTTGCTTAACAGCTTCCTCCAAGAATAATACTCACTCTTGCTTACAAGCTTCAAGGAGAACAATGACCAACTCACAATCCAAGTGGTTCACACATACCAACTCTCCTAGAGAGTGGTTCACAAACAAATCCCTAATGTTTACATCTTTTCTATTCACGACTTTTTCTTTAAAATAT
Organism: Lathyrus aphaca; assembly: GCA_963966055.1. Lineage (NCBI taxonomy): Eukaryota > Viridiplantae > Streptophyta > Magnoliopsida > Fabales > Fabaceae > Lathyrus > Lathyrus aphaca. Next base: position 56,569,616 of record OZ014523.1, on the reverse strand, counting down.
GTTACAATTCTTTTATTTATAACCTATTACCCAACTGGATTTGGGCCTTCAAAACACAACAAATTTGCTGTTACAATTCAGCAGAAGATTCTGATATAAAATAGGTTTTCAATCAAATCTTCCAAAAAATATCTCCTTATTTGGAAAGTATATATTTCTTTTTGAATTCTGATTGAGTCTTCTAGACCTTTAAATCAGCACCCCTTTAAATCAACGCCACATGGTATTGCATAATATCTCAAGAATATTTTGCATCTGTTAAAATATAGCAGAAACAATCACTCCAGCTTAGGACAAGTATGATGTCGTATGCTTCTTCAAGGACATCTTATTCGACATGTTCCATAACAGCAAAAGAAACCTCCAAGATATTCTCCTCAAAGTTAGGAATTCTATCATTAGCTCGAGAATATCTTCACAATTAGAACCTAAGGATTCTCCTTGAAAATACCTTGAAAAATAGCTTCGCCTTGAATCTCTTTGTCCTTTAAAATAGCTCCACCTATGATAGCATAATACTCTATAGAATATTCTGTATAATTCAAATCATAAACCCATCACTCCAGCTCCACATACCAAGACGTCATGACATCTATCTTTGACATCAGTTTGTAAAACATGACAATAATATTGCCATGACATATGCAGATGCTTCAACATCTGGCTTAGTATCTTCCAATAACCACATATGTATTGATGTTTGTGCCACCATGTTAGGACATTTTGTTTGACATGTTCTTCCAGAATCTAGACCATGTTAATTTAACATATGGAACTTCTTATTCAACATATTCTAGCCATATTAGTTTTACCAAACATAATGCTAATCATAAAATCATAGAATTAACAATCTCCCATTTGGCTTATTTTGGCTAAAACTAATTTACATATCACAGGTGTAGTAGTACCTCATGTAGCAGTACCTTAACATCACATCTTCATATCAGACATCTCAACACCTGTTACATAGAAAAACATCACTTCCTCAATAGTACATACTATACTTTTCCCCTTTTTTATCCATAAAAAGACATAGGTATAGTAATAACCATAGTGGCATATAATCTTCATAAGCTTGAAACACGCACAAGCTTCACAATAACTATATCACTGCAACCACAAACCACGCACTTCACAAAAATGCCAATAAAACAGGACCATAATTCCCCCTATTTTATACAATCATTTCTCCCCCTTAAGAAAAACCACATCAAAGAGAATAACATAGAACCACATTGAACTCGTCAAGATTAACCACTCCTCTTCAACTCAGAATCACCAGATACACAAACTCTCTCCATATCAACAGTAGAACAAATCATTCCTGCTGAAATTATGCAGAAATCAAATCAAAACTTTTAGCAACAAACCGGCTACAACTACAGCTCATCACCAGGATACAACAATAGAATAGTCCATCCTCCACTTCTAGGGACTCTTCACACAATAATAAGAACCTTTTATATACAAACAACTTTTCAGTAGAAATCTTCTACCTCGACCATGAACCAGAAAGTATCCCCCTTGGATCTCATTCAGAAACATACTTAGGATGCCTGCTCTAATACCAATTGAAATTCTAGTATGACAAAACTAGATGTCGAATATATAGTCGAGACATCTAGCCTGTTACAGAAAACATGGCAAGGTACAACCAACAACATTACTATATTCTGATATAACAGATTCTAAATATCCTACAAGATATTTAGACATCTTATTTGACATTCAGCAAGAACACTGCATAATACAATACAGAAAAGCATAAATAACACAATCAAATTGTAAACCCAGTTCAATATAATCACATCTACTCTATGGGGCTATCAAGCCAGGAAAGAAATCCAGTATGTAGTATCAATTCAAAGACCCTCAGCAAACCACTCAGTTTCCGATCTTATCACTTAATCACTACCAATGTAACTTCTATCTAAACAACACTTAGATATGAGAAACCTATTTCACTCCCTCTCAATCACATCAGTGATAATAAACTAACAGCCAAGAATCAGAAGACTCACTTCCATGATAACACCTTAGAGTTTAATTAAAAGCTTCCTCCAAGAACAATGTACCTCTTACTTTACAGCTTCGAGGTTTACATAAAAAGCAGTCCTAATGATTACATCGTTTAACATATGGTTGTTACAAGACTCAACCCTAATGATACAACTTTTACATCTTTGGTTGGTTCCTAAAACTAGGTTACAAGACTTCTTTTTATAACATATTCCCAACTGGATTTAGGCCTCCTAAATCACAGCATAACAACTGCTACAAATATGCAGAAAAATATGCTACAAAAAGATTTTAAAAACTATAACTTCCTAAAATATCTCTATATTTAGGAAGTCCATATTTATTCAATATTTTTTCTCTAATTCAGATTTGAATCTTCAAGATCTTTAAATCAGCGTCACCTTGGATTTCTTTAAAATCTCTAAATATCCTGCTTTTGTTAAATTATAACAGAATCTTCAATCCACCTGTATATGTTCATGATGTCGAATGACTGCATAGGACATCTTCTTCGACATGTTGCTCCAAATATTGAAACACTTCAACTCAACATGATCAGGCTCACAATAGGACTGTTTTGCGACCTGTTCTTAATTAGCAAGATCTTATACAATATATTGTTGCTATATTTGTTTTAAAAAATTAATGTCAATCCTAGAAATACATAACTAACAATATCTTGTAGTAAATACCAAAAAAAGTGCACAAAAAGTTATTATCACGGTTAACAGGAAGACCGTTGTAAAATGGTGTTACGAAAGGTCTATTTTGTAGTAGTGAATTGTGTATCAATCTTATTTGTGTTGTTCATTTCTTAAGTCGTTACACATTGATTCTAATCGATAAGCCTAATCTCTCTTACGCTAAAATTTGGTTTCACCATGCAAAATCACTTTAGTTTTAGAAACTCTGATAAAACCTTTTCAAACTATTTTTTTCAAAGAAATTTTAATTCGGAGGTCTATTCATCCCCCTCTAGACCGTTTATTGTCCATATTCTCATCAAATAATTTGCCTCAGAGTTGGTCTTTTAATCAGGTCTAAGTGATTCAAAAGTTTAGAAATATGGGTGACGATGATCCGAAGGGAGCTAGCGTACAATAGAGCACCACATTTTAAAAGCGTAAATTATGCTTATTGGAAAGCATCTATGGGTAATGAAATAAAAAGTCGATGAAGTCAATGATTCTATTAAACTCCCAAAACATTTGATCGATAATGAAATAAAAAGGCTTCATATGATTTGAATGCGCAAAATTTATGTATCTATGCGTTAAGCGCTAAAGTATATTACTATATCTCACATCATAAGAGTGCACAAATATGTGGAACTCAGTCCTTTACGAAGGAACTTAAGACATTAAAGATTTTAAAATCAACATGTTGATAAAGAAGTATGAACTTTTTCGTATGGAATCCGGAGAATCCGTGAAATCCATGCAGACTAGTTTTCTCCAATTAATCAACACGTTAGATAACTTGGAAAAAACATTTTCTAACAAAGATTGTGCTAACAAAAGATTAATGTCTATTTATAGAAAATATTATGGTCATCAAAGAATTAAATGACTTATGTCTTTGAGAAAGTTAAACTGTGGTGAACCAAAGTCAACTCCGATGACTTTGACATTAGTCGATAGTTCTATCACTTATCCCTTAAGTTCTCTCAATAATTGAAAACAAATAAATAAATTTATATAAAATAAATTTTAAAATATATAAATGAATGACTTAATTTATATACATCAATAATTTAATTTTTCTACAGATGCATCTAACCAAATTATTGAATGATACATGTATATTTTAGATTAATTTCTAAAATGTCTATTTATCATAATTTAATTTAATCCATACACTCTAAACACATATAAACTAATTTCTTGAATATATTTATTAATTTTTAACAAACAAAAAAGTAAAGTTATATTTTTTCTAGTTAAGTCATATCTTAGGATTATGATGTAAGAGGATGGGTAAAGATGATTGAGTGTAAACATGGAAACTTACTAGAAATAGAATATGATATCAATTACTTTTTGAAAAGTTTGCTACCACTAAATAATGTTGTCATTAGCAAAAAAAAGAAAAAAGAAAAAAAAAACTCATTGTAGTTTAACTCTCTATAATTAACATGCTTAAGCATCTTTGACCAATATACAAACACTACTTGATTTTCTTCAAGTATTATCATCATTCACATTATTGATGCTCTCTTAAGTATTTTTTTTCTTATATATTTTTCTTATATATTTATAATATTTATGAGTATAAATAAATAATGTGTATATAATGTAGGTATACTCTTGTGAAAAGATATTATTGCAGTGTTTAATGTGAGTGAGTGGGAACATATATTGGACCACAAAAGTTTGATTTAAATAAAGAGGGAAAAAATTAGAGAGAATCAAATAAGTTGTTTTTCTTTTAGGTGAAGAAAGAGAATAATAAATATATATTGGTGGCCACTTGTAGAGAATTTCCAATAATGGATAGCTGACCCATTGTCGGGTAAATTTTCTTTCCATATGTCTGGATTTTTAGGGAATGGGGTCTACTTCTCTTAAATATCATTATTTTGTGCTAAACATTTTCACATTATTCTGCAAGGATTAATAAATACTGTCAATTTATGGAAATTCAGAAATATATAATTAGTGGCATTTTTTAAATCTATTTAATTTTTTCTATAAACATATATTTTTTTTATAATCATTAAATTTACACCATTTCTTTTTCATCATAAAAATGGTGAGTTAAATATATTCAGTTGATATATATATATATATATATATATATATATATATATATATATATATATATATATATATATATATATATATATATATATATATATATAAGGGGTTCAACTACCCACTCATAAATATAATTTACCAAATTGTTATATAGTGAATTAAAAAGAGTAAATTGTTATGACTTTTATGATTTCAACTAAAATCTTATTTAATAAAAACAAAAATGATGGTGGAAAGAGAAAGAGAGTGTTTGCTGCTATATAAGTACTGCTTCTCTTTCACATTAGAAACCTCTTCTACAAAGCCTCAAACTCATAGCCTTTCAACTTCCTTCAACCATGAAAGAAGATAATAAGTTATTATACACATCTTTGAAACTTGAAGAATTCAGAAGCTAGGAGACGAAGTTTCGGTTATAATTCCATTGCAACTGGAGGAGACATCCAAAGGGATCGCATTGATCTTAAACCTAATTAAGTCGGTTTCTCTTAATTACATTCTCAGATCATGCTATCCCTTTGGATTCCTCCTTCAATGGCTTCTACTATGAACAATCAACATTTACCTCAATTATATAAGACTAGCATCATCTTCATGTAAGTTCATATTTTGCTCTTGTTTCTAACCCTATTCCAATTTTTTTTATGTTTATATCTTATATGGTTGAATATGAATTCATAATCTCAATTTTTCATAGATCCACATGCTTCCATGTTTCCAGTAAAATGTTCTTGAATTATTGGATTGGATCCCTACCAGGTAAATAGTCTTCTTCCATGAATGTCAATATCTGTAATACAGATTAAAAACACTTCTGCGTTAATCGCGGTAACGACTACGCAACAATGAAGTTGCAGAAAATTGTGGTACAATTGGTTGATAAGGAAATAAAACTGAATCTTGTGATCTAAAATGTGTTCAAGACCAATTTTTAAAACCCTATGTATATGTATATATCTATATACAGCAACCTATACATATAATATATATATACATTGAATTGTTACAGTGCTAAGTAGTTATATATATTATATGCTAACTAGATGTACTTTTAAGAAAAGTGCTAAAGATTGAAAAAAATATATAATTTTATTATGCTTGATTTATTGCATATTTTGGTGTTTGTATATTTGCAGAAATTAAATTATATGAAAAAGTGTTGAATCTCAAGACAAGAGATGAAGAACATGATGATCTGTGTGAGAAATGTTCTTCAAGTAGTACAGTTTATGAGCAAAGAAATGAATGGAATTGAAAAAAGTGGTTTGCTTTAAAAGCAACAGTTTGCATATTCTCAGTCTTAAAAGTCACAAGTTGAGGAAGTGAGTGGTGGAAAAAGTCATAGTAATTATTATTATTTTAAATGCAAACTATGTAAAAAGTCATAATTCAAGTACTATAACAAATTAAGTGGAACCAACCTCTGTTAAAGCTTTAATTTCAAAACCTATTTGGAAGTTTATTTGATTTTTAATAATTATTATTCTATTTATTTTACCTTTTGATAAAGTTTTTTTTTTTTTTTAACATTCATTGAACATGATTATTTTAAGCATAAAAGCTAACTGAGAAAACTTGGCACTCACAATTTTATAACTCACTTTCTGATCCACACTTCTGTATTACCTTAGTGTTGCTAGGCTTCATGATCACACATAGTCAAAATATCTTCTTCATTGCCTTATGCATGGTTCTAAATTTCATGTAAGTTTCACTTTAATTCTTTGATTTTAATGTTTCATTCTAAGTTTTTAGAATTTTGTAATCGTACGGTTAGGTCTGTCGGTGTTCGTAGGAAATTTTTTCATATGTAACTCTTTTGATTTGAGATTGAGTATCTCTTGTACTCTTATAATGACATATTGTTTTTAGAAGGAAAAAAAAACTTAAAACATTAATTTTAATCTCTTAAAACACTTTTGTTAATAGATATGGTTCTTTTTGTCAATTTTTTTTGTCAAAAATCGTTAAATCCGCTGACGTGATTTTACAGCAAAACTCAAAATATATTACTGAAACACTGAGCACATTCTCATGTTTCAAGTCTTTATCCGTACATTTGCAGGTCTCAAGTCTTCATCATGTACTAATCAGCCAACCCGATATAATTGACTAGGCTATTCTAAAATATGAGTTAGGCATATGCAATATTTAAAACCATTAATGAGGTTGAGTGAATAGTACTCCAATTGCCACATGCTTGATCATGCACATATAAACTAGCATCCAAAGCAATGAAACTAAAGTTTCTCTTTAGGTTTTCTTTATATTGCTTTGAGCCTCAGAGTACTACTACTAGTGAGTGTCCCATAAGTAATGGAATCTCATACATGTGGAGATGAAAGCTCAAAGAATTTTAAAATAGAAGGTTTTTTTAGCATTGCTATATGTTTCAATGAATTAAAAGACTCTTTATACGTCACAAGTCCTTATTCTTAGCACATGACACCCAATGTTTCTATACATATAATTAATAAGCCCATACCTATACTTTCCTCTTCATCTCTTTTATCACATGCTTTTCCATCCAACCCCCCTTACCTAGTTCTCTCTCTCCTATGTTAAAAGAATGAACTCTCTTTATCAATTAACCCTACCAATGGAAATAAATTCGTTTGCCTCATAGGATATGGCCTATACGACTTGTATAAATATATGCATGTTTGTTTCACTTTTAAAAATAGAATTTTTCTTTATATTTTTAAAAAGTATATTTTATAAAATAGTATAATTTTTTTTAAATTAAATAATTAATTTTGACATCGTATAATATAAATATATATTATGAAAGATCAAAAGATAATCGAATTCGCAATTTTTTTTAAAAAGTAAGTATTTAGAAAATGATTTTTATGAAAATCTATATGAAATAGTTTCAAAATAAAGAGATTTTTTGAAATTTTGATATTCAATAAAATAATAAAATATCAAAAATTGTATTTTAAGAATAATTATTCAAATCAAATTTTTATTTAAAACTTTTATAATAAATTTTTTTTTAAATGTTTCTTACACAAAATTATGTTACATTATAAAAATCATTTAAAAAAAACAAATGGGTCCTAAATTGTATAAATAAATAGTTCAAAAATCGAACTTAATGATAAATAAACTAAATTGAAATTAAAATCGAACCGAATTGAAAACGAATAGTGTTAGAAATAATTTTTTTAGTTTTTATTTAAAAAATTCGAATAAATTTTTTTTAATTGTTTGATTCCTTAACACATGATTCAGTTTGAAAAAACTAATATCTTTTAACATATTGATATTGTTCAAAATTCCGAACTGTTATATCAAATTATTAATTTTGGTTCGGTTCAGTCCTATGTATATTTGAACGGTGAAATTCGGATAATCTTTTATTATTGTTCGATTTGTTTTTTACTAAAATGTATCGTAAATACCCCGGTGGCCTAGTCTACTTTATTTTATTAGAAAATATGGATATTCGCCATCATTTTAAGAAACTCTATATGATTTTAAGAAAAAAAAAAAAAAAAATGAACAAACCAAGACCTTAACCAACCATTGTCGTAATTTGGTGGGGAAAACATAGGAGATATTTGTGTCACCGTGTTTGGTGAGTGCATGGAGTTGAAATTTTGTGATGAAATTGTAGAAGAAGATGGGGTCCTAGGTGAGGTAGAATTTTTAGACAAAAGAGTACTGCACAATATGCCTATGAGTGTGATGTGTAACTTAAATGTCTCCCTCTTGGACTACATAAGCTTTACAAAGAAGACATAAGCTGTCTAAAGAAAAAGAGAGTGAGATTTTTCTTCAAAAATGAAATTACATGTGTTTTGAATTCGTTGGCAATATATGCTTGTGCTAGTGGCCCCAAAACCTTTTATTTGTATCCAATTAAATTCAATCTACATTCGTTTGCATTTATTGCACTTTGTGAAACCAAACTTGTAAATTACAACAATGAATTGAGGATCTAAAGATTTGGTCTGATTGTCTCGGTAAATCAGTTCAATTGATAGTTATGTATGAACATCAGTTACATGCGCGGGTTTAAACCCGCAATATTCAATTATTGTTTATTTATTTTTAAAAGGTGAATTTAAATCATTGGGTCATTTGACCCAAAAAAATTGGTTCGTTTTTTTTTAATATGTTTGTTAAGAGTATCACATCAAATAATATATGTTTTGAACATATTCTTATAAATTAAGACACAAACCTGAAATGAAAATTAAGGGTTTGATTGCAGAAGAAGACGTGTAAAAATAGGGCATGAAGTTGTCGAATGACCAAGCTTACAGAGCCAAGAGAAAATAAATAGATTTGATTCATGGTGCTAGTCGTGAACAATTTACATTTGAGGAGTTATGATCGTGAACAGATAAAATAAAATCTAAAATATACAGTTAAGATTCAATGTGTTGATTCTGCTATTAGACCTATTTTTGAGAGAATTTATATATGCGTGTTTTTAAAAAATGGACTTTAGAGATCAATTGATATTTGTTGTTGGTAAGGATAGAAATTACAAGATGATGTCGATAGCATCATGTGCATTCGTGATGTTGATTTACTTGATGATTTACAATCCATCCAACACAAGGTTTATGGATTTATCTCGGAGGAACAAAAGGTATTCTATTACTTAAAATTGTGCTTCTATTATCTTACATTGTATCTTCTATTATGTTACTTTTATAGACAAGCCAATATGTTGAACATAAATTATATGTTAAACATTTATATGGCAATTAGAGAAAGAAACATCTTAGGATAGAGATGAAGGAAGATATATGGAGAACAGTCAGAGCCACGACAATGTCTGGATGGGTGAGAGAAATTAATCATATGAAATAGATTAATTATTATAAAAACATGAATGATGTGCATGTTGTGTGTTGGAGTAGATCTCATTTTAAACCAGATACACAATATTACTTGCAAGTTAACCATATGCATGAGGCCTCCAATCGAGCAATATTAGAGAATATAGATAAACGAATCATTAGCATATTGGAAGGAAATAATGTGTTGATAATTTACTACTTAATGTACATGTAGGAATAGAGGTGTCAAAAAACCCTAAAAGATAAAACTTCAATAATTAGGCTCTCTAGTTGGTCCTTTTTTTAAGTCCCGTACTAAATAAATATTTTTCTTTGCCCCTTATTTTTAAGTCCCCTCATTTATTTGTTTTTTAAGGGATTTAAGTGAGGGTTCAAAATCTAATTTGAAATAAAATATTTTTAATTATTTTATTTTAAATATGTATTTTTAAAAATATATACATTTTTGAAAATCACTTTTAAAAAATAATTTTTTTCTGAAAAAAAAAATTAAAAACAAAAATTTTATTGAACAATAAAGATGTTTTTTTTTTCTAAAATAAAAAATATCATTTTTTTCAAAAAAAAAAAACGCACAATATGTAGCACTACATATGATCTCGGAGCCACTACATAGATGTTATGTATCAGGTCCAAACTGGCAGAATGTTCGTGTGTCTTTTATTGCATTGTCCTATAATTTTTCTCATAACTCGTTTTGTAAGTCCAAGTGAGACGTCGTTTGAAGTGTTGGGAAGCTAATGTGCAGGGCTACCTCATGAACTTCTTAAGGATGATGTTTTTATAATGATGTTATAATGTGAATTGATAGTGTGATGATGTAATTATGTTTGAGGTCATATTTATACTTTTGGACATTGCTCAGTATTGGATGTTTTGCTTTCCCATTCCTAAAAGTGTTATCCAGAAAATTGATTCAATTTGTAGATCCTTCATCTGGACAGACCAGACTAATATCAGTAGGAAAAGCCTTTTAGATTGGAAGAAGACTTGTAGTCCAATAAAACATGGAGGGCTTAATGTGATCAATATTAAGGTTTGGAATTTCGTAGTTATGTTGAAATGCCTTTGGAACATTTGTATGGAGTTTGATAACCTTTGTGCCAAGTGGATTCATGTGTACTACTTAAAAAGGGATGATGTGATGACTGCCATCATATATAATGCTAGCTCATGGATCCTAAAAAACGTAATGGCTAAAAGAAGTGATATTAGTAGTTCAACAAATGTGGAATGATATGATGTTGAAAAGGAATTTCTCTATGAAAAAGGTGTATTTACAGTTGATGTATTACAATGGAACCACTTTATGAGGCACAATATTGCTTGCTATGTGGCTTGCTTGTCATGGACATTTTCCAAAAAAGAGCAAGATTGATAAAGATTAGTATTTTGCAGAACAATTAATGCAATTTTTGTTGTGAGGAAGAAGAGATTATTGATCATCTCATGTTTGATTGCAGAATTACGAAGGTTATTTGGACTGACGTTCTTCGTTGACTAGAGTTAGATTATAGGTCGCAAATATGGATGGATGAGATAAAGTGGGTCATGTGGAAAACTAAAGGATAAGGATGGAAAGTTGGCATGTTAAAGATTGCAATAGTAGAAACAATATATGGTGTGTGGCAATATAGGAATGTTGTTACTTTTGATACTAAAAGAGATAACACAATAATTACTAGAAATATTATTGATAGCATTGTTTGTAGAGGTTGGATGAAGAACAAGTATATGATCCATATAGCAAAGCTTTTGATGTATTTGGTAAGGCTTTTGTCTCGTTGTCTTTGTAGTGGGATGGATCCTTATGATTGCCATGTTCTTTGTTAGTTTTTAAAATATATATAATATTTTATTTCAAAAAATAATCTAATGTTGAGTTGGCACCACATGCATATGCATAAAGTTGCATTAGTCCCAAGCTCAGAGAGGGTCTTGGAGCTCAGAGAGGGGACTCGGGGTTTGCCGAGATTGGAACCCAGTTGTATGAAGAACCAAATGTTGAGTTGGTACCACATGCATATGCATAGAGTTGCATTAGTTGAGTTGCATTTCATAATGAGTTATATGCATATTTTTTAGCTTTGATTGGTTGATGAGTATGGGTGTGAGAATGTTTTGTGATATACTCTGAGTGAGAATGTTTTTCCATTTTCGTCTAATTTTTTTGTCGTGCACTGCGTCGATTATATTAATCAAGAAGAAAGATGGTAGTATGAGATTATGTGTTAACTACCAACAACTGAATAAGGTGACTATAAAGAATAAGTATCCACTTCCAAGTATTGATGATTTGATGGATCAATTGGTAGGTGCTTGTGCATTTAACAAAATTGATTTGTGTTCGGGTTACCATCAGTTTGTGTGAAGCCGTAATATATTCCAAAGATTGCTTTCAGAACAAGGTATAGTCATTATGAGTATTCAGTAATAACATTTGGTGTGTCTAATGTACTTGGAGTGTTCATGGAGTATACAAATAGAATATTCCATCCGTACTTAGATCAGTTTGTGGTTGTGTTCATCAACAACATCTTGATATATTTGAAATTTGATGAAGAGCATGTAGAAAATATGAGATTTGTATTGCAAACTTTGAAAGAGAAGTAGTTGTACACAAAATTGTCTAAATGTGAGTTGTGGTTGCTAGTAGTGAGTTTCCCAGGGCATGTGATTTCTAGTGGTGGTATAGTTGTGGATCCGACGAAGATAGATGTTGTGTTGAAATGGGAGACTTCGAAGTTTGTCACTGAGATTAGAATTTTTCTTGGGTTGGTTGGTTATTGTAGGAAGTTCATTGAAGGTTTTTCAAAGATAGTGTTGTTGTTGACTTGGTTGACTCGAAAAGATCAAGCTTATGTTTGGGATGTGCATGGTGAATAGAGTTTCTAATAACTCAAGAAGAATTTGGTGTATACTCCAGTTTTGATTTTTCCAAATCCCAATGAATCCTTTGTTGTGTATTGTGATGCTTCAAAGATGGGTCTAGGAGGTGCGTTGATGCATAATGGTCCAGTTATGGCTTACTCTCCTAGACATTTGTAAGTTCATGAAAGGAATTATCCTATACATGATCTTGAGTTAGTAGTTGTGGTATTTGTGTTGAAGATTTGGAGACATTATTTTTTTGGCTCCATATTTGAAGTGTTCGGTGATTACAAGAGCTTAAATTATTTATTTGATTAGAAGGATTTGAATATGAGGAAGAGAATATGGCTCGAATTTTTGAAGGACTATGAATTTGGCTTGAGTTACCATTTGAGTAAAGCTAATGTTGTAATTGATGCATTGGGTAGAAATTTGTTGCATATGTCGATGCTAATGATTAGAGAGTAAGAATTGATCGATCAGTTCATAGACATGAGTATGGAATGTGAAAAGATTTCTAATAATGTGAATTTGGTTATGTTGTAGCTGACCAGTGGTATTCTTGAAGAGATCAGAGAAGGTCACAAGATCGATGGAGGATTGTTTTATCGACTTGTGTTGACCAATCAAGATAAGGATGATTACTTCAGAATTGATGAGAATGACGTGATGAGGATTAGGGACAAGGTTTATGTACCAGATGTACCCGAGTTTAAGAAGAGTATTCTTGACGAGGGTTACAGAAGTGGGCTTAGCATTTATCCCGATGCCACTAAGATGTATCAAGACTTGACGAAATTATTTTGGTGGCCAAAAATAAATAAGAAAGTAGTTGAGTTTGTGTATGCTTGTTTGACATGTCAGAAGTAGAAGATTGAACATCAGAAGTTGTTAGGTCTGATGCAACCATTGAATATTCCATAATGGAGGCGGGAAAGCATTTCCATGGATTTCGTGACAAGTTTTTCAAAGACGACGAAAGGATTTGATTCTATTTGGGTGATTGTTGATAGACTGACTAAATCGGTTCATTTTATACTAATTAAGATCAGTTATTAGTTGCAAAAAAAAATTGAGTTGTACATTGAGAAGATTATTAGCTTACATGGTATTCCGTCGAGCATTGTGTCAGATAGAGATATGGGGTTTAGGTTGAGGTTTTGGTAGAGTTTACAAGAGATGTTGGGTACTAATCTTAAGTTGAATTTTACTTATGATTCTCAAATAGATGGTCAAATGGAGAGGAATATCCAATTCTTGGAGGATCTGATAAGGGCTTATGTGCTGGTAATAGAGGTGTTTGGGATAGCTAATTTTCACTGATTGTGTTCACTTACAATAGCAATGGCCCCGTTTGAGGCATTGTATGGTAAGAGGTGTAAGACACTTATATGTTGGTACGAATATGGAGAGAGTGTAGTGATTGGGCCTAAGATTGGGCAACAAACTTCTGAGAATATCAAGATGATCCAAGAGAAAATTAAAGCTTCTCAAAGTCGTTAGTAGAGTTACCATGATAAGAGGGTGAAAGCACTTGAGTTCCAAGAGGGGGACCATCTGTTTTTTAGAGTTACTCTAGTAACCGATGTTGGTCAAGCTCAAAAGTCTCAACAGCTCACGCCACGTTTTGTTAGTCCATACCAGATCTTGTAGAGGATATGAGGGTGGCCTATCAGATTTCCTTTCCACTGTCGCTTGCTAATATTTAGGATGTGTTTCATTTGTCTCAGTTGAGGAGATACATTATGGATCCTTCTCATGTGATCCAAGTGGACGATATACAGGTGAGAGAAAACCTGGTTGTTGAGGCACCACCCATGCAGATAAAGGATCAAGAAGTGAAGAAATTGTGTGATAAGGACATCGCCTTGGTGAAGGTAGTGTGGGGAGGACCATCAGGTGGAAGTATAACTCGGGAGCTGGAGAGTCATATGAGAAATTTGTATTTGACTTTTTTTTCTTTCAGGTAATTCTCGAGGGAAAAAATTTTCTAAGTGGGAGAGAGTTGTAATGCCCCATTTTTGTTAGAATATTTAATTTAATTATGTCTTAATTTAATTACTTTTTGTGTGGTTGTGTGGTTGCGGGGGTAAGTATCATTAAGGTGGAGGTAAAGGGAGAGTAAGAGTTTGGTATATAGTTGTTTAGAATTAATTAGAATTTTAATTAAGTATTAGAATAAATTGTATTTTATTTTAATTAATTAAATATAATAGTTAAATGATAGGATTAGGTCTATATGGAGAATTGGGAGAAATAGAGGGGAGCAAGGAGTTATGGAGTGTGAATTAAGAAAATTAAGGGTAAATGGTGTAGAACCCCTAAGGATATATTGGAAGTAAGAGAAAACTAGCCTAGTTTTATCAGTACATGTAATTTGAGAAAAAAGGCAAAAGGAGAGAAAGATTTTTTGAATGGAAAAGAGAAAAATCTAGTGTTTTAAAGATGGAAGCCATATAGTTGCTTGATTCATTCTCATTGTTGGAACTCTAAGGTAAGGGGAGAAATAACATTCAATCTAGGCATATCGCGTGATGGGATATAGATGATAAGTCCTTAATCTCATTAGGGTTCTAGGTTTTCTTTTGATGATGTGTGTAACACGGTGGGAGAACTGACTTTTAATATTTGTCGCAAAATATGTTGCGGTAAGCAAGAGTCGCCACCGACTTTTATTTCATCAAATTAGGAAAGGTATAAAAGAACAGGAAAGACCTATAAAAGATTTTGAGTTCGGGGGATAAGTTATACAAAGGGAATGTGTTAGCACCCTTTGTATCCATGGTTATCCATGTGCTCTTAATTGCTTAGCTCACTTTATTTGTTTTGTTTGAAAAGTGTAGTGTGTGTTTAAAATATTTTCGTAAAGGTTTAACTTTGTAATGATTCTCGTATGAATGTATACAAAGTGTTTACTTGTTTGAAAGTATTTTGAAAAAGAGGGTGGGGTGTAAAAAGTATTTGATTTGAAAGTTGTGAGCAAGTTTTTGAGAGTTACTTACCCTAAGTTGTAAAGTATTTCTTGTTATTTTCGGTTCCTTAGGGATAGAACTGTCCTTACTATCAGTTAGTAAGTAATCTTATCCTTGGATTTGGAAGGGACAAATGTAGGGTCATCGTTATGGTCATAGAAGGCAACATGTATGGATACTTTAACAATTCGAATGGACTATCATCATTTTCATAGGGACGAGATCATTTATTTGAAGGCAACTTTGAAGGGACATTGAGGGACTATGATCTTTTTCGTAGGGTCATCGAGGGACTAGATCACTTATTCGTAGGCAGCTGTGATGATTTATTTCTTTAGACAACAAGTTAAGGTATCTCTACGTTCGGGGGACTTGACCATTTATCATAAGGCAACAAAGAGAGGTTACCCTAAAGGTGTAGGTGTGCAAGGTGTGTTATTTTCAGTTATTTTATCTTTTATTAAGGTTTTTCTTTTTTTTTTAAATCTTGCCATGCAATCCTATTAGCATACATCTAAACAGTTTATATAGGTGCATATAGTAAGTGCGAAATATAAAATCCTAAACTATTACAAGGCTTTGGGGGAATTACATAATTGAGGGGTATGCAAAAAGTAAAGTCCTAATTAACTATTACAACCCATAAGCAGATACATAATTGAAAAAATGCGAGAAAATAAATTACATGGCTTTTGAATCCTATATATATTTTTCTATGAATTTAAATGACGGAAAAATAAAATCGGGAGAAAAAATGAGATTTTTGGAAAAAGGGAAGATATTTTTGGATTGTGGGAATATTTGGATTTATGAGAATGTCTAATTAAAAAATATATATCTAAATTAATTTTAATTAAGAAAAAATAAAAGTCTAAATTATTAAGTTAATCTTGATTAATAATTAAGTCCTAATTCTAAAAAAATATTCAACTAATTATCTTTTTTGTATTTTTTTGTAAAAAAATAATAATAATTAGTCTTTCTGATTTTTTTCATTGGTTGATAAATTATTAAAAGTTATTATTAAAAATATTTTAAAAATTAAAAAGAAAAATTAAAAAGAAAAAAAAAAACTAAGAAGAAGAATATGAAAAAGAAATGGGGGGAATTTAGAAATAAAGAATGTGTATGAAAGGGGTCACCAATGAATAAAATTAGCGTGATGCCTAGATGGTGAATCCTTCTCGAGTTGTACATCGCAAAATAAGGTAAAGTGATTAACACAACGTGATATGAAATCATGAGATGTGTAATTTGAAATTTAAGCATATATATCAAGTATAAAAATAAGTAAATATTTAATCAATAATTGATACAATAAATCAATAAAACTTAGTAAATGGATAATAACATGTGAGTGATTAAACTTTAATAAGTAAAACGAAATTGAATTTTTAATATCAAAAGGAAATAATTTAATAAAAATTAAGATACTATTATTTTTATATTTTCTAAAAAAAGGATTAAATTAAAATATTGTCTTAATTTAAAAATGTTTATTTTGTTTTTGTTATTACGAAGAAAAAAAGGATAGTAAAGTCAATAAAAAAAGAAAATAAAAGAGGTGTCCTAATGAAATTGACAGAGAAAGAAAAAAATAAAGTGGTTATATACAAAAAAATATATTGTACAAGAACATTAACAAATAATAGAGTAAATTCGATTTATAAGAAGAACCATCAAAGATTTGTCATCATCTGGTTAAAGAAACGAACAAACTAACCTTAAAAGGGGGGGCCTCATATTGAAATCATCGGCCAAAATTAGCTTTGTAAAATATGTGTGAAAAAAGTTTGAAAATCGTTGATAGTGAAAATATGTTTGTGAATGAGCGGAATATTGAAATTGTTGTTGATAATTGTGGTGTGAGAGAGGAGACTCTTATGTGTCAATTTGTCTCAAATATGTGAGGGCAAATTTTGGGGTACAACAATGTGTTATATGATGAAATTATGAAAATTGGTTGGTTGATCTTGTGTTTATATGTGTTGTTATGATTGAATCCATGTTTGAATGATCATGAATATTTATGTATGAGGTTATGCCATTTATGAGTATGTGAAAGCTTGAGTTTTATTCATGATTGATGATGAATTTTATTGATGAGATTGTTATAGATTGTAGTGAAATAATTGTTGTTTACGTTAATGATTATGCTAACATGAATCACTGTAAAATTCATTTTTGAATCAATGGATTTTGGGGGAAATTATTTGTAGACATGTATGAAGGTTTAAGGGTGAGAGGAGTAGAGATTGTCTGATGAAAATTGGAATTTTTGAAAAAACTTATTGTAATAATCGATTGTCACCGGATAATAATCGGTTGAACCGGTTGAATTTTTGAAGAAAAAAACAAACAGAGCAATCGATTACACCAGGGCTACAATTGATTGCATATCCTAGAAAAGTGATTTTTTGTGAAGTCGGTAGCAAAACATGTTTGCTGACAATAGATTGTCACCCCCATGACAATCGATTATCGTAGGCCAAAAGGTGAAAAAATATGTTTTGTCTTTGTTGCGTTGTCCGATGATTTTAAATGTGCCTTTCATTTTATACGTCCAAATGAGACGTCATTTGAAGTGTTAAAAAGCTAATGCGCAGATCTATCTCATAGTAATTCTTGATGAAATGTTTGAGTGGTAGTCATTTGCCTAATATAGGGAGGTTTGTGATGACTTGTATGATCGGTTAGCGAATCATTTACCTAATATTTTTTTATTAAGGTTGTAACATTGATTAATTGTTGCTTATGATGAATAATGTTGTGCATAAATGGTTATATGTGCATGGTGATTCTTTTGATGAACCTTTTAGTGAAAATGCATGTTGTTGAGAGTTATGCATCATGGTGTATGGATTTTAGTCAAGTTTTAGTGTTCTCTGGTCTTATGGTATGGATCGGGAGTGAGTAGCTAGTTATAGTGACGAATTAGTGAAGTAGTACCTATGTTGATGCTAACGAACTTTGGTGTGATTTGGTCATATGGTGGGGATCAGGAGCGAGTAATTGGTTCCATGTGGGGGATGGTAAAGCATTAGCTATAGTGATGGTAACAATTTGGTATGCTCTTGTCCTATGGTGGGGGATCGGGAGGGAGATGAACCTGAGTGTTCATGAATGGTACCGCATGCATAATGAGTCTGTTATGGAGTATGTTTTCATACATGAGTGCACATGTAGTTGATTGTTTATGTTGTTGATGATTGGTTGTGTTTATGTACATGGTGTTGTGAAGGTTATAAGATTATGTGATTGTTGATTGTATAATTGAATGTGTGTTTGTTGTATGATTTTTACCTTAGCATACTTTACACTATTTATATTGAAGTGTTGTTTCTCACCCCTTTGCTTTCATGTTTTCCACCATGGACATCTTGCATATACTCAAGAGTAGATTTTGCTGCACTAAGTGGAAGTTAGCTCTTAGAGTTACTTCGTTTAGTTTCATTGTTGTTTTAGAAATCTTGATATGATCTTATAACATCGGGGTTGGGAATGTTTGTTTGCTTATTATGTTTTGATGGAGCTTTATTGTTTTATTTGGTTTATGTTGAAGTTATTAAATATTTAAATATGATAACTCTTTATTTTGAAAATCATCTATTATGATTTGAATATTGAGACTAAAACTCTAAGTTGCAATGTTTTATTATATGAAATAATATTGATATCACCGCAATGATATCCTAAGTGAATGTGAGTGTGCGATGATAGGTGATGTATGAAGTTGATATTTTCATTGCGTGTTTGTTAAATATTTTATTTAATAAAGGGTTTATCGTTGGTGACACCTTATATTGTCGTGTAAAGCTTAATCTATAAGTTTCGGGGTTTAGGGTGTTACACTCTCACCCCCTTTGACCAGTCGAATTATTAGAACTTTAGGACTTTTTTCTACTAAAATTTTGGAAATTCCCTTTACTCTTCATGGTCATTTTCTTTTCGATATCTTTTCTTTCTCGTTGAAACGAGCTTGGAAAGCAATCTTCGTCTTTGCCTTATCATTATTTCTCTCCACCATCCTTTCTCACGAGCCTTAAGAGAGCTTTGCAACTCTTCTTTGCTCATCATCCCAAGATCCTTCAATTCCTAAATCTCTACAACCACATTTTCAAATCTTGGCATTAAATAATATAAGATTTCTACGACAACATACTACTTCGTGACTGTTTCTCCACATGTCATCACTTGATTCACTAATCGAGTGATTCTCGTTGTGAAATCGTTGTTCGTCTCCTTTTTCCATTTGAATTAATTCAAGTTGATTCTTGTGAGTTAGTAACCTCACCACCTCTTCCTTGTCAGCCCCTCTGTATGACTTCTCTAAGATTTCTCACACTTGCTTATATCATTCGCAATCACAAATCTTCTCAAGGTTGTCACCATCCAAACATTAATGGATAAAAAATAGCGCTTTGAAATATTTCTTTTTATTTTCCTTATGTGTTTCTCATTGTGCATCAGTTGCACCTTCGACAAGAGGATTCACTTTGTTCTTAATCACTTCAAAAACGTTTTGGTATCCAAACAAAATTTTCATTTGTTTGCACCATTTTTTTATAATTATTCGCATCAAGAATGAGTAGGCTTGCATGGATTCTTTCATTGGAGACAAAATTCATAATTCACACTAGGTGTTTATGGATCAGAACCTGGATCTTGATGCTAAATGTTAAAACTTTTAAACACAAAGTTAGTGAATAATGGAGAAATTGAGTGTGGAGAGGGAGAGAGAAATTGAGAGAGGGAAATTTACGGTGAGGATTATCATCTACATTGAAAACAATACCTTCAAGGTATATAAATGTTTACTAGTAGATTGGGACACAAGTTACATCATCAAAATAACACAAAAATTAAATTCTCGAACTTGTAACCGATCACACAAAATCTATAATCAATTAGAACTGAAACAATCTTTAAATAAATACAACAGTAGTAACTGATTAGTGTAAATGCGTAACCGATTAAACCAACGAGAATTTCCTTTTTAAACTTTCCTATTACTTTATTTGACACAATTGTACCGATTACATCCCAAAAATAACCGATACATCACTTAAATTATGGATTTTTCTCATAATATCTAAAACATTCTAAGTAAGGTTATAAGAGAAATCTTTTATTTTAGTAAGTTATAAATTGGAAGACATGTGTTGTCAAACTAGTTTTATATATATTTATTTATTTTTGAAGTACAATGATAATGTAAAAAAATTTAACACAGTCAATTAATTATAGACACGTTGAATGTTCGAAAAATTTGACTTTTATTTTAATCACCTTTAAAGTAATATAAACAGATGATTGTCATGAATTGACAATAAAAAACATTTTACATTGATAGTACAGAACATAGACCCACTTATTTTTATGAAGGTCAATTTTAGCAAGCTTCAACTAAAAACTCCTTAAATGCACCTTAAGATGCATTTTACTAAAACACACATTCACAAAAATAAATGAGTGTATTTTAGCAAATCTCTGTGGGGTTTGCTATAATACACCCAATTATTTTTATGAAGGTGTGTTTTAGCAAGTCTTAACTAAAAAATGATTAAATGCATTCTAAGGTGCATGTTATTAAAATAGACCTTTATTAAAATAAGTGGGTCTACGTTAGCAAAACCTATATATATATATATATATATATATATATATATATATATATATATATATATATATATATATATATATATATATATATATATATATATATATATATATATATATATATATATAATTGTCAAATAACTGAATATCAATAATTTTAATATAAATTGTTCAAAAGCATGAATTTTAAGGCACAAAATGCAAAGTAAAAAATGGCATAAAATGCATAGGTCTTCATTGATACAAGTGGTGTGGAATATAAAAACGGCCCGTAGTTTAGCATTATATTTCTTTTGTTTTTATGGGCATGGGTGGGTTTCATGTCTCCTTTTTCTATTACCACCTGCACTTCCAAACATTTATGATAATATTCTAAAATACTCTTCAAATTTTAAAATTGAACTCGAATAAGTTCTTTCTAAAGCTCATCTTTCCTGAAAATTAAAAATTAAAAAATCTTTTAAAAAAAACTTAAGTGAGTTTTTCAATTTCTTTTGAAAATGTTGTTAAGTAATTCTTCTAGTTTGAAAGATCAAAGGGAAAGTTTTCTATTTTAAACATCGGGTTTAAATACTTAAATTAAAAATATCTTTTCTTTAATATTTACAAATCTCTGAATTTATAATTCACAAAGTGCATAATAATTTATATTTGGTAAAATTCTTTGTTCAATCTTGTTATGATAATTAAACTCAAAATCAAAATCAAATAAATTATAGGAAATACAAAATCAGAATTACTATCCAGCAATTCCTCTAATTGCTTTTTCAACTCTTCAAACTCCGATGTCAAATATCATGTATGATGTCATAGAAATAGGTCTGGTGCCAAGGACAAGAACAATAGCAAACTCCACCTCTCTTTCAGGCGGTACAACTAAAATATCATTTGGAAACACATCTGAAAATCCACACACTACCTGCAACTCATCAATCACGGATTGACTCTCCACCAACAAGGATGCAAACAATGCAAGCACTTGAGTTTTCTCTTCCAAAAGCTCATTCAACTCTCTAGCAGATAGAAAATCAACTTCTTTCTCTTCATCAGGAGCAAGAAACCGCATTGACTTGTTATAACAGTTGTTATGAACATGATTGAACTTTAATCAGTTCATCCCCAATATAATATCAAGATTTACCAACAGCAAACAAATAAGATCATCACCAAAGTCTCTATCAAAGATCGATAGAGGACAATTCAGACAAACCAGAGAAGTAGTCTCCGACCCCTTAACCGGTGTTAATTTCAATAACCATTTTTCCATCATAAAAGAAACAACAATGTCTAGTCTTTTCGCACTATCAACAAAAATAAAATAATGAGTAGTATCAATATCAATAATAGCAATCAAAGGAGTATTATTAATATAACATATACCTCTTATCAACAAGACATCACTGACTGTCTGAGTTCCCAACAGAGAAAACATATTTCCTCTAGTTGAAGCTTGCTTTGGCTTCTGGAAACGAGTATTGATATAGGTCTTGGTTCTCCACAGTCGTAGCAAGTCACCATATTCCTCGTACAGTCAGCAACTAGATGCCCTGCTTGCCCACACTTGTAACATTTTTTCACATCACTCGTTCATTCACTGACACAATGACCCAAATCACCGCATATATAGATCTTAAGAGGAGCGGGAGCACCTCCCTCACTTGGCATCTTACCATCAACAACTTTTTGTTTCCCCTCATCAGCTGGAACACTATATGGCTTTCCATTGTTCACATTATGTTTTTTCTATTATCACTCAGACTCTTATAATGAGATGACAAAGCTTTAATGTAATCCTAAAAAAATCTACAATTGTTCACCAACTTTAGAAACCTCCTGATTTGTTGGTATCCAATCCCTTACTTAATCTCAGGACGCAAACCATCCTCAAAATTAACACACTTTGAAAACTCAACAGTCGCCTTATTATAATGCGGATAGAACTTAGAAGGTTCCACAAATCTAGCAGCATACTCAGTAACACTTAGATTACCCTATTTCAGCTCCATAAACTCAATTTTCTTCTTACCACGAACATCTTCTGGAAAGTACTTCCTCAGAAATTCCCTTCGGAATACATACCAGGTAATAATTTTACTTGTAGTCACCAACACCTGATGAGTGTTGAGCCATCAATCATCAGCCTCTTCGGTTAGCATAAGAGTGTCAAACCATACTTTATGCACCTCAGAACAATCCATCACACTGAAGATCCTCTCAATTTTCTTGAGACAAACACGTGTTCCACCAGGATCATACCTACCCTTGTAAGTAGGAAGTTTGTTCCTCTAGAACTCCTCCAAGTGAAGGAATTCACCGTTCCCTCCAACATTAGGTTGATTCTGAACAGCCTGGGCAATAATATGCAAAGTAGAAGCAAGTGCATCATCATCTCTTATAGCCATTTTCTGTTTCAAATAAATAACAACAATAATGGTTAGAAGACAACACTGATAGTAGTTAGTTGTCACAACACAACTACTCAACAACTTGGTCGGACAAACCGACATGTTCTGATACCACTATGTAACACCTAAATATTCACTACAAAATTTAAATAAAATATCAGAGTATTATTCATACAAACATATTTAGGATGCCACAATTCAACCTAAACCTACTCATATAACATGACATCTAACACATGAATTTTTAAAATTATAAATAATAGTAAAACAGTAAAACATGTCTGAAATATTACTTCACATTGCAGCGGAAACTTCATCACATTTTACAATTTTAATAATTCAAGCATAAGATGTTTTAAAACAACATAGTCAACATCAATATAGAGGTAATCAGATAATCCTCAACAAAAATAAGCAAACATAAAATCGTTCCACAAACCCTGGTGTTACACATTAGAGCAAACATAAAAGCGTTCCAAAAAACCCGGTGTCACATCAACTCCTCTACTGCGAATTATCTGCATGATGCTCATATAAAGGCAACATTCAAACATAAGGGGTGAGATATCGTAACTATATAAAGGAAAGCATGATAATTAATAAGCAACAGATTATTACATGCACATCACCCATTCCACATAATTAACATAACAACCATCCAAACATAACAACAAATGCAAAAAAAAAAAAAAGAACTGCAAAGCAATAAGACTCTCAACTCGAATCAATGCATCTTGTGCCAATACGTGAACACTCAGGTTCACTGGTTCCGATCCCAACCTCCTAGGATTTAAGCTCACCAATTCATTACCATCACCTCCGATAACGTCTCACTGATTCCATCACCACAGAAATAAGCTACCGACATTCAATCCCTGCCTCCTGGATTGAGGCTCAACGACAAAGGGCCAATGTTCAACATCATGAATGCATGAAACATATTATACATGCAAAAACGACATAAAGTTTAATGACCAACACCTATATACTCATTGAACTCCACCAATACTGGCCAACATACACCAAATACGTGTTATAATAGTTCCACAAAAGCAACACTACGATATAGCAACCAACATCAATGCATTTCGAATTATATCACACCACAACATAAACACTACAGATGCATTTAAACCATCATACAACAATTCATTCCACTTCATGTACATAAACTATTTTTAGAATAAAGTTCGTCACGTCAGCTTCATGATGCTTCGAACGACACTCAAATCAGACACTCGAAATTAAAGTTACAAATTTCCAAAGATTTTTCAAATTTTGGTCCAATTACTCAAAATGAGGTAACCGGTTACACCCCATTTGTAACCAGCTACTAACGCCTCTGCCTTATGGCATAATCGATTACCATAATTCAGGTAATCAGTTACACCTTCGCAAAAAACCCAAGAATGTGATTTTTAGATAATGTAATCGGTTACGCCCACAATGGTAATCGATTACAATGTATGTAGAATCACTTTTATCATACGAAAATCACTTTTGAACCCTCCCAAAACTCCATTTTTCATACTATGGCGTAATCAGTTACACCTTATGGTGTAATCGATTACCATAATTCAGGTAATCAGTTACACCTTCGCAAAAAACCCAAGAATGTAGTTTTTAGATAGTGTAATCGGTTACGTCCATAATGGTAATCGATTACAATGATGTAGAATCACTTTTATCATACGAAAATCACTTTTGAACCCTCCCAAAACTCCATTTTTCATACTATTCGACTAACACATATTTTTAACCCAAAAAAGCACTTTTCTAAACATTAAAACTTCAACTCTTTTCACAAAAGTACTCATAAATTTGAGTTCCGACTTTGACTCGCAACAACATTAATCACACAACAACGACCTCATACAATCCAATCAATTACATGATTCCAACAGCAACAATTACAACATTCAACATCCAATATCAGTCACAATGTCAATTCATCATACATAATGATCAAATAATTCAATCAATCCAATAATTATCACGACATTGAGAAAACACAACCTAAGCGCATACGTAATCTATCCACCATCATCATGATAACCCTTAGATAATTAGAACATCACCCTTACCTTAGAGTTCTTGCAAAAGCTTCTCAGCAATAGATTCTTCTCTTCTCTTTTACCCTAACTCTTCTCATCTTTCTCTTTTCCCTAAATTTCATGATTAGACAATTATATTCCTCCACTTCTTTGTTTATTATTATTATTATTATTATTATTTAATCCAACTAATTAAAATAATAACAATAATAATAACACTAAATATTTATTTAAATAATAATCACCTCCTATTATTTAATTAAATAAATAGAAACTAATATAAATTAATTAGTTCTACTCTCCACACCACCCAAGTCTACACAATTGCTCACACACCCCTACAACACCTTAAAGTATATTCTTAAGGCCACTACCATTCATCATAGGGTACTCCAACATAACAAAACACACATGATCACATACATATACACCATATCATAAAATTTTAATTACAGAAAAATAAATAAAATAAGTCGGGGCGTTACAAAGGTTGCATGGTAGGGAAGCAATCCAGAAAGTCTTTCATTTTGTATATGCCAATGAGGTCCTCCTGCATACTAGAAGTAGTACATTTAGATGTATTTGGCCCTTTTGAGGATTATAGCATCGGTGGAAACAAATAATTTATCTCATTTGTTGATGAGTATAGTCGAAAACTCTGGATCTGTGATTAAGCACAAAGATGAAGTATTTGCAATCTTTAAGAGATTAAAAATACTTGTTGAAAACCATAGTGAAAAGAAGATCAAGGTTCTAAGGAAAAATGGAGGTGGTGAATACGCATCCAATTTATTTGAGGAGTTTTGTGCAGAACATGGTATTGGTCATGAGGTAGTTGTTCCCTACACGCCTTAACATAATGGAATAGTAGAAAGACGGAGTATAACCATATTAGATATGGCTAGATGTATGTTAAAGCAAAAGAAATGCCAAAATCCCTATAGGGTGAAACAATCACCAATGTTGTCTATATAGTGAACAAGTGCCCTACCAACAGACTGAAGAACAAAGTTCTTAAATAAGTGTGGATTGGAAGGGACCATTAGTAAGTCATCTGAAGGTGTTTGGCTCTATCTTCTACAAGCATGTTCATGATGCAAGGAGAAGAAAGCTTGATGATAGGAGTGAACCTATGATTATGATATGATATCACAAGACTAGGGCATACATGTTATTTAATACAATAAATTGTAAGATTTTGGTGAGTCAAAACATTGTGATTGATGAGAACTTTTCTTGGAATTGAGACTCAAATGATCCAACCAACAAACCATATATAAGTTATGACTGCTATGAAGAAAGTAGTGATCATGACGACGTTCCAGTTAATGACCTCCAAGTAGTTACTGAAGTTCCAACTGTCGAAGCAGAAAATCATAAGGGTGTGGAAGGCACAAGACAAAGACTTCAAAGAACCAGAGTTATCCCAACAAGACTTCGAAATTGTAAAATGGTTGGTAATGATCAAGTCACGCCATGGAGACTTGGTTCATTTTGCTTTACTTGCAGGTGTTGAACCAATCAACTATAGTGGGGCCTTAAAGAATAAAAAATGGAAGGCAACTATGGTTGAAGAGTTACAAGCCATTGAAAGAAACAATATGTGGGAGCTAGTCGAATTTCCAACACACACACAAAAGTTATCGAAGTGATGTGGGTGTTAAAACTAAAGAACAATCCTTATGGGTCGATTATAGGACATGAGGAAATATTAGTAGCACGAGGATTTCTTCAAAGAGCAGGACTCAACTACTCTGAAGTATATGCACCAGTTGCAATATTAGAGACTACCAGACCAATGGTAGCATTAGCATGCAAGTAAGGTTAGTCGACATTTAACTTAGATGTTGATTTAGAATTTTTGAATGGTTCCCTTATGAAGTTTTATATCTCATACAACTACCTGGTTTTGTGATACAAGAGGAAGCAAGGAAAATATATAAGTTGCACAAATCCCATTATGACCTCAAATAGAAACCTCTGACATGGAACAAGAAAAAAATGAGTCATATATAGTCTAATTGGGATTCATCAAATACATTTCCGAGTATAGTGTCTATGTGTAGGCCATGATACAAGACATAATCATCATCTGCTTATATGTTGACGACTTTCTAATAATTGGGAATAACATTGAGGTTATGTTTCACTTCACGGGGAGAAGGTGAATCAATGTGAGCTTGAGGTAAGACATTGCTCGAGTGAAGCACAAATAACCAACGTTTTAGATAAAGGATTAAAGATCGGCATATTTCTAATTTTGAGAAAGAAATTAAGAATAGTTCAAATCAATTATGATTAATTTGTGATTAGCTATTTGGATGATAAGAGGGTATTTTGTGATATAATTCAAGTTTAGTTTGTTATGTTAATTACTTGTATATAAATACATGTATGTAGTTAATTTAAATAATACAATTTACTTTTGATCATATTCTCTCTAATACTCTTATTCCTTCTCCACCTAAGTGTTTTAGCACTAATAGAAACTTTCAATTCAAATCAAATGTTTTGTTTTAAAAACTTCTGACTTAAATTTAGAGCCAGTTTGTTTTAACTTTTAAAAAAAATAGATATTTTCTTTGTATTTATAAAAATGGATTCTACAAAAATATTTTTTAAAATATTATAAATTTTTTAAAATTTATTTTTTATAAATAAAAAGATTAATTTTGACATTCTATAACATAAACATATATCATTGAAGATTTGTCGAAATCATTTTTTAAAAATTCTATTAAAAAATGTTTTTTATGAAAAACTATTTGAAATAGCTTTAAAATTAAATGATTTTTTAAAATTTTAATATCCAAAAAAAAGTTTCGATAAAATAATATTTTAAAAAATTATTCAAACCAAATTTTTATTTGAATCTTATATAACACTATAAAAATTATTTTTAAAAAAAAATCAAAACAAACAAATCCTTCTCTTTATTTCTAAATTTTAGATTAAAACTTGAATTGCGGATAAAGTTTAAAATTTAATTAAAATGCTAATCTTTTTAGTAACCACATACAACCGGTTCTTAATGGATCAATGATCAAACTAATATAGCTTTCAGCATTAACCAAAGGTTGAAATATACTAGTAACATTCAATAGCATGATAATCTAAGTAATGGATAAATTTAAACAAATTAAATACAATTTTAATAGTAACAAGATTCAAAAGCTTCATTCATACAAATGGTAAATATGTTCCATGAGGTTATTGACAATACAAGTTACAATTATTTTATTACTTATATTTTGTCATTTGTCTCTTTTCTCTTATTTATGTAAACTTTTTCTCCTATGAGAGACATGTATAGGTATATGTATAATTTTCTAAACAAAAAATAATAATTATTAAACAAATCCATAATATGGCAGTGACGTTAAAGTATAAGCCATCGCTTGGAGTCGCTTTCTCCTTGACTCACCGTCATAATAAAAACTAATAATAGAGATATTAATATTGTTTTCTGATTCACACAAGATTTAGAAGATGCTTACTAATCTTTTTCATATATGATCACCTAACCTAATTTGTCACCATCAAAATATCCACCTATTTTGTGTTATTTTGTAATAAATGTGTAATTTTGCGTTAAATATGTTTGTAAAGTATAAGATTTGACTAAGATGAAATCGAATATATTTTATAGAATAGTAGTTGAATATGTATATATTTGATGTCGAATACAATTTATAGGAGAAGGAGATGCAAGTATTCGGCAGAGATTCGAATACAGGTAGTCAAAGTCAGAATAGTCAGTATTCGATAGAGTTTGATACTAATTAATTGAAATTAGTTAGTCAGTTTGAGATTGATGGATGTGTAGCCAATCTCGTTATAAATAGGGAGGTATCCTACATTTGTCATTGTACAATTTAAATTCAATACATTTTTCCTCCCTTCTCCAAAACCCTAATTCTCTCTCTTCCCTTTTTTTTCCTCTCAAATTCTCTCATCCCTTCAAATCTTTGTGCGACGGAATCATCTTGAAACTAATATGTGGTTGAATCATTCGAGTGAAGAGTGAAGAACAAAATTTTTGATTCAATCAAGAAAGCGATTGAATCTTGTTCTATCACTGTCGATTCCAATATTTTATTAATTTACATAGCTTTTTTTCTCCGGTGCCACAATAAATTGCACAATTTAATTCCATTGTAATGGAGATGTAATTCAGCTATATGACACTTTGATTGAATTTCATGTAAATGACTTGCAACATAAAGACACAATTTTGAAAAATAGTTAGTTAGTTGATTCGTTACTTATATATAGTCACTTCATTCTTTATAGCTCAATTAGAACCGTTGAATAAAAACTCTTCATTTTAATTTAATTTTAACTCTCTAATTTTATTTATGTTATAATATAATCCAACTATGATTGTTATGTTTGTTATGGTAGATAGTTAGTTGGTTATTGAGTAACTTACTTTATGGATATACTTGAATAGGTATATCAGTTTTAATTAGATATATTGTTTTAAGGATATATCCCGGTGGATATATCATAGGACTGAATGGGGGGTATATCAGATTGTTTAAATAATTTATTTTATATTTTGATTTGGGTGAGTAGCGTGTCTATAAATACCATCATATTTTAATTGATAATAACTTCAATAATAATAATAATAATAATACAAATCATTCATTCAACTTTCTCTGAATCAATTATCCATTTGTCTCAACCCAAGTGCATTTGTGCTTGCATTAACAAATTGGTATCTATAGCTCTTTGGTTTTGTGCATAGGTGGTCACGCTTTCAGGGATTATGATTCACATATGCTGCGAAGATGAATGGTAGCAATGGATTTTCCAACTCTCTTCCAATTCTTAATGGCAAGAACTGGGATCAGTGGCATAAATAGATGAAATCCTTGTTTGGATTTCAAGAAACTCACGATGTCATTCTCAATGGTATTCCATAGCTTAAAACTCATGTAATTGATGTTCAGAAGATGAATCACAAATATGTGAAGAACAATAAGGCGGCATAGTGCATTCAATATGCAGTTGATGGGACAAACTTTGATCATATATCTCATGTTGAATTGGGAATATGAGCATGGGATATTCTTGTAAAATATTATGAATGAGGTGAGAAGGTCAAGGGTGTCAAGCTAAAAGCTTTGAGGCAAAAATATGAATTACTGTAAATGGGTGAAAATGAGAAGGTTGTAGGCTATGTGTCCAAGGTTTAGAATCGTGTTCATATGATGAAGAGTTGTGGTGAAACGTTGTATGATATGGTGATCATTGAGAAGTTAATGAGAACATTAACCTCTCATTTTGATTATATCATTATGGCTATACAAAAAGTGAGAAATGTGGCCATGTTGAAGTTGGAGAATCTGTTGGATCTTTGGAAGCTCGTGAAATGAGGATTGTTGAAAGAAGAGGTGTTTCAAGAATCAATGCATGCCTTGCAAGCTCAAACCTAGAATAAACATGGTGGTTCTAGCAAATTTAAAGTAAAATCTGACAATGATTGCAGCAAGAAGGGAAATTGGCCTCACTCACAAAAGCTAAAGAATGATGAAAAGCCATATTAATCCTCCAATAAAGAAGGATGACATTATATCATAAGGAAAAACTTGACAAGAAAAGTGTGCAATGTTACAAATGTGAGAAGTGGGGACACATGGCCGAGAACTACTGGTACAACAAAGGAAAAAACGTTGCGAAGGATAAAGATGGTGATGGAGCAAATCTTGCACATGAAGAGTCATATGATTCAGGAACAATGATGCTTATGGTTGTAGTCTCAGATGATCATACTAAATTCAATACATGGTTCTTGGACACAGATTGTTCAAATTCCATGACTTGGCATAAGGCTTGTCTAACAAACTTTGATGACACAAGGAAAAGCAATATTAAATTGGATGATAGTAGTTTCTTGCAAGTAGACGGAATAGGTAACATTGTATCAAAAGAAGTAATGGCAAGTCAACCCTAATTGAATTAGAGTTATATGTTCCCAGGATGAAGAAAACTCTATTAAGTGTTTCCCATCTAATTAAGAAAGTATTCTCAGTGATCATGAAATGTGAGGCTTTTGAATTGTTTGATGCTAGCAACAAATTAGTCTTGAGGTCTCCTCTCTCCAAAAACAGGACCTTCAAAACCATGATCAATTTCACAAAAGTTTAATGCCTGCAAGCAGTAGTGGATCACAAAAAAGTTGGTTGTGGCATTTGAGGTTTGGTCATTTAAATTTTAGATCTCACAATAAACTTGTCGCATAATGAATGGTAACTGGTATGCCAAGTTTTATGGTGCCTGAAAAAACTATGTGAAGGCTTATTGGTGGAAAAACAATCAAGAAATGCCTTCAAAACTTATTTTCACTCTGATGTATGTGGTCCTCTTAAGGAACATACTATTGGTGGTAATAGATACTTTGTCTCATTTGTTAATGAGTATAGCAGAAAAATGTAGGTGTGTGTGATCAGGAACAATGATGAAGTATTTGAATTCTTTAAGATATTCAAAATGCTACATTGAAAATCAAAATGAGAAGAAGATTAAGATACGTAGAACTGATGGAGGTGGAGAATACACATCCAAGCAATTTAAGGAGTTTTTTTTTGCAGAGCATGGAATTGATCATGAGGTTATTGCTCAATATACCCCTCAACATAATGGTATAGCTAAAATAAGAAGCAGAAGTATATTGGATATGGCTAGGTGCATGTTGAAACAAAAGGGAATGCCTTAACTCATTATGGGGGTAAAGTAGTTACTACTACTACTCATGTGTTAAACAAGCGCCCAGCTAGGAGATTAAAGAATAAAGTTCCAGAGCAAGTGTGAAGTGGAAAGAAACCACCAATAAACCACTTAAAGGTGTTTGGGCAGTTTTCTATAAACATGTACTAGATGCTAGAAGGAGGAAGCTAGATGACAAGAGTGAATCTATGATATTAGTTGGATATCACAAAAATGTAGCATATAGATTGTTTAACCCATCAGAGATGTTGTTGTTGATGAGGATTCTGCCTGGAACTGGGACTCTAATAATACAAATAAAAGGCCTTTGTTAAACCCAGACTTGGAAGAGGTAAGTTATGATCTAGATGAGGCGACACCTATTGAAATAGACGAGCATGGTCATGATGAGGTAGAAAATCAAAATCATGATGAGGAGGAGGCCATGGTTCAAAGACCTCGAAGAACAAGAGCATATCTAACAAGACTTCAAGATTTTGAAGTCATCAACGATAATTAGGTCACAACAGATGGAGATTTGGCTCACTTTGCACTACTAACATATGTAAAGCCAATAAATCACAATTAAGAATTGATGAACAAGGAATGGAAGGTTGCAATTATTGAAGAGTTAGAAGTAACTGAGAGGAACAACACTTGGGAATCGATCAAAGTTTCAGACAATACTAAACAATTGAGGTTAAATGAATGTATAAACTGAAGCGCAACCCTGATGGCTCTATTGTTAGACATAAGGCTAAGTTGAATGTGACTTTATTCAAATTAATAGTAATCTCTTTGAGATATGTGTGCAACAACATATGTGGTATAGGCTTCTCTATTAGTCTAGTTAGTAGATACATGGATGACCCTCGATTCTCTCATATGAAGGCTACAAGGAGAATTTTTAGATACTTGAATGGACCATCCAGCTGTGGAATTCTTTTCCCAAGGTTTCGGATGGAAATGATATATTGGTTACCTACTATTTAGATTCATATTGGTGTGGAGACAAGTCTGGCAAAAGAAGCAGTACATGTTATTTTTTCTAGGTGTTGGATGCTCTAATTCCATGGTGTTCTAAGAAATAACTTGTTATGGAACTTCCCTCATGTGAGGAAGAATATATTGCAGGATCTTATGCATATTGTCAAGATTTTTGGATTAACTCAGTCATCAACTTAGAAAGCCACTAGTTCTGCAACTTGACAACATATCAACTACCATCAACCTAGCAAGGAATCCAGTCTTTCATGGCAGAAGCAAGCACATTCAGGCTAGATTTAATTTCCTAAGGAAACGAGTGAATTAAGGAAAGCTTGAAGTGAAGCGTTGTCCAAGTGAATCATAATTTTGTTATATTCTCACAAAGGGATTGAAAATTGAGATATCTTTTACTCTTAGGAAAAAGCTGGGAGTTGTGCAACTTTATAGTTAACTTATTTTGATGTTTTTTGTAGTACATAGATTGGATTATAAAGGGATATGTTATAATATAATCCAATTATGGTTGTTATGCTTGTTATGGTAGTTAGTTAGTTGGTTATTAGTTGGTTACTTGATACTAGTAACTTGCTTTAAGGATATCTTTGGGAGGGTATATCACATTTTGTTAGACAAATTATTTTAAGGATATACTTGGGTGGGTATATGATATAACCAAGCGGGTATATTCGACTGTTTTTAGATAGTTTGTTTTACATTTTAATTTGGATGGCTGGTGTGTCTATAAATACCACCTCATAGTGTAACTGATAAAAACTTTAATAATAATAATAATAATAATACAATTCATTCATTCAACTTTCTTTCACACAACCATCCTTTCCTCTTAACCTAAGTGTAGTTGTGTTTGCACTAACAATTTATCATTATATATGTCTATTATCTTATGTGACAAGTTATCTAAATAAATTAGTATCAAGAGCACTAATTTGATCCAAAGCTTTCATTAATGTTAAATGAAAGAATAATCTAAAATCAAATCTATCATTGTTTAAGGGAGAACATTATGATAAATGGTGCACGTAAATGAAGGTTTTATTGGATCACATACGACATTAGTTAATTCTTTCGTAGTTGGTTTTGGTATTGGTAATGTATTATCTCCCCCCCCCCCCCCCCCCATCTCTCTCTCTCTATCTATTTATCTATTTATCTCTCCATTGTGATTTTGATTTCTTATTTGTCTGGGTTCGTCTGATTTTATTTCATTTGGTTCTTCATTATGTTAGTTTGATTTGATTTTGTTAAGAATTGTGTAATTAGTTTTATTCAGGAAGATTTTATTTGGTTCCACTTGATTTGGATTAGTCATATTTAGTTTGGTTCCATTTAGTTTATATTGGATTGATTCAACTTGATTTGATTCTTCTGTTTGATTATTCTCTTTCTATTGATTTTTCTGTTTGATTGCTTCTCCTTATGTATTCTTCTATTGTGTTGTTGGTTTGGTTGGATTCATCTTAGCTTTTCATTCTCTATCTATTACTTGCCTTCTTCGGCGGTTGCTCATCTTTATGAGGGTTTCTCCTCTTTAGTTTCTCTTTCTTTTTCTATGGTTACAATGTTAGTTGTTTAGGGTTTATATTATCTACTGAGAAGTGTATTTTTATTTTCTATTTGACAAACTCTTAACATTGCATGTTAATGCATTGTGAGTCGAAGGGAGATATTAGATAATATGTAATGGACATTTGTTATAATTGGGCTAAAAGTAGTTTAGTTTATTTATATTTTATATATAATAATCTTTTTAATCTTTATTTTCATAAATTATGATATTTACATTATTAAAATCGTATCATCTTTTTTGTTTCCTACTTTATCATCTCTATTTTATTAAAAACATATCATTTTATCACATACACCTAAATTGGGTGGAAAAAAAATGGAGAACTGAATGAAACTTGATGGAATGAATTTTTGATATATTAATATCTTACTGTTCAATATTTAAATATTTATTATATATTCATTTTAGCAAATTTATTACTATAACCAAAATCAATACAAATCCAACTCAAATACACAAACACAACCAATACACTATCTAAGGCATCATTAATAAACTAACACGATACTTTAGCTTAGGCTTTAACCAAATTCTATAAACAATTTCATCAACAATACTATTGCCAAAATAGTTTCACACTGCATACTTGAGAGTGGTTATGCTCAATCATCCACTTCAATTCCTTTGTCTAGATGCTCATTTTATTTATTATTATATTTTTGTGATAAAATATAGCACATTCTTATAAGTGGTTTGTCTATTATTATTTTTTATATAAAAAGATATATTATTTAATTTTATTCTATAATAATATTAAAAAATTAGAAAAATTAATATTTTTTTAATTAATTTTAAAAATTAAATGGATAATAAATTAAATTAATAGGTTGAAAATTTTCAATAATATTTATTTTTATAAAAAATTATTATACGACTAAAATTTAAGATTAAATACACATGATGAGTCTATTTTTATTATTAATCGTGGACTCTGCACTTCTAGAAAGATAGATTGATATTGGAAATTTCAAAATAAAAGAAAAATATTCATAAAGCGATAAAGGTTAGAGTGTGTGAGTGAGTGTATCAAGATTCATAAAAATGGTAAATATGTTACGTGAGGGACACTACATGCACCATAATTGATGCTAGAAGGCAGTTCACAATAGGAATCACAATTATTATTTTAAATAACTTATATTTTGTCTTTTTTTAATTTATTTTTCATCTACCATTTCTTTGAACTTCTTTTATACCCTATGAGACATTAGACATGTATATTTTTCTAACTTTATAAACAGAAAAATATGATTAATAAATTATCTAAAAAGGGCAGTGACGTGCAAATAATGTTTGAAGGCTTTCTGCTTGACTCATCATCCTAGTAATAATAGACTAATAATAGAGGTATTAATAATGTTTTCCAATTCCATAATTTCATACTAGTACAGGATTTAAAAGATGCTTTGTACTAATGTTTTTTAATTTGTCACCATCTAAATATCCACGGTTTTATTGGTTCCCTTTCATGCTATTTTTTCACTACATAGCATGTCATCCCCTATTAATCCACATGCCTATTAATACCGTTTATATATATATATATATATATATATATACGCACACATAAATGTTGTAATGTACTCGTCATTGCAAGAAGAGGATATCATAATTGGTTTCTTCTTAGAACACCAAGAGATTGGTGTTTCTCCATACATAAAGATGTATCCGACAGTGAATTTTCTATCATCTTTGTCTCCACACCTGCTTGAGTCGGTATACTCGGGCAATTTGTAACTTCTACCTTTATCCGTTGGGAGAAATAGAATTCAGTAGTCAACCGAATTCATTTTTGACATATCTCAGAATTCTCTGGACTGCTGCCAAGTGTGATACCTTTCGTTTCTCTATAAATCTGCTCATTGTACCCACACTAAGTGACAAGTCCAATCGCGTATTGCACAAGTATCGCAATAATCCAATCATCCTCCTGTAATACATTGGACTAATATCTTGCTTGCCTTCATTCTTTGACAACTACAATCTTAGATTTGCAGGGGTAATTTTTACATTACAATGCTCCATTTCGAACTTCTTCAATATCTCAAGAGCATACCTCCTTTAATGCATGAATAGTCCTTTTCGGACTTGTGAAACACAATGCCAAGGAAAATATCATGAGACCAAGGTCGTTCATCTCAATCTCCTTCATTAAATCACCCTTGAACTTGGTAATGCAACATTCATTGTTGTCTGTAATCCGTGAATCATCAATGTAGAGATATGGGATGATCACTCATTTAATTGTATCTTTCTTCACATACATACCATATTCAAATACGCATTTGTCAAATCCAATCCTCTTTAGAATCCCATCAATTATTTTGTTTCAGGCTATTGGTGCTTGCTTCAGCCCATACAATGCCTTTCTCAATTTATAGAACTTGGATTCCTAATTTTATACAGCAAAACCAGTTGGTTCTTCCACATACACCTCCTCTTCCAAAAGACCATTCAAGAACACATATTTGACATCCATTTGGTATATGTACCAATTGTTGTTATTTGTAATACCAACAACTAGCCTAATGGTTTCAATTCTAGCCATTGATGCAATAATTATTCAAAGTTTATCTCTTCTCTTTGCAAAAATCTATTTGCAACTAATCGAGTCTTATGCTTGATTATTTCATATTTGGAATTTTACTTTACTTTGTACACCCATCTTACACCAATTGACTTCTTTCCTTGAGGTAGACTAACTAGTTCTCATGTCTTTTTTTTTCAATTGACTCCAGATTCTCCATCATTGCACATATCCACTTTGGATCACTCAAGGCCTCCTCTGTTTTCACTGGTTTGGATTCATCCATTAGCGCAAAAATGTACGAGATCACCATTCTCTTTAATTCGTATTCGAGAACAACTCACAATCTTGTAGTCTTGCAGAAATGTTTATTTTCCTTGTTGACCTTCTCATGTTTTCTTCAACTTGGACTTTATCGACTGCAATTTTCGCTCTTTCAAACACTGCATGAATAGATCCAACATTATTGTAACTCTTATATTCAACAGATAAAACATGTTGTTAGTCCCTTAATTCATCAAAAGTCATGTCTCTATTGATTACGATTCTTGTTAATTGTGTCATAGAGTTTGTAGCCTTAGGTAGAGTGATACCCAATAAGTATCATTTGCTCACCCTTGTCATCTAGTTTATTTCTAAGTTTATTTGGAATATATCTATATGCACCCGAACTAAATACCTTCAAGTGACTCATATTTGGATTGAATTCAGACCATGATTCTTCTAGTATAATATTTTTCATCTTCTTTGTTAGACACATATTCAAAAAATATGCAACAATGGGCATTGCTTCTCCCCATATTTCTTTTGGAAAGTTCTTCCCTTTCAACATGTCTCTTGACATGTTCATAATCTATTGATTCTTACTCAGTGACTACATTTTGTTGAAGCGTATAGGGTGACACTACCTCATGTACAATACCCTCTTGTTCAAAAAAATTCCATAATCATTTGAAACATGTTCACCTCCACTATCTTTTTTTAGAGTTTTGATTTTATGATCACTTTGTCTTTCCACCGTGGATTTGAACTTCTTGAATACTTTCAACGCCTCATCTTTTATTTTTATCAAGTAAGTCCACAACTTTCTACTAAAATCATCAATAAAAGTAACAAAGTATCTATTGCCTTTGATTGAGTCAACTTGCATCAATCCATAAACATCTAAATACATCATCTCAAGATGAAACTTGGTTATGCATCCTGCATCATTGCTAAAGTTGCCTCGCTGTTGCTTAGCTTTCGCACACTCTTCACATACTTCAATTGGAATATTGATCAATGGCAACCTCGTAACCATGTTATTTTTGTGCATAGCATTTAGATCCCTTAAGTTCAAATACCCAATCCTATTGTGCCATATACATTTTTCCCAACTAGAATTTGTTACAAGACACCTATGTTCCATTAATTTTAATTCAACTTTGAAAGATCTATTTTGATCCATAAAGGGACTTTAAGATTAAACTCCCATTTTCCTCCATAATTTTTAGATCT
Source organism: Lathyrus aphaca (assembly GCA_963966055.1). Taxonomy (NCBI): domain Eukaryota; kingdom Viridiplantae; phylum Streptophyta; class Magnoliopsida; order Fabales; family Fabaceae; genus Lathyrus; species Lathyrus aphaca. The sequence continues at coordinate 56,530,787 of OZ014523.1, read as the reverse complement.
TTATTTTCCAAGTGAATCTTGTAATTACTTTCAAGCAATTGACTAATTCTTAAAAGACTACATTAGATTCTAGGAATATAATGCATTCTCCTACTAGTGTGTTGTCATCCACGAATTTCACTTTTTTTTTCAACGCTTGATTATTTTTTCAAACCAATCATTCATTTCCATTTATTCCATTTGTCATCGTGCTTATCTCTGCATTTCACTGTCGTTATATTCAATCATCCAAGTCACCCCGTTTATTTTGTTCTTATTTCTCTCCATAGACACACATTTAAGGAATGTCTGAACTCAATCTTTTTCTTTTTGATATAACATGCATAATGAGACAAATACTTAAGCACCTCAATGAAGTTTGTAGAGATGACACATTTACAAACGGATTTTAGATTTATTGCAATTCTAGTATATTATATTTATATTATCTTGATATCAAGACAAACTTCACAAAAAACATTGATTATTTCCCTGTTTAGAATATGACTATGTCTTTGAAGTTTCTACAACTTTACTTGCTAATGTTTGGATATTAGATTGATTATTGATCTTGATATGTCTAAATATTCTCGAATAGATTAATTATTAGTCTTTTAGTGACATCAAGTAATTACGTATCTATCAATGGATGGTATTTTTTCCACAAAAATAATGGGTTATAAAACATTAATGTATCCCTTGTACATAGATATTATTTGTGTATGAAACATTATCCTTTTAAAATTATTTAGCACCCATTAACATAAACTACTATTTTGTTATTTTTGTTCCTTTCTATTTCTAATTCATATTTTGTTATTTATTTTTCCTTATTGTAAATTCATTTCAATTTTCCTAATTTTCTACTATGCGCTGTTAAAAAATTATCTTTCGTCAGACGCTTTGTTAATAATTAAAAAATTTATAAATTATGTAATAAATTAAATTGTATAAAAAAAATTTATAAAAAAATTGTCGGGTTGATTCGCCAACTCGTTAATAAATGGGGGCGGGCTTGACTTTTGAGTTAGGACGCCTAAGTTGGGTCGTCCCTCCTTGCCCCACTTTTGGACGGCCTTAAGCAGGGTGGACCTAAACGGGACAGACCGTCCACTTTTCCATCCCTAATAGTTGTGTAAGAATAGTAAATGCAGACGCATGTTAGAATCTACGACATTTCACTTGTTTATCTTTATAAAATGAATTTCAGTCATTAAATTAATTAATAAAAAGATATATTGCTTTTAGATGATGTCTCACGTGCACGAGGGAAATAACTTTCTCACATGAGAAGCCTTTTTTATTTAATCATTTTAGCGAGGGTTTTCAACCATTTCAACGAGATTATTCTGCAGGGGTCAAGAACCGCTTGAAAACAAAAACAAAAACAAAAACAAAAAAAGTCGGATCTCTTACCTGAGAAACCTATCAAGGCAGCGCACTGAGCCAACATCGTGCTTTTAGTATGTGTTTTTGTGTTTTGTATCCTAATGAAAGTGAAAAGAATTTGGGGTTTGACTAGGGAATGAAACTTTATTAAAGTTATGAAATATAATATGGATTTAAATTTAAAATTTTGGTAGCTAAATGAAAACATTAACTGCTAAAACTTTAGCGGGAGATTCTATAACCAAATTTTGGGTTAATATTTGTATCTTCTTCAATGTATATATATTTTCATCTTTTTCATCTAACAAAACCTAAAACTTTGACAGCTAAATAAAAAAATTAGTCATTAAAACTTTAGTAACATGACAAACTTTGTGACCAATTTATATTCATACTTAGCGATGTCGATTTTCATATGTTAATGGGGATGGAGGGAAAAGTTCTCCTGATAACACTTTGGGCGGGGAATGAGAAAGTAACTTTCGTCCCGCGGATTTCCTGGCACAGATCACATTATTTAACTTTTATATATAATTCTATAATTTTGCATGTATTTTGTTTTATAAAAAATAATTAATACATTAGGAAATGAAGATTTATTAATGGATAATTTTATTTTATTTTGTTTCTTTATGTAATGTATTGTTTCACTATCCAAGTACCTAACCATATAAAATACATTTATTACATACAATGTATACACTGTCTCCTCTTCTTATTCTCTCAATTCTCTGTCTCTTCCATTCCTCATCTCCTTTGTTCTCATCATCATCATAACAACCACTCTCATTTGTTCATTATGCTCATGGTAATTACTCTTCAACTTCAATATACTTCAATTAGTACTTGTTTTTTATTCAATTAGTAAACTAGTGGTTATGTTATCGTAAATGAAAGTGTTTTTTCATTTTTTTTTTGTTATTGATGCAAGATGGGTTTTAATTTTTATTTTTTAGAAAAAGATGTAAAATATATATTTTTTTAAATAATAATAATAATAATGAAATACTTGTGTCATGGTTTTAATTGAAAAGTATAAAAAAATTAAGGCTTGATCTTCGTGGATCTCTGATTGAAAAGTATAGATTATTGATCACTGATTTGTCGACCACGTAAAAGCATCCCCGCGATGAAACAATTAACACTAAGTCAGCCACATATAGCTTATTCCTCATCGACAATCTTCACTTGCATAAGTAATTACTCTTACGAACAAGGACAACGACTTGGTGGGCTCCTGTTCAGTCCAGCTATAGACAAGGCCCAGTAAGAAATCTGAGACAATATAGTCATTGGGGAGAATACAGTCGTTATGATTATAGTCGTTATTGGGGACCTCCCGCTCACGCGCTTGACAGTTCATGCGACCAACCGTCCCTTTGAGAAACTCAGGTACAGTTGAACCAGGTCGAAGATCACGCGCTAGATCTTCACGCTTCTCGCACACCTGGCAGTCTCTCATTGGTCGACCAAATATTTCAATCATATTGGGGACCTTGGCTCCGCGATGGGGATTCTTATAAATACCCTCCTCCTCTAGAGGGTCTGGTATTCACTTCATTCTAACACAAAACCTTACTCTTTTGAATTTGTTCTCTCTCTCCCTCTGAAACATACTTTAGTGTTGGAGTGCTTGCAGATACACCTCTTTCTCTCCTACCACTGTTGTTGTTGCCCTACACTGAAAGCCACATTCTATTCAGAATCATTCAGAACAAATAATATATCAATTTTTAATTAATAATATAATTGAACTGAAGAAGGGAAGCAAAGAACATGATATTGAAGGGTAAGGGAAACATGCTATCATTTTCTAATTAATAATATAATTGGACCCAAGAAGGGAAGCAAAGAACATGATATTGGAGGGCTATCAATTTTTAATTAATAATATAATTGGACTGAAGAAGGGAAGCAAAGAACATGATATTGGAGAGGAAGGAAAACATGCTAAAAGTATGTGACATTTCACCTTTCTTTCACTTATTTAGAATTTTATTTTATTCTACCATCCAAATTGAAAATACGGACTAATAATTTTTAGAATACAATGTGTGTGTGAATTATAAATGTTAGGTTTGTGATAAATTAAAAGCAGTTGCATTATTTTAAAGTAATGTGTTCAAACTCATTAAGTTGATTTATCAAAGTACACAATTTCACTTAAGTTTCGTTTACTTTGTAAACAAACAACCTATTAAACACCATATATTTTCTTCTATTTGGTTTGGTTTAAAGAATATTTTGAATGATACTACATTGATGATCACATGTGGAAAAATGGTGATGGTAATGATATCTTTTTTGGAAGGACAAATGGTTACAAAATCAAGGATAGAGACATCACCCTTAATGGCCAATTGAAATTTGGATTCAGATTAGATGATTTTAATCCATTCATTCAGATTTTGCCATGTGATAAAAAAATGTATTTCATTAAGAAACTAAACTAAAATCTCTCATGATGTCGGCATCCTTCACTCCACAATTCTAATAGTGATGTTAATACAAAGACATGGATTTTCTCGTTCCTTGAAATTTATGGAAAACTCTGTTGTCGAAGATCTCATTCAAAGTAAATCATGGAAAATTCTTGGTAACTTCTGCACTAAAGATTTTAGATGATATTCTAAAACCACTCTCCCACTCTATGTTCATGATGAGGACAACTTGATTTTGATCAGATCAAACAATAGAGCTCTTACTTTCAAATATTCTTATGATTGGGATGACATTTATATGTAGAAGTGAGTTGGGTTAAAACGACATAGAAACCCTACAATTCATAGGTAAACAGGTTTAATTTGATGCAGATTTAAAATAGATGCATATTTGATTTGCTAATTCATTATTGTCCACCAAGCGATTTGATCTCATTCAATTTGATTTGGTCTTGGACAATCTTTTTAGTCAATCTTCTTTAATAACAAATTGCTAAAAAATACAAAATATAATTGATAAATATTCTTGGAATCAACAAAAAACGCACTCAGATTTGCTCACTAAAATTGTCTTCCAGTCTGAGGACAAATGTTGCACACATGCTGGAACATCATTTCCCATATGTTGCCTCTTCATAATTTCATCTTGTTTTGCCCATGTTGTTTTACTTAAAGCAGTCAACCAAAGGAACAACAACCATGATAGAAGTCTTGTCCAAGAGGTCTAACACCTTGCCTGATGGACTTATAGTCTCATCAGCCGAGCTTAATATAACTTGCCTTATGAGACTTAGAGTTCCCATCGAATAAATAATCTAAACTCATCGTCTGAGGAACTTATAGTCTCATCAACCAAGCTTGATATAACTTCGCTCGTGGGACTATGAGTTCATATTGAGTAAATTATATAAACTCCTCGCCTAAGGGACTTAGAGTTTCCTCGGGCGAGACCTTACATATGAATCTCGCCAAGGAGGCACGACTAAAGTCTAGTCTAAGAGACTTAATTAAATGTCTTATATGAGGGCTTGCTCGAAGTCCCGCTCAAGACGTCCAACACCTTGTCTGAGGGACTTATAGTTTCATCAATCAGACTTAATATAACTTCTTATATGGGACTAAGAGTTCCCATCGAACATGTTATCTAAACTCCTCGCTTATGGGACTTAGAGTTTCCTCGGGCGAGACCTAACACATGAATCTTTGCTCAGTATGTGCGACTGAAGCTAACTGAAGAGAATTAGTTTAAAGTCTTGTTTGACGGGTTGATATAAGTTCCATCCAAAAGGTCAAATGCCTTGTCTGAGTGACTTATAATTTCATTATCTAGGCTTAATATAACTTTGTATGTGAGATTATGAGTTCCCATCGAATATGTTATCTAAACTCCTTGCCTGAGGGACTTGGATTTTTCTCTAGAGGGACCTAACATATGAATCTTGCTCGGGTGGCGCGACTGAAGTATACTGTCGCGGTGAGAATCGGATACCAAGCTATTAAGTGAGCTTGAATCGCAAAACATTTAATGTTCACCACCGACTTTAATTTAATCCAAAGGGAAAAGGGAAAAAGATCGTAAAAACCCTAAATGAGGAGAAACTAGGTTCGGGGGTTGATTATACCTAGGGAAGGTGTTAGCATCCTAAGCATCCGCAGTATCTTACGGGAACCTCTTGTTAATATTTGTAATTTTGTTATTTATTGCTTGTTAAAAATTATGGGAACCTAAGGTTTTATTTCTAATGGTGCTCGCACAACATCGCATCGATGCCTACGTATCGGGTATAGAATCAGAGCACTCGTAGTTCTCCTAAGGATTAACGAACACTTGGTTACGCTCAAGGTTCGCGGGGGAAGGTAAGTGCCATGGCAAACACTCACGTGACTTTAAGAAAGTCACAAAAAGTTGTAAAATAAAAGCTAAGGACCTAGTGGCTAAGGACCTAAGGATGAGGGACCTAATTGCTAAAGTCAAAATGGAACTAGGGATTGCTAAACTTCCTATGACATTGAGTCAACTGCAGGAGTCTTTCCCTTTTGGATTGAAAAGCATAAACAAAAATAAATAAACGAGGGTGCAAGCTCCTAAGACTAGGCAGAGGCTGCTACTTGCAAAAGTAAATAAATTGAATAAAATAAATGGACAATGCAAAGATAAAGGCTCAGTAACTGGCTATGGCTCGATATATGGATCGAGAATGCTGGGGTGGCAAACAAACGCAGTGCGACAAATTATTTAAGTTAGAAAGCTGTGCAGTGTAAGGAACTGTGCAGATGGCGATCGTAAACGACCGACTTACGTGTGTGAGTGTATGTGAAGTGAACTTGGCGTTGGACCAAGGAATTATTATTAAATTAAATGGTGTAAACTTACGAGAAATAAATAATAAATAAAAAGTGAAATAAGTTATGAAAATAAAATGAAATGGATTAAATAAATTAAATAGGAAAAATAATGAAATAAAATGGAAAGAAAATAAATAAATATATGAAATAGAAATAAAATGCAATGGCCTCATATGGGTCACGATTAATCAAAGATGATTTATCGTGATTTTTGTAATATCATCGGCCCCAAAAATAAAATCAAGAAATTATATATACATTTTAAACTAATTATAATGATAATGATAGAAAAAGAAAAATCTAAAATTAAAATGTTGCTTAATTATTTGTATACATATTTCTAACTAAATATAATAAGAATAAAATTAAAATGTATATACTAATTTAATTAAGTATTTAAAAAACCTAATAAAATAGATTAGTTAAAAATATGGACAAATCTTAAAACACAAAAATATTAATCAGTAACAAAACAAATGAGGAAACAACCTTTTTTAAATAATAAAATAGAGTAAAAGAAAAAAAATAGTTTATAATAATAATAAAAAAAGAAAGGAAAACAGAGGAAACATCCTCCTCTCCTAAACACGCACAGCAAGAACAAAAAGGGAAAAGAAGTAGAAACACCCTCAGGCGGCGGAGACGGCAACGGGCGATCTCCCTGTCCCACCTCAAATCAACTCTCTCAACGCTCACGGCTTCCGTCACGGTTTCCTTCCGTCTCTCACTTGCTCGCTCTCGGAGTTCTCGCTCTCTCTCTCTCAATCTCTGTATTTTGGTTCGTTCACGGTGGATTCAAGTGGTTTTCGCGGTCAAGGGTTTGTTAGCGGTGTCAAGTAGCGGTATGTTGAAGTGGGATGGCCGACGGTTTCACGAGGTTCACGATTTGCTTCCGTTGCGGTGGATTTTGGGCGGATTCAGGGTGTTTTGTATGGAGGGTTTCAAATTGGTGTGATGATTTGAAGTGGTGAAAAGTGGTTGCGGGTTGAGCGTTTTCGGCAAAGGGGTTTCGGCGGGACGGTGACGATTTAAAGGTGGAGGACGGCCGTGGAGGTGAACGGAGGGTCGGTTCAGTTTTCTCGGTTTGATTTTCACAGACCTTTCTGAGTTTTTTATTCGGCTTTGATGTTTGTAAAGACAGTGGTGGTGAGATGACGTACGGCTGGTTTTTTGGGTTGTGTTTGCTTTTCACTGCTCCGATTTCTTATTGTCCGAATTTGAGCGGTTCTGGCTTTGGCTTTAGACGGCGGCGGATGATTCGAGGCAATTCTGAGTTTTGTCTTTGGTTTAACTCTCGGATGCATCTCTCGTCAATCTCACTCTCGATCGCTCTCTCTCAGCGCTCACGGATTCTCTCTCGGGATGGTGATGGCCGTCGGTGATGGGTGGTGAAGATGACGGATTCACGACATCAGTTTGAAGGTGGCTGGTCTGTGGATTTTGGTAAGTTTTTGGTTGGTGTTGAAGATGACGGATTCACGACATCAGTTTGAAGGTAATGGTTCATACAGAGTGGAAGATTTCAAAATTGTTTGTTGTTGCTGAACTGTTATGGTGATGACCAAAGAAAAGCAAGATTCTCAGGTACAGGTTTGTTTACAATTTGGATTTTGAGGTTGATTTATGCTGAGATTCTGGTTATGAGAATGGTTTATTAGCGTTGGTTTATTTTGGTTTCAAGTTTTTCCTCTTTTTTTTTGAAATTTTTTTAATGTTAATTTTTGCTTTGTGAATGCAGGTTAGAAATAAAGCTAGGAAGAAAATTAATTATGGACACATGCTAAAAAAAAGGGTGAAGGAAAGGAAAAGAGAAAAATTACCGCCCGAATGTTATCGGGGTGACGAATCCACACGGTGAGCTTCCGATTCTTTTGATTATTGCTTTTGCTGAATTTTGGAGTTGTTCTTGCCCCCTGTTTTTTTTTGTGATTTTTTTTTGATGGCTATTTGATGTGTGTTTGATGGCTTTGGGGACTATTTGTGTTGTGGGAGGCTATTTGAGTTGCTGAGTTTTTGATGTTTGCAAGGCTGATTTTTTTGAGTTTGAGAGCTATTTTTGTGTAGTGTTGGGGACTGTTTTTGATGGTTGTTTTTCTTGTAAAAATATGGCTGTTTGGGTGATGTTTTTGAAGGCTGAGTTATGTTGTTTCAGAGGCTGTATTGTAGTTGTTTTCTGTCTGTTGAGAGCAATGTAACAGTGGTTTTATGCTTGTAGGTGAAGGGTTTCAAAAGGGACAGGGCCTGAACTTTGTAGCAGTGGAGTGGAGCAGGAAAATGCAGCTGTTGGTGGCTGCATGCTTGTCTTGTGCTGCTGTTTGTGCTGTTGGAGCAGGCTGAAATGTTGCTGCATTTTTGTATTCTAGCTGAATTTTTTTTGTACATTTTTTTTATATGTAATTGTAACAAAAACAATAGATATGAAATAAAGATTGATTATTTACACTAAGTTATGATTTATACTTGGCACTTAATATTGGAAATGAAAGTTTTAAATTAGAATCTAAATATAATACTTAAATTAGAAATGAAATGAAAAAGAATTAAATTTAAAATTGAAAATAACTTATAAACTTAAATAAAAAACTTGGAATTAAAATTAATTATAAGAAAAGAAATTGGAATTAAATTAAAAATGAAATCTTAAAAGAAAAGTAAATTAAAAATAACTTAGAAATTGAAATTAAATTAGAATAAACTAAAAATAAATTGGAAATTGAAATTAGATTAGAAATAGAAACTTGAAAATGAGTTAAAAAAGATAAAAAATAAAATTGGAGATTAAGAGTAAATTAAAAAAATGGAGATTAGAAAAAAAAAATGAATTAAGGAAAAAAGTTAAAATTAAGTTAAGAAGTAAAACTTGAAAATTGAAAATAGAAATAAAATTACATTTGAAAACTTAAAAATTGGGAATAAGATTATATTATTTTTTTTAATCAAACTTTGAGGATAGAAATTAAAAATTAAGTTTTAAAAGTTAGAAATTAATTAAAAGTTGGAAATGAGGAATAGAAATTAGATTTAGGATGGAAGCTTAGAAGTGAAAAGAAATTAAGAATCAAAAATATAAATAGCTAGAAAATGAGAAAAACAACGGAAAAAATAAATCGGGAAAAATCCCTGCTAAATGCGATAAATGTATGATTATGATATGAGCGATTAGGGGTAAAATTTGGGGTGTGACAGTTGCCCCTATTTAAATAACTTTACCAGATGGCGTGAATGACGATAGGCACTCAAGAAATCATGGTGAAAGGTATTTAAATACAGAAATAACCGAAAATTTTGCCCCTAAGTGCAATGTTATGCTGGACTACAAAACTATCTAACCCTGCAACTCTTATGCAATGAAATGATGATTATGGTATGAATGATGAGAATGAGAATAAAACGACGACCACAAGCCAAAACTCACTGGGGATGACAAACATTGGGGAAGACAAACGAAAACGGGAAATATTCAAAGTGATAAATCAACAGGTTCAAGTGTAACTGTTGACACTAAGAATAACAGAAGACGAGAACAAAAAAGGAAATCCAAAGCGTCGGATCAACGAACACAGACAAAATAAAATAAAATTCAAAGCGACTGCAAAGTGGCTCGATGCGACCAACTGACATCAAGAATAAAACAAGACAAAGGAATAGATCGAAATGGTTGACCAATGGCTCTATGCGACCAAATGACTGCAAGAAATAAAAAAAAGACAACATATTCGAAGTGAATGCGCAGCGGCTCGATGCGACCAACTGACACCAAGAATACACACCAGACAAGGAAATAAATCGAAATGGTGGACAAATGGCTCTATGCGACCAAAAGACTTTGAGAAGTAAAAGGCAACATATTCAAAGTGAATGCGCAGCGGCTCGACGCGACCAACTGACACTAAGAATACAACAAAATAAACATTCCAAGGAGAAAATGCACTGGCTCTATGCGACCAACTGTCATTGGAAATGAAAAACATAATATTCAAAGTGAATGCGCAGCGGCTCGATGCGACCAACTGACACTAAGAATGCAACAAAATAAACATTCCAAAGGGAAAATGCAGTGGCTCTATGCGACCAACTGTCACTGAAAATGATAATCATAATATTCGAAGTGAATGCGCAGCGGCTCGATGAGACCAACTGACACTAAGAATAAACAACCAAAATATTCAAAAAGAAATGTGCAGTGGCTCAATGCGACCAACTGTCATCATGAATAATCAACAAAAATATTCGAAGTGAATGCGCAGCGGCTCGATGCGACCAACTGACACTAAGAATACAACAAACTAAACATTCAAAATGAAAACGCAGTGGCTCGATGCGACCAACTGTCATTGGGAACGGTAAACACAATATTCGAAGTGAATGCGCAGCGGCTCGATGCGACCAACTGACACTAAGAATAAAACCAAATAAACATTCAAAATGAGTGCACAGCGGCTCGATGCGACCAACTGTCACGGGAAGCGATAAACATAATATTCAAAGTGAATGCGCAGCGGCTCAATGCGACCAACTGACACTAAGAATAAAACAAAAATATCCAAATAGAATGTGCAGTGGCTCAATGCGACCAACTGTCACTGGAAATGAAAAACATAATATTCAAAGTGAATGCGCAGCGGCTCGATGCGACCAACTGACACTAAGAATAATCAACAAAATATTCGAAGTGGAAGCACAATAGGTTCGAAACCTATTGACACCACAAAAGAAAACCAAGATACACTCAAAGTGAATGCGCAACAAGTTAAAAAAACCGGTTGACACTAAGAATGATAAAGGCAAAGTAGTCAAAGTATTCAAAACGGTAAACTAACAGGTTCAAATGTAACTGCCGACACCGAGGATAAGGAAGGAAATCACAATGATTTAGTAGCGGCTCTATGCGACCAGCTAATATTGGGGATAGAATGGAGATCACCCAAAAATGAATCAACGGCTCTAAGCGACCGGCTAACGCAAAGAAATAACAGCAAAATATGTTGGAGTTTTCAAATAAGATAAAACACCCAACCTCTGGAAATTCCTTCAGGAACCATCAGGAGAAAGGGTACAAGCATGTGCCAGAATCAAATGGACTTAGATTTAAGCAAAAGGTTTCAGGACCTGCTTAAAAAAAAAAAAAAAAAAATCTGTGCCAATAACAACTGGACTTCAAAGGGGATATTGGTGATCATAAAGACAAATACCAAACACAAATAGAATTCCACGGGGAACACCAGCAATTACTGGGGACAAAAACAAATGGTAAACCACTTCGGGTACCAACAACAATGAATTCTCAAGTCGAACACTAGTGATATCTGGACTTGGAGTTAGACAGACGACAACTGGGGAAAGTCAAATGCTAATGTCAACTGCGCATGATTGAGCATGATGCGAATGATCATGATATGCAAATGTTGACTCAAGAGAGACAAAGAGTTTGACAAGACTCAAAGAGGAGTAGGCTCTCAACACCAATACTCAGGTGAGCAATATGAAAAACACTGGGGAGATGTCTTCGAACTTGGAAATCATGTTTGGTCCAAGGATCCATCCAAGAGTGTTATCAGTTTTGAACTTCTATGGAGATTTCTGTAATAAAAGCATAAAAGTGTTGTTGCAAACCAGGACTTCTTGGGGAAACAGAAGGTCTTTTTCAATTTTCCAAAGTCAAAGAAACTTAAAAGTTTTTCAGTGTGTTTTCAAAAAACATTTTCTTTTTTAAAAAACTCGTCATTTTCAGAGTTAAATTGTAATCAAGTGATGGCATTTTGCATAACAAAAGAAAATAAGAGGTTGAACAACAAAATTCAAGCAAAGTTTGTATTTTATTCAAGAATGGTAGTTTGCCAATGGCAAAAACTCCATGGAAAATTACAATTTGAAAATGGCAAAGGGGAAAGGTCTACATTGAATCCAACGACCACTACAATCCCTAATAACTAAGACTGCCCGACACCTTGCTTCTGACAAGAGCAAATGGATCGATCTTCCAGTATGATTCTTCAGTAATGGTAAGCACCATCTGACACAGTCAAATGCCTTTGTCCCTAACTTTTGCCTGGATCGCCCTTTCGGGTTTTCAATCCACCGGAACGCTCTTTTTTGCCTAAGCCGCCCTTTCGGGTTTTCAACTTAGCGAGCTCTTATTTTTCATTTTTATCCCTAACTTTTGCCTGGATCTCCTTCATAGGTTTTGATCCACCGGGATACCCATTTTTGCCTAGGTCGCCATTTCTGGTTTTCGACCTATCGGGTTTTATTTAGGCATAATATTTTTTGACTGCATCAGAATTCACCGGGTGCTTCAGCTGTTCACCATCCATAGTTGTAAGGATTAAGGAACCTCCGGAGAATGCCATCTTCACAACATATGGGCCTTCATAGTTAGGACTTCATTTTCCACGCATGTCTTTGTGGACTGGCAAGATTTTCTTGAGTACAAGATCTCCTTCTTTGAATTCTCGGATGCGGACTTTCTTGTCAAATGCTCTCTTGATGCGCTTCTGGTACATCTGGCCGTGACACATGGCGGTCATTCTCTTCTCATCAATGAGGTTCAGCTGGTCATATCTGCTCTGGACCCACTCAGCTTCCTCCAGTTTAGTTTCCATCAAGATTCTCAAAGATGGTATCTCTACTTCAATAGGGAGAACTGCATCCATCCCATACACCAGAGAGAAAGGGGTTGCCCCTGTTGAAGTGCGAACTGATGTTCTGTATCCGTGTAAAGCATATGGTAACATCCCGTGCCAATCTTTGTAAGTTTTTACCATCTTCTGCAGAATCTTTTTGATGTTCTTGTTTGCAGCTTCAACAGCTCCATTCATCTTCGGACGATACGGAGAAGAGTTATGATGTTCAATCTTGAATGTCTCACACAGCTCTTTCATTGTTTTGTTGTTCAAATTGGTCCCATTATCTGTGATGATTCGGCTTGGGATTCCATAACGGCAGATAATTTGATTCTTGATGAAACGGGCAACCACTTGCTTTGTTACATTGGCGTAGGAAGCTGCTTCTACCCATTTGGTGAAATAATCAATTGCGACCAAGATAAACCGATGGCCATTGGAAGCTTTAGGCTCGATTGCCCCTATCATGTCAATGCCCCACATTGAGAAAGGCCAAGGCGATGACAGAACATTCAAAAGTGTTGGAGGTACGTGCACCTTGTCAGCATAAATCTGGCATTTATGACACTTTCTGGCATACTTGAAACAATCTGATTCCATGGTCAACCAGAAGTATCCAGCTCTCAAAATCTTCCTTGACATGGCATGTCCATTGGCATGTGTTCCAAATGATCCTTCATGGATTTCCCTGATCAATAAGTCTGCTTCGCGCTTGTCCACACATCTTAGCAGAACCATATCATGATTTCTCTTGTAAAGCACATTGTTGCTGAGGAAGAACTTGGACGCCAATCTTCTCAGAGTCTTCTTGTCTAAGTTTGTTGCATCCGCTGGGTACTCCTGATTTTGCAAGTAGTTCTTGATGTCGTAGAACCACGGTTTCTCATCAGTTTCTTCTTCGACCAGTAGACAGTAGGATGGTGCAGTTCTTCGCTCGATTGTAATGAGTGGAGCTTCATTAAGAAATCTGACTTGAAACATAGATGCCAACATAGCCAAAGCATCTGCAATTTGATTTTCTGCCCTTGGAACATGATGAAAAGTGACTTCATCAAAGTATTTAATTAACTCCACAATGTGGGCCCGATAAGGGATCAACTTCTCGTCACGGGTCTCCCATTCACCTTTGACTTGGTATATTACCAAAGCTGAGTCTCCATATACTTCAAGGATCTTGATTCTAGTATCGATTGCAGCTTCGATACCTAAAACACATGCTTCATACTCAGCGATGTTGTTTGTACATTCGAAACATAATCTGGCTGTGAAGGGAGTATAACCGCCATCGGGGTTCATCAAGACAACCCCCACACCATGCCCCATGTAGTTAGAGGAACCATCAAACATCATCTTCCAACGGGACCCTGGCTCGGGACCTTCATCTGGATCTGGAACTTTGCAGTCCTTTATCAGCATAATATCTTCGTCCGGGAAATCGAATTTCAAAGGTTCATAATCTTCAACAGGATGATCAGCAAGGTATTCAGACAAAACACTGCCCTTGATAGACTTCTGGGTTACATATTGGATGTCGTATTCGGATAACAACATGTGCCAACGGGAGAGTCTTCCACTCAAAGCAGGCTTCTCAAAGATGTACTTTATTGGATCCATTTTCGAGATCAACAAAGTAGTGTGACAAATCATGTACTGCCTGAGGCGTCTGGCCGCCCATGCCAAGGCACAGCAAGTTTTCTCTAAAAGTGAGTATCTGCTCTCACAGTCTGTGAACTTCTTGCTTAAGTAATAGATGGCGTGCTCCTTACGACCAGTTTCGTCTTGTTGGCCTAATACACAACCCATAGATCCCTCGAGCACAGTCAGATACATGAAAAGAGGTTTCCCTGGAGTAGGTGGGACCAAGATAGGAGGTTCTTGTAGATAAACCTTAATCTTTTCAAAAGCCAATTGACAATCAGGACTCCACTCAATTGCTTGATTCTTCCGGAGTAACTTGAATAAAGGCTCACATGTAGCAGTCATGTTGGAGATGAATCTGGAGATGTAGTTCAATCTTCCAAGGAAACCCCTGACTTGCTTTTCTGTTTTGGGAGCTGGCATCTCTTGAATTGCTCTGACCTTATCTGGATCTACTTCAATTCCCTGCTGACTAACAATAAAACCAAGTAACTTTCCTGATCGGACACCAAAGGTACACTTAGCTGGATTCAAACGCAGTTGGAACTTTCTGAGGCGCTCAAATAACTTCAAGAGATGATTCAAATGATCCTCCTCACTCTGTGATTTGGCAATCATATCATCCACATAGACTTCTATCTCTTTATGCATCATATCATGGAAAAGGGTGACCATTGCCCTCTGATAAGTGGCTCCTGCATTTCTGAGACCAAATGGCATAACCTTGTAACAATAAGTGCCCCATGGTGTGATGAATGTAGTCTTTTCCATATCGTCAGGATCCATCTTGATCTGGTTGTATCCTGAAAACCCATCCATGAAGGAGAAAACAGCAAATTTAGCAGTGTTGTCGACCAAAGTATCAATATGCGGGAGAGGGAAATCGTCTTTCGGACTGGCTTTGTTCAAATCCCTATAGTCCACACACATTCTGACTTTGCCATCCTTTTTAGGGACTGGCACAATATTAGCTACCCACTCAGGGTACTTTGCAACTGCGAGGAATCCAGCATCAAACTGTCTTTTGACCTCTTCTCGAATCTTCAGAGCCATGTCTGGTCTTGTTCTTCGAAGCTTTTGCTTTACAGGAGGACAATCTGGTCGAAGAGGTAGCTTGTGGACCACTATGTCTGTGTCTAAGCCGGGCATATCCTGATATGACCATGCAAACACATCTACATATTCTTTGAAAAAGCTTGACCAATCTTTCCCTGATGTCTGCCCCAAGTGTTGTACCAATCTTGACTTCCTTCTGGTCTTCATCAGTGCCAAGATTGATGGTCTCTACCTGCTCCTTATGTGGATGAAGATCTGTGTGCTCATTCTCAACTAATCTTGCCAGTTCTTCGGGAATATCACAATCTTCCTCACTTTCATCTTCCGCTTGGTAGATGGGCGAATCAAAGTTAGGAGAGAATGTGGAGTCATTGGATTCAACAGGGTTTTCGTTTATTCTGCATATGATAATGATTTGCTTTTATTAAAAGTGGAAAATAGAGAAATGCAAGAGAAAAAGCTTTTTATTGGTTTTGAAAGATTGCCATTTTCTTTTTAAAAGTGAAAAGAGAGAAACAATAAATGATCAAAATAAGAGTTCAACAAAATGCCTTCATTGATAATAACTTTAAAAATGAGAAAGGGGCCCTACAAAATACTCCCATAGCCTTGGGCAGAGCTAGGGAACTTTGAAAACATTGAAAAAACAACAAATTACTTTGACAATGGAAAAAACTCTGGGATCTCGACTGCCTCCCAATTGTCCAAGGCTTCTTCACACTGATACACCAGATGATTCACATCTTCATCTTCAGAAACTCCATCAATTGCATTGACCTGATAACCAGCACTGGAAAACACCTCTTGAATGGTCTTCAGACGTCCTTTAACGGAGGTTGACGCTCCTTCCTTCACATGAGTTGGTTTGTAACCCAACCCGCAACGATCTAGCTTCTGTTTGACCTCGATGACATCACCCCAACCTTCATGGCTTCTTTCTTCAATGGTGGAAATGGTACTCTTCAGCGATGCAAAAGATGGGATTCCCTTCCCCTTTGGTTCCTCTACTTCCAAAATGACAGCATTGGCTATCTCAAGAGCTTGGAAAGAAGTTTCCAAAGCATCTTCATCAGCCTCAATATAACTAAAGGAAGAAAGGTTGCTAACCATGAGATCTTCTTCCCCAGACACGGTTACCAGCTTGTTATCAACCACAAACTTCATCTTTTGATGCAGGGTAGAAGTGACTGCCCCAGCCGCATGGATCCAAGGTCTTCCCAGCAAGCAACTGTAGTTAGGATTGATGTCCATAACCTGGAAAGTGATTTTGAAGACCTGTGGCCCGATCAGGATTGGTAGGTCTACTTCTCCAATGACAGTCCTTCTTGACCCATCAAAGGCTTTTACAATCAGTGCACTGGGCCTCATCTCTGCCCCTTGATAAGATAATTTAGCCAGTGTTCTTTTCGGCAGAACGTTCAATGAAGATCCTGTATCCACAAGAACTCTTGCTAAAGTATCCTCTTGACATTTCATTGATATGTGGAGCGCACGGTTGTGGTCCAAGCCCTCCTTTGGAAGATCCTCCATACTGAAACTGAGGTTGTTACACGCAGTGATATTGGCAATGACACCATCAAACTGGTTCACTGTTATATCATGCGTAACATGTGCTTGAGCTAGCAACTTCTGAAGCGCACTTCGATGAGCCGGAGAATGCATAAGAAGTGATAGGATAGATATTTTGGAAGGCGTTTGATGCAGCTGATCAATAACCTTATAATCACTCTTCTTTATGATTCTGAGGAACTCTGCATCTTCTTCTCCCAAGACTACCTCTTTATCTTTGTTGGCAACAGCTGGAATGACTTCTTTAGGCGGAGCCGTATTGGCTTGCTGGGTATAAACACGACCACTACGGGTCAAATGACCTGCCCCCGCTATGTCAGCACTTGCAACCTTTGAACCTTCCTTCTGACCAGCTTTATCAATCTTCTGATGAACTTTCCCTGTATCGTACTTCCAAGGAACTGCTTTAGTGTCTTCGTAACGGAAAGAGTTACTCCTTTGTTCAAATCTTGGCTCAGGTATATTGAAAATTGGCACCACAGATTCTGGAGTATTGAGGATAGGTTGAACTCCTGAAGATTCAGGCAAGTTGAACACTGGCACCCAGGTAGAATTAGATTCCGGCAAGTTGAAAATGGGTTCAATCACCGCCACCTCATTCCTCTTCATATGACCACTCACTTGTAAGACACCTTCATCAATCAAATCTTGAACATCTTTTAAGACCGATTCACATCCCTTCGGACTATCAACACAACCTTCACAATTCTGATGACAACTCTTTAGTATACCCGCCTCTACTAACTTCGCATGGAAGTCTCTGAGCGGGGTCTTGATCTCGGTGGCATTGAAAATCAAACCTTCTTCGGACTCATCAACAATAGCATTTATAGACCCATGCTTGGGTAAAGGATTATCTTTGACATTCGGACCAGTATTCCCAAATGACAGAATGTTCTTCTCCATCAAATCTTTCACTATGTACTTCAAAGCATAACAACCCTCCAAATCGTGCCCCGGGGCACCTTCATGGAATAAACAGTGAGCATTTGGGTTGTAATTTGGTGGAAGCGGACTTGGTGGAGGACCCAAAGGCCTGGGAGTAACCAAACCCTTCTTCAGCAGTGAAGGATATAACTCAGTATAAGTTATAGGGATTCGAGGATTAGGAGGCCTTCCACCTGGTCTTCTGTTCTAAAAATTGGGATTTGGATGAGGAGCTGGAGTCCTCTGCTGGTAGGCTGAAGCATTGGGTGCTTGTTGATAGCCCGGATTGTTGATCATTGGTTGATAATGTTGAATCATTGGAGCCGCTTGTTGGTACATCGGTACTGCTTGAGTTGGCCGATACATGGGGACTTGTGGATTAAATGATGGTTGAACCGCCGCTACATAAGGATGTTGGGCATACTGTTGTTGATGAGCATACTGCTGTTGAGCCATAGGTGAAGGTCTCTGCCAAAGCGGATTTCTTCTTTGACCTGTCATTATGGCATTCGTCTCACCCTCTTTCTTCTTGTGGAAGTTATTGGTAAATTTCTTGCCAATATTTCCACTGCCAGTGCTGGAGCTGCCAGATGCACCACTCATCTTTCCACTTTTCAAACCGAGTTCTACCTTGATTCCCACAGCCACTAAATCAGAGAAACTAGCAGTTATGCTTCCCACCATTCTCTCATAGAATTCTGGTCTCACAGTGTCAACAAACCAGTCAGCTAATTCTCTTTCAGTCAATGGGGGCTCTACTTGAGAAGCGGTCCCTCTCCACCTCTGAGCATACTCTTTAAAGGATTCAGACTCTTTCTGGGACATGCTTAGCAATTGCCTCCTATCGGGAGCAAGGTCCATGTTGTATTTGTATTGCTGGATGAAAGCATCTGCCAAGTCTTGGAAACTGCGAATCTTCGACTGGTCAAGCGTCAAATACCATTTGGAGGAGATTCCCTTCAGACTGTCCTGGAAACAGTGGATCATTAACTTATCATTGTCCACCTGAGCAGCCATTCTTCGATAGTACATCAGGAGATGGTTCTTAGGACAAGTTGCACCCTCATACATATCAAACATGGGTATCTTGAACTTTGGAGGTATTACCAATCCAGACACCAGGCACATTTCTCTAGCAGCAGCACCAAAGATCTGGTCACCTTCAATCGCTCTTAACCTTTTTTCAAGGGTATCAAAATTCTCTTGCATCTTCACGTGTTTCTCATCTCCGTTTTCAGACATATCTGGCGCTTCATACCCCTGATGGTCATTGAAGTACGGTTGAGCACGGGTGTGCATAATGTCTGGTGTAAAATTAGCAACTGCATGATTTTCTTCATTAGTCACAGGAACAGTTTGTTGAGCAGCAAATACATGAGGAGGAGGCACAAAACCTTGGAAAGGAAATGCCATGCCCTGAGAAGGAGGTGCAAAACTTTGAGAAGCTAAACCTTGGGACGGAGGGAAGAAACCCTGAGCAGCAAGTCCTTGGGAAGAAGGAATAAAACCTTGAGTAGCAAAACCTTGTGAAGGAGGGAAGAAACCCTGAGCAGCAAGTCCTTGGGAAGAAGGAATAACACTCTGAGAAGCAAAACCTCGAGAAGGAGGGAAAAATCCAGGAGGAAACCCAAAAGGAGACCAGGTCACAGGGGTAGTGACTGATGACGTAGGCTGGGTCGTTGCAGTGACAATTTCAGTCGTTGCAGTAACAATTTCAGACACCACAGTCTGTTGGGTATCCATCTTCGCTCGAATGACTTGCAACATTTCCATCATCTGACCCATATCTCCACGAATATCAGAAAGCTCTTCGTTAACTCTGTCCATCTCTAGGTCTCTTTCAGCCATCCTCTTTCTGGCTTGAGCTCGAGTGTAGTATTTGCGTGAGAGCCTCAGTGTGAAAGCTGAATTGAGAGCAGATGACGGGAATGAGTTTTATATGAAAAAAATGCAAATGAAATGCAAAATGTATGAGTGCAATGCGAAAATGAAATTTTATTCAAGGAACTTAAGAAACAATTTGCAAACACCAAGGAACACATAATGATCAAAAGGACATAATTTCATTAAATTCAAAAAGTGATACAAAGTCTTGAGTACATCTTCAAAAACCCCAAACAAAGCTTAATAAAGACAAAGACAAAGTCCTAAGGAGATTCTCCTAAAAGCCTCAAGTTGAGCTTCTCGATTTGTGCCTTCATCTGAGCCCTTTCAAGCATAAGTTGATCCACGATCGACTTCCAAGAAGTGTCCTCTTGAGTGTTGGAAGAAAATAAATCCTCTGGTGCTTTCCTTTTCTTGCTGGAGAGCTCTTCTTCTTCCTTCATCTTCAGTTGTCTTCTAAGTTCTTCATTCTCACTGCTGATGATCTGATGTCGATTCTTCCATGCATTCTTCTCTCGAATCTCTTTCTCCAAATCAATCTTCAGCTTCTCTGCATCATCCATAAAGATTAGAATGGGTTTCTTGAAGGTCATAGGATCCTGGCGAGGGTAAGGCATCTTCAAAATGATTGCCCTATCTCGTACCCATTGGAGATAGGGTTCCATAGAAACACAATTCGGCTTTCCCAAGCTACTTCTCCCCTTCCTATGGATGTACTTCCAAGCTTGCATAATCTGTTTCTTGAGCTCTGGTTCTTCGTCATCCTTAAAGAAAATTCCTTCCACTTCAACACTCTTAGGTTTGTCCTTCAACGGGTACCCGAGTTGACGGCGAGCCAAAACCGGATTATAGCTGATTCCTCCCTTAGTGCCAAGAAGAGGCACATTAGCAAAATCACCACAGCTATCAATAATCAATATTCCATCATAAACACGATTGTACCAGCTAATGTCAGAGTGGGTAAGAGACATGATCCTTTGTGACCACCACAAACCATCCTTAAGGTTCCAAAATGAAGATGACTTAGGCAAGTGCGAAATAAACCACTCATACAGCAATGATACACAACAAGTAATCATCCCTCCCTGATGGTGATTCCTCAGATGGATTGAATGGTAGGTGTCTCCGAGCAAAGTAGGGACCGGGTTCTTCTTCAGAAAGATCTTGATGGCGTTCAGGTCGACAAAGTCTTCAAAGTTTGGGAAAAGCAGCACTCCATATATCAGCAGAATAAAAGTCGCCTCAAAAGCTTTCATATCCTTCACATCAACAAAATTCTTGGCCTTTTCTATCAGAAACTTTGTTGGGAATCCAAAAATCTTTCCTTTATAGGTCATATTTGCCTTGACCTCAGGAACACTCAAATATGTCGCCTTTGCAATCTCCGCTTCTTCAGGGTCCTTCTCTAGAACAGGGAATGGAAACTCATCCTTAACACGTGATCCCACCAGAACTGAATACTCTTCCAAAGTAGGCGCCAATTGGTAATCAGGGAACGTAAAACAATGGTAGAGAGGATCATAAAACTGGAGCATCACAGAGAGCAACCTTCCATCCCAATCAGTCTTAAGCAAAGCTAAAAGTCTCATATGCTTCTCCATGAAGGCTTCTTGATCCAGAACCAAATCTCTTAATTTCCTTAGGTCTTCGAGTTTGGGAGTTTTGAATGTGTACTTGACAGTCTTTCTTCTTCCAAAGTCCATGATGATACCTATGATATTTGCAAAGATAGAGTTTCTGAGTTCCTTGAATAAATGGTAAAAATGATGCTTCATGATGCGTGAATGCAACAAACACAAACAAGGCTTAGGTTCAAAGCTTGCATGAGGTCAAAGGTTCAACCCTCCCAAAAAGGTATGTACTATGAGTTTATTTGTACCTGTACAACGGGTTCTAAAAGTTCCCAGAATCACTGTCCCATCTTTCGGATATTACCGACTTCCCAACTCGACTTGGTAATCAGTAATATTCTCAAGAGAGTCTCATCCGAGTGCAGTATCGCGTATCAACTATTTCGGATTTACACCCTCATAGTCATCGCACTACATCCCTAAAAAGGCCAAGTGGGGGTAAATGTTCTAAGGTCCTCAGCATTAATGGCTCTCAGGTCGAATATAGTAATGTTTTCACGACTGAACTCGATCAACAAAACTACATCCGAGGAGGCCTCCGCTGAGTGGTGGTGTCTCAAGTCAACTTGGTCGGGACTCAACTCCCTACAAGCCTTCTTGAATATACCACCGTCCTAACTTATTTGCACTCAAGTCCGGGTTAGGACTTATCTCACCACACATGGAACACCCCAAAAATCCAAAAATAATAACAAGCAATACAACAACAAATATACAAACATACAAGGTGGGCTTAACCCTCAAAAACAGAAATCCCCAGTGAAGTCGCCATTTCTGTCGCGGTGAGAATCGGATACCAAGCTATTAAGTGAGCTTGAATCGCAAAACATTTAATGTTCACCACCGACTTTAATTTAATCCAAAGGGAAAAGGGAAAAAGATCGTAAAAACCCTAAATGAGGAGAAACTAGGTTCGGGGGTTGATTATACCTAGGGAAGGTGTTAGCATCCTAAGCATCCGCAGTATCCTACGGGAACCTCTTGTTAATATTTGTAATTTTGTTATTTATTGCTTGTTAAAAATTATGGGAACCTAAGGTTTTATTTCTAATGGTGCTCGCACAACATCGCATCGATGCCTACGTATCGGGTATAGAATCAGAGCACTCGTAGTTCTCCTAAGGATTAACGAACACTTGGTTACGCTCAAGGTTCGCGGGGGAAGGTAAGTGCCATGGCAAACACTCACGTGACTTTAAGAAAGTCACAAAAAGTTGTAAAATAAAAGCTAAGGACCTAGTGGCTAAGGACCTAAGGATGAGGGACCTAATTGCTAAAGTCAAAATGGAACTAGGGATTGCTAAACTTCCTATGACATTGAGTCAACTGCAGGAGTCTTTCCCTTTTGGATTGAAAAGCATAAACAAAAATAAATAAACGAGGGTGCAAGCTCCTAAGACTAGGCAGAGGCTGCTACTTGCAAAAGTAAATAAATTGAATAAAATAAATGGACAATGCAAAGATAAAGGCTCAGTAACTGGCTATGGCTCGATATATGGATCGAGAATGCTGGGGTGGCAAACAAACGCAGTGCGACAAATTATTTAAGTTAGAAAGCTGTGCAGTGTAAGGAACTGTGCAGATGGCGATCGTAAACGACCGACTTACGTGTGTGAGTGTATGTGAAGTGAACTTGGCGTTGGACCAAGGAATTATTATTAAATTAAATGGTGTAAACTTACGAGAAATAAATAATAAATAAAAAGTGAAATAAGTTATGAAAATAAAATGAAATGGATTAAATAAATTAAATAGGAAAAATAATGAAATAAAATGGAAAGAAAATAAATAAATATATGAAATAGAAATAAAATGCAATGGCCTCATATGGGTCACGATTAATCAAAGATGATTTATCGTGATTTTTGTAATATCATCGGCCCCAAAAATAAAATCAAGAAATTATATATACATTTTAAACTAATTATAATGATAATGATAGAAAAAGAAAAATCTAAAATTAAAATGTTGCTTAATTATTTGTATACATATTTCTAACTAAATATAATAAGAATAAAATTAAAATGTATATACTAATTTAATTAAGTATTTAAAAAACCTAATAAAATAGATTAGTTAAAAATATGGACAAATCTTAAAACACAAAAATATTAATCAGTAACAAAACAAATGAGGAAACAACCTTTTTTAAATAATAAAATAGAGTAAAAGAAAAAAAATAGTTTATAATAATAATAAAAAAAGAAAGGAAAACAGAGGAAACATCCTCCTCTCCTAAACACGCACAGCAAGAACAAAAAGGGAAAAGAAGTAGAAACACCCTCAGGCGGCGGAGACGGCAACGGGCGATCTCCCTGTCCCACCTCAAATCAACTCTCTCAACGCTCACGGCTTCCGTCACGGTTTCCTTCCGTCTCTCACTTGCTCGCTCTCGGAGTTCTCGCTCTCTCTCTCTCAATCTCTGTATTTTGGTTCGTTCACGGTGGATTCAAGTGGTTTTCGCGGTCAAGGGTTTGTTAGCGGTGTCAAGTAGCGGTATGTTGAAGTGGGATGGCCGACGGTTTCACGAGGTTCACGATTTGCTTCCGTTGCGGTGGATTTTGGGCGGATTCAGGGTGTTTTGTATGGAGGGTTTCAAATTGGTGTGATGATTTGAAGTGGTGAAAAGTGGTTGCGGGTTGAGCGTTTTCGGCAAAGGGGTTTCGGCGGGACGGTGACGATTTAAAGGTGGAGGACGGCCGTGGAGGTGAACGGAGGGTCGGTTCAGTTTTCTCGGTTTGATTTTCACAGACCTTTCTGAGTTTTTTATTCGGCTTTGATGTTTGTAAAGACAGTGGTGGTGAGATGACGTACGGCTGGTTTTTTGGGTTGTGTTTGCTTTTCACTGCTCCGATTTCTTATTGTCCGAATTTGAGCGGTTCTGGCTTTGGCTTTAGACGGCGGCGGATGATTCGAGGCAATTCTGAGTTTTGTCTTTGGTTTAACTCTCGGATGCATCTCTCGTCAATCTCGCTCTCGATCGCTCTCTCTCAGCGCTCACGGATTCTCTCTCGGGATGGTGATGGCCGTCGGTGATGGGTGGTGAAGATGACGGATTCATAACATCAGTTTGAAGGTGGCTGGTCTGTGGATTTTGGTAAGTTTTTGGTTGGTGTTGAAGATGACGGATTCACGACATCAGTTTGAAGGTAATGGTTCATACAGAGTGGAAGATTTCAAAATTGTTTGTTGTTGCTGAACTGTTATGGTGATGACCAAAGAAAAGCAAGATTCTCAGGTACAGGTTTGTTTACAATTTGGATTTTGAGGTTGATTTATGCTGAGATTCTGGTTATGAGAATGGTTTATTAGCGTTGGTTTATTTTGGTTTCAAGTTTTTCCTCTTTTTTTTTGAAATTTTTTTAATGTTAATTTTTGCTTTGTGAATGCAGGTTAGAAATAAAGCTAGGAAGAAAATTAATTATGGACACATGCTAAAAAAAAGGGTGAAGGAAAGGAAAAGAGAAAAATTACCGCCCGAATGTTATCGGGGTGACGAATCCACACGGTGAGCTTCCGATTCTTTTGATTATTGCTTTTGCTGAATTTTGGAGTTGTTCTTGCCCCCTGTTTTTTTTTTGTGATTTTTTTTTTATGGCTATTTGATGTGTGTTTGATGGCTTTTGGGACTATTTGTGTTGTGGGAGGCTATTTGAGTTGCTGAGTTTTTGATGTTTGCAGGGCTGATTTTTTTGAGTTTGAGAGCTATTTTTGTGTAGTGTTGGGGACTGTTTTTGATGGTTGTTTTTCTTGTAAAAATATGGCTGTTTGGGTGATGTTTTTGAAGGCTGAGTTATGTTGTTTCAGAGGCTGTATTGTAGTTGTTTTCTGTCTGTTGAGAGCAATGTAACAGTGGTTTTATGCTTGTAGGTGAAGGGTTTCAAAAGGGACAGGGCCTGAACTTTGTAGCAGTGGAGTGGAGCAGGAAAATGCAGCTGTTGGTGGCTGCATGCTTGTCTTGTGCTGCTGTTTGTGCTGTTGGAGCAGGCTGAAATGTTGCTGCATTTTTGTATTCTAGCTGAATTTTTTTTGTACATTTTTTTTATATGTAATTGTAACAAAAACAATAGATATGAAATAAAGATTGATTATTTACACTAAGTTATGATTTATACTT
The DNA here is from genome assembly GCA_963966055.1 of Lathyrus aphaca. Taxonomy (NCBI): domain Eukaryota; kingdom Viridiplantae; phylum Streptophyta; class Magnoliopsida; order Fabales; family Fabaceae; genus Lathyrus; species Lathyrus aphaca. Next base: position 56,505,187 of record OZ014523.1, on the reverse strand, counting down.
GGCACTTAATATTGGAAATGAAAGTTTTAAATTAGAATCTAAATATAATACTTAAATTAGAAATGAAATGAAAAAGAATTAAATTTAAAATTGAAAATAACTTATAAACTTAAATAAAAAACTTGGAATTAAAATTAATTATAAGAAAAGAAATTGGAATTAAATTAAAAATGAAATCTTAAAAGAAAAGTAAATTAAAAATAACTTAGAAATTGAAATTAAATTAGAATAAACTAAAAATAAATTGGAAATTGAAATTAGATTAGAAATAGAAACTTGAAAATGAGTTGAAAAAGATAAAAAATAAAATTGGAGATTAAGAGTAAATTAAAAAAATGGAGATTAGAAAAAAAAAATGAATTAAGGAAAAAAGTTAAAATTAAGTTAAGAAGTAAAACTTGAAAATTGAAAATAGAAATAAAATTACATTTGAAAACTTAAAAATTGGGAATAAGATTATATTATTTTTTTTAATCAAACTTTGAGGATAGAAATTAAAAATTAAGTTTTAAAAGTTAGAAATTAATTAAAAGTTGGAAATGAGGAATAGAAATTAGATTTAGGATGGAAGCTTAGAAGTGAAAAGAAATTAAGAATCAAAAATATAAATAGCTAGAAAATGAGAAAAACAACGGAAAAAATAAATCGGGAAAAATCCCTGCTAAATGCGATAAATGTATGATTATGATATGAGCGATTAGGGGTAAAATTTGGGGTGTGACATATACCCTAAGAGACTTAGTTAAAATTATTGTCCTATGGATTGATAAAAGTCTCGCTCGAGAGGTCAAACATCTTGCCTAAGGGGCTTATAGTCTCATTAGCTAGGCTTAATATAACTTTGTTTGTGGGACTAAGAGTTCCCATCAAAGAGGTTATCTAAACTCCTCTCCTTAGAGACTAAGAGTTTCCTCATGTGGGACCCAACACTTGAATCTTGGCCAGGGTGGCATGATTGAAGTTTAGCCTAATAATAGACTTTGTTAAATGTATTATCTAAGACTTGATAGAAATCTCGCTCAAGAGGTCCAACGCCTTGCTTGAGGGATTTATAGTCTCATCTTCCAGGCTTAATATAACTTGGCCTATGGGACTAAGAGTTCTCATCAAACATGAAATCTAAACTCCTTGTGCGAGGGACTTATAATTTCCTCCGATAGGCCCTAGCACATTAATCTCGCGCAAGAGGCGTGACTGGATTCTAGCCTAAGAGAGTTATTTTAAAGTCTTATTTGAGGGCTTGATAGAAGTATCACTCGAGAGGTCCAACACCTTACCTAAGAGACTTATAGTTCATCATTGTGCTTAATATAACTTCGCATGTGGGACTAAGAGTTCCCATCGAACATGCTATTTGAGTTTACTGCCTGAGGGACTAAGTGTTTCCTTGGGTGAGACCTAACACATGAATCTCCCTTAGGAGGCGCAATTGAAGTCTAGCCTGATAGATTAGTTAAAATTCTTGTATGAGGGCTTGATAGAAGTCTCGTCTAAGAGGTCCAATGCCTTGTCTGGAGGACTTATAGTCTCATCAGTCAAGCTTAATATAATTTCTCTTGTAGGACTAAGTGTTCCCATTGAACATACCATCTAAACTCCTCTCTTTAGAGACTTAGTCAGAGTATTCTCGGATGGGACATAACGCATGAATCTTGTCCAGGAGGTGTGATTGAAGTCTAGCCTAAGATACTTGTCTAGGAGGCCCTCATAAGAGGTGGGGACCATATGTCGCCCCTAAGGGGAATCACCTCACCCTAAGCATTTCCCATTTGCCTTATTGTGAGAAACATGGAGAAAGATGTTTATTGGATAGAGAGAAGTCAGATTCAATAGCTGATCCACATCCTCCTAAAAATTAGAGATTCAACGGTCAACCATTGGCTAGTGGTTGGTTATCATTCCCAAGGAAAACCTAGGCCCAAAAATATTTATAAATATTTCTTCTGACAGGAGAGAGATGGGTGATAACTTAATCATCATTATACATATCATAGAGTCTTCCACCTCACGTGAGTTTGCCTCTCATGCCACTATAAACATTGTAAACACCGCTATATAGGACCTCTCACCATTGCGTGCAAGGTCTAACTATTATAAACCTAATAAAACCTTTAAGTATCACCTAGTTGTATAGGCATCCACATACCATACATATATAATAAAAGAAATTTATTAAGCCCTAATATTTTTAATCTTATCCTTCATTCTTTAAGCATTATGAATACAGGTGACAATTTTTTGTATCCCTAAAACCTACAATATTTAAAGGTATTAATAATAGTTATAAAATTTTGGATATGTGCAAGCTCTAATTGTTTACCCCCAAAATTAGTAAACAACCGTTGGTCCTCTAAGGATACTAAAACCAACCTTAGTTACTCGCAGGATCGACCAGATTGATCATAGAACATGTGCTATTTGTTTTTTAATTGTGATGTTTTTTGGGAAATTGTCATGAACCCTTCGACATGATTCAGAAAGCAGTAACAAGCAAGAAAATAAATTAAAAGAAAGGACTTTCAAAGTAAATGGAAAGATAAATGTCAAGGCAAGAATGTTTAAAATTGCAGGAAAGGTAAAGGAAAGGATAAATGCAAGGCATGAAAGATTAATGGGCTGGAAATGTAAAGAAATACAGTAAATTGCTTGTAAAAGTAAATGAAGTGGCAAAATAAACTGCTTTAACATAAAAGGCTTTGAAAGATAAATAACTTTAAATCATAAATGACATTGAAGATAAAATTGTGCTTTAACATAAAAGATTTTGGAAGATAAAATGGTGGTGTTTACATCACGTACATTCTCACTACACTTTTTTCTCTACACGCAGATACTTCGAGTGGATACGGAGTTACTAGTACAATATGATTTTCACACACACTTATTCTAACACTTATTATAACGCTAGACTAAGCTATTTATAGAAATGTAATGTAACCGCTTTCGACGGTTTTACCCTAGGATTGTGACACTTGTCCCTCTACATGTTGAAGAAACTTCATCTTGCGCCACTTGTCCCTGTCTTTGAATTGAAAATTACATATTTTTCCTCCAAGGCATGAATATGCACAATTTGAGTAACTGTCACTCTTCGACGAACTGGACATGGTCGAATCTCAACAACACTTAGAAAATACTTCAAAATTTAGAATTCTTCTAAGTATAGAATTTGTAGGTGGGGGTTTCTTTCGACTCATCTTTATTGAGTAAGGTCGAAAGGACCTCCTTTTCAGCTTAAAACAAGAAAACTCTTTTCTAAGCCAAAATATCTCAATTAAGTTAGCATCGAAATTTGAGAGATAACACTAATATATAAATTTTGGATGATTATAAAAGTAATAATTGAATATTTAAAGGTATTTTTTTATAAGCAAGAAATATTGATACTAGTATATTATTATCGGTGATTGATTTTATTTAATAGAAAGATGTTTACTTTTAAAAAATAGAAAAATGTATTATCAAATTCTATTTTACAATAATAGATTAAACAATAATAAGTTCAATATTATTTTAATTATCTCATTATAATTAAATAGATAGTATATTAATAAGTTAAATTATTAGATTTAAATTTTTTTCAACAATCTCTAACTTAGGTAAATCTAATATAACATAATATATTTATAAAATTTTATAACTTTTCTAACTAATTCAACTTCCTTCGTATTAATATATCAACTCTAAAAAAATTTATAAAATCTTAAAAACTCTTAACACAGTGTCTCAAATTTTAAAAGTCTCATAATTTTTTTAAACAAAAAATATATTAATCGAAATATAAAGGCTACTGAAATTGATTACAAAAGAGTTCAAGACAAACGACAGAAAAAAATTATCAATTCGATTACAACTTAGGATAAATACAACAAAGGAAACTTGTCGAATTCATAAAGATTACAATTGGAGTGAGTAATTTCTTCGATGAAGGTTCATCTACATACCGTCAACTTCACCCTCCATACAATATTAATAATGTTCCAACTAACATTTTTAAAAATGATTCGTTTCTTAGAATTCAAATATTCCAACAAGTCGCTAACCATATAATTCATTCTCTTCCTCGTTTAAACTTCTTAGAAATGTCAAAAGTCCATCATTCCAAAAAACTTTTTTTGGCGCTACAGTGAAATAAACCGGAAAAAATTCATCCAATCCGAAACTTCTTTCCAAATCAACCTAACTGCCAGACAAGAAAATAAAAGATGATCCAAATATTCCGAAAAAGAATTACAAATCACACAATTTTTTTTTTATGGAACAAAGCACACAATTGGAATTAGATGACGAAGAAATAATTTCTCTAAGAGAAAGATTGTCATTTGTCGGTAATCTATTTCAAAAACACATCTACGCAAAAACTTTAATTTTTAACGAAGTCAAAATTTTCCAAATAAGACTAAAACTAATTCATCGGACCAAATCGAATATGATAAAAATCATTTAATTGAATATGATAAAAGTCTCTTAATTTAAATATATATAAAAAAAATTGAATATTTGTACTTCACTATCCATATGAGTTGATATAAAGTTATAAGTGATCCAGTGAGACCCCAAAAACAAAGGCTAGCAATATAATCTCATATTTTATAAATAGAGAAACTTTACTCGAAGAAAAAAAATAACACTCACACTTGTATAAGTCATTTATATCGAAATATTTATAAATCATTTCTTATACTTTTATAATTTTTAGTCTTATTTACGATCTCAACAAAATCATTTCTTATACTTTTATAATTTTTAGTCTTATTTACGATCTCAACAAAAGACTACTCTTTTTTATTTGTGTTTTTTTTATAATATATCAATATTTTAAAGTAGAATCAACCTCTAAATCATTTGAGGACACCTATGTTTATAATATAGGAATACAATTTTATCACACAATTATTTTTGTGAGGTGCAATTTAGTAAATTTAAATCATGAACTCAAGCATATAGTGTGTTACCGTATTTATGTCATTAAAATGGATTGGAATGGCCTTTCACAATCAGATAAATAAAATATTAAAGGTACTTTTGAAATGATCGAATAGAGTACAATCGTATAAATTTATATTTTATTATTTGAATTAATTAAAAAAATGAAATTCGATTCATCCAATTTCACCATTTTCCATTTTTTAAAACCCTCTCCTCTACACTAAACGGATCGACAAAATCACTTTATTATCTCATAAAATTCTTAAACAATATAGTGATATTTTTATTTTATTTACCTCGATTTCATTTCCCTTCTTTCTATCCGCCCTAAACATCATTGTTTTATAACCCTAATTGTTTCGACCGATCAGATCGGTTAGATTGTATATTAGAGGATAAAGTCGTTTGATAAAATCATTAGACCACGATTGTAATCGATCTCATGAAAATCGATGTGACCCAGTCAGTTCATTGGTTAGACCAATAAACTGATGAATTTATGACAAATGGATTTTTTATATTTATTTTTTAATTTAATTATAATTTTGATCTCCTATTTTTATTTTTAAATTTCAGTTACTTTGTTTCAAAATTTGATTTTATTAATATTTATAATTATGTTAATTATTTATAATAATTAAAATTATAAAAATGAAAGTTGACATACTTTAAGAATCAGATATGTAACCTTAAAAGGGACTCGGTGGATAGTTGGGGACGGTTCAAGTATTTCTATTGCTAGGGATAGTTGGTATCCGACGATTCCAGGTTTTAAGGTTTCAAAACCAGTCCGTCTTCTTGGACCTGAGGCAAAAGTCAGCCGACTGATTAATCTAGTTAGTGTTTGTTGGAATGTGTCTGCTCTTGAAGCCAATTTTGAGGATTCAGATGTCCTGCATATTAGCAGTATTCCGTTGTTTTTTAAACTGCCTTCGGATAAACTTGGGTGGTGTAACACCCCATTTCTACCCGAGTTTTAATTATTAAATCAGAGTTGTAAAAATTCATCAACAAACATGGGATATTACATTTTTCAACTTTTAAAATCAAATAATAAAAACTTCATTAATGAAATAATTCGAAAACAACACAGCGGATTCAACAAAGTTACAACTTTAAAACATCTTCAATAAATTCAACATTTAAATACATCAACAAACTTCTTCAACATAAAACAACTTTCAACTAAATAGAAATCCAACACAAAATAAAACGCGCGTTCATCCCCCCCGACGTGCTACGTATCAGAGCGACAAACACCAACTCGAAGTTACTAAGTATTGGACTCATGGTTACCTGCGTGTTACCAACAGAGGACAATATTCAAACAGAAGGGGTGAGATATCGAACAACATAAACAAGATTATGATAATCAATATGTAAGTAAGAGAATCATATAATCACACCACTTCACACAACAAGCAACATCAACGTACAACTTACACCGAACAACCGATAACAACATAAATAAAATGCAACTCGAATGCGACTCAACTTATATATGCATGTGGTACCATTTGGAGTAAACTCCTAACTTGAAATATTGTCAGTTTATTGAGGCATTAACAACTTATTTGCCAATCCAAGCCAACTTGAATCGAGCATTCGCTCCAACTTGAAATTATGAAAATGTATGCAACTATGAATGACGTACAACAACAACGACATAATCAACAACTTAGCAACATAACAACTTAACAACTCAGAAACATGAATCAACCTTGGTCATAAGACATGCAACTTAATAATCTTCCCCAAGATCGGGACAACACGACTTATAACAACTTCAACGTGAAAACGACAATTTACAACTTAATCGATTAGATTACTAAATTAATTACTTTTAAATCCTCAAACCTACTAAAATATACTTATTTTATCTCTACTTAAAGTCTAAGAACGACCCAACTTGAAACGGATGCGAAAACAGGACGAATCGCTAAAATCAGCATTTTTCTGCACTCATTTTGCCCGTACGCGTATTGCCTTACTCCTTACGCGTAATTCCCAACTTTGTTACGCGTAACTCCTGCGTAAGGGGATTTGTTATGCGTAATGCCCATCTTGTTACATGTAATTCCATATTTGTTACGTAAAACACCAGAGAGCATTCAAAACTCTCTTTTACTACAAATCTCACAACTTCACCATTCCATTCAAGCCTATTTGGGTTTCTACATCGATTTTACACTCTAAATCCTCTGTATCTATTCATCTACTAATTTCTACGATTGATTTTACGAATTCTATCTCCATCTCTACACGAATATTCTACACCAACCAGTATAACAACACAGTCAACAAATATAGCAACGATTATATCAACAACACAACAAGAACAACATACTTCTTCATGAGATATCAACACGAAATCAAAAACAAAAATTCATACCAAAAACAGCAACGGAAATCATACGAAAACCCAACCTACATACAAATCATCTAGTCCCGGTTATGGAATTCGAACCCCACCCCTTGGATTGAAGGAAGCTCGAATTCACCGTAGAAATCTCCGCGAAAATCCTCAACCTAGCCTCTTCTTGATCTCCCTCTAGACTTTTTCTTCTTTCTCACAAAAATTCTTATTAACTCTAATTAGGTCTTTTGTCTAATTCTACTAATTACCACTAATCAACCTAATTACCAATGGGCCTAAAACAGCACCCCAACTTTACTACCCTCACCACACAACTAAACCCAACTTAATATTATACTAATAATACTTATTTTATTTATTTGACTTAATTAAATTAAACAACCCAAATGCAACTTAACCCGCAACGTAAAATCAACTTAACAGCTTAAACAACTTGACGACACAAACGACAAAAACAACACTCAACAACCAAAAATCAGGAAAATACGTAGTAATATTTAATTAACTTAATTAATTAAATACGAGCGTTACATGTGGCACTTCGAGAAAGATGGTGAATTCTTGATGAAGTCGGCTTATCACTACCTTTGGGAGAATAATCGTTCCAATAGGGCAGACCCTTCTTCTCATCAAAATCTTCCCTTTTGGAAGCAACTATGGAAGGTTGGTGTCAATCCTAGAATCAAGAATTTTCTATGGCGGCTTTCGAAAAACATTCTCCCTCTTCGAACCAATTTGAGATGCAAAGGTATGGACATTGATGATTACTGTCTTTTATGTTTTGATCATCCTGAATCTTCAAATCATCTTTTTCTTGAGTGTGCCTTTGTCAAGAGTGCTTTGTTCTCGTCTCCGTTGGGAATCCACATTCCAAATGTGGGTATTGTCATGGACTGGCTCGGTACTGTTCTGGAAAAGAAAGATGAGAGCTTCGGTAAACTTTTGGGAATTTCGTTCTGGAAAGTCTAGCAAGTCTGCAATGCTGTGATTTTTAAGAAGGCAAAATCGTCTCTTGCGTTAGTGGCTAAGGAAATTTTGGATGTGTATGAAGAAAACTCCAGGATCATCGGTGATAGTCGCGAATTTTTGGAGGCTGGTATTGGTGGGATGGTTCCTAAGAATCATTAGATTGTGCAATCTGACGCAGGGTGTTTCGATGATGGTATCGTGACTCTTGGTTGTATCATACGGGATCCCACCAGTAACACTTTTATGGTTGCGTCTCATAGAAGTTCAAGCGTTGCAGATCCCCTATTCGCCAAAACTTTGGGTATTCGAAGGGCTATCCATCTGGCGGCGGATTTGAAGCTTCAGAACGTAATTCTTCAGTCAGATTCTATGTTGGCAGCGAACTGCATCAACTGGACCAATTTTGTCGCGAACATTAATCATATTATTTCTGACTATGTTTCATTACTGCAAAAGTTTCCCAATTGTATTGTTATATTTATTCCTAAACTGTGTAATGTGGAATCCCATCAAATGGTTAGGGTTTACAAATCAATAGGAACAAGATCTTGGTTTGGCCAAATACCAACCATACCATCCAGTTACTATAATTATGTCTCTTCTTTAATCTAATGCAGAATATCTTTCCATAAAAATAAAAAATAAAAAATCTCTTTAATATTTAATTTAATTAAAGAATATATCATATATTCTATAACTACAACAATCTTCTCTAATACAACCTCATTAAACTTATTCATTATTAATCACACAATAAAATAATATAATAAATTTAAGAAATTAGAAAAATAATTAAATAATATAATAACAAAAATTATTTTAATAAAAAGTCATGTTATTAAATAACAACAAAATTATATTTACATTATTAGAAACCATATCCTCCGACCTATGATTCATTGATGTGATCAACAACCCAATAACTCAGATCTAAACATAGCGAAGGGGTGAAGAGTTTATATTATTATAGTAACTAACTAACTATATATACTGATAAAGTAAGAAAACATAATGTACAAAACAGAATTTAGAAACCTCGTGGGCTCTACGATAAAGAACAGAAAAAGGTGGGACCCAACCCAATAACAAATAGGGTACAAAACAAACAATCAAATTATCAATACCTTCATTCATTCAACAAAAAGAAACAGTTTACTTATATAAACTATGCCTCTTCACTACTCCTACTAGTTCATTTTCTTCCACCATTTTCGATTTTCTACCCAAATTCACGCTGGCGGCTAAGAACGTTTCCGTTGATGAAGAGGAGCAGCATAGCGTCACGCTGCTACCTGATATTGACGACGATGTTCAAATCCCAAACACTGCTCATCCAATCAGCACTGGTTCTATGTTTCTTCCTTCTTTTATTTTTTGTTGTAATTTCAAATTACTTGTTTCTGTTTTCTGATTATAATTGTTGTTGTTCGTAGATTCATGGTTTCAAGTGGGGTTTGTGCTGACCACGGGAGTTAACAGCGCTTATGTGCTGGGATATTCTGGAACCATTATGGTTCCTTTGGGTTGGATTGGTGGTGTTGTTGGTTTGTTACTTGCTACTGGAATATCTCTTTATGCAAATTCTCTTATTGCTATGCTTCATGAATTTGGCGGAACCAGACATATTCGATACCGTGATCTTGCTGGGTTTGTATATGGTGTGTTATTCTCCTTAACTAGATTATAATACTAAAATTCTTTTGTTTATGTTGTTGAATTTTTTGTGTTGGACAATTTATGGTGTGTTTGGCACTGCAATTTTAAACTTTATGTGTTTGTTTGTGTTGATGTTGTTGCATGAGACTATTTAAGGTGATATGTATGTAGGTTATGAAGCACTGACACGAATACGGTGACATGACTTTGACATTGATGATAATTTGAGAAAATAAATTGGTTGAATGTAAACACGGTTCACGTGTATCGGATATAGGATTCGTGAGTCGTGTGAGATACCAGACTCACCTTTGATCACAAGTGTCAATGCTACGAAGTATTTAGTGCTTTCATTGATTTTGATGGATGTTTCTTAAGGAGATATTTTTGTTGAGGTACTAAATTGACTGAAGTTTTTCTTTTGTTTGAATGACTAAATTGCTATTTCTGAAATTCAGGGCTTAAATTGTCTGGCCGAGACAATTTAAGGACCGAAATGTTAATTTTCTCGTGTTTTTCATGTCTTCTCACCTGCAAGTATAACTGTATCAGCAATATTTAAATGTCATTTTTTGAAGGATCGAGAATTCTGATGCATATTCGATCAAAAACCGTGCTTGTCGCATCATTTTGTTAAGCATAACATAGTATAGTTGTTTATGTTCATTCCATTTTCATTGTAGGTAGAAAAATATATTCCCTCACATGGACTCTGCAGTATGTCAATCTTTTCATGATAAATACTGGCTACATCATTTTGGCGGGTTCAGCTTTGAAGGTAACACTGACATAATAGCAGCATAATCAAACATGTCTTTCTGCGCTGAGAAATTTTTCTGAATCGTGTTTAATATTTCTGGTGCAGGCTGTTTATGTCCTATTTAGGGAGGATGATCTGATGAAGCTTCCGCATTTTATTGCCATAGCTGGATTTGTGTGTGCAATGTTTGCCATTTGTATTCCTCATCTTTCAGCTCTTGGAATTTGGCTCGGATTTTCAACGGTCTTCAGCCTTGCTTACATTGTCATATCGCTTGTACTGTCACTAAAAGATGGTAATGTCTTACTGCTCTTTGTATTATTCATGTTCGTGTTTTTAGAAATTGTACTTAATCATCGACAATAATTTCTTTTCACTATGATCGGTAATTCAGTTTGAGTTTTCGTACTGACCAACAGTATATTATTAGGAATAAAATCACCACCTCGAGATTATAGTATTCCGGGGACATCAACAAGTAAAATATTTACAACAATTGGAGCATCTGCGAATCTTGTGTTCGCATATAACACAGGAATGCTTCCTGAGATACAGGTATGATAAAAACTCATATTAGTTCTTCCTGGATATTTTTGTGAGCTCGTAACATTATTTTTTTTTTAATGATAGGCGACGATCAGACAACCGGTTGTCAAGAACATGATGAAAGCCTTATACTTTCAGTTTACCGTCGGAGTTCTGCCGCTATATTTGGTTACATTCGCAGGTTACTGGGCTTATGGATCTTCAACAGAAACCTATTTGTTGAATAGTGTCAATGGTCCAATCTGGGTGAAGGCTTTGGCCAGTATTGCAGCCTTTCTTCAATCAGTCGTTGCATTGCATGTAATGACTTCTAATCTAATACTACTTTGTTGCTTTAAATATTATTACTTGAGTTTTTGCACCGTCTTAATGGCCTCTCTTATGCTTCTGATAGATATTTGCAAGTCCAATGTATGAATATTTGGATACCAAACATGGAATCAAAGGGAGTGCTCTGGCTTTTAAGAATTTGTCATTTCGAGTTTTGGTTAGAGGAGGCTACTTGGCTTTTAACACATTTGTATCAGCTCTTTTTCCATTCCTTGGAGATTTCATGAGCCTCACAGGAGCTATAAGCACTTTTCCTCTTACATTTATCCTTGCACATCATATGTACCTAGTGGCAAATAAGAACAAACTAAAATCTACTCAAAAGCTATGGCATTGGCTCAACATTTGCTTTTTTGCTGTCATGTCTCTTGCAGCAACTATTGCAGCACTGCGGCTTATTGCTCTAGACTCAAAAACTTATCATGTTTTCGCTGATTTATGATTAATAAATTCGATTCTTTCAGCTATTCTAGTGATGTTGAATCGTGCTTCAAGTATGTTTTCATTACAAAAATGGGTTGCTTTTAACATCAGAATATTCACCTTAATATTTTGTTTAACACACCTTGCTCCCCAACTTAATATAAGGAAAGAATTATTTGGCTTTGAATACACCATCATGTAAGGTTTCTGAACTAATAATTTTGACAATTATTTGGCTTTGAATATTTTACCTTTGTTATATACTTCATTTTATTTAAGTGACAATTCTTTGAATTTGACTACTCAAATTACACATGTTTTGAAAATCCTTTATTAACAAACCTTGGTTTGGTTGTATACTTCATTTTATATAAGCTGACACAATTTTTTGAGTTTGATTAATCAAATTACATATGTTTAGAACATCCTTTATTACTAGATGCTCTCAAGCTAGATCATAAGGGTATATGACTATAAATTACAAATGTTTAGAACATCACTTATTACTAGATGCTCTCAAACTAGACCATAAGGGTATATGTTTGTTTGGATTTATAAATAATATATCATATCTTATCAAAACTTTTAATTTTCATTTTATCCAATTTAAAGTGTGTTCAATGGAAAGAATTAATTTGTTCTATTACATTCAGCCATATATACAGTATGCAATGGAATGAACTAATTTGTTCGATTCCAATTATTAAAAAAATAAGCAACCAATAGAATTGAATCTATGATCCATTCTACTTCATTTCATCATGTTTCATTCCACTTATTTGATCAATTCAAACATTGCCTGATCAATTCAAACATTGCCTAAGAATTTGAGGGAGAGGGAAGAAGCACTTAAAGAAAAAAGAAAATATAGAGGAAATAATTGAAGAATTTGAGAAGTATATTTATGATAGAAATTCCCCTAATTTAAAGAAACTAAAAAAAGTATATTAATGAAGGTTTCTGAGAGGTTACATAAATTGTCCAAATTCAATCTTTGTTGCTATAATAATCTAAATATTAAAAACTTATTAATAATAAGTACTTATTTATTATTCTACACAAAAACACACTTTAAAAATAGTTAAAATTTATCTATTTTTCTCTTTAATCATTTCCTCCCAAACTCTCAAACAAAACCTATAGGACTAATTGCAAATTGATGAACTTTATTACTATAAGTCATTAATTTAGCCACAAATCCCATAATTTGGCGAGTTTCATAAGCAAAATCAGTTCGGGACACATCACCAAGCAATTAGCAATTGAAAATAATACAAGGACATTGACCCATTTTAATTAAATCTTAAAAGATGAATACAGCAGCACCTACACAGCTAAAGTAAGATTTTGTGACTAATAATATCAATATCCCAAAAGAGACACTTTCAATATATATATTCTTACAATAGAACTTTTCAAATTTTCCTACCTAAAAACACTTGAAATCATAGGATGAACCACTCCAGCACCTGCAACCATTAGGATAAAATAAAGATCAGTTTACTTCCTTAAACCTCACAACATAATCCCTTGAAATATATAAGTATGGTAGACATTAATGGAGGTTTGCTGAACCCGCTCGCTTGATATTTGGACTTCACTATTACCAACTAGGCAAGGTTACAATCATTTATTTTTGTTGATTGCAATGTAAATACCATAAGTAATAAAACAACCATACTTCATGCTGGATAATGCTAATAGTACACTATATAACACACTTTTGTTATTGTTTAAAAATATTCATGTGGATACCACTAAATTACTTGGGTTTCTTTCACTACCGATTAGGTGAGATACATTTCTAAAGTAAAGAGAATCACATGAATTTTACCTAATAATAAAAAAAATGTACAAGAGTGTGTAACTGGCATTAATCTTTTGTTATTCCATGTTGTTGCCCAACAACCAGAAAGGAAGAAATAAAAACTGAAAACCTGAGCATTTAGCTGAATACAGAATCCATTTTACTAAATTCAGTTCATTTAAAAATTGTAAATTTGTTGCATCTTATACTGAAGTATCCTTTAGGCGGCTCATAATATCATTTACAGAAAAATACAGCTTTTATTTTAATCTATTTAGTTAATCTCAAATAGCGTTGTGTAGCACCGACCCCCTAAAATACTATAATGGAAAGCAAGATAGCCGTTAATGCAAAGACTAAAAAACCAGAATACAAACAAAGTAAACATGGTAAACATAAATACTCATAATACACAAAGATCATCATACTCAATAGTTAAAGAACCTAAATTATAGAGTAATAAAACTTATGCAGATAAGAAGAACAAAATATAACTGCACTAAAAGTAGGAAGAAGAACATATAACATTATTTGTGAGCAAAAACTAACAGTACTCTTCAAAAGGTTCAGATTGAAAATTTAATCCTTAAAAAGAAACAGTTTTAAAATAAGGATTTGAGAAATTTATCCCCAAAATTCTAATAGCGAACACAATAATAGCAGTGATAGCTGTTTGGGGCCGCAATTAGTGGCCATTACAGCCGCTATTGTTGACAGTGTCTTGCAGCCTAAGTCACGCTGAACTCTACCACCACTATACTATTCTGCTATAGGCTAAATTGGTATTGACAACATAGGTTTTAATAGTCAACAACATACAATTCTGGCATATATTTCATTCATTAGTGTCTCAAGGAACTGTCTCCAACAAAAACAGATGTTTTCTATAACTATTATTATTACTATCTACCGTCTACACACACAAAATTAAAAGAATATAAGTACTGACATCTCACCTTGCCAAGCATCACCCGGAAACAAACTTTACAATAATGAAGATGGAGTTAAAAAGTATGAGAGGAAGTCTTAGGTACTGAGTCGCATAAATGAGACCTATAATCTGGCCTTTGAAAGATTTTGTCCTGCCTCCTGAAAAATCTGACATACCCCATCCTTTAGGGACAAGAAATCGGTCCTCATTTAGTATTGCTAGCGCATTTGCAAGAAGCAGTAACCCCTCGAGTAATGTCCACAATCCCATTCCCCTGTATTGCATGCAAAAGAAATCCAACCCAATTGACTAATTAACTCAATTCATTTGAACATTTAAACATAAGCAGAAAAAATATATATCTCAGCCAAATTATATAAAGCTTCCTCTAAAAAACAATCTCAATATCAATAACTATTTATAAAAATTGAATCACAATTTTCTGTATCTTAATTATCTATAAAAGTATAAATTAATACATAACTAATGACTAACATAAGAATGGAAGATAGGATGATATACATGGGAAACAAATATTAAGGCTATATTTGGATATCATAAAATGAACAGAGTGGAGTGGAATATATCA
The DNA here is from genome assembly GCA_963966055.1 of Lathyrus aphaca. NCBI lineage: Eukaryota > Viridiplantae > Streptophyta > Magnoliopsida > Fabales > Fabaceae > Lathyrus > Lathyrus aphaca. Next base: position 56,489,870 of record OZ014523.1, on the reverse strand, counting down.
GACTGGAATGAAGATTCCATTCCATCATTTGGAATTTTAGGACGGAACAAGGACAAATTCTTAAATCGAATGAAAAGAAATATGGTGGTAAGTGATGAAATGGAATGAAATCCATACATTCTGCTCCATCTGATTCAATCAACTCAAACAAAGTCTAAAGATAAGGTTCATTCTAACATCATATAAATAAATTATATCTTAGCTACTATGGAGGACACTACATTCAATTCATCATTTGTCTATTAACAAGCATGAAGTAAAACTAGATAACTGCTTTTTGCAACCAAATCTCGTAAAATCAGTTATGTTCATAAATTCTTCATATAGATAACAATACTAATTTTTAAAATTCATCAAATAAACAAGATCCAATCGCCAGAGATCTCAAAATCATCCTAGATAGTAAATCGCAGCCACCAGCCACCAGCAGTGCGATTGCTGAGGTGCGGATGGGATCGGCCGCTGGCCGGCGCGCTTCACAGCCGCCGCCTCAGATGCATTTCAGGAGGACTACAATGAAGATATATTGAAAATAAATATAAAAAAGGACAGAGAAGCTTGAATAATAACAGAAGGAAAAGAAATGGTGAAAAAATAAACGAGAAATCACAATACGAACCAGGAATTTCAGTGGTGAAGAATTCAGAGGAAAGAGATGAACTGTAGAACCCTAATTTGAAGAAGAATGAAAAAGTGAAAATTGCACAAATACTATTCGACCACAACTCACGCCGCATAAGTTTAACAGAGAAAAAGTAAGATTAAGGGATCAAAGCGAGAAGAAGAAAATGGGATTAAACGTAAAATCGTAAATTTATGCTATTAAATATATGTAATTTAGCATTTTTATACATAAGTAAATTTTGATGAGCTTAAAGAATTTACACAATCGTTTAATTAGACCATTTAATGAGAAATTATAGAGAAAATTAAATCTTCTACCCCTATACTTATACTCTGTCCCTACATAATTTCAAATATTTTAATTTGGTCTTTCAATATTTATTTAATTATTTTTAATTTTTACTACGAAATCAGATTAAAAAAATATTATTTTTTTACACTGGACGAAACGAACTGGAAGTTCCATGGATAGGTTTTATCCTTACATAATTACACTTGTCTCTCTACCCCTACATAATTTCAAATATTTAAATTTTGTCTTTTCAATATTTATTTAATTATTTTTAACTTTTACGCGAAGTTAGATTAAAAAATATTATTTTTTTACTTTAGACGAGACGAACTGGAAGTCCCATAGGTAGCTTTTCAAGTTAAAAAATTTCAAAAAGTAGCCAAGATAAGTTATTCGATTCACGAAAATCCTCCGGAAGTAACACGCTTGTGTTATCTGCTTTAGGATTTTCATAACCGAATGTAGCTCACTAAAATTTTCCGATTCGTATATTTTTTTTTTATTTTTTAATTTTAATTTTTACAATATCATTAATTAAAAAGTTAATTGGTGATAAATGTGAATTTTGTGATCATTAATTTATTTTAATTTTGTTTAAAAAATACAAATAAAGAGAGAGAGAGAGAGAGAGAAAATTTTATAATAAATTGATTTTTCTTATTTATTATATATATATATATATATATATATATATATATATATATATATATATATATATATATATATATATATATATATATATATATATATATATATATATATATATATATATATATATATATATATATATATATATATATTTCCGCATCGTCTTTTTAGTTATAAAAGAATTTTTTTTAAAATAGTAATGAAATATATCAAATGATAATTTTTATTTTGTGATCAATAAAAATTATTTTTAATGAAATATATTTTTTCCGGATCGTATATTTTTGAATTTTAGATTAAAAAGAAAATTAAATTTTTATTTTAGATTTTTTTATTTTGTAGAAAAAAATATAAGTTTAAGCACACATTAAATAAATCTAGATATGAAAATAAATATAAAATAAAAATAAACAAAAACAACTTCTATTCTTTTAAAACTTATTAAAAATTATTGTTTAGTATATTTCATTACTATTTAAAAAAACTCTTTTTCAGAACTAAAAAAATGACGTGGAAAATATATATATATATATATATATATATATATATATATATATATATATATATATATATATATATATATATATATATATATATATATATATATATATATATATATATATATATATATATATATATTATTTTTTTTATTTTTTTCTTCCTCTCTTTATTAGTATTTTTTAACACAATTAAAATAAATCAATGATCACAAAATTCACATTTATGATTAATTAATTTTTTATTTAATGATATTATAAAAATTAAAATTAAATATATATATATATATATATATATATATATATATATATATATATATATATATATATATATATATATATATATATATCTTTAATCTGATTTCGCAGTAAAAGTTAAAAATAATATTTCTTTAATCTGACTTCGCGGAAAAAGTTAAAAATAATTAAATAAATATTGAAAGGGCAAAATTGGAATATTTGAAATTATGTAGGGGTAAGGGGACCAGTGTAGTGGTACAAGGTTTAATTTTCTATTTAGGATGAATTTCTTAACCCGCTTCGTAATACTCTTAGTCATTTATTGTATTTTCTTTTATGTTCCATATTTCTAAAGATATATAGTGGAGATATTCTTATTTTATTCCGAGAATAAGTTTTATAAACTTATTTTGAATCTTAACCATTGATTTGTATTGATCTAACGGCTTTGATTGATTATTTATGCCGAAAAATATTTTCATATATATTTAGGTTAAATTATCGATTAAAGTCGTTAGATTAATGTAAATCAAATGTTAATATTTAGAGTAAATATATTAAACTTACTCTTAGAGTAAATATATCTTCAGTCATATTTAGGTTAATGAATCATTTAATCTAATTATTTTTGGAAATATTTTTCTTAATTAAAACAGTTAGATTAATAAAAATCAATGGTTATGATTTGAAGTAAGTCTTTTAAACTTACTCCTGAATTAAGAATATCTCCACTCATATATATATATATATATATATATATATATATATATATATATATATATATATATATATATATAAGAAGTCATATGTCATAAACATCATCAAAAAATATTACATCAATGTCATCAAAATAAACACCACAGTAACTATTGTGTGTGTTGGACAATATATGCACCATTTCCTCTGCTTGTGCCTTTACCGCCTCCTCGACCGCCTATTATGCGTCCTCGGTCGTCAATTCCACCCGTTTTGGCGCGATTTTAGCAGTACATAAGTGCCCTCTCTGCCACCGCAATAATGTCATCCACTACATGCCTTTCACCAGACCCCTCAGGGAAGAAACTAGTTGCAATGTCTTCCCGTCCAATCGTAAGTATCTCACGATATTAAGGTAACACATCCTGAGTGTGGTCCAGCTGAGACTGCTCATCCTCTAATATCTCTTGATGAGCTGGTATTGACGGTGATCCCTTTGCAGTCGACACCATGTAGGGGTGGGAGACAGTAAAGAACCACATGAAGTAGCCATCAACGCAACTCCAGTCTTTAAGCGCTTCTGTTGCATGAGCCCCGACCGGCACCATGTAGTTCTGATAGTCAGCAAATAACTCATCTATCTGCCTATGGGTCAGGCCGAAAGGAGCAGGGACAACAAAATGTTTGGGTATGGTCTGAGTATAATCGAACTTCCGAATGACGCGCTAGGGAAGATATGACATAGTGATGGTCGAATTGCATGGCAACCATCTGTTGAACAATAAGATATCATCAAACGGGCGCGTTTGACAGTGAGCTCCATATACGCCGTATTGAATATCCTTAATAACCATGCGGTCGAGATATACTCTTTATGGGTCAACCGCCTGGTTCCTTCTGAGCGGGACAAAGGCACGTGCATGCGACCAATCAACCTTGTACTCAAGCACACCCCCTCATCCAACTATCATCAGAAAGTGTTGGAAGATCCAAGCCTTAAATAAAAAGAAAAAAACATTAGTATCAAGTTTTATCACGAATATAAAATGAAAAAGAAATGAGAAGAAAAAAAGTCGAAGGGTATAAGATTGTTACCACGTATAGTGAATAGATGCCTGCGACAGTCCTGGTGCTCCACTGACATCCCTCTAAAAGTATCGAATATATGTACGCCAAAGTAACCTCCCCCCAATTGTACTCATGGATCTATGCGGGATCCAAAAAGTACCTAAGGTAAGCTACATCAGTATATGTGGAGCTCGTGTCCACAAACAGCTACGTGTCGATTCAGGAATCATGCTAGAAGTTTCAAGAAAGTACTTTAGAGAACTTACTGAATGGATTCCTTCTCCTTTCTATCTCTTTGCAAATTGATTATGAGAAAAGTTCTAGTAGAACGATTTTTATATTCCATCAGATTGGGAGATCTCTTTGGGATCATTTTCAGGTCGAATTCGGTCATGTCGAAACCATATTTTTCACGAATTTTGACGTAGTTCATAATGACGTCAATGGGTTCTTCCTTGATGAACAGAGTATACTTATCCACATGAGTTCTCTGTACCTTCTAAGTTTCAGAGTTTGTGACTTTTGGTTCAGTCTGAATTTTACTGATTACTCGCATTCTGACAAGAGTTTTTCCATTTATAGGTGATTCAGTGACAAATTTCAAATTGTTCTGATGTTTGGTCTTATCTAGGTTGTCAATCAATTTTCTTTCTATCAGAATGTATGATATTAATCTCCCCATAGGAATATAATTCTTTGGATTCTTACCAAACTCTCTAGTTTCCATTACTATATCCCAGAGATACTTGAATAAAATAAAGGGAAGAAAAACTTTCATAAACTTTTGATCGGTGTCAATGGAGTCTAAGGAACTTTGAATGGGTTTGTGATAGATGGTTCCCAATAGAATTTTGGGCCATAATCGCAAATCTCTAAACAAATCTTGAGGTTCGCATTGACCCTTCCCAGTTGTAGGCTTGGTAAAAATAGCAGAACATGTGTTTTCTCTAAGAAACTTTGCTTTCATCATTTTGTATAATCACTTTTCTCTAGCATTTTCCATTCTTAGTAACGTTGTGATAGATTTCTCTGAAATAATAATCTTGTTTCCCAGAAGATGTGACACAATTACATATTCGTTTGCAATAACATGTGTCCAGAATTCTAAAACAAGAACTAGGTAAACATGACCATGTAAGCGATCAAAGTAACTTTCCCATCCTTGAGCCTTCAGTTGATCAGTTAAATCGACACCATTGTTTAGAATGTTATCAAAATCTACTAGAGACTTACAACAAACCTCAAATCCTGAAGGCAAAGAATTTAGGCAAACTTGATCAGGTCGTTCCAAAATTGGTATTTCGACTGATTTTGTAGGTAGAGTTTCAATTGGATTAGATGTTGACACCATTTGAGAAGATACAACGTTTTCTTCTTGTTAGGTTTATTGAGCAAACTTGTAGACCTCTTGTTGATGAGCATCCATTTGAAAATAATAAAGGAGAACTCGGACCTGGTGGGTTTTAGGCTTTTAGGCTTTCTAAGAACCAGAGTGTGGGTGTGAGGTAGCGAAGTGTGTGAAGTGAGAGACTGAATATATATATATATATATATATATATATATATATATATATATATATACATATATATATATATATATATATATACATATATATATATAACCAAGAAAAGCAATCGCCCATTAATTCATTATTAAAACATTAAATGCAATGCACATTTAAGAAAGCATAAGGATTTTGGTCTATTTTCAAAACACTTGATTATGCCTAATGTATCAATCCTTAATCATGCATGATCAGTAAGTGGGACAACTGTCACAATCACATTCACACAATCTCTAATGAAATGACCACATTAAATATTGTGACTGTTCACTACTCAGAGAATGAATCAGAATATTTTCTCTTGAACAATAATCATTTCAAATCATGACACTTTCACTTATCATAAAGTTTTGATTTCATCGTTTCACACACATTTGACAAATACATTCTGATAAAACACAACTTCTAACTTGTAGAATTATCTTTATCAGAAGAAAGTTAGAATGTGTCAGAGATAAAATGAAAACATTACCTTAGCAATTCAAAACATCTTCATGTTGACTCTAAGTGCCTTTCATTCTGATTCTGACTTCTGCTTACTTCTAATAATTCCTTATATTTTTCTTTCTTCTTCAAAATGACACCTTAGAAGTTCTGATGAGATACGTTCTGAAATCTCATATTTCTTCTTAGCAACTTCTGTTTCTCCTATCGGACATCTTATCATCTACAGTAGTTATGTCAAAGAATAATCACTCAGAACTTTTATGTCTTTCTGATCATGATTTCAGACATTCTTTTGTAAACTTCATTCTAAAGTATTTAGGCATCAAAGTCATGAGCCAACAATCTTTCCTCTTTACATGAAGAAATTCCTAATGAGCTTTTTATGAGAAAGTCAACAATGAACTAAACCGGTGTTTGAAAACATCTCATACTCACGGAGAATTAATCTTCAGCAAACAAGTTTTCTTGCTTTTTGATGATTTGATATTTGAGCAAAATACGTTGTTCAACCAATCGTATTTCAAGATTAGAATTCAACAGATATTTTTCCTTATCTAATGAATCTATATTATCATTTGATTCTTTAATCTTCTTACAAATCAAGCATAGAAGATTCATTGTTGACAACTTCAAACTTCAAGAATCAATGACATGCTCATTGTAAACCTTCTTGGTTTCACAATTCAGTTCTCATGTTCATTCATTTCCAAATGAAGACTTTGAACATATTAGACTGACATTGCAAGTGGATTAGAGCATCACCTAGAGTATCTCTCACAGAGCATTTGGATCTTTATCTGACATTGTTAAGTGTTTGATATCCGTCAAAAACAGAACCGGAGTTCTGATACAAATTGAAGGTGTGAGAAAACCACAAGAAAGGGGGTTTGAATTGGTGTTTTCACTCTTGTTAACTTTTCTGTCTTTAACATTATTGTGTTACAGAAGCATAAATAAATAAACTAAAGCATAAACAAGCGAAATAGACACATGATATATCATTATTCACTTAATTACCTCAAGCTACTCCAGTCCACCCCGCAAGGTTATTTGCCTTAGACAAGGACTTAATCTGCTATAACCAAACTGATTACACTATACAACTACCCACTGTGAATAACTGCGCAACATCAATGTGGCTTCCTTGCACATCTACTTTCCATGACTGACTGTGCAACATCAATGCGACTTCCTTGCACAGCTACCTGTCGTAACTAACTACACAACATGAATGTGACTTCCTTGCACAACTACCTGTTGTAACTGGCTGCGCATAGACATGCGACTTAATGCACTAGGACACATAATCCTGAGCAGCACCAAAACACTAACCCCTGAGCAATCACCAAGTCCTGAGAAAGCACCAAGCTACTAAGTTTTGAGCCTCATAAAGTTCTGATCTTCACTCGGTCCTTTAGGGATAAAGATAACATTTATAATTGTTTGCTTCTTACATAAGCATGTGTAAACATATTTTAGTACATCAGAAGATCACCTAATACACACTAAGATATTATAATGTATCGTAGCTCAAATGTGTGGAGTCTTATTATTCTTCAAGTAGCTTCTTTACGGACAACAACCCAAGCTTCTTGAATTGCTGGAAGTCTTCTTCTTCATAAGCTTCTAAAAGCTTAATTAATCTTGAAGCAGCGCATAGAATGACGTTTTCATCTTGATTCACATTAGAGAAACATTCTGGATAACAACCTTTGTTGTCTTCAATCCAATGATCACTTCAGAACACAACATTGCAGTTGTGGATTTGTAAGTGAGCTTCCATAATCATCTTCTTGTTTTATCTGCGACTTTGCAAGTCTTCTACAACATATAATTTAAGCACGCATGTGAATCAACAACTTCTAAATAAGTAGGTTCCATAACGAATTTGTCCAATACCAATATCAGCTTTAAGCTGCATATTCATTTGTGTTGTATGGACTTTTATGTTATTACTCACAATGTTTATTACTCATTTGTTTTCAACAACCTCTGAGTAATGGTGTTCAGCTCACAATAACAACGACATATGTTTAACAACATAAACAACTTCACATTGACATGTGATCCTTTCCTTTTATAGCCAAGCAAAATCGAGTCGTTTAACAACATCTGGCTACCAAGGAATGTAGTTACTCAAGGATAAAAATAGTACTGCCACGTTTGTCCTTTTTCCACAAATTAAGGTTAGTGGAGAGGTAGTGGGATAAAGCATTTTGTACAATGTATTATTCCTGATAACAATAACATGTCTTCTAAACTTTAGAGGCTTCCGATTGTAGATGATTGAAGCATGAGTAGAGACGTGATAACCGGTTCTTCAGAATCTTAAATTTTCGGTGTCTTCAAAACCTTGTTCACTCATAACCTTGTCTTCAGAACCACTCTCAGAACAGCATCCACAAAAGCATTGCAACAACAACATTACGCATCTTTGGATCTTTTTTATTGTGATCAGATACAAAAGCATACTTGCTTCTTCATCATGTTTGTGACTTGTGCTGCACATAGTAACTGACATATGTTCTTTCACGATCATCTAAACTATGTTTATTAGTACTAATTTCTTCATAAACATGATTTGCGCAGTAACAAACATTAGAACATAAAATTGTTATTTCACAAATATTTCATTATTATCATCAAAATATAGATATGAAATGCAGAGACAACTCTTGTTCTTACACCTCTAACTCTCATTTATCTACTGGAATCCAAGTAACTGATTACCCTGATATGAGACTATGAGTAACCGATTACTCTGGCATAATTTTAAGAAAAATGTTTGAAAATTCATTTCTTTTGATTCGGGTGTTTGATCGAAGCGTTCTTGGTACCGATAGAAAGTTATGATAACACTTTATCCAATGGAAAGTGAGAATATTGATATTGATATGGAATTATTTTATTTATGATATTTGGATGGAAATAATTATTATGTATTTGTGTTATGCTATATATATATATATATATATATATATATATATATATATATATATATATATATATGTGTGTGTGTGTGTGTGTGTGTGTTATCTAATAGTAATCATGAGACTACTTAATTAAAACGAGTTAAGTATAGTGAGGAAATCTTACCATAAATCAATAATAGGACCTAGTATTATGACTAGGAAATTGATAGAGAACTAGATGGTGATGCTCGTGCATACAATGCCTAGTGCGCATCCTTGTCGAGTAATGGTTTAGTGGTGAGTGAGACACTATATAGAACATGTATGAACCTTTGTGTTACTATTGTGATAAGGCAGATGTGGCCTTGTTATTGTCATATGCAATCATGCTTGTGTGTGATCACGTAATCGAAACTGTTTTCCCTTAAGACATGTCGTTTCATGAACTTAGGGTTCCTCTGGAATGTACGCATAATTACTTGGCAGGTTTGATTCCCATGTTTAGTTCGAATGGATCCTAACAGGGTAAATATACTTGTGATGGTTAATAGACCATGGGAAGTGATGATTCATAAGGTTAACAAACTTATAGTCAAAACCTATTTCATATGTCAAGTAAATTACAAGGATCGACTCGTATCGACTTCTAGACATAGAAGAGGACGAGAATAAGGGATACCTTGGTGAGGTTACCGACTAGTGATATTTTAAGTTGGTGAACTCATTAACATGTTTTCATACGAGTGTGAGACTGTGAACTCAAAGTCTTATCAATTCCTTTTGACTTGAGTTATGTTTGGTTAGAACCCTGTAAAGCCGAGAGAACCCATAAGATAGAGAACTCACTGAGATTTGTTTTCTCACCCCATTATCGTTGTTATTTTTTCAGATATTGTTTGCAAGTTTGATTTACAAGTGGAGCTATGCTTGGATGTTTCAAGAGAAGCTTAGTTTGAGTCTTTCGTTGTGTGATTATTTCTTGTACAATGAATGATTATTGTACATTGATCTTGGAGATTTATTATTTTTGGTATAATTTTCATGTCTTGCACCATAGAATATATTTTTAATATTAGTATTGGTCAAGTATGTGAATTATACCAATAGGCACTTATGATGGTATCAGTATCAAATAAACATTTGTATGATATTATTCTAGGTATATATTATACAGAGCGTTACATAATGTGTGTTGGAACATTAAATTTTGTGGGTGGAATTGGGGTCTTTCTTGGAAAATTCCTTATTCCAACGCTTGCTTAGGTTTTGTTCTATAGCATTGTTGGTTGAGATTTTTTTTTCTTTTTTTTCTTCCTTTTGGTGTAAGGGTTAGAACACCCTTTGTATTTTTTTTAATTCCATTTGCTTTAAAAAAAATCAATCTCACAAATTATCTAAGTCATTTTAAATTATTAATATGATGTGATAAAATGCATATCATTCATTACATCTCCTATTTTCTCAATTTTAATTATAATAGTATTAATCTATTTGTTTTTTATTATAAAAAAATAAATCAAATGAAGATCCATGGTCGTTCAATAAAAATATATCGTCTTATAATATTATATAAATAATTTAAAATTCTTAATTTTTATTTGATGGGATATATTTGTCATTAATTTACACATCAATGTATCATTCTTTTCTCAAAAATTCAAATATATTTAAATAATCAGGAGATATAAAATATACACCGAGAGTGTGAATAATTTTACACTATCAATCAATCACCATCATATATTCCATCAAATCATTTTTTAGTTTTTAAGTTACTATTTTATATTGCATAATCATTAAATTATATATATATATATATATATATATATATATATATATATATATATATATATATATATATATATATATATGTATATATAATTTGTGTTTTTTAAAATATCATAAATATTTAGTAGTTAATTTGACTATACCATAAGTTACCCTAGTTTAATAGTGATTATTAAATTAATTTATTAAATCACCTATTACTAACAAAACTTAAACCTTAGATGAGTTCAATATTGAATTATAAAGTCTAGCTAGTGTGATATTCAATGTACATCCAAAACCTAAATAATATCTGAGGAGAGTGGGCCTCTGATATCATTCTTGTCACTAGATGTGAATGAGGGAGAGCGCGAATGGCGTTTATTGTTTCGTCGCGGAGACGGAGACTCTGATCTATTCTATCTTGGTCGTCTTAGGGACGGGGATCGGGATCGTCTCTTCTTCTGAGGAGGAGAGCGTTGGTCTTCTTTCTGCAACCTCCGATGAGTTTTGGTCGATATAGGCGAGCAATGTCGTCGGGGAGGCGACCAGGCTCGTCTCTTGACAGAAGACTCTTCAGGGTGGGTTTTGCCCTTCCTTTTGTTGGGAGAGGGATTGCGCCGTCCCCGGTGTCTTGTCGGAGAGCGAGATGGTCGGAGGCCGGTTTATTCCAAGCGGGTTATCTTTTCGCTATGCGCGAGGAGTAGTGGGTTGGTTTGGTTGAGTGTCTCAACTAACGCAGTGAAGTCTGATCCTGCCGATGCAGTTAGGGAGGGGATAACCTCTGGGCGACTCTCGAGCGGTTGATCACGCTCGGGAGATGGAGAAGCAGTTTTTCCATCCTGGAGATCTTGGACGGTTTCCTCATGCGAGGGAGTGATCACATTAATTTCTCGTTGGGTAAGAAGAACACCATCAGTAGTCCGGGCTTCGAGCAGATTGTCACGAGCAACCATTGATCTTTAGAGAGAATACTTTGGTTCTTGAGAGTCTTTAAAGAAGAAGAACGGGGAAATCAAGAGGTTCCCACAGACGGCGCCACCTGATCGTACATGGAGATCGGGATCCAATATGGTTGACGTCGAGCGTGGTTGAAGCACGGTTGATGGAGAGAAGAGGGGGTGTACCTGCAAGGCACGCCGATGCTAAAGTAAGAGAGCAAGAAAAGAGTGAGCAAGTACGGGATTTTAGAGTGAGAACTGAATACCCGACCCTCTCATATGAAAGGATTTATATAATACCCCCAGCGCATGGCTATTGGTCCCTATTATTGGGTCGGGATCGTGGATTGCTCGGACGCTTGGATTGCTCGGACGAGACCATGGTCGGACGATGTTAATACCGAGCGAAGGGCTTGTCGGGCAAGCGTTCCTCGACTGATCCTGGGGGATTCGACCCTTGCTGGGTCCAAATCATGATCGGTGGTGCTGGTGGCCGGTCGGAAGGAACTTTTCGGGTGGACTGAGGATGCGTTGGGCATTAAAGAGTTATTGGGCCGTCTGGGGCCAGAAGATGGATTGGACCCAAGTGAAAATTGGGTCAGTCCGGAACAGGTTTTGTTCTATAGCATTATTGGATGAGAATTTTTTTCTTTTTTTTCCTTTTGGTGTAAGGGTTAGAATACCCCTTTTATTTTTTTAATTCCATTTGCTTTAAAAAAAATCAATCTCACAAATTATCTAAGTCATTTTAAATTATTAATATGATGAGATAAAATGCATATCATTCATTACATCTCCTATTTTCTCAATTTTAATTATAATAATATTAAATTTTTTTTTATTATAAAAAAATAAATCAAATGAAGATCTATGGTTGTTCAATAAAAAGATATCGTCTTATAATATAATATAAATAATTTAAAATTCTTAATTTTTATTTGATGAGATATATAATTGTCATTGATTTACACATCGATGTATCATTCTTTTCTCAAAAAATTCAAATATATTTAAATAATCAGGAGAAATAAAATATACACCAAGAGTGTGAATAATTTTACACTATCAATCAATCACCATCATATATTTCATCAAATCATTTTTTAGTTTTTAAATTACTATTTTATATTGCATAATCATTAAATTCTCTCTCTCTCTCTCTCTCTCTCTCTCTCTCTCTCTATATATATATATATATATATATATATATATATATATATATATATATATATATATATATATATATATATATATATATATATATATATATTGCATAATCATCTTATAATATTATATAAATAATTTAAAATTCTTAATTTTGATTTGATGGGATATATAATCGTCATTGATTTTCACATCGGTGTATCATTCTTTTCTCAAAAAATTCAAATATATTTAAATAATCAGGAGAAATAAAATATACACCGAGAGTGTGAATAATTTTACACTATCAATCAATCACCATCATATATTTCATCAAATCATTTTTTAGTTTTTAAGTTATTATTTTATATTGCATAATCATTAAATTCTATAATTACGTTTATTGAATCATGTGGCTAATTTGTGTTTGTGAAAATATCATAAATATTTGTTAAATTCTATAATTACGTATATTGCATAATCATTACTATTTTAGACTTTATATTATACTATCAATCAATCACCATCATATATATAATTTGTGTTTGTTAAAATATCATAAATATTACACTATCAATCAATCACCATCATATATATATATATATATATATATATATATATATATATATATATATATATATATATATATATATATATATATATATATATATATATATATATATATATATATATATATATATATATATATATAATTTGTGTCTGTTAAAATATCATAAATATTTGTATAGTAGTTAATTTGACTATACCACAAGTTACCCCAGTTTAATATTGATTGTTAAATTAATTTATTGAATCACCTATTACTAACAAAACTTAAACCTTAGATGAGTTCATGTTGAATTATAAAGTCTAGCTAGTGTGATATTCAATGTACATCCAAAACCTAAATAAAAATCACAGTGACTATGAAACTATCTAATATATATACAAGGACCAAAATTATTATTTACACACATTTGAATCAAATTTATTTAATCTAATAGCTCAAACAAAAAATATTAGCTAAAATAATCGGAAGTCATTATGATGACTTGTAACTTCTGTCATCATTGCAAGTTGTGGTTTTATACAAATACAACCAGGAAAAGGGTTAGCATAGAAACTCTCTTCCAATTTTGGGTGACGTTTGATTTTTCTAGTTTGAGGAGCTCCAATGTTTTTTGAATGTATGCTTTTAATCTTTGATGAAAAATCTTCCCAAGAAATTAAACCATTGTCCAATTGATCAATCAACTTCACAAATCTATGCCTGCAAGATGTACATCATGGTATATTACTAAATTAAAAAAAAAAACTAAATTTGTTTAAGAAATAGAATAATGAGTAGTGTAAGAGTAAGATTAATACTTATCAGGGTTAATGGTCTTTTTGAATCCCTCAAATTTTCTATGACCTCTAGCAGCTTTAGCCATATTCCCATCATGACTATAAACAAAAACATCACTTTTAACAGTTATGTAGTAATCAAGAGCAGCAAGTTGATTTTGGTGTCCTTCAAATGGTTGTAATTCTTCTCTTGTTGCTAAAGAGGAGTGCCATAACAAATTAGGATACTTGTTTTGAAGTGGTTTCATTCCTTCTGACCCATAAATAGTTCCAGCTGCTACATAAATTTTTGTATCAAGAGGATACCCAAGTGCTTCAAGAAAAACAGAAACTTCTCTTGGTGTCATAGGGCAACCACCCTTCAATCTCTTTGATCTTCCATCAATATCTTTTTCTTTCCAGTGTTTTACTTGGTATCTCATTTTTTGTAGCTCTTCAGTTTCTACTTTTGTAAGGTTGTGACTACACCCCGTGAATGCCAACATGTCCTTTTCGTATCTACATATAAGTGAGGTCAGTTACATGAATTCTAATATATTCAAATCGGTATGAAAAAAATGTATAGTAAATAACCTTAAATGGAGGGCAATGTAAGGGGTGTTGTTGGTTCTAATTCTATTGACCAACATCTTTCCAAGCTCTTCAATTGGGGTTGCAAACCTAAGTGCCTCATACATGGCACGACAACGCACTTTTTGAATTGAGCTAGCTAGACCATTATTGACTAGACGAGAATCAGTATGAGTAAATTTGATTACTTTGTTTCTCATCAATAATTGCAACATGTCTCTTTGGTAATAACTTGCCTAAATGTTTCAAATCAATAAAAAAATTAGATTAGATACAAAAAATGTTTAAAACCTAAAAATAATTATTTTAGAATATGTAATGGTAATTGCCTTGGACCAAGAAACAGGAGCCTTTAAAACTGGTTTAATTGATGCTAATTCTGGTGGTACAGACTCCACTATTTGAACATCATCATTTAAAACTTCAATGAAGTTCTTCAAGTTAAAAACTTCTTTAAACTCACTGAAAAAATAAGACAAATATATCAATTTGTTTGACTTATATATAAATCCAAATTCATAATAATTAATTCATACCTAGGATCTGTCCAAAAGGAATTATGATCTAATGTAGGCACAACAAGAGTAACATTCATAATTTTTGCAATTGCAACCATGTCACTTATCTGCAATCAGAAAATGTTTTGCTAACTCTCCAACAGAAAACATATAAATATATATAAATCAATGATGTTATACATACTCCAGTTTTCATCTGATTTAATCCTCCATTGGCATGAACCAAAAGATAGCCATTTGTAGTACTTCCATTCCCTGTATAATATAGAAATTCTTCCTAGTTATACAAAAATAAATGCTAGAGTGAGAATCACTTATATCAAATTTTACTCAAAATAATTTAAGAGCTTCTTTAAACGCACGTTTATCATTCTTTGCTCGTCCCATGCAATTATAAAAGTTTTCGCTATTAGGATGCTTCCAAACTTCGAGAGTCTATCTAACAAACATCAGAGAAAAACTAGCATCACAATTTTAATGCATAAGCAATACAAAATGTCATGCATAACTGTTTTTCTTTCTTTCAATATTTACCGGCAAATTTTTTGGTGAATGTTCTTCTTTCACCACGTTTGAAGGTGCAATAGAATCTAAATTTAATTGATCAGAAAACATGTTCAACAATAAACACTTTGTAAGCATGCACACAAAAACAAGAACCATTAATCCTCCAAATAAATATTGTCGTTTGAACTTTTTCTGCCAAAGTCTTATTTTACGACGTATACGAAAAATGTCTTTGGCGCCAAAAGACATTAATCCATAATGTTCTTCAGCTCCATCTAATAGGCCCCTCCTTGGTGCCATGAATAATGTGTACAAAATAAGAGTGTTTTAGAAAGACTTGTTGAAAGACATATAATAAAATTAGTAGATAAGAGAATTGAGTTAAGGTAAATGAATGAAGAGTTAGAGGTAATGAGAAACAAAAAAATTAACCATAGGTTTAAGTGGAGTTAATTAATTAGAGGGAGTTTGACATTTCTCGTTTGTGTTTGGTGAGGCTTTTGTTTAGTTAAATGGTTAATCTATGAGAGCGGAATATTAGGCTATAAAATCTCTATGTTTATTATGTTATTAGTTTGTATGTTATAGCCTATATTCAGTTTTTTAATGGTATTGGCACATGTGGCTAATTCATGCTTGTAGTAAAATAATAATACACTAGTAGCATGAAAAAGATTTGGTGATAAAAATAGTATTTATTTTTAACCCAAAAAGATTGGCCAAGATGTAATGTAGTATTAAGTATATGGCATATTAGGTGTTTAAATTTCCACTAAGTTCTTAAGAAATTAAAAAAGATAAGTGGTTATTGAGTTCATAGTTTTTTTTTATATACTCTTTGATACATTTGCTCTCATATTTCTCTAATTAATAAATATTTTTATTCATTTTAGCTTCATTGGATGTTAGTGTTCTTGCACCCGTTTTAAAAAAATTAGCATAGCATATGTGTGAGGAAGAAAATAATATGGTTACTTATTTATATATATATATATATATATATATATATATATATATATATATATATATATATATATATATATATATATATATATATATATATATATATATATATATATATATATATATATTGACCATCAATGAAATAAAAAAGTTATAATATTAAAGAAATAGAGATAACATATGTGTAAGGAAGAAAAAAATATGTTGTAGTATTTTTTATGGTGAGTGATTGTTAATAATATAATTTTTATAATTTTAGTTTATGATAATAATTTGTAGTCATTATTTCTCCCTTATCTATTAGATGTATCTTATAATTTTATATTAATTTTTGGGAGAATGTGTAGACACTTTTAGTAGAGAGATCTAAATTTTGTTAGATTTGTTTAATATATTATGTATTTATACCTATATAAAAATCAAGAATATAAAACCATATGAGACCATATTTCTATAAACTCATATCATATGAACTCCTATTCGAATATTATATGAGAATGAAAATGAAAGTACATTTGAGTTAGTTGTTGGGTTCAATGAAGGTTTGCAGGTATGTGACTTTTTATTTGTAGAGTTCATTAGGGTTTCTTGAATCTCTTCTTATGGGGATGAAGAGAAAGTCTCGATAAACGGTGTTTTTTAATCATTCTACAAATGGGTACCATAACTCATATAAATAACTATAGGTTTATTTTTTAGTTTTTAGTTTTCTAATTTGAACTCTCATCAAATTAGATATTGACATATGGTATCTATGCCATAACCTTACATTTCATGACACTTATGCTTTTAGCCATATATTTAATATTAATCAGATCCATTTAAGTCTTGACTAATTAAACAATGGATATATGTTCGCATATGGATTTCGTGCGAACAATCCGCTGGCCTTCTACGCGTGAGGTTTACTTACAGGATCAGTCAAACAAGTCTCAGGACTGCTCTGTCTGATTAGTTATGTTGTGATCTCTTTGTAATGTAGAATGATACTGGTGATTCTCGTATATATTTTTGGTATTTTTTGTGTATATAGTAGACGCACGCAGAATGCTTGAAATGAAAGAACAAGAAAAATGAATAAAGGAAAGATAAAAAAATAAAGGTAAATAGGTAAGTATTTTAAATTAACTTGGAATTAAAATGACTTGAAATACAAAGGTTTTTTGGACGCTATCATACATTTGAGTAGGGGTTAACTCGTTTCTTTGATGCTTGGTACTTTGAGTGTGTCCCTTTACAATGTGAAGAAATGCGACCTTTATTACTGAAAATGAAATCTACTTAAATAGACATATAAAATAATTGTCAGACACTTTTCCAACAAATCAGACTTTGAGACCTGTCAACATATTCTTCTGGTAACCACCCACTACTTTATCCCACTACTTGGAGCAGTTTCTCTTCCACATCTTCCTGTATGGTCTTGTCGAAATGCCTTCGACCTGGTGGTGTATATGGGTGCATTGAAGCTCTTCGACTCCCTCTTGGATTCTGGCCTCTGAGTGCCGACCCATAGATGTTTCTCTTTCTTCGGATGGGATGGAATCCTTTCGTCTAACATTCTCTGATGTTGCTTTCAAACCTCTAAGTTGAAATCTCTAGCCAACAAATCCCCCCCCCCCAAAAGGCCAGTTTCTACAGAGAGGTAGTCGACCAAGAAGTTTGGCCTTTTGGAATTCTTTGCGTAATTTCGACGCATTTTCGATTGTCGATTTGTATCAACCAAGTGTTCATATTCTGTCGGACTGAGACAACCTGTCATGTCAGTCATATTTCCACCTTTGGCTCCACGACTTTCTTAAAAAGAGGGGATCTCTCATCTTCCCACTAAGATAGCTCAAAACCCTAGCAAAAACCCTTGCATCGCATGGCCTTGGGTATAAATGTCATCCCCCTGAGTCGTTCGTAATTGGGGTGGATATAATTGCCTAATTCCCCTTCCTCAAAATCGGTCCTTCACATTAATTGAAACACGGGGTGTAACACCCCAAAATTTGCGCCCATATTTATTACCTTAACTGGCTTATGTTCCATTCATATGCATCTCACATTAGGTTATAAAATCACAATCAGGCATTTCATTGGCTCCGAAGGCATGAAATCGAGGCATTTTCTCATGATTGAATTTTCTATTCGGAGGTGATACATGTAACGCCTTAATTTTTATATTTATTTTTGTGAAATAAATATTAATATTTTAATGGCATAATTGAATTAATGGGTGGAGAAAATATTCTATGAGAATAATAATAATAATAATATAAGGTGTATTATTATAATGTTGTTATTATTTAAATAAAATAAAATAAAAGGGTTAGTTAGAGGTTTAAGGGGCAAAGGTGGAATTGTTGTTTCATAAAAAGAGGAATTAGGGAAACAAACCTCATTCATCGTATTTTGACGAAGAATAGAGAGGTCTGGAGAAAGAGAAGAAGAAAGGCAAGGTCAAGGATCGTAGATCACCAAGACCAAAAGTTGTGAAGGAAAGCTTCAATTTTAAGGTAAGGGGGAGAAAAGGGTTTATGATTGGTGATAGGACATAGAAGGGTAATTAGGAGTTCCTTCCTCCCTTAGGTATTTTTAAGAGATTATGATAATAATGATTGAATTGATGCAATATTGTGAAATTGTTGATGAATATGATTATACGATGTATTTTGAAAATATATTTGGTGTTGTGTGTTTGGTATTGGAAAGAATGGCATATGAAGGTTATGGAGGGTATGATGAACAAAGAAGAGGATTAAACCTCATAGATTCCTTAATTTGATCTAGGAAAGTTTATTAATAAAACTAGTTGAAGTTATATGCATAAATGGATAATAAACATGTGAATTGGTTGGTCTTGAGTGCTAAATTCGACCTAGAATGATTGGGGTTCGTACAGGTGAGAAAGGAGGAAGAAAATGGGGAAAAACCAAAAATCAGAATTTTGGGTCAGGTGCCCTGACACGGGCCGTGTCCCATGACACGGGTGGCCGTGTCAGGCTTCGGGAAAAGTGTTTTTGTTTATGATTTAGAGGGCGTGTCTCAGGCCACCTGACACAGGCCGCGTCAGGGGACACGGGAGGCCGTGTCAGGCCCTTGTAAATGTAATTTTTCGTCCGTTTTAAGGTGGATTTGACTCATTCTTCTAATGTAGGATTATATTAATGAAATAAGACTTTGAGGATGTTCTAATAGTGAATATAGGACTTGATGATTAGTCGCATAAGAAATCCTAAGTGCTTAATTGAATTATATGAATATGTAGATTGTTATAATTGTGAACAACATGAGATATGTGTATGCTTTGTGTGTGAATAAGATGCACTAATGGTTGGTTGATGAGATCATGATGATCGTAAAGCATAATGTGTTCATTTGTATTGTGATATGGTATGCGTTGTTGTGTCTGCATGCACATACATTTGATAGAATAATCATGTCGTGGATGTGATTATTCGGGATTCGTTGAGAATCGTGGTTGCAGGGATGATCGTGTCTTGTTGGAGACATTAACGATGCATTCGGGGTTCTATTGATGAACCGTTATTGTGAGTCGGTACCACATTTGCATTGTGCATTGGAGTCACATTGCATTATGATTGATTGAATATTATGATTGATTGAATAATATGATCGATTGAATAATATGATTGATTGAATAATATGATCGATAATTTGGTGTGATTAGGGGTGAATTACTTCTTCATATATGTCGTATGCACCGTTATGTTATGAATCTATTTCTCACCCCTCTGTTTGTTTTGTTGCGTCTGTGCTTCTTCGGAAGTGTAGACAATTCAGGTACTTGAGAAGTACGTTGGTGTGATGTCCGTGTCCTAGGAGCTCTGATATGTAACGGGAACGGGGATCTTTTCCACATTTACTTATAATGTTCAGAAAAACTTATTTTTATAATTAAACTTGAATTGAAGAACTTTATTATGTGTGATTTTTTAAGCCTTCGAGCTATTGACGTTAAAGATTTGGATTCCGCTGTTTTCTTTTATTAACGATTTTGATGAATGATGATGATGTAACATCTCACTTTGGACAAGTAACTCTGATTTTATTAAAGGTTTATATAAATAATTCTGTGGGAAAAGTGGGTGTTACAATACATTTATTCATTGAACTCAAGATCGAGACATAGTTTGAGCTCCCATCATCATAAGTATTTTCTTATCGATGTTCATCCAATATCGGGTTTATTGTCTTTAAGACTTCTCAAAAGGCTCAGATGAACTATTGTTTCTTTCACTACAAGAAAACAGCGTAGCAGCGTCGGTCAAAAGCCCTCGCTAAAATGCTTAAAACCGACGCTAATACCTTTTAGCGTCGGCTTCGCGTCGGAGTCGGGGCGAACGTTCTACCATTGGAAGCAAAGCATAATCACGAGCCGGCGCTACATTAGCGTCGGATATAATGAACGCTAGGCCGACGGTACAATACTAAAGTCGACGCTAATGTGCAATATTAAAAACATATTGCGACGGCTTTAGGCGACGTAACAATCATCTAGTGGCGGTTCTAAACGACACTAAAACAAATTTTTTTATTTATTAGCGTGGGTCTAGGCCGCCGCTAACCATATATTTTTTACATTTACGACGCTAAAAGCCGTCGCTATACAACATATTATGTGCTCTAGAGCGTCTCATAAAGCCGCCGCTAATTGTTTTTTCGTTTTTTTTAATTCTTGTTAGCGTGGGTCAAGGCCGCCGCTACCCGTATATTTTTTTACATTTACGACGCTAAAAGCCGTCGCTATACAACATATTCTGTGCTCTAGAGCGTCTCATAAAGCCGCCGCTATTTGTTTTTTTGTTTTTTAAATTCTTGTTAGCGTGGGTCTAAACCGACGCTAAATGTTTTTTTTTTTAAAAATTTTTTTATTTTATATTGATTCCTGTTGCAAATCAAATCTACCTTTTACAATTTCCTGAACCTGTTTTTTATTTCAAACCATTCATTGATGTATTATCACATCATAATTTCCAACACAAAATAACAAACTTTAAATCCATAATATTTCTACATTAATTAAGATGTCAAATTTACATCAAAATCAAAATATTGACACTATATTAAACTTGTGTCCATCCACTATATTACTACATAAAAGTGTCAATGACCAACACAACACAAACTATAAAATTTGTGAAAATCAACAGTTTGATCCAAGTCCCAAAACAAAGAAAAAGAGCATGCATCTGACACTAACATCAATCACTCATATCTTCTAGATCCAATGAGTGCTCATCAGAGTCATCATCGTAATGCGCATGAGTATTAGGCTGGACACTAGAAGCATGAGCAGTGGAATGACCTGCCTGACTCGACTTCCAAGCAAACATCTCTTTTTGAAATTCTTCAAACTTCCTTTTCAACTCTTCTGTCTCGGCTATAGCTTTATCTGCACGTGCATTAGCTAATGCAGCCTCTTCACGTGCTATGGCAGACTCAGCTCTAGCCGCCTCAATCGCTTGGTTATCCACCTCTCTATTCTGATTAACAGTCACTTGTGTCAAATAAGACACACCATATCGTACGTTAACCGCCAATCGGGCAGTTCCATAGCAACGGCCACGCGTCTTACCCCCGGCAACTTCTTTCCAAATTTGTAACTTGTCTGACCCATCCACGTTATTATCAGTTTGAGTGGCTTGAGTCAAACGATTCACATAATCTTCCTGTAAAACATAACACACATAACATCACATGCAGTGAGCATAAACAATTCCACTAATTCATAACAGTGAGCATAAACAATTCAAACCAATAATTCATAATAGTCAGAGCATATCTCTAATAAATATTTTAATTTGATGTACTACCTAAAAAGAATCCAACACACTTTCACTTAACAACATACATACTAACATTTTAACAAGATCCACTTAACAGCATACATACTAATAACATACATACATACATTCATTATAACAAGTTCCTAACATTTTAACAAGTTCCACTTAGCAGCATACATACTAATAACAACATAGTAATTTGACTAAATCAATGGAATGAATTAAAATGTCATGGTTGATATCAACTAGTAATTTGACTATTAAAATGTCATGGTCTCCAGTAATAATAAAATAGAAACCAAATATATATATATATAAAAGATATGGTGAAAGTTGTGTGTGGTTTCAGGCTTGGAATACCTAATTTATAACTATTAAGGTTATATTTATATACTCTTCATCATAGGTTATATTTCTAACAGAATTAATTAGCTTACATGTGTTTTTTCTGCACGACGGTCTACCCACTGCCCATTCTTCTTCTTATGGGTGGCCATGAAGAGCTCGTCAGGATTTGGCGGTCGACCTAATTTCTTCTCCTACAATTTCATGAAACAACAACAATAGTTTATATAATACATTGCTTTTAGGAATATATTTATTTGGTGTGTGGTGTGATCAATCGGATTACAAATAGAATACATACCAATTCTAGAGCAACATCATGATGAGCTCTACGTCCTGTGGTATGGACCGCGCCACCTCTAGTTGATGCTCGATTAGTCTTGTTTTGTTCAGAGAGCTTTTTGAATTCTTCAGTTTTCCACCCGTCAAGTAGATATGCATAATATTTTTCACCCAACCAAGACGGCTTTTTCCCACTCTTCCTAATCTTACCAAATATATCAACTATTCTTTTACCACAAGCTTTATGAAACAAATCTCGCATTTTTCCTTCATCACACGGCTCCCACTGAACAAGATCCTGATAAAAGAAATAGGATTAGTTTTGAATATAATTATAAGTAATCTTAAAGTATTTCGTAAACATCTTAAAGGTAAAAAAAGAAATTACGTCTTACTTTAAACATCTTAAAGTATTCCTCTCTCTCATCTCTTCTACCACGTGCTTTGAGTTTCAGCTCACTGTATCTCATGAAATTTCCACAATAATTATGTATTAAAACTTTTCTAATAGCCGCAGCAACAACATCACTCGGAGCTAACCTGCAATATTAAGAAATTGAAAGATAGTAATAATAAATGAATAATAATTCCAAACATGAATATTAGGAGGAAAAATCATTTTGAATACTAAATTTCTTACCCATTGCCCATAATGCTAATCATTGGCCTTTGTCCACCAGAAAATGCTTGTTCCGCGACCGCCTCTTCCTCCTCATAAACTGTTTGGTCCCTTTCCTCTTCCTCTTCCTCTACTGCTACCGTGGTGTGATGGACAGCTGGACCTTGCAAAACTTGTAGTGTCACTCCAGGGGTAGGAACAAATGTGCATTCATCAAAACTAGGTTGTGATTCGGTTGTCTGAACCGGTGGTGGTGATGCAATAGTATGAGGCGGTGGTGGTTCTACGGTAGTATGAGGCGGTGGTGGTTCTACGGTAGTATGAGGTGGTGGTGGTGCTACGGTTGTATGAGGCGGTGGTGGTGCTACGGTTGTATGAGGCGGTGGCGGTGGTGGTGCTTGCATTCTTGGACGCGTTTGGTTCCTTGTGTCATGCTTCATGCGAGATGTGTTTATAGCAAGGGCTCCAGGTGGCATATGTCGTGTCCGACATAATCTGTCAACACTGCATTAGCAAAAATGCATCAAAAGATATTAAATTTAAAGAAACCAAATCGTGAAAGTTTTTGTCATCTTACGGTTTCTTGTTGATTGGTGCTTCCTTCTTTGAACCTTCTCTTGTCATTTCAAATTAGCAATTTAGTGGTGATTGTCCTCCACCTGAAATATACTTTTGTTGCTACCAGTTAGCCATTATTTGGAAAGTAATTTTCTGTTTTTAAAGAATAATAAAGAATATATGACATACAAATGACGAATGGATCATATGATAATATAATAAAGAATAATAAAGAAGATAAACGACATTCATATGATAATATAATAAAGAATAATAAAGAAGATAAACGACATTCATATGATAATATAATAAAGAATAATAAAGAAGATAAACGACATTCATATGATAATAATAAATTAAATAAGGAAAAAATGAGAATTCTTGCACCAAAAATGAGAATTCTTGCAATGGCATAAAGTAAACATTGAGATGCACCAAAAACAAATGGGTTGCTCCAACAAAAGTGACAGTAGCTAATGAAAGCTCTTTATACCATGTGACAAACATTAAACATTTATACCATGTGACAAACATTAAACATTTATTTCATGTTTCACTAATTTATGTTTCTAAAAATCTTTTTTGGTACACAACAATCATAAAACAATCAAGATGCAATTAGTACACTAAACACGAAAAAAAAAAACACATATTATGGATCATTTGTCACTAGTACTGGCTCGACCTCTTCAATTAATCCTTCGTCGGCTAAACCATGTATTTGTTCAAACTCTGTTATAGGCAAAACTGTTGACATTTCATCAGATTGATAAGGCATTTCATCCTCAGTGTTATCTATTTCCACATAACCCCTTGGTTTTGTGGTGATTGCAGCACACCATCCACGCATGTTTCTACACATATCTGGATAAGGGACATAATACACATGTTTTGCTTCTTGTGCAAGAATGAACGGGTCATATTGACGATATCGTTTATTCATCTTAATGTCAACAATATTGTACTCCTTATTAACTCTTGTGCCACTATTAGTTGTACTCCTTATATTAGCTAGAGCATAATTTTTGGAAAAATAAATGTTTATACGGAAAAATCATTTTAATTGTTGATTTTCTTCTTTTAGATGGAAAAATCATGTTAATTGTTGATTTTGTTAGTGAAGGATATATATTTTATGATAGACTTTTGGATTGTTAAAGGCTTTTGGATTTTTTTCTGCATAACTGACAAACTCACAGAGAGACAAAGTTACTATGAAATTAACAGGACCTATTATGGTGTATGCTACTATGTATGTACATTAAGTTTCAATTTATACAGATTGTATAAGCAGTGATTATTATTATTTTGAAATTATCTTTGAAGAGTGTCCTACCTTGGATAAAATATGTGGCAGAAGATAACTCTTGCCTTACAATTCGATTATGTGTGGTTGCGTTTGCTCAACCGAGTTTGAAAATCATGTTCATGAAGTGTAATACAAATTTAAAACTCAGGAATCAAGAGGATACACTAGAGGCCTAATCTTTTGGGAAAAAGGAAGATTGAAATGCATCCCTAAAAATTCTGAAAAACAATACAGAAACGAGTGAGACACACGGACTCGTAAGTTAGGATTGAATCGATGATGATGATGAAACAAACGAAAGCAAAAACTGAAACTGAAGCAAAAACTAACAATTCTTATTTCATCATGGAGCAATTTCTGTCACAAAACTGAAATTCTAACAGATCAGAGAACATACGACCTTAAAGTTCCTCTGCAGTTCTATAATGACTATCTTCTTAAACATCAATTACATGTAAAACAGAACACATAAAACAGAACACATAAAACATGAGTGAATTAAAAGACAAATGAAAAGAGGTATAAACAAGCTTCGAATAAGAAGTACCTGCAAGAGCAAGTTGTAATCCTGTCTTGATGTCTGAGATACTTGGAACCAGAACCCCTGAGGTCAAAGAAACTATTAGATAAGTAATGAGCAAACTTCTAAACAAGAACCAGAATAAGCTTCGAATAAGAACCAGAATGATCTCATAATTAAGGGTTCACAAACTTCTAAACAATTTCTTAAGTTTCTAAACTTCTCACAAAAGCAATGAAACAACACCCTTATAATCTTTTACTAATTAATCTGTGATCCAATTCAAAGCAATGCATCCATTAATAATGTTTGTTGTATTAACAAAGTATGCTGCATCCATTTAGCATAGGAAATTCAACAACACAAGATCACACACCATGTTACATGAACTCCAAATTCATACTCAATAGTAGTCTTAAAAGCACAGATTCAAAAGTAGTCTTAAAAGCACAGTTTCAAGCACAGATTCAAAAGTAGTCTTAAAAGCTAAATCACATATAAACCCCAAGTAAGTATACCGTGGCATAACTTGAATTTGCTAGTATGCCCTAAATGCACTAGACAGAACTATATTGTTACTTATTGCTGCTTATTTTATACTCAAAAGTGTTGTTATGTGTGTTATGTTGTTGCTGCAGCTATTAGAAATGAGTTACTTATTGCTGCTTAAATTTAGATCAGCCAGATTTTTCAAAATTGAATAAAAATGAGTTTTACTTATAAGCAACTATTATAAGATCTGTTTCAAACTTTAGACCAGCCAGATTTTTACTTATAAGCAGCTATTATAAGATCTGTTTCAAACTTTAGACCAGCCAGATTTTTCAAAATTGAATAAAAATGAGTTTTTAAGCCAACTCTTTGGCTGGACCAAATTTTCAGAATAGTGAGTTTTTAACCAAATCAATTTTCATAATCTTCTTATGATTGGATTCATGAACAACTTCATAGGAAGTAATCTAACTATTTTCATAATATATGCATAAATAGAAACGACCAAAATACCTCACCAAATGATGAATCAGAGAACTCATCGATGGACTTGAAAATTTTTGAAAAGTCGAAACAATCAAATTAATAAAGCCTATACATGGTGCTAACACAGTCCCTTCGATAAACTCGATATCTGAGATCAAATAATTTCATCTTTCCCTCATAAAGGGAAACAAAAAAGAAACTACTATCATACATAGCATGTGCTCATACAATTTGAAAACCGACCTCACATAACTATGACCACACATCTTCAGTTCATGATCTGAAAGGGAATCTAATCTAACGGTCCACTTATATACAACCATATATAAAGACATTGATGCATCTTAGCATAACAGTAGTAAAAAACAGAACATGTGTCACAGAAGACATTGATGCATCCAAACAAACAAAACATGTGTCACAGAACAATAGCAATTGATGCATCTAAACAAATAGCTATTGATGCATCTAAACAAAAAGCTGATATTGCCAGCTACAACAGTCTGTTAAAAACATGTGTCACAGAGATTGAAATTGGTACTTGCATTCAAAAAACAGTATGTTAAAAACATGTGTCACAGAGATTGAAATTGGTACTTGCATTCAAAAAATAGATATTGCCAGCTACAACAGTATGTTAAACAAACAATAGAATTTCCTAGTTTTCATTTACCAGAGATTGAAATTGGTTATTAACTGAAATGAAGTGGTTAAGTTTGATAAAAACATGTGTCACAGAAGACATTGCCAGCTACAATATTATGTTTTGCCTAATATATAAAACTTTAATTATGTCACTATTTTTAGAAATTTGTCTTTAAAACAGACATAAAAGTTAAAACTGAACAATAATCTTGGGTGAATTTTATGACAAAGACAAAGTTTACACTAAAAAAGAAAGAGCAAGGCACGTCATAATCCTCAATTTGTCGTGATATATACAACCAACTACCAACTTAATAATTCCTGCGAGATACCACGAGGCATTAATAATCATTTGCTCAAATACCACACAAATCACTATCAAATTGTCGACGTCGTAAAGAATAAACAAAAAAAAATTAAAAACGGACCAATTTTGGCAGGTTATGCTCTTAATGTCGTGAACATATACTAAACATAGAAAACAACAAGTTCAGTTCCCTAATTATACATAAGCACTCCAGTTCAGTTCTCCAAATCAAACAAAACAATAAACCTGTTGAAATTGCACTCCAGTTCAGTTAATTCAGTTCTCTAAAGAAACAAGTTGAAATTCCCTAAATCATACCTAACACACTCAAATAAGAAGTTCTCATAACTAACATTAACAGTCCCCACTAATGCACTAACAGTCCCATTACATTGGAAGATTTAGATGGAAGCAATCAATAGATGTGGTAAAAGGAAGCAATAATTTGTTAAATCGAAAAGACGGATCAAAACTACCTAAAGTTACAATTTTGGTAACACAAGCTGCAGAATTTATGTTCTATTGTATCATAAAACTATACAGTTATTAACAAAAACTTACTTCTTCTTGTCAATACTTGGGATATCACTTCTCTTCCTTCTCCACAATCACCTTCAAGGCAAACCGTCCAACTGTGAGATCAGCAGGGACAAGGTACCTATAATCTTTTCAATCAATTTGTTAGTTATGAAAGCATAATAACAAGGTTTTGCATAAGCTGATACACATATATACATAGACATACTAGCATTAAGCCATTAACTAGTTAGGTTAGATACAACTCTAGATGACTATACACCTTACAATCTCTTATATATCTAAAGAGAACAAAACATTACTTTTAGAATCTCTCGAGACTAAACGAACAAGGCATTACTATTAACCACACCACAAAACAAAGTTCATACAAACAGTATAGGATCAATACAGAATCGAACCTTTAAAGTGATGAAGTGACGAGAAGCAGAATTTTGAACCTTTAAAGTGATGAAATGCAGAAGCGATTTCTTGAACTCTTCGATGAGAAACGAGCAATTTCTGGAGACAATGAGAAACAATGGAAACGGTGAGATTTATATAAGCCACAAATTTATAAACACACATTCACACATTCATGATTTTCAATTATTATTTTTAAGAAAGGGAAATCAAGTGAGAATTTTGTTCTTGAGAAAGATATCAATAACCCTAACATAAACAACATTAACTCATAATAGAAAGTTAGCTTACTACAAGACAAGGCATCACTAACCCTAACTGACCACAACAGAAATTCAACTTCTAACAACGATTTCTGGAAAACTTACAAAATCTAAACAACTTACAAAATCACACATTTGGTAACGATTTCTAGATATATAGAAGAAAAGAAACGGCGAACCTGTCCTTGAATGCAGGCCACACGAACCTCTCATTGAATATCAACTTTGCAACTCGTCGGTGATTCTGAAACAACAACTCATCGGTCCTCAGCTCTGATTGAGGAGTAGGATGCGATTCTCACAAACGATAAATGATTGAGGGAGAGAATGCGATTCTGATTGAGGAGTAGGATGATTTAGGGTTGAGGTTGATGATTTAGGGTTGATTGAGGGATTCTGAACGAGGGAGTACAGTACTGAAGCTGAAGCCGTGTGAATGAGTTGTTTTTCAGTATATATTTTATTTACTTTTTTTTGATAATTTTTAATTATTTGAAATTATTAGTATAAACAATTAAACTAATAAAAATGCAATTATTTTAGAATTTGATTTTCTTTATTTATAATTAAAGTATATATATATATATATATATATATATATATATATATATATATATATATATATATATAATATATATATATATATATATATATATATATACATATATATATATATATATATATAAGTTTATCTTTATATATATATATATATATATATATATATATATATATATATAAATTAAAATAATAAAAATACAATTATTTTTATATTTAATTAAAATAATAAAATATGTTTATCTTCTTATAAGTTTAAATTTATAGTTTTAGATTATCTTATTTTTTAAAATAATTTTTAAAAAATTATTTGAAATTAGGAATTTTATAAATTTAGTTTTTTGTCTTTTTTTTTTTATAATTTATAGTTTTAATAGAAATTATTGTTATAAATAATTAAAACAATAAAAAAAGTAACTAAGTTTAAGGGGGAAATGAATTATTTTCGCACCAATATTAGCGTCGCACATAGCCGTCGCTACCACAAAAATAATATTTATCTAAACCTTTAAAAAGGAGGGAACAAAATTTCTGGGGGGAAATTAATTAATTTCGCACCAATATTAGCGTCGCAAAAGCCCTCGCTAATATGATAGCGTCACACATAGCCGACGCTAATAATAATGTCTTGAAAAAAATAAAACAAATGTTTTTTACCCGTTAGCGAGGGCTTTTATTGACGTAATGTCAACACTTTAACGTCGGAGTCGGGGCCGACGCTAAAAGTTTGCAGCTAAAATGTGTTTTTCTTGTAGTGTTTCCTCTGGCGGTTGGGTTTATTTATTCGTCAATGAAAGATTAGGGTTTCATGACAAGGTTTTAAGACTTGGTCCTATCATTAAGGCAATATTATGGATTGGATTGTTCAGAGGCGAAGTTGTGATCATGGCAATTTGTTCGTTACTATTAATTCAAGTCGACTAGGGCTATTGAGCGAAAAGGTTCATCAGGAATACAAAGTATGGGTTCAAAATCAAAAGTATCCAAAAGGATCAAGGATTTTAAGCATACCAAGTTGGAAGAAAATTTGTGTGGATTTATTTGAATTCAAGCTACCAAAGGAAAGACGTTCACCATATCCGCCAAATTAAATACCAAGTTTTTGATTTTTGTTTCAATTTCTTTCTATCCAGGAATAAAAAATATATATATCCAATTTAACTTTAATCACTATTCAATTGTTTTTATCCAAGTCCATATATAGCATCTTTAATTGGTTTTCAAATTAATAGTCCAAAACCATATTCAAATTTCAAAACCAATGGTCATTTTCATTCTCTAAACCCTTTCAAAATCCAGACACACTTAAATTCATTTCTAATTCAAGTGGTCATATTTGTCCAAATTTCCTACTTCAGTTAGTCTAAACCAATCCCTACTCATATTTAAAACCAAGTCATTATCCAAAGTCCATGTTTGTGTCAATGTCCATAAATCGATAACTTAAACCACATTTCAATCCATGTCCATAATAATTCTTTCCCGTCCAAATGAACATTAATATTTTTCTTAATCCAGGTTCACACTTCAAATCCAATATTCATTTTGTTTTCTCCCTAAGCCCATTAGCCCATTAATGTAAATGTTAATTCCAATTCAAGAAGACATATCAGAAAAACTCAGAATGCAAGAGAGAACACAAAAATTCTGTTATAATAACAAATCTCAGTTCAGAAGAAAAAAAAAGAAGAGAAATTCATTAACTAATAATTTAACAAATTGGGATAATGAATTCGGTTACACCAGAAAAAATATCACTAACAGATAATAGGGGATAACAAAATTTTCAAAAATAGAATTCAAACGGATCCTCTTGATTACAGAAAAAAAAAACAGATATAACCATAATTCAGTTTACAGAGGAAGGGAAAAAATTCAGAAACTCAAAAACTGAGATAGCAGTTCATAGAGGGATTTCTAATTTTCATCACTCTTCTGGAAAAAAAAGGCAGAAAGATAACTCTGTTATCTCTCTCAAACTGAGAACTCTTCAACTTTGAACCTCTTCTCAAGCTTCACACTCCATTCACCTTCAACTTTACAAAAGGAAAACAAAACAGAATCAATTGAAAAAAGAAAAGGGATAACTCCAAAGAATCAGTTAGAGAAGTTCATAAAGAAAACTCAGCAGGGTCCTCTAACAAATTTTCATCACTCTGCATCGCTCATCATTGTTTCTGCACAAAACTTTCCATCAACCATATCCTTGAATCTTCTATCCTCTTCTCCAATCTCTCTCTCAGAATCACCTTTCTGCAACCATAATATATCATCAATAAACTATAACAAATGCTTAACAAACAATCTGAACGATCATCAATCTCTCCACACGCTTCCACATCCTTCATCATCTCTTCAATCAATTCATCAAACCTGGAACCAATCCAAAACCTCCATCAATTCATCACAAGATTCAGCAAAAAAAAAACAGAATACATAAGGGATAGCAAGGTTGAAAGATTCGGTTACATTGGAGCAGCCAGAGTCAGTTACATAAAAGATATAATAGAAAGAATTCATTTCCGAAGAAAAATCGGTTGTAAAGTTCTAACTAACCATAACCATCTGTAACTAATTTACTTGTGCAATCACCAAAACTTCATCTCTATAAATAAGATTCCCAATTCTTCTTCCGTTTTTCATTCTTTTAGATCCATCTTTCACACACACACATTTTCAGAATTCACTTTTCTCCATTCTCATCATTCTCAGCTTCCAACTTCTTCAATCTCTTTCACTCTCCCTCATTTCACTTTCCCTGATTTTTAAAACTCTTCAACCTCGTCTCTCAACCTCACTCTATGATCTTCATCATCATCTCTACCTCTGAATCTTCATACTTCAACTCTCAATCCTCTACGGCCTCAACAACTTCATCAGATCCGAATATGCAACTTCTTCAACTTCAACCCTTGAATCATCACGAGCTTCATTAACCTCTCGACCATAACCGCGTTAACCTTCAATCTTCATCACGATAGATCCTCAACAATCTCCTTCAAGTTTCTGTAGAAATATTCGAGACAATTGTCACGTGTTCATCTTCAATACGAATCACCAAGAACTCCTCGATTCGGTTTTTGATTGATAACCTGAAAAATCAACGAAGCAGCAACAACACGGATTCAAAGCCTCCGCAGAAACCGCATCATCTTCATCAAGTCATCGAATAAGCCTGCAACAATGAGAATTATGGCGGTACAGAATCGGAGACAAAGAGAGCAAGAGCAAAGGAAAAGGTGGAATCGAATCGTACCTGATCGGAGAGTTGCACCGCGGAAACGCCATCCTCTCCAAGAGTCCCCTTCAATGGGCTGAAGAAAGAAATTTGTGTCTTCATCGTCAACGACATTGCAAGGTATGAATCTCTTCTCTGTTATTCTTACATAATGTTTGAGGATCGTCGTTCTTGCATAGTGTGAGCTGTTGCGATTTGCGTGGCTTTCGACATGGCGATTTGATAATCCAAGTCTCTTTTTCGGATTGGAGTGAGTGGGAGAGGTTAGGGTAAGATTAGTTTGAGATCATGGTAGGAGAAGGATGGGAGGCCACCGTTGTTTAGTCTTCTCCGATGATTATCATCGGCGACGGTATAGGTTAGAGATGAGGCTAAAAGCGGCGTAAAAGGAAGAAGAAGAGGATCTATGTTTTGTTCTAAGGACCTTTAGTTTTGGTTTTTATAATTTTATTTGATTAAAATACAAAGTTTAATAAACTCAAAGAATTTTATACGTTTAATAGAGATTAAGAGCAATAAAGATCAATAAAGACATTTAATTGCCACCGTTAGAGGATTTAGAAGGATAAGATTAGGGGATTTTTGGATCTTCCACCATACTGGCGGTGACACTTGTCACCGTCCGGTAGGTTGCTTCCGTGGTGGTCATGTGTATGCTCCTATATGGCAACTAGCGTGCACCTGCGTGTTTCAGCCTTCGGATGTGAGGATTTTTTTGGGTCCACAAATCGTGCGGTCCGGAGGAGGTCAACGATGTTGACCGAAGTTCCAAAGTATATTCCCATTTCTTAGCTGCATTATGGGCCTAGGATCCTTCGCTTTTCGTACCTCCCATACAAGCCCATTCTCACTTTTCAACCTCACAATTACTTCTTCCTCACCCCTTTTTTATTTCTCTATTTTTTTATTTTTGTTTTGTGTAGTTTTCCATTTTAATACATAAAAAATACCAAAATTCATAATAAAATTCCCCAAAAATTACATTGATAGTCTAACTC
Source organism: Lathyrus aphaca (assembly GCA_963966055.1). Taxonomy (NCBI): domain Eukaryota; kingdom Viridiplantae; phylum Streptophyta; class Magnoliopsida; order Fabales; family Fabaceae; genus Lathyrus; species Lathyrus aphaca. The sequence continues at coordinate 56,455,774 of OZ014523.1, read as the reverse complement.
ATTTTTGAATTTTTCTATGATCTTATTTTCTGATTTTAGCCATTTTTCAATTTTATTTCGATTTTCCATTTAATTTGTTTTCTATCGAATTCCTTCATCTACACTTCAATTTGTGCAATTTCCTTCTCCCACTTCCTGTAATTTTTTTGCCCCATTATTTTTGCTCTGTTTAGATAACTCATAAGTGTACCTAAAAATATTTTTGTTATATTTTTTAGGCCATTTTATCCACTGTTTTGGTAGTGCTGTTTGTACAAATTTGTGAACAATTCCTAAGTAGATTTAGGTGAGCATTTGGCATAATTAGGTTGTGAATTTTTAGGAGATTTTTTAACACCTCATTAGATTCAGGTTAGGTATCTTAGGGAATTAATTTCATATTTTTTCCAGAACCATTACTATTTTTTTAGTACTTTGATTTTATTTAAGTTTTCCACACACATTCACCTAGTCTTCACTTAGGGTTTTATTGTTGCATTAGGACATAGTTTGATTAGGTTTGATATTAGAATATTAGAAGGCCTTGGTATGGTTTATCTACTGATTTTAGAAGATTGTTATCATGTAGGATCCTTTAAGTTTTAGTATTTATGCTTAGAATTCCTTTAAGTGTGCTTCCACGATGTGATTAGCTTTTGTATTTGTTTTATGTGTTTAATATGCATCTTGAGACTAATCCTTGTTTTGTAGGGAGGTTGAGGTAAGACTTTAGTCAAATCCTTCTTCTTCACTTCTTTATGCTTTCTAACTTTGGTTGCCTTAGTATTAGTATTTTACTTGTATAGGTTTCCCCCTCTTTAGAACCAACTTAACTTCCTTAGGAAGTAAGTTAAGTTCTAATTCTCTTTTCTTCTTTTCCCTTCATCATTAGGATTAGAAAACCTTACAAACCATTAGGACCTCTCTTGACATATAATGAATAACTTAGGGTTGTGTCTTAGTCCCCTTAGTTTTCCCTTTTTCAACTTGAGTCCTTCTTTCTCATCTCATGAAGAAAATAATAAAATGCCTAATAAGGTTGAATGCTCTCATACGACATGAGACTTTGTTGCGGAGTACTTATGCACGTCCCGTTTCGGGGCGAGGTGTAAGTTATCTACCACGATGGATAAGTCTTAGTATGAGAATTTTCACAAACAAATTAAAAAAAAACACTTCTCATAAAAGACAACCAACAAAGACATCGTGTCTTCTCTTCTTATCTCCTACTCTTTGTGGACGAATACGACTTGCTTCGACAGTTCAAACAGCGATATGGTAAACACCCTCGAGTCAGAGCCAGTAACACCTGAGCTAGAGTTATGGCAACATCATCCTAAAAACACAAGCAAATCTCCGCCTTAGTTAGACGAACTACGACGACTTTGATCCTCATTTTCCCGATGAGGTACGTAGGCAGTGGGGTAGGGCCCAATCGAACACATTCTTTATTTTCCATACATTTCCCTTTTTCTTTCCATTTTCTTTTCCATATATTTTTCTCATTTCACTTCCATTCCAGTTAGCAATTCTTTTGCAGCATCTTATTTCTCACCCTTTGAAGCAGACAAACAAGCGTGGATGCCGTCGGGTACGGCGGATGGTCTAGGATGCTAACACCTTCCCAGTTCGTAACCGACTTCCAGACCCAGATCTTTGGTTCGCAAGGCCTCGTCCTTTCCTTCTTCCTTAGGTTTGTGTAGAATTACCTTTCCCGTTCCTTCGGGATAAAAATGTCTGGCTGGCGACTCTACCTTTTCCGCGCCACTTTCGCATTTGTACTAGGATGAAAATCTCGGGAGCGACACGTGGAAACTGTTTTCAAGACCTCAAAAGGTTTTTTTTTTGGGAGGCAATCTTTTCCAAGATTGTCTACGTGCCTACCCTACCGTCAGGTGCTTCATTCGAGGAATATTACTCTTATAAAAGGTGAGGCTTCATGCACCTTCTCGTTACACCTATTCAAACGGGCTCTTCTCCAAATTCTCTTGCAGACCAGAAGGGCCAAAAAAGATTCAGAACCCTCCAAAACAACCATTTTCAAGGCTACTACACCGAAGACTGGGGCTAAGATCGTTGGGAAAACGTCAGTGACCTAGATGAAACCCCCCAAGAAAAGGATACCTCAAAGTTACGACCTAGATCCAGACGCTGATGAAGAATGGATGAAATTCCTCAATTCAGGAGCATGGAGAGGCCTGGATGAATGACTAGTTTTTTTCCAAACTCCATTTGGTTGTTTGTGCATTTCATTTTCTGCACTTTGTTGGCCTATGGGCTTTTATGTTTAATTTTGTAACGCATTACGCCTTCTTTGTAAGCCATTTTTGGTTATTGGTATGGTGTGACCATTATTAATGAAAATTCTTTCTTTTTATGCATGAATGTGTATTTCTTGTAGCATAGGTTAGTATTTTTTATATAATTCCCATTTACTCTCAAGATTCTCTCATCTGAGCCTATCTTTTTTATCTCATATGCATTATTACTAAAGGCTTGACTTATTTTGAATGGTCCTTCCCAATTGGGTGACCACTTTCCTAAGGTTCGATCTCGCTTGTCCATGGGTAAGATGACCTTCCATACATAATCATCAATCTCAAAGGTCTTTGCCTTTACCTTCTTATTATAAGTTTTGGCCACTCTTTCTTTTTGGCACAATAAAACGTCCAGCGCCCTTAACCTTTCTTCGTCCAAGTTTGTGATCTCGTCGAAAATTATATGACACTATTGCTTCGACAGGATCTCAAACTGACGTTGAACCCTTATCGACCGAAAGCCAATTTCTGAAGGTAGGACGACATCGTGACCAAAAGTCAAACAGAACGGTGTCGAGTTCGTCGACTATTTTGAAGATGTTTGACATGTCCACAGGATTTGATCCAAAGTCTTGTACCAGTTTCTAGGCTTTTTGGCAACATGCTTCTTAATGAGCCCGATCAATACTTTGTTTGCAGCTTCGAATTTCCTGTTTTCTTTTGTGTAGTATGGTGTCGACGTGACGAGCTTATATCCTATTTCTGCCGCAAACTCCTGTATCTTTTGAACCATAAACATCGAACCTTGGTCAGTGGTTACGGTTTCGGGAATTCCAAACCTATATACTATATGGCCTTAGAAGAAGTTGATAACAGCTTCTTGGTCCACTTTTGCCAAAGGAACCGCCTCTATCCATTTAGTAAAGTAATTTATCCCTACCAAGAGGAAAGTCGAATTTAACCTATCATATATAAAGCTTATCCTCTAAACGGCCATGGTTTCACAATAGCGTGAAATTTGCTGGCTGGGACGCGTTGGATGTTGTCATGTTCTTTACATTCTTGACATCCCTTAGCAAAGTCTATATAATCTTTGAGCATGCTTAGCCAATAAACACCTTGTCTAAACAATAACCATTTTGATTTATGGCCAGCTTGATGGGCTCCACAAGCCCCACTATGTACCTCTGAAATGGCTAGATATGCTTCGGAGTCTCATATACACTTGAGTAAAACCCATTATGAGGTTTTCTTCAGAAACTCGTTTCCCATTAACACATAACTCGGAGCCCTGTATTTCATTTTCATGTCAGTTCCCCTGACAGGATTCTCTAAGTACTCTATGATGGGTCGCCTCCAATCCATTGTTGATAATCCATCGATTACATGGACTTCTTCGTACCATGTTTCCTTGGCTTCTACACCATCAGGAGTTGGGAACAGTGGTTCATTCGACATTATTTTCTCTTGAACCTCAATGAAGTCCTTTAGTTTGTCCTTCGACACTTTATACCCTAAGGCAATCTGCACCAGATCATTTGCCTCTTGGATCTCCATTCTGGGCACATGTACAATACTTGCCACTTCGAATTGCTCCAGTAATTGCTTTACCATAACGAATTAGGCTAGTATATGTTCCTTAATACACTTGTACTCCTACGTGAGTTGCCTAACTACCAGCTCCGAGTCTCCTTTGACCTCCACTCTTTGTGCCCCTAGATTCTTTAATATCCTCAACCCAATAATCAAGGCTACATACTCAGCTTCATGGTTGGAACAATTCCCTTTGACCCTGCATTTGAATCTTGTTGATAGGCCTTGTGGGGAGATTATCATTAACCCTACGTTTGTCTCATGCTTATGGCTTGACCCGTTGAAATATAATCTCCACGGGTTCACGTCAATTAGGAATACATGGGGTTTGACCACTGCATGGTCGACAATAAAGTCATCCACTATCTGACCTTTCATAGCCCTTAAAGGTTGGTAAGTTAGCAAAAACTCTATTAACACTAGTGCCTATTTACCTATTCGACTATGTAGAATGGGTTTAGACAACATGTGTTTAAGGACATCACAATGGGACGAAACATAAACGTCAACATGCTTTTCAATCATAGTGTACCTAGTTTCAGCATCTATCAACATTCTACTGAGGTAATAAATAGGTCTTTCAACACCATTGTTGTCCTCTTGTGCTAACATACTTCCTATGGTCTTATCTGACGCAGCAATATACAATATCATGTTTTTATTTATACTAGGTGACAATAACGTAGGAGGCTTCGACAAATAGTCTTTGATGGCATCGAACGCCTCTTGTTGCTTCTCTCCCCACTGGAACTCATTGTCCTTATTGATCTTCAACAATGGCGAGAACACTTTGGTTTTTCCACTTAGGTTGGAAATAAACCTTCTCAAGAAGTTGATTTTCCCCAACAATAATTGAAGATGTCATAAAATAAAATAAAAAGAAAAGAGTCATAATCATTAACACTTGCATTCATTTGCATTGAGCTCCTAAGACATGGGATTAGTGTCATATGAAGAATTAGGGTTTCAAACCCTATTTTTGGTTATCAAGAGAATTCAAGGTTCTTGGATAAGCAGCCATCAGTGGCATCATTTTCTTATTGCTTATGTGGCTTTATTAGGGTTTATTTCCCTGATTAAGTGGTATTCGGGGATTTCACTTGTAAGGACCATACACGGGCGCATCTCACTACAAGAAAATCATTGATTTACGACACTTGGGTTGTGACTGTTGACACACAACTGTCACAACTTACAAATTGCGACAATTCAAACGACAGTTTTGACTAACTGTTGTGAATCTACAACCACCTCACATATCAAACAAAACAAAAGATTCTCAAGTTTTATTTATTTTTTGGATTTCTTTTACTTTTTTCCCTCTTTTACATTTCACTTTACTTATTATCTTAAAAAAATTGACTAACAGCCCTAAAGAACTCTTTTTCTCCCTTTTCACCGTGAGAAACCATTTTCATTCTCCTAATCTCCCAAACCTTAAACACAAACCATCATAAGATCAGAAATTGTTAAACTCACCTAAACTCACAAATTTAGAAGTTGATGAAAATTTCCCCCTAAAATCACGAACAATTCCTTCTCATGTGTTCCACTACTGATTTCTCCGTTCAGATCGACCAAGTTCTTTGTTCGACTTCCCACTCGGTTGGCAGCTTGACCATATTTTTGGGTTTGTCGTCTTAACCTTTCGGCGTGACTACCAGGAATATTAAGGAAAAGGGTCCAAAAGATAAGTTTATGTATTTTGATTCCATCTCTCAAGTTGGTTTTAATTTATGTTTTCATGATTGTTTTAATTTATATGGTTTCATATACTTCATATTCACGTTCTCCCTTAAGTTCCACTTTATGATTCTACTTAATATTGCATTTTAGCCATTTCCTATTGACTTTGAGTAATTATTTTCTTATTTTGTTCTTCATGTTTTTGTTTGATTTATTGGGTATGATGAATTTTATTTTGGTATTAACTTTTTATTTTGTTGAAATGGTTTCCTGTTTCCATTTTCTCGAGCTATTGTGATTGCTAATTGTGCACTTTCAATTTTTTGTTGGGACTCAATAGCTATGTGTCTCACATTAGTATCTAACTCAGCTTCCTGCGATGTTATTCCCTATTGTTCTGACATGAATAAAAGTTTTGGCTGCACAAATTATCTCTCTGTTGTGTTGTTCTGATTAAAAGTTTTGGTTGTTATAAATTTGTGCAGTTGTCTCTACATAGTGATGTTGATTTGTTTCTTCCTACATTGAGTGAACTGGATGGTTTCTAAGTTTGTTGATTTAAAATTTGTTCTCGGCGTGACGATGGTTTCTAAGTTTCATTTATATACCCATATTTTAATGTACCCTGTGAATGTCCCACTGTCCTCTTGCATCCTCCATTTGATATTAATAATTTACCTTTGTATCCTGATTATAATGCTTGTGAATATTTGATATTAATAATCTCAACTCTTAGCGTTTTGATCTCTTGGTTTTTCTATTTTTTATCACTTGAGCTCTTTCACAATTTATGATCTTAGTTTTGGTAATGATATTGCAACAGGTGTCTAAATTACTTGTTGTGATGTACATGATTTCTTCCTTGGGTGAACAATTCTCAATGTCATCTTTTAGCAAAGTTTTCGATGAAAATGATTGGTCTTCATACTTCCACCAGGCTTCAATTGGAACTCATCTTACCTACCGATTTCTTTCACATTTGACTGGGCGATGCATGGTTCATTAATCATCAGCATTGAAGTGTGAATCATTAATCATGCATCGTTCATTCTATGTCATTCTCATTTTTTTTATTCGTAATTTTAGAATTATTTAGAATATTTACCTCACTTTAATTTAATTATTTTAATTTTTAATTTCTAGTTAATTATTTGTTTTAGATTATATCTAGAATTAGTTTTAGTTTAACTTTAGTTTTAATTTTAATTTGAGTTTAGTCTATTTTAATTTAATTTAACTTAGAACTAATTTCTTTTTAGATTAATTTCATTTAAGTTTAGTTTTAATTTAGTTTTATTGTTAATTAGTTCTTAATTGGTAGTTGATTTATATTCTCCTTTTAATTCATTTATTTTTAGTTAGTTAGTCTATTTTGATTTAATGTTTAATTAGTTCAATCTTATTAATTTCTATTTATAATTAGTTTAATATTCGATTTAGTTTAGTTTTTCCAATTAATATTTTTTTTAATTAGTTTAGGTTTAATTAACTCAATTTATTTAACTTAATTAGCTTAATTTCAAAAGTAATTCAACAATATCTACATTAGATTATTTAGTTTTTTTGTGTTGTTACTACACTCCAATTCCAAATGTGAAGACCTCTTTTCTTTGCTACAATAAGTTGCTACCAAACAGACCCTTTGCATCCTTCCAATACCAATCGTACAAGGCAAGACCACTAGCCAAAACACTCCAACAAAACCTACCTGCTACTACCCTGTTATCCTGCCATTACCCTGCTACACGTGAAAACAACAAGAACATGAATAAACTCAAATCCACAAACTTGCAGTCTTCACATTTTTCACCAAAATAACCCAACACAAAACCTTTGACCAACTGTTTACAAACCAAGCCTTACCAATTCCACCAGCCTACGCCAAACACTGCAACCTATAACAACAACCCTTTAAAACTTTGTGCATACACAAGCATCAAACCTACCATGATCAAGGACAAGAAATAAAAGTTTCAAAAAAGAAAGGTCATTAATAAACAAAGGGGAACACAGTAAAAAGGGGAAGATTGAAAAAAACAAAAAGACTCTTAAACTTGACTTATACTCTTGCACCATAAAACAACTTCAATCCATCCTCTGCAACCCTTCGGCCCTTCATTATAAACCTCGTCCATTCCATCTCTCACGATTCCCTTCATACACAAACCATAAACTCCATAAGCAAACTCACTTATCCATTTCTTTCATAACCACCATAAACAAACAACACACTCAAACACCATCACTTTCCTAACTCACTTCGCCGATCAATCCTCCATAACCGCAAAGCCACTTCTTCACAAAAACAATCCTGTCGTTGATTCGAAAGCCAAAGAAATACGTTGTGGAAGTAGAGGCCAAGAGATTGGGATGAAGGGATGGCTTAGATCGTAAGGAGAGAAATGAGAGCGAGATCGAGAGTGAGATCGAGAGCGAGACATCAAAGAAGAGGAACTGAACGCGTTATCCTTCACTTAATATCTTCTTGCAGAATGATTTTTAGAGAGACTGAATCATGCCAAGAGTGAGAAATACGAACTCGAGAGTCAACGAAAAGAAACATGGTGATGCTGGAAAAATGACGAGAGTCAATCGAGGATGAGGTCTGCGATTCTCTTTTGTGAACGATGCCGACAAGTTTTGGGAAAGAAGAACAATGGTTTTCGTTTTTCAGTTTGTTATTGATTATGACTCTTTTCTTTTTATTTTATTTTATTTAAGTGTTGTTTTCTCACTTTGGGCTTTAAGCCCTCAAACCCACTGAATTTCTAATTAAACCACCAAAACCTGCGCATCACCCCATCCCTGTTTTTTTCTTCATTTTTTATGTTGTTTTGGGCTCAACACATGTTCATTGTTGCTTCTAACACCCCCTGAATCCTGCATATCACCCCTTATTTATTTTATTTTATTTTATTGTTAATTAAATTTTTGTTAATTTCTCTTAGTTAACTTTTCATTGTTTTTTTTTCTTAGTAGACTTTTTATCAATTGCCTTTAGTTGATTTTGTTGATTATTATCTTGATTATTTTCTTGACTTTTAATTAGATCTTTGTTGATGTTAAAGTGTGGATTAAAGTGTTGGTCAATTTTGACTTGGCGTCCATACATTTTTGGATAGAATCTCATGCGGTGACTTGGGATTTTGGTTTGTGATGTTGAATACCAGAATATTAAGTGCATTGATCGCTTGAAGCTTCTGCATCTTTCTCAAGTTTCGTGCGTGTATTAAAGAGGCAACAAACTTTATCCGTTAGGTACCACTGAAACTCGACTTTATCTTTTCTTCTTTACTTAAGACTTGGTTAAGTCTTGAGTTTGTCTTTCATGTTTGGTTTATCTGTTGGTTCACTTGTGCCTAGTTCACAAGTTTTCCTATAGGTGCCTAGTGTAACACCCTAAATTTGCCCTCTTATTTTTAAGCATCATATTACATCATATACATCATGAGCATATCATTTCCTTAGCATCATATCATAGAAAGATGAAGCATGACATCCTTCATGTCCAAGCATCAGCATATGGTCATCTGTGGAGTTCCCAGAAGCACTTCAAGCCGTGACAAGGGTCCCAATGAGTTTGTACAAGTCTTATGGTGAGTCTACACTCCATTTACAAGATCAAGTCCTTTGGCGAATGCTCAGAAGAATTCATGATCATCAGAGATCTCAGGATAAGGCAAAGCTCCTACGCAGAGCACCCGGATTAGGGTTTGGGATTCGATCACCAAGACTTCACAACTTTGGCCATTTAATTTGGGCAAAGTTTTCTATATGTCAAGAGAATCCTAGATGTTGATTTTTGTGAGAAAAAATTTCATGTGGAGGTCAGAGAATTCTTCGGTTGATTGAAGATGAAGCAAGAAAGTCAATTGCACAGTCAGAAAAGTCAACGTGAAAATTTCAGGGTTTTTAATCAGGATTATCAGTTTGTGAGGTCATGTCATGTTGAAGAATAATTCAGTTGAGTTCAAATGTCAAAAATCGGGAGTATGTAAAAAGCTGCTAAATTTGGAAGTTTAGAAACTTCCCTTTTTTAGAAATTATTTGTCCCGAAACTTCAAGCTATTATTTCATGAGCGAAAAGGCTCCGAATGATTTTCCGGTGAACGCGAAAGTCGTAGGGCACGATTTTCCCTTTCCAAAAAGTCGTGGAACGCTTTCATAGCTTTTGTAGAACTTAATTTCTGAATTTTTGAAGTTTAGATGTTTTTTAGGTATTTGAAACACTTGTCAAAATACCATTGGTTCCTCCTTTTATTTTGTGTCACATTTCATAATTTTTGTTTTGCTACATATTTTATGTATTCATGCTCATGTGTTCACGTGACCTATGGATATGGATGAAGGCTAGTGGGGTTTATTTTCATTTCATGGGATCTTAGTGGAAGTTTTGAGAAATGAGGTATCACAAAAAAAAAAAGAAGAAAAGGAAAAGAAGCATGCGAGGTAACCACTAGGAGGATGACAGCGGTAGGCCCATACCAGCATACATTACCGTTGCCTTTTCTCCACTCACTACCCTGCATCGCATTTTGCCTTTCACCAACACATCCGTACGTCCATGCGCTAGCAGCAAGAAGTCCATGTGAGAGCCATGCGTCGTCGTACCATTCATTGTGAGGGTCATGCCTCATTCTCATCAACCAATAACATGCCGACACCTCTTCAATAAGCACCATAACATGATGGATGATGCCATGCACAAAAAAAGATTAACAAATTGAAAATAAAGATGGAGAGAGAGTCACCGAAAAAAGGGGGATGAAAATAACAGCTTGAGGGAATGTCACGCGTACGGCTTTGTGGTTGGTGAAAACGTTTCTGCAGCCACACTGCAAACGGCAAAGAGATTTTTTTTGACACCCTCCTTATAAAGAGAGAGGCACGTCTTTGGTGGGAGGAGACACATTGTTTTCACCACTCTTATTACTTTCCAAATCACAACAGCACTATGAGGGTGCTCTGAGTTCTCTTTCTTTCCATACACATAAAGCAAGTTTTTGGTGTTTTTTTTGGATCTATATAACTGTTCCATTTTCCATACCTAAAGCATCATTATGGTATTCTCATAACAATCATCATCGTTCACATTCGCCGCGGTTTAGAGGAAGGTGTTTGGGAAGATCAACATTTCGGTTTTCTTTCTTCAAGACTAAGAAAAAAAATCAAACACACAGCCTTTATTTGGCTTGGAGAAAATCAAAGGGAAGCATAAGAAAGTTCTCATCTCTGGATTTCTCACACTTTTCATAAGACCGCATACCAGGTTTGTAGCTCTACTCTATCATGCTTCAGATTTGATCTTAACTGATTTAATTCATGCTGGTTGTGTTGGATCTAAGCCATGTGAAGCTTGTGAATGCTTTGAGTTGAGGTTCTCAGACTTGGTGTTAAACTTTAATCATTCGTTTCTCTTCATGTGTGATGTGTTTGTGAGAACTAAATGCATAATGTTGCTCCTTGTGCTTCATGGATTAATGTTGGTTTTGGGATATTTAAATTTCGAAGAATTTGGAAAGAGTTATGTGAGACTGAAAGTGGTATGTGGGAGCTGTGTTTGCTCTGTTTTGTTTTCCTTTGGTGGTCCATATCATTTGTTTCATTCTTGATTTAGGATGCAGGGCGTATTTAGAAGGTTTATAGTGTTTAGATCTCAAAGTGAAGAGTCGAGATAGGCTGTTGTTTGAGTTGTTACTCTTTGTAGGTGTTTGTGTTGTGAAAACCGATGGCATGTATGGATCCGCCTCATTTCATAGATTATTTTTGGTTCTTACATTTTTTAATTTCATTAAGAATTGACAAAGTTATGCTGAGATGAATTTGGGATGCAAGGTTGTTGTTATGAGCTATCCATGGCAGCTGTTAGTCTGCTGCGTTTTCTTGCATGGACATGAAGGTGATGACCACGTGTCATCACGTGGCTGGCTCGGGTGTTTTTTTCCTTTTATTATTTTCTTTTTTTTCTTATTTTATTTTTCTCTTTCATTTAAGTAAGAATGGACCGATTGATATGAGGTACATATTATTTTGTTTACTTTGTGTGTTTAGAATAAAATAAGCTGAGTTTTCCTTTAGTGGATTTGAGAGTTCCGATTGGGCTTTGCCCGATCCGCTAATGGCACCCCTCTCCCCGGGCCCAATCGTTTCCCAGTGTTAAATCCATCACTCTTCCCACCTCCCTTCAATTCTTTTATTTTTCTTTTTTTTCATATTAATTCTTTTTAATTCAGTTTGATTTTAATTCAAATAAAATAGTTATAATCCTCTAAAAATTCCCAAATAAATCATGAATGTTCCTTTGTGTCTCTAAAATTTTGTCACATTTTTATTTTATTTTTTTTATTAATTGGCATGCCAGAATTAAATCAATAATGTGCATAGTTTCTTTTGATCCATTTCTTGACCAGCCTGTCTTGTTGATTTTCTATAGACTTCAATATTTGGAGTTTTGATCCCATTCTTTTTGCATTGTGTTCCTAAGATCCTCTAGTTTTCATATGATTTTTCTCAGATTTTTTAGAAATTTATTTCTTAAGTTTTGGTTTGGTATCTTGTGATGTAAGTTTTTTGTCCTAGCTTGTGTTTATGCATCTATTTGACCTAGTTCCTTTCTGAATTTTTGCAAATCCTTTTGGCAAGTTAATATAGTGTGTTTTAAGATCATTTGGTTCCATTGGTAGATTTTTTAGGTGGCTGGTTGTTTATTTGTGAATTTTTGTTCTCACCTTGTCCCGTTTTGCTTCTTTTGATTCATTAGATCTCTTATAGGCTTAAAAGGGCACTTGTGCCAACTTCTTCTTCTCATTTGGGGTTTCTTTAGGGTATGAATACCTTCCTGACCTTAGGATAGGTCTTGTTTCTTCTGAATTTTTGGGTTTGCTTTATATTCAGTTTGTTTGTTTCTTTAAGTGTTTAAATTATGTAGTTTGGTTTCGTTGCTTCTATTGTGACATTGTTTGGTATTGTGTGACTTCTCTCTTCACCTTGCTGGCCTTTTAGGCCATTCTCCATACCATTTTGATTCTGGTTGTGAACTTTGTGCTTGTATTCATTTGTGTATGCTAACCTTGCAGGAACTAGGGTAAGTGTGAGATGTGGGAATTGAGTTCCACATCTCCAATTCTTATCTCTTCCTTTTATGTTTATGTGAACTAATCCTATTTTGTTGGGCCTAGGCTTTTCTCATCCCTTCTTCTATCTTCTTCTTCCTCCTTCATTAGGGTAGAAACCTCACTAACCCTTAGGACATCCATGCATGTGAATACTTAGGATTATTTTAGTCCCCCTCTAGAATTTTTTCCTTTAGTGATCTTATTTGGTTCTCCTTCTCTTCTCATCTCAAAACTCTAAAAAATACTTTAATAATTTTGAAGTGATGCATTTGATCCATAGCCTTATTCCATGAGGTATGCTTGTAGTCTTCCCATCTTGGGATAGTACAAGCTTACCTTGTGATGCACAAGTCTGATCAAGGTATCTTCTTCATAAAAGAAAAGTCTAAAAAGCACTTCTTCACCTGTAAATAACCAAAAACATTTAATAATTAAGCAAGTTAGTAAGCTTAGGCCCTAATCTTTGGTTTCAAGTTTTGGGGATCTTCTCCTTACTTGAGTGTGCTTGTTCTATTATTCCATCTTGGAATGTAGTGGCAAGTGCACATTCCATTGAAGAGAGCTTTAGTTCACTTCCTTGTGACACACTCCTAAAAGCTTTCTAAAACACAAACAAACAATAAGCGTCTTTCCTTCGGGAATTCTTTTCTCACCTCATTCGCTCCGTACGCGAACTTGCTCCTACTTGTCATCTTGCAAGACGGTTACGCACTCGTCGTCCGAGTCTGCAACACCTGAGCAATGGCATAGGCAGTTCAAGCCTTAATTCACAAGCAATTTCCTTGTCACCCCTAGTTAGGGGAACTACGGCGTCTCTGATCCTCATTATCCTGATGAGGTACGTAGGCAGCGGGGTAGGGCCCGTTCGAGCACAATCTTTATTTTCCCTACATTTTTTCCTTTTATTTCTTATTCAGTTCTCTTCCAGTTCCAGTTTCTTTTCATTTTCATTTCTTTTGCTGCAGTTTTCATACCCTCACCCTTTGAAACAGTTTCTTTCGCAAGCGTGGATCCCGTCGGGTACGGCGGACGATCTGGGTGCTAATACCTTCCCAGGTCGTAACCGACTCCCGATCCCAGTCTCTTTGGTTCGCAGGACCCGTGTCCTTCCTTTTCTTTCTTCTGGTTTGTGCAGCATTACCATTCCCTCTCTTCGGGATAAAAATGTCTGGCTGGCGACTCTATTCTTTTTCCGCGCCACTTTCGCGTTTGTACCAGGATGGAAATCCCGGGAGCGACAGCTTGGCGACTCTGCTGGGGATCTCACACCAGAATCTCTGGTTCCCCTGTGAGTCTCTCCTAGCGCTTGTTTGTTTCTGTTTCATTGGGTGTTGTTTGTTTGATGTGGCTTGTTGTATTATATTGCTGTTTGTTTACTGCTTTATTTACAGCTTCATTTACAGCTTTATTTACAGTTTTCAGTATTTATTTTCTGCATCATATATATCATACTGGACTGTCTGGACTAGTTTTCTTTGGTGGGATGGGTGTTACTGGTTCTTGAGAGATATGAGCCAAGTACCCGGCTCGAGTGCACCATAGGACTTAGAGTGGTTCCACTTTGGCCTCATGAGATCTTGTCATGGGGGTAGTAGTGAGTTCCACACCCAGGTTGCGATTGTCTTGGAAATGTCTTGATTTGGGGATCTTCCTCTCTCATTACATAACCCTGACAGTTATGTGCAGCTGGGGACCGATCATTGAGAACCTTTGTGGAAACAACCCTCTCCAGTGGTGACAGTGGCAGACCACATTTTGTGGCAAACCCATTCGCACCCGAGGGTCCACTGGGAACTCGCATAGGATGGCCTGGTTCTCTTATAGGAACTCAGTCAAAGCATCTGGTCGTATGACATTAGTACTGTATCCTACGGGCTGAATGTACTCTTGTTTCTCGATTTCAGCGCTTGAAGCTGGGGACTTATAAGGGATGCTTGTTTTCCCGGACTCAGCTGAGGCCTCCCTGCGTAGTACATAATGCCTAACCGATTCCCTGATTTGGTCATGAGCCATTTCTCGGAAATGGTGACAGTATTATTACTATGTGGCTTTGAGAGTCCGTGATGTCTGACCCGGAGCCTTTTACCCGTGAGATTGGGGGGTGTGTACAGGTGTGCAGGAACCCATGACCTCAACATACACTCATTTGTTCAGTTATGATCTTTGGTCCTGTGATTATGATTTGTGGTTCTATTGACTCTATGGTTCCGAAGTTATGATTCTGGAATTCTGGATTTCTTGATACTATGATTCTGAGGTCTTCTATCAGAGGGTTGTGATTATCAGAGGGTGTGACTCAGTGGACTTTAGGGTTTGTCAGTTATTCAGAAGGGCCCTTGTCAGTGTTCCAGTCCAGATAGTCCCAGTTGGTCATATGCTTGCATTGCATTGCATTTGCATCATTCTTTGCATTAACTGTTTATGTTTCCCATTTTTCAGGTCATTGATCACATCTGTTCCCAGTTCTGGTATTCTTATCTCCATGGCAGAAATCAGAAGCGAACCAAGGAAAAAGAATGTGCATTATACCTTTCTTCAACCGGAAGTTAAAAGTGTTCAGAGGTTAGCAGGTCTGATGAACGATCAAGTCTTAGGGAATTTCAAGAAAAGACATGGCCAGATACTGAAGTTTGTGGACAAGCCTACTACAGACCAAAAGGACAGCTTGCATACCTTGTTGCAATTTTATGATCCCTTTCTGCGTTGCTTTGTTCTTTCAGGGTACATCTTGGCTCCGACATTAGAAGAGATCTCCAGCGTGCTGAGTATCCCGATCAGAGAGACATTGCCGTTCTACGGGTCAGAGGTTGTGCTCAGAGATGAAGACATAGCCAAGGTTTGTAGGTTGCCAGTTGCTTCAGTCAGAAAGGCTTTGCAAGAGAGTAAAGGCAGAGGTCTACCGTGGAGTGTGCTTATCCCAGAGGCTGAGAAGTATGCTACAGAAGCTAAGTGGAATGACTTTGGGGCTTTGCTGGCATTGATGGTATATGGGTCTAGTTTGTTTCCAGGAGAGAAAGAGTTTGTCAGCTTAGAAGTGATCTCAATCTTCGCAAAAGGCAATCCAGTGCCTACTTTATTGGGTGACTTTTATTTTAGTGTCCATTACAGAAACGAGAAAGGTAGAGGTGGCCCAGTGGTCTGTTGTGCTCCTTTGTTTGCTGAATGGTTTGCCAGACAGTTGCCTAAGTCAGGTGCCTTCAAGGATATACGAGGCGAATGGAGATGGTCCAGAAGATTGATGGGACTGACTGAAGAAGATATTGCTTGGGGTTATGACAGGGATTTGCTAGGAAAAGAGGTGATGGTTAGCTGCGGAAGGTTTGCTGGAGTACCTTTGCTGGGAAGGAAAGGTGTCATCAGTTACTACCCTACATTAGCCAGAAGGCAGTTTGGCTACCCTTTGAAGGATCCTCCTCAGATGGAGATGTTTGCTGAATCTTTGTATTTTCCTGTTGATGGAAACAGAGAGCAAGTCCAACAAGCAGTTCAATCCTGGGATCACAGGAAAAGGAAAGGGAAGAAAGACTTCGGCCGAGTTGATCCCAAGGCATATCCACCATATGCTGAATGGTTGCAAAGGTATATCGAGTCAGTTCTCATGCCTTTTTCAGTCGAAGCTCCACTTTATCCCCGAGAGGTACCAGGTCCGAGCAGTACGGTTTCCTTGGAGGAGTACAAGAAGCTAGAAGCCCAGCTGCATGAGGTCAGAGTAGAGAATATTGAGATGGTAAGCTTATACCACCAGGCCAATAGAGCTAAGAAGGAAGTCGAAGACAAGCTGCAGAAGCTCCAAGGCTCGTTAGAAAACAAAGAAAAAGATTTTGCTGGAAGAGAAGCCCATTTCCACAGATTGGGTATGATGGAAGCTCGAAGAGAGGTTAAGCGCAAGGAGACCTTAAAGACTCTCCGGAGTGCTCGGCAGTCCATTGTTTGGTTGAAAGGCCAAAGGGATGAAGACCAAAAGAAATTCAAAGAGAAGGAAGAGTTCTTTGAAGTTCAGATGGCTTTTAAGAAAGAGGAAGTGGAACAAGCCCACGCTATCCGGAGGGAGAGGACCCAACAGCTAGTCCAAAGTCAATTAGCTCTGGAAGAAGCCAGGAAAGAGATCGAAGAGCTCAAGCTGAGAGCAAGTGTCAAGAAAAGCAGGGCAGAGGTGGCAGAGCCGGGGTCCTTAGCTTAGTTTATTTTTCAGACTACCTACAGGCTTGTTGTAGGAGTCTTGCTTTTATTTCTTTTGTCTTTGTGTACTGATTTGTAACCCTTCGGGGAATTTTCTTGGATATATTCTGACTTTTAGCCTATAGTGGTTTGTCCATACTCAGTATTAATGTGCAAGTTATCGTTTTGAATGAGCAAGACTCGTTTGTCTGGATACTGCTAATGTCTGAACACTTATCAAAGAGAAAGTTTGAAAGATAAAAAGTGATTGCTGAGATAGATGCCAGAACTGGGGCATGCCAAATGCTCAAAATTGGGAACATGAACAGTTACATTGCATTGCATATAACCTGTTTGTCTGTTTTGCAGGTGTTGCATCAATTACTAACGTGTTTTGTGTTACAGGCACTATAGCTCCTCGAAAAGTTCGAGAACAACCAGCAGTGCACAGATACCCAACCAAGATTAACAGAGAGCGGGCCATGGATCAAATGCAGGCAGATTTGGCAGATCTAAGGCAGAGGATGGATAACTTCATGACATTAATGGCTGGCATGGGGCAGAATCAAGAGCGTCTGCGAGAGATGGTGGAGAATCAGAACAGAAACGCTGCTGCTGCTGCTAATGCTGATAATCATACCGGTGCGGGCGCACGTCAGGGTGGACCTCATGTTATACAACCAGGGGCGACCGTAGTCAACGACGGGATGCATAACATTCATGTGGACCACCAGGATGACCAGTTCACTTTGCTTGATGAAGCCGAAGGTCAAGGGGTAGAAATGAACAAGAGGTTTGAAGAGATGGCCGAGCAAATCAAGGCTATTCAGTCCCAGAGCTCTTTGGGATTCGATATAACAGACTTGGGCTTGGTTCCTGGAGTCAGGATTCCATATAAGTTCAAGGTTCCTACTTTCGAGAAGTATAACGGCACTGCTTGCCCAAAAACACATCTGCAATCATATGTTGGGAGGATTGCCGCTCATACAGACGATGAAAAATTATGGATGTATTACTTTCAGGACAGCTTGGTGGGAGCTTCCCTTGAGTGGTACATGAAGCTCAGCAGGGTCAATGTCAAGAGCTGGAAAGATCTTGCTGAAGCCTTTGTGAGGCAGTACCAGTATAACATGGACATGGCTCCGAATCGCACCCAGTTGCAACATATGGCTCAGACAGCAAAAGAAGGCTTTAAAGAATACGCCCAGAGGTGGCGTCAGTTAGCCGCCAGGGTGCAGCCACCCTTGTTAGAGAATGAAATGGCCGATATGTTTATGGGTACCCTCCAGGGGGTATTTCTTGAGAGATTGGCATCAAGTTCTGCTACAAAGTTCAACGATATTGTCATTGCGGGAGAAAGGGTCGAAACGCTGTTGAAAATGGGGAAGATACAAGACCCTGGTGCTAGTAGTTCAAATGGGGCGAGGAAAGCTTTTAGCGGACCTCCAAGAAGACGAGAAGGCGAGACCAATGCTGTATTCGGCCGAAGCCAGGGCCGTGGTTACAGAAGACCTTATGAACATATGGCTGCTGTCACTATTCCTGCAGCTCCCGTACAACAGATGCTACCTCCACCACAACAACAACAACAACAACAACCTAGAGCCAACTACCAGCAAAGGCCTTATCAGCCGAGGCAGGCTCGTCCTGCTAACAGGGTGATTGAAGCTATTCCAATGACATATGCTGCCTTGTTGCCAAGACTACTAGACTTGAATCTTATTCAATTAAGGACTTTGGCACCACCACCTCCTGGAGAGCTTCCAGCTGGTTATGACGTCAACGCGCGATGCGCTTTTCATTCAGGGGCACCCGGGCACTCAACCGAGAAGTGCAGGGCGCTACATCACAAAGTTCAAGATCTCGTGGATTCAAAGGCAATCAACTTTGCGCCACCACCGAATATCAACTCGAACCCTATACCTAATCATGGAGGGGCAAGAGTTAATGCTGTTGAGCGTGATGACAAGTTGAGTTTGGTACTGAGTATTGATGAGGTCAAGACGCCATTGAAGGTGGTGAAAGAGAGACTGTTGAAAGGTCAAGTATTTCCTGGTTGTTCTCTCGATTGTGAAGACTGTATAAGTGCTGTGAATGGCTGCGAGAAATTGAAGACGGGTTTGCAAGAGTTGATTGATGATGGATCTCTACAATTTAGCAAGATTAGTAATGAAAAGGCTGATGATGTGTCAACCATTACTATCTTCTACGATGAAGCTGACATGCCCGTCAGACGAGAGCCAGTTACCATTTACGCTCCTCAGATTAGTCCTGTGACTATAACTGTACCTGGGCCAGTGCCATATACCGATGATAGGGCCATTCCGTGGCATTATGGTTCCGATGTCTATGTGGCGGGACAGAAGATGGAAGGTAGACCTGTTGCTGACTTGACTATTGAAAATGTGGGAGGTGTTGGGGGATTTACTCGAAGCGGTCGTTTGTTTGCGCCCCCTGCACTGAGAAAGGATCCTGAGGCCGAAGCTTCGTCTAAAGACAAAGGAAAGCAGACTGCAATTGACGAGTCAACTACTCCTGTGGCTGGGCAGGGGACGTTTGAAAAGGAGGTAGAGGAGTTTATGAAGATCATCAAAAGGAGTGACTACAAGGTGGTTGATCAACTGAATCAGACACCTTCAAAAATTTCTATCTTGTCACTGTTGATGTGCTCTCCCGCGCACCGAGAAGCTTTACTGAAAGTACTTCAAATGGCCTATGTTCCTCAAGAGATCACAGTCAATCAACTCGAAGCTGTTGTTGGAAGTGTCAATGCTAGCCATGGCTTGGGTTTCACTGACCGAGACCTCACTTCGGAGGGAAGGAATCATAATAAAGCACTGCACATCACGATGGAATGCAAGGGCGCTGTGCTGTCTCATGTCCTTGTAGACACAGGCTCTTCTTTGAACGTGCTTCCGAAGAAGGCGTTGATGAAGCTTAACATTGATGGGATTGTCCTGACGCCGAGTGATCTGGTGGTTAAAGCTTTCGATGGTTCAAGAAGATCAGTTTTCGGAGAGGTTGAGTTGCCTGTCAAGATAGGCTCTCAAATGTTCAAGAGTGTCTTCTATGTAATGGACATCCAGCCTGCGTATAGTTGCTTGTTGGGCAGACCATGGATACATGCAGCTGGAGCTGTCACTTCAACTCTGCACCAGAAGCTTAAGTATGTGGTGGACGGTCAGGTCATCACAGTTTGCGGGGAAGAAGATATATTTGTCAGCCACCTGTCGACATTCAAATATGTAGAAATGGACGGAGAAATCCACGAGACTTTGTGCCAAGCTTTTGAGGCAGATGTCAGTATCTTGACTCCGGTGAAGAAAAATAACGAAGGCACGTCCATTCATTCTTACCAGGAAGCAAAGGAGGTCGTCCAATCAGGCAATGCTCAGGGCTGGGGCAAGTTGTTGGAGATGGAAAAGAAGGATGATAAATTCGGCTTAGGGTATCAGCCTGGGGAGTCTACTCAGAGTGGTAAAGCTATATCATTCACAAGCGCTGGGTTGCTCGACCGCGATCAAATCTGTACGGCAAGTCAAAGCGGGGATAGTGACAGAGACTGGGACAACAATTGGATCCGCCCGTGTGCACCCGGCGAGGAGCTAGGAAATTGGTCTGCTGAAGACATTGTTCAAGTCACCTGGCTCTCAAAGTAATTGTTTTGTTTCCTTTTATTTAGCATACTGCATTGTCAAATCCAGCATTCTGCCCAAGATGCTTGGATCCATTGTATTGGGCCACCATGTTTTGTATTGCATTGTTATTTCTGCTATGAAATAAAAGGACATTTTCAGACAAACTGTGTTCTCTGTCTTTGTTTTTTAACTTTTTCAAAAAAAAAAATATATATAAAAATGGCAATGTGTTTTCATTTTTGTTTTGTGTTAGCGTCTCTTTTCGAAGTAAGCAGATTCTGAATAAGCACATCATTTGTGCAGTGTTGATCATCCGGATTCCACGGATAACATTCCTGCTATGACTATGCATGACATTGATAATCCAGTCTACCAAGCTGATGAAGGGGTTGAGGAAGACTGCGACCTACCTGAAGAATTGGTCAGACTGTTGAAACAAGAGGAACGAGTTATTCAGCCTCATCAAGAAGAGATTGAGACCGTCAACCTTGGTAGCGAAGATGCAAAGAAAGAAATCAAGATAGGGGCCAATCTGCAGGCCGATGTCAAACAAGAGCTGATCAGTATGTTGAGAGAGTATGTGGATATCTTTGCTTGGTCATATCAAGATATGCCAGGTCTAGATACCGATATTGTGATGCATAAGCTACCCCTGAGAGAAGATTGTCCTCCTGTGAAGCAAAAGTTGAGAAGAACTCGCCCGGATATGGCGATGAAGATTAAAGAGGAGGTGCAGAAGCAGTGGGATGCCGGGTTCCTTGCCGTGACTAGTTACCCACCTTGGGTAGCTAACATCGTACCAGTACCTAAGAAGGACGGCAAGGTCCGGATGTGCGTTGACTATAGAGATTTGAACAGAGCAAGCCCGAAGGATGATTTTCCGTTGCCACACATCGATGTGTTGGTCGACAATACTGCTCAATTCTCAGTGTTCTCCTTCATGGATGGATTCTCCGGTTATAATCAGATAAAAATGGCGCCGGAAGACATGGAGAAGACAACGTTCATAACCCCGTGGGGGACATTCTGCTATAAGGTCATGCCCTTCGGTCTGAAGAACGCAGGGGCAACTTATCAGCGGGCGATGGTCACGTTGTTCCATGACATGATCCACAAGGAGATCGAATGTTATGTGGATGATATGATTGCAAAGTCCAAGGACGAAGAGGAGCATTTGGTTAACCTGAAGAAGTTATTTGATAGATTGGTCAAGTATAAACTGAGGTTGAATCCGAACAAGTGCACTTTCGGAGTGCGTTCTGGAAAGTTGCTGGGTTTCATTGTAAGTCAAAGAGGAATTGAGGTAGATCCTGCTAAAGTGAAAGCTATTCAAAATATGCCTGCACCAAAGACAGAAAAAGAAGTGCGCGGGTTCTTAGGTAGATTGAACTACATTTCCCGGTTCATATCTCACCTAACTGCCACGTGCGAACCGATATTCAAGCTGCTAAGAAAAGAGCAAACGGTCAGGTGGAATGATGATTGCCAAAGAGCTTTCGACAAAATAAAGGAATATTTGCAGGAACCTCCAATTCTGATGCCTCCGGTGGAGGGGAGACCATTAATCATGTACCTGACCGTGCTAGAAGGGTCGATGGGGTGTGTGCTTGGCCAACATGACGAGTCTGGTCGAAAAGAGTACGCCATTTATTATCTTAGCAAAAAGTTTACCGACTGTGAATCCCGATACTCACTGCTCGAGAAAACTTGCTGCGCTTTGGTATGGGCTGCTCGCCGACTGAGGCAGTACATGTTGACCCATACTACACTTCTCATTTCCAAGATGGACCCTGTTAAGTATATCTTTGAGAAACCAGCATTGACCGGAAGGGTCGCTAGGTGGCAGATGATTTTAACTGAATACGACATCCAATACACTTCTCAGAAAGCCATCAAAGGAAGTGTATTGTCGGAATACCTTGCTCAGCAACCTCTTGAGGATGACTATCAGCCAATGAGATTTGATTTCCCTGATGAGGACATCATGTACCTCAGAACAAACGATTATGAGGAGCCATTTCCGGAGGAGGGACCTGATCCTGAATCCAAATGGAAGTTGATGTTTGATGGGGCTGTCAATATCAATGGTCGTGGAGTTGGTGCCGTACTTATTACTCCTGAAGGTGTCCATTTACCCTTCGCTGCCAAAATTACTTTTGGCTGCACCAACAATGAAGCGGAATACGAGGCGTGTATAATGGGAATAGAGGAGGCAATTGATCTTCGGATTAAGAACCTCGATATATTTGGAGATTCAGCCCTCGTCATTAACCAGGTTACCGGCAAGTGGTATACACATCAAGAGCATCTAGTTCCGTACAGGGATTATGCTAGAAAACTGTTGACATTCTTTACGACGGTTGAGCTCAAATACATACCACGTGATGAAAACCAATTTGCCGATGCTCTGGCCACTCTCTCTTCGTCGATTAAAGTCATGTGTTGGAACTTTGTGCCCAGAATTGACATCTCCAGGCTTGACTCTCCAGCTTATGCTTTCTCTGTAGACGCCGTGTCTGACGAGAAACCTTGGTATTTTGATATCAAATTATTCCTGGAGAAGCAAGAATACCCAGCAGGGGCATCTTCCAAAGACAAAAAGACCTTGAGACGACTTGCTGCTAGTTTCTTCTTGAATACAGACGGGGTTTTGTACAAGAGGAACTTCGACATGGTCTTGCTCAGATGCGTGGATAGACACGAAGCAAGCCTGTTGATGCGGGAAGTCCATGAAGGATCTTTTGGTACCCATGCAGGAGGGCATGCTATGGCAAAGAAATTGCTAAGATCAGGGTATTACTGGATGACAATGGATGCAGACTGTTGTTCATTCGCTCGAAAATGCCACAAGTGCCAAATATATGCAGATAAAGTGCATGTTCCTCCTAACCCGCTCAACGTCATGTCATCTCCTTGGCCTTTCTCTATGTGGGGCATTGACATGATCGGGAAGATCGAGCCAACTGCTTCGAACGGTCATCGCTTCATCTTGGTCGCGATTGATTACTTTACCAAGTGGGTAGAAGCAGCGTCTTATGCCAATGTCACTCGTCAAGTGGTGGCAAGATTTCTGAAAAGAGATATCATATGCAGGTATGGAGTGCCCGAAAGGATCATTACTGATAATGGTTCTAATCTCAACAATAAGATGATGGCAGATTTATGTCGGGACTTCAAAATACAGCATCACAATTCTTCTCCTTACCGACCAAAGATGAATGGTGCGGTAGAGGCAGCTAACAAGAATATCAAGAAGATTGTGCAGAAAATGGTTATCACCTACAAGGATTGGCATGAGATGTTACCATTTGCTTTGCATGGGTACCGAACGTCGGTCAGGACGTCAACAGGGGCAACTCCCTTCTCTCTAGTGTATGGCATGGAAGCAGTCTTGCCTGTTGAAGTAGAGATTCCTTCACTGCGCGTGATGATGGATGTCAAGTTGGATGAGGCTGAATGGGTGCGTGCTCGTTACAATCAGCTATGTCTAATTGAGGAAAAGAGATTAGCGGCTATCTGTCATGGTCAGCTTTATCAGAGGAGAATGAAGCGGGCATTCGATCAACGAGTACGTACTCGAGAGTATCAAGTGGGAGAGCTTGTATTGAAGAGGATCGTTCCTCCAGGTTCAGATAACAGGGGCAAGTGGGCCCCAAACTACGAAGGACCATTCATAGTGAAGAAAGTATTCTCAGGAGGGGCACTGATGCTCACCACTATGGATGGAGAAGACTTCCCATCCCCTGTTAACTCGGACGCAGTTAAAAAATACTTCGCATAAAGAGACCCGCTGGACACAAAAACAGAATGTAAGTCCAGGCAAGAAAAGGGCATCCCGGCGAGCTAAAAACAGAATAAAAAGCTCGGGCAAAAATTAGGGAAAATAAACAAAAAAAATGTACACCCGCTGAGTTGAAAAGCCACATTGGACAGCTCAGGCAAAAAAGGGTATCCCGGTGGATTGAAAACCCGAGAGGGCGATCCACGCAAAATAAGGGAATAAGCGAACAACTGTGATCCAAGTTATCTGAACCACGTCATCGTTTCGTACGGTTTGACAATATCAGAAGGATAGGAAACAGTCCCCTTGTCCTCTCAGAAAGCCAAAGCAGAATGGAGAGTCTTGAAGACATGCAGGTCATAGCGGAAATGGAACTCCTTGGAATGCCATGTACATTGCCATTAGGATAGTTTCTTTTCTCAATTTCTATAGTGGCTACTTCTTTCCAGGTGGTTGCTTCCTGATGTAAATCTTTGCCTATTCAGAGGCTATTCAATAAAAATAATATTCAGTCAAAAAGGTTGTGTGTGTTTATTTTTGTTTGCAAAATGTCCTGATTTTTTTGGCAAAAGTAGCATTGCATCTAAACATGGTGATAATTTTGAAAAGAAAACTGACATGCAGGGAAACTGTAATCCTCTTTGAGTGTCGGGTGATAATGGATGAACAAATCATGCCATGCAAATCCCCGGGACATACGTGTGTTTTCTGTTGTTGCAGGTTGCAGGATGGCGTCATATTCTCTCAAGCAATGTACTCTTCCCCAGTAGGGTATTTCCCCAAGCAGAGATTTCTTCTTCCAGCAGGTATCTGAAAGCCTGGCCTGTCTAAACAGAGATTTTATCCAGCTAAGTCTTGGCGGCAGCCCAAGCGGGTTCTCTTTCCCCAGTAAAGTAGCAGTCCTTTCTTCCCTAGTGGAGTATACCCAGCAGGTGCCTGAAGACCTGATGTCATCAGAGACGGAATTAACAGTATTCTATCCTCAGCAAGAGTCCTCGCCTATCAGGTACCCGAAAGCCTGATATCCCCTCAGAGTCTTGAATCATCGGATGTTCTCCCCGGCCAGAGTATTTGCCCAGGAAGCTTCCCCAGCCAAGTCTGAAGATGATCTGTCCCCCCACAGAGTTCATATTTGATCCCGTCCGTGAAATATTCCCCAGCAGATTTGCCCTATTGTGGGTTTATTTGATGATGCAGCCAGGTATTCATCACCTCAGTCGGAGTGGGTATCCAGACCTCTTGACTTTTTCTCCCCTGCAGTGATGTATCATGCTTTATTGTTGCTCGCCTGCATCTTTCAACACTCGTCTGTGTTTGCTCTGTGGTATTGCTCGTTTGCCTTCCCCAGTAGAGTCTATATCTACTAGCACTCGTCTGTGCTCGCATCTTTATTTGATGCTCATCCTCTTTCAACGCTCGTCCGTGCCGTTCCCTCAACAGATTCCTCTTTATTTGAGGCATATCCCCAAGAAAGCCACCAGTACTCGTCTGTGCTCGCATCCTTACTTGAGGCCCGACCGCATCTCTTAGCACTCATACGTGCTGGTTACTCCTTTGAAGGCTGCTCGTCTGCAATCTTCAACACTCGTATGTGTTATCCCTAAGCAAGCTTCCCCAGCGAGGACATATCACTGCTTTATGGTTGCTCGACTGCATCTTTCAACACTCGTCTGTGTTAGCTCTGTGTTGCTGTTTGCTCGTCTGCAATTTTCGACATGCATCTGTGTTTTGAAGTGATTACCTTATTATTGCTCGTCTGCAATTTCCAGCACTCGTCTGTGTCATGATGCCTCCGTTGTTGCTCGTCCGCAACTCCTCAACACTCGTCCGTGTTCTGAGATGATATTTGCTGTTGCTCGTCCGCAACCTTTCAACACTCGTCTGTGTTAGCTCTAGCCGTTGTTGCTCGTCCGCAACTCCTCAACACTTGTCTGTGTTCTGAGGTGATATTTGCTGTAGCTCGTCTGCAACCTTCCAACACTCGTCTGTGTTTGGTATTGGATCCTTCGCTGCACTCGTCTGTGCCTTGATATGTATTCTCTGTTGTTGCTCGTCTGCAACTGTCCAGCACTCGTCTGTGTGTGTTTGAAGCTCGTCTGCTTTTATCTCCCAGAAGTCGTTTGTGTTCTGAAGCTCGTCTGCTTTGCTTGGATACTCGTCTGTATCATCCTCAGCACCCGTCTGTGCTAGCTTACATATGTATGTGAGGATTTGCTGTTTACCCTAGTATTTCTGTATTGCTACTTCAAATGCCCGTCTGTGTTTGAATTTATGGTATTCGTCTATACCAGTGGCTGATACTCGTCTGTATCATTGCCTGAGACACTCGTCTGTGTTTCTCAGATCATCATCTGATACTCGTCTGTATCATTGACTTATGGCACTCGTCTGTGTTGTCTTGATGATCATCCAATACTCGTCTGTATTGAAGAGGTTTCGAATCCTGACAGTGGGAATTAAATGTCGAAATGGTTACCGGTCCTGGCGTAACAGGTAAATCCGAAGGAGGCTCGTCTGTCTCAGGCATCAATTATTGTTGTTGCTGCACCTGGCGTAACAGGATTGCTCAGAAGACTCGTCTGTCTTGTACCATATATCCGCGGATAATATATGAAGAAGGTTCGTCTACCTTGATTGCATGTCTATCCCACAGACTTATATGCATTCCCGGAGCCTGCGTAAGGGTTATCTGAAGAAGACTCGTCCGTCTTATTCCACTTATCTGCGTAAGGATTAGTGAAGGAGATTCGTCTATCTCAGGCTACTTTGAAGATCCTTAAGGGCTCGTCCGCTCTCTGCACCTGGCGTCACAGGTCATTTGAAGACTCGTCTGTCAGCATGATGGTATTCCAGATATCAGTTTCAACTTGGACGAAGCTCGTCTGTTTCTTTTCTCCTTCTTATCCCCAGAATGTCATCTGGTTGGGCTTATTTCCCGGTGTTGCATTCTTCGTCAGAGTGCAAATTTCTGGTCTTCTTGGTATTCAATCACAGCTTATCTGGAACGGTCGATAGCCCGTACTATCGTCCTTGTTCAGATTAACAGTTGATTGAATAGGGGCAGCTGTAACACCCTAAATTTGCCCTCTTATTTTTAAGCATCATATTACATCATATACATCATGAGCATATCATTTCCTTAGCATCATATCATAGAAAGATGAAGCATGACATCCTTCATGTCCAAGCATCAGCATATGGTCATCTGTGGAGTTCCCAGAAGCACTTCAAGCCGTGACAAGGGTCCCAATGAGTTTGTACAAGTCTTATGGTGAGTCTACACTCCATTTACAAGATCAAGTCCTTTGGCGAATGCTCAGAAGAATTCATGATCATCAGAGATCTCAGGATAAGGCAAAGCTCCTACGCAGAGCACCCGGATTAGGGTTTGGGATTCGATCACCAAGACTTCACAACTTTGGCCATTTAATTTGGGCAAAGTTTTCTATATGTCAAGAGAATCCTAGATGTTGATTTTTGTGAGAAAAAATTTCATGTGGAGGTCAGAGAATTCTTCGGTTGATTGAAGATGAAGCAAGAAAGTCAATTGCACAGTCAGAAAAGTCAACGTGAAAATTTCAGGGTTTTTAATCAGGATTATCAGTTTGTGAGGTCATGTCATGTTGAAGAATAATTCAGTTGAGTTCAAATGTCAAAAATCGGGAGTATGTAAAAAGCTGCTAAATTTGGAAGTTTAGAAACTTCCCTTTTTTAGAAATTATTTGTCCCGAAACTTCAAGCTATTATTTCATGAGCGAAAAGGCTCCGAATGATTTTCCGGTGAACGCGAAAGTCGTAGGGCACGATTTTCCCTTTCCAAAAAGTCGTGGAACGCTTTCATAGCTTTTGTAGAACTTAAGTTCTGAATTTTTGAAGTTTAGATGTTTTTTAGGTATTTGAAACACTTGTCAAAATACCATTGGTTCCTCCTTTTATTTTGTGTCACATTTCATAATTTTTGTTTTGCTACATATTTTATGTATTCATGCTCATGTGTTCACGTGACCTATGGATATGGATGAAGGCTAGTGGGGTTTATTTTCATTTCATGGGATCTTAGTGGAAGTTTTGAGAAATGAGGTATCACAAAAAAAAAAAGAAGAAAAGGAAAAGAAGCATGCGAGGTAACCACTAGGAGGATGACAGCGGTAGGCCCATACCAGCATACATTACCGTTGCCTTTTCTCCACTCACTACCCTGCATCGCATTTTGCCTTTCACCAACACATCCGTACGTCCATGCGCTAGCAGCAAGAAGTCCATGTGAGAGCCATGCGTCGTCGTACCATTCATTGTGAGGGTCATGCCTCATTCTCATCAACCAATAACATGCCGACACCTCTTCAATAAGCACCATAACATGATGGATGATGCCATGCACAAAAAAAGATTAACAAATTGAAAATAAAGATGGAGAGAGAGTCACCGAAAAAAGGGGGATGAAAATAACAGCTTGAGGGAATGTCACGCGTACGGCTTTGTGGTTGGTGAAAACGTTTCTGCAGCCACACTGCAAACGGCAAAGAGATTTTTTTTGACACCCTCCTTATAAAGAGAGAGGCACGTCTTTGGTGGGAGGAGACACATTGTTTTCACCACTCTTATTACTTTCCAAATCACAACAGCACTATGAGGGTGCTCTGAGTTCTCTTTCTTTCCATACACATAAAGCAAGTTTTTGGTGTTTTTTTTGGATCTATATAACTGTTCCATTTTCCATACCTAAAGCATCATTATGGTATTCTCATAACAATCATCATCGTTCACATTCGCCGCGGTTTAGAGGAAGGTGTTTGGGAAGATCAACATTTCGGTTTTCTTTCTTCAAGACTAAGAAAAAAAATCAAACACACAGCCTTTATTTGGCTTGGAGAAAATCAAAGGGAAGCATAAGAAAGTTCTCATCTCTGGATTTCTCACACTTTTCATAAGACCGCATACCAGGTTTGTAGCTCTACTCTATCATGCTTCAGATTTGATCTTAACTGATTTAATTCATGCTGGTTGTGTTGGATCTAAGCCATGTGAAGCTTGTGAATGCTTTGAGTTGAGGTTCTCAGACTTGGTGTTAAACTTTAATCATTCGTTTCTCTTCATGTGTGATGTGTTTGTGAGAACTAAATGCATAATGTTGCTCCTTGTGCTTCATGGATTAATGTTGGTTTTGGGATATTTAAATTTCGAAGAATTTGGAAAGAGTTATGTGAGACTGAAAGTGGTATGTGGGAGCTGTGTTTGCTCTGTTTTGTTTTCCTTTGGTGGTCCATATCATTTGTTTCATTCTTGATTTAGGATGCAGGGCGTATTTAGAAGGTTTATAGTGTTTAGATCTCAAAGTGAAGAGTCGAGATAGGCTGTTGTTTGAGTTGTTACTCTTTGTAGGTGTTTGTGTTGTGAAAACCGATGGCATGTATGGATCCGCCTCATTTCATAGATTATTTTTGGTTCTTACATTTTTTAATTTCATTAAGAATTGACAAAGTTATGCTGAGATGAATTTGGGATGCAAGGTTGTTGTTATGAGCTATCCATGGCAGCTGTTAGTCTGCTGCGTTTTCTTGCATGGACATGAAGGTGATGACCACGTGTCATCACGTGGCTGGCTCGGGTGTTTTTTTCCTTTTATTATTTTCTTTTTTTTCTTATTTTATTTTTCTCTTTCATTTAAGTAAGAATGGACCGATTGATATGAGGTACATATTATTTTGTTTACTTTGTGTGTTTAGAATAAAATAAGCTGAGTTTTCCTTTAGTGGATTTGAGAGTTCCGATTGGGCTTTGCCCGATCCGCTAATGGCACCCCTCTCCCCGGGCCCAATCGTTTCCCAGTGTTAAATCCATCACTCTTCCCACCTCCCTTCAATTCTTTTATTTTTCTTTTTTTTCATATTAATTCTTTTTAATTCAGTTTGATTTTAATTCAAATAAAATAGTTATAATCCTCTAAAAATTCCCAAATAAATCATGAATGTTCCTTTGTGTCTCTAAAATTTTGTCACATTTTTATTTTATTTTTTTTATTAATTGGCATGCCAGAATTAAATCAATAATGTGCATAGTTTCTTTTGATCCATTTCTTGACCAGCCTGTCTTGTTGATTTTCTATAGACTTCAATATTTGGAGTTTTGATCCCATTCTTTTTGCATTGTGTTCCTAAGATCCTCTAGTTTTCATATGATTTTTCTCAGATTTTTTAGAAATTTATTTCTTAAGTTTTGGTTTGGTATCTTGTGATGTAAGTTTTTTGTCCTAGCTTGTGTTTATGCATCTATTTGACCTAGTTCCTTTCTGAATTTTTGCAAATCCTTTTGGCAAGTTAATATAGTGTGTTTTAAGATCATTTGGTTCCATTGGTAGATTTTTTAGGTGGCTGGTTGTTTATTTGTGAATTTTTGTTCTCACCTTGTCCCGTTTTGCTTCTTTTGATTCATTAGATCTCTTATAGGCTTAGAAGGGCACTTGTGCCAACTTCTTCTTCTCATTTGGGGTTTCTTTAGGGTATGAATACCTTCCTGACCTTAGGATAGGTCTTGTTTCTTCTGAATTTTTGGGTTTGCTTTATATTCAGTTTGTTTGTTTCTTTAAGTGTTTAAATTATGTAGTTTGGTTTCGTTGCTTCTATTGTGACATTGTTTGGTATTGTGTGACTTCTCTCTTCACCTTGCTGGCCTTTTAGGCCATTCTCCATACCATTTTGATTCTGGTTGTGAACTTTGTGCTTGTATTCATTTGTGTATGCTAACCTTGCAGGAACTAGGGTAAGTGTGAGATGTGGGAATTGAGTTCCACATCTCCAATTCTTATCTCTTCCTTTTATGTTTATGTGAACTAATCCTATTTTGTTGGGCCTAGGCTTTTCTCATCCCTTCTTCTATCTTCTTCTTCCTCCTTCATTAGGGTAGAAACCTCACTAACCCTTAGGACATCCATGCATGTGAATACTTAGGATTATTTTAGTCCCCCTCTAGAATTTTTTCCTTTAGTGATCTTATTTGGTTCTCCTTCTCTTCTCATCTCAAAACTCTAAAAAATACTTTAATAATTTTGAAGTGATGCATTTGATCCATAGCCTTATTCCATGAGGTATGCTTGTAGTCTTCCCATCTTGGGATAGTACAAGCTTACCTTGTGATGCACAAGTCTGATCAAGGTATCTTCTTCATAAAAGAAAAGTCTAAAAAGCACTTCTTCACCTGTAAATAACCAAAAACATTTAATAATTAAGCAAGTTAGTAAGCTTAGGCCCTAATCTTTGGTTTCAAGTTTTGGGGATCTTCTCCTTACTTGAGTGTGCTTGTTCTATTATTCCATCTTGGAATGTAGTGGCAAGTGCACATTCCATTGAAGAGAGCTTTAGTTCACTTCCTTGTGACACACTCCTAAAAGCTTTCTAAAACACAAACAAACAATAAGCGTCTTTCCTTCGGGAATTCTTTTCTCACCTCATTCGCTCCGTACGCGAACTTGCTCCTACTTGTCATCTTGCAAGACGGTTACGCACTCGTCGTCCGAGTCTGCAACACCTGAGCAATGGCATAGGCAGTTCAAGCCTTAATTCACAAGCAATTTCCTTGTCACCCCTAGTTAGGGGAACTACGGCGTCTCTGATCCTCATTATCCTGATGAGGTACGTAGGCAGCGGGGTAGGGCCCGTTCGAGCACAATCTTTATTTTCCCTACATTTTTTCCTTTTATTTCTTATTCAGTTCTCTTCCAGTTCCAGTTTCTTTTCATTTTCATTTCTTTTGCTGCAGTTTTCATACCCTCACCCTTTGAAACAGTTTCTTTCGCAAGCGTGGATCCCGTCGGGTACGGCGGACGATCTGGGTGCTAATACCTTCCCAGGTCGTAACCGACTCCCGATCCCAGTCTCTTTGGTTCGCAGGACCCGTGTCCTTCCTTTTCTTTCTTCTGGTTTGTGCAGCATTACCATTCCCTCTCTTCGGGATAAAAATGTCTGGCTGGCGACTCTATTCTTTTTCCGCGCCACTTTCGCGTTTGTACCAGGATGGAAATCCCGGGAGCGACACCTAGTCCAACTTAATATTTAATTAAGTTGGAATAAGATAAAAACCTCAACTATAGGATTAATCATTACATGATAACTTCTAGGGTCGAGTCCCCCTTAGTGTTTTTATTTTTAACCTTTGAGTCTTTCTCTTCTTCCTCATAAAGAAAATCCAAAAACATCTAATAAATACAAAACAACAAAAAATACTTCTTTAAAAGACTTGAACCTAGCTTCAATCTTCTTTCCTGCGGGATTCTTTTCTCATCTTACTCTGGTGCAGACGCAAGGCATGTTGAGTACATTCTAACGCAAACAGGTAAAATGCTCGAGTGGCAACACCTAACTGCTAGAATGTGCATTCAACACTGTCAATCTTAAAAAACACAAAAAAGACTGCGGTCACCCTTAGTTAGCCGAACTACGGTGGTCTGATTCTCATTAGGAGATACGTAGGCACAAGCGCGATGCTTGTCGACCCAAATGTTGTTCTGTTCAGAACTACATAGACTCTGATTCTCGTTGAAACGAGATACGTCAGGCTGAGGTGCGATACCCTATCGAGTCTGTTTCTTTCTATCACCCATTAATTTTTGTTTTCCGTTTTCGTTTCTTACCAAGTTTACCTCAGTCTTAAAACTTTTCATATGCGAATTCAAACCTCGATCCAACATCGAGTACTTTACTTTTTTCTCAAAGGTGTAAAAAAGAAGTGTGGAATCTTCTATGCTTCTCTTCAACTGTTTGAATATGAGGCATTTGTCTCATATGCGAGCAGTTGACGCCTCTTAAACGTCAATACACTTAACTTTTATTAAGCACATGTTTTCTCAAAGGTGTAAAAGAAAGTTATCAAATCTCTGATACCTTTCCTCATTTGTTTATGTATGAGGCATCTGTCTCGCACATGAGCAGTTGACACCTATAAAAATAAACCAACAAACGATCAACCCTTTTTCTTAATTCAAAATTAAGACACTTGACGACTATCAAACATTATTTTTTTAATGGTGAAAAGAGAGTTGTCGGATCTCCGATGCCTTTCTTCAATTGTTCGCGTGTGAGGCATCTGTCATGCACGTGAGCAGTTGACGCCTCTAAAATGAACCAACCAACCGTAGTACCATGAACTACGAAGCTCTGACTTTCCCAATACACGAGGGAATACATAGGCACAAGAAGCGTGATTCTTACCGAGCATCCTAGGAATAAAACCACCCATTTTCCATAACGTATTGTTTACCCTTAAGAATAAGACATAAGTATAAGTTAACATTCGATCACAAACTAGACTAAGAGGTTCTCGTTGAGTACAACGGATGTAAGAGTTGCTAATACCATCCTCTTGCCTAACCGACTCCCGAACCTAAAATTTGGTTCCAACGACCAAGTTCTTTGTATAAGTTTTATCTATATCTTCCTTTTCATACGTTAGAATATATAGAATTAGGTGGCGACTCTGTTATTTGTTTTTTCACGTCCATCGCGAAGATCATATTTTTCGAGGTATGACAACTGGCGATTCTGTTGGGGAATGCCTTGTGCATAAGAGAGTCTAGCCTAACTTAGAACAATTTGCGCTTGTGTGTTGCCTGACTTGTTTGTATTCTTGTTTGATTGTGTGTTTTCTCTTATTCATTGCATGCTTTCTATTATTTATTCTCTTATATTTTATTACCCGTATTATTATTGTCACTATGGGATTTCTTTGATCATTGGTACTGAGTGTGAGAGAGGCTCACTACCAAGGTGTGAGAAAAACCTAAGCTTAAAATCGATGGTTGTGTAGTGGAGGACTATGGGGAATCTTCCTCGTAGGACGAAGCAAAAACTATCACTTGGAGTATATTCTCTTGGAGATATTGGAATGCGATGAAACTTTGTCGTATGTCATTGTTTTCAAGTTGAGTTGTTAACTCTAGGGACCTATTTTTGGGAACTCAGTTGAGGCACTCCTCCTTTGGTGATGGTAATGTACCATTCAGGATGAATGTATTATTAATTCTCGACCTCAGCATTGTCGAACACTGGGAACCTTTTATGTGGGAGTTTGAGGGAAATCAATTGAGGCCTCCTCTTTTAGTAAATAAAGTCAAACCAGAAATGGTGATCGTATTATTGCTTCTTGACCTAAGAGCCCGTGATATTGATGAACTTTGATCTCCGTCTAGTATACACCTGTGAGAGGGAAAAGCTTTTGACATGATATCATTACCTTCGTCATACCTGATTTTTTGGTTTTCTTACAAAGGTAGAGTCCTGATCTTGTTATGTTTAGTCTGTTCTATTATCAGTGTAGCAGTTATCCAGCATTTAAAGCAACATTGATCCTATGTCTTTGCAATTAATGCATCATTTTATTGCATTTGCATTCATGAGCATTACATATCCTTTTCCAGAAAGCTCATCCCTCTTTTGTCCATGACTAGCCAGCTGATTTCCAGGTACTCAGTCGTAACAAGTGGTAACTGTTGAAAGATGATAGAGTGTTTGAAGCAAGACCGAGAAATGCTAAGAGTTAAGAATCCAAGTTGGAATTCGTTGGTAACTATGTCAAGGAACAACCTTCAAAATCTTGATTCTCCACCTGGCTTTTCTGTGATGACCAATCCTCTGTACGGTCTTCCTCATGGTGAGGATCTTCAACAAGTGAACAACATTGCTCAAGCTCAATCCATTGCCAAAGTCGTACCATTCAAAGTATAATCCTTATGAGCAATATGGATATCATGGTGGATCGATGGGGCATTCAACTGAAGATTGCAAAGCTTTTCAAGCAAAAGTACAACAACTGATT
Organism: Lathyrus aphaca; assembly: GCA_963966055.1. NCBI lineage: Eukaryota > Viridiplantae > Streptophyta > Magnoliopsida > Fabales > Fabaceae > Lathyrus > Lathyrus aphaca. The sequence continues at coordinate 56,420,760 of OZ014523.1, read as the reverse complement.
GATAAGGGGTACATATCTTTTCCAAAAAGAAGCTTGGTTGTGCATGTCAACTTCTCGCCTGATTGAGTCAGAGGACTTCGAGGGAGCGTCTCCTGATCTCAATGGTTCATACACGAAGACAGTCTCGGAGTTGGCAATAATTGTATCATTTTTTATCATTTTATATTATAGTTTCTTTCCTGTTAAATTCTACTTGTTTTTAAACATTGTTGTACTAAATGGTAATTTTAATGAAGTGATCATGCACTTTTTGAATTAATTATGTCGCATTCGCTCATTTTCTTCACTTGCATCGAAAAACAAAAAAAATGCATCCATATACCTCTCGTTTAATTCACTGTTGTTTAGCAGATATTTGAGAGAGGATGATGAAAATTGAATACTCATAATTGTTGAAAGTATGCTTTCAGATTAGAACCAAGTTCTTTCCGTATAGGTTTTATCTATATATTCCTTTTCTTTCGTTAGAATAAATAGAATTAGGTGACGACTCTGTTGTTTGTTTTTTCGCGTCCATCATGAAGATTGTATTTTTCGAGGTACGACAAATAGCCTTCATCTTGTTTTGATTGATCTCAATGCCTTTCTTGTGGACGACAAAGCCCAGAAAATCTCCTTGCAGTTTTGATGAACTGGCTTTTGAGCAATCTCCCGATCTCCTATTTGATCTTTTCAGTCACATCTGGGGCAAACCATCGAGGTTGTTGCTTGACTGGATTTTTGCTTGGTTGTATAGATAGACGGTGTTCCACCATATTTCGACTCAGGCCAGGCATTTCTCCATAATCCCAAGCGAAACAGTCTTTGTATTCTTTCAATACTTCGACTAGCTTAGCCTTCATTTTCGACCATATTTTCATACTTATGTACGTGGGTCTCTTAGTGGTCCCATCTCCCAGATCAATCTCTTCGAGTGGGTCATGAGCCTGCTTTTTTTGTGGCTCATTTGTTGGGTCCTTTTCTAACCCCAAAGGCCCATTGTCATAAATACAATCTAGCCTCCAGCTTTCTGAGGTTGTCTTTTGGCCTAGTTGGCCACAGGTTCTGGTTGCGTCAATTGGGATTTGACGTTTCCTATTTTTCCATAGCCATTTCTTTTTTGTTTTCAGCCAGGTAGGCCGACATTCAAGTCATACTCTCTGACTCAGAAGTTATTTTCGTCGACCTCAGACTATCCAATAGGTCGCAATTCACTTGGCTCCTCTTATATGTCAGCGTCATCCCAAGTGAAACCATTATTTGGATCCAAGTTCAACATGCAACCAATTTCGACAGAAGTGTAAAAACCTTATCCATCATTACAAGGGGCCATGTTGGCTAAGTGTTGCTCGAATGACCTTTTTGATCCTTTGGTGTCATCAACCTTGTAATAACCCATAGCTATAAAGGCATCTTCATATAATGACAAGAGTATATATAATATATAATTTCATTAATATTTAAAAAGGGGAGTACATATATTTTTCAAGGATCATAACCCATAGCTATAAAGGCATCTTCATAGTCTAATGGGTTGTCCTTACTCCCTTTCATTAGAGTTATGTTAATATGTCATTCTCTCTTTCTTTTTCTTTGGCGTCTTCGTCTTCTTCTTCTTCTTCCTCACCCTTAATGCACCTGGCCTGGCGTTAGCAGCTCGTTGAACCTCCTCATTTGGTTGCTGACGTTTCACAATAATGATCTCTGTGATGTTTCTGTTGGCATTATGATCGTTTGTAGAACCCATTGTTACCATATATCATGAAGAAATGTAAAACTGTGTATTTATAGTTGAGGATGAAGATGCAAAATCTGATACTTTAATGCTTGTAATGATGATAATGTGTAATGTTTGATATTCCTGAACGATAATTTTTAAATCACTACTTGGGGATTCATGTTTCCCCTCTTCCGGGAAGAGCAAAGGTTGTAGTATTACAACAGTTGTGTTTTATAATCGTAATTAAATAATTGGTTAATTATATGAAACCCCCTGCCATTAGGGCGAGATTTAGTTTTGCCCCCCTGAAGTTTTTTTTATGAACTCCCCCTTATAAAATCAGAAACCATATTTCAGCACCCCCTTTTACTGTGCCCATGTTCATCATCTTCCCCAAACCCCAAATTGAAACATTCATGTGAAACCTTCATGTGAATAGATTCACGTGAAACCATATTTTACTGTGTCCAAGCAGCTTCACGATTTTCTCACATTTCATCACTATAAATAGAACCATTTCTACACAATTCCATAATGTTTTGACAAGCCAAGAAAGCCCTGCAAAAAATCAAAACTCAAAGCTTCAAAATCTTCTTCATACATCAACCTTCAATAATCATTTCCTTCAATCTCTAATTCAACCACAAATTTCTTCACCTTCATTCTTCATTCAACTTTCACTTACCTTCCTTCATCCTTCATAAATAAATTTGCAAATTCACACAATTACAAAAACCATTCATACATCTTGCAATTCATCACAAATCCAATTAAACCAAGAGCAAACACAAACAAACTCACGAACCTGTTGCAATACAATTGTAGAATTCTATTTCGTAAATCTCGCGAGAACTTCGCAACCTGCACAAACACACACGTAACAAGCTGAATGACTCAATTCTGCAACAATAATATCATGATCAGAAGAAGCACCTACCAAAACTGATTTCAACTAATCTTCACACATCAATGGTTCATCAACGTCTACAACAACAACGAATTGAAAAGCAGATGACGAGCATGACACGATTTCAAAATTGAAGTAGAAGATGGAGCTACCGCTTGTTTTGATTGACAACGAGAAAGATAATTTGAAATGAAGAAAAATCACGATTGCAGGAGTAAGGGTGGAGAGGAGCAATAACGCAATTGAATGAGAGAGAATCGCTATAATGATAAATAAGGTTTCACATTAATGTTTCAATTTGGGGTTTGGGGAAGATGATGAATAGTGGACACAGTAAAAAGGGGTGGTGAAATATAATTTTTGATTTTATAAGGGAGAGCTCATAAAAAAAACTTTAGGGGGGCAAAACCGAATCTCGCCCTAATGGCAGGGGGTTTAATATAATTAACCCTTAAATAATTATATAAAATGGAAAAAATGTTATGGCAAGAATTCAAACCTTGTACCAATTAAATGGGTAACACTACAGTCAATATGGATAACCGTTGTGATATAATTATAATAAATATACACCTATCATGACGGTTATATTAGTTAACCATTGTGAAATATTTACCATATAAGCGAATTAGGTTTCCCTTATTTACATGTAGCGCCGTTTGCTTCACAGTGAAACTCTAGCTCCCATTTTTCCTCTACATTTTTGGCAGCAAGGCTTCATCTTTTTTTAGACACTACAAAAAGGAATACAGGAAGTATGAAGCTTTTTATTTAGGCTTCTTCATCCCCATATTCCTTCTTGCAGTGTCTAAAACTAAATGAACACGGTGAGTATCCCCGTATTCTTTCACAACAAAACCCTAGCATTTATTATTTCTTTACATTTTTGGTAACATATACTTTATGTGGTTTTAGAATCTGCGAAAAGAAATATAAGAAGTCTGAAGAACCTTTTGATTTAAGCTTCTTCCTCCTTTTATTTCTTCTTGTAGAGTCTAAAACTAGATGAACACGGTGATGATGTTATGGAAAATAAGGAATTCTTCTTCTTTAATCTTCTTGTTAGATAGTTCCTATTATCTTGTTTGCTTCATGTTGGTTGGGTTGATTGTTCTCATTTTTCCAGATTCGTCTTCAATGGACAATACTTTGGCTATGCGACAAATTATTTGTTACATAAGCTAACAATGTATCTTGTTTTGTTAAAGTCCCACTTAGGGTATTGTTTCAAATTTTGTTGGTTTTGTTTTGAATACTAACTAATTTTCCTTTATTTGAAATAGTTGAAGTTATATAGTAAAGATGATACATGGTGATGATGATGATGATAACAAGCGTATAATATGAGTTTATAAAGTACATATATATGTATATTGTTTGTTTCACTGTCCTTTTGATATTGTTTTTGAAATTTAGTTTATTATATACTGTGTATATTGTTTGTTTCACTATCCTTTTATGGAAAATGCAATCATTTAATTTGACATAGAACCCTATAATATGAAAATTAAAATGTATTTGAAAACAAACCTAAATCGATCAATGTTTTCTGAATTGCTTCCATCTCATTTCAACATATGTTATGTTCATTTAACTCATAATATATGGTTGAATGGTCTGTTTGCTCAAACTCATATATATCTACATTTCTACTTTACCTCATCCTCGTCACTTATCACGATAAGTCATCATTACAATCTCCATGATAAGCGGCGATTACAAGGTACTATAATGAAAGATACATATGTATTAAAGCAAACAAATCATCAATACATTTTTGTGTTAAAGAACATAAAATGTGCCGAATGAGATGAATGCAATTCAGAAAACAATGGTCTGTTTATGTTGGTTTTCAAGAATAATTTAATTTTCAAATTATATAGCTCTTTACCAATTTAAATGGTTGTAGTTCTTTAATTAATGTATGGTTAAACATGAAATATGTATTTGTTTATAATAAACTAGAGGTACATTCCACGACGCTTGAAACTCATAACCGTTGTAATATTATATATAACAACGATTGATAAGCATAACTGTTGTAATATAACACACGCTTTATAGAATACAACAACGGTCCCAAGACCGTGATTATAAGTAGCATACTTACGACAACACTATACATAACAACGCCCGCACCGCATCATTATATGTCATTCATAACCGTTGTTAAATGAGTTTTTCATAGTAGTGTACGTAAGGTCCAACTGAGACTATTGCTCTTATAATATCTCTCGATGAGCTGGTATGAGCAGTGATCCTTCTGTAGTGGGCACCATGTAAGGGTGTGAGACGACAAAGAACCACATGATGTAGACATCGATGCAGCTCCAGCCTCTCGGCACTTTGGTCGCCCGAGCCTCGGCCGGTACCATGTTAGTGTAATCGTGACCTCGCCATACGCTAGATGGAAAGAGGGCATCTCAGGGTGCCATCTCTCTGTAAAAGCCATCAACATCCCGTTGTGGATCAGGCTGTAACCGATCTAACAAAGGTCCTTCAGACCAGAGACATTAAGGACAGTCTAGAACCGATCCTTCTATGGTTGAGACATGTAGAAGCACGCCTTCAACCTCGAAGATTTTGATGAAGACAACACGACTCTCATGCGCTTAATATTTGCAAAAAGTCAAGAGCTCTCAACATGATCTAGAAACAAGCATCGGCATTGTGATCAAGCTTCATTCGCACATTCAGATTATTTCAAGCTTGGACGCATACATTGAGGTACATCAAAACCCTTTTCAAATTGATGTACAAGTGTTCAATTAATCATTTTACATGTTATCATATTGCATATAATTTTTGGAATATTTTTTAAAATGGTTTAACACTTTTGAAAATAAGAATTTTTCTGTTTTTAATAGTGTTAACCGGTTAACCATTTGGTTAACCGGTTAACGGCTTCAAATTTTAAAAGTCGGTGTTAACATTTATATACGTTAACCGGTTAACCATTTAGTTAACCAATTAACACTGAAAGTTTTTGAAAAATTCATTTCTTTGAAATTCAAATTATACCTTTTGATTATACCTCTTCAATTAAATTATGTTTCATAATTTTTCATACCTTTTTGAAAGGGTGTTTTAAAAATTATATATTCTGAATTTTTTCAAATTCAAAAACACCTCCTAGAATTTTTTATAAAAATCACTCAATCAAATTCACTCTTTTACACATATTTTCAAACCTTAAAAAGTGTTCATATTGTGATTCATAACATTTTCATATTCATCATTGAACACTTGTATTGAAATTTAAAAAGTGGATTTTGATCAAAGGAGAATATCAATTTATATTGATATCAAACATTGTACTATTCTCAAAAATTACAAAGAATTAAAATAGATTTTCTATTGTGACTTGTGATCCAAGATTGTTGGACTCAAGGGATAGTGATTGCAAGAGGATTGTTGTTGCACACTAGGTTGTTTAGTTGTTTAGAAAGTAGGTCTCACCAATCGAAGGTGCGATAGGTTGTACATTCTAAAGACTAGTGAAAAATCTATTTCGTGTTGGAAAGGGGACTGGATGTACCTTCAGATTGTAAAGGGAACCATGATAATTTGTTGTGTCTCTTTTACTTTCTCGTTTTATCGCTTTCATACCATAAACAAGTAAAAGAGAAATCCATCCATCAAAGAAAATAATCGAAAATTTTTATAACACCTAATTCACCCCCGCTCTTAGGCGTACTTTGAAACTACAATTGGCATCAGAGCAGGTTTAGGTAACCTGTTCCTACAAGATCTTATATGGCTTCCGCAAACTCGAATCCTGTTTTCAAAGATGGTGGAAGTAGCAACAAGCCTCCACTCTTCTCCGGTGAATACTTTGAATTTTGGAAAATCAGAATGAAAGCACATCTTGAAGCCCAAGGAGAAGGCATATGGGAAGCGATCGAAGAAGGTCCCCATAATCCTGTAAACATGATCAATGACGTTGGAACCACAAAGTTAAAGAATACTTATGATGAAGATGATAAGAAGAAGATCCTGAATGAGAAAAAGGCAATCAACATTCTCCAAAGTGCTCTCAGTATGGACGAGTTCTTCCGCGTATCACAATGTAAATCGGCAAAGGAGATTTGGGATACCTTGGTAGAAACGCATGAAGGAACAACATAAGAAAAAAGATCAAGGCTTAATACTTTGAGTCAAGAATATGAGATGTTCTGTATGCAACCCCGGGGAATCTATTATTGCCTTACAAAAAAGATTCGTTCATCTAACAAATCACTTGATTGCTCTCGGGAAGACCTTCACCAACGACGATCTCAACTTGAAAGTCCTAAGATCCTTGACAAGGGAATGACAACCTAAAGTGACCGCTATTTAGGAAAAGAAAAGTCTCTCAACGATGACATCCACATCCCTATTTGCCAAACTTCAAGAGCACGAATTGGAACTTGGAAGGCTCGAGAAGCACGAAAGTCAAGAGAAAAAGTCCAAGGGAATTGCTTTGAAGATTGACACGAAGGATGACAAAGATGGAGAGACTTCCGAAGATGAGAACTTCATGCTTCTTGTTAAGAAGATTGGTAAGTTTTTTAACAAAAATAAAAATTCCTCTTTTCCTAAAAAGAATAAACATTTTAGGAAGAAGGATGCATCCACATCAATTCAAGAAGTCACATGTTATGAATGTGGGAAGCAAGGTCACATAAAGCCGGATTGTCCAAGACTTGCAAAGAAAGGGGGATTCAAAGGCAAGAAGGATTTCAAGAATAAAAAGGCTTATGTTTCTTGAGACGATAATGAAGTTAATTCCTCATCGGAATCGGAAAGCGATGAATGTGCAAATATGGCTCTAATGGCTTCACATCACTCCGATGAAGAAAATGACGAGGTTAGTAGCAACTTTTCAATTTATGAAAATGATGCACAAAAAGTCATAAATGAACTTCTAAAAGATTGCAAGACTTTGTATAAAAACATTTCATCCCAAAAGAAACGAATTCTATCTTTAGAAGAACAAAATACCTCTTTTGGAAAATACATTGAAAATGAAAAACAAAAATTGATGGATGAAAAACAAAGCCTTGTATGCAAAAATTGTGAGTCATTATCTTTTCAAATTGTTCAACTTAAAAGAGTCTTAGAAAGATATGAAAAAGGTCAAATTGGCTTGGAGGAAATTCTTAGGCACCAAAGATATCCTAATGACAAAAGTGGTTTAGGATATTCTAAGTTTTCCAAACCAAGCACAAATGAAATCGTTTTCGTAAAAGCTAGTGAACAAATTGTTAAAGAAAAGACAAACAATCCTAAAAATATGCATCAAAGTCATAAAAAGAAAAGAATCATTAAGAAACAAAAGTATGTTCCTAGATACAAAAGTCAATTTTAACCTACTTGTTTTTATTGTGGAATAAAAGGCCATACACCTAATGCTTGCTATGTGTGCAACATTGGTGTTGCTAAAGGGCATTATATGTGGGTTGAAAAGGGTACTAACTACCAAGGACCCAAAGCAATTTGGGTACCTAACAATACTTGACTTTGTTTTGTAGGTATGCTTAAAGACAACTTCTACTCAATGGTATCTTGATAGTAGTTGTTCAAAGCATATGACGGGCGATATCAACAAATTTTCAAGTCTATCACTTAAGGCCAAAGGATATGTTACTTACAGTGATGATAATAAAGGAAAGATTCTTGGAGTTGGAACCGTTGGTGCATCTCCTCATACAATCATCGAAGACGTCCTTTATGTGGAAGGCCTTAAACACAACCTTCTTAGCATAAGTCAATTGTGTGACAAAGGGTTCCGAATCAACTTCACAAAGGAGGAATGATTGATAGAACATGAAGTCACCCATGACCTCTTGCTAAAAGGTAAACGATTTAATAACATTTTCATGATTTCTTTTGATGACTCTTCCTTGAAGGTAAAGTGCTTAATGGCAAACAACAATGAGGCATGGCTTTGGCATAAGAGGTTTGCTCACATTCACATGGAGCATCTAAACAAATTAATAAAGCATGACCTAGTTGTGGATCTTCCGAAGATAAAGTTCATCAAGGACAAGTTATGTGATGCTTGCCAAAAAGGAAAGCAAACCAAAACATCCTTCAAGTCCAAGAAAGTGATATCTACTTCAAGACCGCTACAATTGTTACATATGGATCTTTTCGGTCCATCAAGAACAAAAAGCTTCGGAGGTAACATTTATGCTTTAGTTATTGTTGATGATTTCTCTCGATACACATGGACATTGTTTTTAGAGCAGAAAAGTGATGCTTTCAAAGCATTCAAGAAATATGCAAGGCAAATTCAAAACGAGAAGTCACTCATAATAGTCTCCATTAGAAGCGACCATGGGGGAGAATTCCAAAACTCATCCTTTGAAGATTTTTGCGAAGAGCATGGAATCTCTCACAACTTTTCCGCACCAAGGACTCCTCAACAAAACGGTGTCATATAAAGGAAGAATAGGGCATTAGTGGAACTTGCAAGAATAATGCTTAGCGACTCAAATCTTCCTAAATATTTTTGGGCGGATGCGGTTAGCACGACTTGTTTTGTAAGCAACTGTGTCAATATTCGACCAATTCTCAAGAAGACTCCGTATGACTTGTTCAAGGGTAGGAAACCAAACATATCATTTTTCCACATATTCGGATGCAAATGCTTCGTTCTCAACAACGACAAGGACAATCTTGGTAAGTTTGATGAGAAGTCTGACAAAGGTATATTTCTTGGTTATTCTCTCTCTAGTAGAGCTTTTAGAATTTTCAATAAACAAACACTTACTATTGAAGAATCTATTCATGTTTCGTTTGATGAGACTAACCCCTCGAAAGAGGATAATATTATTATGGATGATGATGATGATGTAGTAGATATATCACAACAACAAAAGGAGACATCAAGAGACCAAGCAATATCACAAGAAGATGACTCACCAATTATTGAAGAACATCAAGATCTTCCGAAAGAATGGAGAACTCATTGAGATCACCCGATAGATAAAGTTATTGGTGATATCAGCCAAGGCGTTGCAACTCGACTAAATCTCAAGGATGCTTGTCTCAACATGGCGTTCGTATCTCAAATTGAACCAACCAAAATCGATGAAGCCTTAGGCGATGATCAATGGATAATAGTTATGCAAGAAGAACTTAACCAATTCGAAAGGAATCAAGTTTGGACTCTTGTACCAAGATCGGACAACAAACACATCATAGGAACAAGATGGGTGTTTAAAAACAAACTTGACGAGAATGGAATCATAGTTCGTAACAAAGCAAGATTGGTCGCACAAGGCTACAACCAAGAAGAAGGAATTGACTTTGATGAAACGTTCGCTCCGGTAGCAAGGTTAGAAGCAATTAGATTATTAATTGCTTACGCTTGTTCCATGAATTTTCAGTTATACCAGATGGATGTCAAAAGCGCTTTCCTGAATGGTTACATCAATGAAGAAGTCTATGTCAAACAACCTCCGGGCTTTGAAGACTTCAAGAATCCCTCTCATGTCTACAAGTTGAAGAAGGCTCTTTATGGCTTAAAGCAAGCACCAAGAGCATGGTATGATCGTCTTAGCAACTTCCTATGTGAGAAGGGTTTTACAAAAGGAAAGATTGACAAGACTTTGTTCATCAAGAATTTCAATGGCAACACCTTACTAGTTCAAGTTTATGTCGACAACATCATCTTCGGATCAACAAACAAAGACCTTTGCAAAGAATTCTCTCTTATGATGCAAGAAGAATTCTAGACGTCCATGATGGGAAAGATGAACTACTTCCTTGGATTACAAATCAAGCAAACAAAGGATGGCATCTTCATCAACCAATCCAAGTACTGCAAGGAATTGTTGAAAAGATTCGATATGGATAGTTGCAAAGTGATGTCTACTCCAATGGGATCCGGAATGTACGTTGATCAAGATCTATCCAGCATTTCAATTGATATTACAAAGTATCGAGGTATGATCGGTTCACTATTATATTTGACGGCAAGCTGTCCTGACATTATGTTTAGTGTTTGTTTGTGTGCCCGCTTTCAAGCTAATCCGAAGGAATCACATCTCACCGTCGTGAAGAGGATCATGAAGTATCTCAAAGGAACGACGCACGTCGGACTATGGTATCCAAAAGGTAGCACATGTTCTTTAATTGGTTATTCTGACGCTGATTATGCAGGATGTAAGACCAACAGAAAGAGTACAAGTGATACTTGTCACATTCTCGGGAATGCACTAGTGTCGTGGGCATGTAAGAAGCAAGCGTGCGTTGCACTTAGCATGGCCTAAGCGGAGTACATCGCAGCAGGAAGTTGTTGTGCCCAAATCTTGTGGCTTAAACAACAACTCCTCGATTTCGGTATAGACCTTGGTTGTATCCCTCTCCGATGTGACAACACAAGTGCCAGCAATATCACGAAGAACCCGATCATGCATTCAAGAACAAAGCACATAGATATCCGACATCACTTCCTTCGAGATCATGTTCTAAACGGAGATGTAGATGTTACGTTCGTGGATACACACAATCAACTCGCCGATATATTCACTAAACCATTGGCTAAGGAGCAATTTTTCAAGATTCTACGAGAACTTGGTATTCTCAATGAAGGTGACATCTAACCCTATCTTTGAAATTGCTTGTTGTATGTCTTTGTTGCATAATATGTGTTTTTTGTTCACTTTGTGTTACAAAAGGCTAACACTCACTTTTCGCCGTTTTTGATCTTTCACTCTTTCGGTTATCCGAAAAACATCGTTTTTAAAATATTTTTTTGATCAAAAGTTGCGTTGTGATATTTGCTAACATTTTATAAAAAAAAATTGTCAAAAATATTTCCCGACATAGCCCCAAAACTGCTGCTGTCCTTTTTTAATTTTTTGAAATTTTTTGCCCGTTAACCGGTTAACGGATCGGTTAACCGGTTAACGCATCCCAGACAGCGGTCCTGGGTCACGTGTTAGACATATTTGTGGCTGTTTTGTTTTTTTCTTCTTTTGTGTACTTTGTCATATGTATGTGAGTCAAATATTTTTAATACCTCTTTCAAACTCCTCATAAGTTCTTCTCTCCCTTTGACTCACCATTAAACTCCACTACCTCATTTTCACTCTCTCTTCTCCAAAACCATAACCACTCCATTAATACACCATTAAAACCCACTCCACTAAAACTCTTTTATAACTCTACCCTCTCAACTTCACTCTCCATACACTCAAACCCTAATCCGAAAATACCTTCACACACCCCAAACCCTAAGCTTCAGCTTCTCTTCAATGGCTCCAAGAAAAGGAAAGGCTCTAGCGTCAGCATCAAAATCCAGCAGTGAAGAGGAAATGACTATGGAATCAACCAAGAAGCGGATAATGGATTTTCGTGTCCGGGTTCGACATCTTCTTAAGGGTAAGTATGTGAATCTGAAATCCTTTGAAACTTTTAAGTTTCCGACATTGTTAGAATATCAGGGGATGCTAGACTTTATTGCTGATAATCGAAAAGTGTATCCGGATTTGGTAAAATCCTTTATGAACAGCACGTCTCTTAACTGTGATGATAAGGATAAACACCAACTGTTTGCTATTGTAAGGAACTGTGAAATTGGAGTTGACCTAGGTACTCATGCTGCTTCATTGTCTATCCCATATTCGGGTGTTTTTCTCCGAAAAGGGGTAAACCATGATGAAGGAAAATGGGCCAACTATGACAAAATGGAATACTATTATCAGATTTGTCGGTTTCCAAAGGCAGCTGTGGTATCCGGCCAACGTACCTCTCGGGTACTCTGTTATGCTAAGAACTTATCTGTGGATGATTGGATGTTACACTACATCATATGTCATGTTTTACTGCCCAAGGATTCCAACTTGTCTCAGATTAATGATTTGGAAATGCGAGTCCTATTTGCTGTCAAGAATAAGATTAGGGTGAACTGGCTTCCTACTATGATGTATCATCTGAAGCAACAACTTGCTCTAAAGACGAGATTACCCTATGGCTGGCTCATTTCAAGAATCCTGGAAATTACCGATATGGAAATCGGTAGAGAGCCTTTTATCGCTATGACTACTACGGCTAATGAGATTAATGGAGTCACTATCATCAAAAACACCGGCATAATTCAAAGCAACGGTGGAACCTATAAGTATGACGACGAATCCTCCACCTCCACCTCCATTCCACCTATTCCGGAAACCGGCATCACAAATGACTTTCTCTACTCAACCATCATGACAAACCACCATGAAACCATGCGTGCCTTCAAAAGCCTTCGGAACTTAGTCTTAAGCTCCCGAAACCCTATCGAGATTGATGACGAGGGTGAGGACGGTAGCGAAGAGGAGGAAGAAGAAGATGAGGATGTGTCGGATGAGGAATGAGGACCATGTTTTCTTGCTTTACTATGTTTTTAAGTCTCGTTTATGTTTTGTTGTTTCAAACATAAGTCCTAAGTTTATTAGGCAATTTTGGTTTCCATGTATTAAGTTTTCCGCATTATGCTAGTACTCTTGTTGGCTATGTTAAATTCTGCTTATGCTTCTATGTGTGTTTGCTTGCATGTCTTACTTGATGCATATTTCTATTCAATGCGTGTATGGTATTTTTCTTTTCATATCAATGCTTATTGGTCTCTTCCTTTTTGTTAATGCCAAAGGGGGAGAAAACTTTGTTTCTCTAATGCCTCTCGCCACAGAATTTCTTTTTCTACTGCCGCTATTATTTAAGGGGAGTTGTTATCCTTAGGGGGATGATCGTCTTAGAGAAACGTCGATCAAGCTCTCGCACCATTTTTGATTGTCATCATCAAAAAAGGGGAGGATGTAGAAGCACGACTTCAACCTCGGAAATTTTGATGAAGACAACACGACTCTCATGCGCTTAATATTTGCAAAAAGTCAAGATCTCTCAACATGATCTAGCAACAAGCACCGGCATTATGATCAAGCTTCATTCGCACATTCGGTTTATTTCAAGCTTGGACGCATACGTTGAGGTACATCAAAACCCTTTTCAAATTGATGTACAAGTGTTCAAGTAATCATTTTACATGTTATCATATTGCATATAATTTTTGGAATATTTTTTAAAATGGTTTAACACTTTTGAAAATAAGAATTTTTCTGTTTTTAACAGTGTTAACCGGTTAACGGCTTCAAATTTTAAAAGTCAGTGTTAACATTTATATGCGATAACCGGTTAACCATTTGGTTAACCGATTAACACTGAAATTTTTTGAAAAATTCATTTCTTTGAAATTCAAATTATACCTTTTGATTATACCTCTTCAATTAAATTATGTTTCATAATTTTTCATACCTTTTTGAAAGGGTGTTTTAAAAATTATATATTCTGAATTTTTTCAAATTCAAAAACACCTCCTAGAATTTTTTATAAAAATCACTCAATCAAATTCACTCTTTTACACATATTTTCAAACCTTAAAAAGTGTTCATATTGTGATTCATAACATTTTCATATTCATCATTGAACACTTGTATTGAAATTTAAAAAGTGGATTTTGATCAAAGGAGAAGATCAATTTATATTGATATCAAACATTGTACTATTCTAAAAAATTACAAAGAATTAAAATAGATTTTCTATTGTGACTTGTGATCCAAGATTGTTGGACTCAAGGGATAGTGATTGCAAGAGGATTGTTGTTGCACACTAGGTTGTTTAGTTGTTTAGAAAGTAGGCATCACCAATTGAAGGTGCAATAGGTTGTACATTCTAAAGACTAGTGGAAAATCTCTTTCGTGTTGGAAATGAGACTTGATGTACCTTCGGATTGTGAAGGGAACCAGGATAATTTGCAGTGTCTTTTTTACTTTCTCGCTTTATCGCTTTCATACCATAAACAAGTAAAAGAGAAATCCATCCATCAAAGAAAATAATTGAAATTTTTTATAACACCTAATTCACCCCCCTCTTAGGCGTACTTTGAAACTACAAGACAAAGTCAATATCTTTTGCCCATGGTTATAAAACTTATGGGCGTCACACGTCTAGAATTTCCAATGAAAACAATGTTAATAAGAAACAATGTTATAAATAATAAATTCCTAATGAAAAAAAAGAAATAATTTGAGTAATGTTACCTATCATTCCCATACATGTCTGGCAGTATGCTCGACGTACCTTATTAGCAGGCACATATCTGATGGACCCCCCAAGAAACTCTCAAGCGCATCATCATCGTCACCAACATCCTCTTGTGTTGGGTCATCGCCATCTAGAGGTGGCACCAGATCAACATCACACTCTGTAGTTGGAACATGATTATCCTAACGAGGCATGCAGGATGGTGGGGTCTGTGATGAACCTTCAGTAGTATCCAAACGCCTCCGATATGAAGAAGTGGATGATATGGTGGGATACGAGGTCGAAGGAGTGTCCTGAGCATGCGATGGAGACATTTGTGCATCTGTCTGGATCTGTGCTCGTCGAACAAATGCATGTTGTGCAACCTGTCCATGTATCGGTCGGTCGTCTCTGTTAACCATAAAATCTGCAAGGTATAACCAATAAATTAGAACTAGATACAAATAAATTAAAAAACAAAAAGAAAAAAAACTCTTTTTTTGCTTCCAGGTTTATACACACGGAAGTATCCAAAATTCACAACGTCTGAGTTGTTTCGGAGCTGCATCTACGGAATGACACAACATTAAACTGTTTAGTAAATGCATCTACGAATCATTCTGCAACTCCAACAATCACGACAATGGTGTCCCTTACCCATGAAAATCGATTTTTTAAACCCTAATCGCTCGTTTCAGCCAACAACTAGTACCTACACTGTCTCTAAATTATGTTTCTACTACTAACTAATGATTTCTACCCCTAAAAGCATATTCTAACTCATTTACAAAAAATACTTGAAAAAACTCGCATACTCAAAAACTTACTGATTACATTGATCTTTGAATGATTTGGAGTGTCTTGACCGGTGAGGTGAATGATCCTTGTCGAACTCGATTGAGAAAAAATTAAGTTAGGTGAAATTTTTTTTGGAGGATCGAGAGAGTTGGAAGAATTTGTGAGTGAAGAAGATGAAAAATGAAGAATAAGAAAGGAGAAAGGGTCCGACACGAATTGTATTCCAATATGTTCCGGAGATATATAAACGAAAATATTTCGTAGATACATTTCCGAAACAAACCAATGTTGAAAGAAAAAAAAAAGTACTTCCGGATATACATCTCCAAAAACAGAGTGATATTTTTGAAAACACACATGTAGTATCATAAGAAACTAGGGGTTAAGAAATACTCTTTCAAGGAAAAGAAGCCCAACCTATTAGACTTGGGCCGTAAAGAAAAACCCTAACTGACCATTTGGTTACGTCTATAAGAACCCTGCAACCGTAACTACAACACACTGCTTCCGCTTAGCCGAGCGTAGTTGAACGAAACAGAGTACAGCTTCTGCATCGTCCACCATATCAAAATGGTCAAGGGAAGACAAGGAGAACGCATTAGGTCTGTCATCTTACTCTTCGATTCCATATCTAATGCTTATGAGTTTTGTTGAACAACACTGCAGTAATCACCGTTCAAATGAATCCAGCATTTTTTACTGTTTATGTATTAGAAGATTAACCATTTGAAATGCAATGAAACTAGTTTTATTCAGAGTTTATAAGAGATGATGAACTTGATTTGATTTGATGAGAGCATTTTCTGAATATTTTTGCTAATATTTTCATTTTGATCTTGTGTATAATCAGGCTTTATGTCAGGGGTACTGTTCTTGGATACAAAAGGTACTTGTTTTAACCCTATATTGATTTATTGATTTGTGTTATTTTCATTCAATCGTTTTGCATTTGATAATTTTTCAAAGATTTTGTGTTAAGTTTTGGTTTTGTTGATTTAGGTCTAAGTCAAATCAATACCCAAACACCTCTCTTGTTCAGATTGAGGGAGTAAACACCAAGGAAGAGGTTGCATGGTATGCTGGGAAACGGTTGGCATACATTTACAAGGCCAAGGTTAAAAGGGATGGTAGCCATTATAGATGCATATGGGGCAAGGTTGCTAGACCTCATGGTAACAGTGGTATAGTCCGGGCAAAGTTCAAGTCGAATTTGCCACCAAGATCAATGGTAAGTTATTGGTTGTTGAGTTGTTTTTAATTTCACTTAGTTGTTTTTAATTTCACTAGTTTTTTAATGGTTTTTGAATGTTTTGGTTTTGATCTGTTTGTGCAGGGTGCTAGGGTTAGAGTGTTTATGTATCCTAGTAATATATAAGGTAAGTTTACTATTTTGTTCATGCTTATTGACTTTTTATTTGCATTGTTTGCTGTTTCATTGTTTTGCTACTTTGAGAATTGTTTTATGATTATTTGGGTCATTTGTCGTATCCAATGCCTCAAAATTGTTAATTCAAGTGACTAGATTTAGCTTTATGTACATTATCTGTTGTTGCATTGTTATGCTACTTTGAGAACTGTAATATAGATTCATGAACTGATTTTCCGACTTTCCCGGATAGAAAGTGAAAAGCTTTTTCTGCTTTAACATTCTCCTTTATGTTGTTGTTCATGACCCTTCTCATTATACTGAAACCGCACTTAGTTCTTCTTGTTAACATTGTTTAACAAAAATTGTTTCCAGGATTTTATCTGTGCGTATATCAAGTAAAAAACCTTTCTGCTTGAGACATCTCTTTAAATCTACGGGGATGTGCTCCAATGTAACTGGCTTACAGATATATCTAGTTGTTCTCTACTCTTCTCATCAATTGGAAAATTTCTTTTAATCTATCCATTTAATTTCTTACTAAATACTTTAAACTTGTTCTTTTGATTTTGGGGCAAAAGAAAATTGCACTTAGTTCTTCTTGGTAACACTGTTTAACAGAAATTGTTTCCAGGATTTTATCTGTGCATATATCAAGTGAAAAACCTTTCTGCTTGAGGCTTCTCTGTAAATCTATGGAGATGTTCTCCAATGTAAATGGCTTACATATTTATCTATTTGTTCATGACCTTGTTAAACTGAAATAGTATGCGAAATCTGTCCATCAGGATTCTTATTTAATACTTGAAAATCTATATTTTGATATTCTGGCAAAAGTATTCTGCACTTAGTTCTTGTTAACATTGTATAACAAAAATTGTTTCCAGGATTTTATCTGTGCGTATATCAAGTTAAAACCTTTCTGCTTGAGACTTCTCTTTAAATCTATGGAGGTGCGCTCCAATGTAATTGGATAACCGTTTCGTTCTGTTCTGCTAGATAGTTTGTTTTTTGCACACAGATCTTCTTGGCTACCGAATATACAAAAATGGTTTCCTAGATTTTAGTTGTGCATATAGCAAGTGTAAACCTTTCTGCTTGAGGCTTCTCTTTAATCTATGGAGATGTTCTCCAATGTGTTCGGCTCACAATTTCATTCATCTTTCCTAAATATTATTTACATAGTTTGTTTCTTTTGCACATTAACAGATATAGGTGACAAGTATTGTTTCTGGCTTTCACAAACCTTCCATTTTTGGGTTGTTTTGAAGTCTCTGTTCTCTACATTTTGATTGTTGACATATTTTTGTTTCAACATCTTGTTTGGTGGTTCATCTTTAAACTTTCACTTTGGATTTGTAGTTCTGTTTGAATTACCATCCTCTTATTCTAAGTGACCTTGAAATTACATACTTATGTTAATATGTTATTTTTGCAGATTGTCCCTACATTTGACTAGAAGGCATATGAAAGTTAATTTTTTGTTACTTTTTGTAATTCTGAACAGAATAGTTTTATTAGAGGGTGAATGAACATCTTTTTATTCATCATTTTGGTTTTAGTCTTGGTTTTATTAGAGGGTCTCCCCTTGAATTAATCAATCTATATCTATGTTTTAGAAAAACAATGTGTATAAGAATATAAAAAAAACATCATTGAAGGTAAAATAAAATATGATTAGAAATACCAAGAACATATTAGAGCACATAACCGAATGATTGATTCACAAAATGTGTATAAGAATATAAATGTTTTAGAAAACACAATATGTACAAAGTTATTTGCAAATTTCATCTCTTCCCAAATGAAAAATAATAATCTTGAATCAAATGAGTTTACTTCTATAAACTTTATGTGAGTAACAAGGAATGAATAATCTTCTGAGTTGACAATGCATGCATGTTCTACACAACTTATCATTTATGCAACCTTTGTTGACATGTTCTCTTCAACAGATGAGTAAAACCATAAACTTGTTTTTTATTTAATATTAAGATTGTGGAGTAATATATAATCTTTGCGTTATGCGTGATTGGAGATGCAATAGTGCCGTATATATACCCTCTGATTGGTTAAAGGTAGATGTCACATATTAAAAACAATATCAAGTTTCACCTAAAATGTGGTGAGTCTGCTCTAATTTTATTGTTTTCGAAACAAATGCTTGTACTCCTAACATTTATTATGGCATTGCATTCATTCAAGAATCAAACAAAGTGGGAAAGAAAAGAAGAATAATATTCTTAAATTTGGCTCCTCTACACTACATAGTTTGTGCTTTTTATGATATACGTGCACACGTTTAGCTTTGACTTCCTCTACATCAATGCACGACTTTGGGCGGTTTTGAACTAGCAGTTCACTTTATATGTAGACAAAATATCTGACCTAACATGAACTATTTTTTATTTCTATTTTTTTTTTTGCATTTTAAATTTAAATAATTTTTATCTTTCTTCTCATGTTTTTTTTTTTTTGTTTTTTTTTGCATTTTAAATTTAAATAATTTTTATCTTTCTTATGTTTTTGTTAAAAATTGATGTGATTTCTGTTTTTAAATTATACATAATTTATACTGTTAATAATTATGATTTCACAATCTTTTTAACATTACCTCTCACATTTTACATGAAAATTAATAACATGTTAGATGTTTTTATAACTGAGTAACTTATATTTTTATTTTAAATTTTCTTTCAAAAGTTAAAATAATTTTATCCACACACAATTGTGAGTGTCCAAGTTCAAATTCAATTCGAGCTATGGTCTTCAATATAACAATATTGATATTTGTTAGTTGAGTTATGACTTACAGAATTTTATTTAGTCTCTGCAAAATAATTCAATATTTAAATTAGTCATAATAATATTCTCATGTGTCATGATAATATTCACATGTGTTTTAGGCTGAACAAGCGGTCCAATAAGATCGGCCTAATTCAAAGACTCAATCTAGAGCTTCATATGCTCAAGACCGACTAACAGGTAAATCCTCATAAATAGAGACAGCAAAAAGGACCGTCCGCCCTGTCCCACCTCTCCCCTTCTTAAACCCTCCAAAAAAGGGGCGGGCGGACAAGCCCGTCAAGGGAATTTGAGTTTAAAAATCTAGTCCGCCCCAACAAGATAGCGGGCGGCGGACGATGGGTTTACCCGTCTATTTAGTTTTTATTTAGTTTTTTAATATATTAATAGATTTATTTCTACATTTCAATTAGATTTTTCACTTATGTTTTAGAATAATTTTTATAGAACATCTTTTAAACAAATTTTACTTAAATAAAATATTACATATATTCACAAATAAATGTATAAAATAGAATCATCAACAAGTATTCCAAAATTATAGTTAAAGTATTAACCTTCAACCAATAAAAAAAATGTTTTGAGTGCTTGATAAGTAGGTTGGCAACCCAACCCGCCCCTTTTATCGTGGGTTTAAGACATGGCGAGCTTAAAGCGGGACGAACTGAGCGGGTAAGCGGACACAAAATTCCAACTCAACCTGCCAATTTTTGGCAGGTGACGGCCCGACTCTGCGGGCCACAACCCGTTTTGCCACCTCTACTTATAAGGGGTCGTATAATGGAGTAATGCAATGCAATCTTCTCGTTCATTAGAGTCGATCCAATGGTCTATAGTATTCCACAACATACTTGTTATGGGGCAATTCTATCTGTCGCCTATAACAAGCATTATTTCGTGCCATAACAAGGTATAATTCATTATGCTCTTACACACCTATTTGACCTCACTAACTTGCACGTTGGAGTGTTAAGAGATTTAAGGTTTCCTTTAGACATTTTCAATTGTTAAAACAAAACTACTCTAGATAGTCAAATCTATTATAGTGAAAACAATTATAAACAAATTGATTCACTTTCTTCCTATTTAATTCTTTACTATGTGTTATACCAGATAAAATCTAATCCATTTTTATTTAAGGGAGACATTTGACTTGAAAGAATCAGGTCAAGGTTTTCTTTTCCCTTTGTAAATTTACGTAGGTTTTCATGAAAATATATTACTTCCTTTTTCATCGAAACACAAGTCTCACATGTTCATAACTCTTATTTAGAAACTCACGATAATCCTTAAAGTCTAGGTTACACTTTTTAATATTATCATTTCTTCAATTAACTTAACACTTAATTTAAAAGGCTTATTGTATGATAACTTTGTTACCTAATGGTTATCTTTTTCGTGAGATGCATTCATGCAAACCACATATTCTTCGTTGGACAAAGATTCTTTGAAGGTTCCATTTGAGGTTAACTCTTTGGGGGTTTAATGAAGATTTAACAAGTCTGCTAAATGTTATCGAAATAATAAAATTCTAAGTTGTATTCGTAAGGATTGTGTTATTTTAACAAAGCAATTCACGTGCTTTTGAAAAGTAAACTTTGGGGGTTTGCTTGAAAGTTGGTTGAATTGAAAATACTTAAATTTGTTGGTAAAATATCAAATTGATAAGCCAATCATATCTTACTCGAATCCTCTGAATTTCACTATTGATGATTGCGTTTATTTGTCTAAATTTGATTTCACATAATTAGGAAGAATTACAAAGACCGTTATACCCATTTCCTTGGTGTATAACTCATTAATTTAAACTACAACTCCCTAATCCCTTAAGCTAGCTGGTTAGTAAAATCAGGCAAAATAAGTTTGTTAAATGTTTTAGTGAAGGATGAAGTCGGTACACCCTTGCTGAAGTCCACAAAGGCATATTTAGGCAACACCTAGAGGGACAAGATCATGATAAAAAGGGTTTCAGGAGGTTCCTTGCATCAATGAGCAAATACAAGATATTATCCCTCTCTAGGAGAACAAAGTCGAGTCACTTTTACAAGACCTTTTCTCCTTCCCAAGGCTATATGGGTTTAAGACACTTCCTTTCCAGATGCACCAATTTATACAATTACGATTGTTTGATGCAAATGGTAGGAGATATCTATCCCGTATTCTTGCTAGATAGACCCATCCAAGCAAGCAAAATAGATGCAGTCACTATATGTGAGGATGAACTAAACATCTTTGGTCGGCTTGGGGCCAAGAGTGAAAAGAAAATAACACATGGTATAAGTAGGCGACACACATTGAGTCTTGTATAATATCAATATTCCTGACTCTGATTAACCTGACTTGAGATTCTTCAACATTGACCTTCCAAAGTCAGACCTCTTGTCTTTTATTTCATTTGGAAGAGTCCTCATTAACTGTCCTAAATGAAGATCGATAAAAACCATGTTTCCTAGTCGATCATGAGACCTTCAAAAGTAAGAGGGACTTGGTTATGTAAACTTTTTGACTTATATTCTTGGATTTGACCTTGTGGAAGCTCCAGATCTTGCTGCACGCCCCCTGCTCAGCTACTTTTTGGGCCTCTAGTGTCGTCTCCGTTTGATGCTTCAGAGGATAAACCAAAGAAGGATGCATAATTTTGCTAAGACCCCTTTTTTATTGACACCATCACAATAAAACAGTCAATATAAACTTAAATTTCTTGAAACTCTCCATATATAGACTTCAAACTTCTTCTTCCCTTTCTAGAAGGAAGCAATCCTTGATCTTGGTATGGAATGGCCAAGTTGTATTGTATGTGAAAAGACATAAGAAAAGCTTCAGGGTGGAGACACAATTCCTGTATTCATACCAATACTAGAAGTCTTAAACATAGGTCCAAATCACAACCAATACTAGAAGTATTAAACACATGTCCAAATCACAGGGTGCAATTGTAAATGGGAGATTCCCAAGTGACTCATGACCCTAACCTCAAACTCATTGAAAGGGATTGACATGTGAAATCACATAGTCAGAGGATTGACTTACATCCCGATAGGCATTTTTTATCCGATGCATGTTCATGAAAACATATGTTGCACCCAAGAGATCCCGTTCCACCTAGGGGAAATAATCTACATCAATGGAGAGCTCAATAGCCTGTTGTCCCCTTTGTATCATCTTTCCCCAACTTTCAATAGATAAAAAAACCACGAATGTGAATATTTAAGCGTGATTGGGACTCTATCAACCACCTAACCAAAATATCATTCAGTTCATGCACATAAAGGCACATATTGACCTTAATATAAATGCGGGCCTTCAACTCATCGTTTTACAATATAAATTTGGGCCTTCAACTCATTGCTTTACACATCTACAATCTTCGAGTTTGGCATTGGGAGCTCAAGAAAGGCAAAACCACGAGCAAATTCCATGATATCAATCTTAAATGGAGAGACTTCTTCCTCTCTTTTCATACCTATTCAGAGATTTTCTATTTCCAGGGGGTCTTCCAATCCTCAACACCCTCGCTTGGACTTTGCGCAGTATAAGAATTTTCAGTGACCTCTATAAAATCTACAAAAGGATGCTACGTATAAAGGATACACCTTCGATATATTTTTTTAATTTACAACTTTATTCATGAGGAGGAATCAATCACGTTATTGTCACTCAACAAGTATACAAAGGAATGATTGAATTTCCTATATTGGCCATATCTAGAAATAAATGCAAACATAAATGGTAAAGGAAAAGAGTGTAACATTGAGTGTCTGTCAAATTTGATTTGTAAAAATGTAAAATAAAACTAACAAAGCCACAAAAATACTGCACGAACAAATATGAAGATTGAGAAAAAGGGAAGATCACTGGAATGTGAACATCGCAGGAAACACTAAAGGGTATGAAACTCTAAAGCAAAATAAGCAAAAAGAGAATTTGACTGCACTCTACCAATTTATAAGTAAAATGTCTAGAAATACAATCAGGAATCAATGAGACATAAAAAGATACAATCAACTTCTGACGTTTAACCCTGGTCCATAATATTACTTGAGTGCACTCAAGTGCTCCAGTGATATCGCCCCCATCTTATCCTATAGGTCTAGGTCTACGAGGAGTTCTTTCACAATGAAATATTTGAGTTATAAGACAAGTTTTTAATGCGCGTGTTCCCATGGAGACTTTCTCTAAGATGTCACACATTAGATCAAGGAACCACACTCATCTTAGCTATTATAGTCGTTCCAACAATCTTTTGTATTCCACTCCTCATTCAGTGAGAGGGGAGGTTCTAGTTCACACCCATATATAATTG
Organism: Lathyrus aphaca; assembly: GCA_963966055.1. NCBI lineage: Eukaryota > Viridiplantae > Streptophyta > Magnoliopsida > Fabales > Fabaceae > Lathyrus > Lathyrus aphaca. The sequence continues at coordinate 56,396,828 of OZ014523.1, read as the reverse complement.
TGATTTCACATCACTCTAAGGTACAATTTATTATACTCTTGTTAAGTTACGCCTCTCTGACCTCATTGAGTTAGGTGTTGGAATGAAACACTAGAGGTATACCCTATCTCTATCTATTAGAAATACTCACTCTTGTACCAAATACTTTACTTATAGGATTTCATTAACACATCATCAACCACATGTTTCACATTAGAATAATGTGAGTTTCACTATAACATCACCAAGGTTAGGGCTAGTCTTAACACTCAAAGAACGCTTACAAATATATTTATAGGTTACATGCGAAAAAGATCCTCACATCAGTAACATGAGTTGAACCCACAATCTTTTAGATGAGTTAACTCCTTATCAAGAATGTTTAACCGTGTAATTTTGATGAAATATAGTACATTAATGTTGTTATGATCACACCTTTTTAGATATTATATTAAAGGATTAAAATGAATTATTCTACCTATTTTATGAATCAATTTTCAAATGGCATAAAACAACCTAATAAGGATGAAACAAAAGTAATATACTTGTAACTCCGAGGATTAAAATGACAAATATTTTTACAAAAAATAAAATCGAATGTTTGTCATCTCGACCACTCATTAGGGATCAAACTATTTATATATGAGTAAAATATATAAATAATCATAACATTTCATTTTCGATCGAACGACCAAGACAACTAACCAGGTGACACAATTACTTCGTCAAACCCAAATCCCTTGATATCTGCATGACTAATATGTATACTTAAAATAAAACAATTTTTATGAGTACTATGATTCATATATAAGATTGTTTTTTTGTACTAGTCTAACAGTTTAATAAGATTGACACAAATCGAGCGACCCGATTCAGAATGTCCTCATAGTGGAACGTGAACACGTACACCATTTCCAGGAAGCCACACATCATATCTGATATACATACACATCATCAATCGTTAGATCTAATTAGACAATCTACTGCATCTCATGTCGGGCCAAGCAGAAGTTGTTTTAATTGCTCTTCATATATAAGATCTGCCACGCATTGCAACATGTATCATTCCTCCATTTCCATTTCCCTTCACATTTTTTGAATCTCAACGACTTAAGCATTGAAGCGCTAATCTTATAAATCTACTCCCAATTCACTGCGTCGCAAGCTCGTACCACCACACCAAAAAAAAACTCTTTCTTGCTTACAAATATACTTATAGGTTACCTGTCAAAAAATCCTCACAATAATAACATGAGTTGAACCCACAATCTTTCAAGGGAGTAAAATCCTTATAAAAATGTTTACATGTGTAGTTTTGATAAATTATAGTACATTAATGTTGTTATGATCACACCTCTTTTGCTCTTATTTTAAAAGATTAAAATTGATTACTCTACCTATTTTATGAATCAATTTTCTAATGACAAAAAAAAAAGGATGAAACAAAAAGTAATATACTTGTGACTCCGATGATTAAAAATAACAAATATTTTTACAAAATATAAAATCAAAATTTTAATATCAGATCCATATTGTGTGTCGTACAAACAACACACAATTACATAATATTTGACTTCTCAACCACTCATCAGGGATCAAACTGTTTATTTATGAGTAAAATATATAAATAATCATAACATTCAATTTTTGATCACAAGTAACTAGGTGACATAATTACTTTGTCAAATTCATATTCCTTGATATCTGCACTTAAATTAATTTTTTTTATGAGTTTTATAATTCATGTATACAATTGTTTTACGGGACCAATCTAAGAGTTTAATAAAACCGACCAAAATCAAACGATCCATTTCAGAATGTCCTCGTAGTGGAAACTTGAAAAAGTATACCACTTCCATGAAGCCACACATTATATCTAATACGCATGCCCATCATCAACCGTTAAATCCAATCAGACGGTCTATTTCATCTCATTTTGGGCCAAGTGGGAGTGGTTTTAACTACCCTTCATATATTAACTATATCATATGTTGCAACATGTATCATTCGTTCATTCCCACTTCTCTGCATCTTTTAGATATCACTGACTTAAACGTTTGAGTGTTAATATTGTAAATCTATTTTTTCTTCACCGTGTCGAAAAATAACTTTTTAACTATATATCATTGATTTCTTGTTTTGCTTTGGAATATGGCACCGTGTGAATCAAAGTACTCACCATCACCATGCTCCCTAACCTTTTTTAAGGGGCAATATTTCAAATTAACCAAAATAGTCTCACATGATTTAGAAATAGAAGCTAAGAATAATTTTATACAACACTCACACTCCTTTCCTCAATAAGACATCATTTGTAAATGACAAAGTAGTGAGGATTATCACACCTAAAACAAATGATACATCGTAGTCGCATTGACACAAATTTGAAATTGACCGAAACTATTGTCAAAATTTGAAATTTAAGGATTATTTTTCATGTGTAAAATTAATTTACAAAATTTGTGATGTCTCAAAAACAATATTTATGACATATATATTTATATATCAAATATTTTTAATTATTTTAGTTTATTTCTTTATCTATAAATAAACAAAGTGAAAACAATCACTAGAAGCTCATATACAATCGTGATAATTTATATTCGAATATTCAAACATGATATTTTAACTTAACAAAATTAATATTTATTAGTTGAGATACAATTTTGTGAATAATAATTTAATATTTTAATTTGATTACATAACAACAACCAAACATAAACAAAATCAAGTTAGTTAATAATTTAAAACCCGGGATTAAAAAAAGTAAAAAAGAAAGAAAAAAAAAACTCTGTTTAAAATTCTTTATTAATTTATTCAAATTAATTTCAAGTGGAATCTAGTATAGTTTATTTATGAATCAGCTAAAATTCAAATTTTCATTCAAATCAACTTAAAATTTATACTTCGTGGAAACTACGATTCTACAAATTAATGCGTTATTAATAACCTTGTCTTAATTTACACGGTCCTTAAAAGAAGTTTAATTATTAGGCAAAATAATTAGGAATATTTACACATTCATAGATTTGGAAATGTTCCAATTAGGGATATTCACACCAAATGACAAAATAATTTTGTTTTGTTTCAAATTAATTTGAAAACAGAGCTTACAGAATAAAGAGGTGGGACACCTAAATTTCTTTCTTTTTGTTTTCTCTGAATTAAATATTAAACTTGGTTGATTATTGTGTTACTATTTTATCACACCTCTAAACAAGATGAATTAAAATATTATTCCTCTTCTCGCTTATATGATGTATGTGATTTTTACTTTTATTTTTCGAAAACTAATGTGTTTTTGAAATTTTAATTAGCATTTATTTGTTTTGAAAAAAAAAAAGGAATTTAATTGAGTTATGTATAGGTTGATATGGCACAAAACCCATAAATTTGTAGTGAATTGATATTTTTCTTTCCCACCAAAAGTATCCGGTTCATTGAATTGTTGAGTACATATTTGCTTCATTTAAGAAATGTTTTAGTTATCCAATTCTCGTTCCGGATATGCGATACACAGTGGCGGAGCCAGAAAAATTATAAAGTCTGGGCAAAAGTTAAAAGACCGCAAATTCACATTGTATATAATGTATAAATAGTTATCAATCAATATAAAAGAGACTTGTCATTTTGTCAACACAAATATAATTTAAAATAAAAGAGATAAATATAACATTACAATAGCGGGTTAAATAAAATTACGAGACAAATGTCATTTCCGAGACTTCTTTGCGGTGAATGTTCGAATAATATCAATATCATCAAGTGACTTGAATATCTCTCGCTCGGTGTAACATACCATCAAGTCATTGAACCACACATCATTGATCTTATTGCGCAATTTAGACTTGATAATCTTCATTGCTGAAAAAGCTCTTTCAACGGATGCTGTCGACACCGGCAATATCAAAGCTAACTCAATAAGTTTATAAACCAATGGAAATACTAAATGTTTCTCAGTTTTAACCATCTTCAAAGCCAAACTTTGAACATCTTCACAAGTGGAAAATGAAGCATTTCTTCTCACTTGATGAACATAAGTGTCAAGTTGATCCCTAATTGTTCCTCGGATATCATCAGAAAAGTCTGCATGATAAATATCAGCAAGACGAGCAAGCTTATCAACATCAAACTTTGAGAAAGAGTTTTTGGGGTCAAGACATGAGAAGAAATCAAGTACAATGTTACTTCCTTCACTAAAGCGATGACCCATCTCCACACATATTTTGTCAATAGCAACATAAAAAATCTCTGCACGATAATGATGAATATTAGTGATAGTCCTTCCTTCTACCCTTGAACGACCCCGAACCGGTATTTCGTCATCCATATTTGGCACCGGAATACCTTTAGCAACACAAAAATCTTAGACATCGGCAAATAAATTATCCCAACCACTCTCTCTCGTTGTGGCCAACCGAGCTTTGACATCATCAACTAATTCCATGGCAATCACAATATTAAGATCTTTTCTTTGGAAGACATTTGAAAGCTCATTTGTGATACCAAACAACTTTAACATTAACTTCAAAATGAAAGCAAATTTAGAGCTCTCCATTTTTTCTATCAAACCCGCTGCTTGTGATGGTCGACGCCCATCTTCATCAACCATACTAAGCACCTTTAACACAGAGGACCACATTTGATCCAAACGAAGCAATGTAGTATAATGTGAACCCCATCTAGTATCCCCGGGTCTAGTGAGACTAGATGATTGGTGCAAGCCCTTTCCTCTAGATATATCACCACTCTCAAGTTTATTTAAAATATCTTGGTGTTGTGCCTCCGTCAAAGCATCTCTCCTCTTACAAGATGCACTTGTTGTGGTCACAATCAAGGAGATGTACTCAAAGAAATCATGAATAGATGAGAAAATACTAGCTACAGACACAACAACTAATTGCAAACGGTGAGCATAACAATGTACATAGAAAGCATAAGGGTTTTCATCTAGAATCTTTCTTTGCAAACCATTAAATTCACCTCTCATATTTGAAGCTCCATCATATCATTTCCCTCGTATCCTTGAAATTGATAACGTATACTTATCAAGAATACCATAAAGAGCATCCTTTAATGACTCAGATGTAGTATCTTTGACATGATGTAGAGAAATAAATCGTTCCACAACATTCCCTTTGTCATTCAAAAACCTAAAACAAATTCAACAAGCTTACTTGGCGACATAGAGAATAATAGGTAATGAAAATTGGAAATTAAAAAATACAACTACTAACCTCAACATTACCGCCATTTGCTCTTTGACAGATATATCACGTGACTCGTCAATAAGCACAGAGAATTGTCTATCACCAAACTCTTCCATAATCACCTTGGTAACTTCATGTGCACAACACGTTGCAAGCTCCTTTTGAATGTCACCGCTAGTCATTGTGCAATTTTTTCCACCACGATCAAAAGCATCCCTCACTTTTTCATTATGAGATTTTACCCAATCTACCATCTCTCTAAAATTGCCCTTATTTAGAGAAGTAGAGGATTCATCATGGCCACGGAAAGTCATTCCTTGTGCTATGAGATATCTTGAACAATCTACAGAACAAGTCAAACGAATCTTATACAATTCTTCTGATTCCTTGGTTGCTTTAGCAAACTTATTTGTCACAATTTGTCTTTGATTATTATAATCATCGTAATGTTTGACACATGAGTTGTGCAAACTATTATGACTACCAACGTGACCTTTCAAGCCTTGAGATGCATGTTTCCAATCTCTATATCCACTTTTAGTGAAGACTTCAAAACCAAAGTGTTCGGCCCTCCCTGGTTGCTTAAAGAGAAAGCAATAAAAACAATAAGCTGTATCTTTTATCTCACTGTATTCTAACCATGTATAATTCTTATACCATGATTTACTAAATGCTCTTTTAACATTTCCAAATGGAGTACGAGGAAAGCTTGGCAAATATGGTTGCATTGGACCCTTCAATATATATGCCCTCCTCACTTGGTCTTGAATATCTGGAGCATACTCATTAATTTGTTTCCTACGACCTGGATCACGCACAATCTCATTTGGATTAAACTCATTAATCATATTAGGCGGTGGTTCTAATTCGGCTTCCGGTTGCACAATATTCACATTCTCAATATTTTCTCTTTCAACCAAAAATCTCCTCATCTCTAGAAAACACAAACATATAAACATGATGTCATTTGATTTAATTTAGACATAAAACAAAACAAAAAAGAATTAAAAATTAGAATCTTTTAAAAATTACCATTCTTTTTACCTACCATTTTTTGATGAGTTTAAGAAAAAGTAATACACAAATCTTAGGTTTAAAAAACCAATTAGATAAAAATCAAATGTGATACTAATACAAATCAATTTAGATTAAAATAAAGTAATACATAAATCTTAGATTAGAAAAAGTAATTAGATTAAAATAGTAATATTTATACAAACCAATTAGATAGCCAACCATGTGATGTGATATGAATAAAAAATAAAAACCAACACACACTGTAACACACGTACAGTACAGACACCGTAACAGAGAGACTTAGACAATATAGCAATCTAGCTTCTAGTCTATGTTTATTATATAATTTATATTTATTCACTCTTACAATATTAAAATTAAAAATTTGTTTTGTTTTACATAAAACAAGTGAATAACCTAATAATAAAAAAGAGAAATAAGATTGGTAAGTAAGGAACCTGCAATGCTTGTGCTTCTATGCTATTCACTATTTGGTAACTCACTGGCGGTGGCGGAACACCGATCTCTGTTAATATATTTATTTGCAGAGAGAATTAGAAGAGCCGGCGGTCCTTTTCCTCTTTCACGTTCTTTGTTTCAATATTTTTTCTCTTTTTTTTTAATTTTTTTTTAAAACATGAATATATAAAAAAATTTGGGCCGGACCGAGCCTGGGCAATTGCCCACCCTGGCTGTATGGAAGAACCGCCCCTGGCGATACATGTCAATTATTTTTTTTAAGGATGCAAATTATAAAATCAATATATTCTCTCACCTCATTCAAAAATTAAAAATTCATATATTCTCTCACCTCATACCCTCAAACACATTTAAAAAAATTCTAGATATTCTTGTTGTTCTTCTTCCTCACCTCAATATCACCTCACCCAAAAATTTAATTTTGCTACAATATTGAGAGAAACAAAAAATTTAATTTTGCTGTAATAATGAGATACCAGAAAAAATTAATTTTGCTGCAATATTGTTGTTCTCTCGGAGTGTAAACATTTCCAGCTTGTATGAGCATATGAACCTTCTTCATTTTCAATTTAGGTAGCTTATGTCTTGACTCATATTCTGCTTCAGACGTTGTTCCGTTTCCCATTGATAGCCCTTTTAAAGTGTGAAAAAAATTGTACCAAATTTAAACCTGACTTCAAATGATTTTTCAAATCAGAATTAAAACTCTCACTTAATTGAGTAGATCTCATGCCTGCAATGAATGTTTTTCGGACATAAGTCCAAGCCCATTTTTCTCGCACCTCAAAAATCATAGGATACCATGAACCTTCCAAAATATTATGCTCAACAAGTAAAGAATTCCATGCATTCAAAAATTCACATTCCTCTTCATGTAGATTTATGTATTCTTCAAAATCTGAACTGAATTGTGCACTTCTTTGATATATATGATTCACATGTTGTAAAGCAATTTGTCTAATATGCCAAGTACATAATCCATGAAATGTTTCTGGCATAACTAAAGAAATTGCCTTAGCCATTGCAGCATCTTGATCGGTTACAATGGTTTTAAGTTTTTCTCCACCCACTTGAGAAATGTTTGAAATAATCATTAAAAGAAGGGATTGTTTCATCATATATCAATGTTTTCCCAAAAATGATTATTTGTCTATGATTATTAAGTCCAACAAATACTCCCAACAGTCGATAATCCTTATTTGTCTTGTATGTGGTGTCAAAAGTGATGACATCACCAAAGTACCCATAATCATTTATCATTTGTGCATCTGCCCAAAATTTATTTTTGATTTGTTCTTCAACATCCATTTGAAAGTCATAAAAAACGAGGGATTTTCACTTTCTTGTTTGAAATACATCATCAATGCACCCACTTCACCATACTTTAGTGATTGACTCCTTTTGGTTCGAAGGTAATTCTTAAGATCACGTCTTGTAAAACCATTAGTCTTAATTCCCCCGACTTGCTTAGACATATATTCATGTACATCATTTGGTCTTAATCCAGATTCATCTACCAATATAATTTGTGATGCTTGTGCTTCAGAAATGCGCCGATGAGAGCGAATCATATGAACATACTCTAGCGGTTGAAGAGGATAGTTATGTTGAGCTACAAAGTCAACAACTTTATATTTTCCTATCTTTCGATCAAGTGAAATACCCATATGCGCTTGACAATCAGTTCTTATTTCTGCTCTAGGTTCTTCTACCAAATGTCGTCTTTTGTCAACACTTCATATACCTTCTTTAAAGCATGTAAATCTTCTTGAAGTCAAAACCCCATCTATTCTACTTTTATTTGCATATTCTCTACGAATACCAAATCCAATTCTTTTACTATACTCATTATAAAATTCATACGCCATCGCCTTAAATTCAAACTTCATTTCCAAGTGAGGTTTATTATTGACAATGTTGTCTTGCCCATCTTGCACATTTTTCTCTCATGGATATTGTTCACCAATTTATCAACACAATTGATTATCAGAATTGACGACATATTCATCTAATAACACAATCATCATATTAGTAATTCTATAAAATTAATAATATAAACAAAAATAATTTGTTATTGTTCACACTAAACTTCAAGAAAGTAGTAAGAAATAAGCCACTATAATTTAAAATACTTATAGGATTTAATTGATATGCACTGACAGTGTAAAGAAGTCTTACATTGTCAGTGAATCATAACCGTCGAATGTTATAACAAATTTGACTTTTATTTTAAAAACTTATAAAGTATAGCAAACAGATGATGGTGATGAATTGACAGTGTAAAATATTTTACTGTCAGTGCATATCAATTAATCTCATATTTATATAGAATTAAGTTTAATATCAATTAATCCCATACTGTCATAAAATTGGAGATTTTAATTTTAATTTGAATAAAAAATAAATCATATATTTTGGAGGCTTTTGAGAAACAAATAAAAACACAATCTCTTATATTTCTGGAAGAAATCAAAGCTACTGATGCCCATTGGAAAAATACCATAAGAAGAATTGATATTTAAGGAGACTTAAACCTCTCTTGAGAAAGTTTACAAGTATTGAAGACTCTTTATGTTAGGGTTTATATTTTGAGTCTTTTGTTTGTGTTTGTTTGTGCACCATTGTAGCGCCTAATTTCATATCTTAAGGCATGTAGTTTAGTTTGTTTAGTTGAGTTTGAATGGAACATTATTTAAGTTGTTTATTCAAGGTACAATAAAATGGGATTATTGATTGAGAGAAAGTGAGAGGGGTTTTCATATTTAGGAGAAAACATAAATAGAAAGTCAGTAGGATTTGGAAGAGACATTTAACAACATGAGATTGTTGTTCCGATAAGACTAATTTTACTAATTTAAGATATTGAATTTTCCTAATTAGGTAGAGTGCCCCTATACATAGTATAGTTTCAACAAACTGAGTTAACAATTCTCATGTATTATTTATTTCTTTTATTGTTATTTGTTATTTGTCTTGCAAACTATTTTTTATAGGAAACAATATCACAAACATTTGGTACGACATTTGTCCCTGCTTGAACATAATTTAAAAACCTTGTTCTTAAAAGCATTGTTCTTTAGAATAATCTTATTTCAAAAACAATTTGTCCAATTTCTTTCCTTATCCAAGATTGGGTCATTATGAAATAACTTGCATGGTTGTTAAATATTTAGAGAATTTCTTAAGGCACCCTTAGTATTTCTACTGCAATATATAAAATTTCACAAATGCCCTTTATTTTTGGACATATATCTCTGGACGCATCCAAATGTAAGTGAATGTTAAAATATTTCGAAGATATATCTATGGAACATTTTGGAGCATAATTCGTGTCAAACTCTTCTCCTTCCTCATTTCACAGTTTTCTTTAAACACAACTTCAAACTCTCAATATACTCACCAAATCAAATTTCATCAAACAAGGCTCAAAGGAACTCGAGGTAACATCAAGATTCATTTATAACATCATTCAAATTCATCAAAACCATCGACTTTGATTATTTTTTTCGAGTTTTCGATAAATGTTTGAGTTTTAGTGTAAATGAATAGAAATCAATTATTAGGGTTAGAAACATGTATATATCATGTATTATAGTTTAGGCATAGTTTAAAACTTGTTTGTAGGCTGAAAATGGTGATCAAAACATATTATTTTCAACTTGTATGTGGTACATTCGCCATTGATGCAACTTCTGTGTTGCAGAATATTCTGAAGATGCATCTCTTGAATCGTTCAACGTTTCATATACTGTAGGAAATTCTAGAGATGCATCTCCATAATTGTTCAATATTTTAGTTTAATGGTGCCTCTGGAGATGCATCTTTGGAATGTTTCAACGTTTTAGTTTAATGGTGCTTCCAGAGATGCATCTCCAGAATTTTCTTCAGTATGTTTTTTTATAAAAACATTCTTGCTTGTGTGTGTTGTTTGTGTGCACTAATGATATGTCTTAATTTACATATGTTACAAACATACTAGTTGACAAATTTGACATATTGAGACATGGCAGGATTGCTCAACACGCATTCGTTCGGCGAGAGCAGAGCCAACAGGTTCTGGAGATGCATTTAGGGGTTAATCCAAAGGAGGCGATGGAAGAGGTGGATAAGACTAAGGGTGCTCATGCTAAATGTAAGTTATTAGGGAAGCTCTATAAGGTTGAAATCCTGAAGGCACAACAAAATTATGGTGATGATGAGAAGGCGGCAGTCCATAGGACGTATGCTTTGAGAGCATACTTTCTTTTTTTGGTTGGCACTTTGATTTTTATGGACAAGAGTGCCACTTATACTGATGTTGCCTACCTATTGTACTTCTTGGATCTCACTCGGATCCATGAGTACAAGTAGGGGGTGACTTGTCTAGTCTATATGTATTCGAAGTTGAGAGAATGTTGTATGTGGAAGACGAATTAGGTCACATACAACGTGACACTACTGGTGGTAATAATTCTTGATCTTTAAATGTTTTTTTTTGTCATTTTCATTTCATATTTGCAAAACCATTGACGATGATTCGTGTGTTCCAATTTTTTTTATTTCAGGCTTGGATCCTCCAACACTTTCCGCGCATCGCTGTCTGGGTAAGCGTACCTGAGTACACTAAGGATATATCACATTCTACTGCTTTTATCCCCTTAGAGGGAACCATGTGGTTGAGTCTTACAGAGTCTATCTAGACTGTTTGGTTGTTGAGGACATACATTTCAACAACTACATTGATCACCGTCAAACATGGTTATTTGAAGAGATAATGTTATACTAAGGATGGTTGGTCTGCGGATCACGTCTCACTACTCATCATCTACCCGATCATATCATGCGAAAGTTCGACTACACTTAGACCATTCTTAGTCACCCATTGTCTCTGCTTCTCATGCATTAACACATAGACAAATAAAGGAGATATTTGATGATTTTACGAGTTATTTGGTACCAGGGGAGGCACTAGATACCATAGCCCCAGGCGATTGGAACTACATCGAAGGGTACATCAGATGGTTCTTCAGGGTGTCACATCCGTACATGGTGCATGCTACTCCAAGAGATCCATTGAGACCAACTCATCAAGAGATACAAGAGGAGGAATAAACTCAGCTAGATCATATTGATGATGTTTTGCCTAAGTGTCATCGCATAATGAAGATTGCGCGGACAAACATTGAAAAGGGTATCTTCCCTGTTGGGTCTGGTGTCAAGTGAGTCCTAGATGTCATCATGCCAGAGACTAATGAGGCATTCTTGTACCAGAGACATCGCTGAAGGACGGGGGGATTAATGGTATGTCAGACACGCACAATAATAGTCTCTTATTATTTTGTTGTAGTATTATACTTTGTACTTATTTTGACGGTATTACTACATTTTGGATCTCGATTGTACGACATTTTCGATATATATTACTATTTTATTTTTGACACACACATAACCAGTCTCTTATTATTATGTACATCTACTTTTTTATTTGCAACCGTACATTATACTTTTTTATTTGCAACCGTACATTATACTTCATCTGAACACAAATTAACAACATAGAGTATGAAATACCTGTTCTGATATATTTCAGAGATATATCTCTTAAATATTTAAATATATACATCTCCAGAACAATTCAAATATTAATGGCTCTTGAATAAGTGGTATTGATTGTTAAAAATTATTTCGGACAAACAATTGTGTCAATTTTTTTAAAAATAAAACAAACAATTGTGTCAAAAATAAATAGATAAAAACAATCAAACAATTTACTAAACGAGCCTTAATATATATTTTAAAAGTTAAATACACAAACTCTAATATAATATTTTATTTAATTCACCCTCTAAAAGACACATTAGTATTTTTCTTACTATTAATAAGCTCTCCAAATTAGTTTCTGAAATAAATCATGAAATTCTTAAATGAGTTATAGGCCAAGAACAAGAGACAATTCTAATGAAAATGCTATTGTCATCATCCATTCAAAACAAAAATTGGTTGGGTAGAATAGGACCCAAAGTTTCAAAGACTAACAAATTGCGCCACCGGATATCTTTTATTTTATTTATAAAATAAATGGTAGAGAAAAAAAACAATGGCGGCGATTTGACCGGCTTACTCTTACCACCCCATTCCCAATTCCTCCTGTCATTGCACCAAATGCCACTCCCTTCTTTATTTGCTTATTAGGCCATTTTTAGGTCAATTTCTTTAGTTAAAAAATATAATAATTTAAATTTAAACATGAAATTTCACATATATCTTTTAAAATATAAGAAATCATAATTTAAATGATTTTTTTTATAAGTAAGATGAAATAAATATATTAAAGGAGTATTAGGGTATTCAACCCAGTAAAATAAAAAAAAATAACTTAAAAAATTAACTCAAATAAATATATGACTCTTACATCTCCCCCACAAACCAATCCCATAGAAGGGATTTAATCAAATTCAAGTTCTCATCCACTTTTAAAATACTCCCTTGAACTAAATAGAATCCTTGCTTAACCACAATTCCTAACACACCGTTAGTAAAAAAAAAAGATTTTAATTTTTTATTATTAAATATGTAATATTCGATATTTTTTTAAATTGTTTAATTGGATATCAGTTGAGATCAAATGAGTTTCTATATACTTTATCTTTTGTCAGTTGAAATAATTAGAGCTCCTAAATGCTTTGAATGTTATCAGATGAGATAAATAAAGTAACCAGTGTACTCTGAAGAGATCAATTATTGATGAAAGGCAATATTAATAAGTATAAGAGATAACATTTTGGTAACTCTAATGATCAGTCAATTGGTATTAGATACCGAAATATCAATTGGACATGTTTTGTATTATTGTATTTTATGAAAAAGAAGAAGAAAGAAAGTTACTATGGAAAGAAAGAGGAAAAGAGAAAGAGAAGAGAAAAGGGAAATAATCGAGGAAAAAAAGGAATTCATCATCATCAACTCCATCTCAATTTTTCATCTCCAAGGTAAGTTCCATTAGATAGTATAACTTTGGGAGGGATGAATATGAACATTTGGAATTTAGGGTTTTGTGTGAAAGCATGTTTAAAGGTGATTTGAATGTTGATACTTATTGATCTTGATGAATTACATGTCTATATGATGTTATACCATGCTAATTAAGTGTTTGGATGCTTTTGGACAAGCGGGAATGAAGGTTTAGGCCATGTATACCCTTATTTTCATATTCTGCAGATTCTGAATTTCGCATGAGTTGCACAGCGAGCTGAAGGCGATTTGCTGTTCTGCTACAGTCTTACAGCGAGCTGACAACAAACTGAAAGTGAGCTCATCGCCTAGAGCTCGAATAACGACCATGGCGGCATTTTGGTCATCATTATCTTTGGTTCTAGTATCAAAAGAACCTTGAATATTCTAGCTTGATGAGGCTTGATATGTATTCAAGTTGATTACCATCATCGAGGAGTTGAAAAAGTAAACCAACAGAGAACCTTGAAACATAAGTCTTCACTTGAATGTAGTTGGAGCATATTGTTGACTTAAGAAAAACTTGATCTTCAAGAGAATCTACAAAAGGATAGCTTGATAAAATGTTTTGAGTATCTTCGAACGCTTGAGCTATCTTTAATAGATAAGGGCTTTAATAGATATCATTGGATATCTGGTGTTGTCATCATCAAAACCAAACAACCAATCAGTTAATTATAACTTTACTATAAATAAATCCCACCGCCTTGAATCACCTTGACAATACATAAAAGCACATAGATCCACATTCTAACCATTTTTAATAATGAAAACACATATCTTAAAGAAATGGTTAAAGAGAAAATAAACAGGTAAAGTTTTAAATGGTTAAACTCCCCCTCACATTAGTAGAAAGTATACTATACTTCCCTTGAGAGTATACTTCTCTCCCTTTATCAGAATAAAAAAGGTGGAAATAATATGCTAGAAAGGAATGATAAACATGCAAGCACACAATTCACATAAATTAAACATGATTTACTAGAAAGGGAAAAATATTTCATTAATAAAACATGAAGATTACAAGAGAATGAAACAAAATGGATAAAAAAACAAAAAGAACAACAACTAAAGCAAACAACTTTTGTTTGTCTTCTACTCATCGTCATTGAACATGCCTGGAGAAAACGTAAATCCAATTATGGTTCTCGCGAGCTTGCGAGCCAGGTGACAAAATCCCAAATCATTCTCTTTTTGCATTCTCTGTTGCTCTTTTTTATTCTGGAGAAGGACTTGTTAATTCACGATAATGGTGTTAAGGAGAACATCAATGGAAGAAGTATGAGGGATTACATAATCGAAATCCTCCATATTTATGTTCTCTGCTTGCTGGGCTTAACTTGTAGGTGCTCTTCTTCTTGCCTGTGGAGGTAGCTGAACTAGTACTTTATTATTGATTTTACGCTAATCAAACTTAGGCATTTCTTATTATTGTGTATTTATTATCTGATTCTTCTTCCTCTATGTCGAAGCCAACGATCTCTATGATTTTCTTAATATAGTCAACTATATGGCAATCTTATATTTTTAATTTTTGCTCCCCATCAAATGTTGGATCATTGCACAAGCCCAATTCTTTTCAACTCCATTTCCCAAAAACCATATCGCAGTTACGCCGACTCTAGTTAATTGACGAAAGTTGCTTTTCATTGGGAAAAGAGCATGGTTAAACATATAGTGCACCAGAGGAATACATAGGCACACCATGACAACAACGAAAAAAGTAGGAATTCCAGAGTTTGGATTTGAACAGAATAAGGTAGAAGCAACCAAATTTTTTAAATTGTTACCTTCATCATCGTCTTCATAGTTAGATCCGGTGGATTGGAGATTGCTGACGTCTACCAAATTTTTAAGAGATAATCACATATGGTGTTTCTTGACTTCAACATTAATAACCCTATATGCGTACTTGAGGTTTGAGTGAACCATTCTCACCAACATAGGAAGCCTTTCATTCGAGATATCACATATGAAGCTTTTCAATTACACATCAAAAAATAGTTGGAGGAAGGCATAATATCTGAAAATTATTTCTTCCATGTATTCTTAATCAACTATCAACCTTAATTTATAATTATGGTTGAAATGATCTTAGTCTTAAGAAGAAAAGAATTATGAGTAGTATGAGGTGAAGCCTCCAGATGTGCAAGATCTTTTGGGTGCCATTGATGATATTGAAGATACATAGAATATTTTTGCTCTAACACTCATAAAGGAACACACAAAAGAAGAAAGTAATATGAGATGAGAAGAAAGGAGATGAATACCTTTAAATATCCCCAAAATAATCGATTATAAGGGTCTAAAATTGTATCAATCTTCATTGTTTGTGTTACACGTGTAAACATCCATGTGTCACTCTTCAATACTTCAATACACTTCTATTGAGTTAAAATTACATGCATATTTACTTTCCATAACAAACATTTTTGTCTCCAAAAAACTTCTCGATCTCTCATTTACCCATGATGCTCACTTGTAAACAATACATCTTTACCCCAAGGTGGGTGCCACTTGTTGTGAAAAACTGATAGAATAATTCAAAACATTTCAAAGAATTATTTAGAGTTCAAAAACATTAAGACACATGATGCGTGGGACATAGAACAATGTCAACCAAAATAAATGGCCCAAAGCAACACAATAACATTTCAAAAGTGAAAGCAAATCCACAACAAGTAAGAAGATGATAAAAGACAATAAACATAGTAACTTGTTTACTCCAACTCTCTATATATTATGAATCAAACAAGACCAATGTATTTCGAAGTGTTTCCCAATCTCCTTAAATACCTCTAAAGGTTTCCCAAATTCTAATAACATAACCATATAAATTTATACTCTTGCCTCTCTAAGTTTCTCATATGATTGTCACATCCTTCCTATCTCCTTTAACAAGTGTAAACATACCCCATTAATTGTTAAAATAAAAAGATTAAAAATATCTTATAATATCCTTTATATTAATTTACGATATCTCTTAGTGTATATATCTAAGTATCTTAGAGTATCTATAAGTTAATATAAAAGATATTTATAATATTCTAACATTAACAAACAAATATGTGATTTGAAAAGACCAAGCCCAAGTCACCCATAGGTCAACCAAACCGTTGACTAACTATTGTAGTGAAAATGACAAGTGTAATATTGATAACTGAGGGATGATCATATTTATATTTGTTAAACCCTTAATGGAGAAATATATGACCCATTATCAAAGAAATCCATGAACATGCCCAAAAAGACCTAAACTAGCATGAAATGACGCCGCCACCGACCTCCGACTTGCCTTCCTCGTCTACAACTATAAAAACCGTTGTGTCACCACCATCTCGCATGAAAACACGTTTTCTCTATCTTTTCTTACTTGAGGTTTTAAGGGATATTACAATACAAATAAATCATGAATATTATCGTCTCTTTTAACTAATATATTTTGAATTATTTAAAAGTGCATAAAACATATTAGACTTAAAAAATCAAGATATCTTCAAGTAACAAATGATTAATATGATAAGAAACAATGTAACTTTGTCATCCAACCATTCCATAAGGAATGTGTTTATCAATTCGTTAGTCTCAAAATCTCAAATATTTTGAGGTTGAAATTTCCTTCCTTCACCTCACAAAATAATTCAAGTGAGTTGATTTTTCCCTCCTTTAATTCAGATAAACTGCAACATTAATCGAGCATTTAGAAATTGTCCTATACTTTGAATTTGTTGAGGAATTTTCATAGAATATAGTTGGAATTTCTTTGGTGGACTTTATGAGTAAGATTGTGTTTAGGAGTTTGGAGGGGAAGAGAGAAAATGGTTTTTAAAAAAAAGAAAAATTGAGTGAAAAGAATAAAAGGATTTAAGTAAAGAGTGTTTTAGGATTTATTTTATTCAAAAACAAAAATTTCCATGGGAAACTAAAAACTATATTAGATTACGAGTTTGAAGAATTTTTGAGGGTTTAGATAAATTATTCAAAATATAATTTATGTTGAAATAATATTTCAAAAATTATAAATATATTAATTATAAACAATTTTTTTTATCATTCTAAATATTCAAAAATATTAAATTTTTTGTATATTTTAAAAATAAAAAACCACTTTTCGAGATTCTTCCATCTTCCTCTCTTTCAAGCTTCCAAACAAAACCTTCGGAAAAAAAAAATATAAATGCTTTTGATGGGCAAATTGCATGTGTTATGTATGCTAGTATAAAATTTACCTCTAACAAAGATTTGACTAATTTTCGACTTGAATGTAACTCCTCTTTGATTATTAAGTTTTTAGCAATCCTACTTTGGTTTCATGAAGGGTGACTTAATGGTCTCAGTATCATCACAAAATTTTGTTTTCGACTCTCATATTTTCATAGAGGTCATAGTTATGCAAACAAATTGACTAATAATGGTTTCCATGTCAACCATGGGGTATCGTGAGAGATCATTGTAAAAAACTAATCTTCCTTATTTCTTCAATTTTATAGATACCTTTTTGTTATTCTCTACCTTGGGGTTAATAAATCTTGTATTTCTCTCCACCTAATAGTCTCCATTTATTTATAATAATTTTGCTGGTACAATAATACTAATAGTAGTAGTCTCCTTTTATATTCGTACATATTATGTCGATTCCGTGTCTCCTCCTTTTCTTGCCACCACCCCCATATTATATTACACATATCAACGTTTTTATTTATCATATCATATTAATACATCACATTATTGAAAGAAAATAAAAAAGAAAGTCCAGGGAAATGGAGCGCAACTAAGTCCCTGTTTGTTTACGCGTTCCGTTTACCTTTCCTTCACTAACACTATTTCCAATTTTCCATTTCCGTTTTAAATACATCCAAACACACCCTTCCTTCCCAAAACCTCCGATCCCTCAATCCACAGATCCATGAACACACCACCCCCATAACCCCCCAAACCCCCGCAATCAAATCAAATTACACTTCTACCCTTCCATAACCACTAGCCATGAAGGTTTCAAATCGAATGTTCACAATCGGTTTAATCTCCTCATGGTACACATCAAACATTGGTGTACTATTACTCAACAAGTATCTCCTCAGCAACTACGGATTCAAGTACCCAATCTTCTTAACCATGTGTCACATGACGGCTTGTTCGTTGTTCAGCTACGTTGCGATTGCGTGGTTGAAAATGGTTCCAATGCAAACCATTCGTTCGCGCCTTCAGTTTTTTAAGATCGCTACTCTCAGTTTGGTTTTCTGTGTTTCTGTTGTTTTTGGGAATGTGTCGTTGAGGTATCTTCCTGTGTCGTTTACGCAAGCTGTCGGTGCTACTACGCCTTTTTTTACTGCCGTTTTTGCTTACTTTATGACGTTTAAAAGAGAGGCCTGGCTTACTTATCTTGCGCTTCTTCCTGTTGTTACTGGTGTCATCTTCGCTAGTGGGGTAACTTACATTAATTTTTTATTTTTTATTTCAATTTCTGGATTTGTCGGTGGTGAAAATTATGTATAGGGATTTATATTGGAGACATTTTTGGATTAGTTTTTGTGATTATTTATTGTTTGGTAAGTTCCTTGCATAAGAAAATTAAATTTATGGTATATATTCTTAAACAATTTTGGAATGATTATGAATTTATGATTCTATGTGCATTAATCCCAAATTTGGAATGGTTAATGATTATTCCAGTTTAGAATTGAATTTGGATATTTTGATCGATTCGAAAGATTCGGAAATTCGTTAATAGCTTGAGGTCAACCATTTGGTTAACTAATGGAAAACCTAACCTGCTTAAAATGATAGTTTTGAAAAATGGCAAAGCTATTGCAAAAAAAATTGTTTGATGTTATATTGGGTTTTGTTTTTCTATTCATGTTTTGGGGTTTTTAGTATTCAGAAGCTAGATCAGGGTTTTAAATAGCGATCTCGGTTGTTTTGAGATTTGCAGCTGCAATTGTGGAGAAGTTCATGATATTGCAGCTTATGTGTTCTTAACTGTAGTTGGAGTGATGTTAAATTTTTGATGTCATTGACTTTGTTTTTAAAGCTGAATGCTAGACCCCTCTTGATAGGGAAAGACTTCTTTGTTTTCATTTATAAGACTTGAATCACATTAATGGAAATTGTGGTCCTTGCCACTTGAATCAATGGTCATTAGTTTCTTTGTTTTGAATTTGTTGTGCCGATTCTAACTTGTGGTAATTTATCAACCTTATAGATCTAGTTGAAATTTTTTTATGAGCAATAGTGGAATGTGATCATGATTTATTGCTTCCATTGTACATGAAAATATCTACTTAATATAGTCAATGAAATATCTGGTTTAGGTTTGTCTATGAGACTGAGCTTCAGTTGCTAATAGGTGTAAGATATAATAGAGTTTCTAAAAATAGAACTTAGTTTTTCAGCAAAAGTTGTGGTCAATCTTGTTCCTTTAATGTATTCTTCAACTGATATTGACTAGTGGAAAACAAGAATACTTTATAGCTTCTGATGCAATTGTTATTCTTTACTTTATAGGGTGAACCAAGCTTTCATTTGTTTGGGTTCATAATATGTGTTGCAGCTACAGCGGCACGAGCCCTAAAATCAGTGTTACAAGGAATTTTACTTTCGTCTGAAGGGTATGTACAAGGAAAATGCTATCTACCGCAATATTGTTTCTTTTTGTTGTTGATTTATAAGTGAGTACTGACATCCTTCTTTTTGTGTATCAGGGAGAAGCTAAACTCTATGAACCTTCTCCTTTACATGGCTCCAATGGCTGTTGTTTTCCTTCTTCCCGCAACACTTTATATGGAAGAAAATGTGGTTGGCATCACATTGGCTCTTGCCAGAGATGATGTGAAGATCATTTGGTATCTTCTGTTTAATTCCTCACTTGCATATTGTGTCAACTTGACCAATTTCTTGGTCACAAAGCACACCAGTGCTCTCACCCTTCAGGTATGTGTCCCTTTCTCACAGTCATACAACTTGTTATGAACATGCCTGCTATTTTTTCAGTTGGAACATCAATTATTTGTGATCGTCATAAACAAGTTTCTTAAAATTCATGAGTAAACTGTTTTCCGGTTTCTATTTCAAACTTGTTCAAACCTCTGGGAAAAGACAAAATTAGGGATTGCTGCTAAAAATTTCTGTTGGATCCCTATAGCTAGTAGTGCTACCCAAGCATTTTCAATTTTTTGCTGAAATTTGTCTGCAATTTCAAAATTCAACCTAGAGTTACTCTCGGTATTCTTTGCTCCATGACATTTCTTGTTTTACTGATGCACATTGTTAGATTTCCTTGGTCAAAAGCTGGCTGCTACAATTGTTTATTTGCCAAGTGCTTAGTAGATATATAATTGTAGGGTTTCATGTTTCATGTTTCAAGTTAATGTAACAACTAATCTTCAAGCATTGGCTTATACAGGTACTTGGGAATGCAAAAGGCGCTGTAGCAGTTGTAGTTTCAATTCTGATATTTAGAAATCCAGTTTCAGTCACCGGAATGATGGGTTATTCCCTTACAGTTCTTGGAGTTGTTCTTTACAGTGAAGCCAAAAAGCGAAGCAAGTGATTCTGATAAGGAAGTCAGCAATGAATTCTATATAATTTCTTTCCGTCACTGCCACGGACAACTTCAAGATTCCCCGAGACGAATTTGTTAGCATGACTTTGATCAGAATCAAAATGTTTCAGACTCTACATAAGAATTCTTTTGGCCCTACATAGATATAGCTTCATATAAAAGGGGGGTTCCCCATTGTATTAGAAACTGTGCAGAAATAGCTCATGGTACAAAGTTCCAATAACTGAATGATCTCTGTTGAGAATGTTTTGTGGTCATTTATTCTTTGAAGAAGAAGTTGTAAAATTGGATCTCAGACCATTTGTTATTTACTATTACAATGCTTACATTTGTTTATTGATGAGAAAATTCTTATTTTTGGTACCACATATAGTAGTTTTATGGTTTAGTAAAATGTAGTGATTATTATTTGTTGTTTGAAAATAAATAAATTTTTTAAAGCAAAATTCATAAATTATGCAAGCAATTTAGAGAATGAAAAAAAGAAACAGTAACCGTTGTTACGTACGCGCCAAATTCTAAAGTCTCTGTAACTAAACTAACTAACCAATTCACTATCTGTTGCAAAATCTTTCTCTCTCACACTTTACATTTCCACTCGATAACAGAACCACCATAACCATTAACCACCATGTTTAACACCTTCATCTCTCTCACTTTCTCTCTCTACATTCTTCTCTCTCTCCTCCCAACAACCACCGTCTCCCTCCCTTCCATCGGCGCCACCTACTCCACTTTCCCCACAAACCGTCAAGAACCACCACCGCGACCACCTCCACCACCTTCCTCACCACCGCCGCCATCACAACCAGACCGCATTACCACTGCCATGGAAAAACTCCAACTCGACTCCCTCCGTCTGGAAGAGCCGGACCCAACCATCATCCGAAGCCTCACCTACACCAACGTCTCCCTCTTCCTCACCGTTCCAAACTACATGGTTACACCAATGGCTAACAACCGCTCCGTCGCACGTGCATGGATTTACACTCACGTGCTACCTTTCTACCCGCGCGCCAAAATCACTACAATCTCAGTAGGTAACGCTTTCATCGATGTTTACCCCGAAGCAGTCAACAATCTCCTTCCTGCAATCTCCAACGTACACGTGTCACTCCGCGATCTTGGAATCCGTAAGATCTCCGTTTCGACTTCGTTTTCTTTCGTAACCACCGTTTCTTCTCCGTTTCCACCGTCTTCCGCAACTTTTCAAGAACCTCCCGGCGTTAACCTAATGGGACCGTTACTTCAGTTCTTGAGCGATACGAATTCTTCGTTCTTGATTAATCTCTATCCTTACAATCTTTACCGTTTAAGATCGGAGATTCCTCTCGGAATGGCGCTTTTTCAAGATTATCCGTTTAATTTCCGTGACGACTTTACAACCGGAGTTCGTTACAGGAATCTCTTCGACATTATGGTGGATGCCGTGGTTAGTGCAATGGCGCTTGCAGGTTACGAAACTATTCCGGTCATTGTTACTGAGACGGGATGGCCTAGCACCGGGTTTGAACTCGATGCGAATCCAGGATATGCTGAGATTTATCTGAGGGGATTGGTGAAGCATTTGAAGTCCGGTGCCGGAACGCCGTTGCTGAGAGACGGAGTGAGAGGAGTTTACATTTACGAGCTTTTTGATAAGGAAGGAACGGGAAGAAATTGGGGGCTTTTGTATCCGAATGGTTCAATGAAGTATGATGTTGATTTCTCTGAAGCTTCACGTTCGAGTTTGGTGAATTGGATTAACGTGGCGTTTGTGTTGATCGTCGTCTTCGTTGAGGTTTGTTGCATGGTTATTGTTGATTAGTTTCAATTTTTGGATTAATGCTGTTTTAGTTTTGTAATTAGATTGGTATATGATGCCTAATCAAAAATTGATGTTCATATTGTTCTGTAGAGATATAGATATAGTGTTGAGAACTTTGTTGAATTGTAGTTGAGCCCATATCTTAATGAAGCTCCAATACAAATTTTTGTGTGTGTGATTGAGTCTCTTTTACAGCAATTTGAATTATGTGAACCACACTTGATAATGTAAAATCAAATTTACAAATGATAGATATGAACAGAGCAAGATACATAATTTCTTTATTTACAAAATTACGAGAAAAAATGGTAGTCGTACCAAAAACTCCATAATCCTATAGGATGAAACAAATATTCAGCATCTATGCTTTCATTTGATGCTCAAACATGTCACATATAGGGTCTGGTAGCAAAAACTTTCGCATTCCTGCATCTTCGTCTGCAACACTGAAAATATCCACATGACTGCTTATGATACTTATTATTCGGAAGCCCTTTGTTTGTATCGCATTTCTTTGCCTGGAAATGTACTCGTTCGTTTTGGTAGAATTTTCACCTTCTCTGCAAATACAGAAAATCATTGGTGGCTTAAGATGTTAATCTCACATAGTGTGTATGTTTGGTCCAAAAGTGTTGCAATTTAAACATGTTACAGATTTGTGGGTGAGTTAAAGTTTAGCAAAATCACTATGGTACCTAGTTTTGCTGAAACCTTTAAGCTGTAGTTTTTGCCAAATTTACAATAGCTCAATGTGATTTTGACAATTTTAGTGTCTGTCCAAATATCCACTATATAATCAAATACTATAAAATAAATAAATAAATTATTTTTGCTACTCAATTAGTTTTCTTGATGTAATTAAAAAAAAATTGTATCTCTGATTATTAGTTATTTTCATTTAACTTTTATAATGTTTCATAAGATAATAAAGGGTACTTTAAGAACAGTTTACTGCACAACTTTTTAAGAACTAAACCCTAAACCCTTAAAAAGGATATTTGTGATTTTTGTTGAACCATTAATACCTCATCATTAATGAAGACCACCCACTAAATCCAGCAGAGACAAGATGATTGATGGTGACATTTTGGTCTTTTACTGGCTCTCTTGATAACAAAATTATAGGCCAACCACTAGCTTGAAGGTTCGTGTATAATCTTAACACAGCCATGCGCTTTAAGTTTTTTGCCTCTAAGATACAATTGCTAATGCTGTTATAATGAAATCCAACACCAAAACAAAACCTTGTCAAGTTACTGCAAACAATATAATATATGCAGATTAGCATCAAGCTGGATTAGCTACATAAAAAATGTATAATGATTACATTTGAGATTTTATATCAAGAAACATAGATTACTATTAAACTAATGCAAGTTGGAGTAACAAACCATTTATAAAAGCCAAATCAAGACACCAAAGCATTTCCAGGGTACATAAATGGCTTAGATCTGCTAATGCAATAACAAAGTTCATGATGTTTTATTTTTCTTAAGGTAGACAAACATTAATATATTAATTATTATGTTAGTATTTTTTTCTCCTACATGAAATGTTTGAACCCTACTCTGATAGTATTTTTTTTCTCCTACATGAAATGTTTGAACCCTACTCTGTTAGTATTTTTTTCTCCTACATGAAATGTTTGAACCCTACTCTCATGACACCTTCAATTTCTATAACCATTAGCTCAAACCAATTGAAATATTCTGAATCTCCCATACTCGTGAAGATTAAATGTACCAGTTACTTCAAAATTTTCTATGTGAAATGACATCTACGTGGCAAAATGTACTTATAATAAAGAAGACAAGTAAAATATCTTTTACTATTGCCAAATCGGGATCGAATTAGTAGCAGTAAGAAATCAACACAGTCAGACAAATCAAGCGGTCATGATTTTGTAACGCTGTGAAATCCATATCGGATAAACTTGACCAAATCTTACATTATAAGATTACCTTTGAAACAAGTTGGAAGAATGAGGAGTCAATGGAAAAATGCCATCTATGTCAATCAACACCACATCAAAACCATCCTCTGATGGTTTAACACCATTGAAATATTCCTCAACCACAGATTTGGTAAAATCCAAATCCCTTGCATATTGACCACCTTTGATATACTGTACAGCCAGGTCCTTACAAATTTCAGGAACATTATGTTCCTCCAAATGATTGAACTTAGCATGCAGAGAATGAATTTTGCAATAACTATAGTCATGGTTTATATTCCTAAGCTCAAGAATTCCAGCAGTGTTACTTTGACAAGATTGTAGCATCATTGCCATTGAAACCAACAGAGTGATTAATAGAAGTCCAAGAGCTGCAAATCCAGCAATGAAGATTGTTGCAGAAAATGATGTGATATAGAATCCCGATTCTAACATAAAACTGCTCCTCATCTCTGTGACCAATGAAAAAACACGACAAAATAATCATCAAAATTATACTAAAATAATAACTTGAAGTTAACAAAAGATATAGTAGCTAATGATTCAAGGTCATTTTTTAATATGAAAATTCTCGATCTTGTTATTCATTTCGAGATCAGTTCGCAGGCTCGACTAACATGATCGAGAATTTTCATTTTCATTCATTGAGCAGAATCTACCATATAGGTGACAATAATTCTTGATTATACCAGAAGCAGCAGAGAGACTCCTCGTAGAATAAGCATGTTCCATTTGATGGCCATAAACAGACATAATAGCACACCAACCTAAATCTATCTTTGGGTCAAACAAGTATCCTGAAATTGTAGAGAAAATTGATCATTATTCATATGATTCAGTTTCAATGAAAAATGAAGAAAACATAAACAATTAAGTCTCTATGCTATTATCTGTTTCACATCACAATCACTAAACACCATAGCAAACAAATTGAAATGCTCTAGAAAAAAGAATAGAAACTGACCCAGAAAGTGTTTGTTTTATTGTCCCAACATGAACAAAACCATGTTGTGAACATGTGGATGTGGAGTTAAGCCTGTGATTTGGGAAGGTTGTTGTGAGAGAAAAGAACACAGGGGGCAGACATTATAATTATTATGAGTACTATGATGTGACAAAGTGAATTATTATGGATGAAAGATGATGTGTTAAATAAAATAATGTACAGCTAAGCCTTTTGATTTAATGTGCCTCTCTATGATTGGAGACTAACATTATATTAAAATTAAAAGTTGGATATGTTTTGATGCTGCTAAATGATGATGATTATTTAATAAAATTTAAGTATTTCAACGATATCCGATTTTGTCTCGATAAATCAACCCGATTAATATCTCTGCAGAAATATTCAATTTTGAATATGCAGATTCTAAGTCGCAACATCTTATAAATTATTTGTATTTGTCTCCCCCTTGCAAACCTCCAATTTTTTTCGACTTTATTAAATCATTTAACTAAATTTTACTATTTTCTCCTCTAAAATTTTAATAATTATTAATTATTGACTTAATCTTTAAAAATGCTAATCTTTATCCAAAATGATATGATTAATATGAATAGATCTAAGAATAAAAATAATAATACATGGCATGATGTTACTCTTCAGATAGAGCGATTTGGCAAGGCTCCAATGGTGGGGTAAAGGAAAATAGTGGCTAGATTCTAGATTCTATAAGTCCTATGTAATTTTTAAATAATGCATGAATTGTCCACACTTTCTTCATCCACTTGGTGCAATCAGAGAAGTTCCCTTCCAAATGCAATCACATAATTCATTTTTCAGTCAAACAAAGACTCAACACCTCAAACATGACATCGATATAGATTTAAAAAATAAATAAATTAAAAATAATTACAAATATTAGTATAAGTGTTAACATTTAACACAGACACGTCATTTTTCTGAAGTATCGGTGTTATAATTTTTTTGCCAGCTTTAACAAATTGATAAGGATCCTCGTACTAGACAATTTGCTGTCACAAAAATTGATTGGAGAATACCATGTGTGTCAAAATGTTAACCACCAACACTTGATTCCCAATATCTGCTATTACAGCCACAGAATAGAAAAAGGTTCATTAAGAATATTTGACTTTATCTCTTTTTTTTTTCAAGACACATTCATTTGAAGAGAGAAATGTGATTTTCGAAATGCATTTCAGAAATTATGTTATTTTGGAGTCAATTCATAGCATGACAAATGATAATAAAAACTAATTCAAAAATACAATTTAACTATCTCTGTTTCAAGTTTCAACCACTTGTTTCTTAGATTGCAACCTCTTGATTAACTTCATATTGTATATAAACTAAATACCAGTTTGCTCATATGTATAAACTTGATGAGATATAGCATTTTGGGTTAAATAAGTTTTTATCATCAATTTCATTTTTAATTCTTCTAAAAATTTCGTTCAAAAGATAATCATTTATCTATACTTTGTCCATGCTCAAAATATTACACTAATTATTAGGATGGAACAAAGTAATTTTCAAATTAAAGATACAAAAGATGATGAAATGTCATAAGGTTCCGCTCCCTTCCATCCAAAATTAATTATTATCATTATTAATAAAAAATTATCCCACTAATTTTTAATAAGCAACCACTAACTAGCCACAAACACTTACTAGCCACAATTTTTCTGTTTTTAATTGTAAAGATTTAATATTTTTTAAAATATTTTTTTTATAAATATTTATTTATTATTATTAACCTAAGAAGTTCTATTACTTCAATTCTTTCGATTTATTACTTCTTATTTTCATTCCACTTTTAATTTCTTTGGTGTTTTCTAATTGATACATTATTCTTTTAAGTGTATATTTTGAAGCATCATAAATAATGTTAAATAAGTAAAGTTGTAATAGAAAGTGAACCAAAAGAAGTATCTTCATTTTTAAATATATCATTTTTATTTTCTTCTTCAATTTTCATTTCTTAATTATTTATATTTTTAGATGCAAATTTTGAATAATGAATGATGTTGAAGAAGTCGAGTTGTAAGAGAGAGTGACTTAGAAAAAGTGTCTTAATTTTTAAATATATGATTCATTTTTTATTGGTCTATTTTATTTTTTTTAATTCTATGAAAATTTTATTTTTAGTCAAACAATACTATAAAACATCCTTAAATTATAAATTAGAAATGTATCCAATATAAAATCTTTTTAATTTTTAAAATTTTAAAATTATATTTTCTCAAACCTAATATATTTTATCCAACAAGAACGATCACATGAAATGCACACAAAGTTAATAATACGATTGTAAATATCTATAGCAGTATTCCCAGTGATCTTTATGTCTGATTTTTGTGGATCGATTTGAAATGCTGATGGTGTTTAGGTTCACAATTTTACCGATAATGTTGATTATTTCAACATCATTATTCATGTCGAGCTGATGACACTATATTATGATTTGCATATGGCCTCTAAAGTTGACTTCAAAGACTTGATGTGTTATTTTTACTCAAACTCTGTTATTAAACTTATCTCATATCATAAATACTTGACGTCACAATGTCGCGATTCTTACTGACATTAAAAAACTTTTCTCAAAGAAAAGACAAATATCAAATATTTTATACTCTTAATAAGGGAAATTCTTGTGATAACTATTTGGCAAAACATGGAATTGATAATTACTGCAAAATGATGGAAAAATCTAAGTCTATCTTTGGAGTTTTCAATCTTGAAATGAAAGCACCAGAAACTTATTTTGTCTTTTATCAATTGAACATGACAAATATTTGCCTTGAATATCCCGATTAATCTACAAGATAAATGCTA
Source organism: Lathyrus aphaca (assembly GCA_963966055.1). NCBI lineage: Eukaryota > Viridiplantae > Streptophyta > Magnoliopsida > Fabales > Fabaceae > Lathyrus > Lathyrus aphaca. The sequence continues at coordinate 56,368,034 of OZ014523.1, read as the reverse complement.
CATTCATATATTATAACAATAAAGATTTTACTTTATAAAGCTTTATTAGGCCTCAGTTACTATAGTCCCAACATAAACATGGTATGTAAATGTTTCCTGACATGATTCATTATTAGTACATTCTGTTATACACTTATAGTATGATAGTACTTTAACACTAACTCATATCTTGCAGGCTATTGAAATAGAAAATGAAAAATGGCATGGTTCAATTAGTGGCATAATTTGTGCACCAATTGACAAAGTTTGGACCATAGTCTCTCAAACTAAGAATCTTCCACAATGGATGCCAATGGTGGAAAGATGCACTACCTTAGATGGAGATGAAGATGAACCAGGCTATGTTAGGTTGGTTTCCGGTTTCATGTTTCCTCAACAAGATGGAGAAAGATCATGGATCAAAGAGAGGTTGATTTCAAAGGACTCTTCATCACATAGTTATGTTTATAGAATGGAAGCAAGTAATGTTGGTTTGGATGGATCTGTAAATTCAGTAAAACTAATTGACTATGGAGATGAAGATGAATCAACTCTTATTCAATGGTGTTTTGAGATTAATCCTCTAGAAGATGTATCTAAGAATAACTTAGTGGATTATCTAGGGTTTCTATATAAATCTTGCATTAATAAGATTGAAGGTGCTGTAGAAGTAAAAAAGATGTGAAATACATTTGTTTCAAGATTTTGAAGAAAGAAAGTAATCTCACTATCTATTCAAAATCTCTGTAGAATATCTAAACCTTCTTCGCTTCTTGTGAAGAATCCAAGCCTTCCATGAAATTCCTTATGCTTTCTTTGGTAGTTGCATTAAAATAATTGAAGAGCATTCAGGAATAAAGCAATCATTTTCTTCACCTCGTGTGTTCATTCGTTCTTACTCGACACTAGAAGAGACTCCATAAATCATTTCAAGAGTGTCTCACATAAGGATTATAGTTTTAAAATCAATTTGAAACTTTTTCTTTTCCTTCACTATCCAAATATAATCTGATTTATCTACTAATTTTTTATTAATATTATAAGTAAATATAAATGGGTCATTGATTATGGTTTTTCACAATTCAAAAATTAAGACAGTGGATGAATTTCTTAAATCTAGCTTTCCAAATTCAAACCTATCAATATTAAACGTCAAAGGTGTGTTTAGTAATGTCTTCTTGTTAAAATTAATGTTTGATGTCATCTTCCTCGTGAGACAATGAGTCTTTAAACATGAATTAGACTTTGAAACCACTTATTGAACATGTGACTCCATAAACAAGAAATGGGGTTTTAATTCGAGGTTTGAAAAATGATAGTTTGAAACAAAATAATCATCTAAAATAGAGTTTAAAAACATTTGAATATGAAGCGAAAATAATGCGGAAACTAAAATAGTTAAGAGAAAAGAAAAAACACCAGAGATGTATAGAGGTTAGACCTTAAAGAATTGACCTACTCATCTATCTAAGAATTGATATTGAGAGTATCCAATAATACTTGAGAGCTTTTAAAATTAATGTTTGATGTCATCTTCCTCGTGAGACAATGAGTCTTTAAACATGAATTAGACTTTGAAACCACTTATTGAACATGTGACTCCATAAACAAGAAATGGGGTTTTAATTCGAGGTTTGAAAAATGATAGTTTGAAACAAAATAATCATCTAAAATAGAGTTTAAAAACATTTGAATATGAAGCGAAAATAATGCGGAAACTAAAATAGTTAAGAGAAAAGAAAAAACACCAGAGATGTATAGAGGTTAGACCTTAAAGAATTGACCTACTCATCTATCTAAGAATTGATATTGAGAGTATCCAATAATACTTGAGAGCTTTTAGAAGGTTAAGCCCACAAATTCCCTTATAAAAAGAAAGTGAAATTTCAGGTTAACTTTAAACCAAACAATGAACTGAGGAATTAAACGTTTAGTCTTCACGCCAAACAACAAACAAAGTTTTTCAATGGTAAGTCTTAAGCTAGATTGAGATTTTATACAAACTGATCTCGAACCAAGTTGGAGTTTCGATTTGGCCATCCTTTGAAATAAATCGAGTTTTTATACGGGCTGATCACAATCTGGATTGATCTCGAAGCGACTGGGCTTTTGTATAAGACTGAACACAAAAACTAATGAGAAGATTTTTTCAATTGTTATTCTTCACAAACCAAAAAGGAATTTTTCTTCAAATGGCAAAGCTTACGAACCAAGTAAAGACTCAAACTAATTCTCCAAAGAACTTGTATACATGTTTATCTCCAAACCAAAACATATACTTTCTAAGGATGAATAATTTACTCAAGAGGAAAAAGAACTCTAGGTAAATTTACAATAATGTCCTTTCTCTGAACAATTTCCTCGCTAAACTAAAAAATGCTCTCAAAACACTATGGTTAAATAAGTGAGAGAAAATAAATTATTTTTAGGGAGATTGAGAGAAAGAGAAAAAGTGGGATATTCACATTTTATGGGAATGTTTTGAAATGAAAGGAACGCCTTTTATTTATAGGCCAAGATATGGTTTAAATTAGGAAACAATCCATTGGCAAAATAAATGAACTAACTGATTAGCTAATCAATTAGGAATATGCAATAATCGATTATTGCTGTCCAATTTGAAAGGTTTTGATAGAGAGTCGTTAGCATTCATTATGCCACTCTCATAATCAATTATGGACTTGATTTTCTCTTATCTAATCGATTAGGTAATTGTTCTAATCAATTACACCGTTTAAAAACTTGTTCTAATCAATCACACCGTTTAAAAATTTGTTCTAATCGATATGAAAGTTTCCAATTTATCTGATTAGATTCCAAAAATACTTTTTTGTGTGTGTTTTAGTCATAATATATTGGGAAAAACCCAAGTCCCACACTGATTAAATATTTAACTTACAAAAAATTTAAATAGAGTGACACTTCTCACCTTACCAACCGGTTTTGTAGGGTTAAATTAGACCAAACTCTAATTCTAACATAATCAGACGCCATCATCAAAGGATATCACTAGTGATCATAAAACCCTAATTCTTTAACTTGTTTTGAAGGAATAGCTTGATCAATCATCTTGTATCTTGTGCATCTTTGACTGCTAGTTTTACTGCTAGCTTTAGTACTTGTTTGTCTTCATATGTTGTTATTAAAATCATTTTAATAGTTGTTACATTTTTAAGTGTTGTCATCATCAAAACTATGATGTTGTTCGGACTAAATATATTCTATTGAGCTTTGATCATTTCCAGATTATACCTGCAAGTATATACTTCCCCACAACGGATTATCTTTGATTTCTATAAATCTTGCATTAATAAAATTGAAGGTGCTGCAGAAGCTGCATCAATAAATGTTTCACCACCAGAGTGAACATCATTTTATTCAAACTACAAGCTTCTTTGCAATTTATGCATATATGAAGAGTTGAGTCTTTGTTATATTATTACATCTTGTTTCACTATTAATTTTTCTTTCTTTCTTTCTAACATATCTGTGCACAAGTTTCTATGCAATAATGAATTTTGTTTTTAACATAAAATAAAAAGGTGTAACATTATTTTCAACTATATTGTTTTGGTTCATAATTGAATTCAATACAAGATAACAGTTAGAGTCCTTAACCCTGCCTCCATTACCAAATTATGACATAATTACCTTCTTTAGCAGTAGTAACAAATCAACCTCTTCAATTTTAGCTACTCATTATTGGAATGGAAAGATATAACATATTTTTACAATGCAAAAAATGTGAGTTTTGATCTTGTTCTAATGAGGTGAGTTTAGTGAAGTACAAAAGCAGCAATTAGAAAAATCAAATCGAAAAAGATAAGACATTTGAATCATTTTGGTGCCGTTTGATGGTACAGAATATTTATTAAAACATGATTTGACAGGTAAATCTATCTCCTAGCAGTGTATATTTGAAGAATAACACTTCAAATTTACACATACAAGGGAAAAAGATAGTCAAGAAAATGCTATTGGTAATGAGAAAAACAAGTATTTGTAGCTGAGCTGTATTTTTCAGCTCATGAAAATGAAAATAGCAGCACTGGTTTACATTGAACATGACAGATAAAGACAACATTGTGTAGCATGCAAGAAACCTTGGTATGATTTTTCAAAATGTGCATAGCTAGCATTTTTTAGTAGTCACCTACCATACGTAAAACGACACAACATCACAAATATGTCATTATATAATGTTAATGTGCTTGGTCTTGCATAATTATTATTCAAACAAGAGGAGATTAATACCTGATGAATAGAATGGAGCAACGCCTTCTAGCGATTTTTATGATAGCTCTTTCATTTCCACTCTTTGTTCAGTCCTTTGTGCGTCATTACAATTTTAGTGTAAGTACACTTCTTATTCTCAATTTTGCAGGCTCTATCAAAATAACAGTTCCTATGCTACTGAGAAAAAGGATAAGGTAGACCAAAAATACGAGTCTATGACATGTAATAAGTCAGACTCACGCGTAAACTGCAAACTAACTTAGCCTATTACCACTCCTAAATGCTTATGTGAGTAGATAAGTATGAATAAAGTCTAAGTACGTTTTTTCAAAGAACTCGGTATCATAATACTTTGTTTATATCAAAATATGGAAAAACAAAACATTTCATGCCGGTGAATGCATACAGGTGGTATTGAAGAATGAAACAAAGCTTTGTTCAACAAAATCTGTTGTCACAGTAAATGGAAAATTCCCAGGGCCAACTCTTTATGCAAGGGAGGAAGACACTGTAATAGTAAAGGTCACTAACCATGTTAAACACGAAATTACAATCCATTGGTGAGAATTTCTTTTAATCGACAAAAAATAATTGGTAGTGAAGTATTTTGACCTGTGTAGTACCGACACTTCTGATTAAAGACGTGTCAGGCGTCTGACACGTGTTTTTGGTCACTGTCAGTGTTGTGTTTGCCCCTTTAGATTTTCATTTGATTAATCATTCTTGGACCTAATGACAGGCATGGAATCAAACAACTTAGGACTTGTTGGTCTGATGGGCCAGCATATGTCACACAATGCCCTATTAAGACAGGACAAAGCTTTGAATACAACTTTACCATCACAGGTCAAAGAGGCACACTTCTATGGCATGCACATATCACTTGGCTGAGGGCTACAGTCCATGGTGCTATTGTCATTTTGCCTAAAAGAGGCATTCCTTATCCATTTCCTAAACCTGACAAAGAAAAGATAATAATTCTAGGTAAGTTTTGCAATTAACAAAGTAAGCAATTATTTCTTAAACTTTAGCTATTAGAAGTTGTGCATGATGTTCCTTTTGTTAACTTTGATTTGTATGAGTTATAGGTGAATGGTGGAAATCAGATGTTGAAGCTGTGGTTAATCAGGCCACAAATTCTGGTCTGCCACCAAATATTTCAGATGCTCATACCATCAACGGTTATCCAGGGCCGGCTCCCGGTTGCATTTCCCAGGGTATTTATTGTGATCCTCAATATTGCACAGAACTAGAGTCAAATTCTCAAATTGTTGTCGCAGATCTTGTTGAGACTCGTCTTGAGGTATTGACCTTTATCGACTTTTGCAGGTTACACTCTACACGTTGAAAGCGGCAAGACCTATCTCCTACGCATTATAAACGCAGCTTTAAACGACGAACTATTCTTCAAAATCGCAGACCATAAACTAACGGTTGTCGAAGCAGATGCATCATACCTTAAACCTTTCAAAACGGACACAATATTTCTCAGTCCAGGCCAAACCACAAACGTTCTTCTAACCGCTAACAAACTTTTCGGCAAATACTTAATAGCAACAACTCCTTTCATGGATGCACCACTTATTGGCTTTGACAATGTTTCTTCAACCGCTACACTTCACTACAAAGGAACACCATCTTATACCAAAACAATCTTAACAAACATTCCTCCACTCAATGCAACTCCAATAACAAAAACTTTCATCGATTCTCTCAGAAGCATTAACTCAAACACCTACCCTACAAAAGTTTCATCAACCATTGATCACTCTCTTCTATTTGCTATAACAGTTGGAATCAACCCATGTGATACATGCACCAATGGCAACAAGCTTGTATCTGCTATTAACAATATCACATTTCTAATGCCTACTATATCACTTCTTCAAGCACATTACTACAATATCAAAGGAATTTTCACCAATGATTTTCCCGCCAATCCGCCTATGGTTTTCGATTACACCGGAACAAATCAACCTGATAATCTTCATACCGAGAACGGTACAAGAGTTTATAGATTGAATTTCAATTCGAGTGTTCAAATTGTTCTTCAAGGCACTGCAATGATAGCACCGGAAAATCATCCGTTTCATCTGCATGGCTACAATTTCTTTGTTGTTGGACAAGGCTTAGGAAATTTTGATCGTGAAATGGATCCTTTGAGTTTTAATCTTGTTGATCCAGTTGAAAGAAACACATTGTCAGTGCCAAATAATGGTTGGGTTGCAATCAGATTCAGGGCAGATAATCCAGGTAACAAAAATATACATATTACTGACAACTCGAAAAAAAATATGTAACAAAAATATACATATAACTGACACCTCGAAAAAAATATGTATATGTGTAAGTATCCAAACACCTTTGTCAATATTTGTAATTAAATTATATTTATTTATATTTTAAATTATTATCGATATTTCTGTGTCGGTGTAAATGTCGGGTTTCGTGCTTTATTGACAAAAAAAATTGTTGTGTGTGAATTGTGAAGGTGTTTGGTTTCTGCATTGCCATTTAGAAGTGCACACAACATGGGGACTTAAGATGGCATTCATAGTAGACAATGGGAGAGGTTTCAATGAGTCTATACTTCCACCACCAAAAGATCTTCCAAAGTGCTAGAGTTTCTGATGCAGAAAAAATTATATGCATCTAGAGTGCACTAGAGAAGTGATTTCAGAGTATGATTGAAAGACATTAAATTGTTTGATTTGTATTTGTAGTAGAAACCAATAAACAAAATGTTGCACAAAGCTATTCAATTTTTTCTTTTTTTTTTGTATTTTCAAGTTTAGGATAATATATGTGATTTTTGTGTTGATGGGAATTAAATGAGTTTGATTTTTCAGTTAGTATAATTTTTGTGGTTGCCTAAAAATGCGATAAATATGGCAATATTAATAATGTGAAAAAATATAATCGCGCCAGGTAGGGGTCGAACCTACGACCTTCTGCTTAGGAAACAGACGCTCTATCCACTGAGCTACAGGCGCTTGCTTGTATGCTTATTCTTCCATTATATAATTATTATAAGGTAAATAAAAACATGATTTTCTTCACATAATGATCTACAAAAGTATTACAAAAAGTCTTATTTAATGATCAAACATGTAAATTACATTGTTCAAATATCTAAATTATATCATGATCACTTTTACAATATATAATCCATCACAATTGATACATATTTAAGTTTGTGAGTTTGTTATCATCAAGAAGTGTTTAATTATGCTTCCAAGTAGTAAAATACTACTTTTACTTCTTTTCTTTTTGTCATTCAAGGATATGTATAGAGATTTATTTAATGCATAGAGTGATAGTTACTTTAACGATACAAATATTATTAAAGATAAATAATTAAATTAACATACAAAAACATAATTTATTTAAATTAGGTTGATTGTCTTTGATGTAGTTTTCTAAAATAAAACTTTAAGTTGTATATCAAAGAGTTAGGTTCTTTTAATGTGATGAGCTAAAATTTGAATTTTGATGATTTAATGAGTTTGACGTTCTTGTATATCATTATGGTTCTTATAATCAACTGTGATGTGAGATGCAATCATTTTATCACGATTCATATTATCAATTTTGGTGAAAGGTGTTACATATTTATATATAAGAGAAATTATCTTTCGTTTCAGTATATAACAATCTTCTCTCTTAAAACAAAACTCTAACATATCATTCAGCCGTCTATCTCAAAACAAAACTCTAATATCTCTATCACCCGTCTCTCTTATATGAAAACCTCAAATTTACCTTATTTTAAATATGATATGCTAATATGCTATTTATAAGAAAACTAACACACTAACCTAATGGGCTTTTTTAACAATTATCCATTACAAACTAACTTAGGGTACAAACTAACTTAAACAATTGGATCCATAGCACAAGACCCAATTAAACAATAATATGTCAGCGGACTTCGACGTCATGTTAAACCTAGAGTTCGTTCAAATCTCCGCCTTGGAACAAACTCTACAACATCAAGGAAAATATTAAACATACATACTAGAACTGACTTCGACTACAATATGTATAACTTATGTGCTAGCATGTGAACCAACTTTGATTTCATGCTAAACCTTTTTCGTATCAGAGTTCGATCCAATATTCCACAAATCTCCACCTTGGACCAAACTTTATACCAACAAGAAAACAAAACTAGCTTTCTTCATGCAACATTATCAACTGCATACAGTGGAAAAACTTGCAACTGGACAACGTGTTTTCAGTTGTCATTAATGTAACATTCATGGCTGCCTCTCCCTTCAACGCTTCCAAACAACCTTGTTGAACCAGTAGGACTTTCATCTTCAAGCGCCACAGACCGAAGTCGTTCACTCCGGTAAATTTTTCAATCTCATACTTTGTTGAAGGCATCTTCTCCACGCTCACCGCACCAATTTGTTGTGAATCAGATACCTTAGAAACAAAGTATAATCGGTTCCTTGATTAGTTAGGAAACCCACAAGGGTTAAGGTTTAGGATAACCAAAGATAACAACAAGGATTGGTTATAAACTGTTACTCTTTCATTTCTCTTTCAACAAGATTACAAGTATACAAGAATAACAAATAACCTCTCTCACTATTGAATTAATGTTTTATCTTCCTATTTTCCCTTATTTTAAATCTGAGAGACTAGTATGTTATTTATAAGAAAGCTAACACACTAATCTAATGGGCTTTTTTACAATTACCCATTACAAGCTAACTTAGGGTACAAGCTAATTTAAACAATTAGATCCATAACACAAGGCCTAATTAAACAACAACATGTGAGCGGACTTCGACGACATGCTAAACCTAGAGTTCGTTCCAATATCTCACATTAACTATTAAAACATCTAATAGTCTATAAAACTTATGTAATAGCATGAGTTAAAGACTATCAACCCAAGAAAATTATTTATTGCACTCTATATGTTTCTAATGCAAAGGGACGGATTCAAACATTTCATATTGGTGTGACTAAACATAAAAGGAAATATTAACTAAATTATAATGAAAATAAGAAATAATATTGTTTAATGCAATACATTTGCAATTAAAATTGTCTACTAGGGGTGTTCAAATCCAAACCAATCCAAATAAAAAACTGAAAACTGATCCAAAAAAACCGAAAACCGAAAAAAACCAATTTGTTTTGGATGTATTTGGATGTCATTTTGTAAGAACCGATAAGTTCAGATCGGATTTCGGATTGATTTTTCAAAACCGATCCAAACCAAACCAAACCGCATGTATATATATGTTTTACTTATTTATATTTTATTAGTATATATGTTGTGTTAATTTTATATTAGATGATACTTATCTTTTAAAATACTATTTATTAGTTTGATTTAATCTATTTATTTTTACTTTTTTCATTTTGTAATATTCATTTTTGATATAGTATAATATATATTATATCAAATATACTATTTATTAGTATTTTTAGAATATTAATAAAAATTATAATTTATAATTTGGATATCCAAAAAACCGATCCAAATTAAACCGCATGAAATTGGATCGGATCGGATTTTTTTAATCAATCATCCAAAACCGAATCAAACCGCAAATAAATTTATCTTTGAATCAGATGATATTTTGCTTCAAAACCGATCCAAACCAAACCGCAAACACCCTTATTGTCTACCATCTATTTCTAAAAAATGAGTTAAAATGATATGAGTGTTAATTGTTCCAAGAACATCTCTTTCTATAAAAGTTACAAGATAATCATTTAACCATTAATCACTCATTTTGTTACATAGCTGACTATTCACAAACTTCATAGTTGAAAAAATATGTTCCACGCTTGCAGATGTTATTGGCAAGACTAAAACCAACTTCAAAAGCTTATAATAATATCAAATGTGTTGCTCTTATTTGTTTCTACAAGTTTTGCAAAAAGATCAGGAAGTCATTTTAACTTCGTAAATTTTAGGTCACATCAAACTTTTCTAACCTAAGTGGGAGAGAATACTGGTCTTAGCAATGTATGTTAGATATATTCATAACCTTATGATTTCTATCGATATAGAAATCAAAAACAAAACTTTAAACTAATCTCTATCAGTCGATAACCCATCAACTTCTATCCCTTAAACCCATATCCAAATATAATTAAAAGAATGAAAACGGAAGCGTATCTGAGTTTGTCATTGGAAAAGTATGTGATCTTTCAACTATAGAGTTCCTTATGGCTTCTTGTATCTCCTTTGATGAGAATGAAAAATGCATTTTTTTGATGAGCCGTATTTTTCAATCGCTCTACAAATGAGGACCATAAACCTTATAAATAACCTTAGAATTATTTCTTAGTTTTTAATACTACCATTGTTCCTTTATAAGAGAAACAACTTATTTTTTGAGTTAATTGAATAATCAATGTATCTAGTCTATAAAACGGTCAAATACATTGGTTATTCAATAAACCTAAAAAATAAATTGACTCTAAAGGAATAAAACTAGGAATTTATAAACACTCTTTTAGTTTTAAATAATATTTTATTTTATTTTTAAAATAATTAAATTCAAAGGAAGATAATTTGATCATTTGTGCAAAACATTTCGTAGTAGAAAGCCTGGTTAGTATTTGATAAATACAAAATTGATTCATTGCTTTATGATTTTGGCATTAAAGGTACATATTAATATATTGTCACACATTCAGAAGAATAACACTATCATTTATTTTTTTTATTCATTACTTTGACCAATTAATAGTTATATTCATTATATGGTGTCTTCTTATTTGGATCGATTAGGGGTTGCTAACTAGTATATATAATATTAAGAGGAAATATTGGTAGCCAATGATGCTAATTCATTACAAGATAGAACATTAATAGAATACTGGTGTGGCTTTAGCCACATAATGCCACAACATGTATCTGCTCATGCTAATGCACCATGTGAAATTCAATAAATGTCGTCTGTTTTCAGAGATATATCTCTAGACCCATCAAATGTAAGTGAACGTTGAAAAATTCCGGAGTTATATCTCCGAAATATTTTGGAGTTTATATCGTGCCAAACTCTTCTCCTTTCTCATTTCACACTTTTCTTTAAACTCAAACTCAACTCTTTTCCTTCTCAATACACTTCAACTTCACCAAGTCAAATTTCATCAATCAAGGCTCAAAGGAACATCAAACATCATTAATAACATCATTCAACATCATCAAAACCATAAATTTTAAGTAAGTTTTCGATAAATTTTGAGTTTTAGTGTAAATGTGTAAATATCAATGATTAGCGTTTGAAATGTGTAGGAATCGCATATACCATAGTTTAGACTTAGTGTATAACTTGTTTGTTGGCTGAAAATGACGATCAAATCATATTTTGTTCAACTTGAAAAAGGTATATTCGTCATTGATGCGACCTCTGTGTTGCTGAACATTCTGGAGATTCATCTCTGGAATTGTTCAACATTTCATATACTTTAGGCAATTTCGGAGATGTATCTCCAGAATTTCCTTTAGTATGTTTTTTATTATTTTGTGTGTGTTATATGTGTGCACTAACGATATGCTTTACCTTACCTTAGGGTTTAAAATCATGGCTGACAGAGTCGACAGACTGAGACATAGTAGGGTTTCTCAGCATGTATCTGTTCGGAGGGAGCATATCCAGCAGGTTCTTGAGGCTCCGGGTACTTCTGGTCAGACAACATCGTCGACTTCTAGGGCGCCGTCTACCTTTGAGGCCTGTGTTTCACCTCAGTCCACTCCACCTAATTCTTATTCTTGTAGGAGATGAGATTCACCATCTGACATGTCACTTACCCCATCCTCCCACATACTTCAGAATTTACCAGTGCCAAGTCCTACGGATGTTGCTGCTGTTCCAGACCTTCCACCCACTGATGATGCTTCTATTGTTCCAAACCCTCCTCTTGTTGATGCACACATATTTTTTTTCCGAGAGTTGCATTTTTGTGGACACGAGTGTCACTTATACTAATGTTGCATACCTTTGGTACTTCTTGATCTCTCTCAGATCCATAAGTATAACTAGGGGCATGCGTTCTTAGCCTATCTTTATTCGAAGTTGAGACTGAGATGTTGGTGGAAGACAAAGTAGGTCACACGCAGTGTGACACTACTGGTGGTAATAATTCTTAATCCATGGACTTTTTTTGTCATTTTCATTTCATATTTGCAAATTCACTGTCGATAATTCTTGATCCTTGAATGCTTTTTTATTTATTTTCTTTTCAGGGTTGAATCCTTCAACATTTCTCGCACATCGCTGGCTGGGAGAGTGTGCCTGAGTACATAAAGCATATGACGCATGCCTGTGCTTTTATCCCAATGAGGGGGAACCAGGAGGTCGTACCTTACAAAGTCTATTTTGATAGTTTGGTTGTTGAGGACATGAACTTCAACAGCTACGTGGGTCACCTTCAAACACAACCATTTGACGAGATAATACTATACTCCAGATGGTTGGCATGCAGATCGCGTATCACTATTCTTCATATGCCTGAGCACGTCATGCATCAGTTCAGGTACACCCATACCATCCACAGAAACCCTGTTGTCTCTTCTCCTCTTGTCTTGAATCATAGATAGATAAATGAGATGTTTGTTGATTATGAGAGTGATTTAGTTCTGGAGGAAGCACGAGCTATCATAGCCCCATATGACTAGAGCTACGTCAGGGGGTACATCACATGGTTCTTCAGGGTGTCACATTCATACATGGTGCAGACTGTTCCAGAAGATTCATTGAGGCCAGCTCATCAGGAGATACTAGAGGAGGAGCAGACTCAGCTAGATCACACTGATGATATATCTTGCCTATGTGTCATCGCATAGTGGAAATTGCGGGGACATGTATTTACGAGGGTATCTTACCTGATGGGTCTAGTGTCAAGCGAGTCTTGGATGCCATCATAGAGGAGGCACATGGTGCATTGTTGTACCAGAGACATCATAAGAGGACGAGGGGATTTATGACCGAGGAGGTAGAGCATGCAGAACAGACAGAGGTGGTAGATGAGATGTTGTCAGGCACACACCCTAATAGTTTGTTTTGTATTTTGTTGTATTACTATACTCTATACTTTATTTTTACGGTTTTATTATATTTTGGATCTCAATTGTATGACATTTGCTCATATATTGCTATGTTATTTTCAACACACTCAATATTAGTTTCTTATTATTTTGTACGTCTATTTTTTTATTTGAGATTGTGCGTCATATTTCATCTGAAAATAAATACACAACTTATAGTAAAAATAACTTGTTATGATACACTTCGAAGATGTATTTCCGGAATATTCACGGAGATGCATCTCCAGAACAATTAAAATGTAAATGGTTTATAGGTGACATGTTCTGAATGTTTAAAATGGTTCTAGAGATGCATCTTTGAAATATATTAATGTTTATTCAAAAATAGATGTGTCTGAAGATGTATCTCCCAAATTAGAGGACATATATGAAAATTCACATGGTACATTAGAAACATCTAAGATGTAACAAGAAATTACCTCAACCTAAATACGTCATGTGTCGTCCAGCAATGAGACACATTTCTCAAAGAGCAAAATAAGTTCAATAACAAAGTCCACATATTTATACCTCTGAAGTTGAAACTTTAGAAGTATAATGGCGAGTGGTGTAGTAATGTGTCATATATGAGTTAAAGTTTCAAATAAAATGAAAAAATTAAAATTGAACACCTTATAAATAAAAAGACTCGTATGTCTAATATCTTAAAATTTTAAGTAAAAATGTAGCTTCCAACTCACTTATGTGAGTGCTCTTAGCTCTACTGATCTAACCCAAGAGATTTCTAAAAATTCAATTTTCTTTTGTTGATAAAATATACTACTTTAGTAAAAGATATCTGAGAAGGAACATAATTAATCTTGTAACAAGGAATATAATTTTGTAACAAGTCGATATGAATATCTCGATATTCTCCAAACCTTCATTCTTTACCACAGAAACTTATTTATCATTCGAGTCAAAATATTTAATTAGATAAGACATTTTATTTCTTAATATTAATCTTTCCTTTTTATTTTGGATCTTTATACTCCTATTTAATTTTCTAAAACAAGGAGAATAACAAGACAACCCACCAAATTAAGGTTAATTAGATACTTGCACGACATAACCATCACACCTTAAGATCATTATGTGAATATAATAAATCATACTTTACCTCAAAAAAGTTAGTGTATATTTTACTATATTTTTTGTTCCATATCCTTATTTAAACTTAATACTATAATTAATTAAAGACAAAACTTTGTCGTTAGTTTTAGCCTTATAGTTACAACCTAGCACCTACTACTACCTAGTGTTACACTCTAATCTCAACCTTATTATCATCAAAATCAAATCCTTCTCCTTCTACTTCTACTTCTACTCTCTCAACTTCAATACTAAATTTTGTATATATGTAAACTATATGTATACATGTAACTATATGTTTGTAATGCATTAATTTCTTCCTCATGAAGTAACGACAAAGTGAAATAGACAAATAGTTATATCAATCTTTTTCCTTTCTTTGATTGAAAAGAATCTCTCTTTTTTCTCTATTGGATCTTCTTAGCTTTCTTCACTCTCTTCCTCTTTCTTCTATGTTCTTCTATTTATGATTCTCAACTTTTTTTTAGTCTCACTTCATTATGATCACACTCACACATTAAAATTTTAACACACCATGGTTTTGATTAAGATTCTATATGATTCTAAAAGGTATGATTTTGATAGATTCTACAAGTAAAAATTCTTAGTAGTTCTATCAAACTTGTATAATTTCTTCTTTTTTTGAACTAGTAGTGTTTGTGATTGAAGTTATGGATTTTGAAACTCTTTATTCTCCTTATTTTATGATGGATCCAAATTGGTTTGTTGAAGAGAGTCATTATAACACAGAATGGAGTAGAGAAGATAACAAGAAGTTTGAAAGTGCTCTTGCTATATATGATAAGGATACACCTGATAGATGGTTGAAGATTGCTGAGATGATTCCTGGTAAGACTGTTTTTGATGTGATTAAACAGTATAGGGAATTGGAAGAAGATGTGAGTGAAATCGAAGCTGGTAATGTTCCGATTCCGGGTTATCTTTCTTCTTCTTTCACTTTTGAAGTTGTTGAAAATCAGAACTATGATGGAAATAGAAGACGACATGGAAGTGTTCGAGGTTCTGATCACGAGAGGAAGAAAGGTGTTCCTTGGACCGAAGAAGAACACAGGTGAGTTTCGTCAGTCTTGAATCTTGAATCTCTGATTGTTTCTTTGTTTTTCTCTTTTTTAGATTCTAGAGGTGGAAAATGCTTCAAAAAGTTGAAATAGTTATAGAAATTAGAGATGGAAAAAATAAAATTGGTCGCTAAATTTGTCGTCTCTAACACTTGCGACAGAAATAGAGACGGATTTTGCATATTTCTGACGCTATTTCAACTCTCTTATTGGTGATGAAATTGGTCGCTAAATTTGAATTTAAGTTTTTTAACTTCTAATTCAATTCCAATAGAGACTTTTATGTTAGTTGTTTTGTTAATTTAGTGAGAAATGTCGATTTTAATCAAAGTCACAGTCGCGTTGTGATCCTTCCGATTATGAAAATTCGCAATCACACATAACCGCGTCTGATGCACACTCAATTGTGATTGTGTTACTTTGCTATAACTTGATCATGAATTTGGATAAGTGCATTCAATTTTGAATTTCATGCAAAAGCTCAAATCAATATGACTGCTATTTGATTTGTTTCAATTTCGATTCTATAAACTACAGACGTTTTCTGATGGGACTGGTAAAGTACGGCAAAGGCGATTGGAGAAACATCTCTCGCAATTTCGTTGTGACGAAGACTCCGACACAAGTAGCAAGTCATGCACAAAAGTACTACATAAGGCAAAAGGTTTCTTCTGGCGGGAAAGATAAAAGAAGACCAAGCATTCATGATATAACAACTCTAAGCCTCACAGAAACTTCTTCTGCATCAGATAAGAACAAACAGAAAATGGGCTGGAGTAGTAATAATCACTACAATGATGGATCACTTCAAGGTCAAGATCTCTATGACTGCTCTTTTCATGAATCATATGCTAAGATGAAAATTCCCGGGTTTGCGACGGCTTCTAGAGACTTCAACAAAGGAGCTGTTTTTGGTATTCATGCTCTTTAATGTTGATGACATGAAGCAACTTGGTTCATGAACATCATGAACCTTAAAAGTAGACTCCAATAATGTTTCAATCTTTAAATATGAATTTGGAATGGACTTCTTTTGATGTTTTTTTCTTTCTTTCTCTCTTTATCTTTTAAGTATAATTGTGATTATGTCTATCTTTTGAAGGACCAATTTGTATCATATATTGTCCTTTGAAGCATACTAAGTCTCAAAAGCTATATGACTAGCATCACTAATAATTAAATTATATGATTAACACATTAAACATTTAATTGGCTTATAATAAAAAAACCAATATTTAAATTTAAATCTTCAACAATGAAAATTTCAACGGTCATGAATCATGAATCACAAATTGTTAAATAAAATAACAGATAACTCGTGTTTTATATATTACATTTTAAATTTGAAATTGTCTGATTTTCGTCCAACCATCAAAATAGATTTATAAAGTGCAACAAAAAAGTTTAGTATTATATCAAAATAACTTAATTATATAAAATTTTGCATTTAATATTCAAAACAACCCTCAAATTTGATGGTTTATTATATCAACCCCTAAGTTAAGCCAAAGTATAAAAAATAATCAACCTCAAGTTGAAAAAAAATGAAAATATAAGCATTTACACTTAAAAATATGAGAAATGCTAACGAGTATCTCAGAAATACTCTTTAAAGTCTTAAAATAATAATTTTTTTTATAAATATACTTATTTAATATATTGAAAATTAAAATAATTAACTTTATTTGAAAATTTTAAAGCCGGCATGACCCTAAAAATATATAGTTGAGCAGCCAGGTCATTTACTCATGTGGCTGACTCATATAAGCACTTCCACTGAAAGTTATGAGAAGCATAAGTTATAGTAAGGTTTTCTCTATGTCAATGAAAATGTTATTAATCATTTATTTTCTTTGTGAGTGCAAATGGACAAGTTGACCATGTTTGTTTGTTTTTTTATAAAAATCAGAATCACTTTTTTAGTAGAATCTGAGTTTGCATTCCACTTAGTTAGAATCACATGCTTGATTGGGTCAGAAAAAATTGGCAGATTCACGTAAGCATATGCCAATATGGTTCACACAATATCACATTTTAATTTCTTTTATCAATATCTGATTCTCAACCAATCCAACTTTGTCCTTTGATATTTTATTTTTGTGTGGTGGCAGCACTGTTGCGTCAGCTAGTGTTTTTTCTTTTACTCTTTATTAGTCTTGTGAAGCATCATGCTTTATTTTGATTCTTTGTTTTACTAGACAATCCAATAGAATGTTGCATATGCAATGTCCACATTTTTGTTTGTGTGGATTGTGGAAGACTATTAGTAGGAATAAAGAATGTAAATTGACCACTTCCTAACTGTTAACTGTTCTTTCATATAGACAAGACTAAAAGATGTGGATATTGATTTGTTTATTAATGGTTTCATGTTACTCTTTTTTATTTTAAAATGAGTGGTATGGCATATAATGGCAAATTGATACATGATAGTGTCTATAAATATGAAAAAAATTGAAGTGTTTGAAACATATATTTAGAATTAATTTGAATCAAATGAACA
This sequence comes from Lathyrus aphaca, assembly GCA_963966055.1. Lineage (NCBI taxonomy): Eukaryota > Viridiplantae > Streptophyta > Magnoliopsida > Fabales > Fabaceae > Lathyrus > Lathyrus aphaca. Next base: position 56,350,081 of record OZ014523.1, on the reverse strand, counting down.
CCACAACAAAAGGAAAAGAAAACAAATCTACACAATCATGAGAACAAAACAACAAAGTTACAAACAAAAACTTTAAATGCATGTGAAGAATCATTTATTTAAATAAAAAAGAAAGGATGCTATGGAGCAGAGACACAATGAGAAAAAATATGTTGATATTGTTAGATATTTCGGTAAAATCAAATGAGTTCAGAGTTGATCGTGAATGGAGTCACTTTCCTTAAAACTATTTTAAGAACTCTCTTAATTGTCTTAGAGTTGGAAAACAAGAATACTCAGGGTAATCAACCTTATAATCAAGTCTGCATAAGACAGATGAAAAACTCGAAATGCAAGGAAGGGTGTCTGGAATTATGAAGAGGAAGTATGATTTTTGTGCATATTTTCGAATCCAGATTTATTTATTTATAGACTACACATGTGTTGTTTCATAAGTTTGTAACTCTTGATGAAACAATACATTTTCAACATATGTTCACAATACAATGCACCACTTCATGAAGTGTTGTGCATATTCAAACTTTCAGTAGCCTGAGACGAATTTAGCCACAACTTCCACCGGTGGATGTTTAGTGCAAAAACTGATCGAAATTATTTTCAGACAGATTTAAAGGCAACTTCTACTAGTGGATGTTTAGTGAAAAAACTGACCAAAATTATTTTCAGACAGATTTAAAGGCAACTTCCACTTTCGTCTATGGGACACTTTTATCCTCTTTAACTTTGTCATATTTGAACACACTCATGACATTGATTGTCCATTATTTTCAACAATCCCCCACTTGTTATAATAATGACAAGTCTAATTCCAGAAAATGAAGTATAAAAAGTGTTAATACAGTTAAGTATCTTTCGATTTAAAACTTAACCTCAGTGAGCATAACACAAAGTTTAATCAGAATGTTAGGTAACAATGCTTTAAAACTATTAATCCAAATGATTAGACCGACGTTACCTTACACAAACACACACACACACACACACACACACACACACACACTTTATAGGTTCTTCCTCTATATATCTCACTTAGCACTTATTTATGGCCATAGAATATCCTATTTCATGAATTTTTCATGAGAGAAACTCCAACCCTCACTTTGAGACGACACCATCTCGAAATTCACATAGGTGAAGTTCATATTGTATCTTTTCCATGAAACACGTACCCTCAGTATTGAAATTCATTAAGAGTTTAAAAGAAAACTCAACCCTCTTTTTCAGTTCAACATTATCACGAAATGTTTGACAATTATCCAACTCAATGAATTGTTGTTACCCATTGAATCTTGAGGTTAATGTTCAGTTAACGTAAGATTGGGTTGTCGTCGTTGTCAGAACACTTACTAAAGGAGTTTCAACCCCATACCTCTCGAGGTTGTTTTTACTAAGTCTCTGGAAAGTGGCTTGGTAAATGGATCAACCAAATTATAGCTTGTTCGTATATAGGTGAGTGAAATGATTCCATCCTTAATCAATTTTCTCACAAACGAATGTCTAAGCCCTATATGCCTGAATTTTCCATTATACACTTCACTGAATGCTCTTGCTAATGTGGCTTGGCTATCACAATGTATCATTACCTTTGAGACATTGTATTTTGCTAATGGTACTTCCAATAGAAGATCCCTCAACCACTATGGTTCTTGTCTAGCGGAAGCGAGAGCCACAAACTCTGATTCCATGGTCGAAAGAGTAATGCATGTTTGTTTCTTGCTCTTCCAAGAAACTGCTCCTCCAACTAGTGTAAATATCCACCCAGTTGTAGATTTATGATCTCCAACATTAGATATCCAACTCGCATCGGTATAAACTTCTAGTATTGTAGGAAATCTACCATAATGAAGGCTGATATCTTTGGTTTTTAGTAGATAACCAAAAATCCTAGTAATTGCCTTCCAATGTTCTATACTTGGATTACTAGTAAATCTACTCATTTTACTAACTGCAAATGATGTGTCGGGTCAGGTACATTGCATTAAGTACATAAGACACCATATTGCACTTGCATATTCCAATTGAGGAACCGCTCTTCCATTGTTCTTTTGAAGTTTGATGACATGATCAAAAGGAGTGGTTACTTCTTTAAAGTTCAAATGTTTGAACTTATCAAGCATTTTATTGATATAGTGTGTTTGACTAAGTTCATAACTGTTGCACCCCAAAATTTGCCCTCACAATACAAGACTTTGTGTTCTAAGAAGGTTCACAAGGTTCACAAGTTCTCCAACACTTGCATAACCTTTCATGAGGTTCATGAAGTCTACAAGTTACTTCTTGAAGGTTCACAAGGTTCACAAGTTTCTCAATGCTTATATAACCTTTCATGAGGTTCATGAAGTCTACAAGATACTTCTTGAAGGTTCACAAGGTTCACAAGCTTCTCAACATTTACAAAACCTTTCATGAGGTTCATGAAGTACATAGGTTACTTCTTGAAGGTTCACAAGGTTCACAAGTTTCTCAATGCTTATATAACCTTTCATGATGTTCATGAAGTCTACAAGTTACTTCTTGAAGGTTCACAAGGTTCACAAGCTTCTCAACATTTACAAAACCTTTCATGAGGTTCATGAAGTACAAAGCCACTTCATGAGGTTCACAAGGTTCACAAGCTTCACAATACCTCCCATGAGGTTCACAAGACAGTTTATGAAGATTCACAAGGTTCACAAAGTTCACAATGGGTCAGAAGATTTGACAATTCCCTCAGACAATGCATCCTCCTAAACAGTGCATCCAAAACTAGGGTTTTGACTTTAATCAGGCTAAATGGACTTCAAATGCCTCAAGTGAGTTTCATAACATCTTATATGTGTATAAGAACCTCCATGACAAGTTTCAAGACTTTTCTCAAAAGTTTGCTCAGTCAGATGATCAGATAAGTCAAAATCAGTCAATGCAGTTAAAAAGTCAAACTGAGGTCAACTGTGGTTAAACCAAAGTCAAACTTCATGATTTTTTGCCAACATCAAGTATATAAAGTAAAATTCATCATTTGATCAAGGGTTGATCATGATTCATCAAGGAGATTCCAGATCATCAAAAATCAGGAGTTTCTAAATTAGGGTTTCCTCAATAAAAGTCAACTGAACTTTGACCAGGCATAACTTTCACATACTTCATCACCAAGTCTCCATCCAAAGCTCATTTTAAAGGAAATTGAATTCTCTACAACTTTGATGTTGAAAGTTAAGCCCAAAAATGCTTCATTTGAAAGATGTGATCTAAGACATTATAGGTCATTTCAAAAGTCAACAAAAAGTCAACAACTTCAAAAGGGCATAACTTGAGATTGGTAAATGATATGAACCTGAAACCAATGGGGTTGTTTATAGGACTCTTCAAGCTTTCCAAAAAGTCCAAGAACACCCTCATACCTTTAAAATTGAGGGAGATGTGCCCTTGCAAAGTTGGGCAATTTTGTGATGGTTTATGTTGAAAATGGAGGCTTAGAAGTATTTCTTTCCAAATGGGCTGCCTAATTTATGACCCAATCCATCTCATAATATTGTGCACGACCCAATTGACCAAAATTCAGCATTTTTATTATTTTTTATTTATTTATTATTGATTTAATTCATAAAAATCATTTTAAATAAATATAAAATATGAAAATCTATTTTTGGGTGAAGATATTGTTTCTAGAAATTCATAATTATTGATTGGAGTCAAAGAGGAATGAAATCATGTGAATTATCCCAAAATAGCAAGCACTCATGATCAAATATTTGAAATTTACACTATGATCTTTTTGAATATTTTTTGGATCAAATTTTCACATAACCCATCCATGTTTCTGACCTAAATCAATCACACATATATACTAAGCATAACCCTAGTCCTCATTCACGGATTCCAGCCTCAAGAGCAGAGCTTCAAATTTTCAAAATTCACAAAAAAAGCTTCAATTCGGATTATTGCATAAGGGCTCTATCAAAGCATTTTGAAGGTTGAAAATCACTTAGGAACCATCACTGAATGTATTTGCATTGTCAACAGCATCAAAAGCTTCATCATATGCCATAACCCGAATGAACATTAAGCTTGATTTTTATTTTTTCGATTTCAATTATTTGTACATTATAAACTGTTTTTATGCATTTAATCTTGTTTGCCATTATATGAGGACTGTTTCTGGACAGGTGAATCGAAGTTTTAGTGCATAGAGCCTCAAACACCATTGTTAGGGTTTCTGGTCCTAAATTAGGGCTTCACGATGCAAGTAATATAAATGTTTTTGGATACTATATTTGAACTCTCTGGACCATGGGTAATCAAATGGTATAATTAATTTGGATCAATCGTACCGATTCATGCTGTATATGAAAACCTAGGTCTACCTGCAAATGTTATTTCGCAGGAAAGTTTGTAAATATTTTCGCAGGTATTTTCGTAGGTCCAGAGGAGGAAGAAGGAGTTTTGGCGCGCTGGTATAATTTGAATATTCGTTTTAATATTTTATGATTTTGTTTATTATTTATTTCACAGAGGCAACACAGCTCAGTTGGTGTGCACATGCGCGTGTGGAGCAAAAGGTCATGGGATTGAAACCAGGCTCTAGCAATTTTTTTTTTTGTGTAAAATTCATTTATGCAATGGACTTAAAATATAATGATTAGTAGCGCATGTATTATCAGGATAGCTCACCCAGCAGGATTGGTCATATGCGCGTCTCTTTGCCTAATAGGTCCTGGGTTCGATTCTATACCCAGGCCTTTTGTTGTTTTATTATTTTTTATGAATTTCCAGGTTTAAAGAACAAACTCAATGGATGCTCATCCTTGTTGCATTGCCAGCGTGTGGTTCAGTTGGTAGACTTCTCAAGTTTCCAGGTTAGGGACCTGGGTTCAAATCCCAGGTCCAATTTTTTTGATATTTATTATTTTCTTTTATTATTTCCATATTATATTAGAATATTTTTTAACTATAAAATATAAATGTATGTGCTTATAAAATTCAAAAAAAATTATATATGTATATATTAGTTAAAATTATTTTGTATATTCCAAACCCTAAAAATTATTTTTTCTAATAAAACCCTAATTTTTCTAAAACTCTAAAAATATTTTTTAAAATAAAAATCTAATTCTATTTTATTTTCTAATGTAATTATAATGTATATTTATTTAGTATGATTCATGTAAATATTATAAATATAATTATGAATTATTTCTCTCATCTAAAATATAAATATATTTCATATTATTTGAAATTAAAGTTTTGTAAATATACTTATAATTTATTTTTCTCTTTAATATATTAAATAAATACTTTTTTTATATAACTTCTGTTTAAAAAAATAATTATGTTTATAATAATTAGATTTTTTTGTAGTAACTTTATAATTAAAATATAACTTAATAATTTGTAAATGAAAATAATTGTTCATACTTGTTTTTTTGTTTATATTAAAAATTGTTAATTTCTTATTATTATAATATTTTGATTAATTTTGTTTATTCTTATTTACTAACACTATTATTATTTATTATTATATTTTTATTATTATATTTCTAACCTTGTTTATTATTTCTAACTTATTATTATTATTATTGCTACTAACCCCTAATTATAATTTGCTTATTTATTTATTTAATTATTTATATTTTGCTATTATATTTATTTATTTGCCATTTATTTTATAATTATTATGTAATTGTTCCCGGATGTAATTGTAATTATTTAATCATTATTATCGTTGTGGTTAGTAATTTAGGGAGTGTCAAAACATGTTTGTTATTCAAAAAATAAATTTAGATAATTTTTAATATAAGATAATTAAATTAAACACGTCACACACGTAAGTCGATTTTAATCGCCGTCTCACTTCCTAAGGTTACCCCTCAAGTTGCCTACGAATAATGGTCAAGTGGGGTGTATAAAGCAAGTCCCTCAAACAAAAAATCATCAAAGTCCCTTATGGTTGCCTTTACGAATCAAGTCCCTTTCGAAAAATGATGATAGTCCCTCCAGTTTGCTTGTTACACCCCACAATGGCCTTCAAAATCAAATTGTCCCTCACATGTCCCTTAATATCCAAAGTAAGGACTACCTACTCCTTAATAGTAGGGATAGTCTTACCAAGGAAAGGATAAAGAATAAGAAAGACCTTAAACATTAGGGTAGGTTACTCCTAGGTACTTGCTCACTTCAAAACTTTTTCACACTTAAACAAATTTCAAACAAATTTTCAAACAAGTTTTTAACACATCCTTACATGGATTATTTATTAACTATTCTGAAAATTTTCTATTCACACACTACATTTTCAAAAACAATTTAGAGTGAGCTTAAGTACCTAAGAGCCCATGGATAACCATGGATGAAAAGGGTGCTAACACCTTCCCTTTTCATAACTTACCCCCCGGACCCAAAAATATCTCTAAGGTCTTTCCTGTTCTTTTATAACCTTTCCTTATGGATAAAATAAAAGTCGGTGGCGACTCTTGCTATCCGCAACATTACTTAAAGTCAGTTCTCCCACCGTGTTACAGAACTGGCGACTCTGCTGGGGATCTATTTAAGAGGGGTACCCTTAGGAATTAAGATCACTTTAAATTATTTGCCTTGTTTGCTTTATATTACTTGTTGGGGTGCTCTTATGTGTGAAAGGTCCTAACCCGGATCTAGTGTACCTTAGGTAAATGGCAATAGACCAAGGAAACTGTACGACGTATATCGATACGGTTGATCTGGTTGCCATAGTTAGTGCGACTTCTTGGTTGGTGCTTATATTCCTTAAGTCAAGTTGAGGATAATATTGAGGCTGCCATATGTTGTCAATGCACTAACTAACTTTTAGAACCCTAGTTAACTCATCTTGGCCTTTAGAAAGTAGTGAGGTAACCGGCTTTGGTGCAGACTGAAGTTGGTTGACACTCGATGCTACACTCATTGAGATCTTAAACTTGGAGGGTTTTGGTTGGCAAGTAAGTTGCCTTCTGATCAACCACCCTTGTGAAGGATCAATGATATTGAGATCCCTTAGAACCTGGTTACTTTTGTAGGACAGGATGAACCATCTAACTTCAGGGGAGGGTACTTACCTTTGAACCTCATGCAAGCCTTTAAACCTAGGGCTATGGTGTGACTTGTTTGTGTGTGCCACATGTTTGTGATTGAGCATAACATCATGACATCATCATGCATCATGAGCATATCATTTTCCCTAACCATTTCAAGGACCAAGGGATTTATCTTTGTTCTTTGTTGCAGGTCATGGCTTCAGCTCGTAGAAACACCATCAGGATCAACTTTGTGGGGATACCTCCCAAGCTTAAAGAGTTGGTTTCTCAAGTGTCTGATCATTCCCGGTTCAACAAGAGACATGGTCACCTATTGGATCTAGTCACTTCAGGATTCAGTGAAGACATGATGAGTGTCCTGTTTCAGTTCTTTGACCCTAAGCACCATTGCTTTACATTCCCTGACTATCAGCTGGTTCCAACCATGGAGGAGTTCTCTAAACTTCTGGGTATACCTGTTCTTGATCAAAGACCCTTCACAGGTTTGGAGAAAGAGCTTAAACCAGAGGTTATTGCTGCAGCCCTACATCTGAAGAAGTCTGACATTGTTCTAGAAACGAGAAGTGGAGTCAAGGGTATTCTTGCTAAGGTATTAATGGATAAAGCTCAGATGTTCTTGAAGGCCATGAGCTATGATGCTTTTGAGGAGGTCTTAGCCTTGCTGATATATGGCTTAGTATTGTTCCCCAATCCAGATCAGTTCATAGACGTTCATGCCATCAACATATTCCTGAGTCACAATCCAGTGCCTACATTGCTTGGAGACATCCTGCATTCTCTTCACACCCGTACTACAAGGGCAAGAGGAACTTTGATGTGCTGCATACCTTTACTCTCTAGGTGGTTTATTTCTCACCTTCCTCGCTCAATAATGAAGAATGAGCAAGGGTTCAGATGGTCCAAGAGGATCATGTCACTTTCTCACTCAGATATTCATTGGTGCTCCAGATCTATGGAGAATGTCACCATCATTGACCGTTGTGGGGAATTTCCTAATGTGCCACTTCTAGGCATAAGAGGAGGCATCACCTACAACCCATCTTTAGCTTTACGACAGTTTGGTTATGCTCAGAGTGATGGTCCACATGACATGTTGATTCAGGGCATTGTGTTTGATTACGACAACGATCTTCAGGGTTACCGTCAGAGATTCATACGAGCTTGGGGAAAGGTAAACAGGATTGACAGCAAGACACTGGAGCCTAAGTACACTATTCCTATGGAGGCTTATCTCAGATGGGTACGATCTCGTGCTCAGACACTCATGATGCCATATTCTGCCATCCTACCAGTTACCATGGAACCTGTTGCTGAAGGAGACACATCTTATACCATCCTTCACCCAGACATGCCTACTGATAAGGAAGACTTGCAGAGATCATGGATCCAACTGAAGGAGCAAAGGGATACTTTCGAGGCTCATTACAAAGCAAGCCAAGCAAGAATCCTAGAGCTCACAAAGCAACTTCACGAGGAACGAAACCTCAACTCATACCTCAACACAAAGAGGAAACGTCCATGGGAGACTTAAAACCCCATCTTTTGTACTTATTTCATTTCCATTTTTGTAAGCCTAAAAGGCAAGACAAGCTATTACTAATAAAAAGTTACTTTCTTGTTTGTTTAAGCAAATTTAAATCCTGCGGTCCTTGAAAACATTGCATATACATTCCCATATCATTTCATTGCATCACAGGTTTATAATTGTGCACAGGTTTCTCATCTTCTCGCTGTTTATTTCAGCAATGGCTCTTGAACAATCAGTTAAGGATCTTCAAGCACAAAATGCACAGTTCCAAGAGCTGATCTTGAACCTGTCCAAGGGACAAGATGATTTGAAGGCACTGCTGGCCAAGAAGACTAAGAAGACTAGAAGGTCTGCTGGGTTGCTCAACATGGGAAGAAGGTTCAAGGGTCCTGTCAAGACCAAGGAACAGGTTGAAGACTATGAATCTGAGGAATCTGAGAAAGAGAGAGGCAGTCTCCACAACACTATAGGGGACTCTGATTCTGAGGCTAATTACTACCATGAGCCTAATGAAGACAAATTCAAGATGCTGGTGGATAGGATGGATGCTATGGAATTGCAGAAATCATCTGGGCTGGATTTTGAAGATTTGAGTCTGATATCTGGGGTTGTGATACCCATTGGTTTCAAAGTTCCTACCTTTGTTGTTTATGATGGGGTCTCTTGTCCCAAGCTGCACTTGAGGTCTTATGTCAGAAGGATTCAACCTCACACTGCTGACAAGAAATTGTGGATCCATTTCTTTCAAGAGAGCTTATCTGGAGCTCAGTTGGAGTGGTATTATCAGTTGGAGAGTGTCAACATCAGAGATTGGAATGACCTTGCTGAAGCTTTCTACAAGCAGTATCAATACAATGCTGACTTAGCCCCCACTCGCATGCAGCTTCAGAGCATGTCCATGGGTGCCAAAGAAAGTTTTAAGGAGTATGCTCAGAAATGGAGAGACTTAGCTGGAAGAGTTCAACCCCCTTTGACTGATAGGGAATTGGTTGATATGTTCATGTGTACGCTGAATGGTCCGTTTTACAGTCATCTCATTGGAAGCTCATCATCTGGCTTCACTGAGTTGATCATGACAGGAGAGCGGGTAGAGAATGGTATCAAGAATGGTAAGATCCAAGTGGGAACTTCTTCATCAGGTGCTGCAAAGAAGCCTCCCACTGGGAAGAAAGAATCCAATGCTGTTTATGGTCAACCTGATCGTAACAGAAGGCATCAGTCTGTTAGTGCAGTTCATATTTCAAATCCAACTCCTGCAACAACAGAGCAGCCTCAGGGCAACCAACAGAGGGCTAGAAGACAGTTCACGAAGATCAACATGTCAATGGCTCAGGCATTGCAACACTTGTTGAAGGCTGAACTTATTACCCTGAGGGAGGCTCCTCAGAATCCCAATGTTACCTCTCCCAAGTACAATCCCAATGCACGATGTGCATATCATTCAAACTGTCCAGGACATGATACTAATAACTGTTGGGTCTTGAAGAACAAAATTCAAGATATGATTGATGCTGGAGAAATTGAGTTTGATCCACCAAATGTGATTACAGCACCACTGCCAAATCATGAGAAGACTGTCAATGCCATTGATGAAGACATTGATGAAGACCTGCATGTCTATTCAGTTATGGAGTTGACCACACCATTGTCTGTTATCAAAAAGAGGTTAGTACAAGTTGGGATCTTTCCAGGTTGTCGTGAAGATTGTCTGTATTGTACCTATAAACCAGATAGTTGCTTCATTTTGAGAGATGGAATTCAACGTCTCATGGATAAGTATACTATAGTGTTTGAAAGAAGACCAGCATCTGTAGAAGATATGGTGAATCATCTGACTCAGGGTAAGAAGATTGAAGAGGTCGACATGGTTGACAAAGTACCGGTAAGAATCACTTCAAAGGGTCCTATCAAAATTACTCGTCAGGGCCCAATCAAGATTACTGCTGAAGGTCCTGTGAAAGTTGTTGCTGAAGCCATAATAGCTCCTCTGATCATCACTACTCCTGGTCCTATTCCCTATACATCTGATAAAGCTGTGCCTTGGCACTATGGGTCTGATGTTTACATCCATGGTGTCAAACAGGAGCCTTTACCTGATGTACCTGCTGACATTGATAATATTGCTGGATCTAGCAAGATCACTCGTAGTGGAAGAGTCTTATCTCCTCCAGTTGTTTCTAAGAGTGCAGTTACTCCTGCTGCTACTTCCACCACTGATGCTCGGGGCAAAGGTCCTGTTATTGAGCCTGTATCTACTGATGTGCCAGCTGCTGATGATCTCTCTAAGCAGATGGAAGAAGTATTGAAAATCATTCGCAAGAGTGATTATGACATTGTGGATCAGTTGGGGCATACTCCCTCAAAGATCTCTATGTTGTCCTTGTTGCTGTGTTCTGAGGCTCATGCCAAGTCCTTGATCAAGTTTCTGAAGTCTGCTCATGTGCCCAGTGCAATTTCTGTAGACCAATTTGAGAATTGTGTTGCTCACCTGACCTATGACAATGGGTTAGGATTTTCTGATGCTGATTTGACCCCTGCCAAGAGGGATCATAACAGGGCCTTGCATATTTCAATTGAATGCAGGGGCACTACCCTGTCACATGTGCTGATAGACAATGGTTCATCTCTGAATGTGTTGCCCAAGGAAGTCCTGAATAAGCTGAGTCCTGAAGATACTGTGTTGAAGCCCAGTAATATTGTGGTAAAAGCTTTTGATGGTTCTAGAAGAGTAGTGCATGGAGAAATTGATCTTCCAATCAAGGTTGGCTCTCAAGTGTTTACTGCTACATTCTATGTGATGGATATTCGTCCTTCGTACTCTTGTCTGCTTGGTCGTCCCTGGATCCATGGGGCAGGTGCTGTGACCTCTACATTACACCAAAAGTTGAGATATCCGGTGAATGGAAAGGTTGTTACTGTCTTTGGAGAGGAAGAATACTTTGTCAGCCATGTAAACACTTTCAAGTATCTGGAAGTAGAAGGTGAATACATTGAGACTCCATGTCAGTCATTTGAAGTGGTTCCCTGGGTTGGTAATGATTGTGTGGCTCCTCCTGCTGTGAAGAAAGTTCCTGTGGTCATCAGGAAATCTCCAACAATGGCAATGGCCTCCCTCAATGATGCTAGAGCTGTGGTGGATGAAGGTGGTTGTACTATTTGGGGTCAGCTTCCTGATATTCCGTACAAGTCTGACAAGTTTGGTTTGGGTTTCACTGCAGAGTCCCAGAAGGCTGTTCGTCGTGCTCGTGCTGCTCGTATCACCAATCAAGGGGTGATTAATGCTGTGGGAGATCAAGATGAAGACTACAACTTGGATGCATGGATTTTTCCTACTGTGGGTGCTGGACTCAATAATTGGAAAGCTGAAGATGTTATCCCTATCTCCTTTAGTCAGGAGTAAATACTATTACTGTGTTGTGTTTTTTTTTACATTTGTAATTTCTGAACAATAAAACTTTCAAGCCATGTGCCTTACCCGGGGCACAATGGTGTGCTTGTTACGGGCTGTCATTTCATTTGCATACTTCATTCAATAAAATCAGTGGACGTTTCGTTTTAGTAAATATTGTGTTCCTTGTCTTTCTTTTTCTTTTATTTTTGCTTTATCAGCTATGTGTTCTTACACACACCCACATCACTAAATGCAGATCCTCATCCACTCTGGATCCTGTTGATAACAGTTCTACTATTGCCAATTACAATTTCGAGAATCCGATCTATCAAACTGAAGACGGAAATGAGGACGATTGTGAAATACCTGTAGAGCTTGCTAGGTTGTTACAACAAGAAGAGAAAGCTATACAGCCACATGAAGAGCCAGTCGAAGTTGTGAATCTGGGAACTGAGGAAGACAGAAAAGAGGTCAAGGTAGGGGCTGATTTAGGGGACAGTGTCAAGAGCAGGTTGATTCAGATGTTACGTGATTATGTGGAGATCTTTGCTTGGTCTTATGAAGATATGCCAGGGTTGGATACAGACATTGTGGTTCACCATTTGCCAGTGAAAGAAGATTGTCGTCCAAAGAAGCAGAAGGTTCGTCGTATACGTCCTGAAATGTCAGAAAAGATCAAAGCAGAGGTAATGAAACAGTTCAATGCAGGGTTCTTGGCAGTGACTTCTTATCCTCAGTGGGTTGCAAATGTGGTACCGGTTCCAAAGAAAGATGGTAAGGTACGTATGTGTGTAGACTACAGAGATTTGAACAAGGCTAGCCCCAAAGATGACTTTCCACTTCCTCATATTGACATTTTGGTAGACAACACTGCTCAGCATAAGGTATTCTCTTTTATGGATGGTTTCTCTGGTTACAATCAAATCAAGATGGCACCTGAAGATATGGAGAAGACAACATTTGTGACACAGTGGGGCACTTTTTGCTATAAGGTGATGCCATTTGGTTTGAAGAATGCAGGGGCAACATATCAGCGTGCTATGGTGGCTTTGTTTCATGATATGATTCATCATGAGATAGAGGTATATGTGGATGATATGATAGCCAGATCTCAGAATGAAGAGCAACATCTTGATCATCTGCACAAGTTGTTTGAGAGGTTGAAGAAATACAAGTTGAGGTTGAACCCAAACAAGTGTACTTTTGGAGTTAGATCTGGAAAACTCTTGGGTTTCATTGTCAGTGGAAAAGGTATTGAAGTGGATCCTGCAAAAGTAAAAGCTATACGAGAGATGCCAGCTCCCCGTACTGAGAAGGAGGTTAGAGGTTTCTTGGGACGATTGAACTACATTGCAAGATTTATTTCCCAGTTAACTACCATCTGTGAGCCAATCTTCAAGTTGTTGAAGAAAGATCAGGTGATGGAATGGAATGATGAGTGCCAGACTGCCTTTGATGAAATAAAGAGATATCTGCTAGAGCCACCAATTTTGATGCCACCAGTTGATGGAAGACCCTTGATTATGTACTTAACAGTGTTAGACAACTCAATGGGGTGTGTGTTGGGGCAACATGACGAGTCTGGTCGAAAAGAGCAGGCAATATACTACCTTAGCAAAAAGTTTACCGACTGTGAAACAAGATACTCACTGCTCGAGAAAACTTGCTGTGCTTTGGCATGGGCTGCTCGCCGACTAAGACAGTATATGTTGACCCATACTACCTTATTGATTTCGAAGATGGATCCAATCAAGTACATATTTGAGAAACCTGCTCTCTCCGGAAGAATTGCAAGATGGCAAATGATCTTGACAGAATATGATATACAGTATACTACTCAAAAGGCCATTAAGGGAAGTATTGTTGCTGATCATTTGGCTCATCAAGCAGTAGATGATTATCAGTCAATGAATTTTGAATTCCCTGATGAAGACATTATGACTGTTACCAAAGAACCTGGACAATATGACGGACCTGAACAAGGATCCCGATGGACTATGGTTTTTGATGGTGCCTCTAATGCACATGGTAATGGTGTTGGTGTTGTAATTAGTTCCCCTGAAGGTTGTCATACCCCGATTACTGCCAGACTTTGTTTCTATTGTACCAATAACATAGCTGAGTATGAGGCATGTATCATGGGTATTAAAGTTGCTATTGATATGAAGATTCAATTCCTTGATGTGTATGGAGATTCAGCCCTGGTAGTGAGTCAGATTAAAGGAGATTGGGATACCAAGCATGATAATCTCATTCCTTACAGAGAACATGTGTTGTCTTTGATCCCACATTTCAAAGAGATTACCTTTGGACATATTCCACGAAGAGAGAATCAGTTGGCAGATGCATTGGCCACCATGGCGTCTATGTTTGAGATCAGTTGGGATGATGAAGCTCCCAAGATTACCATTGATAGATTTGAGAAGCCTGCATACTGCAATGAGATTGATACAGAAGGGGCAGAGGATAAGCCTTGGTTCTATGAAGTGAAAAGATATCTTGAAGCTCAGGAGTTTCCTGAAGGGGCATCTGTCAAAGATAGGAAGTTTCTGAGGAAGTTCTCTGCTAAGTTCTTTTTGAGTAATGGGATTCTGTACAAGCGCAATCATGATTCAACTATGCTTCGTTGTGTGGATAAGAAGGAAGCAACTGAGATTATGGAAGAAATGCACGATGGGACCTTTGGCACTCATTCTAGTGGTCATACCATGGCAAAGAAGATTTTGAGAGCAGGTTACTATTGGTCTACCATGGAAGCTGATTGCTATCAACACTCCAGAACATGTCACAAGTGTCAAATTTATGCTGATAAAGTTCATGTACCTCCATCACCATTGAATGTGTTGACTGCTCCTTGGCCCTTTGCCATGTGGGGCATTGATATGATTGGTGAGATCAAACCTACTGCTTCTAATGGGCATCGTTTCATCCTGGTGGCTATTGATTATTTTACGAAATGGGTAGAGGCAGCTTCATATGCATCTGTGACTAAGAATGTTGTGGCCCGATTCATTAAGAATAATCTCATATGTAGGTATGGCATCCCTGAAAGGATTATTACTGACAATGGCTCTAATCTGAACAATACTATGATTACTGATCTCTGCACGCAGTTTAAGATTAAGCATCACAACTCTTCTCCGTATCGTCCAAAGATGAATGGGGCAGTTGAAGCTGCTAATAAGAACATTAAGAAGATTGTACAGAAGATGACAGTTACTTACAAGGATTGGCATGAGATGTTATCATTTGCTCTTCATGGTTATCGTACTACAATACGTACTTCAACAGGGGCAACCCCATTCTCCTTAGTCTATGGTATGGAAGCAGTTCTGCCCGTTGAAGTTCAGATCCCCTCCTTGAGAATTATGAAGGATGCAGGCTTGGATGAAGATGAGTGGATTCAGACTCGACTAGACCAGATAAATTTGATTGATGAGAAGAGGTTAGCAGCAGTTTGTCATGGCCAGATGTACCAGAAGCGAATGATCAAGGCTTTTAACAAGAAGGTTAAGCCAAAGGTATATCAGGTTGGTGACTTGGTAATCAAGCGTATCATCTTACCACAGGGTGATCCTAGGGGCAAGTGGACTCCAACATATGAAGGTCCATTTGTAGTCAAGACAGTGTTCTCAGGAGGTGCCATGATACTGACTACAATGGATGGTGAGGACTTCCCACAGCCTGTAAACGCAGACATAGTTAAAAAATACTACGCATAAAAAGAGACCCGCTAGGTTGACAGGCCTAGGCAAAAATAAGGGCATCCCGGCAAACCAAAAGGGTTTGGGCAAAAATTAGGGATATATATAAAAAGATGTACACCCGGCAAGTCGAAAACCTGAAAAGGCGGCTTGGGCAAAAAAGGGTATCCCGGTGGATTGAAAACCTGAAAGGGCAATCCAGGCAAAAGTTAGGGATTAAAGCGTATGACTATGTCTCGTTTAGATCACTCATGAAACTGCAACCAGTTGTACTACTTATTCAAGCTCGAACAGATAAAGCTCAATCCAATCGTTTCCGTCTCAACAGCAAGAAGATGAGATACTTGAGTGGCAATAGTAGAATTGAAACTCAATAGGATTGTTTCCCACATAGCTGATTCTTTTTGTAAAACTTTATGGCAAAATCCTCTTACTAGGGTTTATGTCTCCTTGTACAAACTTACCCGTGTATGGGTCACTTTTTGATATAAATAAATTCCATCTTTTGAATCCAGATTTACTTTTACCCTATTTACATAAGCGAAACGTCCATTGGTTGTGTTTGAATGTAGGTATGCTTTTGAATATGATTGATGTTTACCAGAAATGCATGTATGCTTTTAATATGATTAATGTTTACCAGAAATGCATGAAAATGCAGTAATAGTATTTACTAAGGACGAACGAGGGAAGGATTTCAACGAAGCTTCGCCGGTTCACCTCTACAAGACAATTACAAACCCTCAATAGGACTAATCCATCTTCATAAAGTCTTATCTCCCCTGGAATCTATATCCATCTCTTTTATCCTCATACGGATGTACGGGAAATTACTTTCCAATAAGGGTACGACGAACGAAGACGGGATGTTATACTTATCCTACTATCAAACAAAGACGAAGGTTATATATACCTTACCATCCCCAAACAACGGGAGGTTATATATACCTTACCATCCCCAAACAACGGGAGGTTATATCTATACCTTACTACCTCCCAACAACGGGAGGTTATCCATACCATGTTATCCCCAGCAGACAGAGGGTTATATATTCTCCAGCAACGAATCGGGATTTATTTTCCCTGGCCAGCAGTTGATGTACGAAGATATTCAGACGCTTCCGGCAGTATCATATCATACATACATCATTTACATCATACCATAGCATATATATCCATAGACATATAGTATATTACCTAAGTGCATCATATCATACATGCATACATAAAGCATAAACTAATATTATTATACAGAATGATACCTTGTTTCAGGTTAATTATCCAACAAACAAACTTATGATCTCCAGGACTGCTTTATTGTAACCTCAGGGTTACTTTATCCCCCTGATGAGCTTCTTATTACTTTGGGACTGCTTTATTGTCACCTCAGGGTTACTTTATCCTCCTGATAACTTCTCATGACTTCAAGACTGCTTTAGAGCCATTGATTGCTCTATCCTCCTGAAATCACATTATTACTTCAAGACTGCTTTAGAGCTATCCATTGCTCTATCCTCCTGGAGTCATATCATTACTTCAAGACTGCTTTAGAGTTATCATTGCTCTATCCTCCTGGAGTCATATCATTATTTCAAGACTGCTTTAGAGCTATCCATTGCTCTATCCTCCTGAATCATATTTTCAAGACTGCTTTAGAGTTATCATTATTGATTGCTCTATCCTCCTGAAATCATGTTATTTCTTCAAGACTGCTTTAGGGTTATCATTATTGATTGCTCTATCCTCATGAAGACATGCTGTTACATCAGTATTACTCCAAACCCCTGACAACTCTCATTATACTGTTGAAGAACTTTCCCCTAGTGGCATCTTTAAGCCCACTCAATCATGTTCAACCAACCATCAATATCACTCTATGCACTGGTGAGTGCAAATTTTTGGGCTTTTGTGTTCAATCCCCTTCAACCTTCCAGGTCACGACTGGCAAATATACCAATCTAACCCCTCAGGTTTCAGAAAATTGAACAGGGGCAGCTGTTGCACCCCAAAATTTGCCCTCACAATACAAGACTTTGTGTTCTAAGAAGGTTCACAAGGTTCACAAGTTCTCCAACACTTGCATAACCTTTCATGAGGTTCATGAAGTCTACAAGTTACTTCTTGAAGGTTCACAAGGTTCACAAGTTTCTCAATGCTTATATAACCTTTCATGAGGTTCATGAAGTCTACAAGATACTTCTTGAAGGTTCACAAGGTTCACAAGCTTCTCAACATTTACAAAACCTTTCATGAGGTTCATGAAGTACATAGGTTACTTCTTGAAGGTTCACAAGGTTCACAAGTTTCTCAATGCTTATATAACCTTTCATGAGGTTCATGAAGTCTACAAGTTACTTCTTGAAGGTTCACAAGGTTCACAAGCTTCTCAACATTTACAAAA
This sequence comes from Lathyrus aphaca, assembly GCA_963966055.1. Taxonomy (NCBI): domain Eukaryota; kingdom Viridiplantae; phylum Streptophyta; class Magnoliopsida; order Fabales; family Fabaceae; genus Lathyrus; species Lathyrus aphaca. The sequence continues at coordinate 56,332,029 of OZ014523.1, read as the reverse complement.
CCTTTCATGAGGTTCATGAAGTACAAAGCCACTTCATGAGGTTCACAAGGTTCACAAGCTTCACAATACCTCCCATGAGGTTCACAAGACAGTTTATGAAGATTCACAAGGTTCACAAAGTTCACAATGGGTCAGAAGATTTGACAATTCCCTCAGACAATGCATCCTCCTAAACAGTGCATCCAAAACTAGGGTTTTGACTTTAATCAGGCTAAATGGACTTCCAATGCCTCAAGTGAGTTTCATAACATCTTATATGTGTATAAGAACCTCCATGACAAGTTTCAAGACTTTTCTCAAAAGTTTGCTCAGTCAGATGATCAGATAAGTCAAAATCAGTCAATGCAGTTAAAAAGTCAAACTGAGGTCAACTGTGGTCAAACCAAAGTCAAACTTCATGATTTTTTGCCAACATCAAGTATATAAAGTAAAATTCATCATTTGATCAAGGGTTGATCATGATTCATCAAGGAGATTCCAGATCATCAAAAATCAGGAGTTTCTAAATTAGGGTTTCCTCAGTAAAAGTCAACTGAACTTTGACCAGGCATAACTTTCACATACTTCATCACCAAGTCTCCATCCAAAGCTCATTTTAAAGGAAATTGAATTCTCTACAACTTTTATGTTGAAAGTTAAGCCCAAAAATGCTTCATTTGAAAGATGTGATCTAAGACATTATAGGTCATTTCAAAAGTCAACAAAAAGTCAACAACTTCAAAAGGGCATAACTTGAGATTGGTAAATGATATGAACCTGAAACCAATGGGGTTGTTTAGAGGACTCTTCAAGCTTTCCAAAAAGTCCAAGAACACCCTCATACCTTTAAAATTGATGGAGATGTGCCCTTGCAAAGTTGGGCAATTTTGTGATGGTTTATGTTGAAAATGGAGGCTTAGAAGTATTTCTTTCCAAATGGGCTGCCTAATTTATGACCCAATCCATCTCATAATATTGTGCACGACCCAATTGACCAAAATTCAGCATTTTTATTATTTTTTATTTATTTATTATTGATTTAATTCATAAAAATCATTTTAAATAAATATAAAATATGAAAATCTATTTTTGGGTGAAGATATTGTTTCTAGAAATTCATAATTATTGATTGGAGTCAAAGAGGAATGAAATCATGTGAATTATCCCAAAATAGCAAGCACTCATGATCAAATATTTGAAATTTACACTATGATCTTTTTGAATATTTTTTGGATCAAATTTTCACATAACCCATCCATGTTTCTGACCTAAATCAATCACACATATATACTAAGCATAACCCTAGTCCTCATTCACGGATTCCAGCCTCAAGAGCAGAGCTTCAAATTTTCAAAATTCACAAAAAAAGCTTCAATTCGGATTATTGCATAAGGGCTCTATCAAAGCATTTTGAAGGTTGAAAATCACTTAGGAACCATCACTGAATGTATTTGCATTGTCAACAGCATCAAAAGCTTCATCATATGCCATAACCCGAATGAACATTAAGCTTGATTTTTATTTTTTCGATTTCAATTATTTGTACATTATAAACTGTTTTTATGCATTTAATCTTGTTTGCCATTATATGAGGACTGTTTCTGGACAGGTGAATCGAAGTTTTAGTGCATAGAGCCTCAAACACCATTGTTAGGGTTTCTGGTCCTAAATTAGGGCTTCACGATGCAAGTAATATAAATGTTTTTGGATACTATATTTGAACTCTCTGGACCATGGGTAATCAAATGGTATAATTAATTTGGATCAATCGTACCGATTCATGCTGTATATGAAAACCTAGGTCTACCTGCAAATGTTATTTCGCAGGAAAGTTTGTAAATATTTTCGCAGGTATTTTCGTAGGTCCAGAGGAGGAAGAAGGAGTTTTGGCGCGCTGGTATAATTTGAATATTCGTTTTAATATTTTATGATTTTGTTTATTATTTATTTCACAGAGGCAACACAGCTCAGTTGGTGTGCACATGCGCGTGTGGAGCAAAAGGTCATGGGATTGAAACCAGGCTCCAGCAATTTTTTTTTTTGTGTAAAATTCATTTATGCAATGGACTTAAAATATAATGATTAGTAGCGCATGTATTATCAGGATAGCTCACCCAGCAGGATTGGTCATATGCGCGTCTCTTTGCCTAATAGGTCCTGGGTTCGATTCTATACCCAGGCCTTTTGTTGTTTTATTATTTTTTATGAATTTCCAGGTTTAAAGAACAAACTCAATGGATGCTCATCCTTGTTGCATTGCCAGCGTGTGGTTCAGTTGGTAGACTTCTCAAGTTTCCAGGTTAGGGACCTGGGTTCAAATCCCAGGTCCAATTTTTTTGATATTTATTATTTTCTTTTATTATTTCCATATTATATTAGAATATTCTTTAACTATAAAATATAAATGTATGTGCTTATAAAATTCAAAAAAAATTATATATGTATATATTAGTTAAAATTATTTTGTATATTCCAAACCCTAAAAATTATTTTTTCTAATAAAACCCTAATTTTTCTAAAACTCTAAAAATATTTTTTAAAATAAAAATCTAATTCTATTTTATTTTCTAATGTAATTATAATGTATATTTATTTAGTATGATTCATGTAAATATTATAAATATAATTATGAATTATTTCTCTCATCTAAAATATAAATATATTTCATATTATTTGAAATTAAAGTTTTGTAAATATACTTATAATTTATTTTTCTCTTTAATATATTAAATAAATACTTTTTTTATATAACTTCTGTTTAAAAAAATAATTATGTTTATAATAATTAGATTTTTTTGTAGTAACTTTATAATTAAAATATAACTTAATAATTTGTAAATGAAAATAATTGTTCATACTTGTTTTTTTGTTTATATTAAAAATTGTTAATTTCTTATTATTATAATATTTTGATTAATTTTGTTTATTCTTATTTACTAACACTATTATTATTTATTATTATATTTTTATTATTATATTTCTAACCTTGTTTATTATTTCTAACTTATTATTATTATTATTGCTACTAACCCCTAATTATAATTTGCTTATTTATTTATTTAATTATTTATATTTTGCTATTATATTTATTTATTTGCCATTTATTTTATAATTATTATGTAATTGTTCCCGGATGTAATTGTAATTATTTAATCATTATTATCGTTGTGGTTAGTAATTTAGGGAGTGTCAAAACATGTTTGTTATTCAAAAAATAAATTTAGATAATTTTTAATATAAGATAATTAAATTAAACACGTCACACACGTAAGTCGATTTTAATCGTCATCTCACTTCCTAAGGTTACCCCTCAAGTTGCCTACGAATAATGGTCAAGTGGGGTGTATAAAGCAAGTCCCTCAAACAAAAAATCATCAAAGTCCCTTATGGTTGCCTTTACGAATCAAGTCCCTTTCGAAAAATGATGATAGTCCCTCCAGTTTGCTTGTTACACCCCACAATGGCCTTCAAAATCAAATTGTCCCTCACATGTCCCTTAATATCCAAAGTAAGGACTACCTACTCCTTAATAGTAGGGATAGTCTTACCAAGGAAAGGATAAAGAATAAGAAAGACCTTAAACATTAGGGTAGGTTACTCCTAGGTACTTGCTCACTTCAAAACTTTTTCACACTTAAACAAATTTCAAACAAATTTTCAAACAAGTTTTTAACACATCCTTACATGGATTATTTATTAACTATTCTGAAAATTTTCTATTCACACACTACATTTTCAAAAACAATTTAGAGTGAGCTTAAGTACCTAAGAGCCCATGGATAACCATGGATGAAAAGGGTGCTAACACCTTCCCTTTTCATAACTTACCCCCCGGACCCAAAAATATCTCTAAGGTCTTTCCTGTTCTTTTATAACCTTTCCTTATGGATAAAATAAAAGTCGGTGGCGACTCTTGCTATCCGCAACATTACTTAAAGTCAGTTCTCCCACCGTGTTACAATAACCCCCACTATTTCTCTTAACTTTGATCCCTAAAATTGTGTCAACAAGTCCAAGATCTTTCATCTTGAAAGTTGAAGATAGAAACCTTTTTGTCTCTAAAATTCCATTCAAATCATTGTTGATTATTAGCATGTCATCAACATAGAGACAAAGAAATATTATAGTGTTTTTACATACCTTCGTGTATAAACACTTGTCACAAGAATTCAGAATAAATCCATTTGAGAGTATCACAAAATCCAATTTTTGATGCCATTTTTCTGGTGCTTATTTTAGGCCATATAAGGTTTTGACAAGCTTACACACCTTTAGTTCATTTCCAGGAAGTATGTAACCTTCTAGTTGTTCCATGTAGATTTCCTCATCAAGATTTCCATTTAGGAATGTTGTTTTGACATCCATCTGATGAACTATGAGGTCATTCAAAGAGGCTAAGGCAAACAACAATCTAATTGTGGTTGTCCTTGCTACTGGTGCATATGTGTCAAAGTAATATATGCCTTTCGTTTGCCTAAATTCTTTTACCACTAATCTGGCCTTATAAGTATTTAAGGTATCATCACTATGATATTTCCTTTTAAATACCCACTTGCATCCAATAAGCCTTGATCCATTTGGTAAATCAACAAGTTCTCAAGCGTGGTTTGTCATGATTGAGTCTATTTCATATTGGATGACATCCTTAAAAAAATGAGTTCCTTGAAGTTATTTCTTCCTTGTAAGTTTTAGGATTTTCCTCTACTTGAAGAATGACTGGAATACTTTGAATGAAATTTTTACAATTTCCTTCAACCAGATAAAAAGAAATAAGTTGAGGATCAATTTCGTCTGGTCCTAGATTCTTTGTTTTCCGGAATCTCTTACTCATCCGAGGTTCGGGTTGTAAGTCAATGATTCGAGAAGTGCCATCAGGTTGTATTTCTACAATCCGAGAAAAATCTTCTTCACAAGATTCTTTATTTTCCACTGACTCAAATTCTTTATCCTTAGTGATAAGAATCTCAAAGAATTCTACATCCCGGGATTCTACAATTACATTAGACTCTAAATTTAAAATTCTATAAGCTTTACTATTTTGTTCATATCCTACAAAGGCACATCTTATCCCTCGAGGACCCAACTTGGTTCTTTTAGGATCCATGTTTTTGTAGTAAGCCACACACCCCTACACTTTAAAGCAACCAATATTTGGTGGTTTACCTTTCAATGCCTCATATAGAGAAATACCGGGTTTCTTTAAAGAAATTCTATTATATATGTGGCAAGCGGAGAGTAATGCCTCACCCCATAAATTGAATGGTAGTTCAGAGTACATCAACATGGAATTCATCATCTCTTGATATGATCGATTCTTTCTTTCGGCTAGGCCATTTTGTTATGGTGTGCAAGGTGCCGAACATTCATGTATTATGCCATGTTCTTCACAAAATGCATCAAATTCGGTAGAAAAATATTCACCGCCCCTATCACTCCTAAGGACTTTTATACTTTTACTTAATTGATTTTCCACTTCTTCTTTGTAAATTTTAAAGGCATTAAAAGCATCATCTTTATGCTTTAAAATATATACATTCGTGTATCTAGAAGAATCCTCGATAAATGTAATAAAAAATTTATTTCCCCAACGGGTTAACGTGTCGTTAAATTCACACAAATCTGAATGTACTAGATCAAGTAGATTTGTATTTCTTTCAACACTTTTGAAAGGTTTCTTAATCATTTTAGATTTAACACATAATTCACATTTTTTTAAATCATTTATATTACATGAGATCAATCCAGATTTAATTAGTCTCTTAATATAACTAATACCAGAATGTGTTAATCTATCATGCCATAAAGAAATAGATTCAAGCATGTAAGCAGAATTAGAAATTTCATTAATAATGTCAGTAATACATAGTTTGATCATTTCCTCAGTGAAATATCCCTTTCCAAAAAATACACCATTATGGGTCAATATATGTTTTCCTGATTCATAAACAAATTTAATACCCAGTTTTCCCAATAAATCCCTACTAACAAGGTTCATATTCATGTCGGGGACATGAATCACATTAACAAGAGTGACTTTCTTTCCGGAAGTGAAGTTGAGTTCGACTGATTTGGTTCCAAAAACTTTAGATCTTACTTCATTTCCTATCTGCACTTCTTGTCCATCATTTGTCTCATAATAGGTTTTGAATGCATCCTTGTCATAAGTAACATGCACCGTAACACATGTATCATACCACCAACCTTGAACTTTGCCTTGGATTGCCATAAATTCGCTCAATGTAGCAATTATGTCATCCTTTGCATGATCTGCATTGACTTCATTTTTTGACTTGTTGTGCCTGTAATCTCGAGCATAATGTCCAGGTTTTCCACAAACAAAACATCCACTTTTCGTACCTTTATGACCACCAATATTCTTGAACTTATTATGTTCCTTCTTTGGTCCAAGATGACTCTTCATGCCATCATGTTTTTTCTGTCCCTTGGTGGTCACAACATTAACTTTGTGAGTACTTGCAGATTCTGATTTCTCGCTCTCATTCGATTCCTCCTCAATTCGAAGATGTTTATGAATTTTCTCCAAGAGAAGTCCTCAGAACTGTGCAACAATTTCTTTATGTAGCTTTTCCACGAAAGTAGTAATTTTGCAATGATTGCACCCACTTGAAAAGTCTCAGGGATGTCTATTTTCACTGCTTTTATTTTATTCACAAGGACTTGCAGTTCGTGCACTTGGGCAAGAATGGGTTTGGAGTCTATAAATTTAAAATCAAAATATTTAGAAATTTAAAACTTCTTCGACCTTGAATTTAAACTCAAGAGCTTTCCAGATTTTTGTTGCAGATGGATTATCCGTATACAGGTCGTAGAGACGATCAGACAACGTATTCAGAATATGTCCCGACATAGAAGTTCGTCTTCCTTACGTTTCTTGCGCTCTTTCTTGAGTTCTTCAGAATCATCTTCTATTGGTTCAAGAATTGGTGTTAAGTCAGGATTCAAAATATAGTGAACCTTTTGGGCACTCAGTAGGAATGTCATTTTGTCTTGCCATCTTGTGTAGCTGGTTCCATCAAAGTGATCCAACTTGACGAGATCATGGTTCATAACTTTGATGCTTGAAACTGCAGCGTCGCAAGCCATTGTAAAAATACTTTTAAGATTATTAGATATTTCGGTAAAATCAAATGGATCAAGGGCTGGTCGTGAATGGAGTCACTTTCCTTAAAATTATTTCAAGCACTCTCTTAATTGTCTTAGAGTTGGAAAGCAAGAATACCCAGGATAATCGGCCTTATAATCGAGTCTGCACAAGACAAATGAAGAACTCGAAATGTAATGAAGAGTGTCTGGAATTATGAAGAGGAAGTATGATTTTTGTGTATATTTTTTAATTCAGAATTATGTATTTATGAGCTATACATGTGTTGTTTCATAAGTTTACAACTCTTGATGAAATAATACATTTTCAACATATGTTGCAATAGTTCACCTATAACAATACAATGCACCACTTCATGAAGTGTTATGCATTTTGAATTTGAAATTCAAACTTTGAGTAGTCCGAGACAAATTTAGCCACAACTTCCACCGGTGGATGTTTAGTGCAAAAACTGACCAAAATTATTTTCACAGATTTAAATGCAACTTCCACTGGTGGATGTTTAGTGCAAAAACTGACCAAAATTATTTTCAGACAGATTTAAAGGCAACTTCCACTTTTGTCTATGGGACACTTATCCTCTTTAACTTTGTCATATTGAACACACCCATGGCATTGATTGTCCATTATTTCCAATAGATATTCTCATATGTTGATAGTAATGAGGATGAGGAAAAGGTCTCTCATTTGAGGGCCAAAAGAAATGAAACCAAGACTAAATACCTCAAGGAATATGTAATGCCACCGTGGAAAAAATGGGTAAAAAATGAGTTATAAACCAACTTGTATTTACTCTACTATAAGCGTGTCTCGATTTGTTAGAGAGATGACTAAGCTTTTCACCTGAGGATATGTAATAAGTTAAGTTTGGGGTGTGATAACTTATTATGAGATATTTATCTTAATTAGTGATGAGCACACTAGGTGCTCTTTCTTTTAGTTTTTATGTTATTTTTTTATGTGCATGAGTTGCTTTTGTGACAAGTTATGTCACGCCAAAAATATATGACCTATACTCAACAAGCCTTGAGTCTAAAGATACTAGTAGACGGTTTGGATCACATCATTAGGGTTGATGTGGCATAGTTGAAAGGAAAAAAATTAGGGTTGAGTTGTAAAGTTAAAGAGATAAGGATGAACGTTAGAGGACAAAAGTTTAAAAAGTTGTTTGGCCTCCTAATAATGTTATTGCACTTCTTCTAATGTGAATTGTACTATCATAGTACAACATAAAGGAATATGCTTTATTTTTTGGATTTAAGTTAATGAATAAATTGTAAAGGGGAAAGATCCAAACAAATAGATATTATGCAGTTGAGAAAATTTCTATAAATAGAACTATAATGTAACGAAGAAATGAGCTCTAGAATTTGGAGAGAATTATGCAGTTGAGAAATGAGTTCTAAATTTTTTAAGGAAGATCTAGAGTTACATAACGACTATGGTTTCGTCGAATCTAAAGGAATACAAGACTGAGAGGCATGACGAAAGACATCACTTGCTGATTAAAAAATTGCAAATGATTGAACTGTCATCCTTAGATTTATCATTTATATCTTCTTAGTAACTAGCAACTTAAGATTTTCTTATATTGTGTTTACTTTACTCAGTATGAGCTAAACTAGTTTTGTTGGATAATGCAAAGTTTAATGAAGTAGTAATCTTTTGAATATTATGAATGGGTTGTTTTGATATATTTCATTCATATGAACGTATTCCATATTCCATATGTTTATTCTTTTGCATGGCCACATTAGGAATAGATAAAAGTTTATTAGTGTTAGGGAATCCTCTAATAAATGGAACTCATGACAAATATGGATAGAAAATTAAATAGGAAGGTTTTTAATTTAGTTACTTTAGGAATAAAGAACTAAAACCATATGGAAAGCAGAACTCAACAAAGAAGTGCATAAATGTTATTATGAGACTTAGAAATTAGTTCCATAGCTATTTACTACACATATTTTGTTGTTGTAGGCATACACCACTAGGTCACATTCTGACCCATCTTTAAAGACACGTCATATCATATCATAGATTAGATGAAGTCATTAAATGGCATATTGTTTAACATATTCTCTCACTTTATGTTAACCCTTAATTATCTTCTCTATTTTCCATATATAAACCACATGACATATACAATGTATTACCTCTGCTCTGTTTACTTGCAACTTCTTGTATGAAAATTATTATGTTTAATACAATCCCCATGCGATCAATACTCCTTCTTATCACTCGCCACTAGTTTGACCGTATATACTTGCACGTACAAAATAGCCATCATCTACTAAAAGTTGTTGGCTAGTTTTGTTCCAAGTTATTTATGCGAGGTAAAATTCCTGAAGATCAACTCTTGTTTGATCCAAATATTGAAAGAAACACATATAGAAACAACAATAAAACAAAACAAAAACAAAAACAACTAGCCAAGCTAAAAGACCAAACAACAACTTCTATTTCAACATCATAAATCAAGCCAGAAGAAATGGCATATCTAGGAATAAACATCAACAAAAATTCCAACAATCAGAATGTAAATAACAACATTGAAAATAATGGAATCCAGAACAACAGTGGTGATGGCTTACCTTTCCAGAACTTCTTAAGACAGCTAGCACATATAGTCATACCTTAGAGAAATACATGACAAGCAAATATGAAAACATGATTGTTACAAATTCTATATGTTAATCTTTTTGCAGGGTTAGACCATAAAGGTCCATACACACATCTCACAAAGTTTTCAAGTTATCTAGAACTCTAGGTGCACTCGAAGAAGAAGAAAAGGAAATGTTCATGAGATTATTCCCCCAATAAATAATTGGAATAGAAAAATTATGGTATTTGGATCATTTAACATTGGTGTTGACCAATTCACTACTACAAATAATGTTTATAACGTCGCACAAGAAAGAGATGTAACCTTGGCTACCAAGATGATGTAATGAAAGGTGACATGAAAAGTTGCCACTTAACACCTCAGTTAATGAAAAATCGTGGGGTAAAGTTATATGATCATAGGTTCAAACCCCAACATCTGTATTTTTATTATTTATACAAACAGTGCCTAAAACCTCTCGGTTTATTTAAAAACCGAGGGGTGAGATTTTTTTTATTTTAAAAATGAATTAATTACATTGTTTACACAAAATATTAATAAATTAATTTGATTACAAACTACATTGTTTACACAAAATATTAAAGTAAAAATGTTGTTTTTCATCATAATCGTTGTCGGTGAAAAACAAATGTTGGATATCTTGTAGAAGAGAAAATATTGGAGATCCTCATTTTGTTAATCTTGAGGAAGAACAAATGTTGAATGAAATATATTTTCTATTGCTTTTGCATTCATTAGTTTCTGATAACAAAAAAAATTATCTAAAAAAAATAAATCTTAAATTATATGGTTATTTAAGAGCACAAACCTTAAACCCAGATAAGTTTCTGCACTTGCAATCCATCGTAAATGATAAAAGTTAAAGTGGAGGATGTAGATAGTTTCAATCACTTCATGACGTTTCTTTATCGATTTTAGATATCATAAAGTATTTATAATGGAAATTTTTTATTAATCACGCGGATCTCTAATGGTAGTTTATTAAGCGTTGATAATTTTGAAATGAGCGCCAAATATTTGTTTAAGAATGCTAAGTTGTACTCTTGGTTTCTATAAAAACCGAGGTGAACATGTTTTTTTAATTACATTGTTTACACAAAATATTAAAAAATAATAATACAACAAAACCAAAATTTTAATGTAAGAAGTTATCTGGTCCAAATATTGCACGCATCCAATTTCTAAAAGAGTTATCTGGTCCCAACATTGAATGCATCCAACTTCTATTGAAAAAAATGTTTTTCTACACTTACAATCCATCATAAATAACTTTTAAAAGCTTCTAAATACAACAACAACAACAACAAAAACAACAACCCCATTTTATGAGATGGATGCTAAAAGAATGATGTGATTTCTACTTCTAACGAGTTTGGAACGACTACATATAAGTTAGGATTAGGGTAAAATTTGTATAACAAGTGATTTTATAATAAAATGTTATGTATCTTATACCTCGTTTATTAGGGAAACCTACGGGATATATCCTTTAGTTTACAAAAAATTATAATAAATAAAAATATTTTCCTAATTGTTTTTCCCCTTGAAGTTTTTGAAAAACCGAGGTAATATGTGATTTATACTTTAAAAAATAATAATAATGACGAGCATTAGAATCATATCCACTAGAGTAGCAATGATCATCCATATTCAAAAATGTAATGTATCTTTTGGATTTTTAAGGTGTTTTTAGCTTCTCTTATTGTTTCACTTTTTTTTCTCATCTCCACTTTATTTAAACAATATTCCTTGTTTCAACGTCTCATTTTCAACTCTTTGTGTCTTCAAACCTAGTTTCAAACTTTGTTCTTTTCTTCAAAAAGTCTTCAACAGCCTAAGATGAAATTTTTTTGTTCGTAATCAATGAAAAGTTTGTTGATTTCGATGTTTTGAAAGATAAAGGTTTTGATCTAGGGAAAACTATATGCAAACAAAAGTTGAACGATTACTTTAACATTCTTAATGGACTCATCTACATTAATCTCGTTAAAAAGTTATAGTTAAATGCCTATGTTGGACCATTTGGTTATGATGTTGAGTCAATCCAGACCAATATCAATGGCTTTTCTATCACAATTACTCAGTCACTTATTGTTCAGACAATAGAATGTGAAAAGGAAGGTGTTTGTGTTGAACATTATAGATTCAACAATGTCTATAAAAATTACCCTCACCTAATTTAAGCAACCAACAATAATCTCAGCAGTCATGCTAGTCTATGACCAATTTGAAAAGTTTTGCATCAACTTCTAGTGTCAAATATTCGTCCAAGAGAGAAAAAACTGAAAACACTTACTTGGAATGACACGTATCACTTGTTATTCTTTACCAAGAACATCATAGTTAATCCTCCTCTTACGATTTTTAATTACTTAAAGGAAATGATAATTATCTCTAGGAATGAAATGACTTTCCTCATACCATATGGAAGAGTTCTTTTTGAATTTTTCTCTAAGTTAGGGATAGTTAATAGTGATATTATTGAAGTTGATTGGAATCAAAAGTTTGAATATGTGGAATAATTGTTTTTGTCTCGTTTTTAATTTATGAAATATTTACTTTCATATTACTGTCAATTTGTTTTTATAGATAACAATTTTTTTTAGAATTACTAATTACAAAGAATAAATGAAAAAAAATAGCTAAGAAAAAAATGAAGATTGGAAGGCGCCAAATGAGAAATCATTGGAAAAAAAACCCTTAAATGGAGTTACTAAGATTCAAAGTGTGTTCCTTAATAGCTATATTATCTGGGTTTTTAAAAAACACCAAGGTATTAGGTTTAATATTTTTTTCATGAATATTTGGTGCTCACTTATTAATGTATTACCTCGGTTTTATATAAAATCGAGGGAAAAGTTATTTAAAATAAATAAATCAAATATGTTGCTCCTAGGATCTATAAGCTCGGGGTTTGGAATAGTCGAGGTGAAACATTCATCATAAAAAAATATTATTTGTAATAGTAATTGGAACACATATGAGGCAAAAATCTCTAAACGGATTTTCCCACATAAAAAATTCATGGAAGGAAAGACTACCATCACACTGTTTTCCTAAGTTGCATTAAAGACCTTATATGAAGCTTAGTAGCAATACAACCCCATGTTACAATGATGTTTGAACCATGATTTTGACGACCTCACACAAACACACATCTTGAGAAACGAATTACAATAACATCCAAAGTTGTTAGATGTTATTGCTGGAGGTTCTCTTGTGTCCAAAAGTGTTGAGAATGCAATTGCAATTATCAAGAGAATGACACTGACACTACATTATTTATTGCTTCTGGCATAACTATTTTATGCAACATGCGTAAATTGTTGCCTATAAAAAGATCAGACAATAATTTTTTTATTGTTGCTAAGAGAAATATCGTAACATCTGATTCCCTAAAATATTTTTGGGGACGATTTTTAAGTGTCCTTATAATTAATTTTTGACAATAATTGATAAATGTCCCCTTAAATATTTATGGGGACAATTTTAGATGATTGCATTATTCCTAATAAAATTTACATTTTTCAAGTGTTGCATAAAAATTTCAATAACAAAAAAATTTGACGGCAACTTTCCCTCCAATTTACTTCTAATTTAATTGATTAATTTCTCATTATTTTTTCACATTTATAATTTTATCATAATTATACATAATTCTAAATTTATCAATTAATTTAGTGTTAATATGATTTAACTATAATAACTGTCACTAAATATTAATAAAATTTAATATTAATATATTATAATTTTTTATTGAAAGTATCAATAAAAATGTATATTTTATAGATTAATTATGAAAAGAAAATTATCAAGCAAAAACCAAATAAAACACGTTGAATAAAACCTATTAAAATAACATTCAGTAAAAAAAATTATTAAAAAGTTAAGTAAAAGAAAAATTCAATTGGACCACTTAAGTCTGATTAAGGCTCAGTGTGGCATATATTGAAAGAAAGGAAAAACTATGTTGTAATTTGAAGCAGAGAAACTCGATCTATTTAAATATGATTGGTTTGTGGCTGAAGAAGAATTTTTTTTTATTGTTTATTATGATTATATACATTTCTCTTATGTTTTGATATATACTTCAAATTATTCCTAGAGAAAAGTTGTCAAATAATTTTCAATGGCTTGAGGTTAGCTTAGTAGTGTTGATTTTATGATGCATTGTAACTTTGATGAGTGAGACAGTGCTGAAACAATGCTAAGCAAATTTTTTTTAAGTGATATAGTTTAGAAACACTGTAGAAACAACAAAAACATTGCTGAAACGGTGCTAAAGTGTTGAAATAGCAGAAACATCGGTGCTGAAAAAGTGTTGAAATAGAAAAAACATTGCTGAAACGTGTTGAAACAATGCTGAAACAGCAAAAACATTGCTGAAACAGTGCAAAAACAACAAAAATATTGTTGCAACTATACTGAAACAGTGTTGAAACAACAAAAACAGTTGAATCAGCAAAAAAAAACTGCTAAAACAATGCAAAAACAACAAAAAATATTGTTGAAATAGCGTTGTTGGTAATGGGTTGTATCTATATATCTTTAAATTTGCATATTCTTTTAAAAAATTCTTTTAATGACATTACATTGAAAATAGGACTACCGAAGAAAAGAACTCAAGAGAATCTACCAGAGAATAATAGAGAGAAAAATTCAAAAGGTGGATAAAGCAGCTCTGAAGAATGTCCTCATTACTTCAAAAATAAAAATCTGAGAAACCTAATCATTCATTGAAAACAGTTATGTCAAAAACTCAATGTTCTAAAAAGGCAAAGAGGGTGCCAACTTGTCCATCAATGTGGATTAATGATTATATAGAACTTTAAAAGTCAAAGGGAATGTATGCAATTAAGCCAAACAATGGAGAAAAATCAAGCAACAAGTTTCATCTATTATCTAGTGTTAGTAGAAGGAAAGATTTAAGACAACCAGAAGTTATGGAAGGTATTGTACAAGTTGAGGAAAATATCAATGAAGAGACAAACATAAATAGAGAAGAAAAAAAAAGTATTCAATTTCATATTTTTTTAATAATATTTCATGTATTATGTATATGATGGTAACACATGTCACATTGTTTTATTATGTTGATTACTTTATATAAAAATAGGAACATCAAAGAGAAGAACTCGTGGGAAAATTTTGTGCAAAAAGATTCTGGAAGAACTTTGGAAGAGCGAGAAGAAGTGACCTTTAAGGAGGATTGTCAGTCTATTGGGCCAATTGATAAAGTAGTATCTGACTTGAGCCTCTTCTTGGGAACATTGGCTAGGAACTCTACATTTTGTCCTCTGATTTACACAAATTGGTCAGGAATGCCAACAAAGAATAAAAAACGTTTATGGATATATACTAAGGTTTCATTGGTTTGGTTCGGTTTTTTCCCGAACTACTAAAAGGTCCGACCAAAATACCATGGTTTGGTTTGGATTTCAGTTTGGTTCGATTTGCTCGAACCAATGAACACCCCTAGTGGACATTAAAAAAATTGTTACATAAGACTAAGAAGCTTTAGGACCGCAAGAAGAAACAAAGCAGAAAGGAATCTGCAAATCGATCCAACAAACTCTGGCCCAAAAAGAAAAAGATCTAAGTGGAGTCGTGTTGCTTATTTCTATAGGTAATGTGAAGAATGTAAATGCACTCATTAACTTGGGTGCCAATGTAAATTTGAGTTCATTATCAATATTACACAAATTTAGTGATCTTAGTATAAAGTCAACAAAGACAAACTTACAGATGGCTAATAAAATGTCCAAGAATTCAATTGGAATAAATCAAAGATGCCATAATTAAAAGCGATAAATTTTCGTTTACCTCTCATATTAGGAACACCCTTCATGAAAACTGCAAGGATACTAGTTACCATCCACAAAGGACAAGTGAAGGTAAGAATCAAAGATCACGAGTTATGTTTTAATATGCTTGATATAACATGACACTAACAATGTCAATATAATGAAGTTAAACAAATGTTTGGTGGGAGGAAACTCAATTTAGTTTTAAGGCCTTTTAAATTTTCTTTTTAAAAATTTGAAAACACAAAAATCAAAATTTAGGATAGTTTGTGATGTTTTTGATAAGCGAATTTTTCTAAGGATGAACTCTCGCCTAGCAAACTGAATGCATAAGTAGAAGTAGTAAGGCACTCAATCTCTCTAAGAAAACTCTTGAATATGTCTTGCGAGAAACTCCTTGTTGTTGGAATTATCCCAAAACCTATGGGAATTCTGTAGCTATCACGTAGTTGAAACGTTAAAAGAAAGAAGAAGAAAATTAGAGAAGAAAATTAGGGTTCTTGAGAAAATTGGAGAAGATGAATGTTTTTTCCCACACCGTGGGACTTTCTTTCTCATATTGCTACTCACTCTGCAACTGCAGAACTATGAGTGAAATAATGTTGTGATATTTTACAATAAGGGAAACTCCCTATTTATAGAATTAGGTTTGCTTGCATCTTAAGACAAAGTCCAAAACTATAAAAGCTCAAAATATCTATTTTGAATTAAATCTAATCTAGATCAAATCAAATCTTTCCTTCAGTTGAGCAACTTGCTTCGACACAAGGAATTACAATTTAACACACCACATAATTCATTGTGTCTAAGCTATCTACATTCATCATAGACCTTAGCTTCTTGAATACTTCGACCTGCACTCCTTTCGTCATGATATCTGCAATCTAATTCTCAATTCTGCAGTGTTCCAAATTCATCTTCCTATCTGCTACCAGCTTTCGAAGATAATGGAACCTCATTTCGATGTGCTTGCTTAGACCATGTGCTATCGGATTCTTCACAAAATTGATAGCTAACATGTTGTTGATCTTCATGGTGATTTCTCCATGACTCTTTGATGTAATCTATTCGACCAAGTTCACCATCCATGTTGCTTGACATGCACAAAGAGAAGCAACTATGTATTCTGCTTCGCATGATGATAATGTCAATACCGGCTCCTTTCTCGAACTCCAAGCAACTAGTGCACCACCTAACATAAACACATATCCAGTAGTGTATTTTTGATCCTCAGCATCACTACACCAACTGGAATCTGTATATCCCACTAACTTGCATTCCTTTCCTTCATTGGCTGCTAGAAACAAAATGCCATAGTCAAGAGTTCCTTTCAAATACCTTAGTATCCTCTTCATTGCTGCTAGGTGTGATACCTTTGGCTTCTGCATGAATCTACTCACCATACCAATACTTTATGCTAAGTCAGGCCTTGTGTGACAAAGGTATCGAAGTGACCCAATAAGTCTTCTATATTGGGTTGGGTCAACATCATCTTCTTCTGAATCCTTCGACAGTTGCAATTTGGGCTCAGCTGGAGTCGAAGTTGGGTTGCAATCTTGCATCTCAAATATCTTGAGTATTTCACATGCATATCTTCTTTGATGCATCATCAAACTTCTACCACTCTTGTAGAATTCGATGCCAAGAAAATATGAGAGATTTCCCAAGTCTGACATTTCAAACTCCTCACTTAGGTCATGTTTGAAATCTTCGATCTCCTTTTTACAACTTCCTGTTATCAACATGTCATTGACATAGAGACATAGTATAAGCAATTCACCATTACTTCTTCTTATATATACTCCATGCTCAATTGTGCACTTCACAAATTCCTTCTCCCTTAGAAAGCTATCTATCTTCTTATTCCATGCTCTTGGAGCTTACTTCAGTCCATACAGGGCTTTATGCCGCTTGTACACCTTTCTCTCTTCGCCTTGTTTCATAAACTCAGCTGGTTGTGCAACATAAACTTCTTCGTCTAAGGGGCCATTTAGGAATGCATATTTCACATCCATCTGACACATTTGCCAGTTGTTCATGTTTTCTAGACCAACAACCAACCTGATTGTTTTTATTCTAGCAACAGGAGCAAATACTTCGTCGAAGTCGATTGCTTCCTTCTAAAGAAAACCTTTCGCCACAAGTCTCGCCTTGTGTCGAGTCATTTCCCCTCTGGGATTCAGCTTCACCTTGTATAACCACTTCACATCAATTTCCTTCTTGCCTTGAAGCAATTCGATAAGTGACCAAGTGTTGTTGACTTCGTTGGACTTTATCTCCTCATTCATTGCTTTCACCCACTTCGAATCTTTAAATGCCTCATCTGCATTGATAAGTTCGACATCTACATAGAAAGCATAATGTACCAGCTCACCTTTTTCATCGACCACATCATCTGATGTAATCACACATTCTTGCAATCTTGCAGGCATATGTCTTGTTCTTTGAGGGCTGCTTGGGCCTGTTTCACCTCTAACATCTTCTCGTCGAACATCTATTTCGACTTCACTAGCTGATTCTTCACATAATATTTCAACTGAATTTTTCTTGACATTTTCAGTCCAATCTCATTCTTTAAGCTCATCTATGATCACATCCCTGCTGATCCTAACCTACTTGTTTACTGGGTCGAACAACTTGTAACCTCCAATCAAATGATATCCTATTAGAATCATTTGACTAGACTTGTCACCAAGCTTCCTTATCAACTGATCTGGCACATGCCTATGTGCTATAGATCCAAACACCTTCAGATGACTCAAGTTAGGTTTGACATCAGACAACACTCTTCTGGCGTAACTCCTTCTAGCTTCTTTGTCGGACATCTGTTTAAAATATATGTTGCAGTCGACACAACTTCTCCCCATAGTCTTTGGGTAGATGCTTGACATTCAACATACTTCTTACCATGTTCATGATTGTTCGATTCTTCCTTTCTACAATTCCATTCTGTTATGGAGTTTATGGTGGCACTACCTCTTGCACAATCCCTTATTTTACACATAATGCATCGAAATATTTCGACACATACTCTCCACCACCATCAATCTTCAAAGTCTTGAGCTTTCGACCACTTTTTCTTTCGACCATATATTTAAACTTGGAAAATACATCGATCAATTCACTTTTCTTCTCAATCAGGAAATTCCATAATTTTAGACTAAAATCATCTATGAAAGTGACAAAGTACCTGTTACCTCCAATCGAATCCACCTGGATAGGACCACATACATCAGAGTATATGACTTCAAGAATTTCCTTCGACCTGCTTCCTACATCCTTATTGAAGCTATTCTTGTGTTGTTTCGACTGAACACATTCTTCACACACTTCGTTTGGGATGTCAATTTCTGGCAATCCTGAAACCATATTTCTTCTCTTTAAATCTCTGATGTCTTTGAAATTGAGATGACAAAGTCTATAGTTCCATAACCATCCATCTTTGCTATTTGCACTTGCAAGACACCTATGCTCCATCACATTTAGTTCGATCTTGAAGGTTCTATTCTGAGACATTAGAGCCTTTAAGATCAACCTACCACCTGCTTCGACGACTCTCATCACCTTGTCTTCGACCGACACCTTGTAGTTCTTTTCGACCAACTTCCCTATACTGAGCAAATTGCTCTTCATGTCTGGTATGTACAAAACGTTGGAAATTACTAACCTCTTTCCATCCTTCCTCTTAATCATAACATCACTAATACCTTCATCTTCTAGAGTATTGTCATTTGCGAATTTCAATGTGTTCTTCATTGAGGGATTCATGTTAACAAAGCAATCTTTCCTACCAGTCATGTGTGATGAGCATCCTGAGTCCAAGTACTATTGATCTTGGAATCTCTCTTCATATCTTGTTGTGACCACCAGCAACATCTCTTCTTCTTCATGTTTTGCCAGTTTAGCATCAGAATATTGATTCTTTTGCTTTTCTGGACAACCACTAAAATAGTGACCATACTTCTGACAATTGAAACACTGAATGTGAATCTTGTCTGGCTTTCGACCACCACATCTTCCTCTTCCTATAGCACCACCTCTTTGGTTGCCTTGGTTCTAGGGTTTTCTCTGATTCGACCAATTTGTTTCTTGCTGATTTTGACTAGTCGAATTATTATAGCCATATTTGCCTTTGTTGTCGAACACCTTTCCTTTGCCTTTCTTATCTCTTGTTGATTGAGCATGTAGAGTCACATCACTCTTCGACTTCCCTGCTGCTCTTTCAGCCATTCTTTGTTCATGAGATTCAAGCGTCCCTTGAAGCTCTTCTTTAGTCACCTTCGAAAAATCTTTTGATTCTTCTATGGCTACTACAACATGGTCGAACTTTGGAGCCAACGATCTCAAAATCTTTGAGACAACTGCTTTCATCGTCAGCATTTCTCCACATTATTTGATTTGATTCACAAGTTTTGTAACTCTTGTGAAGAAATCCAATATGCTTTCATTGTCTTCCATCTGAAGCAATTCATAAGCCCTTTTGTGAGTTTGTAACCTCACATTTTTCACCTTCTCTGCACCTCCAAACGATTTCTCAAGAATCTCTCATTCTTCTTTTGCAGACTCTACATCACTAACTTTTTCAAAATTATCCGGATCAACACATTGATGGATTATAAAGAGAGATTTATAATATTTCTTCTTCAACGCAGCCTTTTCCTCTTCCGTTGCGTTCTCTGCAAGCGTTGTTACTCCTTCCTTCACAAGATCCCATAAATCTTGATAACAGAAAACAACATCAATCTGCTTGCAACAATTCTCATAGTTATCTTTCTTGAGATTTGGAAGACTCACCGGAAAATGCCCATTCGGATGATTCATTGACATTGTGTTCTTGCCATTGAATATCTTTCCCTTGAATCTCTTTAACTGAAGCTCTAGATACCGGATGTTAGAATTATCACAAAACCTATGGGAATTCCGTAGCTATCACGCAGTACAGACGTTAAAAGAAAGAAGAAGAAAATAGAGAAAAAAATTAGGGTTCTTGAGAAAATTGGAGAAGATGAATGTTGTTTCCCACAAACTGTGGGACTTTCTTTCTCTAATTGCTACTCACACTGCAACTGCAGAACTGTGAGTGAAATAATGTTGTGATATTTTACAATGAGGGAAATTCCCTATTTTGAATTAAATCTAATCTAGATCAAATCAAATCTTTCCTTCTGTTGAGCAACTTGCTTCGATACAAGGAATTACAATTTAACACTTGCATCCCAAAAGTGAAAAATATGCAATCTCACTTAGCAAAAGTGTTGTTAGAGAAGTCTTAGGAACTTAACTCAGAAACAAATCACTTTTGAAAACCAATTTCACTTCATTTTTCTCTATTCAAAGTGCAAATTTTTTTATAATAATCTTTGAAACTACAAACTCTCAAATCTTTAAGTTCTTAATCTTCACATTCACACACCGACATCCAAGATTCTCATATCTTTTCTCTATAAACTCAAGAAATATCAGGTATGTCAAACTCAATGTTTTGTACTGGTTTCCTTTGCATACAACTTGAATGATGATTCATGCCTCCATTTTTTACATTTTCTCAACTTTGAAAGTGATAAATTGCTAACATGGTTAGGAAAGAACAAACTATGCTTTATTGATTCAGGCCCTAGTTGTTACTTTTATGATGAGAAACCTCATGCTTGAATTCTCATAAAATATTGATTAGGATTTTTGTAGAAAATAAACGTACTTAGTAGTTGAGTGATGTTTAAAATGTGTGAATTTCTAGGTTCCTACATGATATATTTCTGTGACCTTAATAGGTAGATGATATCAAAATCCTTGAATGTTTATATGCTCTTCCATGTTAGATACTTAGATTTCATGAACCATTAGAAATAGAAGAATGAAGCCCAAGGTTAAACTTTGATTTTTGATGATTGATTGGTTATGCTACCTCAAAATGATACACACCTATGTTTTGTGAGACGTGAACCAAAATCATTTTTAATCTAGGTTATCAATTTTGCAAATTACTCATTCATGAATGGTGAAAGGATGACATTTCATATGCAGAAGTCTTGTTCTCTAACAAATTTTCAATTTGCATTATGACTGGGAATGTTGCAGATGGTTCCCAAATGAATAACCATTAGAAGAAAAATGAAAGAAATGGAATCATTCTTTATACAAATTTTATGAAGCCTTAGTACATATTAAATAAAGTTGTGAAGAGTAAATATTATACTCTTGAGTATATAATAATTTTAAATTAAATTTTATGGTCCCAAGATGTTCGCTGAAGGTGAATATTAACGATCATGATCAAAACAAGTTTTCGTTAAGGATGGTCTCAACATCATTAATCCATGATGACCTATTAATCTCTTTGTAAGTTGAGTGGATAAGTTTGTGGTGGTCATATATATATATATATATATATATATATATATATATATATATATATATATATATATATATATATATATATATATATATATATATATATATATATATATATATATATATATATATATATATATATATATATGATCTTACCTGATCAGAAGGGCCTTCCAAGGATTTGATGAATGGGCCAGAGGATGAAATGAGAGAGGGGGTGTACCTGCAAAGTACTCCAATGCTTAAGTCAGAAGAGGTACAGAATATAAGGTTTGTTCAGAATGAGTGCGAATACCTGACCCTTTACCAAGAAAGGGTATTTATAATGAGCCCCCAGCGCTAGGCCAAGGCTCCTTAATGGGCTTAATCTGGCTAGGCCCAAGGAGGAGCTGCCAAGGGACGCGTAAGAAGCGTGAAGACCTAGACCAAAGGTCTGCCCCCTGGTCCAACTGCCCCTATCTTTCAGGAGACAATAAAGGGCGGTTGGGTGGCGTGGCAGATGAGCTGGCAGACATGATCTCTGCCCGTCATTAGGTGTATGCCCGTCGTATGAGTAGGTGATTTACAAAAGAGGTTCACCTGCTCGGACACAAAGATCTATGCCCGACATGCATTGGGGCGTGCCCTGTATAATATTATGGCAGAGGTTCACCTGCTCGACCACATGGGCCTTTGCCCGCCGTGTATTGGGTCGTGTCCTGCATAACATTACGGCCCAGTCTAGAACAGGAGCCCCCCAAGTCGAGTCTCTGAGTCAGAGTGATGACTTATATTGCAATCGGGGTACTCGTGTCGAGGACAAGGCGGCGGGCGTATGGCAGGGAAGATTCCAGTAGAACTGTCCGCAATACCCCTTTGTCTTCGGGCACTTGATACTCAGACAGTGTCGGGGATGAAGGTCATCAACGGGCACGTGCTGTTCCTGTAGAGGTCGAGGACTTCGTACGGGGACAGGACGTTCTGAGGAGTCGGGGAGGTGGATAGCTGCCCCCGACGTTGCTTCAGTTCCCTTATGGATTGACGTGTTTCAATATTAATGGCGTCGCTTCGTTTAGTGTGCAAACGGCGGCGTAGGTAGTAAGCAATGATGACCTAGCGCGTTGGCCCACGCGCCTGGGACTATAAAAGGAAGTTAAGTGACTTCATTTTCACTTTTTCGCTCATACGTTCACCGGAAGCTCTGACGAATTTCTTCTGTATCTGCCCGTCTCGCTGCCTGAACCACCGCCGTTGCTCGTGCGCCACCGTCTCTCTCTTGATTCCCAATATGTCAGGTGCCATTTTTGCTTCCTTAACCCTATATTTTCCACTTTTTTATGTTAAACGCTTGCGAATGTATGTTGTATTTGTAATAAGTTGGTTAGATTTGACTTAGGAATAGTGAAATAGACTGTAGATGGAAAAAATAGGGTTAGGGTTAGGCTGTCCCGTGCAGGAATTTCATGCGTCGGGCAAAATTTGCATAAGTATATATGAGATTTTTCCCCGGTGCATAAGAGCGTGTGTATTCCTGCGCCGAACACGTGCGAAACTTCGCCACCGGGCCTGGAGGCAGTGGGTGGAGTTTCACACCGGTGTCTGTGACCGTTGCTTTTACGCCCTTTCACTTGACCTGCGGTGGAAGGGTGTATTTGATATGACGTCGAATTCACTCTTTCTGTCTGCATTTCAGGTGCAACCGGGCGTTTACGACCGAGGAGGGAAGATTCCGGGCCACAGTCCGAAGATGCGGCCATCACGCGTTTACCCGTCGGGGATGGGAGCGCTAGGGATGGCACTGAACATGCCTCATCATTTGGGCAGAATGACCTCTCCTGGGTTGCGGATGAACCTTTGGACGAGGAGTCCTACTTTTGTGACGAGGCGATTCCTGCTTATGTCGTGGTGGAGGATAGAAGCCGAGAAGATCCTGAGAACTGGCAGTGCCACGCTCCCAAAGAGGCAGACCGGATATGTCATCATTTCCCGGGAAAGCAGTTCGCGATGTACTAGTTCGCTTTCCGGGAGGCAGGGATCAGGCTGCCCTTCAATTCATTTCAAATGTCCATCTTTAAGTGGCTTCGGCTGGCGCCGTCTCAGTTACACCCTAACGCCCTTGCTTTCATGCGGGCGTTCGAGTTGGTCTGCCGCTTCCTCGGCATTGGGTGCACTCGAGCCCTTTTCTTCCACGTCTTCCACCTCCAGCGGTCCGGTCTTCGTGGGCGACACAGCTGGATTTCCTTTAAGCAGCTCGTGCGTCTGTTCAAGACATATGTGGATTCTGCCCGTCATTTTAAGGGTCGGTGGTATGTGGTGAGGCCGATCACCCGTGCCGCCCTGCACTCCCTTTACTATTACAAACGGGAAGCAAATGGGGAGGAGAAATTGATGTCAAAGGTACTGCTGAGGTGGCAGCATGATCATTTCGACCTCACCACCGCCCATTACAGGATTAAGTTCGCAATGCTTAGTGTCGAGGATAGGCTCGCATATAAGAAGTTGGTTGAATATGTGCGGAGCTTCAATCTGGCGGTCTGGACGGATCGACAGGGCGTGCCTTACCTTGACGAGGCCGGAATGCCGATCACCGAGGCCCGTATCATTAACACAAAAGCTTTGCTCGAGTGTAGGACCGAGGAGAAGGCCTTGGAATTATTGAGTAGGTGTTTTACTTGTTCTTATTTTTGTCTATGTCTTCGCCCGCTAATGTTTATGTGCTTTGTTTTGCAGGTGCTATACCCACTGCGCGCGACCGGGTCCTCAAGCTGGCCAACCAGGTTGGTGTGCCGGACAGGGTTCCCAAGAAGAAGAAGAAAATTGTGCCTCGTGTTCGGGTGGCAGCTGAAGACTCTGGGGTTGGGACCTCGAACACAGCGAGCCCAGTGCCCTCCTCTCCTCCTCGGGCGTCTATAATCAAAATTCCCGACAGCCCGCCTCTATCAGCCTCCCCTCTCCACAAGCGGAAGCGTCCGGAAGGGACTCTTTCGAGGTCGAACCTGGGGGGGATCGGAAGTCCGGGCGGACCTGGCAGCTACCTATTGCCCCCTTGTTACGTGGAGCGGTCCTTCTTCAAAGCCGAGGATGCGATCGCGGTGCCGGCGCCCGAAGCAAGGGCTATTCTGAACCAAGAGGCTGGTGTCCGGCGTAAGGAGCTGGCGAGGGACTTGGCCGCTGTCATCCGGGTGATGGAAACGGCCATGGTCTTGACTGATACTTCGGTTTCTGCTGCTTTGTTGGAAGACGCTCTCTTGCAGGTCCGGTCTGAGAAGGACAAGCTGTCCAAGGACTTGTCCGACTACAAGGAGGAGCACCAGCTTCAAGAGGGGCTGAAGAAAAAGCTGGAGGAGGTTGAGAAGGAGCGGGATCAGCTGAGGGCGGCCAAGGTGAATTTGGAGGAACAAATAGTCGGGCATCAGAAGGTGGCTGAGGAGAATGCTGGATTGCATACTCAGCTCTCTTCGCTCGAGGATAAGGTCCGTCCGTTAGCTGATGAGACCGAGGAGGAACTCGCTCTTGGTTCCCGTGGTGAGCTGCTGGGGCACATTCTCTCCCTCAATCAGGACCTCGTGGTTGTGTTTAAGGAGGGTTTCGACAACGTCGTCGAGCAACTGCGGGTTTTAAATCCCGAATTGGTGACGGAGGGGTCAGCCCATAACTACTGTGTCCAGGAGGGGGAGATAGTGTGCCCTTTTGAAGCCGAGGAAGAGCTGGGGGATGATGAGGGAGTGGAGGAGATGGAAAATGTTGAGGAGGAGCTCCGGGCGGAGTCTTGAAGAATTTTTTGATCTGTTGTTTATATGGCCTGTGTGCCTTTTTTATGTATGGCCTGCGTGCCTTTTATGTATTTTGGCCTTCGGGCGTATGTATTTTAGCCTTCGGACATACTTGGCCTTGGCCGTTTGCTTTAATATATGAATGTTGTTATTGATCATTCTTCTTGCTCGGTTATTTACCATGTTTTTATATTCATGAACTGTTGTTTTCTGCTCGACCAAGTTAGTCTCCTCGGTTTAGGGAACCGATGAGGTGTCGGGGGGTCGTGCCCGTTTGGATCGAAGACCGGGTTAGATGTTTGGGATTCCGGCTCTGAGGCTTGGGCTTTCCCATCGCGAGCTGGGCGCCCTTCCGGTCTCGGTACTTCGACGTTGGTGCTCGATCGAGATCCCAACCGTCGGGGAGGGTTGTGTTCGCTGGAGGGGTCAGTTCGTCCCCGGGTCGCGCGGTTCCTCTGTCGTTTTGGAGACGAAGAGCGTGGTCGTACCTCCCACGTCTCCCTGTGGCATATTCAGCTGTAATATTTTCTAAGTTTCTCTGCGTTCCATGGCCGAGCGAGTTCTTCGCCTTGTAGGTTTTCTAGGTAATAGGCCCCGTTGCTCGTCTTGTCGCGGACGCGGTAGGGGCCTTCCCAGTTGGCGGCCAGTTTACCCTCTCTTGGGTTTTTCTGGTTTCTTCTGAGGACCAGGATGCCCACCTGGAACTCTCTTTTTATGACTTTCGCGTCGTGGCGCAAGGCTATTTTTTGTTTGAGGGATGTCTCTCTAAGGGCCGCTTCGGAGCGGACCTCGTCGACGAGGTCCAGTTCGGCTCTGAGTGCCTCGTCGTTCAGTTCTTCGTCTAGGGATTCTTCTATATGTCTCGTCGGTTCTCTTATTTCTACCAGGATGACTGCCTCGGTGCCGTAAGTTAGTCGGAATGGGGTCTCCCCGGTTGTGGAGTGGGGTGTTGTTCGGTAAGCCCATAGAACGCTATGTAACTCCTCGACCCACACCCTCTTTGCCTCACCGAGCCTTCGTTTGAGTCCGCGCAGGATTACCCTGTTGGCCGCCTCCGCCTGCCCGTTTGTCTGGGGATGCTCGACGAATGTGAAATGTTGCTCAGTACCTAAGCTTGTGCGAAGTCTTGGAATACCCCGTCCGTGAATTGTGTTCCGTTGTCCGTGATGAGGACCTGGGGCACGCCGAACCGAGCGAGGATATTGCGTTTAAAGAATCGAAGAATGTTTTGTGCTGTTATTTTAGCCAACGCCTCTGCTTCGATCCACTTGGTAAAATAATCTACCCCTACGATGAGGTATTTATTCTGGTACGATCCGGTCACAAAAGGTCCGAGGATGTCCATGCCCCACCATGCGAAGGGCCATGGAGAAGAGAGTGTTTTTAGCTCGTTTGGGGGTGCGAGGTGCATGCCGGCATGCCGTTGGCATTTGTCGCATTTTTTTTACGTGTTCCTTGGAGTCATGTTGCATGGTTGGCCAGTAGTAGCCTGCGCGAAGGGCTTTTCGTGCGAGCGATCGCCCGCCGGGGTGTTGGGCGTTTATTCCTCAGTGTATTTCTCCTAGTATGTCGGAGATTTTCTCTTCCTCGACGCACTTGAGTAATGGGATGGAGAACCCCCTGCGGTAAAGTTTCCCTTCGAGGAGGACGTACGAGCATGCCCTCCGTTTGGTGGTGGCCGCCTCCTTTGGGTCGACGGGAAGCTCGTCCTTCGTTAGATAATTGTAGATAGGTGTCATCCAACAATGAGTATCCCCGATCGCGTTGACCTCGAGCGGAGGAGGTGGTTTTTCGATGCTAGGTCGAAGAAGGATCTCTTGAATTACAGATTTGTTCCCGCCCTTCTTTCTCGTGCTAGCCAGCTTCGATAAGATGTCGGCCCGTGTGTTGTGCTCGTGAGGCACGTGTTGTACTTCCCACTTCTCAAATTTTTCGAGTCTCTCTTTGACCAGGGCCAGGTATTCGACAAGGTTGTTGTTCATGGTCTGGTACTCTCCTCGTACTTGTGATGCCACGAGCTGGGAGTCTGTTGATATTTTTACCTCCTTTGCTCCTAGGTCTTCAGCCAACCTCAGGCCGGCGATGAAAGCCTCATATTCGGCTTGGTTGTTTGATGTCGGGAAGGATAGTGCTAGTGAGACCTCGATCAGGATTCCTTCCTCATTCTCGAGGATGATTCCAGCTCCACTTCCCATTGTACTGGAGGCGCCGTCGACGAAGATCGTCCATTTGTGGGCGCCATCCGTCGGTGTCGGGCTGTGGGTCATTTCCGCGACAAAGTCGGCCAGTGCTTGGGCTTTTAAGGCCTTTCTGTTCTCATATTGTATATCGAATTCAGAGAGTTCCAGTGACCATTTGAGCATTCTGCCGGCCATATCCGGTCGTCCGAGCAGCTGTTTGATCGGATGGTCGGTTCTTACTTTGACCGTGTGCGCGAGGAAGTAGTAGCATAGCCTCCTCGCCGCATTTATGAGGGCCAGGGCGACCTTTTCAATTTGTTGGTATCTGAGTTCGGGACCTTGGAGCGCTTTGCTCGTAAAATAGATGGGTTTTTGTCCCTCATCGGTTTCCCTTAGCAGGACGGCGCTGACGGCCTCAGTTGCTACGGACAGATACAAGTATAAGGTCTCTTTTTCTAATGGTCGTGATAGGACCGGGGGTTCGGAGAGAACCCTCTTTAAATTGAGTAGTGCCCGTTCACATTCGTCGGTCCACTCGAAGCTGGCTTCCTTACGAAGGAGTCTGAAGAATGGCAGTGCATGCTGGGCGGATTTGGCAATGAAACGGGAGAGTGAGGCGAGCATTCCGTTGAGGGATTGGATTGATTTCTTGGTCCTCGGGGTTGGAAATTCCGAGAACTCCTGGCATTTGTCGGGGTTGGCCTCGATACCCCTTTCGGTGAGGTAGAAACCCAGGAATTTTCCTGCCCGTACTCCGAACGTGCATTTTTCAGGGTTAAACCTCATTTTGCACTGTCTTGCCTGCTCGAAGACTTTGTATAGGTGTCGAGCATGGTCGACTTCCTCGTGTGACTTAATGATCATGTTGTCCATGTATACTTCGAGCATATCCCCTATTTCTTCCTTGAAGACTTTGTTCATCATACGCTGGTATGTGGCCCCGGCGTTCTTGAGTCTGAACGGCATTACGTTGTAATAGTAATTTCCGGCCGGGGTCATGAACGCCGTGTGTCTCTTGTCCGTGTCCGACATAGGGATCTGATTATATCCACTGTATGCGTCCATGAAGGACAGGAGTCTGAAACCTGCAGAATTGTCAACGAGCTTATCTATGTTAGGGAGAGGGAAAGCATCTTTGGGGCAAGCCCTATTAAGATCAGTATAATCAACACACATGCGCCATTTTCCATTATTTTTCTTAATGAGGACTACATTAGAGAGCCAGGTTGTGTACTGGGGTTCAGAAATAAAATTTACCTCTAAGAGGTCTTTTACAGCTCGCTCGGCAGCCTCCGCCTTCTCGGGGGATTGCTTGCGCCTATGCTGTGCTATGGGCTTGGCTGCCCGATCTAAAGCTAGCTGGTGACACGCGATCTCAGGATCCAGGCCGGGCATCTCTGCGGCGTTCCATGCGAAGAGGTCGGAGTTCTCTTTGAGGCATGTCACGAGCTTCTCCCTTGTTTCCTCGGGCAACCCCTTGCCTATCTTTGTTGTT
The DNA here is from genome assembly GCA_963966055.1 of Lathyrus aphaca. Taxonomy (NCBI): domain Eukaryota; kingdom Viridiplantae; phylum Streptophyta; class Magnoliopsida; order Fabales; family Fabaceae; genus Lathyrus; species Lathyrus aphaca. The sequence continues at coordinate 56,302,719 of OZ014523.1, read as the reverse complement.
CTGCTAGGATTGTCCCCTAGAGGGATGAGCTCGAACTCTCCGTCGGGGATCGGTCGTAATGGATGTTCGGGAGACTGTTCCTCGGCGGGTTTCCATTCTTCAGTTTCTTCGCGGCTAATGCGGCAGTCGAGGTCGATGGCGTTGATTCCCTGGAGGGGAGGATCTTCGGTCTTGAGTTTTTTGTTGCTTTTTGTATTGATTGTGGCTTGTCCTTTTACTGCGGCGTCGTAGCACCGTCGGGCAGCCTCGATGTCGCCGTGGATGGTGACTACGCGGCCTAGTTTGGTGTAGTATTTCATCTTTAGATGGACGGTGGATGGGACCGCGGTGAGTCCGGCTAATGTCGGGCGGCCGAAGATGCAATTGTAGAGGGATGGGCAATCTACGACTAGGAACTGGATTTTGATTTCCCTGGCCGTTTCCTGTTCCCCAAAAGTGACGAGGAGCTCGACATATCCCCACGGTCTTGTCGTGGCTCCATTGAACCCCTGGAGGTCGGATCCGACGTAGGGGGCTAGATTGGTCTTGTCTAATTTCAGGGTCTTGAAGAGGTGGACGTACATGATATCCACCGAGCTTCCTTGATCGACCAGAATGCGCCTGACGTCGAACTGGGCCATCCTTGCCCTGATCAATAGTGGGATGCCCGAATTCGGGGAGCCGCCCGGAAGCTCTTCTAAAAAGAAAGATATTGGGTTGGATTTACCCCGATATTTTGTCAGCGTTGCCTTTTGTTCGGGCGCGGTCAGAAGGATTTCTTCGAACTTGCGTTTTACTGAGAGGGCGGCGGCCTCGCCGTTAATCCCTCCGCCCGATATGACCAGGGCGGTCGGGAAGTCTTCCCAGGGGCTGAGTGCAGTGATCCGACCTTCAGGCAAGGGCTCAGGGAGGATGAAATCCTCTGGACGTGACACGCAGAGGGCCACTTGATAGGGAGAATTGTCGGGGGTGTATCTTCCCGATGTCTCTTCTTCTCCGACTCTTCATGCTTGGGAGCTTCGTTCCTCCTCGTATACTATTTAAGATGCCCCTCTTGGATTAAAATCTCTATTGCATCTTTTAGGTGGACGCGGTCTTCGGTCACATGCCCGTGGCTCCTGTGGAACCTGCAGTACTTGGACTTGTCGGTGTGAGGCTTCGGTGCAGATGGTTTTGGGAACCTTACTCTGCCCTGTTTGAACTCGAAGTTAATGCATTCCGCGAGGATGCGCTCTCGGGGAGCTGTCAGTAAGGTATATTCGTTGTATCGGCCTGCGGGACCTCTTCCTTCTCGAGGCTCGCGGGGCCTTTCTTCCCTTCGCTTGTCCCCATTGCGACGGGGAATATTTGAATCTTCTCGCTTAGGGTGATCGGTCTCTCCGCTATTACGACTGTTGTGGGCTACCTGCTTCTCCTCGTACCTGATATAAGCATGGGCCTTGTGCAGAAGTTCATTCAAGGTGCGGGGAGGCTCGATCCCGACAGCTCTGCTGAGTTCGCTACCGGGCATGAGCCCCCTTTCGAGGAGGTATTTCTTCATGTGTTCAGTAGTATCTACCTCGACAGCTTCCTGGTTGAATCGCTCGATGTATGAGCGTAGTGTTTCATTTTTCTTTCGTACTATGGCCTCGAGGGTTGCCTCTGTCTTGGGGTGACGCCGGGAGGCTGTGAAATGCCTCGTGAACATGGATCTCATGACTCTCCAAGAGGTGATGGACTCGGGGGGCCAAGCTCTTGTACCAGGCCATGGCGCCTTTCCTGAGGGTCGTTGAGAACAGTCTGCATTTGAGGTGCCCGGTGATGTCATTGCGGTAGTCGAGCATCGCGTTAACGTTGTCGACGTGATCGTCGGGGTCGGTGGTCCCGTTGTACACAACTAGGTTAGGAGGCTTCTCTATGCCTTTGGGGAGTGGAACTTCCATTATAGCCCGTGACAGGGGACATTGCAGGTCTTCTTCATCGCTCCTTAGTGGGGAGAGTTCATTGCGGTCGGGGCTACGGTCGCGTCTCGGCGAGTTTCCCGCTCGACCGTTATCACGGCGGGCGCGTGCCCTGCTGACGTGAGGCTCCGGGGAGCGACGTCCTCGTTTCTTCGTCGCTTCTGGACGTTGTTGTGTCCTCCTCTCTTGTCGAGGATGGACCTCCTGTCGTTCAGCTTCTAGGGCCATGATTCTCTCGTGCTGCTGGTAGAGCATAGAGTCGGCCTGGTTGAGGGCGTTCACCATGACAATCATGGTGGCGTCTCCTTCGACAGGAACGAGGATGGGGTGAAATGCCTCGGTCCCTTGGTTTTGAACGTGAGGGGGATCCCCGTTATTTTGGGTCTCCGGAGACGGAGTGGCTGGACGGCCGTCTCGGGCGTCTGCTTCATGGAACTGCGGGTCGTCGTCCATGGTGTAGTCGACGAGGGGATGGCTGCGCTCGCTAGGTTGTTCTCCGGCCATGTTGGAAGGACAAAAGTGAATGAGCTTTGATCTTTTGTTGGTGAAGATGGGGATAGCTAGTTCCCACAGACGGCGCCACTGATATTACCTGATCAGAAGGGCCTTCCAAGGACTTGATGAATGGGCCAGAGGATGAAATGAGAGAGGGGGTGTACCTGCAAAACATTCCAATGCTTAAGTCAGAAGAGGTACAGAATATAAGGTTTGTTCAGAATGAGTGCGAATACCTGACCCTTTACCAAGAAAGGGTATTTATAATAAGCCCCCAGCGCTGGGCCAAGGCTCCTTAATGGGCTTAATCTGGCTAGGCCCAAGGAGGAGCTGCCAAGGGACGCGTAAGAAGCGTGAAGACCTAGACCAAAGGTCTGCCCCCTGGTCCAACTTTCCCTATCTTTCAGGAGACAATAAAGGGCAGTTGGGTGGCGTGGCAGATGAGCTGGCAGACATGATCTCTGCCCGTCATCAGGTGTATGCCCGTCGTATGAGCAGGTGATTTACAAAAGAGGTTCACCTGCTCTGACACAAAGATCTCTGCCCGACATGCATTGGGGCGTGCCCTGTATAATATTATGGCAGAGGTTCACCTGCTCGAACACATGGGTCCTTGCCCGTCGTGTATTGGGCCGTGTCCTGCATAACATTACGGCCCAGTCTAGAACAATATATATATATATATATATATATATATATATATATATATATATATATATATATATATATATATATGTATATATATAATGATCCATAGAGAAGGACATGCCACATTATGTTGGCATTCCCTCGAAAGGGATACTTTTTATCAAAGTTAATTGATGATCAAGGTAGTACATTATTAAAGGTTGAGTGATCTAGAAAAAAAGATTAAACCCTTAAAATAGCGTGTTTAATAAAATTTCCATCCTTAAAAAATATTTTTTTTCTAACCAAATAGATGAGTTTACTAGTGTGTTTAAAGTAAAGGGTGCAAATAGTGAACATAAGTGCAAAAAGCATAAAACCAGAGCAAAATTCAGCCCAAAAGAACCAAGGAGTATGAAATGCAAAAAATTATTTGATTGGGTCCATACGTAATCAATTAGGTTACCTATGCTCTTTAAATTTCAAATCAAATCAGATATCAATTTCGCCTCCTTGTCAATCAGATATTAGCATTAATGGAAATTGCACAAGATCCTTGAAAATATAAGGATATGATCAATAAGCCTTAATACAATCGATTAGATAGGCCAATTTGGGAAGATGTGGTTATGATATTTACTGGACATAATCTTCATTGATTTGTACAAGTTTTACACTCCCAAAATCTCTAGATGCTCTACCATAAATAAGTAACTCTTTTCATGCCTTTGCATCTAATACTTTATTTATCTTGTTGTGTGTGTGAGATTGTTGCTTCAACATTCCATCATCGTCACCATGTCACCAAGGTGGCTAAGATTTTCCTCTAGCCCCCTCACTGATGATTTCTCATCTTAATAACAAGAAGGAAGGTTCTTCCGAGACTTCACAAGTAGAACCTTATTGAGAATTCACATTTTAGATTTTGGAATATTTAAGGAATGTGAACTATTAAAGGCTTTTGAAGAGTTAAAATTATCCACATTCATCTACAGACCTAAAAAAGTGTATCTGCCATTGGTCGAGATGTTTTTCTCAAACCTTTATTTTACGGATGGAATAGTTTACTCTGGAGTAAGAAAACATGAGATATCTCTATCTCTGGAATAATTTTCAAACATCTTGGATCTTCCCCGTGAAATACCTATCTTCAAGCCAGAAGAATAAAACGACAACTTCAACTTTAAGCTTGTTGCATCCTTGTTTTTTAAAAACTCAAAATACCTAGTACTCTCTCCTTTCACAGTGGAATCTATGTGGCCTGATATTCATCTGATCAACTATGTGACCAATCACAAACTCTTCCCAAGAAAAATAAATTTCAATCACCTAATTAGGTTTTATGTTGAAACTATATGAATTATTGCAAACGAAATTGGGCAAGTGAAGTAATACAACACATGTATGCAATCAGGAGAAAATGAATATGTTTACCATATGGTAACATGGTCACAAAAAACTTGGAAGACACCGATTACAACCTTGAGAAAGAAGATTTTGAATAAGGTGTGAAAAAATAGGGGAAGCAACTCTAGCAACAATGAAATATGAGATCATTGATGGAAAAATAATTAAAAATTCCTCTAAATAAAAGATGAGATTGATGGAAGATCAAGAAGCACTCTTGAATCTAGAATATTTTGACTATGACGGCTCTAAAGTACCCTCTGATGAAGATTTACTTAAGAATATATCAAGAGATTAAAGAGGACAAATGATAAGATCAACTTCATGACTTTCCACTTCGCCCAAGACCTGAGACATATACCTCCAAGATTTTTCATCGATGATGATGAATAATATTTTTTCCTATGCGCTTTAGTCTTAAGTGTGCTTGATTTTAAGTTTTCTTTTGCATGATTTTAATTCTTGCAATTCCATTATTTCTATTCTTTGAATTCTAGTATAATTTAAATCAATGAAATGTTTGGTTTTTCCTATATGAATTCTTATGTGACTATGTGCTTGCATTTCTAAGTTTCCTCCTTTCGTCTTTACCCACCTTTTTATTATGCCAAAGAGGGAGAAGTATACTCTCAGAGGGATTAGAGTATACTTTTTACTTATGTGAGGGGGACTTTAAACTCTCTAACTTTACCTACTTGTATTTTATTTTACCGCCTCTCTAAGAGTGTGGAACTATGTTCTTGCATGTTTAATCAGGAAGTGATCAAAGCTAAGAAAAACCTATCAAGGTTTTGATGATGACAAATCATGAAGATGAAACATGAATTTGATGATAACTCATAAATATTTAACTTTACTAACTTTACTTTGATAAAGACAAGTAAGTGTTAAAAGTGTTTCAATCGGTCAAAGATTCATAAGATAGTTTGATCAAGTTCTTCCTCCAAATAAATCCAAATAGTTAGGGTTTAATGATCACTATGATATCCTCTAACAATGGAGTTTGACTTAAACATGTCTCAAGCCTCGTATCTAAGCAGATTCAAAAGAAGTTTTTATGTGATTGGTGTATTAGGCAAAATACTTGAAGTTCCAGAGTGTGAAATAGAGGAAGTGTGAAATTTGTTGGATCTTATCTGAGTGATCAGTGTTTTGTAAGAACACATGGAAAATTTCATAAAGTAATAAGGCTAAATAAACACACCCATTAAAACTTTTTTTGAAGCCTTTATTTGTCAACAAAAAAAACCTAAATTTTTTTGGAGCCTAGACATATGAGTTGTAATCTGTTAGAATAATTATGACATGTTTTTGAATTGTTTAATCGATCTGATCATATACCTAATCAGTTAGATAAGGCAAAAATGATTCCATAATCGATTATGACTATGTCTTAATGATGGGAAATGCCTCTCTATCAAATATTTCCAAAATGGGCTTCAATAATCTATTATTTAGGTCATCTAATCGATTGAAATAAAGACCCAATCGATAGGACAATAAAACTTTCCCATTGATCATTTCCTTTTTGGATTCATCCTTTGGCCTATAAATAGAAGACTTCCCTTTCATTCTTTTCACATCGAGAAACGTGAGATATCTCACATTCCTCATCATCTCTCTCTCTCCCCTTCTGTGTGTATATATATACATAGGTTAAATATGTATAAAGTCCCTATAAATATATCAACTTTCAAGTTTAGTCCCTCTAAAATGTTCCTTCAAATAATGGTCCACACAAAGTTTTACGTCCCTATATGTGGTACCTCCCATTAGTTTCCACTAACGGAGGCTTATGTGGCATGCCATGTAGATTTTTTTAATGACGTGACATACATGTGGCAATGCCAACGTGGCAAAAAATGCTGACACGAATGTCATGCGTCAATTATTTCCATTGTAAAACTTTTATATTAATATCATATCTAAATCCAAAAATGATAGCTAATCGGTAGCTAATTTCTAGCTAATTTAAACACATTATTCTATCAGTAATATTTCCTAGCTAATTTAAACACACAATTCTATTAGTAATAATTCCTAACTAATTCTAAAGTACTACTTTGTCATTAAGAATCCATCCTAGTGGTGTTCAGGATATTTTAAGGTCCTTAGTGTCCAAAGCATTCCTCAGGTCACACCTTCATAGTGCATGTATTGATCAAGTATCCATTCCTGCAAATAACACAAACCAAATGATCATCAACTAATTCACAACTTTTTCTTTTAACATACTTTAACACCATTCTAACCTTTTCAACACAAGTTAACTCATACATAGCATAGCATGACAAAACTTTCTAACCTACTGACATCTTAGTAGTACAAAACACAACATAATATAGTTTCTAATTCACTTCAAATTCATTAATTAACTAATTTTCTTAACAAAATTTTGATTATCACTAACTTCATGGCTAACTTCTAACAAAATATTTAAGTAAAGCTAGTTATCAACCAATTTTAAACCAACCGAATCCTTCACATAAAAACCAAGTTCCATAACATTAATCAACTAGCTTTGAATTTCCAATTAAACTAATTGTACTAGCATGTCATAACAGGTAGTCTTTTTTAATCCATTCAATGAAAAATTTAACATAATATCATTAACTCAATTAAAATTTTCACTAATCAGTTAATAGTTTTTTTAAAGCAATTAACAATGCACTAGAGACTTTGGAAAATTTGAGAAAAATTGAGGAATGTGTGGAAGGAGAAATACAAACTTAAACTTTTAAATATACCGAGCATTCCATTCAGCTAGTTCCTATAAAAGTGAAATATACCACTGTTAGATTACTAACAATCATTTTTATCACTTAGCACATTATTTACATTGACCCTACAAATCACTCTTTGAAGGTAGTATTAAAATGACTAAATTATTGGTAGCATTTTCAATAGCAGCATCAAGGAAGCAAACCTGTAAACTAGAAGTTGTAGCAGTTGCTAAAGCAGTTGATTGTTCTCCCTTACTCGACTTGCCAAAACCAGTTTCTTTTACAATACATGTTAATGATGTTATGGTCATAAGTAGTGATCAACAACATGAAAGTAACCTATGTGGCTAAAAACAAGAATATAGTTGTCTATGTTTAGTTCTTAGGTGAGAAATTTTTAATGAATTTATTTTGTAAAACTTTTATAGTTAATATGAAAGTTGAATATGAAGCGATTCATGTTGGAGCCGGAAACTATACAAATCATAACATTAAGTTATAATCATTTATAGATACAAAAATAATTTCAATGAAACATTAAGTTATAATCAGTCAAATATGTCAGGATCGTGAAACCAAACCAAACAAAAACTTAGAAGAATTACTAAAGAGACAAATTCAACTACTAACACACACAGAAGTCCAAATGAAGAAACTAACAAACACTATCAAAAATGAAGAAGTTGTAATCTTAATTCAAGTGTATCACTTCAATTACTATCAGTACCCTAAAATTCAAAACAAATACACAAATTGACAAACACCCACGTAACAAAAACACAACCTTACCACTAAAGTAACCATTTTTTACACCAATAAACAAAAAAGAAAAATATCCATATTTATAAAAGAAGAGAAAGAGTTAGAGCTTGATGACTGAATTGAGCATTGGTTTGAGAAGCATGAGAAGGAGGACGAGTTTGACCAATGGAAGGGTGAGCAGAGAAAGCTTGTAGCCAATCATTGACATCAACGATGTTGAACCAAATGTGTCTGGAAACAACAAGAGTGTGGTTGAAGGAAGGGAAAAGAGAAGTTGAAGCCATTTGTAATCGTTTTCATCAATTTCTTTGTAAGAAGTGTTTGATTTGGGATAGGGTTTGGATCTAAACTCGTTAAAAGCTCTTTTAGGGGATTTAGTTTTAAGTCTCCATTTGGTTCGTGAGTTGAGTCACTTGAGGAAACTTATCTTTCTGGATTCTTGAAGATATCCAATGAAATATCTCCGTATTAGCTCTTGAGCTCATCCCGGTGTAAAAACTCAAATTGATTCGAGATCAATCTAATGTAAAATTTGATCCAGTTCGTTTTAAAACCTCAGTTCGTAGTTAGTTTGATTCGGGGTCAGAAGCCTCACTTGACATCATAGTGAATATGGTGTCAGTCCTACCACGAGAATTCGACCAAGTAATAGAGGTCGAAGAAGCGGGCAATAATATTGAGATCGAAATGGCAGCCCATAAATCGATATGTTATTATATAATGAATAACGGTTGTGTAGAAGAACAAAATGCCTTCTTTGAATGGCCAGACGAGGCAATGAAGAGTCATCTGAAGCCTTTATTCATAACAGGGAAGGTTGAAGATGTCCCAATTAACAAAATACTAGTTGATTGTGGTGCAACAGTCAATCTAATGCCACATTTCATGCTAAAAAATATTGGGAAGTTCGACACGGACATCAAGTCTCATAACATGGTGTTGTCCAATTACGAAGGTAAAGTTGGAACCATCCTTGGGGGTGATCCAGGTTGACTTGACTGTAGGAACTATCACAAGACCTATAATGTTCATGGTCATCGAAATGAATGCCAATTATAACTTGTTGTTGGGTCGGGAGTGGATTCGTGGGATATGTGTCGTACCTTCATCAATGCACCAAAGGATTACAATATGGAGGTCAGGTCGCATTGTGGAAAACATCGAAGTTGATCATGGATACTTCAAAGTTGATGTCAACCATGTTGATAAAAGACACTTCGATAAGCATCTAGCTAACATCACTCCATGTAATCCAACCAATTTCGCATTCACCCCTGACGACAATGCATTTTGTTCTCTATAGTGGGGTTAGGCTATTTATAATGCATGTTGAAGTTCAAGAGTTTAAAATCAGCATTAAAGAGTTGATATGTAGTAGGACACGTGTTCCACCAGGAGCGCTAGATGGGACAGTGACAGTTAATGCTTAGCCTCATGATCTCATAGAGTCTAGGAAGTGTAATGATGAATAAGAGATTATCGTGTATAATGAGGAGACGTTTTAGAAAACTCTCATTAAAACTATGACACCATGGGTAAGCTGAAGGAAATGAACGGTTTTTAGAACGTTGAGGTTTGAATGACATTGAAGTCATCTGAGAGATATTCAAGGCGTTAAAAGTTGTTGTAAAAAAAATGCTTTTTTTCACTGATGTCGAAAATGACATTTTTGTTGGGAAATTTGTTAGCTCCTAAATTTGACGCCTAATATGTTTTGTTAGAAGTATTCAAGATCATAAGGATTCCTTGAGATACTGGAAGATTCCGACGAAAGGGTTATCATGTAGCTTGGTCGAAGGAGTCTTCAGAAAAATTAATCTACATTAAAACGAGACATTACTGAAGGTGTCTTTGACAGAGGATTTGAATACAAATAATGGATGGAATTCTTTGTTCTTATCCAATTTCACTAGTAGAGTTTTTACCTTCCGTGGGAATCGAACCTTGTATCCTGGGGTTCAAATACATGTTCATTCCATTCCCACTACCAATTGAGCTACTAGCTCAAGTGGTAGTGGGAATAGAATGAACATGTATTTGAATCCCAGGGTACAGGGTTCGATTCCACGGAAGACAAAAACTCTACTAGTGAGGGGGTAGAGAAGATCGTGAGGTGGCAGTGCCGGGATTGCCTTGCGAGGAGATCTCTAAGGATTGAGTGTGTTCAATTGTGTACAAATACTCTATTTTACTCAAGGTTTACCAATTTTCACAATAAACAATTATTAAAGTTTATTTTAAACGACTTGAAATTAAAGAAAAAAGAAAAAGAGAATTGATAAGAAAAATTAAAGATATTATTAAAAAGATATACTCCATCCGACGTTATTAGACATGAGATTTATAAGTAAAAGTTAACAAATTCAACAAATTCAAATTTATTTAATACCAATTTTACAAAACTATCCCTATATTAATTATTTAATAATTAAATATTGTTATTGGATGATAATTTAGTTAAGATTATATTAATAATTGTATCATTTTATTTACATGAAACCAAAATAAATAAATAAATAAATAGATATGATTATTCTTATTCTTAATAAGTGTGAAAGTTGTTTTGTTTTTTATAAATCATGTGGAGTAGTACTAGTTGCGTATATAACTAGAGTTTATATAACTGGAGAAAGAAGACAAAGTTGGACATAATTATCAAAAGAGATGCATGCATATGTAAAAAAATCTAATTTAACTTCACTTCATGTAATATTTTCGATCAGCGTGTTATCAGCATTATTATCCCTTAAATGCAACGGTATTGGGCGACATGTCATTGAATGTGTGGTGGTTACGAAAGTAACAGTACTGACTTTAAGGTGCTGTCAACAGCAAACAAAAAGATATTTTTATAGTAAATTTACTGTACTTTTGTCTCATGATGAACCGAAACATACCATGTGTCGTAGATTCCACTAGATAAGGTACAAATCTAAATTCTTCAACCACTTCAAATTTTCATTTTTATTTTATTTTCTGGTTACTTGTTTTTCTTCATCATGTTTAAACAGAATGGTCCAAACAAAGCAAATCTCAAACTTGTGTGTGGAAAAACCCTAGAGAATCTTAATCTCACACAAAAGAACTTGACAAAAAACAAAGAGTGGAGCATAATTATAATAACAAATGAAAACAATCCTTATTTTATATTCACAAAATTGAACATCTTTAATGGGGAAATAAATTAAGCTGCACGAGTTGATAGAAGCATATCTGAATTGCAAAAAAAGAATACAAGCTTATTACAACACTAATAACAATGTCTAGAAAATGCAGTGAAAGTTGAAACCTTCTAGCTAAAACACTTGTCACACTTCAGCTACTTCCAAGCAATTTTTTAAAGGAAAAACAGGGGATTGGTAATATACATATACATAACTTTACCTGTTAACAAAATAGGATGCTGCTGTTGTTGCAGGAACCAAAGGTATAACAGTGTCAGGAAAATCTGATCTTGGTCCAGCAAGGGAGTAATAAGCAAGAATATGAGCTGGATGATGATTCTCAGTTACAAGTCTAGAAGGAATCAACTCGATATTCCAATAGGGTCTAGCCATTGCCAAAAGATCAAGTCCTGATGTTGATGCTCCATAACCTTGTACCCAAAGATACCTCAAAGATGTTAGCCTAGTTGCAGCAACAGCTAATGCATACTCACTGAAAAATGAACATCCTCTCATTTCAAGTTTCTGAAGACTTGGACAACCTTTAGAGAATTCCAAGAGCCCTGCATCTGTTTCTCCGACATAACCGAGAAGTATCCATCTCACGTTTGGACTGTATTGTCCTATGTAACCTAGTCCTACATCAGTTAGACCACCGGGTCTGAGATATAGAGCAAATCTTTTCAGCTTTCCGCAACCTCTCAGTAAAGCCCTCACTCCATTGTCAAGTGGCAAATCAGTTATCTTCTCCTCGCGGTCAAGCAAGACGAGGCGAAAATCACAAAGGTTTTTCAAGTGAGTGCCAATGTGCTCTAGAGAGGCATTTGTAATGTCAGATACATAAACAGCCATGTATTCAAGCTCTGGACAGCCATGTGATAGGGCAATAAGTCCTCTTTGGGAAACAATACCATCTTCATCTTCCATTTGATCGTCGTCGTCACCTCTTTCGATCCTTAGCCTTTTCAGCTTCTTACAGCAGCGAGCAAGTACTTCTAATCCTCTGTCTCCGATTACATTCCTTGACTGTCCATGAGGAAAAGATATTTGGTTTATTGTTAAAAATTCAAATGCAGTTTTGGTCATTCAAAGTAACCTTTTTACCCATCCAAATTAGTACCCAAATCCATTTTGTTGCATATTTTATTATTTTTACAGTTTCATGCTTCCTTGTACAACCAAAGATTCAAGTCAATATATGAATGCATATTGACAATTTTGAAAACATAGTTTTAAATTGCAGTCACCAACGCAACATAAAGTTTTTCGAGGCTTCCATGACAATAATATTGTGGCTGCATTGGCAACAGTAATCCACAATATCAGAGATCACAGTGCAATTGTGACTGCAATTTAAAAATGAGTAAAATGTACATATACTTCTGCATAGTGAATAAACTTTGAAGGCTAGACTATTAAAATTGAAAGACCACGAAACTAGATTACAAGAATCATGGCAAGGATTTGAAGGGTGAGCAAATTTAACTAGAGAAAGTTCTAGAATCTTACCTCAAGGATTTCCAAGTTGGGGCATTTCTCGATTAATGTACAATGATCCTCTGTATCCAGCATTGCATAGATAAGATCCAATTTTTTCAGTTGAGCTGCATAAGGGAATGCAATTGGCATTTCATTCTTTCCAATATACGTCAAACCCAATTGATTTAACTTTGCTGGCAATGATACAGCAGCGTACTTTTCTGGATCTTCATTGTAGGAACCTCCACAAAATTCTTCAAGAGAAGATGCATATCGAAAGAAGTTTACCAGACTCAAGATTTCACAATCAGTAATTTTCACAGAGACCAAGTTGGGGCAGTTTTTTGCTACAAGTTCAAGGTCCTGAATCTTGATACTGTTAATATCAGTCAAGTAAAAATTCAGTGTCTCGAGAAATGTATTATTCAAAGCAAGCTCACGCAGCCATTCACCATCTTTCTCATCAACCGAGCTTTCCTCCATAAACAAGACTCTTAAATTCCTGCCAGAAAGAAAATTTAGTCACAGTTTAGTAACCTTGGATTTATAAAAGCAAGCATAGGTTCTTTTCTATTTCCAAGTTCAAAGAAGAAATGACTTAGACGAAGGGTGAGTTTGAACCAACTTATTTGAGTTCTCCAATTGAGATTGTTTGGAAGAGCTAATGGAATTAGCTTATGACAATGACCATATGCCACTTTCAGCATATTTCCATAAGCTTTCTAGGATAGTTTAGGAAAAAAGTTTGGCTTTATTTTATCTTTTAAGTCGTTGATCCATACAGAACCCAATAAAGTCGAAATATCTCATGTCTACCCTCCCTTGTCAAAAAAAAATTAATTAATTTGAAGGAGTGAGAGCATATCCATAAAAGAAAAGACGCTAAATGAGGTTCTAAATTAGCTACAATCTTAACAAAGAGTCCAATCTAACTGGTGATTAGAGTAGAGGCTCAGAGACGAAAAAAACTAAATAATCTGAAAAGGCATAAGCTTAGAATAAGACAGCTTGGAAAATGAGGCTGAGAAGTGTATGGTAGCAAGTCAGAGAATAAAGCAGTCACAAATATAATAATACAACTAGATGTGCAAGGATTAGAAGCTAAGTATATTAGCTAAGCCAGTTGGTGGCTTCTTAGTTCCCACTAACTTGACATATACCATTAATTTGAATCATGTGCAATAAAAAACAATGTATAGGATTGATTACATCATTCAGATCAAGTGAAAAAGTCAAGTTTGGATTTTTCATACAAAACAAAAAATTAGGAGGACTTCGACGATCATATTCCGAAAAGTTTCTAAGGAATTGGTCATCATAGTTTTAGTTTAACAGTTACAGTAGTTCCATCATTTTCATTCCTACTCATCAATGATCAATCACAAAAATGTTCTGTTCATTAGCAGGAGTAAGAACTCCTGCAGCATGAAATGAGCTAACCCAGTTTAAAGTTGGCATTATTAACATCTTTGGATCAAAATGAAATTCAAAAAGGCATGTCTACCCAAACCATATACACAATTACCATAACTCCTAGTTTATTCCCTTCAGTTATTTTAGTAGAAAGACATAGACAGCCAAACTCTGGCTCATAAGTTTTAACACAGTTCCATTCTCTGACCTCATGTGAGCAACAATCATGACATAAGGTTCAAATGTGTCTAGACCATAACATTGAAGTTAACAAGGACAATATCATTTGTTCGAGATTCTCGATAATATCAACGATTGTGAATTAGATAATATTAGGATTTTGAGTGGTAGATAACAATATACTAAAATGAAGCACACTATCTTCTGTAAAATAGATATGAAGAGATCAAAGAGAAAAAGTTTCCTTTGAAAACAATCCAAAATGCAAGCATATAATATATCAATAACAGAACAGAGGATTTTTATTTTTTATATGAAACAGAGAATTTTCAATACAGATGAAGCATTGAAAACTCATAAAATACAAACAATTTTTCTCAAATTTTAAATAAAAAAATAGCTTTTAAATAGAAAAATTGAATGAATGCCCAAAATCGATCCATTAAATTCTCTTTAGATAAATATTAATATATATTAGTTCTTATATAGCAATTTTTTTCTTTCATCAAAGTTTTAATTCAGATCCTTCAACACCTTACAATTGAGCAAAATTATCGGCAATACTATATTAAAAAGTTACTTTTTTTTAATTAACAAAATAAAGTTACTACTTAAAACATTGATTCTACTATCCATATAAAAATAGAAATTACCACTTACTTGCAAGAGTGACAAATATAGTAAAGTCCATCGGTTGAAAATCCAGAACACTTTTCAAGCTTAAGAGCATGAAGACTTTGATGACGAGAACGTGCGAGAATCTGAAGATCAGAATCCGTAACAATCATCCGACGAAAGTGCAACGACTTCAAACAATCGAAGTATTTCGAAATCTCTTTAACCCAAGGAGTCACAAATCCTCCCCAATCCTCCGGTATCAAGTTAAACATCGCCGCTCTAGGTTTTCCCTTGAGCTTCAGTGATTCCAAATGAGGAAACCGTCGCCGGAGCCGGTCCGGCGTGGTGGTGTAGCATAAAGCAATCGTGATGTGCTTTCTCGTCGACGAATCGAGTTCGTACCACCGCTTACACACCTGAGAAATCGCGTCTCGGTCTTTGGAATCGTGGACGTACGGTAAGACGCAGTCGAGAACGACGTCGGTTAATCTAGCACTCATTCTTCCGACGCCGGGACACGTGTCTTTCTCCTCCATAACTGAAACGGTTATCGAAGATCTCGGGTTTTTTGTTTGTTAGTTAGTTATAACGGATCGGATACGAACCTGGGGATTTTTTCGGTTCGGGGTAACGGATTTGGTGACACGTGTGAGGTTTGTGAGGATGAAACGCGCGATGAACGATGAAGAAGAAGGTTTAAGAGGGGGATATTTTTTACACTGAAGACGAGCCAATTGGATCGGGACCGAACCGCCGACCGGGCCAATCGGAGATAGAAAGAGGAATAGGGTGTGAGGAATAATACATAGTGGGAGAGAGACAGAATGAACGGTGGAGATTGAGAGATGAAAGAGGAATCGAACGATGAGAGAGAGATGGGACAGTATTTATATTTATAATTTATAATTAAATTATTAATATTATGCTATTAGAGGAGGGTGGGAGATGATAAGTGAGAGAGAATGAGATGAGAGAAAGAGTAAAAACTAGAACTTGAAAGAAACTAGATAGGGAGGGAGCTAAACGACAAAACTATTTTTCATAGAGTTTATAATTATTTAATTGATAATAATGTAATATATAAAGGACCATTTGTGTGTGTGTATGAATGAATGATATAGTGCTGTTGTATTGAACTACGAAGTCTTTGGATCCGAGGAGAAATTGGTGCAATTAAATCTTGTGTGTAGATTTGGCATAAATGTTAGTTAAGCATAATATCGTACTTACTGTTCTGTAATAGTACAAAAATGTAATTTTATTTAATTTTCAAGGATATTTTGATTTCAAGATAGTGACTAGAATTGAAAAATAGTTGGATTATTCGCAAATCCATAATCAATAGATATAATTATTTAATGTTATAACGAATTCATATAAATGAAAACTAATTATGACATCTATTATATTTATAATCAAATTTTATAATCAATTATAAATTTTATAATTGATTTTAACAAAATTTAATTAAATCAGTTGTTAAGAGTTTCTTAGAAATTTAAATGTTGCAACCAATTAACATGTGTGTAATCAATTAAATGTGTTAAAATAAGTTAAATAAGTTGAAGAAAAATGATTATGATGTTAGTGTAGTCGGTTACGTATTTATAGTAATTGATTATCACTATTAGTTAATTTTTGTTTTATTTTAGTTGTAACAGTTATAGATTTTGTGTAAATGATGTAACTTGTGTTTCAATCAATTTGTAATGTTTGTATAATGTCTTGAGGCATCCTCTTCTTTGATAACAAAAATATTCTCACCCTCAATTAATTTTTCTCTCTCAATTTCTCTTTTCATGTCTACACTCTAATTTCTCCATTATTCACTAATCTTTTGGTTTCAAGTTCTAACATTTGAAATCAAGAGTCTGATTGTGATCCACAAACACCTAGTGTGCAACATGAATTTTGTCTCCAACAAAAGAATCCCTACAAACATACAAATCTTTGATGCGAAGAATTACGACAAATGGTACAAACAAATGAAAGTGTTGTTTGGCTACCAAGATGTTCTTAAAGTGATGATCAACGAGATGAATCCTCTTGTTGAAGGTGCAACAGATGCACAACGAGTATGGGTGGGAATAGGTCAGGCCAACTAACAGGGACCTAAGGCCTAGCCTACATAGGCCAAGGTCAGGCCAGACTATTTTTTAAATAGATAAGGCTTAGACTTTTTTATAAGTCTACTTAGTTAAATATGTTAGGTCGCAGGCCATAGAAAAAGCCTTATAAGCCTATTAGGTCGGCCTATTTATTAAATATGAATGAATTTATTGTTTTTATATTGTATTTTATTCTTTATATTAAAATACAAAAGTAATACTTAGTTATATTTAAGAACTTATGAAAATAAGTTGAAAATAATCCTATGAATAATGTTATAAGGTGTTCTTATAAGTTCTCTCAAACAAATCATCTTACAAAATTTCTGCTACTAGGTAAGCTTAGATAAGTCAATGGAAACAAACATTTAGTCTCATTATACTTTTGATTCTCTAGTTTATTTAAACATTTGTTGAATTTCTTATTTACACATATTTAAATGATATATGCTTTTTATGTAGGCTAATAGACCAATGAGGCCTTCGAAAAGGCCAGGCTCAAGCCAAAATATAAGCCTTTGATAGGCTACAGGCCAGACTTAGACTTGGAATATTTTAGCAGGCCAGACTCAGGCTTGGCAAAGCCTAGCTCGGCCCAGCCTATTCTCACCCCTAACAACGAGCAACACATAAGGAGGATAAGAATAAATATTCCAAGGAACTTTTTTTTATCCATCAATGTGTGGATGGTGATAACTGATCATACATGAGATCAGAATCTCCAATTGTTGTTGATGTGGACTCCAAAGTCTGTTCAGATACTAAGGAGGACGGGAGGTACCTGCAAGGTACTCTGATGCCAGTCAGAACGGGAACAAGAGATAGCAAGTACAAGTCAGAGTGTTCAGGGAATGAATATTCGATACCTGAATCTCTCAAGTGAGAAGGTTTATATAGAGAGCCCCCAACGCGTGGCTAACGGTTCCTATTTTATGGCTTGGATCGCAGATCCCCTGAAAATAGGTAATTGTCAGAAACTAATCGTCGGACGAGCATCCTGGTCGTGATAATGGCGCGTCGGGCACAATACCATCTGAGCAGAAACTATCCAGGCCGAATCTGGGTGATCTCTGCCATTGTCGGGCAGAGATCAAGAATAAGGAGGACTAGACGTGGTCGATGAGTTGCGACCAATCTAGGGGGAGCAGGAATATGTTGGGTCCCTTGACATTTGGGTTATTGGATCGTTTCATGGGCAAGAGAGGATTGGGTCATACCTAGTCATTGGTTCAGTACAGAACAGAAGCCCCCCCCCCCCCCAGTTGTTGCTTATGGTCGTAGAAGCGATGACTTAAGGGTGGCTGATTGTACGCGGGACAACTCTGAAGTTGAGATACTTCGTCATTCCTGGTTCTAAGCAGCTGACTGTCTATGCGATTGGTCATTATAAAGTGGTCGTTTGAACGAGGATTCCAATTGTTTGGTTGAAACGTTGTGTCACGCATGCATATAGGGAAATGTGTGCATTTAATGTGTAATGATGGCTATCCTGCTGATAAGTGCATATTAGTGTGATTATTTCGTAGATATTTTGGCACTTTTCAAGAGTTTACTTGGATCTCTCATGCTTTATCCCTTTGTTTCTTTCACTTATTCATAGTTTACTTTAAGCATTTTAAAAGTATCATTTATTTTACTTTTGTTTTTGTAATTTTAGGTTGCATCTTTGAAATAAGGAATGAATTGCATCATGACTCACTTTGTGGAGTTTTTGAAGATTTTGCAGAAACCAAGCTCCCAGCGAAACTTCCAGCAAGTTTCTCGCTCAGTGAGCTCTTTTCTCGCTCACTGAGCTATGGCAGTTTAACTTTTCACCTTCGAAAGTTACCTTAAGGAAACATCTTCGGATACGACTCCCTAATTTGACTCTCAAGCTCCCAAGTTACATTTCCACCAGCTGGTCCTCCCTAACTTACCTTTACCAAGGTAATCTGTTTACCACACAACTATTTCACTTTCCAATCCTTTATCTACATGGGTGATACCTCAATAGTCAAATTATCTCTCACATGAACATCATCCACTTGGATCACATGAGACGGATCTGAAATGTATCTCCTCAACAGAGACACATGAAACACATCATGAAGATTAGCAAGCGGAAGTGGTAAAGCAATCAGATAGGCCATTTCTCTTATCCTTTGCAAAATTTGGTATGAACCAATGAAACATAGTGATATTTCGAGACTTCAAAGCTCGACCAACACCAGTTATCGGAATAACTCTAAAAAACATGTGATCTCCATCTTGGAGCTCAAGTGTTTTCATTCACTTATCATGAATGTTGTTTTGGTGACTCTATGAAGCTCTCATCTTCTCTTGGATCACTTTTATATTCTTTGTGGTTTATTGGACAATCTCAGATCTAATCATAACATCCTCTTCCTACTCATACCAACATAAAGGTGTCATACACCTTCTACCAAACAACACCTCAAATGACGACATTCCAATGCTCTAATGGAAGCTATTGTTATATGTAAATTAAATCAACGATAGAAAGCTATCCCAAACACCTTCTTTGTCCAACACACATGCCCTCAATAAGTCTTCTAAGGTTTATATATTTCTCTCGGTCTGACCATCTATCTGCAGGTGATAACCGAAACTCAAACGTAGCTTCATATCCAAAGCCTTCTCCAATCTCTCTCAGAACCTCGATGTAAACCTCGAATATCTATTGGATACAATACTGGATAGAATCCCACACAAAGTGACAATCTTCTTAATATACAGATCTGATAGCTTTTACAATGGATAGTTAAGTCAAATCAGAATGAAGTGAGCCGACTTAGTCAACTTATCCACAATAACCCAAATGGTGTCATAATTATTCATTGTCTTTTGTGAAACTAGACACAAAGTCTATCAAAATACCGTCCCACTTCCACTCATGGATAGACAACGGTTGCATCAGACCCAACGACTTTCGATGTTCAATATTGGAATACTACTACTCAGCTTCAACATCCCTAACCTTGCGCTATTACGAGTCCTTTCACATACTAGTCTCGGATCTCAAAATTGTCCAATCAACTCCAACTCTCGAACCATAAACTTTGACATACACTACAATTTCCTACTCAATGTATCAACTACGACATTGGATTTACAAATATGGTAATTCAAACCAAAATCATAGTCCTTCAGATATTTGATCCACCTCGTTTGACTTATATTCAACTCTTTTTGATCGAAGAGATACTTCAAACTCTTGTAATCATTAAACACTTCAAATCTGGAAGCAAACAGGTAATGCTTCCAAATCTTAATTACAAACAAAATGACATATTATTCTAGATCACGTGTAGGATAATTCCTCTAATGAATCTTCAATTGTCTAGAAACGTAAGCTATAACATGTCTATTGTGCATCAACATACCACCTAGACCCATCGTTGAAGCATCACAATACACAACAAAAGACTCACTCATATTCAACATAATCAATATTAGAGCTGACATCAACTTCTTCTTGAGTTCTATAAAATTATATTCGCACAAAGAATCCCACACACATGCTTGACCATTTCAAGTAAACTAAGTCAATGGCATCACAAACTTTGAAAAACTCTCTATAAAGCTTCTATAGTAACCAGTCAAACCTAGAAATTTTTTAATCTCAGTAACATACTTCAGAGTCTCCCACTATAACACAACATCAACCTTTGATGGATCAATAACAATACCACCACTAGAAATTACATGTCCTAGGAAACTCTCTTAATTCATCCAAAACTCACACTTAGAAAACTTCGCATACAACTTCTTTTATTTCAAGGTTTGTAACACAATTCTCAGATGATCTGCATGATCTTTATATGACTTTGAATATATCAGAATATCGTCAAAGAACAAAACCACAAACTGATCTAAGTACGGGTGGAATACTTGATTCATGTACTCCATGAACACTCCAGAAACATTAGATACACCAAACTACATCACTGAATACTCGTAATGACCATACATTGTTCTGAAAGAAGTCTTCATAATATCTTATGGTTTTACTCAAATCTGGTGATAACCTGACCGTAAATCAATCTTACTGAAAACACAAACACCAACAACTGACCCATCATATCGTCGATTCTCGGAAATGGATATTTGTTCTTGATAGTTAATTTATTCAGCTTTCAATAATCAACACATAACATCATGATACCATCCTTATTCTTAACTAACAATACTAGTGCTCCCCGCGGCGAAATACTCGATCGAACAAACCCCTTCTCAAGTATCTCTTCCAAATGTTTCTTCAACTTACTTAGCTCTAGAGCGAACATTCTATAAGGAGCCATCAACGCATGATTAGTACCAGGTACTAAGTCTATAGCAAACTCCACTCCGCACTCTGGCATCAAATCATAAATATCATTTAGAACCACTTCAAGAAAATCACACACAAATGGAAACTCTCTCATAATAGCTTTATTTTTTATTCTCAAAGTAGCAAACAACGCAAACACTTGTGCCTCCTCCTTCGATAATTCTTCTACTTCCTTAGCAGATATAAACATCAACTCTCCATCACCTTCCACCACTAGAAATATCAAGGTCTTAGAAAAATAGTTGATATGAACACAGTTGAATTCTAACCATTTCATTCCAAGGGTAACATCAAGTTGACTCAACTGTAGACATACCAACTCCATCGCAAAACTCTTACCATAAATGGTGAGTAGAAATTTCAAACACATCAATGAAATAGTTACTGAACCATTGGTTAGGGTATCAATAATCATACTTCCAACCATAAAGGATAACTTTAAGTCCAATATCTTAGCACAATCAAGCAAAATAAAGGAATGTGTCTCAACCGTGTCAATAATAGCAATCAGAGAGATACTATTGATAAAACACGTACCTTGAATCAACTTGTTAGCACTGGTAGTCTTTGTCCTAGACAAGGTAAGAAAAATTCCTTGGGGCTTCTTCAGCTTCTAGAAATTAGTACTCATATAGCCTTGTTCTCCATAATTGTAATATGTCACAATATTACCCTTACAATCTGCGATGAAATTTCATCTCTTCCTACACTTATAACATTTTTCTCAGCACTGGAGAACTCATTGGCACAATGACCTATCACACCAAACCTAAAACCTCTAAGAGAAGTAGAAGCTTTCCCCCCAATTGTCTCAATCCCGCCCCTATAGGCAAGAGGTTAGAGAAACAAACGAGTATCGACAGTGTTTCACACACATGTCACGCACTAGAGAACAAAAAAAAATTACAACAATATGGCCAGAAGGACTGACCTGCTCTTATACCACTATGTAACACCCTAACCCTAAAACTTATATAACAAGCATTATACGTTTATTAAAGTGTTACCAACTTCAAAAAATAAACTCAAATTTATTCAAATAGCGGCGAAATATCAAATTTAAAATACTCGACAAAATCATGTTTGTTCTCAACTTCAAACAACGTTATAAAAACTCCTTAAAAAATTAATTCAAATTCAACCATTAAACAAGCGTCCGAGCCCCAATGTTACATGATCAGAGCATAGCCACTAAAAAACAATGAAACAAAATGGAAATAACTTCAAAAGTTATCTTCCACTTACAACATCAACTTTTAATCTTGAATATCTGCAAGATGTCCATGGTGGACAACATCAATGCAAAAGGGGTGAGAATTCACTTTAATAAATGAACGGTGTGAGCTGCAAGGTATAATTCAAACATATACACAAACCACACCAATCACATAACATCATTCTCACTCCCAATCCATTATCATACACAAAGCAATCACATATTCATCAATTAAATTATGTAATGAGACTCACACTTTCAATTAGACTCATAAGCATGTTGTATCATATCATCATTAATTGGTTCATTCGGGAACCAAGTTCACCATGCTTGAACCCTGAATCCACCCTGCTCAGATTCAGGACAAGTCACCAATTCACCCTACTCGGATTGTAACTTGCATCTTTCATCAACAACAACGACATAATGAATGCATGTCATAACACATCAATTCAACAACAACATAATGTTTAAAGTCCCCTTCCGACAATAAACAAAACATGCATTGACCCAATGATAATAGTTCCCTTCCAGAACTATCTTCCAACAACAACATACTTAAAATTCAACAACATAATTCATGCTCATAGGGAAACATATCATCATCATAATTTATCACAATTATTATCACATCATCATCACGTATTCACATATCAATCATTCTTCAAATGCCTCAAAGATTCGATTAAAATCATGTTTAATCATTAAGTTACACCAAACATCATTTAAGCAATAAGTAACAGTGCATAACAATACTTAAAACATCCACAAAAGTTGATAATTTGAAATCTGCAATTTAACGTCATCAAATCAAATATCCGCACTCAACGCAAACTCATGACGGTTTACCCGTCACAGTAGTGACACTTGTTACCAACCTCAAAACTCCAGAACGCCACTCATGTGACGACCGACTTGAAAGACAAGCTTGGGTAGCATGGCGGGTTACCCGTCACGGTGGTGATGCCCGTCAACGCCCTGAGATTTGCATAATTTCCTCTTTTGCAATGGAGTTCAAAGCAGAACTATTAATTCTCATTACGACATCTACATTCGATCCAAAAACATTACCCATATATTATATGTTCATCAACAATGCCTAATTTCTTCAAATCAACACATTTAGTTCATGGTTTTCATAAAATCATGTTATTTCCATACCTTCAAAATAGAAACAATGGTGATTATATGAGAACACATCAAAACAGAGTTTGTGATTCATCAAGTACACAAATTTCATCCTTAAACATCATCAAAATAGTAATTCAATCATACATAACATAATTATGTATATTCCCAAAGCCCTATTGGAGGTTAAAGACTCCTCAATTCTACCCCTCATGCATATACTCATTATTGAGATAGTCCCCCTACCTAATTATCCTAACAACAATGCAAAAATTCTGACTTTGGTTCTCTATATTCCTAAGTTTATAGCTTGCTTTTGCACTTTCTCTAGCCTCCTCTCCATTCCCAAATTTTGATTTTACATATGATAGAAAATTCTCTTAAACTATGTTATCTCTTAGTATATATAATTAGGATAATCCAATTAAAATTATAAACTCACCTCTCACTTACTAACATCCTCACTCCTCCCACCCCTCTACTTTTCATAATTCTCAATCCAGCCCCAAACTTTATATTTTCCATTCAATTCATATAAAATTTTATTTGGAAACATAGATATAATACACACACACACACACACACACACACACACACACACACACACACACACACACACACACACACACACACACACACACACACACACACACACACACACACACACACACACACACACATATATATATATATATATATATATATATATATATATATATATATATATATATATATATATATATATATATGTGTGTGTGTGTGTGTGTGTGTGTGTGTGTGTGTATACCTCTAATTTGACGGTTTTACTATTACTATAATTCAACAACCTTTTCATATTCTAATATGAGATTTACTGCTACATTTATCTATCAAATACCAAAGACTTGTTTAATATAATTAATTTTTATAACAAAGATTATAACTTTCTACCAACTTAAATGATATTCTTGTTGGGTTTGGATTCCTTTCATATTGGAGAAACATCCAAATATGATTAGTTCATTTATCTCACTTATTTATGTGGAGATGATCAATTTAGGGTTGAAAGATATAAAGAGAAAATAAAGATTCAAAAGAGAAAAAACAGGAGAGAAACTTATTCCTGTTTTTGTGACTGTTGGGTCATCATGAGGAGCATCTACACTAGGTCAAAAGTTACACACAAGTGAGAGACATACCACATATCCACCCCAAACCTAAAGGTGATAGATGTATGAGGTCTCTCACTTATAAAATGTTAAACATTCACTTTTTAAGCAATGTGAACTTCCAACTCACATTTGTACACAACAATCTCCCCCTCAAGTGTGATTTAATCCGCTGTGCTCCTCCTTAATTGGAAGCATCCACATACATTTATACTACCATTATGGACACTACAATAGAACACGTCGCCTGACCACTACATTTTCGAGAAGACTTTCGATATAAGGAGTCAGTTCCTTAATTGAACCATTGATTCTGATATCACTGTTAGATCATCATGAGGAGCATCTACATTGGATCAAGAGGAACACACTAGTGAGAGAGAGACACCACATATTCTCCCAAAACTTTGATAAATATATGAATCATCTCAATTATAAAGTCTTACTTTTCTAAATAATACGAGAATTCCAATTCACACTTATACAAAACAATTCCTATTTTTTTTCAAATATTCTTAGTATTTTAACATCAATATATATTTTTAATTATATTGACTATATTAATGTAAAATCTAAATATCCATCATTTTCCTTTTTCAAACTCAAAAACCTTACAAGCATAAAATTGTCAATATATATTACTTATTAGATAACAACTTTCAAACCCTACAATGATATGATTAGGGTTATCGTCAAACAATCATCTAGAAGATGATATAATTATTTAAAATGTGCGACATATTCCCTTCAACTAACAAAAATCATGCAGCCAAACATGAATACCGTTGCCTTGGTTTGAAATATTACAACTTACAACTTAAGCTATCAATTCAACAAGAAAAAAAAGCAGCTTGTTGCTTCTAAATTAATGTGAGTAATCATCAACATCCAAATCCAACTTAATCATTAATAATTTGGCAATTTACATTATTATAATAACGAATATATTTCTTGTCTAAGACCCATTGGAGCATCTTAAAAAAGAACATATAATGTTATTTTTCTTCCTTTTATAATACAATGACGTTGAATGTTAAAGTTTCTAATCACATATCTTTTGACGTTGGAGGAGCTTACTTTATAGAGAAAATGTTATTGCTTGATTCTAGAATAAAGTGAATTTTGTAAAAAAGAGAATAAAGTTATCTTTTAATTACTGTAGTTGATCCTATAGGGTCCAACAGAGAAAACTCAACTTTTCATTACTAAGATCCTCAAGGTAAAAGTTGCAAGTGAATGTGATTGGTAATCAATAGTATAATTTGCGGTTGTTTAAATAATTTAATTACTATTTGACAGTTCATCATGAGAATAAAACCACCAAATGAATCCAATAAAGGTTTTAATAAAAATTTATAATGGAAAGTTGGTTAATACTACTTAAAAAAGTTGGTTAATTTTACTCAAAGTTTGATTAATTTGAACCGAAATATCAAAACATAAAGAAAGTTGTAGCTAAAAGTTGGTTAAAAACTGGTTAATATTTTTCAAACTTTAGTTAATTTGTGCGCACACAGACATCAAAACATAGAAAATTTGTAATGAAAAAACTCAACAACATTGACAACATTACATACTCATATACTCATGAGAGAGAGAGATTTTTTTTAGTATTTGAAATATATATATATATATATATATATATATATATATATATATATATATATATATATATAAAATCCATTTTGAAATACATCTCCGAAAACTGTCACGAGGAGTGAAAGCAATCATTTAAAAGTGAAAAGATTAATCCTATGTAATTATATAGCTGCCCCATAGGCATATAGGCTCAATAGTTCATCAACCTGTAATCTTGTTTGCTTAGTTAACAAATAACATGTTGAGACGCATGATGTATTATTAATTATTGTTGGAAAATCTTTCCCTTGATTTGACTACTATAATAGATTTTGTCAAATTTATCTGCTATTTTAAAACCATATGTGAACGCATTCCATTGACTTTCAGAGAAACATATTAATCAAATTGTTCATACATAATAGTTTGATTTCCAATTTAGGGACAGACCCATGCCTGTGGTTGTGGTGGTACATGCCCCACTACAATATCTAAAAATGTGAAGCTATATATATATATATATATATATATATATATATATATATATATATATATATATATATATATATATATATATATATATATATATATATAATGTTGTAAGTTGTAACAAGAGTGATGTTCTAACTAAATTATCTCGAATTATAAGACTATTTTATGATTTGATTTATTTTGATATTTTTTGCTCTCAATTAAATTTTGAGTTAACATATTACTATCTTTAAAATTAAATTAAAATTTGTAAGGCACATTACATATAAAGTCGGTGAAAATAAAATAAATCTCATTAAAGATTTAAAATATAATTTATGTATAAATCTCAAATCACATTTATTCTCTTAAAGAAATCAAAAGGATGGGTGAAATAGTGAGATGAGATTTTAGATTGGTGGAGCAAGTTATTGGTGCAATAGAGAGAACGATATTATCATTCCAACACTCAAATCAGTGAGAGAATGAGAAGTAATATGAAATTGAGAATGAATTTGAATATCTGAAATTGTATGCTTTACCCCTATACACTAAGAATAGTTGAGACTGCTCGTTTGTGATGCGCGAATAATTGTCAAATTGGATCAGACGGTGGTTGATGTGCTAAATTGCAAAATTGTCTGCTTCTAGTTAGAATGAAGGTCTACATGCTCTATGTGCTTTTCACTTGAGATCTACTCTTGAGTCTTTCTCTACGAGCCTTGCGAACGACTCAAAACAGTTGTCCCTGAAGCTCTGATTCCTACATTGTAAAGTGAGGGCTTGCAATGTGCACTTTTTAGTTGATTGTTATCTGAAGTAGGTGAAGAGTCTTTCTTGTAAGTAATGAGAATATATCCATTAAATGTATACCTATTGATCAATGACATTTTGCAGGGATGTCCTAACGCATGTCCATGTGTCTGATGGTAATGATCTCCTTTTTGTCTTATGATACTTAAGTACTTTGAGCAGTTCCCGATGAGATATAAAACGTTAGATGTGTGATTCCTACTTCCCCTTTGGGATGTCTGGGGACTCAAAATTGGAGTTCCAAAGGGGCGTCACAACGAACGGTCTGACCGTCAGCTCATCGTGACATGTGTTTTCACCCTAATCGTCAACGATGATATGCGATTTGAGAAGGAATGGTAACATGTGGGGTGACGGCTGCTAGACATGCGAGGGGTTGACCGTCATCCCCTGTGTTGGCTATATTGGGTTATTTTACTTGATTTTTCGAGTGATTTTTGGTTTGCTGACTATTTGTTGTTGTATGATGTTGTTTGATTAGTATTGATTAGGAGTTATATATTTTTAATTATTATTTTCAGTTTATGATGAGTACCTCTTGAAGAGGAAAAATGTTGAGTTTATGTTGAGATGTTTTGGTTCAATGGAGCCATTGATGTGGCCTTGCATTGACGATGATTTATGTTGTGTTTTAGGTTCGAGGGGAACCAATGACGAGTATTGAAGTTGGAGGTTGAAACAATTATTTCATATATTTGTGTAACATTCATGCATCATGTATATTGGATATAGGTAGGACTTATGTCCAGTGACGAGTTAAGACTTCAACACAGTGACGAGTAGAACTTTGGTCTAGTGACGAGTTAGAACTTCGGTCCAGTGATGAGTTGGATGATTCAGTAACACACCTTTGAATATCCAAATTTTGGTACCACATGCAATGGAGTAAAGGAAAAGAATACATTGCATACATAATTACATTTATGAATGATTATTGTTGTGGAGGGATTATATGATTGATTATTCAAGCTAATTGCACTATCGTTGTTGTTTTATGCATCGTTAACATGTGTGAATATATTCTCACCCTTGTTTGTTTTTGTGTTGTTCTTTACGCATGTGGTGCAAATACTCATGTAGAAACTGAGGAGCATTATTCGTTGCTTGTTGTGGAGGATGGCGTAGTTGACCTTTTTCGTTGATAATTGCGTTGTTTAGTTTTTCGCATGTCGCTTTGATAGTGTAACACTTGATTATGAATACCTTATTCTGATATTCTGCGAGTTGTTGAATTAATTATTTTATAATTAAATGAAGTTGATTTCTATTTATGAGACAATTAGAGTTATCTTGAAGTTTATTTTTCGATGCTATTATGATTTGAGAATGTTATGCAGAGAAATTTAGCATCCTTTTGAGTATTTTATTCCACATGTTTTATAAATTAAATGTTAAGCTTAGGGTGTTACATAGTTGATATTAGAGCAAGTCGAGTCATTCGATCTAAATTTTGTGAACTTGTTTATTCTCTAGTGTGCGACATGTGAGTGAACATTATCGACACTCTTTCTCCCTAGCCGCTATCCGGGGGAGATAGTTCTGCTTCCATAGAATGTTCCAAGTGTGGAAATGATAGAGAGTATTTAATTATTGTTGAATGGATAGTCATTTTGGGGGACAAATAATTTGGTAATTGTATACTTGGTAAGGAGGTGGTCCTCCTCCATTATTATATACTAGTAATAAATATTACAAATTTGTTTTATTCTCATTTTCACAATTTATTGTTGAGACGGTGGAGGGAAGAGTCTACTAATTTTTGTCCATATAAAATTTCTCCTGGAACATAATTTTCATGGTGAAAATACACAGTAGTATTTGAATGGATGAAGCATTAGAATAAAATGATGATAATATCTAAGTTGGACCCAATTTTTGTGTTGTTGAAATTTCCCCCCAACTAATTATTTGTACGGAAAAATATTCTGGTGTATACTCGCGTGCAGTAACATTATAACCCCACAAAATCATTATAGCTTTGATGTGTTTTGTAAGAGTAACATTATATTCTGGTATTTGTTTGCTTTGCATTTTGTAATTGTTGTGATGTGCCTGTAGTGTAGATTTGCACTAGGATTGGGGGATGTAATGAAAATGTATTTGCACCATAATATTAATTAACTTAATATCAACTTTACAAGAAATGTATTGGCGATCATGGTTTAAAAAGCTGTTGTGGGAGGTGTTCTTACAGACTTTGAGGTGAACGACGAAGTTTCCAATAATCTTTTGCAATATGCGGATGATACAGTTCTGATTTGTGATGGAGGATGGGAAATTCTTTGAGCGATGAAATCAATTCTTAAAGGGTTTGAACTGGTGTCAGAATTGAAAATTAATACGAGGAAGAGTAATTTAATTGGAGTGGGTGTTGATGACTTCTTCATGGACAGAGCTGAACACTTCCTTGCTTGCAAATTAGATTCTATACCATTCAAATTCCTTGGGTTGAATATTGGTGGTAATAGACAAATTTCTTTTTGTAAATCATTGATCGAAGCAATGAAGGCAAGGTTGTCGTATTGGAAAGCAAGGTTGATGTCTATTGGTGGTCGGGTTACATTGATAAATTTGGTGCTCACGAATTTGGCAATACACTCTCTATCATTTTTTTAGGGCTCCATGTAAGGTATTGAAGGAACTTATTGTGATTCAAAAGAACTTCTTGTGGTTTGGTGCAAAAACTTGTTGAAGGATCTTGTGGGTTAGTTGGGATACTGTATGCAAGCCAAAAGAAGTAGGAGATTTAGGCATAAAAGACATAGCTATTTTCAACAAAACTCTAATCACTAAATGGTTATTGAGACTATTAGTGGATAAAAAAGCTCTTTGGGTTGAGATTTTGAAAGGCCGATATGGAGATTATGTTAAATATGTTGGGTACAAGGTGCATGTTAGCTCTAGAGTAGTAACTTTTCTATGGTGGAAATACGCCATGTTTCAAGGAGACCTTTTTGGTGGTGCGAAATTTACGGACGTAATCTCCTATAAAATTGGAAATGGTAGTGTTTTCCCATTGTGGAATGGGCGCTGGTGTGCTCTAAACTCTATACATGTGGTATTTTCGGGAATTTACGAGTTGTCACATATGAAATGTGGAGTGGTGTCTGACATGGGATATTGGGAGGAAGGGTCATGGCACTGGAAGTTGGATGTACATGGAAGGGTATATTACACCGTTTTAGAAGAGGAATATCACAACATCATGACCCTATTATAGGATGTGTCCCTGTCGTAGGAGGGGCCTATTGGTGTATGTTTGCCTTTTGATCCATCCAAACACTTTATTGTTAAGTCTTTTTATTGTAAGTTGCAGGCTGCTAGGTCGACCATGACTTTGGACGAGGTTTGCAATACGACGGTGCAATTGGTGTGGAAGACTGATATCCCAACTAAGCTAAAATTGAAGGTATGAAGTCTCCTTATTAATAGGCTCCCTACTCGTCTTAATTTAGCTCGGCGCAGGATCATCTCAAATCTGTATGAATTGGTTTGTGTTTTCTGTTTCGGAAATCATGAAGGTTATTCTCATCTCTTCCTATCTTGTGTCAAAAGTAGATTAGTATGGAAAAAGGTGTGTGTTTGGTTTGATTTAGAGGATATTATAGACGACCGTTATTGTAGTTACTAGTTAAAATGATGCTTGCAGTTGAAAAGTAATGCTTCATTGGGGTTCTTATTAAAAAACACTCACTCACACACACACACATACACACACACAAACACACACATACACATACATACACATACACACACACACACACACACACACACACACTTAAGAGTCTTTTTCTAACCTTTTTTATATCTTAAAAAGATTTCCAAGACTGAGCCAAGTGATTAAGAAACCGCCCACCATCTTTCGGAGCATTAAGCCAATCATGAAGGCCTAAACGATTAACCAAACAATTAGAAAAATATCTTAATGACTTGTAACGACTTTGCATCCTTTCTTTTCTTTTAAGCAATCATAACCAATTATTTTTATGGATTTCAATCAAATAGTAAGATTCTAATCGGTTGACACGTTAATTTCGTCCATAGATTGTTTCATTTTCTAGATTTCCTTCTCCTATATAAAAGAGGGTCACATCCTCTTCATTTCACAACATCTTACGAAGCCTTACTTTTTCTATGGAATTCCTCTCTCTATTTTATCTATTCTCTCTCTAGAAATATGCTTTTGAGTGAAATATTACTTGTGAGGAAAAATTTGTATTGGTCGTTCTGTTGTTTTGATTCTTAAGAATGCGATACTCTTGGGAAATTGAGTTTGGTTGGTGAGATAAACCACTTATAAAATCTCTATTTTGATTTATTCAACTTTTTCCAGAAAAAAAATTCAATTTTGGTTATTGAGATAAGCTTGAAAATGTTTAAACGGTTCGTTAGTTTAGCCTGGGTAAAAACTCTCCTTGGTTGGGAATAAACCTATAAAATATCACGATTATACTGTATTAATTTTCATAGGCATAACCTGTAAAAGTACAAAATTTATAGTCAAAATCTCAAGAAGACATCTTAGGGACAAAAATAGGCCAACATTCGGTTGAACCTGGATAAATATATGGTGCAATCTCTCTAACCCTTATCCTCTTTATTTTTTGCTATTTGCTGTCTTTATTTTTACTACTATTTACTCTTATAAAATAATTAACACAATTTCAAGTATAATTGAAAAAACTACTAAAGTAATCACGATTTTAAAATACCACAATTTTCCTTTCTCTTGTGCTTGAAGTCACTTATCCAACAACACCAACCTTTATGTAATTTGACCCAGTAGTATCCCATTGCCCGCCCCTCATTGTGGTTCATTGTCTCTTGGACACTGAAATTGTAATTTTGTCGGTATGACAAACCTCATATCTCAGACTCTAATCAATTTACTCTAACATGGTTAGTGGTAAAACAATGTAAGCATATAATGCATTCATTATAAAAGCAATAAAGTAGAACATGCAATGCAATGCATAATTATGAAATTAAAGATTCTCCATATGGAACTTTCAATCCAAAAAAATAGTAACAAAATACATAAAACAATATAATAACATCAGTGCGAATAATCGGTAAAAATCAAACTTGCATAAAACTATGGAAAATAATAGTATTTTTGCCTATAAGAATGGTTCTCTTTCTTCATATTTGCAACATTCCAATTATATATCGATTTTTGGAACTGAAATGGCAGTTGAATACACTCAAAGTCTCGTGCAAAATCGCAAAAGGACGTGATGGAAATTGCAGGAAAAACCAATTGGAACATGGGGATATAGGGCTGGTGTTGGGCATCATCTCTGATGATAGCAGGCTCATCATGACTTGAAAATTCAAAATTTGGGTCCATAACGAACGTCATGGAAGATGAAGGGCTTCCCGTCATGGATTCGGCGTGCTAATTCCTTTGATCTCTCTCCGTTCCCATGATGGTCACTCTTTATGTTAGCTTTCTTCTCTTGTGTTTTTTCTTCTTCTTATTTCTTCAATAGTCTTCACCAAATGTATTATATATGTAACAAAGTAAAAGTAAACATTTTCCGGCAGTAAAATGCAGATAAAACACAAAGAAAATATGGAAAAGAAATCTAAATAAAAATTGTACAAACACTAATGATCAAACTCATCTACACTTGAATTGTTGCTTGTCCTCAAGCAACCTGGCTTGCCCAGGAAAAATTCAGATGTAGCAACACAACAAATAAGAAGCTTGTGAAAATGTTATCTTTGATACTCATACATGAATCCAAGTTTTAATTGGCTAAGATTATTTTCTTTGGTACTCAATTTAACACCAAAGGCATTGTAGAAACACTGACCGTAAAATACACAAAATACTTCTTCCTTAGATATTAAATCAACTATAGTTTTGTACCTAAGTCTCTTTATCTGATTTCTACTCCTTTCATTTGCAATAATAAAATATATATATATATATATATATATATATATATATATATATATATATATATATATATATATATATATATATGATCATTGCATACACATGAGGGTAACTGAGGAGTTATTGTCATTATTATTCACTTATTTATGACCATATAAGCAAACTAGCTTTTGAGAAGGGCAACTTTTTGACGGTGAACCCGACTTACTCAAACTAGTTTCTTTTATTTACATAGGTAATTGTTACAAACACAATTGTTTTCTTCGGCATTGGGGATCAACCACCATTGGGTTGAATAACTGGGCGAGGATTACACAACTTAGTTGGAGCAATTTCCTTTTTATTGCATTTTTTATTTTTTATTTTTTCAATTTTTTTCAATTTTGTTTTCCCTCGATTAATACAACCTAGTGTGTGAATCAAATATATGTCAGAAAGTTTTAAATAAATTATTCAAAGAGTAATTTTCAAAGGATTATGATACTACAATACAACTTGTGTTTAAATAAATACCATATTTAGGAGGCATAGGTGTTCAGACAATACTGATTTTATCAATGATTTTCACGTGTCTTTAAAATAGTTCAAATTTGGCGGGGGGGGGGGGTCATAGTGATTCAATAGCAGACAAAAACATACAAATTACCAAAAACATACAAAATAAAATAAACAACTAATAACTAAGAAGCATTAAATACTTAAACAACTAATAAACTAAAAATCGTGAAATCTCTCCCTCACATTTAAATTATACATTGTCCCCAATGTAGTGACTAAAGAAAGGAGAGAGTAGAGAAAACCTCATGTGAGATCAATCATTGCTATCGAAACAGGAGGGTGTATGTCACCTTATCGGGTATGCCATGAAAACATCCTCTGGACCATCATATGAGTTATCATGTCTATTGTTTACCATTAATCCTCGCAATTATTATGAGCTTATTGAGCTTCTCGCAAATCCACCACTTAAGCTCGTAATGCCATCGGCTAATAATCGAGACTTGGTAGAAGTCTTCATTTCCTGCAAAATTATGATTTTGTAAAAATTTATGGGGTGGAGGTGTGTGTGGTGAAGGTAAAGGTAAAGGATTGAAGGGAAACACAAGAAAGAGGGGGTTGAATTGGGTTTCTTAAAAAAAATGCTTTTTAAATCCAACACAACAAATAACAAACAAAGAATACAAATAATGAAACAATTATTTTTATACTAGTTCGCTATAACACAAGGTACCTCCAGTCCACCCGCCAAGGTGATTTTACCTTATCAACAAGGACTTAATGCATTATAATCAAACTTGATTACAACATAAAAACCAATAGTCAATGTCTTCTTGAGTATACTGACTAGACCCTATCACTTAAGGAACAAAAATACAATCAAACAAATTGATACAAGGTGTGTTTAGAAAATGCTTCTAAGAAAGCAGAATTCACAAATGAAATATAAGTGTCACACAAAATATTTACAATGAATAGTATGATGACGTTAGAAGTTATATAGTCAAAACTTGAATATATAATATGCACACTGAACAAAATAATTAGGGTACAAAATTGTTCTCTAACACACTATGTATTGTTATCATCAAAACATAAGTCTAGATGCAAAACTAAATCTTGCTCATACATGTGGATATGGATGAGGTGGATGACTCGATCTCTTTGATCCATCTCAATATTTGTCTCAACATCCACCTTATACATCCAATTTCCTCTATCTTGAACGTTGGTGATTTTCGGGTTTGGTAACACCATGTTTCATATAACTTTATTTCTAATCATTAAAACATAAGAATCTAGCCTATTTTCTTAATAAATTTTTGGGCTAGACATGCAGTTGTGTTTAGCGCAAAGTTTCTTACAACAACCTCTAGTTGTCAAATCTCTGTGTCGCTCCCTAGGGCTTCGACTATTCTGGTAATCAAGCGCCCCACCATAATATCTCTATTCTTTGCCCTCACGACTTTGTCCATGTGTGCGAGCATGAAGCTCGCACTATGAGTTGTTTCAGGCTTAAAGATTAATTAAATAAAATAAAGTTATTTTAAATTGGTACTTCTGGCACTATCACCTTTACCCAATACAAAGATTGTGGATATAAGAGGATTTTGCATTCTCCATGTTAATGATTGTTTGTCTTGTTATATGATCCCAATGCCTAGAGAAATCAAAAGCAAAATGACCACTCATGGGGACCCTTTCCCTACCCATCACATGAAAGTGGAACATTCCCCCTATTTAATCAAAATTAAACTCATTCTCTTGGTTAAATAGTCTAAAGGAGACTGCACCAAAATGGTGTCTCGCCCTTTTTAGTAGCTCGAATTTAAGAGAACTCAGAAACTTAATGGTATTTCTTTCATAATTGACTAAAAAAAAGGCATTTCTTCTCCCTCTCAAATCATAATTGGGAATTCAACCACAATGGCATTTCTTCTCCCTCTCAAATCATGATTGACTAAAAAAATGTTATTGAGTTCCTAAAAACTAAGCATCCATGCCATACATTGGTTTAATATTTCAAAAGGATTGCAAAATGAATAATATTTTCTTTATCATGAATTAAAAAGGTATGATATAGTTCGTGAAAAACTATAATAAAGATAATATCAAATCATATATATCCCTGTCAATTAATAATTATACTTTTACAATGATTCGATTATATGTTTAAAGTTTGGATGGATTCTTGAATAGCTACACATTTAGACCATGATGAATTTTTTTTAAGATAACATAGTTTGTTAATTTTATTTCCAAAATAACATTGTTTTAAAAAAAATTACCAAACTAACATAGTTTGGTAACATGCTCGCCAAACCATTTGTTGAACAAGTGAAATTTCTCACTAATTCGCCAAATGGATTGGCATGATCCAATTTTTTTAACTAATTCGCCAAACCATTTGGCGAATGAGTGTTAATTTTGTGTATGCATTCGCCAAATGGTATATTGTGCATGTTTAGGGCTTGTAATTTTTTTTACTATAAATGCATATGCCCGGTTATCACTCATATGTATCTCACTCCTTCCTTACAAATCCTCTCTCATTCATTCCTTTCAATCTCTCCCTCTCACAACATCGCTTCTCCTTGTCCATCTAGTTATGCATCGACACCGTCTTCCTCAACATCAGAAGAACCGCTTCCAAAATTTGATATTTTGAAGAAAAATGCTTTGGTGTTTTTCTCGGCAACAAAGCCTCCTTTGAAAATATTGTTATGGAACCCCCAAACTTTGGAACACTTGCATAGAGAATTAACCCGCTGGTTAGAAGGAGAGATCGGCCACAAAGAAAAGATAATTAAAATTGAGAAGCGGGTTGTGGAGTCTGGTGTGACGAAATGGAGAAAAGTTGTCGATGATGCAGGTGTTCTTTCGATGATGTTAGGCGGATGTGAAGTTGTCCTGATGGTTTTGATAGGCTAGATATGTTGAATGTTGCAGTTGTTTTATTTATGTATGGTCATGTTTGAATTTATGTATTTTTTAGTTTTATTTATGTACGGTCATGTTTTGAATCATGTATTTCCTTGTTTTATTTATGTATGTTCGTGTTTGTGGTTGTATGATTTTACTGATATGAATGAAACGAACTAGGCTTCTATTTAAAATAAATACGGTTACAATGGTTTAATTTATGATGTTGAGCTTGGTCCAACGTTGGGACATTTTTTACGATTGTGACCGGGCTGATGACATGAACTACACAGTCTCACCATCTTATTCGCCGTATCCATTTCGGTGCGAATACGCGTGCTGTTAGGACGCCCTTTTTTCTTTCTTCGCATGTTCTCATTGTGCCAGACTATTTCCCCGTTGTAGGAGGGCCAATAGTCCTCATTTGCAACAACCAGAAAGCTTTTGTTGTAGACGTTACAAAGATTGTGCACTTGGTAAACAAGGGATAGTAAGCCTGAAGGGTCCAGCCGAACCTTCGAACATGCCGCTATGACATGTGAGCAAGGCATGCGAAAGGCTTGAAATTTTCCATAGTCGTACCAATTGTTATCAAGTTCTACCCGATAGGATCCCCTCGGTCTCCCTTCGTTGTGATCCATGATCTCAGCAACATTGAAATGTCCCTTATTGAGGTTAAACACGGTGACCACATGTGTGTTAGATTTGGATGCTTCGTCTTTTATGAATGTCATAAAACTATCGCTGAACACTTGACCAGACTGTAGGATTAAACTCCACTTTGAACGCTTGGTGTCAAAAAGTGCTCCGAGCCTAAAGTAGGTTGATCTCACCAAAGCGGTTATCGGTAGGTTGCGGATTCCTTTGAAAATAGAGTTCATTGATTCCATGAGGTTTGTTGTCATGTGACCCCAGCGTTGTCCTTTGTCGTAGGCCCTGGTCCACTTATCCAAAGGAATCTGGTTTATCCATCTGAACGCATCTTCATTTGTCAGTCTGATTTCGTCACGATAATGTTTGAATGACGGTTCGGTTAATGAGTACCCTGCGTTCACGACCTTCTTCCGCAATGTCTTGTCTTTGATCTCTCTCATGAAATTTTGCGCGATGTGTCTAATACAATAGACATGTGTTGAAGGCGGTTCCTGCCAGCCGTTATCAACATTCTTCCATGCACTCTCAATTGATGCATGTCTGTCCGAATTCAAACATAAGTTAGACTGGGGAGCCACGTGCAAGCGAAGATTTTTAAGGAAAAAACTCCATCCCTCGGCAGTCTCTCCCTCGACTATAGCGAATGCAATTGGGAAGATATTGTTGTTGCCGTCTGTAACACGGTGGGAGAACTGACTTTAGTTATGTTGCGGATAGCAAGAGTCGCCACCGACTTTTATTTTATCCAAAGGAAAGGCATAAAAGAACAGGAAAGACCTTTTAAAAGATTTTTGGGTCCGGGGGGTAGGTTATGTAAAGGGAAGGTGTTAGCACCCTTTACATCCATGGTTATCCATGGGCTCTTAGTTACTTAGCTCACTTTTGAATTGTTTTTGAAAATGTGAAGTGTGTGAATAGAAAATTTTCATAAGAGTTAATAATGATCCATGTACGGATGCGTAAAAAACTTGTGTTTGAAAATTGTTTGAAATTTGTTAAGTGTTTGAAAATTTTGAATGAAGTGAGCAAGCAACTATGAGATACCTACCCTAGAGTTTAAGTCTTTCCTGTTCTTTATCCTTTAAATGGTAAGACTATCCCTATTATTAAGGAATAGGTAGTCATTACCTTGGATGTGAGGGACATGTGAGGGACATCTGTTTTTTATGAAGGCAACTGTGAGGTGTATTAATCATTTAGGAGGGACTATCATCATTATTCGAAAAGGGACTTGATCTTTAAAGGCAACCATTAGGGACTTGATGATTTTTCTTTTAAGGGACTTGCTTTATACACCCCACTTGACCTTATGATTAGGCAACAATGAGGGATAGCCTTAGAAAGGTGAGATGGCGATTAAAAAATCGACTTACGTGTGTGAGTGTTCAATATTATTTATCTTTAATTAAAGTGATCTAAATTAATTTTAAACATACAAACATGTTACACTCCCTACTTTACTAACCATGGCATAAAATAAATATTTAAACATTACTACTAAATATTACATCAAAGGAACCATTACATGATAATAATAATTAAAGCAAAATAAGCAAAAATAAATAATAATAATAATAATAATTGGGTTAGTGAAATAATAATAATAATAATAATAATAATAATAAATCACAATGGGGTTAGTAATAATGATAATAATAAATCACAATATATCTAAATGGGGTTAGTAATAATAAAATAGATATGAAAATAAATAGCATTAATGATAAAATAAATAAGAATATTAGCATAATAATTACAAGATCAAATTTTTATGAACAATTATTATTTAAGATTAAGAAGAAAATATAAACAATTAATTATCATAAAGTCTTAAATGCTATAAAAATTAAGTTAACATATTATGAAAATAAATTATATTAAATTAACAAGTTTTAATTATTATTTTTTTAAACATATGTTAAAAATTATTTACATGCATAATTAGATTATAAACAATTATAGAATATTTACATATTATATAAAAAATAAATTAAACATTTTAATTTTTTTAGATTTTATGTACAAAACTTTAAATTATAAACAATTTAGT
The DNA here is from genome assembly GCA_963966055.1 of Lathyrus aphaca. NCBI lineage: Eukaryota > Viridiplantae > Streptophyta > Magnoliopsida > Fabales > Fabaceae > Lathyrus > Lathyrus aphaca. Next base: position 56,263,111 of record OZ014523.1, on the reverse strand, counting down.
TCATATTTACATATTATAAAAATAGGATCAATTATGATTATATTTACAAAATTTAATAAGATATACACATGAATGAAAATATGATCATACAATTATATTTACAAAAATATTAATTATATTAAATAAATATGTATATCATAATTATATTTATAAATTTTAATTATATTAAAGATTATATTTTACAAAAATTAATTATGTTTACAAAATTTTATATTAAGTATTATATTTACAAAGAATTAATTTTTATTAATCATTATATTTACAAAAGTTATATTAAATAAATATATACATAATAATTATATTGAGAATTAGAAAATAAAAATTATTTTAGAAAAATAAAATTAGGTTTTACAAAATTAGGATCCATTTAGAAAATATTTTTAAGGTTTATAATTTAATGTACAAAATTATTTTAATTAATATATATAATGATAGAAAATAATTAAGAAAAATAAAAGTTTAGAATTTAAAAAAAAAACAAGTGTTTTCATATGTTGTTTAAATATATACATGCATAATCTATTATTTATTTTTTTCGATTAATAATAAGAGAATAACTAAGCAAATTAATTAAATGAATTAAACAGAAAAATAGTAAAAAGGAAACTTACCTGGGCTGGGTTTGAACCCAGGACGTTCTGCCTACAAACACCAAAACCCACCACCAGGCCAGCCAAGCGTAGGTGATAAGGAAACAGCTTCAATTTGTTTTGTGTCTTGACTTTGAAAAATCAGGAAAATAATGAACAAGCAAAAGGCCTGGGGTGGTGTTGAACCCAGGACCTCATGAGTATACATACGCGCGCATGACCACCTGGCTGGAAGAGCCCAACTGATATTTGAATGGCACCATAACATAATATATTAAGTTTCCTTTGTAACCTGAAAAAATAGAAAAAATAATGGTGCAAGGCAGGATTCGAACACAGGTCCCATAGTCAAACATACGCCTGGCCTTCCACTGGACCACACAACATGTGGTGACAAATATCCAGAGCAATAATATAATATTTTAAATCAAAATTTCAAATACAGAATTCGCGCCACCTGCTTCTTCTTCAACCTCAGGACCTGCAATTTTACCTGCGAAAATTATTGAGAATTTTCCTGCGAATTTTTCTACGTGTGAAACCTGCAAATCTTCATTCATCACAAATATGCAACCATTTGTTAAATTAATCACAGGGTTATGACCAACACATCTCATACAATCAGTCTATGGTCTTAAAATCAATTTATACGTCCTAAATCGAAGAACCCTAAAAATCACTCAAGAACCCTAATCATGGCCGTTTGCGGTTTAATCACTCATTCTTCAATCTCTTTGTCCAGAAAGCATCTATGCATCATCACTAACACAAATATATCATTAGATTTCATTGTTACTGCATAATTAGTTCAAATCGAAAAAAAATTGAAAGATGAATAAAATGCATTCGGGTTGTTCATGTGTGCATGATTTGGATGTTGTAAATGGCTCAAATATGTTCAATGATGTTCATAGAACATGTCTCCACCTTCTAATTGCCTTGAAAGAGCCTGGAAGATGAAATCCGAATTTCAAATTTGGAGTGGTTTTTCAATTTGTGAAGCTTACCTTGGAGGCAGAAAATTCGTGGCTTGAGGATTGCATTATGTTTAGTACTTATAGGAGATTGAATCTAGGTCAAAATATTGATTGATCATGTGGAAATTTTGATTCAAAAAGATTGAAATTGATCATGTCTTAAAAGTTCAATATTCTTGCATAAAGGCTTACTATTTTAAGACAAATCTCATGATTTCTTTCCTCTTCAACTTAAATCAATAATTAAGACTTTCTAGAAGCTTAATCTCCATTAAATATCATATTTTCATATTTTATATTTATTTAAAATGATTTTTTATGAATTAAATCAAAATAAATAAAAATAAAATAATAAAAATTCTGATTTTTAATCATTTGGGTCGTGCATGATGATAGTGTATGGATTGGATCATAATTTGGCAAGCCCATTTGGCAAGAATTGGTTTTAAACCTCCATTTTCATCATAAACTATCACAAAATTTCCCAACTTTGCAAGGGCACATCTCCCTCAATTTTAATGCTATGAGGGTGTTCTTGGACATTTTGGAAAGCTTGAAGAGTCCTCTAAACAACCCCATTGGTTTCATGTCCATATCATTTACCAATCTCAAGTTATGCCCTTTTGAAGTTGTTGACTTTTTGTTGACTTTCAAAATGACCTATAATGTCTTAGCTCATACCTTCCAAATGAAGCATTTTTGGGCTTGGCTTGTGAGACACAAAGTTGTAGAGAATTCAATTTCCTTCAAAATTAGCTTTGGATGGAGACTTAGTGATGAAGTATGTGAAAGTTATGGCTGGTCAAAGTTTAGTTGACTTTTTCTGAGGAAACCCTAATTTAGAAACTCCTGATTCTTGATGATCTGGAATCTCCTTGATGAATCATGATCAACCCTTGATCAAATGATGAATTTTACTTCATATACTTGATGTTGGCAAAAAATCATGAAGTTTGACTTTGGTTTGACCACAGTTGACCTCAGTTTGACTTTTTAACTGCATTGACTGATTTTGACTTATCTGATCATCTGACTGAGCAAACTTTTGAGAAAAGTCTTGAAACTTGTCATGGGGGTTCTTATACACATATACGATGTTATGAAGCTCACTTGAGGTCTTGGAAGTCCATTTAGCCTGATTAAAGTCAAAACCCTAGTTTTGGATGCACTACTTAGGAGGTGCATTGTCTGAGGGAATTGTCAACTCTTTTGACCAATTGTGAACCTTGTGAACCATCATAAAATGTCTTGTGAACCTCATGGGAGGTCTTGTGAAGCTTTTGAACCTTGTGAACCTCATAAAGTGACTTTGTAGACCTCATGAACCTCAGGGAAGCTTTGTAATCATTGTGAATCTTGTGAACCTTGTGAACCTTCAAGAAGTAACTTGTAGACTTCATGAACCTCATGAAAGGTTTTTGAAAGCATTGTGGGACTTGTGAACCTTGTGAACCTTCATAAAGTAACTTGTAGACTTCATGAACCTCATGAAAGGTATTGAAAGCATTGTGAATCTTGTGAACCTTGTGAACCTTCAAGAAGTAACTTGTAGACTTCATGAACCTCATGGAAGGTTATATAAACATTGAGAAACTTGGGAACCTTGTGAACCTTCATAAAGTAACTTGTAGACTTTATGAACCTCATGAAAGGTCTTGTAAATGTTGGGAAACTTGTGAACCTTGTGAACCTTCTTAGAACACAAAGTCTTGTATTGTGAGGGCAAATTTTGGGGTGCAACACCGTCTTGTGCCACTGCCATCAATAGAGTTCCTTTGTATTTGTCGTAGAGCCATGTTCCATCAATTTGGATTATAGGCTTGCAGAAGGAAAACCCCTTTATACATGGGTCAAAAGCCCAAAAGAGTCGGTGGAATATGCCATTTCCACTAACACACTGACTTTCCGAAGTATACGCCGACAAGGTCTCAAGGATGACAACGGTCCCTGGTGCATAGTGCTTTAGTGCCAGCAAAAACTTTGGGAGTTCTTTGTACGATTCCTCCCAATTTTCGAATACAACGGCAACAACCTTAGTTCTAGCAATCCATGCTTTCCTGTATGATGGAGTATAATTGTGCTTCTGTACTATGTGCTTAATTATCGTGCTGACCTTTACCGAAGGATCGTCGACAATAATTGATAGGATATCGTTGCATATTAGCTGAGAGCTCAGTTGCCGATGATCCTGCAATGAGTTGGTTATTACACAAGTATGCTCCGGTCTCATAGAAGCACCTTCCAATCTTCACTTCTCTTAACTTACATATATATATATATATATATATATATATATATATATATATATATATATATATATATATATATATATCATACTTCTTAATATTACCTTAATTAAACCCTAACTAACATTATCTTAATTAAACCCTAACTAACATTACCTTAATTAAACCCTAACTAACATTGCATTAATTAAACCCTAACAAACATTATCTTAATTAAACCCTAACTAACTAAACTATCTTAATTAAACCCTAACTAACTAAACTAACTTAATTAAACCCTAACTAACTAAACTAACTTAATTAAACCCTAACTAACTAAACTAACTTAATTAAACCCTAACTAACTAAACTATCTTAATTAAACCCTAACTAACTAAACTAACTTAATTAAACCCTAACTAACTAAACTAACTTAATTAAACCCTAACTAACTAAACCCTAACTAACATTATCTTAATTAAACCCTAACTAACTAAAGTAAGTTAACTAACTAAACTAACTTAATAAAGTAAACTAAACCCTAACGTATATAAACACGTTCGCCAAATGGATTGGCTAACCAAGGCTGATTCAAACCTATTCGCCAATTGGATTGGCGAATCCTTACACACGTTCGCCAATTAACATGGCTACTGATCAAACCTGCTAAAGCTGAGAAATCCAGAGGAGATTCGTGCTTGGTTTCAATGTTCTGCCAAGTCCTGCCATGGTCAAGATTCAGAGATTCCATTGAATGCATGTGAATTGAGTTAGTGATCCTTCAACACATGCATTCGCCAATCAGAATGAAGATGAGGAATCCACAACTATGCTGTTGAACCAATCAAAGAACATGCAACAAAGTTATTGTTTGAATTCGCCATATGGTGTGGCGAATAAGTGTAATTGTTTTTGTTGAATTCGCCACATGGTGTGGCGAATATGTACAAGTTGTTTTTGTTTCAATTCTTCACAAGTAAATGCAAATATTTCTATAAATCACATAATCAAACCTAAAAATTCAAATATCACACAATCATTCTATAAATTGGTCTAGGCATAAATCACAGAAACAATTCATAAATTGGTCTAGGCACAATCGAAAATATCGCGGCAAAATCGAAAATGGCTTTACTAACAATGGGAGATCAACATCGAGGCACAATCGAAAATATCGCATCATTTGTAAGTTTTATCTTCGTATATTTTTTTACACATATATTTATATATACTTTTTACTCTTGCATATTTTAACTTATTTCGAATAATATTTTTACAGAATGTAAGAAGATTTCGGTGTCGGGTGCACGACTACATAGAGTTTGATCCGATCATTGAACTGTTTCTACGTTCATGCGGATTTGGTGAAGTCATAAAGGTGCACAACAATTCTATAGACTCAAAATTCATCTTGGCACTACAAGAGAGGTGGAGGCCAGAGATACACACCTTTCACCTGCCGTTCGGTGAATGCACTGTCACATTGGAAGACGTCTACATGCTTTTGAGGTTATGTGTATCCGCCAGAGCTGTCTTTGGTAAGGTCAACCATGCAATTTCTATAGTAGAGGACTTGCTGGGTGCCCCTCTCATTGACGAGGAGCAGCCAACAAATACTCGTAGCAGGGGTTCAGGTATTAATCTAGGAGTCCTTAGAGCCCACTATGCTAGTTTTATTTTAAACGAAGAATCAACCGAGTTAGAAAAAATTCAAAAAACTCGGTGTTATATTATGCTTTTATTCGGTCATTTTTTATTTCCCGACGGTGCCGGAAACACAATAAATATGATGTATTTACCATTGTTGCGAAACATCAACAATGTGAATACATATAGTTGGGGTTCGGCTGTTTTGACACATTTGTACAGTAACCTTTGTAAAAATACCGCAAAGGATACTTGTACATTTTTTGGTTGTGCATTTTTGTTAAAAGCTTGGGGGTATTCAAGACTGCCGATGTTTGCCCCACGCAACATGAATCCATGCCCGTTCCCCTACGCAAACCAGTAAGTCTACTATTAATTTTTATTTCCAAACATATTAAATTTTAAATATTTAAATTGTTATTGTATCTAAATGCTTTTAAATCTATTGTGCTTAGCTGGTCCGATCTTGGGATGGATTATAGTAGAAATCCAAGAAGTTCCATAGTTTTATATCGCAGTTTGTTAGACCACGTGGGGATCGATCAGGTATTGTTATATATAAAAAATATCTTTTCGTTTTAATGCATATTATTCACTAAAATAATTTTCTACTAAACGATTTTTTTTACGTAGTTCATCTGGCGGCCATATTTAGCCCTCGACCATGAGCCTAACCCAGAGGATGCTGAAATTTGGACAGCAAAAACACCAATCATCCGGTTCACTACGATTGAAATGCACCAAACAGATCGGGTGAAAATGCAGTTCGGAATGCAACAGGATATTCCGGGCCCTCCGACATGTTTGGGAGAATGGCATTTGAAAAGAGTAAGTGACATGTGGAATATGGAAGATTGGAGAGACTTTGCAAGGGAATTACGTCAACAATGGAGGGATCGACGTCAACATGTCCTAACTGACCAAGTGCTTCAAAATGTAAAACCAACTAGAGAATATTTAGTTTGGTTTAGGTCAGTTACTACGCAACAATGGGTGTCTGATAACCCATACTTGATTGACCCGCGCTCGCAGGCCGCAGCATACGCCCAACCACCAACCCCACAACATGACTACCCCACCCAATTCCAGCCATCGACTTCAACCACCCATAGACCATTCCTCCAAACACGTAACTGTAGACACCCCAAATTTGCCCTCACCCATTCACTCCATGGCTTGTGATCATTTCATATGCATAGACTCAATCATAGCATCTCATATCACATTTGTGATTCACTGCATTGTTTCTAAGTCATCTGCATCTAGGGTTTGTGATCTGAGCAATCCAAGAGCCACTTGAACTACTCCAAAGGTCATCAATCACTTCAAAGGGGTCCATGTGTGTTCAAACATCATATTATATCCCCTCAAAGTCAAGAATGTCAAAAAATCACAAGAACTGGGAATGACATGGAAGCAGAGCCAGGTTTAACTGCACAGATGACCTAGAATTAGGGTTTTGGTTTCAAAGGCCATAACTCCAAATTTTTTGGTCATTATTGTTTCTATTGGTCTCTATATGGTATAGGGATCATGCATATCAATTTTCATGAAGAAATTCAATGGGGAAGTCATCTGATCAAGAGTTGACTTCTTGAGCAAGTCAGTGCAAAATCAGGGTATCTGAGGCCCTCAATGACCCAACCAAAAGGTGTTCTTCATCATTTTGATTGTGTATGATATTTATTTGATCATTGAAGATGTTAGAAGTTCACAAAATTGAAGAATTTCAAGCCTTTTGCAAAGTTGACTTTTTGGGAAAAGTTGACTTATAATGAAAATTGCCATTTTAGGAAACTTTTTCAACCCTTACTTTTTGATTCAAAAATGCTTCAAATGGGAAAACTTTGGTCATGAAAGTTGTAGAATGGATCATTCCCTTTTCAAAAAGTACAAGAACATGACCTAATTCATTTTGGATCAAAAGTTATGGTTTGTCAAAGTTGGGAAAAATCACATAATTTGAAGTTTTCTACCAAAGAGGCATTTTGCAAAATGGTATGATCAAGTGTTATAAAGACTTCAAATATGCACAAACTCATTACAACATGATCATATGACTCATAAAAATCAGAATTGGCCCAAGAATCATCTCATTTCATGCCTTGAACCTCAAGAAATTCCAAAGGAACCAAACTTTGTGAAAATTGCAAAACTTATCACAAACCACAAACCACTTGCTGCATTGCCTCTAGACCTTTTCCATAGCTTTCCTTGATTCAAGCTGAGCCAAAGCAAGCCAAAAATCAAGTTGTACCATTGCCCATACCTCTCTTACACAAAGTTTGACATTTTGGCAACTTGCCCATACCAATCACCATAGGCCACCAACAACTCTCTGACCTATCACCTTTTGATACATGGACCAAAGCCAGCATAACACACCACACACTTCAGGCTGAAACACACTCCAAGCCATAGTTATCAAATTTTCTCCAACTTGCAAAACCCTTCGAAACTGATTCCACAAGCATCAAACACACAAACAAACTTCACAAAACATCTCAACACATCCTCCTGATCATTTCCCTGCCCTCACTTTGCCCTGAAACCCACTGAAACCAAAATACGATTTCTGCCCCTCTTTGAGCAGAACTTCAGCAAACTTTCAAACCAACCATTATAAACTTCAAACAAGCATTGAAAGCTTCTCAGGAGGTCCATTGGAGTTGATTGGAAGCAAGAAACTGGCCAGAAAGTCCCTGATTTGAAAGCTTCGATTCAGGTAGCCATGGAAATTCATTTTTCCAGAACTCTTTTCTCTTGTTTCTAAGATGATCTACATGCTTCCCTGAGTTCACTGAACATTTTATTTTTGAAAATGAATGAGATTTGAGGTTGTATGCTCGATCTGAAAGTTTGCCCGTAAACTTGATTTCTGTTTGTTCTTCATGATTCACGAAAAAGAAATGAATTTTATGGCTGGATTGTTGTTTAGGAGGTTTAGATGAGTTGATCTGGAAGTTTTGGCAGGAGTTGGTGAGGTTTTGAGAGAGTTAGGTCAGAGGTCTCGCCGGAGAAGACGACCGGAAGTCTTCTCCGGCCACCTGAATTTGTTTAGGGCTAATCAGAGTCATTAATGTGAGTTTGAATGTGAAGCGTAGGATGAGTTGACTAGGGCTGACCCGCGCGCGATTGAGTGGACAGGATCTCTCATTAAAACCCTAATCATCTTTAATTAAATTAATTAATCCAGTTTATCTTAATTAGGTCAGTTTAAATTACAGCCCTTAGATCTGGCGCCAGTCAATGCGCGCGCAATCCATTCAAACCTCAGCCCTTGATTCTGATTACTTCTCATTAAATTCATTTTTATTTTCATTTTATTTCATTTGTTTTGTTCATTTATTTAAAAATAGTAAAAATCATTGAAAAATTCTGAAAATTTTTATTCAAGCTTTTATTAATTTTCAGAAACCAAAAATATTTTTATTTTTTATTTTTTGCATTAAAAAGTATTTTTAAATCATTTAAAAGTTTATTTTTAATTGATTAATGAGAATTAATTAATTAAAAATACTTTTAAGTATTTAAAAATCACAAAAAAATTCATGAAACATTTAAAATCATTTAGAAACATTGTCCAACTCTCAAACCAAATTTATTTTTTGATCTTGATGCCTTTTGACAATTTTCAATGGAATTAATTTCATTTCAAGGCATTATTTTGATTCAATCTTCAAAAATTCATTTCTGCCTAGCCTTTAAGAGTTGGACAATGATTCTTTTTGCATTGCATCTTGCATATCATGTAGTTTATAGGATTAAATTGGCATGATTTGATATTGCATTTTCAATTTGTTTGACATTTTTCTTGACAAGGTACCTTAAAACCCTAGCAAACTTAGGAAATTCATAACTTTCACTAGGTTAAGAATTGGGTCCTCTCCTTTGGGCAGTGAGTTTGTATAGGTTTAGGGTTCCTTTGATTGCATTTTCAAATTTTTGTCATGATGTTTGCTTCTGGATTTGAATTTTGTTTTGTGCATTGATCATAAACCCTAATTCATGCCTTCTTTTGCATCCATCTTCCATTTGCTTGCATACCATGACTTGCCATGACATTTTATGCATTAATTTGATTCATGATACATCTTAGGACATATTAGAATCATGTTTGATCATTGCATCTTTCATTTGCCATGTTGTATGTCATTTGCATTTCATAACTTTTCATGAATGTTCATGGTTCTAAGCATGTTTCTTTTGCATTCCATATGTTTGTATGATCATCCTCATGCCTTGCCTCATGTTTGCATCATCTCTTAGCATCATTAACATCATAATCATGCTTCTGGTTTTGGTTTGCATCATCATATCTCATCTCATTTTGCATTGCATTTCATTTTCTTATGCTAACTTTTCAGGTGGTAAGCTGTTTTGAGAAGTGAATTTGCCTTCACTTCTCATAATCTCTTTTCATCTCTCTTTCACTTCCCTTGCTGCATTTTGTATGTGTATTGGATTGAGCTTGCTCATTCTTGTTCATCTCATTTTCTTTCTTCAAGCAACTTGACTTCTTAAGTGAAGCAAGTTGTTTTGCTTCTCTTTGCTCCTTTCATCTGCTTCCCTCCTTGGTGGTTCTTTGAAGATTCCTTTCTTAAACCTCATAAACCCTAGGAACAACCAAGCATGACAATGATTAGGGTTTGATTAGTCCCCCACTTAGCTTTTATCTTTGTGTCTCTTTGAGTCTTCTCTTCTCATCTCATAATCAGGGACTAAACCCTAAAGGCTTTAAGGCTTTGTGGTTAAGCTTATGTCTGCATCCTTCTATTAGGATGGAGTGTATAACTTTAATCCTAAGTGTTAAACCCTTAATGTGTTTAAATCCTTTAATCAATTCATCTTAATAATCATCAAGACATCAAGCTTGTAACTTGGGCCTTGCATTAGGGTTCTAATTCTTCCTTAATTGGTTAAGAAGGACTAACCCTAGTGTTAATGGACAAGTCCCCCTCAAGTTGTCTTACAAATCATAAAAATCACTTCTTCATCATATCATTAACTAAAATCCACTTAATAAAGGCTTTGTTTTGTCATGAGGTTAATCCCTAATCATGGATTAAGTTGAGGAGTCTTCCTCAGCTTAAACATTCTCATCTATTATCCTTCTATTAGGATGGTGTAATGAGTCTGTTTAATCCCTGATTATGGCCTAATCTCATTACTTAACACTAAACAAAAACAACAAAAACATCTAAATAATAACAAGTAGGTTAATGATCTTAATCCTACATCAAAAGGTGATTGAGTGTGAGATGCTGACTTCACACTTAAGGTATTCTCATTACCCCTAATCAGAGGGAGGATGTGATGAGTTTAATAACCCATTGGTTTAGGCTTAAGCTCATTAACTTATGACCAACTTCCATAAGTAACAAAAGACTAAACATACAAAAACAAACAATAATCGTCTCCTCCGGGATTCTTTTCTCATCTCATTCACTCATAAACGAGAACTTGCTTCTTCCGTCTAATGCAAGACAGTTTGCACCTGAGCCAGACATGTCATACACTTGAGCATAGACAAGCAAGCAGTTCACAAGTCAATTCTCTTTTCAGTCTCTTTGAGTCGAACTACGGTGTTCTGACTTCCTCATTGCACGAGAGGATACGTAGGCATAACTTAGCAGTTATCGAACAAAAGTCTCTGTATATCCCCCCTCTTTCCAGCTTTATTCTTTTAGCCTCATGATCATGAGCATTTCATTCTTGTTCTTACACTGACACTTCACTTATACACTTCACTTCTCTTACACTGACACCTGTACATCCTTTTCCAGCTCTTTTATACACAGATTGCACTGACACTACCCCTTTAAAACACAAATCTTTTAAGCGTGGATCCCGTCGAGTACGACGGACAATCTGGGTGCTAATACCTTCCCAGGTTGTAACCAACCCCCTTTCTCAGTCTCTCTGGTTCGCAACCGTCTTATCCATATCTTTCCAGGTCTATGCAGCATTACCTTTCCTCCGGGATAAAAATGCCTAGCTGGCGACTCTTTTCTTTTCTTGTGAGTTCACTCCTGTGTGTTCTCACATTCCTCTTTTCGCCGACCGTTCACGTTTGTACCCCTTCTGACCCGGTTGTCATTTGGTGGGAGCGACAGTAACCCCTTCATGCCACAAACCCAATCACAACAACAAGAGCCTTACCAACACCAATATACCCCCGACAACCCCTTCATATCCACACCAACCTATAGCCCCCCACCTTTGTTTCGTTCTCAAAACGAGGCAATATCCTCATTTGGTCAAGCTTATCGTCCTCACCCAACCCAATCCAACCCAGCCCAACCTATCCGACCCAGCTTTGAAAACATGGGCACACAACTGAGTTACGGCAGCGCCTTTGGCAGCAACCTTCCACGTAATTGGGGACAAGTAGAATCATGGACTCAACAACAACCGCCTCCACCAAATACACAAATACAAGCGGAACCTCGACCACCTGGTGGTAGGGTTCGAAGACGGGGTCATCCCCGTGGATGAAGTACTAGGGGACATTTAGATCGGGCGGGAAATTAGTTTTTGTACTGTCGTTGTTGGATTATTAATAATAATTTTCTTTTATATTATATTTCTCTTTGTCAGATTCTCTAATTTTATTTTATATGAATAATTTTCTTTTAATATAATTTTCTTTAATATTATAATTTTCTTTTATATACTTATATATAAATATATATATATATATATATATATATATATATATATATATATATATAAGTATAAGTATATATATATATATATATATATATATATATATATATATATATATATATATATATATATATATAAAAGTATAAGTATATATATATATATATATATATATATATATATATATATATATATAAGTATAAGTATATATATATATATATATATATATATATATATATATATATATATATATATATAAGTATAAGTATATATATATATACTTATATATATATATATATATATATATATATATATATATATATATATATATATATATATATATATATATATATATATATATATATATATATATATATATATATATATATATATATGAGTATAAGTATATATATGAGTATAAGTATATCAACCACACAACGTCTCACTATTTCACTCGTGTTTCCTCATGGATCCGAACCAGTGCTCTAGATACTAATTGTTGCTGCACAAGGTGAATTAATGATGAAAGAAAGATAATAATATATTAAATACTTCTACAAAAGGAATGAAGACTACAAAAGGAAGAATCTCTCTCTTTTAGTGACATCTATTACTAGTCTATTTATACACCGAAAAATAGGACTATAAATGCAACAAATAAAATACTAAAATACCCCCTAACAAACTTAGTGACCAAATTTGTGAAATATAAATTATTATTTCTAACCATTGTTGAGGTGGTAATTAGCCAAATATCATTTCTTATTTCATTTTGTCTTCTTCCTCTTGCAAACCCTAAATCAATATGTATTTCACATTCACCATGAACTAAAAAAAAGCAACAAAAAAAAAACACAAAACCATATAAACCAAAATTTTCCTCAATCCATCATCATTCTGCAATTAATTTTAGGGAATATTTCACACAAAAATAAAAGAAGCAGAGGTTCAGAGAGAATGAAAAGGAGAAAGTTATCTTAAATAATTAAAATGAAAAGAAATAGAGGCAGAGAAGAAACACATAGTGACCAACGCCATTCCTTTTTTACTAGCATATCCTCGGGAATACCATACCTATATGCAGTAAATTCATTTCTTCACAGTTGTTCATTTTGTTTTCCTTCACTTTCCATGGATCTAGTTTCAATTTTTATGAAGCGAATTAGCTTTTGAATGATTTAAAATGGTGGATCAGTTTTAGTTTCAAAATAGTTGTTGAAGAAATTAAATTTTAAGAAGGAATTGAATTTGTTGAGTTACATTTGTTGAAGAAATTGAAATTGAAATTTATGAAGGAATGGATGGTTCCTGTTGTTTGAAGATTTGTTGAAGAAATTGAAATTGAGTTGCATTTGATTTACTTATTTTTCTTTTGAATTTTTTACATCTTAGTGCATTGTTGGAATTTTTGAATGTGTGTTTTCATTATTATTATTATTATTATTATTATTATTATTATTATTATTGCAACATTTCACTAGTGGATGGTCAAATAAGTCAACAGAGAACAACTGCCATGTAGCCACGTCATTTCAGTTTATTACTGTTGATCAATATTCGACGGAAAAAACTTGTTTGATTCTATTTGACAACATAAGTTATCAAATTAGAACTTTTAAAAGAAAAATGACCAAAATAGACTCAATGATATAGGTAAGGGACTAAAAAGAGTATTAAACATAAATTGTATTAATATGGTTTATGGACTAGATGATTATTAGAAAATTTAGAAAATTTTGATATAGATAATAAAATTGTAATTGAATTGTATGTCATCAACTTTTTTTGTGAATATATTTTATACAAATTATTTTATTATTTACTATGGATATAATTAAATTAGAATAATAGAATCATATGTATTATTATAAACCATAAGTTTACAGCCCACACTTATGTGTTGTTGGCAAAATCAATTGAGTCATCTCGGATAGAATATGATCCAAAAAGTAGTATTGAAGAACTATGTGTTTCTTCAATCCAATAAATTTTGTGTGTTTCTAAAGAAAATTAAAAAATTGAGAAATTGAGTATTTTTTGTGACATTAATTTATGCATCGACTAAAAGATCAACATAAGACAAGCGTTATTCTCCCGAGTACTACGTATCAGAGCGACATCACAGACTCAAATCTACTAAGGTACTCCGCTCTACTCTGGATTACCTGCACGTTACCAATAGAGGACAACATTCAAACAAAAGAGGTGAGATATATAATATTATAATAAAAATATGATAAATAACATATTAAATTGAATTACATAAATCACCACTTCACAACACACCAACAACTTAGAATGAACACAAGATATAACATGACAATGTAATATGCAACTTGATATGCAACTTAGACAAATGCGATGCATGTGGCACCATCAGAGTAAAACTCCCAACTTATAATCATGCCGATTAATAGAGGTGTAAATACAAGGCATAAACCTTCAACTTTATTCTTGCCAATCCAGGTTAACTTACCGAGCAACCAGCTCCAACTTGAACAATGATATGCTATGCGACTCCACATGATTATCAAACAATAACAAGTATAATGATATAACAACACAACAACATCCAACTTTAGCCAAAGACCTGTAACTCATAATCTTTCCATTTATAAGGTATTGCAACATACAACAACAACCAACAACTTTTCACTTACATCAAACAACACAACACAAGTACCATAATTATACCACACTCTTATTTATATAGTCCCGATTAAGCCGATTAATTAAACTAATTACTACACTTTATTATTACTACTATTTATTAATTTATTACCACGTTTTTATTAAGTCCATAACAACATCCAACAAACCAACCTATTACCAATTCTACTCTTCTTTTACTTATTTTTCTCCTATTGGTTCAATGCCTAATTACTTATCAACTCCGTATCGATTGATTAATAAGACCTCTGCTACTTTACCTAGTATTTTTCAACTTAATTATGCTACTGGAATTAGTTTATGACAAACCAAAATTAACAGACAGTAGAAAATACAACACAGAAGCCAAAACAACGAATTCTCCCTACTTTACCTGATAATATATAATTTTTAAAGATAACCGAATATAATAAATGAATTATTTATAAATAAAAACATTAAGATAATTAAAAAGTAACATCAAAATTTAAAAAATAATAAAACAATAATGAAAATAATAAAATTAAATCAAAAATTTAAAAATAATTAATTTTTATCAACCATAGTAGCTAAAATTTAAAATACTTATTTTATTTAAATAACGACCAATTTTTTTTAACAAGCTCAATTAAAAGTTCATGAACACTTAGATGACATGGTAAGAGACTATTTTCACTTTAGCTCAATTAAAAGTTCATGAACACATTATTGATAATATAAAAATTATTTTATACTATCAATGTATTTTCTTGTTTCTCTTAGATTTTTTTAATAAATAATTTAAAATCAAATTGAATTGTAAGTAATTTTATTTTTATATAAAATAATTTTTTTTCAAAATCAATAAAAAATTGCATGAAGAACATTCTTAATTGATCGAAAAATATATTGTGTTTATAAAAAGAATAATAAAGACAATTAATATGGAGGGGGCCAAATAATTTGCTAATTAATTACTTTGTGAGGAAGTGGTCCTAGATACTACAATTTTGTTTTATTCTCATTCAAACAATTTCTTGTTGAGACTGTGAAAGGAGGGGTCTACTATTTTCTGTCCATATATAATATCTCCTTGGACATAATTTTCATGGTGAAAATATAAACAGTAGTATTTTTGTGGATGAGGTATAGAGTAAAATGATAATAATGTCTATGTTGGACCCAAATTTTTGTGATTACTTTTACGGAAAAATATTCTGGTGTATGTATACTCGCGTGCAGTAGGGAACATTAGCCACAAAAACATTATAGCCTTTATGTCCCCATATCCAAATAATAAGGCTTATGCTATTTGTTTGCTAGTGTAGATTTCCTCTATGCGATGTAGTGAAACATTTGCACCATAATTAAAAAGAGGTCTAGAAGTGAACACATAAGTGGTTTTGTTTTGCATCATCAAAATTTATTTTATTTTGATTGTAGATTGAGGATAAACATGAAAAGGCCCATGATAGAAATAGTCATGTAATGTAAGGATTGAAGTTAACGTGACATTCTCATTGTTAATGTAGGGACATATAAAATAGTCATAATTACTATAATAAGTATTTGGATTAAGACATGACTTTAAGTTTTATAGCCCAATATTTGGAATTCACATTTGGCATGTGGCGTGGGTGCCTTTGTTTTCTTCCGCTGGGTTTTGAAAGTGTAACATTGCTACCAGTTGACACTTGACATTATTATTTATAATGAACAAGTTACATATGGAGACATTGTATCAGGACCATGCTCCTGGGCGGTTGAGACTCTCCCCACTCAATTTTATCTACATGGACCACATTAATTAAGTTTTATTTTATTCAAGAGATTAATTTTTCCGATTGTGGGTATATATATATATATATATATATATATATATATATATATATATATATATATATATATATATATATATATATATATATATATATATATATATATATATATATATATATATATATATATATATATATATATATATATATATATATATATATATGTGTGTGTGTGTGTGTGACAAAACGCATCGTCCGTCTTGTTCCGTCCCGAAGTAAGTCTGTTAAAAAAAGGAACAAGGTGGACAAATCCGTATAGTTTTTTTTTTCTTTTTACATTTCAATTAGATTTTTTATTTATTTATTTTTAACAAATTTTTATAAAACTTATTTTTAACAAATTTTACTTAAAAGTAATAATGCATATATTCCTTAATAAATGTATAAAATAAAATCATCAACAAGTATTCCAAAAGTATAATTCAAATAGTAACCTTTAACCAACAAAAATAAATATTTTGAGTGTTTGATAACTAGGTTGGCGGGTCAATCCGCCTCTTTTTTTGGCGGACTTAAAAGGTGATTTAAAACAGGATGGACTGAGCGAGTAGGAATAATGATGATTCCGTCCGCCACAAACAATTCATAGAAAATCGATGTTGTTAAGTAATCGCAACAAAATAGTGTGGATTCAGGCCGCCGCAAACATGTTTCATCACATATATGTCTAAGAAAAATTTATAAATAACATCGGTTATAGCCAATGCCACATGGTTACAACTAGAACTTTAGCGTCACAGAAAACCGACGCTTAGGAAAAGTACACAATACTATATCATCGTTAATGGCTGATGCTAGTAATGACACGTAACTGAGCATGTCTATATCATAGTGTCGACTTTTGGGAATGAGGGCCCTATTAGCATTTTCCATAACCGAAGTTTCGATTAGCGCCAACTAGACGTTATACTTTACTTCGAGCTTTCTATTATCTGCCCCGACCTCGACGCTAGGCTGAAACTAAAACCCTTTAGCGTTGGTTTTATGCGTTTTAGCGAGGTCTTTTGGCCGACGTTAAAACAATGTTTTCTTGTAGTGTTTTTCAAGTCTTACAAAAATAAAATCAAGAGGTAGTTAATGCCATGCACTTGGCTCATTCAGTAAAAAGTTTTATTCAAGACTTGAGAGAAAATGGTTGGGATAAATTGTTTACTAAAGTGAGATCTTTTTGTGAAAAAACATGGTATTGAGATTCCTGATCATAATGATTTTCATTGAACAATAAGATTTGGACAATTCCGTCTTGAAGAAAATCAAGTCACTAATCAACATTACTTTAAAGTTAAAATATTTTTCACTACCATTGACAAATTGTTACAAGAGTTTAATAACAGATTTGTTTCCTAAGGATGGATATAAAGCTTTTAGCTTTGATACTATTTGTTCTATAGAAAAATACTCTCCTATGAATTTTTGTGATCAAGAGAAGAATAACTTGCAATTTCAACTTCAACATTTTTTATTTGTTGCTCATAAAGAATCAAATTTGAATAATTTATCAACTATTCAAGAATTATACTCATGTTTGGTTGCAACTGGAAAAACTGAAGTTTACTTCTTAATTGATAGACTACTTCGTCTTATCATGACTATTTCAGTTTCTACGACCACATTTGAGAGGTATTTTTCAACAATAAAAATTATCAAGACTAAGTTGAGAAACAAGATGGATGTTGGAATGCGTAAAAGGGAGATTAGTGAAAACATTAGTTTCTAGTCTATTATTGATGATTTCAAGTCACTCGGAATGCGTAAAGCATTATTTTAAGATACTTTTAAATGATTTAGTTTAATTTTTTGATAATCAATTTTATATTTTTGATAATTGATAGACTACTTCGTCTTATCATGACTATTTCAGTTTCTACGACCACATCTGAGAGGTATTTTTCAACAATAAAATTATCAAGACTAAATTGAGAAATAAGATGGATGTTGGATTTCAAGGAGATAGCGTGACAATTAATATTAAAAAGGAGACTAGTGAAAGCATTAGTTCCGAGTATATTATATTGATGATTTCAAGTCACTGGGAATGCATAAAGCATTATTTTAAGATACTTTTAAATTATGTAGTTTAACTTTTTGTTAATCAATTTTATATTTATGTTGACTAAAATATTTTATATAAAATATTATTTTTATTTTTATTTATAATCTTTATTTTATGTTAGCTGCCATCTCAATTTTTTTATCTGGCTCTGCCAGTGTCCCTAATTGTTGGCGCACAAGGTGAAGAAGATGAAGACACAAGAAGAGAGAGAAAAGTGATACTTGAAATAACAAACTTCCACTACTATTCAGAAATGGTTACAATGAATTATTACATCTTATTACTTAATGGATAAGCACACTACTACTTATATACACAAACAATAATGCCACATAGGCTAAATTACCCTTCAACACCATCCCTTAATTCAGGATTTAACTAATCAAAGCTAACAACACCAATTCCATTCCTCAAGCAGAGAAATTGATCAGTCTTTATCACCTTCGTCAGAACATCTGTCAGCTGCTTTTGGATGCTACAAAATTCATAACTTCTAGTACATAATTCTGGACTTGACTTCTCAGAAAATGATACTTTGTCTCAATATGCATGTTTCTCTCATGCAACATTGGGTTCTTAGCAAGATTGGTTACAGTCTTATTATTAATCATCAGCTTCAGAGGCTTGTTTACCTTGATCTTCATATTCTACAATAAATTTTGAAGCCAAACAACTTGGCATGCAACCAAAACACCTGGATTGTACTCAACTTCACAGGTTGACAAAGAAACAATTGGTTGCTTCTTGGAACACCAAGAAATATGACCTCCTAGATAATTAAACAAATATCCAGAAGTACTTCTTCTATAAACTTGATATCCATACCAATCAGAGTGTGAGTATCACATAATCTTTGAATTAGCCCTTTCTCCAGAAGGGAACACCAATCCATACTTCAGAGTCCCCTTAATATACCTCAAAATCCTAACAGTAGCTTGATAATGAGACCACTTTGGTTTACTCATGAACTTACTAACCATTCCAACTACATAGCAAATACCAGGTCTAGTATTACACAAATACCTCAGAGAGCCAGCCAACTGCTTGAAAGTTGTAGCACATACATAATCACCTCTAGAATCATAATCCAATTTGTGATTTTTTCTGACAGTGTGACAATAGCCTTATAATTTAGCAGCTCAAATCTCTTCAGAAGCTCAAGTTCATACTTCAGCTGATGCAAGATGATACCCTTCTCAGAGTACATAAACTTCATACTTAGAAAATATGCCATCTTTTCTTGATCATTCATCTCAAACTCATTCATTAACACCGTTTTGAACTTAGCTATCTCATGTTCATAACTCCTTGTTAGTAATATGTCATCAACATATAGACAAACCAAAATCATATTTCCTCCATAATTATGATGAACATAAACATCAAACTCCATCTCACACTTCCTAAATCCTTGGTGCTTGAAAAATGAATCGATTTTGAAATTCTAAGTTCTGGAAGCTTGTTTAAGTCCATACAACACTTTATGTAACATGTACACCATCCTTTCCTATTTTTTCACAAATCTAGGAGGTTGTGAAACATATACCTCTTCTTGCAATGGACAATTCGGAAATGCAAATTTCATATCTAAATGCATCAGAGTACAATTCTTGTTAGCATCTGTCGCAACCACCAGTATGATTGTATCATGTCTCACTACTAGTGTAAACACTTCAAAGTAATCTAATCTAGGTTTCTGTAGAAATCCTCTTAATAATAACCTTAGTTTGTGTTTGCCAATTTATTCATTTGGCTTCAATTTCTCCTTGAAAACCCATTTGACATTGATGGCTTTCTTGTCCTTTGGAAGCTTAGTCAACTCCTAAGTCTTGTTTCTTTCTATAGCTTCAAGTTCTTCTTTCATGGCCTTCAGCCATACTTTCTTCTTGAGTGCTTCTTCAACACTAACTGGTCCAGAGTCTAATAACATGGCACACTGAATGAATTCCCCTTAAGGGTCTATTTCAGTATCTTGCAACATGTCAAACTCTGCAAATATCCTTGGTATGTTTCTGATTCTTTGTGACCTATAAACTTGTTCAAAATCGTCATTGGGTTCTGGAACACTATTAGATGATGGAACCCCAAAAGTACCACTTTTAAAGGCATTTCCACCTTCAGAGTCTAGAATATTACCAAAGTATGGATCACCACTAGAGTCTGAATCTATCAGAATATGAATCAGAATCAGCTTCATCTTTAGAGTCTTCTACAGTTTCAGAGTCACCTTCAGACTCTGATTCATCTTCAGACTCACCTTCAAAATCAACTTTTGATTCTAACTCATCTTCAGAAACATCATATTCTGAACTATCTTTAGAAGTTAACTCATGTGTTAACACAACACAGAGTTTGATTGAGACTTTCTCCAATCCCAGGGTTCTGACTCTTTCACAATGACATCTTTGCTAAATTCAACCTTGTTAGTGACAGGACAATAAAGCTTAAAAATACTTATACTATGGTACCCTACAAGCAACATGATTATGCTTTTGTAATCTAACTTCCTTTTCTTAGCATCTGGAACATGTTTGTAACAAACAGAACCAATCACTTCAGATGGCTCACACATTTCATATCTCCAGTCAACTTATCTAAAGGAACAATTTCCTTTATCTTATTGGTTGGACACCTGTTGAGCATATATGCTGTAGTGGAAACAACTTCTCCCCACAAGGTATGGGGAAATTTCTTCTCCTTTAGCATGCTCCTTATCATATCAAACAAAGTTTGATTTCTTCTTTCAGCAAGACCATTTTGTTGAAGATTATATGGAACAATCACCTCATGCTCAATTTCATTCTCCTCACATAAGTTTTTGAACTCTATAGAGTTATGCTCACCTTCAACATCAATTATGAGAATCTTCAGAGTCTGACTACTCTGATATTCAACCTTGATTCTAAATTTATAAAATTCAGCAAACACCTTGTGTTTGAACTTTATAAGATATACCCACACCATCCTTGAGAACTCATCCACAAATGACACAAAATATTTCTTCCTTCCAAGTGAATGTACTGTAAATGGTCCACATACATCAAAATGCATCACACCCAAAGCATGTTTTGCTCTTGAAGGCATTTCAGATGCAATTGGCAGTCTTGGTTGCTTCCCTCTCATGCACTCATTGCATGACTTTTCTGGCTTCTTAATTGTAGTAATTCCTTGTACCAACTTCTTCGAATTTAGGTGACCTAACCCACTGTAGTTCAAATAATCAAATCTTTTGTGCCACAACTCACTTTTGTTCACAACACTTGTTGCACTAAGGCATTTAGAGTTTACAATTTTAACATTCACTTTGAATGTTATATTCCTTCCCTGTTCTGACTTCATAATCAGCTTCTGATTACAGTCATACAACTTCAAAAGATTATCCTTCATGGTAACTGAAAATCCTCTCTCAGTTAATTGACCTAAACGCATCAAATTGTTCTTCATGCCATGCACATACCACACATTCTAAATTAATGTTGTTTTACCATTATTCAAAACTACTCTAACATTTCCCATACCTTCAACGTTGAAGTATTTATCAATAGCACATTTGATCTTTGTCATCTTTCTAGAATCAAAGTTAACCAGTCATTTCTTATTTCTAGTAAGATGATTTGAGCAACTAGTGTCCACATACCACCAGTTTTTCAAATACGCATCATCAGATTCAAAAGTCATCATTAGCATATATTCATCATCATAATCTCTTATGGTTATGTTTGTTTCTTCTGATTTCCTTTCGTTGTTAGACCAACAATCAACAACGAAGTGGTCAAACTTCTTACAACACTAGCATTGAACCTTCCTCTTGTCATACTTCTTCTTCCTCTTATAAGCACCCTTCTGCCTTTAAGAAATTGAGATTTCTGACTTCTGAACACCATTAGTTCTCTTCATAGCTTTTAACCAAGACTGCTTTTGATATTTCTTACCATAAGTTGCTTTCAGAGCCTACTGCTCTACCTTTCTTTCAGAGTTTCTCTCAGTTAGACACAACTCTTTAATTCTCATGATGCTAAGATCCTTAGAATGTTCAATTGCTACTACAATGTAATCAAACTCATGAGTAAGATATCTAAGTAGTTTTTCAATGATCTTTTCTTTACTGAGAGTTTCTCCACACGACTTCATCTCACTTGTCATCAGAATCACTATGGAGATATAGTCAGGTACCTTCTCATTTTTATTCATGTTGAGATTCTCACACTGCTTACATAGAAACTGCAGTTTCACCCTCTTCACTAATGCATCACCTCCGTAGAACCATACTAGTGTGCCCCACACAACCTTCGTCGTCTTTGAATCAACGATCTTCTCAAACATGTTCGCATTCACACACTGATGGATGTAGAACAACACCTTTTGATCCTTCTACCCCGTTTCTCTTAGTGTGTTTCTCATTGCTTTCGTCGCATCTTCCGCAACCGAAGCATAATTGTCGTTGACGAGATCAAGTACATCTTGATCGCCAAATAACACATGCATCTGAATCATCCATTGATTCTAGTTATTGCCATCGAACACTCGAACTTGGTACTCAGATTACCGTTTCCGTTCATCTTTTACCATGTGCAATACACTCAGATCTTACCAAACACTAGTGTTTTTCAATCCCACTGAATTAAGAAATGTGATTTTGTTACAATTCCGATAAAAGATTCAACACAAATTCAAGAAACAAATTCAATCACACAACGCCTTACCGTTCACTCGTGTTTCCCTGTGTTTCCTTGTGGATCTCAACTGAAACTCTAGATACCAATTGTCGGTGTACAAGGTGAAAAAGACGAAGATGAAGGGAGATAGAGAATTGAAATAACAAACTTCCACTACTTTTAAAAGAACAGTTACACTGAATAATTACAACTCATTACTTAATGACTAAACACATTACTAGTTATATTCACAAACAATAATGCAAATTAATCTCAACATGTTGAATGTTAAAATTAATATTTTAATTTATAAAAGCAAATTTAAATATTTTGAGAAAATGAGTTTGATATATTCATGAGTTTTACATTATGTCGACCCTTCTCTTTGTCTAATAGAATTGTTTTGTCTTTCCCCGTACACATTTGACTATTAGCCAAATGTTTGTAGAAACGTTAAAGATATAGATGACCCTTGCATATGGTCCTCTATTACATCTGGCCCTAAAGTTGCACCAAAAGGTGAATAGTCAATTGTGGAATGGGATGCTTCATCAGCTGCATCTGTGTTCTCACATAATGCTAGGTAATGACACTTAACATTTGTGATTTTCATTCAATCCTTTTATTCAGATAATGAACTAATTACATGTTTGTATTCAAAATGTTTGTACCATAATGTATTGAAATGATGAAATGACTAAATAATTGAAATAGATATCCTAGTGAACAACTTTGTCGAACTTTATAAAGGAATTAAGTGTCCCTCCATTTTTGCATTTCAACTCCTTGTACAATTACACAATAATGTTGATACAAAATGTTGGGAATTAAGTGTCCCTCTATTTTTGAAGAATATTTTTAGAAGAACTAAAAACTAAGTGTTGAAATTTTATAAAATCTAAAAACATATAAAACACCATAAGTAATAATAATATTGGATTTTTATGTGTGGTAGCTATCTACAAGCTTGACTATTGGTCATGTGAGGTTTGAAATTGATGTCATTCCATTGTCAATGTAGGGACATGTAAATTGGCCACAAATACTATAATAAGGTATTTCTATTAAGACATGACCTTTAGCCAATTAGCCTAAATTTGAAATCTATACATCACTACATCAGATATAAAGAGACATAACAACGATTATAAAAGAGATATAATAGCGATTAAGGGCCCATAAAAGAGTAGTGTGTGATTGTAAATGGGCTCCTTACAATGATTGTCTATTGACTGTGATAATAAGTCGATAAGTTCACTACATATCACCACATTTGTAATAAATAACCGTAATGAAATGTTTTAAGGTCATGAGTTCGATATCCAACAACGCTATTTTGGGAGAATTTTTAAATCTGAATAACACACTTGCATATAGCCACAGTTGAAGCATCTGAATGTGGTATATGATTTGATTTTCTTTTAATATAATTTTTTAAGTTTACATAATTGCCAAATTTTTAATCTGTATTTTTTGAATACTAAATAGAGTAGAAACAAAAACACAAACCAATTGTGAACCACAATTATAGTTGACAACTAAGATAAACTTGACCACACAATCTAATTTCTCTTACTAGATGAACAATTAAGTGAATCATAATAAAAAATGATTGAGGGAAATACATCTCCAATTGACACAAGATTATTGGAGCCTCGTCTTCTAATTCATTTTTTTGTTGTTGAAATAATATGTTTTTATTACATATATCATTGAAGAATAAGCACAATCTAGCTATAGTTACTCTTATATTTTTTGGCAGGTTTCCAGAGATATCCAGTGGTAGAAGTTGTTACATCAAGACATGAAAATAATGAGATTTTAAGCCAATTAACTAGAGATCTTTCATTAATATAAGTTTTTAGATGTTTTATGAGTAAACATGCAGTACTTTGTTACCATGCAAACACTCAGATAAACTTTTCTTTTTCCTCTTTAGATAGAGTCTGATATGCCGGAGGCAAATAAGTTTTTCTCTCTTTCTTATGGAGTCAATTGTTGTCGTATACTCATCTCCACCATATCTAAATGGAAATTCTTACTATCTTTAGTATTTCTTGGAATGTTTAGAAGTGTTTCAATCAAACTATCACAAACATTTTTCTCCACATGCATCAAATCAAGACAATGTCTTACATCGAGGCTAGACCAATACTGAAGATCAAAGGACACTGATCTCTTTTTTCAAATATTTCTATCAAATGGGCCTTTTATATTCTTTCCAAAGAAAACAATAAGGTGTTCTTGTTTTTGATAAACTTAATCACCTGTTAACATTTTAGGAGTGATTTTAAACTCTTGCTATTCGTTAAAAGTCATATGTAATTTACGATAAAGATGATTGGGCTTTAGAAATTTCCATTGCCCAAGGTAAACAATCTTTTTTCAAAACTAAAGTTTGTGAAAACAAGTATTAGATTCACATATAGGACACAATTTATGTCCCTTGACATCATATCCAGCTAAATTACCATATGCAGGAAAGTTTGATTGTGCAAAATATCATGGCACACATCTTAAACTTTTCATCTGAATATGCATCATCAATATCAACATCAATGCCTTCCTCCCACAAAAATATTAAATCTTAAAGGCTTAAATTCAATTTTGGTCCATTTAGTTTGACATTTTTAAACTTTTGATTCCCCTATTACAAAACCTGCGAATTTGGTCCCTTAAGTTAGATCCATTTTGCATTTACTTGGCCGCCTATCCTTTTTTGCGTATGTGGTTATTTCATTAATGAGTTGGCAGTCCAATATGTTTTCCATGTCACCAAATATTATTATTTTAATATAAAAATGAATAATTAAATTTACAAAATATTTTAATTATATTTTAGTTATATATAACATTATCATTTTTCCATCTTCTACTTCTTTCTCTTCCCCTTTTCCATTTTACTGTTCATCGTCTACATCACTCCCTTTCATTCAACCTCTCTTCACTTAGTCAGGAAAATCTTAGCATAAACATCAGTCTCGTGCTTCTCACCCTCGCCCAAGTTTGAGCTTCTGAAGGGAGACACAACAGATTATGGGGAATCCATGATTAAAAAACAATAGCTAAAAACAATATCAATCCACACAAGTTTTAAGATAAAGTTCAAAATTAAAACTAAAACAAAATACACAAAAAACAACAACATCTAAGTGCTACAACCTAACTAATAAAACACAACATTCAATAATCAAATACTAAAAACACAACTTAAATAAACTTCTACAAAACCCAGGGTTAAGAACATCTAAAAAAATAGGAACAAACATCATTACATATAAAGTAACATAGAAAGAAAAGAGTAGGAGAAAAAAGAAAGAAAGATAGACATTGAGTTCCTCCAAACCTTTGAGAAGCAAATTCAAAATGACAATCAAGGTCAACAAAAGACAAGTGGAACAATAAAAACCTAATAACCCTTCAAAATTGAAACTTTCAATTGATATTATTAAACCCAAAATCTGAGAGTTATCCAAGCTTAAAAATTAGCTATAAAAATAAAATGGGTAGTACAAAATTTCACCAGATTCCAATAAAGCTACAAACTTTAATCCCTGTAAACAAAAACACATCCACGGAATCCAAGAGAGCTAAAACAAAATTGGTGACGTAGACGATGAAAAGTTTGTGGGTATATAGGAAAGGTTATGGGTATATTGGAAAGTTTGTGGACGACTGCATTTTTTAAGATTTTAGGTGGTCATGTTGATTTAAAAAAAGATGGAAAGCCTTATGTGATGTTTGGAGATGGAAATTTGTGTGCTTGATACATGAACCGAGAATGAAAAAAGGGAAGAGGAAGAAGTAGAAGATGGAAAGTTTGTGGCCGACGACGTTTTTTAACAATTATTATAATTATGTTACATTTAATTAAAATATGTTATATTTAATTAAATAATGATTTAGGAAATTTTAAATTAAATTATTCAATTTTATAATAAAATAATAAGATTTGATGACATGGAATAAATGGATTATTGCCACCTCATTAAAAAATATGACACATCGGCAAAATTGAATGGGGGACCAAGTAAATGAAAAATGGATCTAACTTAAGGGACCAAATTTGCAGGTTTTGTAATAGGGGGATCAAAAGTTTAAAAATGTCAAACTAGGGGGACCAAAAGTGAATTTAAGTCAATCTTAAATTAATGGACTTGGATAAACATCTATGTCGTTTCCATGTTGTTTTGGTCCATAAATCATCATAGATAACAAGATATACCCGCACTTCAACAATCAAAGAGATAAGTTGTAAATTGTGAGAAGAACATGCCATAAAGTATGGTTAGTACTTAGATTACCAAATGGGTTCATTCCAATCGTGGAAATCCTATGCCTCAGGTTTCTTGGCTGAAGACCAAAATCCGGAAACAACGAATTAATGTTCTTCCAATGTAAATAATTAGCTACATGACGAATGTTTCCATCACATTTCTTTCATCTGCATGTCATATAATATTCTTTGCATCATCCACATTAGCAAAAAATCTCTCGATCCCTAGAATTATTTGCAAGTACCATAATACTTTAGCATGAGGACACTTCTTGCTAACATCTTCATAGTCATTACCACTGTTGTCCTTCACACTGTAGCATAACTCACCATATTCTAGACATTGATCCAATTTTTCATACTCTTTCCTGTATTCTATAAAATCATTACAGTATCTTCTTGGCCTCATAGCAACAATCCGGGAAATTGTTATCTTTTTGTATCATTTGTTTAAGGAAATCAAGCAATTCAATGAAACTTTGATCAATCCACTCACTTTTTCCTTCAAATTAAATAATTTTAATAGTAAAGACAATTGTGTAAAACTTGTGCACCCCTTGTATAAAGGTGCATCCTTATCACAATATAAAGTGTCATAAATATCGACTTTCCTAAAAGAAGATTCTCTAGTATCATGAATCATATCCTCTAATCGATCATTCATATCTTTATCAATTTCAGGTCTTTCTGACATTGCATTTTGATTTTTATCCACTTCACCATGCCACATCCATATTGTATAATTTTGACAAATTCCATCACAACATAGGTAATGTAATATATTTTCCTTTGATTTTTTATATATTCTCACAGACAATACAAGGACAGTAAAAGAGTCCATTATTGTTAGGAAGATTTTGTTGCACATATTCAAGGTTTTCAATAACTCATTTCTCATACACCGGACCTAATTTATCACCTTTCATTCAACGACGATCCATAATAAATTATTAAATTTATATCAAAAGCTTATAGAATCATTTAACATTACAACAACATAATAAAATATAAAATAATCTTCGTCTTCATATAATTTAATCACAACAATATATAACATTCCCAACAACATAAAAACAATCTCAATATCACTCAATCACAACATTACAAATGACACATTAATGCTACACACAACATACTAGCATTCACACAACATTCTCACACACTAATATAATGCATACACATATATACAACAACAATCTCACATATATACAATATACATTCACACAACATACTAGAAGTTTATACACACATACACACACACACACACACACACACACACACACACTACATAAGAATATGATTCAATCGTAACAATATAAAATTTAACAACACCAAAACCTAAAACTCAACATGAAAGGTATTAAGGTGAAGAAATAAATAAAGCATTGTAAATTGAAGAAGAGGTTGTGACCAAGCAATTCCCTTCATGTATGCTCGCACTCACTTTAGTTGAAGATGATGAAATAGATCAAGTAAATCTCCTTCATGTAAATTGAAGAAGAGGACATTCCAAGAAATGAATAAAAGGTAAGAAGATGAAGTTTGAATGTCAATTTCGCTATCACTTTCGCATGTTCTTCGCTAGGGCAATTATGTTCTAAAGGAAATAAAATAAATCTTATATATTTTAATTATAATGAAACACATTTCACCATGGTTTATAACATCAACCATAGTGAAACATATTCATTTTAGGTGGAAACCACAGTTGACAGATACAATCGTGGTGAAACTATTTTTAGTTTTTATTTAAATATAGACATTGATAGACACACTCTTTGTTGTATAGAAATAATAGAAAAATGTTGGTGTTGGGATTCAAAAACTATGAGGCTTAAGATATCACCACAATTATTATTATGGACCATAGTGATATGTCTATTAATAAAAAAATGCAGGCGCTTAATTAAGAGATATTACTTTGATTGATTAATCAAGGTAATAACATGTTACGATAAGTATATTTTATAGTAGTGCATGCTAGGTTGAAAATCCAAAAGGAAACTTAAGAAAAAAGATTAAATTATATGTAAAAAAGAAAATTATTAGGTTGAAACTCCAAAAGGACAACTTAGAAAAAAATTAAGGCTGCAAAAAAGGAGGGTAAAAAAATGAACCAGGTTTCCTTGTAGTCAATATTGCCTGGATTCACACATTTTCACTATTCACGAACGTTCGATTAAAATCAGATGATTTAAATTTAAAATTAAATATTTTATTTTAAAGTAAATTGAAAACTATATTAAAATTTAGACCGTTTAATCTTGATCCAATTATTGCAAACACGTCAAATGCTTGAATGCGACAAAACTGTGACAATAGAGGATTTGATTTCTAAGAAAATAGTGTTAAGTATTTTAAAAAGAGAAAAATGATGGGGACAAATTACATACTTCAGAGTTGGACTAATGACATGCTTATAATTATGACATGGGAGAATGATACATTTTTTTTTGGAATACTGTTAACTAAACTTGTTCATTCACCACTATCTAGTTTTTCTTTTTATCTTTTTATTCTCTGTCTTAGTTTTTTTTTTTTAATTTTTCATCAGTATCTCTTTTTAGGTTGTCATTTTTGTTAGAACAATCAAACTTGAGTAAATCTAAAACACAAATCTCTTTGGTGATTCACACACAAGTTTGCTCAAGCCTTGTTCAATCACTAGAGAACATTTTACACACTACACAATTGAGAATTGAGAGAAAAATGAAAATTGGAAGAGGAAGGGGAATGAATTGCACGAACTAAAATGATTACAATGTTAGAATATATGTACATGCACTACTACAAATGATACATTTTATGATAAAACTTTCACCTCATCCAATTAAATATCGAGGTCAAATTCCCAAGAACGCGTCATTTTTTTATTTAAATAAAATCTTATCACTCAGTTTTTTCAAAAATCGATAAAAACATAGCTCAGGGTTTGAGCTTTGATTCCCAGCTCCTGCAATTTCATGCTTTATTTTGAACAAAATGGTGCCCTTATTTTATAAAACATTTTCCCCTCGGTTTTTAGAAAACTGACATGAAATGTTGCTTAATATTTTTTTTTAAAACTAAATTGAACCCAACTTTTACCTCTATTGTTTTCCCTATGTTTTTTTCTAACAACCGAGATATAAACTCCAAACAATATTTTATTGCAACATCAAAATGTTTAGTCTCATTCACTTTTGCATTATCTATCACAAAAAAATTTCGCCCTAGCGAACAAATGAAACATCATTCTTCATCTTCTCCACCTAACGAACAAAACAACATTCTTCATCATCTCTATATAATGAGCTGAAAGACCATTCTTCATCTTCTCTGAGTCGAATGAAATAAGCAAATGAGGAAGAAAAATCGAATAAAGAGATTCGAACACACTTCTTTGACTCTTTCATGACATTTCCAGAATGTAAGACTTTCTCCGTGACTATACCAATAATGTTTTTGTTGTTGTCATTGTCATTTTCGTTGTTGTTGTTATGGTTTTGAGACTTAGGGTATAATGTTGTTTTAATTTTCAGGTATTTGTACTTATTTTTGTTTAGTGTTATTGTTGTTCCATTGAGATGAAATGTTCATTATTGTTTTATTGAAATGAAATGTTCATTCTTGTTGTTTCAAAAGACTTTGATAAATGTCCTCATTCTCTTAGAGTCCTAATATTAGATTTAGGG
The DNA here is from genome assembly GCA_963966055.1 of Lathyrus aphaca. Lineage (NCBI taxonomy): Eukaryota > Viridiplantae > Streptophyta > Magnoliopsida > Fabales > Fabaceae > Lathyrus > Lathyrus aphaca. The sequence continues at coordinate 56,231,882 of OZ014523.1, read as the reverse complement.
TGGCTTTAGATTATTGCATTGTCTTACCTCTTACAATAACTTCAAGTTTCTTTTGTGAGAGTTTGATTAGGTTGGAATAAAACTCCTTAACACATTGTGTGTTGTTTGAGGAAGGGTGTCTATAAAACTTTCTCCATTTATGGTCTATGATGAAACGATTAACCTCATCAGTAAGGCCTAAGTCTTCTTCTTCCATATTAAACATAAAACCTGTAACACCCCGAAAATGTTGAGAATATTTAATTAATTGAATTAATTTAAATATTTGATTTTTCGATGAGTTATGGAGGAATATTGGAATAATATAGCTTATTTTAATAATTAATGATAATTTGAATAATTGCATTATTGTTTAAACTATTATTGTTAATTAAAATGATAAGAATGATAGGGTGGTATTTTGAAGGGATTAAGTGAGGGCAAAGTTGAGAAACCATTATTAAGGGTATTTGTATCAAATGGAATAAGAAGTGAGAAGTCATTCTAATATTGATCATATCTTTTGTGAGAAGTTCTCTGAGGAAGGAAAAAGGAGAAACTTGGGCTCTTGAAGATTGTTACAGAATTCAGGAGAATGGAGATTTCAGATTCGATCATAAGGTATAAAAAGTATAACCTTCATTATGATTGATATAGGTTTCTGAATATAGATAGGTTGGGGTTTTATAGGGTTTTGGGTTTATGATGAATTCTTGATGAAATAGGTAGAAAGTGATGAAATTAGGATGTATTTTTGATTTAGAATGATGTATGTGTTGCATATTATAATGTGTTGTTATTGTTGTTGTATATGGTTTCATGATGAATAGATGGAGTTTTGGGTCTATGTAGAACTGAATTCGTGTAGAAATTTGGGGGATTTTGATGCAGAATTCGTAAAACAGCAAAATTTTGCTTCCGTCTCACTGTTAACCGGTTACCAGCTAATGGTTAACTGGCTAACACGTTCAAAATTTTCATTTTTAGGGCGTTCGAGTCTGGTTAATCGGTTACCAGCTAATGGTTAACCGGTTACCGTTGTAGCAAACAATTTTTTTAAACTTTGAAAATTCGTAACTTTTGATCCGTAAGTGCGATTTTGGTTCCGTTTAAAGCGCCAAGAAGCTAAAATTATGAACTTTAATTAGGTAAAATAAAATTAGCAATTTGAGGTATTTTTCCAGTGTCGAGTTTAAGAAAACATCGGATTAATTTTTAGGATAATTACGAGGTGGTTAATATGTTGATAATTTGATGTTGTGATGATTGTTCTGGTGTTATTAGGATGTATATGTTGTTGTACTAGTAGCATTGGGTGACCATGAGGTGTTTAATTGATCTATATATGCTATAGGGTGATTGATACTATTAATACATGAATGAATGATGCAAATGTGATGACTTATGTTGATAATTATAACGAAGTTGTTGCATCATACATTCATGGCATACTATGTTGGGACTTCAGTTATTGTTGTTGGCTTCAATCATATTGTGTGGATTGAAGTAATTATGTTGTCATCCCTTGTGGAGGTTTAATGACCCCAGTGTTCAATTATGTTGATTGGTACTACATGCATGTTCCGATGTTGTTGCATTTCATACTAAATGGCATTGCATGTGAATGTCGTGAATTGTGATTGATTTTATGTGGTTTAATGATGATATTATGATGATGTTGATGTTGTCCAATTTATATTCTTTTCTTTATATATTTAATAATGAGTTGTGAATACTCACCCTGCCTATTTGAATTTTTCCTCCACATGGGTAACATATAGATAACCAAGATTAGCTCATGGTGCATGAAGAGTTAGTTGTGGGGTCGGTTTTCATTTCTATTGTTTAAAGGGTGTTTTGCTCTAATAATGTAACGTCGGGTTAGGAACATTCTGAACCTTCGACTTCCATTTTTTCTCTTTTGTTGAATTGATTATTTGTTATGATTTTATTTAAGATTGGTGTTAGTTCTTTGATAGGCAGAAATTTTGGTAAAACAAGATTCTTCCTTATGATGTTATGTTTGATGTCTTGACAAACTTTTCAAGTTTTCTGCAGGTGTGATCCTTTGTTTGAAAGAATGTTGTTCCTAATGTCAAACCAGATGTCATGACATATGATGACAAGACATTCTGCTCAGTTTGGTTGTTTATCAATTGCGCTTTTATCTTTTATGTGTGTATGATAAGTGATTATCTGCGTAATAGTTGGTGGTAATGTTAGAGCAGTATATCACACTTTTGGAAAAATCAAACCTTTCTATTTTGGTTGATATTTTATTCTGAAGAACTTTTGAAGATCATTCAACATTTATGGAAGAATCAAATCTAATTGTTTTCAGTGTCCAAGCCCAAACAAGAGTTGTATTATTTATTATGTTGTAATCCTAATTAAACATTACGAAGATTGAGAATTATTGAGTAGGCTGCATATTCTGGTTTAAGGTTAGTTTTGTTTTGTTCATTGTGAGTGATTCCATCATCACCTAGATGTTGGAATTGGACTGATTGATATTGAGTTGTATTTTGTCCACTCTAAGCTTTTAAGCATGATTGTTTGTTCTTGATTGAAGCTTTTAAGCAAGATCAGGTTATTTATCTTGGAAGAGTGTTCTTCTATTTTATAGTTCTGATTGATTATCAAAGTGTGTGATTGAGGGGGAGTGAGAGGGGTTCTCTTATCTAAGTGTACTTAGATAAAAATTGCATTGGGTAGTGATTAAGTGAGGGTTGTAAACTGGGATTGTTTAACTCTGAATTGATACTACTAATAGTGGATTTCCTTCCCAGTTTGGTAGCCCCCAGAGTAGGTGAGTTTGCACAGAAATGGGTTGACAATCTATTGTGTTTTTACTGTTGTACTTTTTACTGCACTTACCTTATGAATGTTCAGAAAGTATTGTCATAACATCGCCTTCGACATCACATGTCTGATACAAGAATTTCAATTGGTATTAGAGCATGCATCATGCTCTGTTTCTGGGTGAGATCTAGGGAAGTTACTTTCTGGTATAATGGACAATGAGGTGGGATTTGTGAATATACCACCCTTTATGGATGTAACTAATTATGATTATTGGAAGCCAAGTGTCACACCCTAAATTTTACCCCTAACATTCATTCATTTCATCATTAATATACCATAGCCATTTTAGATTTTTGCAACAAGTGGTTTCATGAATCGTACGATTAGGGCTTCCCTCTTGGGTATTATTAGTCTAATTGCAAAATTATGCTTCATATTTTCAATTCATTTTCAAGTTTTTTTAAATTTAATTTCAATTTCAATTTCTAATTTTCAATTCATTTTCAAGTTTCTTGTCTAATTTTAATCTCATTCCTATTCCCAATTTTTAAGTCCAATTTAATTTCATTTCCAAGTATTAAATTCTATTTTCTTTCCCATTCCACGATTTCCGTCAATTATCCAATTTTAAGCTCCAAATTTCTTTCTAAACCTATAAATCCAATTCGATTTCAATCTTCCACCTATAACTTTATTTCAAAATTCCAATTCCAATTAAGTTTTCAATTCTAATTAAATTTCCAAAATTTCTTTCCAAGTTTTTTTAAATTTAAATTCCAAGCTTTCATTTCAAATTTTCTAGTCCACTTTCAAATCCTATGCAAAAGTCATTCAAGTTCTAAGTTTCAAAAACTCTTTCAAACATACTCCAAATATCAATTCATGTCAAAATTTTAATCCAATTTTCATTTCAAGTTCAAACTCCAAGTTTTTATTCCAAATTTCTATGTCAAGTTTCATGTCAAAATTCCAAATCCTTTATCTCAAATTCTATGTCAAAATCTTTTGTTTTCAAACTACAAAGTCTCAATTCAAATTTTCTTTTTAATTTTCAATTCTCATTCATTTTTCATTTCCTTTCTAACTTTAATTCCAAATTAGTTTTAGTTCTAAATCTTAATTCTAATTCCAATTCCAAGTCAAAAATTTCAAATTTATTTTTCTAAAGTTCAAAACTCATTTCAAATCTCAATGTCAGTTCTTGTTCCAATTATCAGTTCTTGCCAAATAAAATTCCCAAGCTCAATGTCAAAGTTACAAGTGTTTCTCCAAATTACAAAATCACGCCAAAGAGTATAACTACATCCAAAGAAACATGTATTACAAGTATATAGTAACAAGAAGTCCTAAGCCTAATAAATATTCAACTTTACGTGCAAGTCTTCAAGCTTCATGCCAACTTTGATCATGCTCCACTTCAAGCCATTTTCATGCCATGGTTCATATTGTTCCAACCTACAAAATGCAAGGCGCGCCAAGTTAGAATCTTTTTTTTAAAACTTATTTCAATCATATCATTATCATCTCATTACAATGCATCAATAGTTCATACATATCCAATTCAAATTCATTCATTTACACCATTCATATTTAATCAATCTAAAATGGACATAATCATGCTCATCATTCAAATTCACGCCAAATTTTCATTTATTCATCATATGTTGAGATTAACAAACATTACCAATTCATTCATAATGAGTTACATTCAAAACCAATTCATGCCCATCCAAACATTAACCATAAAATTTCAAATTCATCATTCTACTTACTATCATACAACATATGCAATACAATGTCAAAAATTTAAAAAAAAAGTCACAAGGTCAGTACATAAAAACAGCAGGGAGCACTTGGTTTTATAAACAGACAAAAAAACATTCAGCATAGCAGGCCTACAAACCGCAGAGTGCTCTTCCCCACCAGTTCACAGCAAACATGGAAATGAATCCTGCAAGTCTATGACAACAAAAAACATGCGACCTGCTTATGCAAAAGTATGAAAAACTCTCTAGTCCATAAACAAAACCTGCATTTGAAAGGGATCCAACATCAATACCAAACAAAACAACTGATGACATAAACTTAATCAACAAGTTTTACAATCACAAACCCTAATTTTATACTATAAAAAGGGACGAAATTCATAGAAAAAGGGAGGACCCTAGCCGCATAAACCATTAAAAAAAGCAACAAGCAATGGAAAACCTAGCCACCAAAGTTCAAACCAGAACAAGGAAACTTAGTCGTAATTGATATCAAGGAAAAACACATTTCAGAAAAAAAAAACCTAACCTACACAGCAAACATCAACAATCATAAAAAAAAACAAGAACAAAAACCAGAAGAGATAACCGCAAATACAATCATAACATGAAGAAAGATTCAGAAGAAGGAGAGGGAGAGAAGTTCTGAACATCTGAGTCTTAGCAGAACACAAAAAAATCATAGAGCAATTCACCTTACACATAAAATTAGCAAACCTGAGATGTTCGCTTGAAGCATTCTATGCAGACCTTTCATCCCGAAACAACCGAGCCATGATTCTTCAACTCGAACCAAATCTTCTCTTCATCTAACTTTTAACAGAAGCCCTCCAACGAACCTTTTCCTCAATCAGCTCCATAAACATTTCGTTCATTCACGAATGACCACCCTTTCACGAATCCTTCCGAGCCTACAAAAAATCCTCAACACCAAACAACTACAACAACGAGTAAAAGAATCACAAAGCAGAAGAAGAGAAAATAACAAAGAAATCAAAGAGAGCAAAGAGAATGTTACCTGAGGCTTCGTTGGAGTTATAACGTCGGACCAGCTCCGATAGCGTAAATCACCTTCCTTTACTTCGTTCCTTTTGTTTTGATGTCGTCTTAATTTGATATGTTGAACCCTCGTGTTGATTGTTTGAAATCTTGTTTGATTTTGTGAATCTAGGGTTTCAAATTTTGTTGTTTTGTTTGAGAATTGAAATAATCTGAGCTCATATTCGAACTCAGTGACCTTGAAAGCATAAGGTGGGTGTTTTAATTTTGAGATTAGCCGGAGAGAAGGGGCGGCACCACCGTGGCCGGCTGCCATCCACCTTCTTCTCCGACGAAGAGTGGGTTTTCGAGTGAGGTTATTTTCAAATCATTTGAGATTTTGTGTGTGTGTGTGAGAGAGAGAGAGAGAGAGAGAGAGAGAGATTGAGAGAGAGAGACATTTGAGAGAGTGAGGTTTGAGTGGAGAGATGTTGTGAGTTTGAATGAGGAATTCATTTAGAGTCTGAGATTTATGAGAGAGATGAAGGGTCCAATAAAAAATCTAAATGTTGTTTCCTTTTCCAATGTGTAACCGTTAAAAGACGTTTTGGGGTTGGTAGTGGGTAACGATGACTAGTGTCCCTCCATGGACACTTGTCATCAGTATGAGGATGATACCACATGAATCCTACATGCTCAAACCATAGCAGATTACCATAATCCTCACTCGTATAACCATTAGATAGGAGTCATGGGTTGACTCATAAAGATCCAACGCTCTAGGATTCACACTGAGTCAACTTCTGTTGACTGAAACCACTATGCATCCTCAGTGCCCGGGGATTAGTTCCTATTGGGCTTAGTTTTGTTTTTCTACCAACGCCCCCCCTTCTTGCTAACCTAGCCTGACCCATTTTTTTTATTTCTTTTATTTTATTTTCTTGTTATTTATTTTGTTTACTTGTTTTATTTTTATTGATTTTTATTATTGTTTTATTAAATATTCAACAATACAAAAAAACTTTTTTCATATTAATTATTTTGAATAATTTTATTTAATTTGATTAATTGATTTATTAATTAATTTTATTAAATAATTCTATTTAATTTAGTTAGTTGATTTATTATCTTTTGCCCGATTTTATGTGAATGGTGTATAATTATATTCCTTGCTAATTATTTAGTCGTATGATGATGATGTATGACTTGTATGAACTCGAATGTTATTTTTCGCTTTTCGACCATAAATTATCAAGTAAAAATAAATGTGATCACTAAGAATAATCGTTTCAAAAGATAATTTAATTTCTTGGTCCAACGCCAAGTGAACATTTCAACACACTTTATACACACGCGCGAGTCGGTCATTTATATGATCGCCATCGGCACAACTTTACACATCATAATTAATAACGAAAGAACTGAATTTTGGAGTATAGTATTCCATGGGTTCTTGAATGAATCACTCTTGAGGCTCGCCCCATGAGACGTGTTTCATTCTCTCTTTCGTCTCTAAAACACACTCAACCATCAACCTTAAACTAATGCGAATAACTGCTCAAATCCAACACAAATACTCAAATCATTTTACATAATCAAATAACGAAAGAACTGAGTTCCAAAGTCTAGTATTCCACGAATTCTTGAATGATATGCTCCTGAGGCTCGCTCCACGGGATGTGGTTCGTTCAACCTTTCGTCTTTCAAGACACCTAATTATTACATATCAAATAACGAAAGAACTGAGTTTTGGAGTCTAACATTCAACGAATTTTTGAATGAAATGCTCCCGAGGCTCGCCCCATGGGATGTGGTTCATTCAACCTTTCGTCTTTCAAGACACCTAATTATTACATATCAAATAACGAAAGAACTGAGTTCTGGAGTCTAGCATTCCACGAGTTCTTGGATGAATCATTCCTGAGGCTCGCCCCATGGGACATGATTCATTCGCCCTTTCGTTCTTAAAACACTAAACTAGATCAAACATTTTCTCTAAGCGAACATTGTTTAAATTTTTTCTATCTCGCAGACAAGCTAGCGCTTTAGCCTCCTATCGCGAGCAGATAAGTCAACGCTTAGCAGTTAGAGAGCGGTTTAAACAATCATTCATTAAAAAACACCAATAAACCGTAGTTGCACGAACTATGAAGCTCTGACTTTCCCATTGCACAAGGGAATATGTAGGCACGGGGATTTTAATCCTTGTCGAGCACACTAATAAAAAATTAACAATTTCTTCGTCATAAATCACCCTAATAAAAAACTAACCATTTATCCATAACAATAATAATTAAAATATTCATTTACATTTAAACAAACATATTAGTAAACCCTTTTAGAAGAAGACAAAGACATAAATCAACATTTAATCGCATAGTTAGACTAAGAGGTTCACGTTGGATACAACGGACGTGAGGGGTGCTAATACCTTCCTCTAGAGAAACCGACTCCTGAACTTAGAATTTGGTTTCGTTGACCATTTCTTATCCTTATTAGGTTGTGTCTATATCTTCCTTTTCTCTCGTTAGAATAAATAGAATTAGGTGGCGACTCTGTTGTTTTTTTCCGCGTCCATCACAAGGATCGTATTTTTCGAGGTACGACACCAAGAATGATTGCCTTTTTAAAGTCTTTGGACAACAAGGCTTGGAAAGCTGTTCTGAAAGGATGGGATCTCCTGTTGTGAAGAACAAAGATGGGAAGGCCACAACAGTTTTGAAGCTTAAAGAGGACTGGTCTAAAGAATAAGATGATATTGGTCTTTGAAACTCCAAAGCATTAAATTCAATATTCAATGGAATTGACAAAAATATCTTCAGATTGGTTAACACATGTGTTGTAGCTAAAAATGCTTGGGATATTCTAAAAATGACTCATGAAGGTACTTCTAAGGTAAAAATGTCTAGACTCTAGCTGCTCACTACTAAATTTGAAAACATGAGAATGAAAGATGATGAGAGCATTCATGATTTTCATATGAACATTCTTGAAATAGCTAATGCCTTCAGTGCTCTAGGAGAAACAATGTCTGAAGAAATGTTGGTAAGAAAATCTCTCAGATCTCTGCCGAAGAGATTTTACATGAAAGTCACTGCCATAGAAGAAGCTCACGACATTATCAAGATGAGAGTGGATGAACTTATTGGATTTCTTCAAACTTTTGAGAAAGGCATGAATGACAGATCTGACAAGAAGAATAAAAACATTGCTCTTGTCTCCAACACTGAAGATGGAATAGAAGAATGTGGTCTGGATACTGATGAAGGCCTAGAAAATGCCTTAGTGGTGCTTGGGAGGTAGTTTAATAAAGTGATAAGAAGGATGGGGAAGAAAACAAGACCATATGTCAAGCATATCTCATCTGACATCAGCAGAGAAACAAAAGCTGAAGAGAGCTCTGCTCAAGGCAAAGGAATGCAATGTTATGGTTGTGATGGTTTTTGTCACATTAAACCTGAATGTCCCACACATCTCAGGAAACAGAAGACGAGTCTTACCGTGGATTGGTCTGATGAGAAGTTTGGAAATGAAATTAAAGGAGAATCTACTAAGGGTGTTACTGCTCTAACTGGGAGATATTACTCAGAATTTAGTGATGATGAATTGACCTTTGAAGAACTAGAGCCTCCTACAAAAAGTTGTGCCTTAGTGAAGAAGTCTGTCAACAAGGAGAGAAACAAAAGAAGGTCATAATCCAACTGGAGGCTGAAAAGAAAGAACATCTTGAAATTATCTCCAAATTGAAGAATGGGGTAATATAGTTGAACTCTAAACTTGATCAAATGACCAAGTCTATCAGAATGTTGAACAACAGTTCATATACTTTAGATGAGATTCTACAGGTTGGAAAGTTAGCTGGAGATGTGACTAGTCTAGGGTTTATTAAAGGAAAAGAACTTATCTCAGATCTTGTTCACTCTGAGATCAAACCCAAGATGTTGAATCAAATTCCTCAACATCATGGCATAAGACAAGGAAAATAAAGAAGAAATTTTTTCAGAGATGGAGATGTCATTATTGTGGGCACTTTGGTCATATAAAGCCATTCTTCTATAGATTATATGGATTCCCTAAGAATTTCTTCTAAACTAAGTCAAATCAAAACATCCCTATGAACAAAAAGAAATGTATTCCTAGGGTTTATGCTACTAGTCTAATAGCTTATACTTCTTTTATAACTACATATAAGGAGGCATGGTATTTTGATAGTGGTTTTTCTAGACACATGACTGAGATTGAAAATTCATTAGTAGACATAAAGCCTCTTCCCCTAATCATGTGATATTTGGTGATGGAGTCAAGGGTCAAATTAAGGGGTTAGGAAGATGAAGTGTTCAGAAGTCCCAAGTCTTGATAATGTGATGCTAGTCAAAGGTTTGACTGCCAACCTGATTAGTATGAGTGAATTGTGTAATCAAGGGTTTAATATCAACTTCACTAAATCTGAATGTTTAGTCACTGATGAGAAGAATGAAGTTATCATGAAAGGAGTCAGATCTAAAGACAAATGTTATGTATACATTCCTAAAGATTCTAGCCATTCCACCATATGAATTCTAGCAAAAGAAGAAGGAAGATCATGTAGTGAATGCAAAATTAGAGAGAAAATCAAGATGTCACGCTAAAAGATTAAACATCTCACTAATTCAAAAGTGGAGAAACTTTTTCATGAGGACTTGATGGAACCTATACAGATGATGAGTCTTGTTGGGATTAATGCTAGTGCTGATGATAGGAAGAGCAAATCAGGATTCTGCTTATGTGTAAGAAGCAATGATACAACTTGGTTTATTAAGAAACAAAATTGTGTCTCTTTGTCTATAGCTGAAGCTGAGCACATAGCAACTAGAGATAGATGTTCACAACTGATGTGGATGAAACAAATTTTGGTTGATTATAATGTCACACAGGATGTCATGACATCATATTATGACAATCTGAATTATATAAACATAATCAAATTAATCTTTTTGGTTGCCCAAAAGGATTTGTGTTGCAACTCAATGGGAAGGCGACAAGCTTTTCGATAGACTAATCTAAAAGTAAACATCTCTATTTTTTTCTTCTTCTAAAAACAATAAAAGGTTGACTTCCCTGATATTAGTCAGGGAGAGCTTCAAATGATTGATTAAGTGTTTGTAAATGTTTTTCTCAGGTAGTTAGTGTATTCCTTTCCTCGTTTCTTGATGTCCCTTGTATAGGCCCATTCCTCACATCCAACAATCATGAATTACCCTTTGCTCTTCCTTCTGCATCCAAAGCATAGAAATTCGCCACCGCTTTTATAATTTAATTTCACTTCTTAATGGCTTGTAACGCCTGCTTCGTTATAGTTTTGTTATGACATTTCATTATCTGGGTTCCATACCCGACGACACAAGGCTCTCCACCTCGGGCTATCGGGACCCTCAACCCAACAATATGATGACTTCATTAGGTTGAGTTATATCTCGGTTATCCCTAAAGCGAGTCCGTGTTCTAGCTCTGGCTACTACCCGACTTCCACCCAAACCATCCATGCTTCATCACAGATTTCTTCCAATTTTACATGTCGACTGCTCAAAATAGTTTCTATGATGTACACTAACAATGTTTTAATCGCAGTTTTATAGACCTCTAAGGCATCATCAAGGTGCCTTGACTAATCATTCCTAGAAAGGTTCAGCATTGATTCTCTTAATTTCTCTATTAGATAACTCAACTTTCCCACTACTATGTAGATGTTAGGATGTGGAAACCTTGTGTCTTAGATGACCGACTCGTCCCAAAATAATCCTTTGACAAATGATTTCATCTCAACTTAGATGAAAAGTGAAGTATGCTCCAATGGACGACAAGAGATAAGAATATTGTTGCACATGTTAAGATAATTTATATTTATTATTATCATGATTGTTTCAATATAATGATTTCATCTCAATTTAGCTGTAAGGGTTTATTTTTCTTATTCTGTTGATTCACTGTGACTTTTAAATTTTTCATGTGTGATCTTATGAATGCCTTGGCATGACCATATGATGAAGGTGATTAGTTAGAAAGGTCAATTTATTCAATTACAAATATTAATATATAAAAATATAAAATTTATATACTTATCTCTGTTGAACATGTAGAATTTAGAACTTTTTGATGGATCCTCATTCAGCAAATGTTCGTTACCAAATCTTCAAACTATGTAAGTTACTAACCAGTTATTTCTTCTGTGAAAAAATTTATGGTATAATTTTTTTATTTATTTGGAATTGTGTTGCAGGAGAATAATATAACAGGACTAAATCCCTATGGGATTGAAAGGTTTTAAAAGCTTCAAACATTTGATCTAAATTTTATTTTATTTCCTCATTTTGAATTTAAAAAATCTAAATTTTGTTCTAAATAATAGTAGTTATATATTTTTCTTCTTTTGTAACAATATTGTAGGAAATCCTTAGATGTGTGCCATTGGATATGATTTTTTTTAGTGTTAACGTTTTTATTATCTTTTTAATCGGTAGATTTATATGTGGATTTTGATTCCTATGGATTTATTTGTGGGTTTTAAATCTTACGGAATTATATTAACCTCGATAGTTTTAAATTGAAATCAGAAACGGCAGAAAAAATCATAGGAATTTATTTTTTTATGAATTTTTAACTTAAATTCGCAAGTAAATCCATAAATAAAATAATATATTTCTAATAGTGTATGTATTTAGTTCAAAACTTTGTATCATATGAGTCAGTTTGTTTTAGCTTTAAAAAAATAGATATTTTCTTTGTATTTATAAAAAAGGTTTTGTAAAATCATTTTTCAAAATATTAGAAGTTTTTTTATATTCATTTTTTATAAATCGTAAGACTAATCTTGACATCGTAAAACATAAACATACATTATTGAAGATCAAAATATAGTCAAAATCATAATTTTTGAAAAAAGTTGTATCTCAAAAATGATTTTTATGAAAATCTATTTGAAATAGTTTCAAAATTAAGTGATTTTTTGAAATTTTGATATCCAAATTTTTTTTCGATAAAATGATGAAATATCTAAAATAACATTTTAAGAATAACTATTCAAACCAAATTTTCATTTGAAGCTTTTATGAAAAATTTCTTTATATATTTTTTTTTTACTAATTTTTGTTACACTATAAAAATCATTTTTAAAAAAATCCAAAACAAACAACCCATATCTCTCAAAGAAAAAACCCTAGGAAAATAGATGACTTAAATTTTTATTCTTTCTAAAAAGGTCGTGCTTTGTTCGTCCAAAGTTGGAGTTGTACGAAGTGCCTAAACTTAGTGTTGAAGAGATGACATGGTTGGAGGAACCTTTTACGGATGAGGATATTCATGAAGCAATTTTTTAGTGTGACAAATGGTTACAACTTTTAAATTCCTTAAATATTGTTGGAAGGTGGGATTCAATGTTACCAATTGCATTAGAGAATTCTTCATTCCTGCAAAGTTACCCAAAGCCCTTATGTCTTCATTTATTATATTAGTTCCAAAGGTTGATAATCTCCAAAGCTTTAAATATTTTAGGTTTATAATCCTTATTGGGTGTGTGCCGAAGGTAATTACAAAACTTTTGTTTAAATGATTAAGTCGTGTAATTGACAAGTTGGTTTCGCGTTCCCAAACGACCTTCATAGCAGGTAGGTAATTGCTCGACAATGTGCTTGTGGCTAATGAAATCACGGACTATGCAAAGACGAGGAAGAAAAATGTATTATTGTTTAAAGTGGACTTCGCTCAAGCATACGATTGTGTAGATTGAGAGTTTCTCAATTCAATACTAGTTGCTATGGATTTTGGGTCAAAATTGATGAGTTGGATGAGAGCGGCAATATACAATAGTTTTGTATCAATTTTAAACAAGGAGACCCGCTATCACCTCTCTTGTTTACTATTGTGGTCGAAGGGTTGGCTATCTTGGTTATAATGGTTGTCTTGTCGGGTATTCTTACTGAGTTCAATATTATTGGCAATGCTTCAGCTAGTGTGTTTCAATTCGACGATGACACGTTGTTGATTTGTGATGGTCAATTCTCTAATCTTTGGGCCATCAATCTATCCTTCGTGGATACGAGTTGGTTATCGGTTTGACAATCAACTTTGAAAACAACTGCTTATTTGGTATTGGTCTAGATTCGTAATTTCTGCATGTTGCATCAGAATTCTTACACTACGGAACAAGAGTTTTACCCTTTAAATTCCTTGGTTTGGTCGTTGGCGGAAATCACCGTAGCCTTGCTTTTCGAAAACCTATTTTGGCTTATTTCAGAGCTCGTTTATCTTTGTGGTTTGGTAGATTACTTTCGACCGAGGAAGAGTATCCTTATTGAATTCATTTCTTACCAACCTTCTTATACATCATTTAACTTTTTTCAAGGCTCCAAAGCGAATTGTGAAGGAGATTATCGCTATTCAAAGAAGTTTCCTTTGGTCTGGTTCTTTGGACAAAGAAGGATTTGCTTGGATTAGTTTGAAACCTGTTTGCAAATCTAAGGAAAAAGGAGGCTTATGGGTAAAAACATGTCGGTATGTTCAACTTAGCACTATTGACAAACTGGAATTGAATATTGCTATAAGACGGTAATGCTATATGGGGGGAAACTCTTGTTAACAGATAGGGTAATCTAGTTGCGAGGATCGTGAACTCTTTTGATGCGGGAAAACCAAGTGTTGAGTCATTACGGGGGCGCGATATTTTATTGGCATGACAACCTTCACTCGAGGTTAGCTTTAATAAGCTTATAGCAATTAAATTAATTTATGTAAGGTTGATTCAACTCCTTTTTGGGTGTGCAATTGGTTGGGGGATGTTTTTTTGTGTGAAGTGTTTCCGAACTTGTTTGAGGCTATCGACTCAAAACATTGGGTTGTAAAAGATATGGGAGAATGGGTAGAGTGCTCTTGGAACTGAAATATTAGACTTCCTCATTATAAATCCTTTAATGATTTAGAAGATGGTTTGATCAGATTGGGAATTCTACTCCAAAATGTTCAACCAAATGCTGATAGGGAAGATGATTGGAAGTGGAAACTTGAGCCTTGCAAAATCTTTTCTGTTAAGTCATTCTATGGCCACGTGATGAATGTTCGTAATCATTTACAGTTGGAGGATTCTTTATATTTAGCTCTTAAAATTGTTTGGAAGTGTTGTATCTTATTAAAGATTAAAAATTTTGTTTGGCATTTGTTGTTGAATAGGTTCCCGATTCACGATAATTTGGCGGTTAGAGGTATTGCCACTAATAACCATGAGAAGGCGTGGGTGTGTGTGGGTGTGCGCGCACGCGCTTTATGTCATTTGAGGATATTTTTCATCTATTCTTTAATTGTCCCAAATCTATATTGATTTGGAGGAAGATATTTATTTGGGTTGGGTTGTCGTATTTTGCTGAAAGAAGTTGTTATGATCATGCTTTAAAGTGGTTCTTGAGTTTGGTTGGTAGGAGCAATTCTAATGCAAAATGTTTCATTTGTTTGTCACATGTTGAAGCATTTGGAATTCAAGGAACAATATAATCTTCAAGAATGGTTTTTGGAATGTTGACGAGAATTTTCATAGTATTATTTTGACCTCTTGACAATGGTTAGTTATTGGGTCAAAAAGTCTACCTCAATGCTCCATTTACGGGTGGTCCAAATTTTCTATTGATTTATTATAATTTCATTTTTGATGAGGTTTTGTTGCTGCTTATGTTACTCTTAATTGGGGTTGGAGATCCCCATAATCTCCAATTAAATATGCTTATAACTCAAATGAGAATTTTTTAAAAATGTAAATAGAAATCTTTTTCTCCCATGGCACTTCCCTCTACGCATCCATAAATTAGTGTTCTTTTTACTCTAAGTTAAGATTTAAAACTTTATGTATGTGTAAGTAGATGATAAAGTAATAATTTTAACAATGAAGTTAATTTTAATGTTTAAAAATTTAGAAAATAATCTAATCATTAGTTCTTATATAAGAGATTGATACAAAGATTTGAAAAAAAAGAATTTGTTTCCCTGTTCTTTAAACTCTATTTTACTGGAACTTGATATATGACATATACACTCTTTTGATTTTAAAGTATGAACGAAATAATTGGCGGTACAAAAAGCTAAATTTTCTCTAAACCTTATTTCGATTTTAAATATGTCACTTAAGCAATTATGAATGAAAAAATTAAATGAATAAAGACAATGCAGTCAAATTTATTACGAATGGTAACTTCCATTCAATTTTTTTACATAAAAGTCGGTTGATTCTCAATATTTAGAATAAAAAGGAAATTAATCGATCGTTAGTTGGTCCAATAATGATTGACGTTGAATTTAATAGAAAGAACTGCAGTTCGATTTCCTGTAACTGGGATCAAGAGAAAATTGAAATTATTTCATCTGCATAATCTCTCATCAGTTATCATTGCCACATATGATATTCTTAGGAGGGAAATTACCTTACTTGGAACTCCTCAACGCCTCTTATTAAATTGCAATCATACATTGCAATTCGGGACATGGTTGATAATCTTGTTATGCATAAGGCGATTAAACAACCTTTGTCAACCTATACAACATTTCTTAATATTCTAAATAATTATTTAAAAAGTGTTGATGAAGAATTTTATTTATTTATAAATAAATATAGTTTATAGCCAAAGTTTATCATATTAAAGATGGATAAATGTGATGTCGTGGATTCGAGCTCACATTCTTATCTTTAATGTTATGATACAATTATCAACTAAATTGTTTTTACGGAACTGATAACGAATACTTTTCACCTTATTTACTCGAAAGAATAGTTGTTTGTGTAAAAAATTGGGAATCTATTGAGAAGTTGGTATCATCATTCTAACAAATGGTTCAGGAAAAAATAGAGCAATATCCATTGAGAAACCAAGTTTGAGAGGCTGCATTTTTTGAAACAGGCTAGCTTCAAGAGTGTTGGGATTTGGGAAGTACAAAGACAGTTACGCAATGCTGTGATATATCAAAAAAAAAAAATTAGTAGTCATATTTATCAAATTAATTTTTATTCAACAAAAATAAATATATTAACAATGAAATACAAATTTTAAATATAATTATAAAATTAAATATAACACAAAAATATATTAAACACTTACATATAAAATTTATAATGAAATTTAAACATCTAAAATAACGATATTTCTATTTGATCTTATATTTCAATAAAGTGCATATTTTTATTTTTGTTTTCTCTCAAAATCCATGATATATCTACTAATAAACAAATATATTGAATCATTTGTTATCATATTTATAAAAAATACATTAATAATAAAAACTCAAGTAATAAATAATTTAAATATAATAAAAACAATTCATTTTAATAAATCATAATATCTCATTAATAATAAAACGGAAGATAGATTACATTATGAATTTGTTTTGTAAAAATAATGACTAATCTTTCTTATTCCTTCAATTAAAACACAATTATTTTAATTTAAATTATATTAATATAAAGGGGAACATTGAGTTTTCGATATGAGCTTTTGAAAAGAAAGCTCAAAGCTAGTAAAAAAAACTACAAGCTAAAAACTAAAAGATTATTACCAAACAAAACTTTTTTATTGATATGAACTGAAAAACTAAAAACTCGTTTTTATGTCTTATCAAACAGACTCTAAGTTATTTTTACGGATAAAGAATATTTTTCAACACTGTACAATCTGTATTTTGATCAATTAGAAACATAAAAGAGAATCAAAATGTTTTCTGGTATGTTAGCTAATAGAGACAATGTTGGAGTTTGGATTGAATATGAAGCATTGAAGATCATGATCTTAACAAATATGAAATCCTTATCCTTATCATTTTTTTTTAAATGCAATGCAATTATTATCATACAATTAATATGAGAAAAATAGATTTAACTATCAATAAATTGATTTGGATATATTCATCTTACAAACTAAAAATTTATCAATAAAACAATAATAAATGATTTCATAATTTTTATAATATAATTTCAATTGAATTGAATGAAACTACATGTATATTTTGTTATCTGCTTAAGTTTTATCAATGTCTTCAACTTCATTGTTCCTCTTACAACCATGCTCTCCATTGATATCAGAATCATACAAATCACTTTCAATAGGTTGTATCATCTTACCAAATAACATTATTGAACCCGGACTAGTTTTCTTGGAGTTGTAGTTGGAAGAAGTGGAAGGAAGATTGTGCATGCTATTGAACCTTGAGGGACCTCTCTCTATCTCACTTGAGAAGACAGAACTTTGACCACCTCTCAACTTTTTTGTTGGGGGACTAGAATCAATAAGTTCAACCTGCCAAGGACATAATTGCTTTAGATTCTCAGAGACATAAGGTTCATCCCATTCAACCTACAATATTGAGAAGAAAAATGTAAGAATCACAATCAAAAGACTTTAGTTGTATTAAGTATTAACAGTAAATGTATTTGAAATACCTGAAGCATGCGCCATGGATGAGTTGAAGGATGGGAGATTGCAGATATTATACCATTATAAATGAAGCATCCCTTTGAAGTATCGTCATTCTTCACCGTATGTGTAACTCTCATCCCACATCTCCAATTAACCTTCATTGCATCCTCCACGGTCTTTGCTCCCACCACAAAATCAAAACCACCAACAGTCGGATAGTACACTACCTCAAACGCTATCTTCTTCTCTGCCAATTTTTTTACCATATTAACTTCCTTTTCCGCTATGTCGGCAGCAGCAGCAACAGCAGTAAACTTTGTTTTCCTGCGAACTCCAATGGAGATACTTCCAGCCGAGTTTTTAATAAACACAATGCTATCGCTGCCGACGAGTTTCTTCTTGCCAACAAATCCACTCCAACCTGTGGTGAACAGGTGTTGGTGATATCTACGGCAGACGTGGCGAAATTTCCAGACTACACCGCAAACGTCTGTAAGGAAGAGATCTTGAGACGGAGATTGGTTTGTAGATTCAAGCGGAGGGAGCGCTGGGAAGATCTCGTTGGCACAGGCCATAGGTATGTAGAGTTTACCTCTGCTTAGAACATCAGTGTTGGTTAGAGTCTTAGCAAAGGATACAATCTGATCACCATCCTCTTCGTTGTTAGTCTCAAGAGGAACAACACTTCTGTCAATTACCGGAGTGAGAAGTAATTTTGCAAAAACTTCAAGAGTTTCAGGATCTGCAAGTAGATCGACGGCGGAGACTGTGCAGAGAATCATCGGTCGGCAACCATCGAGTGTTTGAGTGTTAGGGCAGACATGTTGTAAATGACCTTGAGGGAAATAGTATACTTCTGAATGAAGTTTTGGAACGGTGAAGGAATCTCCGGCGCATGCCTGCCAGATTTTTGGATCTACGCGGTGGTGTTGTGGCGGTTGAGACATGGCGGAAGAGAAGATCGAAAGCGTGATATTGAAAAGAGAGCGCGAAGATGCGAATTGGTTTGATTTTTGCTTTTTGAAACGTTGGTATAAATACCAGCTAGGATCAATCGTCGTGCACGAAATTTAACATGTAATTTTAATCTAACGGTTATCCATCATTATCCTCCGTATACCTAAAGGTTTTTATTCATTTTCTATAAAAGCTTGTTTTTTTTTTTAATAGGCAAAGGTAGTATTAATAGGATTATAAGAGATACTCCACTTGGTACAAAATCAGAAAGACCTACGACTTAAAGCAAAGAAGGGGTTGGGTATTCCAAATCGAAAAATTATAACCATCCGCTAAATCACAACGAAAAGAAGGGGTTGGGTATTCCAAATCGAAAAATTATAATCATCCGCTAAATCACAACGAAAATACAACCAGTCACAAGACCTGAATATTATAGTCGACATACACTCCATAAAACTGAACGATACATGCTTGAAAACTATAGCGTTCCTCGAAAGCCAGATACTTTACATTGTTGCCAACCAAATGGCTCCCGCAATAACCAACGATGCCTTGGACTTAATCGCATTACAGTTTGAAAAAAAATCTACAAATTTTGTCAACGATAAATCAAATTCAGGGCCAATCCATTCGTGGACCTTCTTCCAAATCCTGACCGTTAAGGAACATCGATCGAAGTGGCACAAGGTCGTTTCCTCCTCCGAACCACACAAAACACACCTGAGATCCGTAAGAGCTATTATGATATTTCTCTTGCAAAGCTGATCTTTGGTGGGAACTCTATCAAGTAACAGCCTCCATCCGAAGAATTGAACTTTTGTCGGCGTTAGCATGTTCCAAAGAAACCTGATCGCTTCCAGGACCAGAACTGGAGCAGAATTTTCCACGCGTGTTTCCTGTATAAAGTTATAGCTAGACTTATCGTGAAAGCATCTCCACTATTGCATCCCCAAAGAAAATAATCCTCAGTTTCTCCTTCCAACATAAAATCTTGGATCTTCCCCTCAAAACACCTCCATGCTCCAGAGGAAGCAATGTCGCGTCCCTAACAATTTGTTGCGAAATCCACCTCCAGCCTTCAGACTCCCATCGACCATCCTCTACAACAGACATGTTTTTACTTGTTGCAATATCAAAAAGGTTAGGAAAGACAACCTTCAGAGACATGTTCCCCGCCTGTAACGCCCCAATTTAATTGTTTAACTATTTATTCGATTAATAGAAATTGTTGTATGTTGTTGTGCCTTATTGGAGGTTGCATACCCTTAGTGAATGATGGAGGTGTTGAGATGAAGAAAGATGTGTCGAGTAAGAAGAATTAGAATTATTTGAATTTATATAAGTTTAATAATTTATATTAGTATGGTGAAATAATATAATTAGAGAAATACCAAGTGGAAAGGATATGTTGGTAAATAAGTGATAGGTTAGTGAGGGCAAGATGGGGATTCCAATATTAAGGGTCCAAGGGTTATGTTGGGAAATTTGAGAAAGAGAGCAGTCAGTTCGTAAAACTGATCGTGGAATTGAGAAGAACGTGAACAAAAGAAAGGAAGAAGGGAGCTAGGGCAAGAGTTAGAGGAAGTGAACTCGTGGAAGGAAAGGAAAGCTCATCATCTAAGGTAACAGTGAGATTCTTTCATCTCAAAAGGGATTAATGATATAAGTATTTGGATAGTTAATCGTTGGGTTAATTCATGATGATTGTTGATTTTGAATGATTGTTGGAGTACAAATAGATTAGAGTTTTTGTTATCTATCCACATAGATTGTTTTGTGATATCACCGCCTTTCTATAGTTGCGCTAGTTTAAAACTTAAAGGTAACTGGGGGTTTTGGTTTTGGTAACAGAACGTTTAGTTTGCATTCGAATTAAAAGCTACGAGTTAAAATTATCAGATGGTAAAAGTTTATAAAAAGCACATGCCAAAGTTAGGGTTTGATAAGCCCATTTGCACACATAGTTTTGATCAAGCGGACAAACTCGTTAAAACGATAAACACAATCACAATATCCTCTCAAGATGTTTATTTCTAACACAAATTGTGAGTTTTACCATTTTGATCCATTGATTATTTCTCACTCAATCTATCAAAATGGCAACATTAAAGATCAATACAATGTGAACAACAAGTCTCATAACTATCTCTAGCTTATGTTCTTTGGTGGATGAAAAACATAGGTCAAGTGTGGAACACATTTCTCAATCATGAAGCACACAAAATATATTTCATAAACACAAAGTTTTCCACCGTATATTTATCATCAAGAGTTCATACACAATGATCAAAGACTATACATACACATTAAATAACTATCTACCTTCTAACCTTGACATATTAAGAGTTTAGCTATCCATAACCTTGGAAACTTCCATTACAAGAAAAAGATGAAGAAGACAAGGCATCAATGACGATTTCCCTACTATTGATGCGCTGATTCTTCGAAAAACAAGTGAAAATATGAGTTATAGGTATTTTTCTCTAAGAAATATGAAGTGATCCCCAAAAAATGACTCTTGAAACCCTTTTATACATTCTGAAAAACGCAAGGCTCGCTAAGCGAGCAGGATTAATTGCTAAACTGCTTTAGCTCTCTAAGCAAGCTTAGACCCCCGCTTAGCGAGAAACTCCCTGGAAGTCAGTTGTAGCTGCTCGCGGACCTGCAGCAAGCTCCAAAACTTCAATTTCTTCAAAATCTTCAAAAAGAGAGTCGCCATGATTTGCTTTCTTCATTCCAATGGTGAAAACTAAAAATATAAAAACAAAACTTAAATAAATGATACTATTAAAACACTTAAACTAAACTACAAATATTAATCGGAAACAATGGAAAAAAGCATTAGAAATCCAAATAAGTTATTGAAAAGTGCCAAAAACTATACTACATAATAACACAAATTAGCACTTATCAATATTGGGGTTTATGAGAAATTCGTGGAGAAAGAATTTAGATTGATAAATTGTGGGGATAATTTGGTTGGAATATTGTTTATAGGATAAATGTATAGTATGAATACAAATTTTGTGATTGTCTGATGGAAAGAAGGGTTTTTAAAGGGGTGAAATCGCAGCAGAGATGGGTCTCAATCGCGGACAGAGCTCGCTCAGTGAGGCCTAGCTCGCTTAGCAGGGTGTTGAGAATTTTAGACCCTTCCAAGCAGTGGTGAGCTTGCTTAGCGAGACATGTGATAAAAAATAATTATTTTTATTAGTAAAATTTTTCATAAATTATTTATTCTATATCCTAGTGATTTTATGTTGATGTGGTTGTGTTAGGAGAATGTATTAATAGGTTATATACATGTTTTGTCGAATATTAAATGTGATGATGAGAAATACATGGATAAAAGAATGTGCATATGTTCTGGTTGAGTTGTTATAGTATGTTGTCATGAATTCATTGTAGTATGAACTTGTTGTAGTATGTAGTTATTGTAGTATGTTGAGGTGGATGGGTTGTAGTAGAATGTTGTTGTATAGTTGTTATAAAATGTTGTGTTATGGTTATAGTTGCATGATTGAATGGTGCAAAGAGGTAGAGTTGAGGTAGTAACATAATGATGTATGTTAGCTAAAATGCAAGTAATGGTTGAGTGATGTTGATGTAATGATGAATATGTAGGTGTCGTTGATGTTGTTGCATGTTGTTGTTGATGTGGTTATACGTTGTTGTTGATGTTGTTATATGTTGTTGTTGATGTTGTTGCACGTTGTTGTTGATGTGGTTATATGTTGTTGTTAATGTTGTAGTTGATGTTCTTGCATGAGGTCGTTGTTGTTGTTGACATTGCATATCATCATTGATGGTGCATGACATGTGCATAGTCGTGGGATGATATACCAAGGTAGGGTATCAATATCCATCCGAATTCCTTGAGGGAATCGTTGTTGGTGCGGTCATGAAATAAGGATCGTACGTGACCATGAAACAGGGGTCGTGGGTGATGTAACACCCCATTTCTACCCAAATTTTAAAATTAAATCAGAGTTATAAAAATTCATCCACATACATGGGATATTACATTTTCAACTTTAAAATCAAATAACAAACTTCATTAATAAACATGCTTCACAAACTATGCAGCCGATTCAACAAAAAATGTTTCAACTTTTAAAAACAACTTCAAGTATATTCAACATCAAAATACTTCAACATGGTTTCCAACATAAAACAACTGAAACGAGTTCATAAACTAAATAAAATCCACAAAAATAAAACATGTTTCATCCCCCCTAAGTGCTACATATCAGAGAGACAAACACCGACTTTATACGACTAGGTACTCGAATCTTGGGTACCTGCACATTACCAATAGATGACAACATTCAAACAGAAGGGGTGAGATATCGAATAACATAAATAGGGTATAATAATCAATATGTAAGCAAGAAAATCATATAATCACACCACTTCATACAACAAACAACATCAATGTACAACTTACATCCAACAACTGATAACAACATAAGGAAAATGTAACTCGAATGTGACTCAACTTATATATGCATGTGGTACCATTTGGAGTAAACTATGAAGAAGGTCTGAATCCTAAAATTGATCCAAATACACAAATGGATACTGATGAAGTGCAATTGGATAGTGAAGATTGACATCGAGTTGCTTCGGAAGATTCTACTCCATATGAAAACCAAGGTTGGGGTGAATGGCAATATACCGGGTGGACTTATATGCAACATCACTCACACCTTCGTCTCCACCGCATCCATAACCTCATCACGACAACAATATAGGTATTCTTGAAATGCTTCAAAACATGCAATTGGAACAACAAAGCTTTTATGAGGCTCATACCGAAAGGTACTCTGCATTAGAGCAGCGAATTGGGAGCAAGACACCACCTTTGCCTCTTATATGGTCGTTCAAGATGCGTGTTACACTGCTTTGCAAGGTCAGCTTCAAACTCAGAGTGAGAATTTTGATGCTTTTGCATCAAATTCATTGACATGACTAAATGTGATCAATGGTTCTCACACTACGCTTACAAATTCTTTCAACACACTCAAAACCAATTTCATCCACTTCACATCCCAATATGAGCAATACTGTCAACCATATATTTATCATCGACGCCATCCTTCGCAAAGGGTTCCAAGAAATTAATATCATGTTGCATTTCATTACATGTCATTTTCATATGCATCTGATGTTTTCTTTTATTTGTATTTTCTAATGACAATGTTATCATTTATTTGATTTCTATATGATGGATTGATAAGTCTTATGTCATTTTGTTTATTTCTCTAATCTTTTTCATTCATCTCTTATTGTGTGTATGGTGATGTTTGATACAAATTGCAATGTATGACTTTATAATTTTTTTCCCGTTATTTTGTTCACATCTAATCCATATTCTCTTTTTGATGTTGTCAAAGAGGGGATTAGATTGAGTAAAGGAACTTTCTTTTGTGGCACATATTCAGGGGGAGCGTGTTATTGTATACGATGCTCTTGTGCTTGTAATAAGTTTTGTCATCATCAAAAAGGGGGAGTTTGTGAGAGACGCCAGTTGTTTTAATGATGTTAAAACTAGCGTGATTCTGGAAGACACATTGGATCACAAGATGTTGGTATATATCAAATCATCAGAAAGTGATTTTTTGTTGATTCAAAGTGAATGAGTCAACTCATCAACATAAACAGGTCAACTCATTCAGTTGAAATTTTTTGAGTCGACCTATTTGATGAATTAGGTCGACTCAAATGATGTCCAAAATTCTTTGGAATTCACGGGTCCCAACAGGCTGACTGAGAATAAACTTCAGGTCAACCCAAATTAGCCTATCAGGTCGATGCAAACCTGCAGGGGGGTCGACGCAAACCTGACATAGGTGCCTTTTCTCCTATTTTCTCTCTCTCTCTCTCTCTCTCTCTCTCTCTCTCTCTCTCTCTCTCTCTTACTTAATTTTGATTATTTCCTTTATTTTTCTAACAAGTATAAATAGCTAGATATTTTATTTTGTCAAATCAACAAGAAAGGTGAAAGATATACACAAGTGCTATCATTATCTTATCCTTCTCTAGCATTCATCAACAACTACACACAATCAATTTTGTTGATCAAAGTGCAGGATTCAAGGTGATAACGTTCAAACGATGGAATTGCGATTTCAATTTGAGTTGAGAGATTTGTGGGTTTTTCTTGAATAAACCATTAAGGTTTTGTCCTCCAAGATCATTGTGATTTTGGGGTTTTGCACACATCATTTTTTCGTAGATTCAACCGAGTGAAGAGGTTTGAAGATCAAGGTGATTGTTCAACCATATCACGGTAATCAGAGGATTGCGAAGAACAGTGTGGATTCACAAGTATCGAATTAAAGCGGTCGTGTTCAAAGTTTGGGAAATCGATTCTTGCAAGAAGAGAGCAATTAATCGGAGGTTTGTTCGACACGAGTGAAGAACTTGATTCAACTTAAATCAAGAGGCAAAGAGAAACATAGCTACAACAATAATTAGGATTGGTTTGTCGTTTCTAATTTATCTTTGTATAAACATTGCAATTTTAATAAAAATTCTCAATTTGATTTTTGAATTGGGGGCAGAGGTACCCTTAGCGAGGACGGTAGAGGAACTTCCTAAACAAATCCGTGTGTACTTTGCTTTTTCTCTTTCGGTAAATTTTCTGCACAAAGTGAAATAGTGTTGTATTGAAAATTCTGTTTTGCATAGTTTAGTGCACTCCAAGTGTTTCTGAAATTGTTGCTATCAAAATTGGATAGCAATTTTTGAAAAAAATTGCACTACACTATTTGGCAAAACACATTTGGTGTGGTGTGCACACTAAGTATTTGATAAAATTCAAAACACATTATTTCTTGGTCATTGTGACTATTTCTTCTCTCTATACATTGTTGGTGGTAGTTTAATCAAGTGTGTCAAATTTAAGTGATTAATTTGTTTGATATTGATTAGTTAATTCATTTTATTATCCCATTTGGTTTGTTAACACATTTTCGATCACCAGTGATTTAAAATAATTTAGACGTGAATTTTTCCGGGGAACTTCCGCCAAACATTTTTCAATTAATTTTTGAAAGGTGAAAATATTTTTTAAAAAGGGATCTATTCAACCTCCCCCCTTCTAGATCTGCGTCATCGTCTAACACTCACCCCACAAATGAAATGGAAAATTGGAATGTATTAACATGACATTCATCATCTCTTAACATGTTTGATTATTTCTCTCGGCTACACCATTTTGCTGTGGTGTGCGAGGTGCAGAGCATTCATGTATAATGCCATGTTCTTCACCTCCCCTATCACTCCCAATGACTTTGATACTTTTATTTAATTAATTTTCTACTTCTACTTTGTAAATTTTAAAGGCATTAAGAGTATAACCTTTATGCCTTAAAAGATATACATATGTGAACCTTGAAGAATCATCGATGAATGTAATGAAATATTTATTTCTCACACAGGTAACATGACATTAAATTCACATAAATCTTTGATTTAACACATAATTCACATTTTTCGAAATCATTTATATTACTTGAGATCAAACCAAATTTAATTAGTCTCTTCATAGAACTAATATCGATATGTGTTAATCCATTATGCCATAAGGAAACAGACTCAAGCATGTAAGCAGAATTAGAAATTTTATTAATAATCTTGTCGGTAGTACATAGTTTGATCATTCCCTTAATGGAATATTCTTTTCCTATAAATTCACCATTACATGTCAATATAAGTTTGTTTGATTCATTTACAGATTTAATTCTTGGTTTACCCAACAAATCCTCACAAGATTCCTATTCATGTCCGGGATATGAAACACATTAAAGAGAATGACTTTCTTTTCGAAAGTAAAGTTCAGTTCGACGGATCCAGTTCCAACAACTTTAGATCATACTTCATTTCTCATTTGTACTTTTTATCCATCATTTTCCTTAGAACATGTTTTAAAAGCAACCTTGTGATAAGAGACATGCATTGTATCATATGTGCCATATCACTATCCTTACACTTTGCCTTTGATTGTCATTATTTTGCTTACCATATTGATTATGTCATCATTTGCATAAACTGCATTGATCTCAGTTTTTGACTAGTTATGCATGCAATCTCAAGCATAGTGTATGTATTGTCCACATACAAAACAACTGCATTTTGGACCTTTTGAACCGCCATAATTTGTGAACTTGTTATGTTCCTTTTTAGGTCTAAGATGACTCTTCATGCCATCATGTTTATTTTTTCCTTTGGCGGTCACAACATTGGATTTGGAAAGACCACCAGATTCTGATTTCTCTCTTTCCTTCGATTCCTCTTCGATTATGAGGTGTTTTTGGATTTTCTCTAGAGAGAAGTCCTCAGAACTGTGCAACAATTTCTTACTATAGCCATTCCACGAAGGTGGTAATTTTGCAATGATTACACCAACTGAAATGTCTCGAGAATGCCTATTTTTCACAGCTTTTATTTTATTCACGAGAACCAGTAACTCGTGCACTTGGGGAGGAATGGGCTTGGAATCTATAAATTTAAGATCAAAGTATATCAAAGTATTTAGAAATTAAAAACTTCTTCGCACATTCCTCTTCGGCCTTGAATTTAAACTCGGGTGCCTTCCAGATTTCTATTACAGATTGAGTATCCGTATAAAGATCGTAGAAACGATTAGATAGCATACTCAGAACATGTCCACGACAAAACAATTCGTCCATTATCGAGTTCTTATTCTCAATTGGTCTAAGAATTAGTGTTAAGTCAAGATTTAGAACATAATGAACCTTCAGGGGGTGTCATTTTATTTTGCCATCAAGTAAAGTTGGTTCCGTCAAAACAATCCAATTTGACAAGGTCTTGATTCATAACTTTGATGCTTGAAACAACATTCCTGGTAGCCATTCTTGAATATATAACAATGAAATCCTTATATACTTTTTGGTAATGTGGTGCAATTATTATCATTAATGAGTAAAATAGACTTGTGCTATTGTATTTGATAATCAAAAAACAAGATAAAAGGATTCATCTTACAAACTATAAATTCGTCAATAAAACAACAATAAATGGTTCCAAAAGTTTTATAGTAAAATTCCAATTGAATTGAATGAACGTACATGTATATTTTGTTATCCGCTTAATTTTATCAATGTACTCAACTTCATTGTTTCTCTTACAACCATTGTCTCCTATGATATCAGAACCAAACAAATCACTTTCAATAGGTTGTAGCATCTGACCAAGTAATATTATTGAACCTACTTTTCTTGGTGTTGCAGTTGTTGATATCAATAATCTTTGTTGTAAAGGTGTGAGGATTGCCAATGTTTAGCTCAGTTGACAAATTATCTAACTTAGCCATTGAACTATTCTTAAGGGAAACCATTAAGCAATGCAGGAGCTTGGATTGAATATGAAGCATTGAAGATCATGATCTAACATGAAATCCTTATCATATATTTTTTTAAATGCGGTTTAATTATTATCATACAATTATTTAGTAAAATAGATTTATGCTATCAATAATATTTGATTTGCATTTGATAATCAAATATAAGATAACACAATTCATCTTACAATTATAAATTCATCGATAAAACAAAATTCAGTGATTCCATAATTTTTTTAGTACAAAAAATGTACAATTTCAATCGATCTGAATTCTGAATGAACGTACATACATGTATGTTTTATTATTATCTACATAACTATTTTGTAGACGCTTAAGTTTTATCAATGTCTTCATTTTAAACTTCACTGTTCCTCTTATTACAACCATCGTCTCTTTTGATATTAGAATCATTCGAATCACTTTCAATAGGTTGTATCCTTTGACCAAATAACATTATTGAACCAGAACTATTATTCTTGGTGTTGCAATTGAGGATATCAGCATTCTTTGTTGACGACACAGAACCTTGAGCACCTCTCAACATTTTTGTTGGACGGAATTGTATATCTGGTATGGGTATGGGTGCGTTACAATAAATAAGTTCAACCTGCCAAGGACTTAATTGCTTTAGATTCTCAGGGACATAAGTTTCATCCCATTCAATCTACAATATTGAGAAGAAAAATGTAAGAATCACAATCATTTAAAATATCAATTAAGAGTGTAAGAATCACAATCAAAAGACTTTAGTTGTATTAATAGTTTATGCATTTGAAATACCTGAAGCATGCGCCATGGATGAGTTGAAGGATGGGAGATTGCAGATATTATACCATTATAAATGAAGCATCCCTTTGAAGTATCGTCATTCTTCACCGTATGTGTAACTCTCATCCCACAACTCCAATCAACCTTCATTGCATCCTCCACAGTCTTTGCTCCCACCACAAAATCAAAACCATCAACCGTCGGATAGTACACTAACTCAAACGGTGCCTTCTTGTTTGCCAATTCTATTGCCCTATTAACTTCCTTTTCAGTTATTTTGGCACCAGTAGCAGCAAACTTTGTATTTCTGCGAATTCCAAAGGAAATACTTCCAGCCGAGTTCTTAATAAACACAATGGTATCGCCGCCGACAAGTTTCTTCTCGCCAACAAACCCACTCCAACCTGTGTTGATCAGGTGTTGGTTATATCTACGGTGGACGTGTTGAAATTTCCAGACTACACCGCAAACGTCCGTAAGGAGGAGATCTTGAAATCGAGATTGGTTTCTAGATTCGGGCGGCGGGAGTGCTGGGAAGATCGCGTTGGCACAGGCCATAGGTACGTAGAGTCTACCTCTGCTTAGAACATCAGTGTTGGTTAGAGTCTTAGCAAAGGATACAATCTGATCACCATCCTCTTCGTTGCAAGCCTCAAGAGGAACAACACTTCCGTCAATTACCAGAGTGAGATGTAATTTTGCAAAAACTTCAAGAGTTTCAGGATCTGCAAATAGATCGACGGAGGAGACTGTGCAGAGAATCATCTGTCGGCAACCATCGAGTTGAGTGTTAGGACAGACATATTGTAAATGACCTTGAGGGAAATAGTATACTTTGGAATGAAGTTTTGGAATGGTGAAGGAATCTCCGGCACATGCCTGCCAGAGTTTTGGATCTACGCGGTGGTGTTGTGGCGGTTGAGACATGGCGGAATGATATGTAGCGGAAGAGAAGAGAGAAAGAGTGATATTGAAAAGAGAGCGCGAAGATGCGAATAGGTTTGAGTTTTGCTTTTTCAAACGGTGGTATAAATACCTGTTAGGATCAATAGTCGTGAAGCTGCAAAATATCTGTATACTTGAAAATTTTATTCATTTTCTATAAAAACTGGATTTCTTTTTTTAACAATAAAATGCCTAGAAGTTTGTATGTATATCTAACAATTGAATGAATATCATGTTAATTTTCATATGAATTTGTTTTAAATTAGTTTTTTTTTTTTAATGTTTGACTCATGTTACATATTAAACATTTATTCTGCATATTTCTATATTTATTAAAGAGAAATTAAAGTGAGAATTGTATTCAATTATGTTTGGTTGTACATATTATGTTGTTTTTTGCCAATAATATTATAAAATAATTCATTCATAAAATAAAAAATACATAAAATAATTTTAATTTCTAGAAGTATAATTTTTTTATCAACCCATAATTTTTTTTCCACTAAAACAATGTTCTAGATTCGTCAATATATATATATATATATATATATATATATATATATATATATATATATATATATATATATATATATATATATATATATATATATATATATATATATATATATATATATATACTCAGGATCAATTTACTATAAGAGTAAGTTTTTTTAACTTCATAATCGTAGCCTTTAAATTATATTAAATCAAATGGTTAAATTAACATTTATACTTATAATCATTTGATTGAATCTAATTTAAAAATTACGATTATGGAATAAATTAAAAAGACTTACACTTTGAGTAAGTTAATCATGACTAATATATATATATATATATATATATATATATATATATATATATATATATATATATATATATATATATATATATATATATATATATATATATATATATATATATATATATATATATATATATATATATATATATATATATATATTAGTCATGATTAACTTACTCAAAGCATAAGTCTTTTTAATTTATTCTATAATTGTAGTTTTTAAATTAGACTCATGTTACATATTAAACATTTATTCTGCATATTTCTATATTTATTAAAGATAAATTAAGTTGAGAATTGTATTCAATTATGTTTGGTTGTACATATTATGTTGTCTTTTTGCCAATAATATTATAAAATATTTCATTCATAAAATAAAAACTACATAAAATAATTTTAATTTCTAGAAGTATAATTTTTTTATCAACCCATAATTTTTTTCCACTAAAACAATGTTCTAGATTCGTGTATATATATATATATATATATATATATATATATATATATATATATATATATATATATATATATATATATATATATATATATATATATATATATATATATATATATATATATATATATATATATATATATATATATATATGAGGACCTTCCAGTAATTTGGTGTAACAGCCAAAGAATGGGGAGAAATGGGGGTGTACCTACAAGGCACTCCGATGCCAAAGTCAATAGAGGTACAATGAAGTAGGTAAGTTAATAGAATGAATCAAAATACCTGACTCTTTAGTGAAAAATGATTTTTATAGAGAGCCCCCAGCGCTGGGCCAAAGTCCTTCCTTGGGTTGGATTAGCTAGGCCCAAGGAAGAACTGTCAAGGAACGCGTGAGGAGCGTGAAGACCTAGTTGAATTGTCTGGTCCTTAGTTCAACTACCCTTATCTTTCAGGAGATAAAATGGGGACAGCTGGGTGACGTGGCAAGTGGACTGACAGACATGTTTCTTGCCAGCTCTGAGTGCATACCCGACGCATGGGATGCTTGCCCGACCGTTAGGCGCCCCTACCCGTCTGCCATGCGTCACTGCTTGAGTATATGGGTCTCTGCTCGACCTATTGGGCCGTAGCCTAATACAGCCTTGAGGCCCAGTCCAGAATAATATATAATATATATATATATATATATATATATATATATATATATATATATATATATATATATATATATATATATATATATATATATATATATATATATATATATATATAATTGTCGGCTAGGAGGACCGTCTCTGAAAATTCAAAAGCCTTTCAATTTTTAAAATGGATCCTAATAAAAAATATCATCTTTTATTAAAATTTAAAATTTAAAATTAAAGAAAAAAACTATTTACATATATTTTAATAATATATTATTTGTGAATATTTAATTAAATTTTAAATTTTATTTATAAAAATTTAAAAGTTTAATATGGGTTGAAGTTATAGATATTTATAACTATCTATAAAGAGGATAGAGGATTTTGGACAGACCTATTTTTATTCCCATTATACCATTTAAAATACTGGTTATTTAATTTTAAAAGATAAAATAGTAACAAAAAGTGCGATTTTCTTTTTTAAGAATTGTGATATTCCAAACAAAAAAAAAATGTAAAACCACCTATGTTTTTTTCAATTTTTTACTGACCTTTTAAAATGTAACTGCTACAAATTTAAATTATAAAACAAGTAACTGCAAAAATCAATTTTGCATTTCTTTATAAATATATTGCAAAATAATTGCCAATTTATCATATAAGAAAAGTATGTGTTGTTTAAAAGTCCTAATTACCCTCTAATCCAAATTATGATGCCACTTGACTAATTGCATATTCTAAGAAGTTGCCACCTGGAAAATTAACTCATATTATTTATTAATTCATTACTAATAATTACAAATTATTTGTTACATCCAAAATTTGAATAGAACGTGCAACACCCTGTCTCTTTCAAACCTCCAAACACCAACTCTCCCACCACCACTTCCCCACAAACCGCACACTCTCAAATTGGTTTTCATAAGATGACTGAAAATTATAACTTCAGACCAAACATCCTCCTTCTCTCTTTTGGTGCAGAAATTTCGAATTCTTTAATTACAATTTGTGGAATTTACTCATGGCCAGACCGTTTGAGCGACTCGCTGACATCAACGACGACAAAGAGCTTTGGAAAGTGGCTGTCAGGATTAATCACAAATGGACGGTCGTGTCGAACAATAAAGAGAATTTCCAAATGTTATTCGTCGACAAGGAGGTAATCATGATAATAATTTTGCCATAACATTCATAATTCCATTAATTTTTTTACCGTCCTAATTGTATGTGTTGCGGTGTACGGTTTGGTAATCGCAGGGCATTGATATACATGTTGTTATAACAACGATCCATATGTTTGCTTTCTATGAAAGGCTTGAATTAAACCATACATATACTGTCACAAACTTCAAGGTTCAGCCTAATACATGTACCTTCAAACCGTCATCTCACAGGTTTATGCTGATGTTTACCGGAGGTACGTCTGTTGCTGATGATAATAAACATGAAATACCTGCTAAAACACTGAAGTTTACAAGTTTTAGTGATATCATCACCGTAAAGTTCAAAAAAGATGTCCTATTAGGTAAGTGTCTATGATTTTCCATGTGTTTATGTTTTTGTTATGTCAGTTGCGGGTAATGTTTGGTTACAACATATTATAACATTTTGTTCTTTGCGCAGACATCATTGGAATGGTTGATACAATTGGATTTTCCCAGACTAAGTCAGGGGCGAAAAAGCAACAAGTTAATTTACTGTTACGTGACCACAGTTATTTCGCTGTTAATTCTCGACATTCTTTGTTGATCTTATGTTTCATAACTGACTCTCATGTATTCTTTGTGCAACAACAACACCGTGAACTGCACTCTTTGGGAGTCGTATGTCGACCAATTCGTCAAGTTCACCCAGGATCGGGTCAATGTTGTTGTTCCAACAGTGGTTATGCTTCAATATGCAAAAGTCAAGGAGGAGGGTTAGTTGCTTTATCAATTGCAGTGAATAGCGAAATACCTTTTTGATACTCACGCTTAAGTGTACCATCCTTTATGTAGGAAAGTTCCCCCTGTCTGTGACAAACACTTTCAATGTTACCATGTTGTCCCTCGATACTGATTTTCTTCCGATCAAAGAGTTTATCGACAAGTATACTTTGTTAGTAGCAATGTATTAATTTCTCTTCTCATGCATTTGTGTTAACTGGATCAAAATTCTGCATAATGCCCAAAGATTTGGTGGTTAGTGTGTCAGGACAACTAAGCTGTAATTCTTAGGTTTCCTCGCTAGGCTCTGAAAATAATCAACAAACTCCTGTTCAGAGGTTGTTGTCCAAGGCTGTTGTTATGCCTCTCGCTGAGATTACCAAGATTACTGAGGTATGGACTATTCTTTCTTCATACCTTTTACTTTAATTATTTGTGGATTTATATACATCTCCATGCCTTTTGCGGTTGACGTTTTATTTAAATATACAGTTTTTACAGATCATGTTTTGTGCTACTGTTGCCGTAACCAGGATTTTAGTTGCATCTCCATTTGGATGGTATTATCGAGCTTGCCATCTATGCCCGAGGGTTGACGCAGTGAGAATGCCCCATATCTTTGTGAGGCAGGTCATTCCACCAAAGTCGGGATATTTAGGTATGGTTGCTTATGATCAGTTGTATGCATTATGTTGTAGTTTATATAGTTACGTGTATTAGTACGCACAAAGAATACTAATTCTTATCGCCTGAAATTGAATGTATCTCATGTATAAGATATAAATTGAAGTATGCTACGCAGGGACAACCTGAAACTTTGTTTTCTGGAACAGAGAATGTTCACAACTGTTGGATTTATCTGCTACTCAGATGCGCGATTCCATGCTTGAGGTTTATTATTTATTTGAAAAGGATTATAATAGTGTCACTGTAAGTTGTTTTCATATTAATCGTATTGCTACATTTGATAGGATGGAATTCATGATCCATTAGAATTTCCACTGGCACTTGATGCGATGTTGAATTTGGAGATGGCTTTTAAAGTAAAGTGGCATCCGCGTTGGAAAAATTGCTCGGTTGTTATGATTCTGAGAGACGACCCTGTCATCAAACAACTTAAGGCTTCTTGGGGGACTATGCTGGAGGTATAACTTGGTTACATATGCTTTGGTTTTTTTTGGAGAGTTGCTGAATTTCTAACATGTTTTCCGGTACTGATCCTACTATGATCACAACAAATTAGGAAACAGAGAAGGTCGCAGTTGTGACACCGAACCTGCTGCAGGTTTTTTCCTCTTAGCAATGTCTAATTTTTATTTTATGTTTGTTTGGTTCTATTGTGTTGATGTATATTGGACATTGCAAATTGTCTGGATTATCCTAAGATTAAAGAGAGTGTCGATGAGGCGAAGACTACAGCACCTGAGGACTGTAATTTTGTTACGGTATAGCTACACGACGATCTTGCACTGTGTAAATTTAATTAGTAATGTAAATAACACATATTGATTCATATATTGTGTTAGTTTACTATATTCGATTGTGTAACAGGATCTTGAGATTACGTCAAAACACCATCCTGATCCAAAAACTCCGAATGCTAAGAGACAAGTTCCTGATGGATCAAGTGAATCAACGAGTGTTGGAGGCGTGTCCGAGGGAGAACTCTCTTCATCCAAGCTTCACAAGATCATCAAAACTGAGAAGTAGGATTAGTTGTAGCTATAGTTTGTTTATTTGCTTCAGTTGTAATTTCTTTGTTTCATCGTGTTGTTTTCCTTTTATCCGTTCATATCGACTTTATCATTTGTGGTTTGTGTGTAACAACATCCATTATTTATTCATAATGCAGTATATTTCTAATTCTTGATTTTTGTTACCTCGACATTTTTGTATTATTATACTCCTACATGACTATTATCGAATTTTTGTATCCACGCTTAATTCTAAAATGAACTATAATCTTTAAAATAATTTTGTCTGTAAAAGTGATTTTCACTCACAAATTTGGAGTTTGATTCATATTTTACTGAATGTTGTCAACCACATATCAATTTTATTCACATGTTGATTCACATTTTAACTCAGTCAATGTAATCAAGCACAAATCAGTGGCATTGTAAACCAACTTTCACCGAAGTAGATCCCCAAATAATCCTCCAAATAGAAGGTAAAAATCCATAGAATTCGCAATATCCTTTTATTAGCAGTAACATCAGTTTCTTGGTGACCAGCTTTGTGTACGCCTACATCGTTTGGCAGCATCCTACATTAAGCAAGATCGGTTATTCGTTGTCAACATTTGAATAAATTCTATGGAAATGTTTGCAGTCTCGTGAGTGTATACATCTCATAAAATCAATTTTTTTTTAATGAGCCAACAGGGTCCATTGAGAATTAATGCCTAAATAACATTAAACATTGTTTTGTAAAAATAGTGTTGGGAGTCATACTGGTAGTTACCTATTTTGTAGTGGTTAGTTACTTTTAAATGACCAGTTAGCCCCATTTTTCCTTAATGATATTTAGATATAAATGCAGCCTTGGACATTTTCTCTCCTAAGTTATTGTTCATCTCACATGTGTTAATTTCCAAACTGACCAAAAAGTTTCCTCATACAACTTTCATGCGCACACATTTCATGTATAGTTAAAGGTAATATTTTTTGATTACTAGAACAAAATGATCAAAGAAGCACCATCAGTGTAAGGGAGGTTTCAGACAATTATCATAAACTTGCCGATTTCGTTTTTCGACCATGGAGTCAATCTTTATTCAAAACAAAAATACTGAATATGCAATTGCTAGACGTAGGAGGGGGCTTATTTTTATAGCAAAGAAAAATGCCCGGTATGTTGTACATACCCGCCAAACGACTCAAGTACATACTGTAACACGGTGGGAGAACTGACTTTAGTTATGTTGCAGATAGCAAGAGTCGCCACCGACTTTTATTTTATCCAAAAGGAAAGGGTATAAAAGAACAGGAAAGACCTTAAGAGATATTTTTGGGTCCGGGGGGTAGGTTATGTAAAGGGAAGGTGTTAGCACCCTTTACATCCATGGTTATCCATGGGCTCTTAGTTACTTAGCTCACTTTAAATTGTTTTTGAAAAGGTGAAGTGTGTGAATAGAAATTTTCATAAGAGTTTGATAATGATCCATGTACGGATGCGTAAAAAACTTGTGTTTGAAAATTGTTTGAAATTTGTGAAGTGTTTGAAAAGTTTTTGAATGGTGAGCAAGTAACTATGAGGAACCTACCCTAAAGTTTAAGTCTTTCTGTTCTTGAATCCTTTAAGTGGTAAGACTATCCCTATTATTAAGGAATAGGTAGTCATTACCTTGGATGTGAGGGACATATGAAGGGACATCTATTTAATGAAGGCAACTGTAGGGTGTATTAAGCACTTTTGGAGGGACTGTCATCTTTATTCGAAAGGGACAAGATCATTACGAAGGCAACATTCGAAAAGGGACTTGATCTTTTATTGTTAAGGGACTAGATGACTTTATTTTGAGGGACTTTTGCTTTATACACCCTACTTGACCTTTTTGATTAGGCAACATGAGAGGTATCCCTAAGGAAGTGAGATGGCGATCAAAGATCGACTTACGTGTGTGAGTGTACAATTTTAAATATTTATCTTTTGAATTAAGTGATCTAAATTAATTTTAAATAACATACATGTTTACACTCCCTATTTTTACTAACCATGACATAAAAATAAATAATTTAAATATTACAAAATATTACATCCAGGAGCAATTACAATAATAATAATAAAGCAAATTAAATAAATAGCAAAATAAATAAATAATTATAATTGGGTTAGTGAAAATAATAATAATAAAAATAATATCAAATTTAATGGGGTTAGTAATAATAATAATAATAATAAATCACAATATCTATAAATGGGGTTAGTAATAATAATCACAATATCTATAAATGGGGTTAGTAATAATAATAAATATGAAAATAAATAACATTAATGATAAAATAAATAAGAATATTAGCATAATAATTACAAGATCAAATTTTTATGAACAATTATTATTTAAGATTGCGAAGAAAATATAAACAATTAATTATCATAAAGTCTTAAATGCTATAAAAATTAAGTTAATTATAAACATATTATGAAAATAAATTATATTAAATTAACAAGTTTTAATTATTTTTTAAAACATATATTAAAAAAATTATTTACATACATAACTAGATTATAAACAATTATAGAATATTTACATATTATAAAAAAAAAAAATTAAACATTTTAATTTTTAGATTTTATGTACAAAATTTTAAATTATAAACAATGTAGGTCATATTTACATATTATAAAAATAGGATCAATTATGATTATATTTACAAAATTTAATAAGATAGATACATGAATGAAGATATGATCATACAATTATATTTACAAATTTAAAGATTATAATAAAATTTTATTCACTAATTAAAATATAAACAAGAATTACAATTAGGTTTTTTTTAGAAAAATATTTTAGGGTTTTGAAAATAATTAGGATTTAATAATTTATAAAATTGCATTAGGGTTTTAAAAAGATATTATGATTAAATTAGAGTTTGCAAAAATAAATTAAATTTTATATACAACAAAATATAAATCTAATTATTATTATATACATGTTTTTAATTTTAAATGTATAATTATAAAAACTAAGTTTAGAATTAGAAAACATTTACATGTTATTTTTTTATAAAATTATCTAAAAATACTAAACATGATTATATAACAATATAATTAACAAAACAATGAAATAATAAAAAAAATTGAAACTTACCTGGGGCAGGGATTGAACCCAGGATGCCTTGCTTGACAACACCCATGCCATACCACCAGGGTCCTTAGCTTCTTTCATGCGCGTACCAACCACCAGGCCACTTATCATCCTATGAAATAATATACAAACAACACAATAAATATACAAATCAAAATTCAAAAATCTGAAGCGCGCGAAGATCTTCATCTTCAACCTTGGGTTCGCAGGTTTTCCTGCGAATTTATCTACAACTTTTCCTGCGATTATTCCTACCAATACAACCTGCGAACATCAAACACTATTCAAACAGCACAATTTTATCAAATTAAAAACATCTTTAACTTCCTTGCAACCTGTACAATCCAATCATGTCAACCAAATTCATTTATATTGTGTAAATTGAAGAACCCTAATTTAGAGCTTTAAACCCTAAACATGGTATACTCATGATTCGGCCATAACTCTTCACCAAACTATCCAGACTTCATCTATAGCCAATAACAAACATCAATATATCATTAAAATTCATTATCAATAAGTAAATATGATGATTCGAAAAAAATATATGAAGCACATGGATGATTCGGTTCATGCATTATGGAGTGTTTTGGATGCAAATAAGTGTTGGTTTCCACTCAATGAGGTCCAAGGATCATGGCTGTGTTCTCAAATTACCTTCAAATGTCCTGGAAGATTGAAACCGAATGTGAGTTTTTGAGAGGTTTTTTGGTTTATGAAACTTACTCTTGGGAGGCAGAAATTTTTTTGTCTTGGTGATTGAGTTGTGTTTAGTACTTATAGGTAAATGAATTTAGGTCATAACATTGAATGGTTGTGTGGAAATTTTGATATGAAAAGATTCAAATTGATCATGCCTTAAAAATCCAATATTCTTGTATGAAGGCTTACTATTTTTGGACCAATCTTGTGATTTCATTCCTCTTCAATTCCAATCATCATTTAAGATCTTCTAGAAACTCAATCTCCATCAAATATTACATTTTCATATTTTATTTTTATTTAAAATGATTTTTAATGAATTAAATCAAAATAAATAAAAATAAAATAATAAAAATTCTGATTTTTAATGGTTTGGGTCGTGCATGAAGTCAATGTATGGATTGGGTCATCATTTGGCAAGCCCATTTGGAAGAAATTGGTTTTAGACCCCCTTTTTCATCATAAACCAACTCAAAATTTCCCAACTTTGCAAGGGCACATATCCTTCAATTTTAATGCTATGAGGGTGTTCTTGGACATTTTGGAAAGCTTGAAGAGTCCTCTAAACAACCCCACTGGTTTCATGTCCATATCATTTACCAATCTCAAGTTATGCCCTTTTGAAGTTGTTGACTTTTTGTTGACTTTCAAAAGGACCTATAATGTCTTAGCTCATACCTTCCAAATGAAGCATTTTTGGGCTTGGCTTGTGAGACACAAAGTTGTAGAGAATTAAATTTCCTTCAAAA
Source organism: Lathyrus aphaca (assembly GCA_963966055.1). Taxonomy (NCBI): domain Eukaryota; kingdom Viridiplantae; phylum Streptophyta; class Magnoliopsida; order Fabales; family Fabaceae; genus Lathyrus; species Lathyrus aphaca. Next base: position 56,191,800 of record OZ014523.1, on the reverse strand, counting down.
TGAGATTTGAGTGGAGACTTGGTGATGAAGTATGTGAAAGTTATGGCTGGTCAAAGTTCAGTTGACTTTTACTGAGAAAACCCTAATTTAGAAACTCCTGATTCTTGATGATCTGGAATCTCCTTGATGAATCATGATCAACCCTTGATCAAATGATGAATTTTACTTCATATACTTGATATTGGCAAAAAATCATGAAGTTTGACTTTGGTTTGACCACAGTTGACCTCAGTTTGACTTTTTGACTACATTGACTGATTTTGACTTATCTGATCATCTGACTGAGCAAACTTTTGAGAAAAGTCTTGAAACTTGTCATGGGGGTTCTTACACACATATAAGATGTTATGAAGCTCACTTGAAGTCTTGGAAGTCCATTTAGCCTGATTAAAGTCAAAACCCTAGTTTTGGATGCACTGCTTAGGAGGTGCATTGTCTGAGGGAATTGTCAACTCTTCTGACCAATTGTGAATTTTGTGAACCTTGTGAACCATCATAAGATGTCTTGTGAACCTCATGGGAGGTATTGTGAACCTTGTGAACCATCATAAAATGTCTTGTGAACCTCATGGGAGGTATTGTGAACCTTGTGAACCTTGTGAACCTCATAAAGTGACTTGTAGACTTCATGAACCTCATGAAAGGTTTTGTAAGCATTGTGAATCTTGTGAACCTTGTGAACCTTCATAAAGTAACTTGTAGACTTCATGAACCTCATGAAAGGTCTTGAAAGCATTGGGAAACTTGTGAACCTTGTGAACCTTCATAAAGTGACTTGTAGACTTCATGAACCTCATGAAAGGTCTTGTAAACATTGGGAAACTTGTGAACCCTGTGAACCTTCTTAGCACACAAAATCTTGTATTGTGAGGGCAAATTTTGGGGTGCAACACATACGCATGGTTATGTTTCCGGTATATCACTTTCTCTTTCAGTTCCTTCATCCAGTACACCAGTTGGTACTGTTTGTTCTACTAACTATGAAAACTTGGAAAATTCTTCCGATCCTACTATTGCTAGACGTAGAAGGAAGCTAATTCTAAGTAACAAAAAATAGTCCCGTAATAATTCAAATAAGGAAAATTGTACCGGGGGCCAACAACACAATGTTATTCATAATCAGGAGCCCTTCACTGGTATGCGTACACCTCTTTCAGCTAGCAATTATAATTTGATAAACAGTGGACCATTGCCGAGACATCCCCAAGAACCACCGGTGGCTAAAACAATTCGATTGCTTGGAAGTTTACAACAATCCGTGACTGCTACAGTTCAACCGAGTTGTATCACGAGTCACACATCTACGTCTAATCCCTGAATCTCTACTGAAGATGCAACTCCTGATATTACAACAGAACATCGTCCTTCGGTTGATGCAGTTTCTAATTTTAATGACGAATCTGGTGTGAGTGGTACTTCTGATTCCGATCGTAGCATGGATGATGAACTGTTAATTGAGCAGCATCTGCAGGGTATATTCGATATCACAAACCTTTGTAACTATTGAAAACTATTTCATTTGATTATCATGTTTTCCACTATGTAGAGTATTCTGATATAGGGGACCTCATATGGGAATGTCCATGTTGTCAAGCCTGCATGTGGTATCAAGAACGCCTACGAAATTTGCGCCATTCAACCATTCCTAATTTCCATTGTTGCTGTCGTGGTGGAAAAATTGTACTCCCCTTCCTACAAGAGCCACCACAAGTGTCACAACATCTTCTGCATAATGGTACATGCCCATAGAGTAAAAACTATCAGAACAACATTTGTACCTACAATGCCATGTTTTCTTTCACCTCTCCTGGTATGAAATTTGACACAACCTACTCAAAGACCGGAGGTCCACCCATTTTAAGACTGCACGGTCAAACCTGTCATTGCATAGGTACTCTACTACCTGAAATTGGACATCGTCCGCAGTATGCTCAACTGTATATTTATGATACCAACAACGAGGTTGATAACAGACTGAACTGTTTCAGGTATATGTAATTATTTAGCAATACATATTTCATGTCACATTTTATGTTTCAATTTTTCACATCTGACCTAATATACGGTGACAATAAAGTTGTCCAGAGGGACATTGTGACTAAGCTGAAGTCTATGTTAGATGAGTTCAATGTTCATGCCAAGGTTTTTAGAATGGCAAGGGATATTTTGAAGGCCAATACTTTCTTGGACTTGAAGTTAAGGCTTATCGGTGATAGACCCGAAGACGGTCGTGTCTACAATACACCGACTGTGTTAGAAGTTGCTTCTCTCATTATTGGAGATATTGACTCTGCTTCAAAACGAGACATCATCATTCAAGCACGCAATGGTCATTTGCAGCACATTGATGAGTTTCATGCTGCATACTTAGCATATCAATACCCTGTCATATTTGTGTATGTTGAAGATGGATACATAAAAAAAATCTATTAAAGAAATATGAACATGAAACTGCAGTTAATAGTAGAAACCGCCAGTCTATCAAAGATTGGTTATCACTCGAATTGCAGGAACGCTAGAAAGAGGCAAAAACCTTACTTCACTCGAGACACCTATTTCAACAGTTCTTGGTCGACGATTATGCAATGATGGAGTATGAACGTCTAAATTGGCTGAGGGATAATCAATCAAAGCTAAGAGTCGGTAAGTATAACAAACTGAATGATCAACACGGTGTTGTTCAACCAAATCAACCACCGAAGTGAGCCAAATGTGTTGTTTTACCGTATACTTTTGTTGGTAGCAAACGATACATGGATCAACTATATTTTGATGGAATGGCCATTTCAAGTAGGTTGGGTTTCCCTGATTTGTTTGTTACCTTTACTTGCAATCCAGGTTGGCCAGAGATCACATGTGCATTGTCTGATACTGGGTTAAAGCCGCACGATCGACCAGATATTATTACCAAAGTTTTCAAAATTAAGTTTGACAAACTCATGCGTGATATTACAGAACACCATGTTCTCAGCAAAGTTTTAGCATGTAAGTGGTGTTCTTTATTTAATTATGTGATTTTTGTATCATTTTCTCCCCATGACATGAACCGTTAACTAGATAGCTTTGTTTCAGTTATGTACACGATTGAATTTCAAAAGCAGGGATTGCCGCATGCCGACATTTTGATCTTCTTGCATCCTCAGAGCAAATATCCAACACCTTCGGACATAGACAACATCATTTGCACGAAAATTCTGGACCCTATTCTTCATCCAACTTTATATGATTTGGTTAAGGCGCACATGATGCATGGACCCTGTGGTCTGTCTCGGATGAACTCATCGTGTATGAAAAATAGGAAGTACTCGAAATACTTCCCGAAGAAGTTCATTGAACACACTGTTGTTGATGCTGATGGTTATCCAATTTACAGAAGAAGATCAGACTCTCATGTTATTGAAAAGAAGGGAATCTTGTTGGACAATCAACATGTGGTACCTTACAATACTAGACTATTGTTGAAATACCATGCACATATAAACATGCAATGGTGTAATCAAAGTACATCCATCAAATATCTTTTCAAATATATTCACAAAGGTTTTGATAAAATCACGACAACGATTTCAAGGAACGACAATGATGAGGTTGATGAAATCAAACAATATCTGGAATGCAGGTATGTCTCCCCGAGTGAGGCGTCTTGGAGAATTTACTCTTACAAGATACATGGCCGGAGACCTGCAGTTGAACATATGTTCTTTCATTTGGTTGGTGAGAAAGAAATTTACTACACCGATCACGATCGAATGGAAAATATTTTGGAAACTGCAAGTGTCACCGAATCCATGTTTATTGCTTGGCTGGCTACAAATGGGAAATATGAAGAAGTCCAGTCTCTGACGTACGGCCAATTTGTATCAAAATTTGTTTATGATAGGAAGAAAAGAATGTGGAGGCCTCTCAAAAAGGGGTTCACCATCGGTCGTTTGATATGGGTTTCACCAAGCACCGAAGAATTATTTTACCTGTAGATGATGTTGACGGTAGTTAAGGAACCAACGACAGTTGGCTCAAAATCCAGGTTTAAACACATGTTATATTATGTACCATGTTTCAAAATATTTTCTACACGAAGTATCCTGTATATTTCAAACAAGTTTGTGATTAATCACTTATTAGTCATAATCTTTGTTTTCCCATATGAATGCTTGCAGAGTTGCTATTGACAGAATCCGAATTACAGAATTTGACATTAATTGAAATATAAAAACTGCTTCAGGAAAACCGAAGGAGTCTCAAGGAATTTAAACCGATTCCATATCCGAATGGGTATGTTCTGCAGCAGCTAGACAATAGACTCATATACAACGAATGTAATTACAATGCATCGACAATGAGAGTTGAATTCACAAATCTCTTTAATGCTCTTACAGGTTTGCATTCATGATTATTACTATGATTTCTATATTTCCTTTGTTACTGTTAGTTATTATTTCATTTCAAGACTTTTTATTTGTAATGTTAGATATTTTATGTTATAAACTCTTTATCAAATGAACAACGAGGTATATATGAAAGAATTATGGAGTCTGTGGATACGCAAAAGGGTGGTGTCTTCTTCTTGCATGGTTACGGTGGTACCGGTAAAACATACATATGGAGGATGTTTGCAAGCAAATTGAGGTCCAAACATGATATATGTTTAACTGTTGCAACCAGTGGAATAACTTATCTTTTATTGCCCACCGGTAGAACTGCACATTCTAAGTTCAAGATACCTGTCCCAACCTTGGATAATTCTATTTGCCAAGTAGACTACGAGGATGATGTTGGGGAACTTCTTAGGAAAATAAAACTTATTATATGGGATGAAGCACCCATGGCACACATGTATGCTTTAGAAGCACTTGACAGAACTTTGAGGGATGTAACGTGTAAAGACGGTAACTTCGACGATGTGTTTGGTGGCAAGGTTGTTGTATTTGGGGGTGATTTTCGACAGATTTTGCCTGTCGTTCCAAGAGGTAGTCGTTCTGATACTGTACACTCTACAATAAATGCTTCTTATATATGGCATTCGATTGAGGTATTTATTTTAACACAAAACATACGGTTGCATTATGGTCCGAGCGAACAAGATAAAAGAGATATTGTATAATTTTCTAATTGACTTTTAAGGATTGGTGAAGGCAAAGTTTCAGAACCAAACGACAGTGTTGCTGAAATTAAGATACCCCCCGAACTTTTAATAATGGGCTTTGATGATCCTATTGTTGACATTGTCAATAGTACATACCCTGATTTCATTCATAATTACATGTCTAACGATTATCTGAAAGGACGAGCAATTCTCGCTTCTACCTTAGAAGTTGTTGATGAGATAAATTACCACCTTCTTGCCTTGATGCTAGGTTGTTTGCCTAATCCCCATTTCAATTTCATATTTTATATGTTTTTCAGGTCACTGATATGATTATGTTTGATATGTAGGAGAGATACATGATTACTACAGTTGTAACTATGTTGATCAGTCTGAAATTCATGACCTCACTGTAGTTGAAATCCTCACGCCGGAGTTTCTTAGTTCTCTGTGAACGTCTGGTTTTCCTAACCATCACATAAAGTTAAAATTGGAACACCTGTTATGCTAATGCAAAACATTGATCAGGCAGAAGGGTTGTGCAACAACACAAGGCCAATTATAACAAAGATGGATCACATGTTGTTGAAGCTAAAATAATGGGTGTCAAAGGTTTCAGAAATTTAGTTTACATTCCTGAGATGGATATGTCACCCTCACAGTCCCCTTGACCATTTAAGCTAAATAGACGACAATTCCCATTAATAGTCTCATATGCAATGACTATTAACAAATCTCAGGGACAATCCTTGGATACGGTGGGACTCTACTTGCTGAGAGATGTATTCACGCATGGTCAAATATATGTCGCACTATCAAGGGTGACAAACAAACAAGGAATCAAAATATTGGTTCATGATGACAAGGGAAAGTTCAAAGGAACCACTACAAATGTTGTTTACAAAGAGGTTTTCAATAACATATGAGATTAAGTTGATATGCATTTGTGTGTTTCTCTTTGCATTAAATTCATCTTTTATATTTTGTTTACGCAATAGTTAGATGTATTTTGTTTTCACCACGGTAACCTCTGTAAGTGGTTTTCAAAATACTTACCCATTTATTTTATTGTGTTGGAAACCAAAATAGCAATAAAATGTTTTCTTACACTCTTATATAGACTCCAGGTGACTTTATTAAACAAGACAACATCATTTGTATGTTTTTGTCCTAAACATACAGAGAAATATTTTGTTGTTTACAGGCATGAAAATTTCAAATTTGGTGTTATGAATATGCTCTTAAGAGAAGAAAAAAAACTATTTCAATTCATAAACCTGTTTCAATTTATATGCCCAATAATGGTAGGGATAAATATTTCGAGTGTTAGCATTGTGACTGATACAATTTTGATTCATGCGTTTAACCGACAATGGAACAAGCTTTTTCAATAGGCACGACAGTTCCGAATATGTATGCAGAAGAGTGGTATTATATAACTGAAATTCATATTAAATGTATCATTGCTTTATAGTGGTAAATTCAACATAACCACTTAGTGTTGTTTCAACAGCCTACATAAAGGTATTACAAATACTTCCAGTAAATATCCCAAAAAGAAGCATCGCACCACTAACAAAATACCAAATTTGCGCCCAAAATACCCAAACACCGACATCAATACACGCTTATGCCTTATGGTTTGAAACAATGTTCCTACATGCAACAATGTTTCTGCACGAACACTGACAGACGAGATGCGGGAGGATACTGAATTGAGAGGGACAACACATCACCCTCACTCAATGCCCGATTTTCTACAAACTCATACCATCAGGTGCAGATGTACATCTCAACCTTATTCGTGCGTTTCTTCAACACACATTAGTATGTAGCATCAAAATCAACATCATAGAGTTCTATCAAACTCTGGGGCTCGAGGAAACAATTCCTTATTACGCCCATAGGAAATTGTTGCAGAGAAAATACAAACACACTTGGATTATCATTTTTTTGACTACAATTTTATACCACATCATTTTTTTTTATAAACATAACTTACAAAGACATTTTTCCGGGTAATCTCTGCGTCTTTAACCAGCCATGTCCATTTTCATTCTTGGCGGACAACGTGATCATCAACTGGCAGCTCAGCCATCTCAACCATCTCTTGAGATCGGGATCTTGCACTTTCATACTTCTCTCTCCATTCCTTAGCAATATGACGAATTTCATACGACCGATTCACCATATAATGTGTGCGCATCTGTAACCAGTTCTTTGTGTGATAAGGAGTTTTAATGGGGCTGCAAATAAAACACCATTATATGTTAAAGATACTATGGATACGCAGTGCATTCGGCCAAATTAAACAAACAGTTGTATAAAATACAAGAAAATTCCTTTACCTTTCAGCATGTGAAGCACCGACTTCCCCAGTGCACAGTCCTCCGCGTATTATCTTTTATGTTCTGACTTTCCTTTTAGTTTTCCGGCAGCCTCATTTCTGCGTCATTAAGTACAGAAACCAGTATGTAAAATCTAATATTGGACTGAATTTAACAAGATTCGGTAGTTCACAATAAACCAGATACTACGATACCATAAAGTCAATCAATAATCTTATAAACAACTTTGTTCTCACATATTAAATAAACCACAAACTCAATCCTTCACAAACCTACCCAATGTACATAATTATCATGCTAACATAATCAACCTCAAATCATATTTCACCCACTAGAACTTGACATATTCAATTTAATTTGTTGTGTGTGCATGATACAAACACTACACACAATGTTTCACATGATTGTAAACAATCGCAATGCATTTCAAACACTACAACAACATTTTACATGATTGTAGCTTCCAGCTTAACCTAAATGTGAATAACAGAATTATTGAAAGGAATGTCAAGTGACGCGCGTCTTAGATGTAAACACCAAATAACAGGATTTCATTGAGCTTCTAAATATCGACATTATGAGACAATAACACACATTCCACTATGCTAACACATGAACTACATATATCATAAAGTACATGGTTCATGATTAGTCTTGAGATACACTTGAAGAACCACAAACGGAACAAAACTGTCTCAGATGTATTATATTAGGCCAAATGATTGTTCTACATTCTTTCACAGTTATGTATCATGCTCGGGATATGAGTACAAAATTTTAAATTTTAAAGTCATGATGCGAAAACCAATTAAACCAGAAATAATATATAATATAGTTCATACATGATGTGTGGCCCACTAATATAAACACACACATTCAAAATTTCGAAATACTTATATTCGATATCCACCACCAATGGAATGCATAAAATCAGAAGCAACACATATTAATAGCTATTTTCGAATGCGTCGTACAAACATAAGTGAATCTCAAAGTCCAACAATGGATAATTTAATGTCTTTTGTTGCATGCAATGGAGATTTCATAAAAATTACCTCTTTTTCGGGTTAGAAGTTTCTCCGGGTGTCTTGGTTCCAGATGATCCTGTTGCATTTACCGATTTTGCACGTCGAACAACTTCCTTTTTCGTGTTTTTCTTTCTTGCAGTCTTTGGGGTGATGTTTTTTCAGCTAACACCTCATCCGTGAGTTCCTTGATTCTTGCATTAACCCATTCTTGGTCTGTATCGAAATCCGAAGATGATCTGCAATAGATGTAACAAATATGTATCAAACATGTTATCCGTGTTTCAAAGAACTGAAAGAAACATTTAGGATCATACCCGCTTGAGATTTCAATCAGTCTTGAACGGATTCTTCCATCCAAGTAATGCATGTTGTTGTGCGTTAGGGTTGTTGTGAAATTTGTAGGTGAATAGGACAGGGAACCCGAAGCTGTAACAAGTGATCTTTTGTTTTGAGTTTATGAGTTGTTTGTAATATATAAAAGTGTCAATGCCAGTGGGTGGTTGACCAACCTTTCATTTATGTGCTTTTACTGTTTTCTTATAGGTTTTATTACTTAATGCGTTTTGTATTTACAAATGGTACATTAAAAATATGTTTTATGTAGTAACATCTTTTTTTCTATTTTAAAAATACATTTTTTCTTTGCATAGGTTTTAGGGAGTAACATCTATTTTTTTCTATTTTAAAAGTAGTAGAGTAAAAGTAGTAGAGTAAAATTTTGGGAATAAATTCATGCAATAATTTATATCTATATTCTATTTTATAATTTATATTTAAGTAGCTGATTGCCTCATTGATGCAAAATAAAACAATCTATTTTTTCTATTTTTTATAAAATTTAAAACATTTTTATTATTAACTTTTTTTTTATATTACACGAAACAATTTTATTTTTATTTTTTATATGAATTTAAAATATAAACTCATTTATTCTATTTTTAGGTAAATCATTATTGATAGATGTTAAGGCTAAGATCAATTACAGATTGTACATTAAATCCAATATTAGTTTGTTGATTTTCTTTGAAAATATTATACACGAATTGAAAGTAACCACTGCATTTCATATGAATATAATATATGAGGCAATCAAAAAATAATATTATATATGAAAATATTACACAAGGTTCATGATTATAAAATTCTCAAAACATTTCTATGAATATAATATATCATTAACTTAAATGTAACCAACTACCATCTGAAAACAAACTTAAACCTAAATTAAATACCATTCCCCCTCTCCACTGAAACAACTATTTCTTCGGCCAGAGGATACTGAATCGAGAAATGCAACCTATCACCATCTCTTATGTCTCTATCCTTTGGAAAATCGTACCACTCGCCCAACATATACTTTTCCATCTTTTTTGGTGTCTTCTTGACATTGCAATAATATGGGCTGGATTTGTCTGAGTCCCACAGACAGATGATTTTGAAAGGTTCCCGGAAGCATTTCCTTACAATATTTGTCGGAATTTTCTACATATTCATACAAACATTAACAATACGTTATAGTTCTTATCATATAGAAACACATATTTGGAATGAAATTCTGCATTGCTTACCAGAACATTTGTTTTCAACTTTTCTGTGTTGGTTACGACCTTAGTCCAACTTACTTTGTGCTCAGATGTTAGAGGAGCTTGCATGCAAATAAAAACCATAATTATAATGATGTGTTTTCATGAATATTTGGTGTTAAACACCTGCAACATAACACTATGTCGATTTGTATAGTTGCAGCCTCAAATCTGAGTGTAATTGAAATCATAAGACGATTACCTTATCCTTTTTTCGGCCTGTTGTCCTGTCTCTTTAACAGACTTCACAACTTTCTGTTTACCCTTTTCACCAGCCATGCAAACACAAAAGAGTTTAACGCATATCCGAATATGTTATTCTGTATAGCTGCAACAATCATAATATAATTCTTATTGAGGCCAAAAAAGAACAAAACACAGGTGCACTAATCTAAATAACAAGATTGTATGTAACATTACCAGCCATTGAATAAAATAACATACACTGCTCATTGAAACAAAACAATAATATAGCTAACATGATTCGTTTACAAGGATACCTTTTCCTTTTTTCGGTTTCCCGTCCTGCATCTTGCTCTGTAACAGATTCCACAACCTTTTGTTTTCCCTTTGCATCAACACTGTATACAAAAAAGAGTTTGAGTGGTATTTAGATTGAGGCATAAGTATAGATCGACACTGAAATCTCTAAATTTGGAAACAAAATGATATGTTGATTAGATATCTATGTATTTCTACTGGGCAGCCATTCAAACTATTGTACAAACAGTTTCCTTTTATTGGAGTTACAAATATAGAAAACTACCTTTTCATTTTTTTGGAGGAACTTCCTGATTCTTTAACAGACCGGACTATCGTTTATTTCCCCTCTTCAACACCACTGCAGAAACAACAATGTCTATTGCTTAATCAAATACACCCAACATAAACCATCGATATTTTACTACCATTCACAGTATTCACAATGGTGTAACTGTAACTGGACTGAGTGATAATGACCATGTCTCGTGTTTGGATGTATGATGTAAAAAACAATGAAAATATAGTAATGTAACACTAATTACTACATAATAATGTTTATTTTTACCTGTGTTTTTCACTCATAATAATTCGATAGTATGACATTCAATTGTTGTTTGGTTCAACTTACTATTATTACTGAGACATTGTCAATGAATTACATACAATCCTTAAATCTTTACTCTTAGAATCTCAAAAATGGTATTCCTACTTTCTATTTTGATTTTCCACACTGCAGAACAGAAGTAAGATAAACACATGGATGATATTCGATTGTATGACATTCAATTGATGTTTGGTTCAACTTACTATTATTAGTGAGACAATGTCAATGAATTACATATAATCCTTAAGTCTTTACTCTTAAAATCTCAAAAATGGCATTCCTACTTTCTATTTTGATATTCCTCTTTCAATGTCAACTCTTTTAAATTCTCCCAAAACAAGACTTAGGTTGAAATTATGTATATACTACATAAGATTCTAACAAAGTAAGAAGAACATTCAGGAACATACATGTTTTACTACACCTGAATAAGTAAAAATCTGTCAATTTTAATGATTTTGGAATAAATGCGTAAGACAGATTTTTTCGTACCTAATATGATATGAAACAAACCGAAGCTAACAATCTATGCACACCTGACTAAATACCAACCTATTACTTTAAAACAATTCTAAATAACAGAGCATCAGTGTACGATTTAACCACCCAATAACAGAGCAACATGATAAAACTAATTTAATTTGTCAACAACAAAACCCTAATTGTTATTAAGTAGTATCCGAGAAAATGATTTACCTTTCTGCCTTGACTTCCAACTCCTGCAAATCGTTATCCATTGGAACATGGGTTTCACCATGAGCTCTGCATAAAAATACAAAGACAAGCAAAACATCAAAAAATAAGACACCGATGACTTGAATGCAATGGTTAACATCAATGTAAAAGATTTTAACCTCTGTGAGTCATTTGAAGAATCTATAACTGTTTGATACTTTGTCCTCCATGAACGCCGAAGCCCATAATTCTCCCAACATTGTCGGATCATGTATTCGTTGCTACATCTCTCCCATTCAGCCATTTCAACTTCTTCAACACCTTCTTCTCTTCCTGAAACTTTATGTAACAACAACAATTACTTTATTTATTTTTTATACACTTCAATACACGTTTGGTTCATTGTATACTTTGAGTGTTTTATTTTGGTAACCATTGTATCCTTTGGTGTTCCATTGTATCATTTGAGTATACTCTAAACTTTATATTTTATATTTTATTTGAATTATATTTTGATTTTTACAAATTCTATTTTACTTATTATTTTTATTTACTTTTTAGTTTTCAAATTGTATTTACTTTTTAGTTTTCAAAACTATGTCATTTATTTATTTTATATTTTTGTAAACAACATATTTAAACATTATCATTTAAATGGTTTTTTTTATGTTTCATCTTTTTTAAATATATGTTTCATTTATATTTAAATATATATGCAAAATATACATTAATTATAAAGTAAACAATTTATTTCAAAATAATTATGATTACATAATTTATTATATCCCACTTATATATATCATTTACAATTAATTTTTTTTGGATCACCCACTTCTCAAATGTAGATTACACTAATCTTTATTTCATATAATCATATAATTTTTCTTATATTATAGTTAATAGAGGTTTGTTATATTATTTTTTACTATCATTTTTCTATTTGAACAAATCAATCGATATTTTTTTCTTAGCTAATACTTACTATTCTTTATGATTTTGAATGCTTTTAAAAAAATGTCAGTCTTGGTAACAAATGTGCGTCCTCCGACGGGTACCCATGCGAAGGCACGAGTATCATACTAGTAATCTTTAAAAAGTAAATGCATTATCTATTTTCCGCAATACTTAAACGTGTCTAAAAAAAATTGAGCTGTTTTAATTACATTTTTATTTGAGAGGCTTGATGGTTATTTCCAAGAGAAACTTAAAATAAAGGAGTAATTATTGCAAATATATACATTTGGCAAAGAGTATCAATCCAAATCTGGGAACAATCCATTCAAGGTTTTGTTGTATGTTTCAATCATTTTTATAATTTACTTTATTTAAACTCAAATATGACCACCGACAAACCACTCTATATATTCATAAAATGTATTTTCTCTATACTCTATTCATTGTATATTCTTTAATTTGACTCATATTTTTTCTACTTTTAATGTTTGCAACATACTTCTCCCTCCTTGGTTGTCTAGAAAAATTTAGAAGAGTAAATAATAAATAAGATATGTGGTAAAATAATTTTTTTCATCAATGATTTAGATTATATCTATACCTATATATATAAAGGGGATATATCATTTTGAAGTGACATATTTCATTTTCATTATTGTCCTTGAATAATTACCCATTTATACACCAATTCTTACATTTGTTTATTTAAAAAAGGTTGCAAATTTAAAAAATAAAATCCTGAAAAATATACATGAGAAGTGGAGCAGATACATGAGAAGAAAATAATAAAATTAAACTTTGATTTTGTTTTCTTAACTAACTAATAATAAAATATAATTTAAAAAATTGAGTGGTTATTAATTAAAAGTTAACTTCTGATCTTACCTGATCAGGAGGGCCTTCTAGCAATTGAGTGCAAACAACAAGTGGATGGAATGGAGGGGGTGTACCTGCAAGATGCTCCGATGCCAAAGTCAATAGAGGTACAACAAATAGGTAAGTTAGAAGAGTAGAATCAGAATACCTGACCCTTTAGTGAAAAAGGGTATTTATAGTGAGCCCCCAACGCTGGGCCAAGGTCCTTCTGTGGGCTGTATCAGCTAGGCCCAAGGAAGAACTGTCAAGGAACGCGTGAAGACCTAGCTAAGTGGTCTGGTCCTTGGTGTAACTGCCTCTATCTTTCAGGAGATAATTGGGGATAGTTGGGTGACGTGGAAAGTGAACTGGCAGACCTATTCTCTGCCTGTTCTGAGTATGTGCCCGACATGTGGGACGTGTGACCGACCATTAAGCAACTCCACCCGTCCAACAAGTGTACCTTCCCGAGCGTATGGGCATCTGCTCGACGTATTGGGTCGTAGCCCAATATAGTGTAGAGGCCCAGTCCGGAACAGGAGCCCCCCAAGTTGAGTCTCCGAGCCAGAGCGATGAATAATAAAATAGTCAGGCGTAGGTGCGTTAAAAAAGGTGTCGGGCATATGCCCGTGTCGAGCGTGGTGTTTGTTAAACTGCTGCAGGCGCTGTTGAGGTCGTCAGGCATGTGGAGTTCATAGAGGCCGAGGATGCTTCTTGTAGTCGGGGAGATTTGTAGTTCACTCGACGTCGTTCAGGATTCTTGTGGACTGACGTGTCTCAGCATTAATGGTGCATCACTTTGTATCTTGTGCTAGCGCCGGCGTAGGGTCTAGGTAATGATTACCTAGCGCGTCCGTCTACGCGCTTTTTATTATATAAAGGGGTTGGTCCACTTCATTTCAACTTTTCGCTCTCACGTTTAACCGAAAGCTCTGAGAAGAACTCTTCCTCCGTCCGTCTCTGCCGTCTGCACCACCATTTTCTGCCTGCGTGCAACCGTCTTCTCCCCGTCTTCATCATGTCAAGTAACACCCACAACTTCTCTTTTTGTGTATCTTTTCATTTGGTAAGTAGTGAAATGCATGATTTTTCTGTGTAGAGTAAGCAAATCTTTGTGTAGAGTAGGTAAATCTGTGTTTAGAGTTAGTTTTTGGGTTTTGGGTATGAATGTCCCGGTCAGGATTAGCATGTCACGGGCGTAAAATTCATATATGTATGAATATCCCGGGCAGGGTTAGCATATCACGGGCGTAAAATTCATATATGTATGAATGTGTCGGTTAGAATCTTCATATGGTCCATGAGGAACGCAGGCGTTCGATGCATTCGTCGGGCAAAATCTCTTGTTTTTCTAGGGATTTTGGACGTGCTCGAGCGCATGTGAGGATTGTCCCTTCGTTGGTCTAATGTAGCCTAGTGATATTTCAAGCGTTCAACCTTTCGCCCTTTCACTTGACTTGCGGTGGAAGGGTGGATTTGATGCGATGTCGAATTCACTTTTCCTATCTGCCTTTCAGGTATGGCCGAGCATCGGCAAGTCAAGGATGGAGAGGCCGAACATCGACAAGTCGAAGAAGGAGAGGCCGAACATCGGCAAGTCGACGAAGGGGAGGCCGAGGAGGAAAACGAGCATGTCTCCTCGTCTGGGCATAACGACCTGTCGTGGATCGCGGATGGACTGTTAGAAGAAGAGTCATACTTTGCTGACGAGACCAACACTGTATACACTATGGTGGAGGACATTAGTCCTGAAGATCCTGTGAATTGGCAATGTCTTGCTCCTCAGGAGACGGACCGGATATGTCATTGTTTATCGGGGAAGCAGTTCGCTATGTATGAATTTGCCTTCCGAGAAGCGAGGGTCAGGCTGCCTTTCAACGATTTCCAGATGGGGGTCTTCAGGTGGCTCAGATTGGCGCCCTCGCAACTGCATTCGAACGCCATCGCTTTCTTCCGGGCGTTCGAACTAGTTTTTCGCTTCCTTGGCGTCGGGTGCACTTTGCCCCTCTTCTTCCACATATTCCACCTGCAACGGTTGGGTGCCCGGGGACGTCACAACTGGGTGTCTCTAAAACAACCAGTGATGTTATTCAAGATTTACGTCGATTCTGCCCGACATTTTAAGGGGCAGTGGTATACGGTGAAGTCGCTCACTCGCTTTGCCCTGAACTCCCTTTACTACTACAAGCGTGACACCAACAATGAGGAGAAACTTATGTCGAGGATCCTCTTGAGATGGCAGCCCGATCATTTCAACCTATCGACCAACCACTACCGGGTCAAATTCTCGAGCATGGTGGTCGAGGATAAACTGGCCTACAAAAGGCTGGTGGAGTATGTACAGAGCTTCAACCTGGAGGTCTGGGTGGACCGAAAAAACAACCCCTATGTTGACGAGGCCAGGATGCATATTCATGAAACCCGCCTCATAAACACCAGGGCTCTGCTCACGTGTGATACGGATGAGGAGGCCGTGGAGTTATTGCGTAGGTTTTTCTGGCTTATTTTCTTTTCTTGGTCCCGTGCCCGTTTAGCTAACCTTTTTCCTTGTTTTTGTTTTGCAGGAACTATGCCCGCCTATCGTGAATGAGTCTTAAAGCTGGTGAACCAGGCTTTGGCCTCGGACAGGGTCCCAAAAAAGAAAAAGAAAGTGGCGCATCGTGTCCAGGAGGTAGCTACGGAGCTCGGGGTAGGCAACTCGGGTACTGCCAGCCCGGTCACCAACTCCCTCAGGCTGCTTAACAAACTTCTCTGATACAGATACGGGACAGTCCTCCGGCCTCTACCTCTCCTCTTCTAAAACGGAAGCGCCTGGACGGGGCTTTTGTCCGAGTCTTCTGTTTCTATAGCTACTTTAGAGGATGCCCTCTTGGCTGCCCGAACTAAGAAGGATAAATTGTCCAAGGATTTATCCGACTACAAGGAGGAGCACAAGCTTCAAACAGGGCTGAAGTCGAAGCTGGAGGAATTGAAGTTCGAGCGGGACACCCTGAAGGCCGAGAAGTAGAGTTTGGAAGATCAAGCCGTCGAGCTCAAGAAGGCGGCTGAGGAAAACTTGCAGCTCCCTGCCCGAGTTGCTCTGCTTGAAGGTACAGTCTGCCCTCGGGACGATGAGACTGAGGAGGAGCTTGCCCCTCGCACCCGGGGCAAATTGGTTGGTCACATTTGCGAACTTAACAAAGAATTACTTGTGATGTTCAAGGATGGGTTCGACAACGCTACTGAGCAGCTCAAGGTATTGAACCCGGGGCTTGTGACGGAGGGGTCATCCCACAACTACGGCCGACGGGGAGATTGTGTGCCCCTTTGAAGCCGAGGAGGAGTTGGAGGAGGAGAATGATGGCGGTGAAGAGTAGCTCCGGGCGGAGTCTTTATGATTTTTTGGTTTTTTGTTAGAATTTTTGTTGGGCCTGTGTGCCGTACTTTTGTAATGGCCTTCGTGTCTATTCGGATATTGGCCTTCGAGCCCTTTTTGTAATGGTTTTATTGGTCGGTTTCGACCGCTCCTATTCAATGTTATTTTCGTTGTTGACATTGTGTTTAATTGCTTTCATTACTTATTTTTGAACTGTTCTTGCTTGACCTCGCTGGGCTCATCGGTTTAGGGAACCGACGAGGTGGCGGGCTTTGTGCTCGCCTTGAATCGAGGTAGGGTTTGCGATCGGAAAACTCTGACCTCGGGGCTTGGGATTTCCCATCGCGAGCTGGGTGCCCTGCCGACGTGGTACTGCAACGTTGGGGCTCGTTTTGAGATGTCCGACGTTGGGGAGGGTTGTGTTCGCCTATGAGAGGCGTTATCCTCCCTTTCGTTTAGTGGTGAAGAGCGTGGTCATACCTCCCATGTCTCCTCGGGTTACATTTAGCTATAGTATTGTCTAAGTTTTTCTGCGTTCCATGGTCGAGCAAGTTCTTCGCCTTGTAGGTTTTCCAGATAATAGGCCCCATTGTCCGTCTTGTCTCAGACACGGTACGAGCCTTCCTAATTGGCGACCAGTTTCCCCTCTCTTGGGTTTTTCTGGTTTCTTCTGAGGACCAAGCTACCCACCTGGAACTCTCGTTTTACGACCTTTGCGTCATGACGCAAAGCTATTTTTTTCTTGAGGGAGGTTTCCCTAAGGGCTGCTTCGGAGCGGATCTCGTCGACGAGATCCAGCTCGGCTCAAAGTGCTTCGTCGTTCATCTCCTCGTCGAGGGGTGCTTCTACGCGTCTCGTCGGTTCTCGAATTTCCACCGGGATGACCGCTTCGGTGCCGTATGTAATAGCCCGGGTCCCTCGCAAGGCAATCCCGACACTGCCACCTCACGATCTTCTCTACCCCCCTCACTAGTAGAGTTTTTGCCTTCCGTGGGAATCGAACCCTGTACCTTGGGGTTCAAGTACATGCTCAATCCATTCCCACTACCAATTGAGCTAGTAGCTCAATTGGTAGTGGGAATGGATTGAGCATGTACTTGAACCCCAAGGTACAGGGTTCGATTCCCACGGAAGGCAAAAACTCTACTAGTGAGGGGGGTAGAGAAGATCGTGAGGTGGCAGTGCCGGGATTGCCTTGCGAGGGGCCCGGGCTGTTACAAAAAAAAGGCGCCTTTTTTTTGTAACAGCCCGGGCCCCTCGCAAGGTAATCCCGACACTGCCACCTCACGATCTTCTCTACCCCCCTTTCTAGTAGAGTTTTTGCCTTCCGTGGGAATCGAACCATGTACCCTGGGGTTCAAGTACATGTTCAATCCATTCCCACTACCAATTGAGCTAGTTTTTTTTGTAACAGCCCGGGCCCCTCGCAAGGCAATCCCGACACTGCCACCTCATGATCTTCTCTACTCCCCTCACTAGTAGAGTTTTTGCCTTCCGTGGGAATCGAACCATGTACTCTGGGGTTCAAGTACATGCTCAATCCATTCCCACTACCAATTGAGCTAGTAGCTCAAATGGTAGTGGGAATGGATTGAGCATGTACTTGAACCCCAGAGTACATGGTTCGATTCCCACGAAAGGCAAAAACTCTACTAGTGAGGGGAGTAGAGAAGATCATGAGGTGGCAGTGCCGGGATTGCCTTGCGAGGGGCCCGGGCTGTTACACCGTACGTTAGTCTGAACGGAGTCTCCCCGGTCGTTGAGTGTGGCGTTGTGTGGTATGCCCAAAGGACGCTGTGTAGTTCCTCGATCCATGCCCTCTTTTCCTCGCCGAGTCTGCGTTTCAGTCCGTGCATAATTACACTATTGGCCGCCTCAGCCTGTCCGCTGGTTTGAGGGTGCTCGACAGACGTGAAGTGTTGTTTGGTGCCTAAGTTGGAGACGAAGTCCTGAAATCCTCCGTCCGTGAATTGCGTTGCGTTGTCGGTGATGAGGACTTAGGGTATGCTGAAACGTGCGAGGATGTTTCTTTTGAAAAATCGAAGAATGTTCTGTGCCGTTATTTTGGCCAGGGCTTCTGCTTTGATCCACTTGGTGAAGTAGTTTACCCCTACTATAAGGTATTTGTTTTGATAGGAACCGGTCACAAATGGGCCGAGGATGTCCATGCCCCACCAGGTGAAGGGCCAGGGGGAGGAGAGCGTTTTTAGTTCGTTGGGAGGTGCGAGATGCATGTCGGCGTGTCGTTGGCATTTGTCTCATTTTTTGACGTGCTCTTTTGAGTCGTGCTGCATCGTCGGCCAATAGTAGCCTGCTCACAAGGCCTTGCGAGCCAGTGACCTTCTGATGGGATGCTGGGCATTAATTTCCCGATGCATTTCCCCCAATATGTAGAGGACCTTTTCATCCTCCACGCATTTGAATAACGGGATGGAGAGTCCCCTTCGGTAGAGTTTTCCCTCAAGGAGAATGTACGAGCATGCCCTTCTCTTAGTCGCGACTGCCTCTTTGGGGTCCGCGGGGAGTTCGTCTTTCATGAGATAGTTGTAGATGGGTGTCATCCAGCAATGATCGTCCCCGATCACGTTTACCTCGAGCGGGGGTGGTGGCCTTTCGGTACTCGGTCGATGAAGGATTTCCTGGATTACTTATTTGTTTCCGCCCTTCTTTCTCGTGCTTGCGAGTTTCGACAGGACGTCCACCCAGGTGTTGTGTTCGCGCGGCACGTGTTGGACCTCTCACTTCTAGAATTTTTCGAGCCTTTCCCTTACCAATGCTAAGTATTCGATGAGGTTGCCGTTCTTGGCTTGGTATTCTCCCCGTACCTGTGATGCTACGAGTTGAGAGTCTGTTGATATTTTTACTTCCTTTTCCCCTGGGTCTTCGGCTAATCTTAGACCTGCAAGGAAAGCTTCGTACTCGGCTTGGTTGTTGGAAGCCGGGAAGGCTAATGCCAATGAGACCTCGATCAGGATTCCGTCCTTGTTTTCGAGGATGATTCCTGCGCCGCTTCCCGTCAGGCTAGAGGCACCGTCGACGAAGATCGTCCATTTGTGGGCGCCGTCCGCTGGCTTCGGGCTGTGCGTCATTTCTGCGACGAAGTCAGCCAAGGCCTGAGCTTTTAGAGATTTCCTGTTCTCGTCTTGGATGTCAAATTCAGAGAGTTCTAACGACCACTTCAGCATTTGGCCGACCATATCTGGTCGACCGAGGAGCTGTTTTATCGGTTGATCGGTTCTCACTTTGATCGTATGGGCGAGGAAGTTGTGGCGTAGTCTCATCGCGACATTTATAAGGGCTAACGCGACCTTTTCAATTTGTTGGTATCTGAGATCGGGGCCTTGGAGTGCCTTACTCGTGAAGTATATGGGCTTTTTCCCTTCGTCGGTTTCTCTGATGAGAGCGGCGCTAACGGCCTCGGTTGCCACGAACAAGTATAGGTATAGGGTTTCCCTTTCCAGTGGTCGGGACATGACCGGGGGTTCGGAGAGTGCTTTCATTAGATGGAGCATTGCCTGTTCGTATTCGTCGATCCATTCAAAGGTGGCTTCTTTTTGGAGGAGTTTGAAGAAAGGTAAGGCGTGCTGGGCGGATTTGGCGACGAAGCGGGAAAGTGAGGCGAGCACCCCGTTGAGGGATTGAATGGACTTTTTCGACTTCGGGGTCGGGAATTCCGAGAACGCCCGACATTTGTCGGGGTTGGCTTTGATCCCCCGCTCGGTGAGATAGAAGCCTAGGAACTTTCCTGCCCGGACGCCGAACATGCACTTTTCAAGGATAAACCTCATTTTACATTGCCTCGCCTGCTCGAAAACCTTGCGGAGGTGTCGAGCATGGTCAATCTCCTCGTGTGATTTGACGATCATGTCCTCCATGTATACTTCGAGCATGTCCCCAATTTCTCCTTGGAAGACTTTGTTCATCATGTGTTGGTATGTGGCCCTGACATTCTTTAGCCCAAAGGGCATTACGTTGTAATAGTAATTGCCCATCGGGGTCATGAATGCCGTATGTCTCTTGTCCGTGTCTGACATAGGGATTTGGTTGTACCCACTATATGCGTCCATGATGGACAAGAGTTTGAAACCTGCAGAATTGTCGACCAATTTATCTATGTTAGGGAGAGGAAAAGCATCTTTGGGACAAACCCTATTAAAATCAGTATAATCAACACACATACGCCATTTTCCATTATTTTTCTTAACGAGGACTACATTAGAGAGCCAGGTTGTGTACTGGGCTTCAGAAATAAATTTTTTCTCTAAGATGTCTTTTACAGCTCGCTCAGCAGCCTCCACTTTCTCGGGAGATTATTTACGCCTACGTTGTGCTACTGGTGACAGGCGACCTCAGGGTTGAGGCCGGGCATCTCCGCGGCGTTCCATGTGAACAGGTCAGCGTTCTCCTTAAGGAAAATCGTGAGTTGCTTCCTCGTTTCATCGGGCAGGTATATACCTATCTTCACTGCTCTGTCGGGGTCGTCGCCCAATGGGACGAGCTCAAACTCTCCATCTAGGACTGGGCGGAATGGGTGCGTGGGAGCTTTCCCCTCGACGGGTCTCTGCTCTTAAGCTTCGTCCTTTCCGTTGCGGCAGTCGAGGTCGATGGTGTTGATCCCCTGGGGGGAGGCTCTTCGATTATAGGCTTCTTGTTGTTCTTAGTGCTGATTGTGGTCTATCCTTTTACTGCAGCATCGTAACATCTTCGGGCGGCCTCAATGTCACCGTGGATTGTAACCACACGACCCCGTTTGGTTTAATATTTCATCTTCAGGTGAACGGTGGACGGGACCGCCGTCAACTCAGCCAGGGTCGGGCGAACGAGGATGCAGTTGTAGAGGGAGGGGCACTCTATGACCAGGAACTGGATCTTGACTTCTCTGTCCGTTTCTTGCTCTCCAAAGGTGACAAGGAGCTCGACGTAACTCCATGGCTTTGTTGTGGCCCCGTTGAACCCTTGGAGGTCGGATCTGACGTATGGAGATAGGTTGGTTTTGTCCAGCTTTAGGGTTTTGAATAGGTGGACGTACATGATGTCCACCAAACTACCTTGGTCGACCAGGATGCGTCGAACGTCAAAGTGTGCCATCTTGGATCTTATCAGTAACGGGATGCCCGAGTTGGGTGAACTGCCCGGAAGTTCCTCTAGGAAAAAAGATATCGGATTGGACTTGCCTCGATACTTTGTCAATGTCGCCTTTTTCTCGGGCGCAGTCAGCAGGAGTTCGTCGAACTTGCGTTTTACTAAAAGGGTAGCGTTTTCGCCGTTCATCCCCCCTGATATGACAAGAGCGGTTGGGAAGTCTTCTTAGGGACTGAGGGAAGTGAGTCGCCCTTCTGGTGATGAGTCGGGGAGGATGAAGTCCTCCGGGCGTGATATGCACAGGGCCACTTGATAAGAAGAGTCGTCGGGGGGTGTGTCCTCACGAGGCCTCTTATTTTCTTTCTCTTCGTGCCTGGGAGTTTCGTTCTTCTTAGTGTACTGTTTGAGATGGCCCTCCTGGATCAAGATTTCTATTGCATCCTTCAGGTGGACGCAGTCTTCAGTCACGTGCCCATGGCTTATGTGAAACCTGCAGTATTTGGATTTGTCCGTGTGGGGCTTGGGCGTAGAAGGTTTGGGAAACCTCACCCTGCCCTGTTTGAAGCCGAAGTTGGTGCATTCGGCGAGGATGCACTCGCGGGGAGCTGTCAGCAATGTATACTCGCTATATCGGCATGCGGGTCCTCTTCCTTCGCAAGGCTCGCGGGGCTTCTCCTCCCTTCGCCTATCTCCGTTGCGACGTGGAATTTTGGGGTCCTCGCGCTTGGGATGGTCGGTCTCCCCGGCATTGCGACTGTTGCTAGCATTGTGGGCAACCTGTTTTTCTTCATATCTAATGTAAGCTTGGACTTTATGCAGGAGGTTGTTCAAGGTGCGGGGAGGTTCTATCCCGACTGCCCTGCTAAGTTCACTTCCGGCCAGGAGTCCCATATGGAGGAGGTATTTCTTCATGTGTTCCGTGGTGTCCACCTCGACAGCCTCTTGGTTGAACCGATTGATATACAAGCGTAATGTTTCATTCTTCCTTTGCATTATGGCTTCGAGGGTCGCCTCGGTATTGGGATGGCGTCGGGAGGTTGTAAAATTCCTCGTGAAGATGGATTTCATGACCCTCCAGGATGTGATGGACTCTGGGGCCAAACTTTTGTAGCAGACCATGGCTCATTTCCTGAGTTTTTGAGAACAACATGCACTTGAGATGCCCGATGATGTCATTGCGATAGTCGAGCATCGCATTAATGTTGTCTACGTGATCGTCGAGGTCAGTGGTCCCATCGTAGATGGCCAAATTCGGGGGCTTCTCCATGCCATTGGGGAGTGGGGCCTCCATTATTGCCCGTGAGAGGGGGAAATGTGGGTCTTCCTCGTCGCTCCTCAATGGGGAGAGTTCATCGTTACCAGGGCTCTGATCGTGTCTTGGTGAGGCCTCCGATCGGTCGGTCTCACGACGTGCCCTTGACCTGCTTTTGTTGGGCTCGGGGTTGTGTCGTCCTCGACGTGGAGGGGAGCGTTCCCGCTTCCTTGCAGCTTCTGGACGTTGCAGTGTCCTTCGTTCTTGCTGAGGTCGGCTCTCCTGCCGGTCAGCCTCCAAGGCCATGATTCTTTCGTGCTGCTGGTAGAGCATGAAGCTGGCCTGATTGAGGGCGTTCACCATATCAATCATGGTGGCGTCCCCATCGACGGGCACATGGATGGGCTGGAACGTGGTGACCGTCGGGTTCTGAGTTTGAGGTTGGTTCTCATTGTTCTCGGGTTCAGTAGACAGGGTGGAGGGACGCCTGTCTCGGGCGTCAGATTCATGGTAGTTCAAATTATCCTCTATCGTGTAGTCGACGAGGGGACGGTTACGGTCGTTGGGCTGTTCTCCGGCCATGCTGAAAGGATGGAGTAGTTGAGCTTTGATCTTTTGCTGCTGAAGAAGGGGAAACTAGTTTCCCACAGACGGCGCCACTGATCTTACTTGATCAGGAGGGCCTTCCAGTAATTGAGCGCAAACAGCAAGTGGATGGAATGTAGGGGGTGTACCTGCAAGGCGCTCCGATGCCAAAGTCAATAAAGGTACAACAAATAGGTAAGTTAGAAGAGTTGAATCAGAATACCTGACCCTTTAGTGAAAAAGGGTATTTATAGTGAGCCCCCAACGCTGGGCCAAGGTCCTTCTGTGGGCTGGATCAGCTAGGTCCAAGGAAGAACTGCCAAGGAATGCGTGAGAAGCGTGAAGACCTAGCTAAGTGGTCTGATCCTTGGTCCAACTGCCCCTATCTTTCAGGAGATAATGGGGGACAGTTGGGTGACGTGGACAGTGAACTGGCAGACATGTTCTCTGCCCGTTTTGAGTGTGTGCCCGACATGTGGGACGTGTGTCCGACCGTTAAGCAACTCCGCCCGTCTAACAAGTGCATTTGCCCGAGCATATGGGCATCTGCTCGACATATTGAGTCGTAGCCCAATATAGTCTGGAGGCCCAGTCCGAAACAACTTCCTTCTTTCAAACACATATATCATGACTCTGATCAAAATAAAGATCCTCTTTCATTTTTTTCTTCTTCTCATTCTATCTCTTTCTCAATTTGCATAATTTGTTATTTACGAAAAGTTTAATAGTTTTTATTAATGTCTACTCCTCATATTGTTTTATGCTCTAATAATCAAATAAGTTCAGTCACAAATTTTTTTTCTTCTATCAATTTTTTCTTTATGTGTATGGTTCCTCTCATATTTCAAATCTGATTTGTTTATTGCTTTTTTTTATTTGAAGATTGTTAACGAGTGATACTTTTTTTTAAGGAATAGTCATAGATATGTTGTTGTGAAAAAGGAGTTAGAGTTCATATGTGGGAGAGACTGGGGAGTAATAACTAGAGAGTAAGATAATGTATAGATGATAGAGCAAAAATTGTCAGAGTTTATTGCTTCGACAATCAGAGTTTAAATTTTCCTTTTTGTGACGGTGACAAAGCATGAGACAAGTGATACATGAAGAAAAAATTGATCGGGTCTTCATTCTCCCTTTCACTTATTTTTCAATTTGTTCAATTTTAAATGATGTTTGTTTAAATTTATTCAAATATTACTAAATTTATTTGGATTTATTTCTCAAAATATTAATATACGTTGGTTTTAGTAAAGAGGAAAACACATATATAACATGTTTTGTAAATGCTTTATTTCTTTTTCTTCTTTCTTCCTTTTTCTTTAAGTCATAAATAAAAACCGTATTAAAATTCCTTCCATCCAACACAGTACAGACTGTGTTTTGATCAATTAGAAACATAAAATATAATCAAAATGTTTTCTGGTATGTTAACTAAAAGAGACAATCTTTCATTAAGCAATGCCGGAGCTTGGATTAAATATGAAGCATTGAAGAATCTAAACAATGATAAAATCCTTATCACGTTTTTTTAATGAGGTGCAATTATTATCATACAAATAATGAGAAATAGATTTATGCTATTAATAAATTGATTTGTATTTTCTCACACTTTGTCATAATCAAGAAACAAGATAAAATCTGACAAACTATAAATTCATTAATAAAACAATCATAAATGATTCCATAATTTTATAGTAAAATTTCAATTCAATGAATGTACACATGCATATTTTATTATATGCATAGTTATTTTGTAAAAGCTAATTGAACTATTTTTGATCAAGTTCTATCAATGTCTTCAACTTCATTGTCCCTCTTACAACCATTGTCTCCATTGATATCAAAATCATACAAATCACTTTCAATAGGTTGTACTTGTATCCTCTGACCAAATAACATTATTGAAGCCGGAATAGTTTTCTTGGTGTTGCAATTGTCGATATCAGCATTCTTTCTATTAAAGGAGTTCAAAATACTAGATGTGCGAGGATTTCTAATGTTTTGTTCAGTTGACAACACAGAACATTGAGCACCTCTCAACTTTTTTGTTGGAGGGAATTGTATATCTGGTATAGCTGTGTTACAATCAATAAGTTCAACCTGCCATGGACTTAATTGCTTTAGATTCTCAGGTACATAAGTTTCATCCCATTCAATCTACAATATTGAGAAGAAAAATGTAAGAATCACAATCAAAAGACTTTAGTTGTATTAAGTATTAACAGTAAATGTATTTGAAATACCTGAAGCATGCGCCAAGGACGAGTTGAAGGATGGGAGATTGCAGATATTATACCATTATAAATGAAGCATCCCTTTGAAGTATCGTCATTCTTCACCGTATGTGTAACTCTCATCCCACATCTCAAATTAACCTTCATTGCAGCCTCCACAGTCTTAGTTCCAACAACAAAATCAAAACCACCAACCGTCGGATAGTACACTACCTCAAACGCTACGTTCTTCTCTGCCAATTCTATTGCCGTGTTAACTTTCTTTTCCATCATTTTGGCATCATGAGCAACCTTCGTTTTCCTGCTAATTCCAGTAGAGATACTTCCAGCCAAGTTTTTAACGAAAACAACATTATCGCCTTCCAGGAGTTTCTTCTCAGCAACAAATCCACTCCAGCCAGTAGTGAACAGGTTTTTAAAGGTAGAACCACGAAAGACGTGGCGAAATTTCCAGACTACACCGCAAACATCGGTAAGGAGGAGATCTTGATATAGAGATTGCTTTCTAGATTCAGGCAGTGGGAGTGCTGGGAAGATCTCTTTGGCGCAGGCCATAGGTACGTAGAGTTTACATCTTCTTTGAACATCAGTGTTGGTTAGAGTCTTAGCAAAGGATACAATCTGATCACCATCCTCTTCGTTGCTAGTCTCAAGAGGAACAACACTTCTGTCAATTACCGGAGTGAGAAGTAATTTTGCAAAAACTTCAAGAGTTTCAGGATCTGCAAGTAGATCGACAGCGGAGACTGTGCAGAGAATCATCGGTCGGCAACCATCGAGTGTTTGAGTGTTAGGGCAGACATGTTGTAAATGACCTTGAGGGAAATAGTATACTTCTGAATGAAGTTTCGGAACGGTGAAGGAATCTCCGGCGCATGCCTGCCAGATTTTTGGATCTACGCGGTGGTGTTGTGGCGGTTGAGACATGGCGGAAGAGAAGAGCGAAAGCGTGATATTGAAAAGAGAGCGCGAAGATGCGAATTGGTTTGATTTTTGCTTTTTGAAACGTTTGGTATAAATACCAGTTAGGATCAATCGTCGTGATTTTTCATTTTTTAGTTTAAATATTGAGAAAAAAGAATATACACAAATATTTGTACACTATCAATGAGAGACGTATGTCTTACCACATTACATTTATATTTTTAAAATATTAATATGATTTGTTAGCATTTTACTCTATTTTCATTTTCAGTTGCTTTTAGTTACGAACTTTGCAATTGTTATGTTCAGAACAAGAAATAATCTAGGGAATGACGGGTAATATCTTGCTGCATTGAATTTGTGCCTTTGATTTATAAGATTAACACTCTAATGGCTAAGGTAGAGAAATAAAGAATATTGTGTGTATTATAGTGGGTTTGAATTTAGAGAAATAAAGAATATTGTGTGTATTATAGTGGGTTTGAATTTCCTATTCACATGAAAATGAAATAACTTATATAGCAAGTTGGTTGAGATGTCTAATACCAAAGATCAAGCTCATAGTGACCAAATAAATGAACAAAAAATATATTAATTTTCTTGAGATCATGTCAAAATCCCTATTGATGAATAAAGCTGAATAGATTAATTTAATGCAAGAAGATTAAGAGTTTTTGCAGCAACAGATTCAGGGCTATGATCTAACAGATTTGTTTTATTTGTCAGGCAAATTCTGTGGTATATAATTTGCAACTTGCCATCTACAAGTTTGTTTCTATTATTGAATCAATGAATTTTAAATTGGATTGAGTGAAATAAGAAGGAACTTATTGATTCAATGGTGGACTAGTTAATTGTTTTAATTTTCATGAAGACATTTAATATTAATTTTTAATTTTCACAGAAATATTTTATAAAGATTTTTGAATATTTATAAGAAATTTCAACATTAATATTGAAAAGTAAGTTAAATGGCTTCTTGTTCCTCTATCTTTAAGTTGAATTTTATATTGATTCCCTAATTAGAAAAGATTTATTTTGATCATTTAATCTAACTATAGTGTTCCGCGTTAGTTTTTTCCATCAATTTTATTAGTAAAAATCAATAATAGAGTCTTTTTCAATAATATGTTTTTATTTATGCCATCGAGAAGAAGGAACATCAAGTTGTTCATTGAAATATATATATATATATATATATATATATATATATATATATATATATATATATATATATATATATATATATATATATATATATATATATATATATATATATATATATATATCAAGAAAGTAACACGAAGAAAACACAATTGTA
Organism: Lathyrus aphaca; assembly: GCA_963966055.1. Classification (NCBI taxonomy): domain Eukaryota; kingdom Viridiplantae; phylum Streptophyta; class Magnoliopsida; order Fabales; family Fabaceae; genus Lathyrus; species Lathyrus aphaca. Next base: position 56,163,434 of record OZ014523.1, on the reverse strand, counting down.
GTATTTGGATCAAACTATAGTGTGGAGATGGGTAGTTTCATGGATTGACAGAATATTTAGTATAAAGTCGAAGTTTGTTCACATGTTGATCTTGTATAATGTAGTTGAAGTATGTTCAAGCATGAAGTAGTCGAAATGCTAGGATTGTTAACATGTCGAATTGGGTATGGCTTGTAAGTCCAATTGTAAAGTTAACTTGTATCCTAAGTTAGCTTAATAGTTTATAAATAAATTAGTTCTCTCAGGTTGTTGAGAGATGTTAATTATTGACATTCATTTGTAATCTTTAAACCCTTATTGAGAAAGTGAATAGTAAAACAGTTTTAACCAATTCTCTATTCTTATTCCTCTTTTCTCTATCCTTTGTAAAACCTAATAGGGTTTCTTGTGTTTGTACAAGATACTCAATTTTTCCTCATATTTTGGTTTATTCTTGACGACATCAATTCACAACAAACTGATGCGGTGAGCGTGGAGGAGAAAATGTCATCGTCAACAAAATATGAGATTGAGAAATTCACGGGTGTGATGATTCCGGGTTGTGGCGCTTAAAGATGCAAGTCGTTCTTGTTTAGAAGGGTTTGTTAGAAGCGTTGAAAGGATCAGAGAAGATGGAAGTTGCCCTATCGGGGAAGGAGAAGACATTACCAATTATCAAGTTTTCCCACTGAATACAGTTGATAAAACTGCATGATAAAAACTAGTTTGTTCCATTATTAGTGTAGAATTTGTTCTAAGGTGGAGATTTGTGGTATTTGGATCAATCTTTAGTGTGGACAAGGGTAGTTTCATGGTTCGGAAAAAGGTTTAGTATGAAATCGAAGTCTGTTCACATGGTGATCTTGTATGTTGTAGTCGAAGTATGCTCAAGCATGAAGTATTAGAAATGCTAGGATTGTTAGCATGTCGAATTGGGTTTGACTTGTAAGCCCAATTGTTAAGTTAGCTTGTATCCTAAGTTATCTTAGTATTATATAAATAAACTAGTTCTCTCAGGTTGTTGAGAGAGGTTAACTGTTGGTATTCATTTTTAATCTTTAAAACCATATTGAGAAAGTGAATAGTAAAATAATTTTAACCAATTCTCTATTCTTATTCCTCTTTGCTCTATCCTTTGTAAAACCTAATATGGTTTCTTGTGTTTGTTCGAGATACTCAAATTTTTCTCATAACTTTGTTCTGTTATTGATGACATCAATTCACAACAATAACTTTAATACTCGATAAACACAAATCAATGAGCGTGTTCCAATTAAGGTAAATACGTTTCGATTTTTGGGGTTTTGAAATTTGATTTTTGTTTCAAATTTAAGGGTTTAATTATGGTTTTTTAGTCATTTAGAGTTTCAAATGGGATTAAGTATCAATATGTTATGAATACATTTGAGTCCATTTGTGTTTTTATTTTTAAGGTTTCAAAATGTTATAAATCTACATGTTGTTTCTATAGGGTTCAATTCCAAGGGATTATGAATATGCTTTTGTTGAGCTTTTACATATTCATCCCAACAACCTTACATCAACAACTTGAATTTTTACAAAGGTTAATTCCAACAAACTTACGCCATACTTATTACAGATTTAACTTACAACCTTAAAATCTATTACAAGATCACAAGAGAACTAAGCTTTTGAATAGACAAATTTAGCACATAAAAAAACACAACTCTTAGATGAAAATTTTCACTTTCTCAGTACTAAGGTAATTTCTAGTGAATAAAAGTTATAAAGAAAGGATAATGGTGAGATGAGAGACTTAATTATTCAGAAAAATTTTGTTTTTAGAAGTAAGGAAAACTCTTCTTTATATAGGAAAAAATGGCTAAAAAAGGCAACAATCCATGGACCGGGTCACTTCCTAATTGATTAGAACATCAACTTAATCAATTAGATTAAGTCACTAAGGGAAACCCCAATATGCATCATCGATACATCAATTACAAGACTTCCTAATCTATTATGAGGCATTAATCTTACTTTAATAGAATATATGAAGGGTCTAATTGATTAGACAATTGAGTTTTGCTTTCCTAATTGATTATAATTGATGCTTAATAGATTAGCTACTTACCCGAATTGGGTTTAAGAAGTTTTAAAGAAAATAAGAAGAGTTTGAAATAATTTTGGTATATGGGTGCATCTCCTTAGAACTTCAAGGCCTACTCTCGTTTAAATTACATTAAACTAACCAAACTACAAGATAAAACACTAAGTGCAAGATCTGACAAGCTTTCACAACTTCAGTTCCTTTCAATAACTTGATTTAACGTTATTTAGCTATTTTAATTGAAACTATAACACTTGGTCTTGTGTTTTCTTCTTGACTTATGATGCTTGTGATTTATTCTTTCTTGTTGAATTGTCATCATCAAAACCATAAGAAAAAATTTTCATACACAACACATAGAACCATATCCCCCCCTTTTAAAGATGACCACACATTTCTCGATGAGATGGTAAAATAGAAAGAGATAGATACAAAATAATAGAGTAGTTAACTCCCCTCTTACAGATAAAGAGAGTATACTCCATTCTCTATAAAAGTATACTTATCCCCCTTTTGTCATTATCAAAATTAAAAGTGGGAAAGAAATAGAGAGATAATAAGCAACACATAGAACACAAATACCATGTTATGAAAGAAGGAGAAGAAACAAAATTTTGAAGGGGTTTTGTAAAAAATATCTCCTAGATGTTTAGATGGATACACAAACTTAATTACGCAATCCCCTTTTTCAACATGATCCATAGTGAATGGTGTCTAATCTCAACATGTTTCGTGCAAGAGTGAAATATTGGATAATAAGGTTTATGACACCAGTGTTGTAACATTTTATCATGACAATTATAAGGTTAACTCCGTAATCATTTAATTGTTGTTTCATCCTAATAACTTATGAACATTTACCACCCACAATAATGTATTATACTTTAATTATGGATAACACAAGACTTTCTTGTTTCTTGCTATTCCAGGAGACAATCGAGTGCTCAAGCAAGTGATATGTAACTCTGGTGCTTTTCTATCAAATTTACAACCATCTAAATTGGAATTAGAGTACCCAACTAAAGCACAACCAACCCTTTTGAGGTACCATAAACCCATAAGTGGTCTGCTAGTGAGATACAACATAACATATTTGACCACAAAGAAGTGTTATTCTTTAGAATTTTCTTTAAAACATGCATACAGATAGACATCAAACATAATTTCAGGATGAGATGGAGTAAGGTGAAAAAGAGAGTCGATTATACCTCAATATTTGCTTTCTTTAATTTATTTTCCTCTTTTGTCCTTATCCAAACTTCATGAAGTACTCATGGGAGTTGAGATAGGTTTTTCTTTTTCCATACCAAATATTTGTAATAAATCTTTATAATATTTAAAGTGATTGATTAAAGTGTCTTCCTTTGATTGATGGATTTGTAACCCAATAAAGTACCAAAGTCTCCCTATCATAGACTTTTCGAATTCATTGTGCATCATAACATAAAATTCCTTCCACAAGGACTCATTAGTAACACTAAATATAGTATCATTGACATATGTTTTCACAAGTGTGTACATACATGGAAAGAAAGGGATGGGATATATGGAGAGAAAGTGATGGGATATATGGAGAGAAAGCGATGGAATATTTAACATTAGACGTGTTTGGTTCAATTTATAAGAGGATGAGTGGAGGTAGGAGGGGGAGTGAAATCCCTCATGAACCACTTTTTGCTTCCCCTGATATGAGAAGATTTGGAGGGGGATGAAAGGTGTTTTATATTAATTATAATTATATACATATAACCTTATTTATCTATTTAAATATAAACTTAACTTATTAAAATGTTAAAAAATTATTTTGGACAAAATTTATCTTTCTCGTGCATTTCCTGTTGTCATACCCTAAATTTTGACCCTAAGATATATGCCTCATAAAAGGAAATCCACTAACCAAAGGATTGTGCCAAACTGGTTTAAATAATATCTCCACAATGGATCAGGATTCCTGAGTCCCTCAGAGGATTCAGGTAAAGGACCAATCATTAATACCCAATATTTTCAACCTTTCAATCACCATTAAAGGGTTATGGAATATCAAATGATGAAAACTCATTCAAAGACTGTGCAGAAATTTCTGTGATCTGGGCCCCGAGCCATCACAATCACCAATTAGGGTTTCAGTCAACTGATGCCCTCCAGATGAAATTTTTCTTGGAAAAAGGAGACAAGACCTCCATACATCATCAATAATGTTGACATGACTTTGACAAGCCATTTACAAGTACAAAAGGTGAAGAGGTTAAGGATTCCAAGATTAGGGTTTCACAGTGCCCAAGTTAGGGTTTCTGACTAATCGAGGATCCTAAAGTCAAGATTTTCATCTGGACAAGAGCCAATACCATGGGAAATGGTTTAAATATCTCATATACATCATGTAAGTCCATTCATAAGGTCAAAATACCTCAAATGATGTCCAGTCAAAAAATCAGAAAACAAGGAGGTATCTAGTGTAATTTCCATCTGGACTAAAATGTCTAAGTTTGACTTTTTCATCCAAAATAATCCTCATGATCTATATTACAAGAATATATGGTCCATGAATTCATTTGATCACAAAAAATCATAAATTTGAAGATAACTTGTAAAAGGGGCAATCTTTGAAACGGTCTATTACGACAAAGCACCACATTTGATCGACTAAAAGTTCTTCATATTATTTGGTCACTATATAGTTACACCCAAGGCTTCACAAGGCGTAGTAGAGAGAATTTTTTTAGAGAATTGGGTTTTGTTTTGTTCTGGACCGACCAGAATATCCTACAACTATGACCTAGAAAAGCCAATAATCCACCAAGTTACTCACATGATAAAAGTGGTATCCTAGGGTGGAGCACATGGGATATGGATCCCAGATTCATCCAACGGCTCCCCACATCCTACGTTTGAATATTAGTGGGTTATTGCACCCTTCCCATTATATGAAGAGTAATCGTGTCATTTTCCATGTAAATTATTCAAATTTAAATTATACACACTCGTATTATTCACATATTGACTTGAGAGTTAGACTAATAACCTTGCAAGTCAGCCCATCTCCCACCATACCAGAATCTTAAGGCAATAATTTCATCTCACAACCTTTAATCACTTATCCATCATGGCTCGCTAGCGAAACATATGGTTTTCCAAAAATGTATACTTATGTCTCGATTCCTTGAAGCAAAGCTTCTCAAAGTAGCAAATTGGATTTACTAAAATCAAACAAAAAATCATTTGTGTTCGTTCTATTCTAGACAAAAATGGTTAGACCACCAAAGGTGCTAGCTCCTATCTTTCTGATCAAGGAGAGCTACATCGTCTGTATTGAGCAATACGTTTGGGGATTCGAGAGTAGTACTGAAGAAGTAAGTCTCAAGATGAATGTGTCTTGCTCATCCCTCTGACGGGAGCCCCTTTGATATTCGTCTTTTAAGTCTTCATTAAGAGAGGCCATAAAGAGAAGTCTTTTGGCCTTCCACCATTGCAGGGCCTTGAATGTGTAACTCTCCTTCATAATTTCCAACTTTGAAGGCTTGATAACATCCACATTGATGCGCCGTAACTGTTACAATCCCTTGGCCTATATGTTGAGTGTGTGATCAGGCGTCGGGTTAAGGAAATGTGATACTCGGCCCTCTAGGAGGCGGTTGAGTATGGTGATTGGTCCGGGTAAGTTGAGTTCAGAGGTCGGCTCGGGTTGTAGTTAGTGTTCCTCTTAACTTTGTGTTAGTTCAATCACTTTTGTTTTAGCAGTTTGGTCCATGCCTTATCATGTTCGGCTACAAAGAATTTTACTTGTGCATTAGAGGTGTATCGGTCACTTTTGAAGGTCCATGCCTTATCATGTTCGGCTACAGAGAATTTTCCTTTTTCTTATACATTACTTTGTAAGTTCACATGACAAAGAATGTGAGCAGTATGGTTAAACATGCGGCATGGACGAAACAAATGGAGTATGAAGGTCGGAAATTGGTGAAGGAAAGTGTGGTTGTGGAAAAAATAATGGATACATGGAATCATATAATAAATTTTTCACAAAATAACTATACGTTGATTTCGTTATTTATTTCAATAAAGTGTGTGAAAAATATCCATATTTGTTAAAATATGTTGAATGAGAAGATAATTTGTGTGTGGACTGAAAATGTTAGACACCTTGAAAATACAACAACTAACAAAGTTGAGTCTGCCTATGATACTTTAAAAAATTTTTTTAGGAAATAGTAAAGGGGATTTGTGTAGAGACTGGGACTCCGTGAACCACATGATTCAAAACCAGCATAATGAGATACAAACAACATTTGGTCGGAGCATCACAGTTTCGAAATACATATTTATAGACAACATTCTATATTCTCAGTTGGTTGGTAACATTTCTTAGACATGTTTGAACTATATTTTCACGAGGCTAAACGTGATGATAATGTAGGCTCCGATAGCGCATAGTGTGGATTCACAATTGTGAAAACATATGGTCTCCCATGTGCTTGTGTCATCGCTAAGAAAATAAAACTTGGTGAACCAATAAGAATGAACGAGTAAACTTGGTGAACCAATAAGAATGGATTCACAATTGTGAAAACATATGGTCTCCCATCTGAAAATTTGATTTTACGAAACTTTTCCCAATGCAAGTTTCGGTAAAAAAATCATAATATATTATACACAAATTTATCCTAATTTTGCTCAAAAAATCAAATTAAATCGAGGACTGTACGAAACGATATAAAACTTTTCATATCTACCATATATGTTACGAGGGAAGGTTATGATGGAAGTCCATGCAAAAAAGCAATTGAAAATTTGATTATACGAAACATTTCTGAATGCAAGTTTCGGTCAAATAATCTTAATATATTATACCCAAGTTTATACTAGTTATACTAAAAAAATCAAATTAAATCGAGGACTGTACGAAACGATACAAAACTTTTCAGATCCTTCCTATAGATTACGAGGGTAGGTTATGATGGAAGTCCTAGCAAAAAATCATCTTAAAATTTGATTCTATAAAACGTTTCCAAATGAAAGTTTCGGTCAAAAAATCATAATATATTATACACAAGTTTATACTAGTTTTGCTTAAAATATCAAATTAAATCGAGGACTGTACGAAACGTTTCAAAACATTTCAGATCCTCCCTATATGTTACGAGGGGAGGTTATGATGGAAGTCCATGCAAAAAATCAATTGAAAATTTGATTATATGAAACATTTCCAAATGCATGTTTCGGTCAAATAATCATAATATATTATACACAAGTTTATACTAGTTATACTCAAAAAATCAAATTAAATCGAGGACTGTACGAAATGATACAAAACTTTTCAGATCCTTCCCATAGGTTACGAAGGAAGGTTAAGATGGAAGTTCTTGAAAAAAATCATCTTATAATTTGATTCTATAAAACTTTTCCATTTGCATGTTTCTGTCAAAAAATCATAATATATTATACACAAGTTTATACTAGTTTTGCTCAAAAAATAAAATTAAATCGAGGACTGTACGAAACGTTACAAAACTTTTCAGATCCTCCATATATGTTACGAGGGAAAGTTATGATGGAAGTCCATGCAAAAAGTCAATTGAAAATTTGATTATACGAAACATTTCCAAATGCATGTTTCGGTCAAAAAATCATAATATATTATACACAGGTTTATACTAGTTATGCTCAAAAAATCAAATTTGCTCAAAAAATCAAATTAAATCGAGGACTGTACAAAATGATACAAAACATTTCAAATCCTTCCTATTGGTTACGAGGGAAGTTTATGATGGAAGTCCATGCTAAAAATCATCTGAAAATTTGATTCTATAAAACTTTTCCAAATGCAAGCTTCGGTCAAAAAATCATAATATATTATACACATAGCTTATACTTGTCTTACTCAAAAAATCAAATTAAATCGAGGACTGTACGAAACAATACAAACCTTTTAAGATCCTCCCTATATGTTACGAGGGAAGGTTATGATGGAAGTCCATGCAAAAATTCAATATAAACTTTGATTATACGAAACATTTCCAAATGTAAGTTTCGATCAAAAAACCATAATATATACACAAGTTTATACTAGTTATGCTCAAAAAATCAAATTAAAACGAGGACTGTACGAATCGATTCAAAAATTTCATATCCTTCCTATATGTTACGAGGGAAGGTTATGATGGAAGTCCATTCAAAAAATGATCTGAAAATTTGATTCTACGAAACCTTTCCAAATGCAATTTTCGGTCAAAAAATCATAATATATTATACACAAGTTTATACTAGTTTTCCTCAAAAAATCAAATTAAATCGAGGACTGTACGAAATGATACAAAACTTTTCAAATCCTACATATATGTTACGAGGGAAGGTTATGATGGAAGTCCATGCAAAAAAGCAATTGAAAATTTGATTATACGAAAAATTTCCAAATGCAAGTTTTGGTCAAATAATCATAATATATTATACATAAGTTTATACTAGTTATGCTCAGAAAATCAAATTAAATCGAGGACTGTACGAAACGATACAAAACTTTTCAGATCCTTCCTATAGGTTACGAGGGAAGGTTATGATGGAAGTTCATGCAAAAAATCATCTTAAAATTTTATTCTATAAAACTTTTCCAAATGCAAGTTTCGGTTAAAAAATCATAATATATTATACACAGATTTATACTAGTTTTGCTCAAAAAATTAAATTAAATTGAGGACTGTACGAAACGATACAAAACTTTTCAGATCCTCCCTATATGTTACGAAAGAAAGTTATGATGGAAGTCAATGAAAAGAGTCAAATGATAATTTGATTATACGAAACATTTCCAAATGCATGTTTCGGTCAAAAAATCATAATATATTATACACAAGTTTATACTAGTTATGCTCAAAAAATCAATTTAAACCGAGGACTGTACAAATCAATACAAAATTTTTCAGATCCTTCCTATATGTTACGAGGGAAGGTTATGATGGAAGTCCATGCAAAAAATCATCTGAAAATTTGATTTTACGAAACTTTTCCCAATGCAAGTCTCGGTAAAAAAATCATAATATATTATACACAAGTTTATCCTAATTTTGCTCAAAAAATCAAATTAAATCGAGGATGTACGAAACGATATAAAACTTTTCAAATCTTCAATATATGTTACGAGGGAAGGTTATGATGGAAGTCCATGCAAATAAGCAATTGAAAATTTGATTATACGAAACATTTCCGAATGCAAGTTTCGGTCAAATAATCTTAATATATTATACACAAGTTTATACTAGTTATGCTAAAAAAAATCAAATTAAATTGAGGACTGTACGAAACGATACAAAACTTTTCAGATCCTTCCTATAGATTACGAGGGTAGGTTATGATGGAAGTCCTAGCAAATAATCATCTTAAAATTTGATTCTATAAAACTTTTCCAAATGCAAGTTTCGGTCAAAAAATCATAATATATTATACACAAGTTTATACTAGTTTTGCTCAAAAAATCAAATTAAATCGAGGATTGTACGAAACGTTACAAAACTTTTCAGATCCTCCTTATATGTTACGAGGGAAGGTTATGATGGAAGTCCATGCAAAATATCAATTGAAAATTTGATTATATGAAACATTTCCAAATGCAAGTTTCGGTCAAATAATCATAATATATTATACACAAGTTTATACTAGTTAACTCAAAAAATCAAATTAAATCGAGGACTGTACGAAACGATAAAAAACTTTTCAGATCCTTCCTATAGGTTACGAGGGAAGGTTAAGATGGAAGTCCTTGAAAAAAATCATTTTATAATTTGATTCTTTAAAACATTTCCATTTGCATGTTTCGGTCAACAAATCATAATATATTATTATACACAAGTTTATACTAGTTTTGCTCAAAAAATCAAATTAAATCGAGGACTGTACGAAACGTTACAAAACTTTTTAGATCCTCCATATATGTTACGATGTAAAGTAATGATGGAAGTCCATGCAAAAAGTTAATTGAAAATTTGATTATACGAAATATTTCCAAATGCATGTTTCGGTCAAAAAATCATAATATATTATACACAAGTTTATATTAGTTATGCTAAAAAAAAAATCAAATTAAATCGAGGACTGTACAAAACGATACAAAACATTTCAAATCCTTCCTATTGGTTACGAGGGAAGGTTATCATGGAAGTCCATGCTAAAAATCATCTGAAAATTTGATTCTATAAAACTTTTCAAAATGCAAGCTTCGGTCAAAAAATCATAATATATTATACACAAGTTTATACTTGTCTTGCTCAAAATATCAAATTAAATCGAGGACTGTACGAAACGATACAAACCATTTAAGATCCTCCCTATATGTTACGAGGGAAGGTTATGATGGAAGTCCATGAAAAAAATCAATTGAAACTTTGATTATACGAAACATTTCCAAATGTAAGTTTCGATCAAAAAACCATAATATATTATACACAAGTTTATACTAGTTATTCTAAAAAAATCAAATTAAACCGAGGACTGTACAAATCGATTCAAAAAATTTCAGATCCTTCCTATATGTTACGAGGGAAGGTTATGATGGAAGTCCATGCAAAAAATTATCTGAAATTTTGATTCTACGAAACTTTTCCAAATGCAAGTTTCGGCCAAAAAATTATAATATATTATACAAAGGTTTATACTAGTTTTGCTCAAAAAATCAAATTAAATCGAGGACTGTACGAAATGATACAAATCTTTTCAAATCCTCCATATATGTTACGAGGGAAGGTTATGATGGAAGTCCATGCAAAAAAGCAATTGAAAATTTGATTATACGAAACATTTCCAAATGCAAATTTAGGTCAAATAATCATAATATATTATACACAAGTTTATACTAGTTATGCTCAGAAAATCAAATTAAATCGAGGACTGTACGAAACGATACAAAACTTTTCAGATCCTTCCTATAGGTTACGAGGGAAGGTTATGATGGAAGTCCATGCAAAGAATCATCTTAAAACTTGATTCTATAAAACTTTTCCAAATGCAAGTTTCGGTCAAAAAATCATAATATATTATACACAGATTTATACTAGTATTGTTCAAAAAATCAAATTAAATCGAGGACTGTACGAAATGATACAAAACTTTTCAAATCCTCCATATATGTTACGAGGGAAGGTTATGATGGAAGTCCATGCAAAAAAGCAATTGAAAATTTGATTATACGAAACATTTCCAAATGCATGTTTCGGTCAAATAATCATAATATATTATACACAAGTTTATACTAGTTATGCTCAAAAAATCAAATTAAATCGAGGACTGTACAAAACGATTGAAAACTTTTCAGATCCTTCCTATAGATTACGAGGGTAGGTTATGATGGAAGTCCATGCAAAAAATCATCTTAAAATTTGATTCTATAAAACTTTTCCAAATGCAAGTTTCGGTCAAAAAATCATAATATATTATACACAGATTTATACTAGTTTTGCTCAAAAAATCAAATTAAATTGAGGACTGTACGAAACAATACAAAACTTTTCAGATCCTCCCTATATGTTAAGAAAGAAAGTTATAATGGAAGTCCATGCAAAAAGTCAATTGAAAATTTGATTATACGAAACATTTCCAAATGCAAGATTCGGTAAAAAAATCATAATATATTATACACAATTTTATACTAGTTATGCTCAAAAAATCAAATTAAACCGAGGATTGTACGAATCAAAACAAAATTTTTCAGATCCTTCCTATATGTTACGAGGGAAGGTTTTGATGGAATGCCATGCAAAAAATCATCTGAAAATTATATTTAACGAAACTTTTCCAAATGCAAGTTTAGGTAAAAAAAATCATAATATATTATACACAAGTTTATCCTAATTATGCTCAAAAAATCAAATTAAATCAAGGAATGTACGAAATGATATAAAACTTTTCAGATCTTCCATATATGTTACGAAGGAAGGTTATGATGGAAGTCCATGCAAAAAAGCAATTGAAAATTTGATTATACGAAACATTTCCAAATGCAAGTTTCGGTCAAATAATCATAATATATTATACACAAGTTTATACTAGTTATGCTCAAAATATCAAATTAAATCGAGGACTGTACGAAACGATACAAAACGTTTCAGATCCTTCCTATAGATTACGAGGGTAGGTTATGATGGAAGTCCATGCAAAAAATCATCTTACAATTTGATTCTATAAAACTTTTCCAACTGCAAGTTTCGGTCAAAAAATCATTATATATTATACACAAGTTTATACTAGTTTTGCTCAATAAATCAAATTAAATCGAGGACTGTACGAAACGATACAAAACTTTTCAGATCCTCCTTATATGTTACGAGGGAAGGTTATGATGGAAGTCCATGCAAAATATCAATTGAAAATTTGATTATATGAAACATTTCCAAATGCAAGTTTCGGTCAAATAATCATAAATATTATACACAGGTTTATACTAGTTAACTCAAAAAATCAAATTAAATCGAGGACTGTACGAAACGATACAAAACTTTTCATATCCTTCCTATAGGTTACGAGGGAAGGTTATGATGGACGTCCTTGAAATAAATCATTTTATAATTTGATTCTATAAAACTTTTCCATTTGCATGTTTCTGTCAAAAAATCAAAATATATTATACACAAGTTTACACTAGTTTTGCTCAAAAAATCAAATTAAATCGAGGACTGTACGAAACGTTACAAAACTTTTCAGATCCTCCATATATGTTACGAGGGAAAGTTATGATTGAAGTCCATGCAAAAAGTCAATTGAAAATTTGATTATACGAAACATTTCCAAATGTATGTTTCGGTCAAAAAATCATAATATATTATACACAAGTTTATACTAGATATGCTCAAAAAATCAAATTTGCTCAAAAAATCAAATTAAATCGAGGACTGTACAAAACGATAAAAAAACATTTCAAATCCTTCCTATTGGTTACGAAGGAAGGTTATGATGGAAGTCCATGCTAAAAATCATCTGATAATTTGATTCTATAAAACTTTTCCAAATGCAAGCTTCGGTCAAAAAATCATAATATATTATACACAAGTTTATACTTGTCTTGCTCAAAAAATCAAATTAAATCGAGGACAGTACGAAACGATACAAACCTTTTAAGATCCTCCCTATATGTAACGAGGGAAGGTTATGATGGAAGTCCATGCAAAAAATCAATTGAAACTTTGATTATACGAAACATTTCCAAATGTAAGTTTCGATCAAAAAACCATAATATATTATACGCAAGTTTATACTAGTTATGCTCAAAAAATCAAATTAAACTGAGGATTGTACGAATCGATTCAAAAAATTTCAGATCCTTCCTATATGTTACGAGGGAAGGTTATGATGGAAGTCCATGCAAAAAATTATCTGAAAATTTGATTCTACGAAACATTTCCAAATGCAAGTTTCGGTCAAAAAATCATAATATATTATACACAAATTTATACTAGTTTTGCTCAAAAAAATCAAATTAAATCGAGGACTGTACGAAATGATACAAAACTTTTGAAATCCTCCATATATGTTACAAGGGAAGGTTATGATGGAAGTCCATGCAAAAAAGCAATGGAAAATTTGATTATACGAAACATTTCCAAATGCAAGTTTCGGTCAAATAATCATAATATATCATACATAAGTTTTTAATTGTTATGCTCAGAAAATGAAATTAAATCGAGGACTGTTCGAAACGATACAAAACTTTTCAGATCCTTCCTATAGGTTACGAGGGAAGGTTATGATGGAAGTTCATGGAAAAAATCATCTTAAAATTTTATTCTATATAACTTTTCCAAATGCAAGTTTCGGTTAAAAAATCATAATATATTATACACAGATTTATACTAGTTTTGCTCAAAAAATCAAATTAAATTGAGGACTGTACGAAACGATACAAAACTTTTCAGATCCTCCCTATATGTTACGAAAGAAAGTTATGATGGAAGTCAATGCAAAAAGTCAATTGAAAATTTGATTATACGAAATATTTCCAAATGCAAGTTTCGGTCAAAAAATCATAATATATTATACACAAGTTTATACTAGTTATGCTCAAAAAATCAATTTAAACCGAGGACTGTACGAATCGATACAAAAATTTTCATATCCTTCCTATATGTTACGAGGGAAGGTTATGATGGAAGTCCATGCAAAAAATCATCTGAAAATTTGGTTTTACGAAAATTTTCCAAATGCAAGTTTCGGTAAAAAAAATCATAATATGTTATACACAAGTCTATCCTAATTTTGCTCAAAAAATCAAATTAAATCGAGGACTGTACGAAACGATATAAAACTTTTCAGATCTTCCATATATAGTACGAGGGAAGGTTATGATGGAAGTCCATGCAAAAAAGCAATTGAAAATTTGATTATACGAAACATTTCCGAATGCAAGTTTCGGTCAAATAATCATAATATATTATACACAAGTTTATACTAGTTATGCTCAAAAAATCAAATTAAATCGAGGACTGTACGAAACGATAAAAAACTTTTCATATCATTCCTATAGATTACGAGGGTAGGTTATGATGGAAGTCCATGCAAAAAATCATCTTAAAATTTGATTCTATAAAACTTTTCCAACTGCAAGTTTCGATCAAAAAATCATAATATATTATACACAAGTTTATACTAGTTTTGCTCAATAAATCAAATTAAATCGAGGACTGTACGAAACGATACAAAACTTTTCAGATCTTCCCTATATGTTACGAGGGAAGGTTATGATGGAAGTCCATGCAAAATATCAATTGAAAATTTGATTATATGAAACATTTCCAAATGCAAGTTTCGGTCAAATAATCATAATATATTATACACAAGTTTATACTAGTTAACTCAAAAAATCAAATTAAATCGAGGACTGTACGAAACGATACAAAACTTTTCAAATCCTTCCTATAGGTTACGAGGGAAGGTTATGATGGAAGTCCTTGAAAAAAATCATATTATAATTCGATTCTATAAAACTTTTCCTTTTGCATGTTTCTGTCAAAAAATCATAATATATTATACACAAGTTTACACTAGTTTTGCTCAAAAAATCAAATTAAATAGAGGACTGTACGAAACATTACAAAACTTTTCTGATCCTCCATATATGTTACGAGGGAAAGTTATGATTGAAGTCCATGCAAAAAGTCAATTGAAAATTTGATTATACGAAACATTTCCAAATGTATGTTTCGGTCAAAAAATCATAATATTTTATACACAAGTTTATACTAGTTATGCTCAAAAAATCAAATTTGCTCAAAAAATCAAATTAAATCGAGGACTGTACGAAACGATACAAAACATTTCAGATCCTTTTTATAGATTACGAGGGTAGGTTATGATGGAAGTCCTAGCAAAAAATCATCTTAAAATTTGATTCTATAAAACTTTTCCAAATGCAAGTTTCGGTCAAAAAATCATAATATATTATACACAAGTTTATACTAGTTTTGCTCAATAAATCAAATTAAATCGAGGACTGTACGAAACGTTACAAAACTTTTCAGATCCTCCCTATATGTTACGAGGGAAGGTTATGATGGAAGTCCATGCAAAAAATCAATTGAAAATTTGATTATATGAAACATTTCCAAATGAAAATTTCGATCAAATAATCATAATATATTATACACAAGTTTATATTAGTTAACTCAAAAAATCAAATTAAATCGAGGACTGTACGAAACGATACAAAACTTTTCATGTCCTTCCTATAGGTTACGAGGGAAGGTTATGATGGAAGTCCTTGAAAAAAATCATCTTATAATTTGATTCTATAAAACTTTTCCATTTGCATGTTTCTGTCAAAAAATCAAAATATATTATACACAAGTTTACACTAGTTTTGCTCAAAAAATCAAATTAAATCGAGGACTGTACGAAACGTTACAAAACTTTTCAGATCCTCCATATATTTTACGAGGGAAAGTTATGATTGAAGTCCATGCAAAAAGTCAATTGAAAATTTGATTATACGAAACATTTCCAAATGTATGTTTCGGTCAAAAAATCATAATATATTATACACAATTTTATACTAGTTATGCTCAAAAAATCAAATTAAATCGAGGACTGTACAAAACGATAAAAAAAAATTTCAAATCCTTCCTATTGGTTACGAGGGAAGGTTATGATGGAAGTCCATGCTAAAAATCATCTGAAAATTTGATTCTATAAATCTTTTCCAAATGCAAGCTTCGGTCAATAAAACATAATATATTATACACAAGCTTATACTTGTCTTGCTCAAAAAATAAAATTAAATCAAGGACTGTACGAAACGATACAAACCTTTTAAGATCCTCCCTATATGTTACGAGGGAAGGTTATGATGGAAGTCCATGCAAAAAATCAATTGAAACTTTGATTATACGAAACATTTCCAAATGTAAGTTTCGATCAAAAAACCATAATATATTATACACAAGTTTATACTAGTTATGCTCAAAAAATCAAATTAAACTGAGGACTGTACGAATCGATTCAAAAAATTTCAGATCCTTCCTATATGTTACGAGGGAAGGTTATGATGGAAGTCCATGCACAAAATTATCTGAAAATTTGATTCTACGAAACATTTCCAAATGCAAGTTTCGGTCAAAAAATCATAATATATTATACACAAGTCTATACTAGTTTTGCTCAAAAAAATCAAATTATATCGAGGACTGTACGAAATGATACAAAACTTTTCAAATCCTCCATATATGTTACGAGGGAAGGCTATGATGGAAGTCCATGCAAAAAAGCAATGGAAAATTTGATTATACGAAACATTTCCAAATGCAAGTTTCAGTCAAATAATCATAATATATCATACATAAGTTTTTAATAGTTATGCTCAGAAAATGAAATTAAATCGAGGACTGGACGAAACGATACAAAACTTTTCAGATCCTTCCTATAGGTTACGAGGGAAGGTTATGATGGAAGTTCATGCAAAAAACCATCTTAAAATTTTATTCTATAAAACTTTTCCAAATGCAAGTTTCGGTTAAAAAATCATAATATATTATACACAGATTTATACTAGTTTTGCTCAAAAAATCAAATTAAATTGAGGACTGTACGAAACAATACAAAACTTTTCAGATCCTCCCTATATGTTACGAAAGAAAGTTATGATGGAAGTCAATGCAAAAAGTCAATTGAGAATTTGATTATACGAAACATTTCCAAATGCAAGTTTCGGTCAAAAAATCATAATATATTATACACAAGTTTATACTAGTTATGCTAAAAAATCAATTTAAACCGAGGACTGTACGAATCGATACAAAAATTTTCAGATCCTTCCTATATGTTACGAGGGAAGGTTATGATGGAATTTCATGCAAAAAATTATCTGAAAATTTGATTTTACGAAACTTTTCCCAATGCAAGTTTCGGTAAAAAATCATAATATATTATACACAAGTTTATCCTAATTTTGCTCAAAAAATCAAAATAAATCGAGGACTGTACGAAACGATATAAAACTTTTCAGATCTTCCATATATGTTACGAGGGAAGGTTATGATGGAAGTCCATTCAAAAAAGCAATTGAAAATTTGATTATATGAAACTTTTCCGAATGCAAGTTTCGGTCAAATAATCTCAATATATTATACACAAGTTTATACTAGTTATGCTAAAAAAATCAAATTAAATCGAGGACTGTACGAAACGATACAAAACTTTTCAGATCCTTCCTATAGATTCGAGGGTAGGTTATGATGGAAGTCCTAGCAAAAAATCATCTTAAAATTTGATTCTATAAAACTTTTCCAAATGCAAGTTTCGGTAAAAAAATCATAATATATTATACACAAGTTTATACTAGTTTTGCTCAAAAAATCAAATTAAATCGAGGACTGTACGAAACGTTACAAAACTTTTCAGATCCTCCCTATATGTTACGAGTGAAGGTTATGATGGAAGTCCATGCAAAAAATCAATTGAAAATTTGATTATATGAAACATTTCCAAATGCAAGTTTCGATCAAATAATCATAATATATTATACACAAGTTTATATTAGTTAACTCAAAAAATCAAATTAAATCGAGGACTGTACGAAACGATACAAAACTTTTCATATCCTTCCTATAGGTTACGAGGGAAGGTTATGATGGAAGTCCTTGAAAAAAATCATCTTATAATTTGATTCTATAAAACTTTTCCATTTGCATGTTTCTGTCAAAAAATAAAAATATATTATACACAAGTTTACACTAGTTTTGCTCAAAAAATCAAATTAAATCGAGGACTGTACGAAACGTTACAAAACTTTTCAGATCCTCCATATATTTTACGAGGGAAAGATATGATTGAAGTCCATGCAAAAAGTCAATTGAAAATTTGATTATACGAAACATTTCCAAATGTATGTTTCGGTCAAAAAATCATAATATATTATACACAATTTTATACTAGTTATGCTCAAAAAATCAAATTTGCTCAAAAAATCAAATTAAATCGAGGACTGTACAAAACGAAAAAAAAAATTTCAAATCCTTCCTATTGGTTACGAGGGAAGGTTATGATGGAAGTCCATAATAAAAATCATCTGAAAATTTGATTCTATAAATCTTTTCCAAATGCAAGCTTCGGTCAATAAAACATAATATATTATACACAAGCTTATACTTGTCTTGCTCAAAAAATAAAATTAAATCAATGACTGTACAAAACGATACAAACCTTTTAAGATCCTCCCTATATGTTACGAGGGAAGGTTATGATGGAAGTCCATGCAAAAAATCAATTGAAACTTTGATTATACGAAACATTTCCAAATGTAAGTTTCGATCAAAAAACCATAATATATTATACCCAAGTTTATACTAGTTATGCTCAAAAAATCAAATTAAACTGAGGACTGTACGAATCGATTCAAAAAATTTCAGATCCTTCCTATATGTTACGAGGGAAGGTTATGATGGAAGTCCATGCAAAAAATTATCTGAAAATTTGATTCTACGAAACATTTCCAAATGCAAGTTTCGGTCAAAAAATCATAATATATTATACACAAGTCTATACTAGTTTTGCTCAAAAAAATCAAATTATATCGAGGACTGTACGAAATGATACAAAACTTTTCAAATCCTCCATATATGTTACGAGGGAAGGCTATGATGGAAGTCCATGCAAAAAAGCAATGGAAAATTTGATTATACGAAACATTTCCAAATGCAAGTTTCAGTCAAATAATCATAATATATCATACATAAGTTTTTAATAGTTATGCTCAGAAAATGAAATTAAATCGAGGACTGGACGAAACGATACAAAACTTTTCAGATCCTTCCTATAGGTTACGAGGGAAGGTTATGATGGAAGTTCATGCAAAAAACCATCTTAAAATTTTATTCTATAAAACTTTTCCAAATGCAAGTTTCGGTTAAAAAATCATAATATATTATACACAGATTTATACTAGTTTTGCTCAAAAAATCAAATTAAATTGAGGACTGTACGAAACAATACAAAACTTTTCAGATCCTCCCTATATGTTACGAAAGAAAGTTATGATGGAAGTCAATGCAAAAAGTCAATTGAGAATTTGATTATACGAAACATTTCCAAATGCAAGTTTCGGTCAAAAAATCATAATATATTATACACAAGTTTATACTAGTTATGCTAAAAAATCAATTTAAACCGAGGACTGTACGAATCGATACAAAAATTTTCAGATCCTTCCTATATGTTACGAGGGAAGGTTATGATGGAATTTCATGCAAAAAATTATCTGAAAATTTGATTTTACGAAACTTTTCCCAATGCAAGTTTCGGTAAAAAATCATAATATATTATACACAAGTTTATCCTAATTTTGCTCAAAAAATCAAAATAAATCGAGGACTGTACGAAACGATATAAAACTTTTCAGATCTTCCATATATGTTACGAGGGAAGGTTATGATGGAAGTCCATTCAAAAAAGCAATTGAAAATTTGATTATATGAAACTTTTCCGAATGCAAGTTTCGGTCAAATAATCTCAATATATTATACACAAGTTTATACTAGTTATGCTAAAAAAATCAAATTAAATCGAGGACTGTACGAAACGATACAAAACTTTTCAGATCCTTCCTATAGATTCGAGGGTAGGTTATGATGGAAGTCCTAGCAAAAAATCATCTTAAAATTTGATTCTATAAAACTTTTCCAAATGCAAGTTTCGGTAAAAAAATCATAATATATTATACACAAGTTTATACTAGTTTTGCTCAAAAAATCAAATTAAATCGAGGACTGTACGAAACGTTACAAAACTTTTCAGATCCTCCCTATATGTTACGAGTGAAGGTTATGATGGAAGTCCATGCAAAAAATCAATTGAAAATTTGATTATATGAAACATTTCCAAATGCAAGTTTCGATCAAATAATCATAATATATTATACACAAGTTTATATTAGTTAACTCAAAAAATCAAATTAAATCGAGGACTGTACGAAACGATACAAAACTTTTCATATCCTTCCTATAGGTTACGAGGGAAGGTTATGATGGAAGTCCTTGAAAAAAATCATCTTATAATTTGATTCTATAAAACTTTTCCATTTGCATGTTTCTGTCAAAAAATAAAAATATATTATACACAAGTTTACACTAGTTTTGCTCAAAAAATCAAATTAAATCGAGGACTGTACGAAACGTTACAAAACTTTTCAGATCCTCCATATATTTTACGAGGGAAAGATATGATTGAAGTCCATGCAAAAAGTCAATTGAAAATTTGATTATACGAAACATTTCCAAATGTATGTTTCGGTCAAAAAATCATAATATATTATACACAATTTTATACTAGTTATGCTCAAAAAATCAAATTTGCTCAAAAAATCAAATTAAATCGAGGACTGTACAAAACGAAAAAAAAAATTTCAAATCCTTCCTATTGGTTACGAGGGAAGGTTATGATGGAAGTCCATAATAAAAATCATCTGAAAATTTGATTCTATAAATCTTTTCCAAATGCAAGCTTCGGTCAATAAAACATAATATATTATACACAAGCTTATACTTGTCTTGCTCAAAAAATAAAATTAAATCAATGACTGTACAAAACGATACAAACCTTTTAAGATCCTCCCTATATGTTACGAGGGAAGGTTATGATGGAAGTCCATGCAAAAAATCAATTGAAACTTTGATTATACGAAACATTTCCAAATGTAAGTTTCGATCAAAAAACCATAATATATTATACCCAAGTTTATACTAGTTATGCTCAAAAAATCAAATTAAACTGAGGACTGTACGAATCGATTCAAAAAATTTCAGATCCTTCCTATATGTTACGAGGGAAGGTTATGATGGAAGTCCATGCAAAAAATTATCTGAAAATTTGATTCTACGAAACATTTCCAAATGCAAGTTTCGGTCAAAAAATCATAATATATTATACACAAGTCTATACTAGTTTTGCTCAAAAAAATCAAATTATATCGAGGACTGTACGAAATGATACAAAACTTTTCAAATCCTCCATATATGTTACGAGGGAAGGCTATGATGGAAGTCCATGCAAAAAAGCAATGGAAAATTTGATTATACGAAACATTTCCAAATGCAAGTTTCAGTCAAATAATCATAATATATCATACATAAGTTTTTAATAGTTATGCTCAGAAAATGAAATTAAATCGAGGACTGGACGAAACGATACAAAACTTTTCAGATCCTTCCTATAGGTTACGAGGGAAGGTTATGATGGAAGTTCATGCAAAAAACCATCTTAAAATTTTATTCTATAAAACTTTTCCAAATGCAAGTTTCGGTTAAAAAATCATAATATATTATACACAGATTTATACTAGTTTTGCTCAAAAAATCAAATTAAATTGAGGACTGTACGAAACAATACAAAACTTTTCAGATCCTCCCTATATGTTACGAAATAAAGTTATGATGGAAGTCAATGCAAAAAGTCAATTGAGAATTTGATTATACGAAACATTTCCAAATGCATGTTTCGGTCAAAAAATCATAATATATTATACACAAGTTTATACTAGTTATGCTAAAAAATCAATTTAAACCGAGGACTGTACGAATCGATACAAAATTTTTCAGATCCTTCCTATATGTTACGAGGGAAGGTTATGATGGAATTTCATGCAAAAAATCATCTGAAAATTTGATTTGACGAAACTTTTCCCAATGCAAGTTTCGGTAAAAAATCATAATATATTATACACAAGTTTATCCTAATTTTGCTCAAAAAGTCAAATTAAATCGAGGACTATACGAAACGATATAAAACTTTTCAGATCTTCCATATATGTTACGAGGGAAGGTTATGATGGAAGTCCATTCAAAAAAGCAATTGAAAATTTGATTATATGAAACTTTTCCGAATGCAAGTTTCGGTCAAATAATCTCAATATATTATACACAAGTTTATACTAGTTATGCAAAAAAATCAAATTAAATCGAGGACTGTACGAAACGATACAAAACTTTTCAGATCCTTCCTATAGATTCGAGGGTAGGTTATGATGGAAGTCCTAGCAAAAAATCATCTTAAAATTTGATTCTATAAAACTTTTCCAAATGCAAGTTTCGGTAAAAAAATCATAATATATTATACACAAGTTTATACTAGTTTTGCTCAAAAAATCAAATTAAATCGAGGACTGTACGAAACGTTACAAAACTTTTCAGATCCTCCCTATATGTTACGAGGGAAGGTTATGATGGAAGTCCATGCAAAAAATCAATTGAAAATTTGATTATATGAAACATTTCCAAATGCAAGTTTCGATCAAATAATCATAATATATTATACACAAGTTTATATTAGTTAACTCAAAAAATCAAATTAAATCGAGGACTGTACGAAACGATACAAAACTTTTCATATCCTTCCTATAGGTTACGAGGGAAGGTTATGATGGAAGTCCTTGAAAAAAATCATCTTATAATTTGATTCTATAAAACTTTTCCATTTGCATGTTTCTGTCAAAAAATCAAAATATATTATACACAAGTTTACACTAGTTTTGCTCAAAAAATCAAATTAAATCGAGGACTGTACGAAACGTTACAAAACTTTTCAGATCCTCCATATATTTTACGAGGGAAAGTTATGATTGAAGTCCATGCAAAAAGTCAATTGAAAATTTGATTATACGAAACATTTCCAAATGTATGTTTCGGTCAAAAAATCATAATATATTATACACAATTTTATACTAGTTATGCTCAAAAAATCAAATTTGCTCAAAAAATCAAATTAAATCGAGGACTGTACAAAACGATAAAAAAAAATTTCAAATCCTTCCTATTGGTTACGAGGGAAGGTTATGATGGAAGTCCATGCTAAAAATCATCTGAAAATTTGATTCTATAAATCTTTTCCAAATGCAAGCTTCGGTCAATAAAACATAATATATTATACACAAGCTTATACTTGTCTTGCTCAAAAAATAAAATTAAATCAAGGACTGTACGAAACGATACAAACCTTTTAAGATCCTCCCTATATGTTACGAGGGAAGGTTATGATGGAAGTCCATGCAAAAAATCAATTGAAACTTTGATTATACGAAACATTTCCAAATGTAAGTTTCGATCAAAAAACCATAATATATTATACACAAGTTTATACTAGTTATGCTCAAAAAATCAAATTAAACTGAGGACTGTACGAATCGATTCAAAAAATTTCAGATCCTTCCTATATGTTATGATGGAAGGTTATGATGGAAGTCCATGCAAAAAATTATCTGAAAATTTGATTCTACGAAACATTTCCAAATGCAAGTTTCGGTCAAAAAATCATAATATATTATACACAAGTTTATACTAGTTTTGCTCAAAAAAATCAAATTGTATCGAGGACTGTACGAAATGATACAAAACTTTTCAAATCCTCCATATATGTTACGAGGGAAGGCTATGATGGAAGTCCATGCAAAAAAGCAATGGAAAATTTGATTATACGAAACATTTCCAAATGCAAGTTTCAGTCAAATAATCATAATATATCATACATAAGTTTTTAATAGTTATGCTCAGAAAATGAAATTAAATCGAGGACTGGACGAAACGATACAAAACTTTTCAGATCCTTCCTATAGGTTACGAGGGAAGGTTATGATGGAAGTTCATGCAAAAAACCATCTTAAAATTTTATTCTATAAAACTTTTCCAAATGCAAGTTTCGGTTAAAAAATCATAATATATTATACACAGATTTATACTAGTTTTGCTCAAAAAATCAAATTAAATTGAGGACTGTACGAAACAATACAAAACTTTTCAGATCCTCCCTATATGTTACGAAATAAAGTTATGATGGAAGTCAATGCAAAAAGTCAATTGAGAATTTGATTATACGAAACATTTCCAAATGCATGTTTCGGTCAAAAAATCATAATATATTATACACAAGTTTATACTAGTTATGCTAAAAAATCAATTTAAACCGAGGACTGTACGAATCGATACAAAATTTTTCAGATCCTTCCTATATGTTACGAGGGAAGGTTATGATGGAATTTCATGCAAAAAATCATCTGAAAATTTGATTTGACGAAACTTTTCCCAATGCAAGTTTCGGTAAAAAATCATAATATATTATACACAAGTTTATCCTAATTTTGCTCAAAAAGTCAAATTAAATCGAGGACTATACGAAACGATATAAAACTTTTCAGATCTTCCATATATGTTACGAGGGAAGGTTATGATGGAAGTCCATTCAAAAAAGCAATTGAAAATTTGATTATATGAAACTTTTCTGAATGCAAGTTTCGGTCAAATAATCTCAATATATTATACACAAGTTTATACTAGTTATGCAAAAAAATCAAATTAAATCGAGGACTGTACGAAACGATACAAAACTTTTCAGATCCTTCCTATAGATTCGAGGGTAGGTTATGATGGAAGTCCTAGCAAAAAATCATCTTAAAATTTGATTCTATAAAACTTTTCCAAATGCAAGTTTCGGTAAAAAAATCATAATATATTATACACAAGTTTATACTAGTTTTGCTCAAAAAATCAAATTAAATCGAGGACTGTACGAAACGTTACAAAACTTTTCAGATCCTCCCTATATGTTACGAGGGAAGGTTATGATGGAAGTCCATGCAAAAAATCAATTGAAAATTTGATTATATGAAACATTTCCAAATGCAAGTTTCGATCAAATAATCATAATATATTATACACAAGTATATATTAGTTAACTCAAAAAATCAAATTAAATCGAGGACTGTACGAAACGATACAAAACTTTTCATATCCTTCCTATAGGTTACGAGGGAAGGTTATGATGGAAGTCCTTGAAAAAAATCATCTTATAATTTGATTCTATAAAACTTTTCCATTTGCATGTTTCTGTCAAAAAATCAAAATATATTATACACAAGTTTACACTAGTTTTGCTCAAAAAATCAAATTAAATCGAGGACTGTACGAAACGTTACAAAACTTTTCAGATCCTCCATATATTTTACGAGGGAAAGTTATGATTGAAGTCCATGCAAAAAGTCAATTGAAAATTTGATTATACGAAACATTTCCAAATGTATGTTTCGGTCAAAAAATCATAATATATTATACACAATTTTATACTAGTTATGCTCAAAAAATCAAATTTGCTCAAAAAATCAAATTAAATCGAGGACTGTACAAAACGATAAAAAAAAATTTCAAATCCTTCCTATTGGTTACGAGGGAAGGTTATGATGGAAGTCCATGCTAAAAATCATCTGAAAATTTGATTCTATAAATCTTTTCCAAATGCAAGCTTCGGTCAATAAAACATAATATATTATACACAAGCTTATACTTGTCTTGCTCAAAAAATAAAATTAAATCAAGGACTGTACGAAACGATACAAACCTTTTAAGATCCTCCCTATATGTTACGAGGGAAGGTTATGATGGAAGTCCATGCAAAAAATCAATTGAAACTTTGATTATACGAAACATTTCCAAATGTAAGTTTCGATCAAAAAACCATAATATATTATACACAAGTTTATACTAGTTATGCTCAAAAAATCAAATTAAACTGAGGACTGTATGAATCGATTCAAAAAATTTCAGATCCTTCCTATATGTTATGATGGAAGGTTATGATGGAAGTCCATGCAAAAAATTATCTGAAAATTTGATTCTACGAAACATTTCCAAATGCAAGTTTCGGTCAAAAAATCATAATATATTATACACAAGTTTATACTAGTTTTGCTCAAAAAAATCAAATTGTATCGAGGACTGTACGAAATGATACAAAACTTTTCAAATCCTCCATATATGTTACGAGGGAAGGCTATGATGGAAGTCCATGCAAAAAAGCAATGGAAAATTTGATTATACGAAACATTTCCAAATGCAAGTTTCAGTCAAATAATCATAATATATCATACATAAGTTTTTAATAGTTATGCTCAGAAAATGAAATTAAATCGAGGACTGGACGAAACGATACAAAACTTTTCAGATCCTTCCTATAGGTTACGAGGGAAGGTTATGATGGAAGTTCATGCAAAAAACCATCTTAAAATTTTATTCTATAAAACTTTTCCAAATGCAAGTTTCGGTTAAAAAATCATAATATATTATACACAGATTTATACTAGTTTTGCTCAAAAATCAAATTAAATTGAGGACTGTACGAAACAATACAAAATTTTTTCAGATCCTCCCTATATGTTACGAAAGAAAGTTATGATGGAAGTCAATGCAAAAAGTCAATTGAGAATTTGATTATACGAAACATTTCCAAATGCAAGTTTCGGTCAAAAAATCATAATATATTAAACACAACTTTATACTAGTTATGCTAAAAAATCAATTTAAACCGAGGACTGTACGAATCGATACAAAAATTTTTAGATCCTTCCTATATGTTACGAGGGAAGGTTATGATGGAATTTCATGCAAAAAATAATCTGAAAATTTGATTTTACGAAACTTTTCCCAATGCAAGTTTCGGTAAAAAATCATAATATATTATACACAAGTTTATCCTAATTTTGCTCAAAAAATCAAATTAAATCGAGGACTGTACGAAACGATATAAAACTTTTCAGATCTTCCATATATGTTACGAGGGAAGGTTATGATGGAAGTCCATTCAAAAAAGCAATTGAAAATTTGATTATATGAAACTTTTCCGAATGCAAGTTTCGGTCAAATAATCTCAATATATTATACACACGTTTATACTAGTTATGCTAAAAAAATCAAATTAAATCGAGGACTGTACGAAACGATACAAAAATTTTCAGATCCTTCCTATAGATTCGAGGGTAGGTTATGATGGAAGTCCTAGCAAAAAATCATCTTAAAATTTGATTCTATAAAACTTTTCCAAATGCAAGTTTCGGTAAAAAAATCATAATATATTATACACAAGTTTATACTAGTTTTGCTCAAAAAATCAAATTAAATCGAGGACTGTACGAAACGTTACAAAACTTTTCAGATCCTCCCTATATGTTACGAGGGAAGGTTATGATGGAAGTCCATGCAAAAAATCAATTGAAAATTTGATTATATGAAACATTTCCAAATGCAAGTTTCGATCAAATAATCATAATATATTATACACAAGTTTATATTAGTTAACTCAAAAAATCAAATTAAATCGAGGACTGTACGAAACGATACAAAACTTTTCATATCCTTCCTATAGGTTACGAGGGAAGGTTATGATGGAAGTCCTTGAAAAAAATCATCTTATAATTTGATTCTATAAAACTTTTCCATTTGCATGTTTCTGTCAAAAAATCAAAATATATTATGCACAAGTTTACACTAGTTTTGCTCAAAAAATCTAATTAAATCGAGGACTGTACGAAACGTTACAAAACTTTTCAGATCCTCCATATATTTTACGAGGTAAAGTTATGATTGAAGTCCATGCAAAAAGTCAATTGAAAATTTGATTATACGAAACATTTCCAAATGTATGTTTCGGTCAAAAAATCATAATATATTATACACAATTTTATACTAGTTATGCTCAAAAAATCAAATTTGCTCAAAAAATCAAATTAAATCTAGGACTGTACAAAACGAAAAAAAAAAATTTCAAATCCTTCCTATTGGTTACGAGGGAAGGTTATGATGGAAGTCCATGCTAAAAATCATCTGAAAATTTGATTCTATAAATCTTTTCCAAATGCAAGCTTCGGTCAATAAAACATAATATATTATACACAAGCTTATACTTGTCTTGCTTAAAAAATCAAATTAAATCAAGGACTGTACGAAACGATACAAACCTTTTAAGATCCTCCCTATATGTTACTAGGGAAGGTTATGATGGAAGTCCATGCAAAAAATCAATTGAAACTTTGATTATACGAAACATTTCCAAATGTAAGTTTCGATCAAAAAACCATAATATATTATACACAAGTTTATACTAGTTATGCTCAAAAAATCAAATTAAACTGAGGACTGTACGAATCGATTCAAAAAATTTCAGATCCTTCCTATATGTTACGAGGGAAGGTTATGATGGAAGTCCATGCAAAACATTATCTGAAAATTTGATTCTACGAAACATTTCCAAATGCAAGTTTCGGTCAAAAAATCATAATATATTTTACACAAGTTTATACTAGTTTTGCTCAAAAAAATCAAATTATATCGAGGACTGTACGAAATGATACAAAACTTTTCAAATCCTCCATATATGTTACGAGGGAAGGCTATGATGGAAGTCCATGCAAAAAAGCAATGGAAAATTTGATTATACGAAACATTTCCAAATGCAAGTTTCAGTCAAATAATCATAATATATCATACATAAGTTTTTAATAGTTATGCTCAGAAAATGAAATTAAATCGAGGACTGGACGAAACGATACAAAACTTTTCAGATCCTTCCTATAGGTTACGAGGGAAGGTTATGATGGAAGTTCATGCAAAAAACCATCTTAAAATTTTATTCTATAAAACTTTTCCAAATGCAAGTTTCGGTTTAAAAATCATAATATATTATACACAGATTTATACTAGTTTTGCTCAAAAAATCAAATTAAATTGAGGACTGTACGAAACAATACAAAACTTTTCAGATCCTCCCTATATGTTACGAAAGAAAGTTATGATGGAAGTCAATGCAAAAAGTCAATTGAGAATTTGATTATACGAAACATTTCCAAATGCAAGTTTCGATCAAAAAATCATAATATATTATACACAAGTTTATACTAGTTATGCTAAAAAATCAATTTAAACCGAGGACTGTACGAATCGATACAAAAAATTTCAGATCCTTCCTATATGTTACGAGGGAAGGTTATGATGGAATTTCATGCAAAAAATCATCTGAAAATTTGATTTTACGAAACTTTTCCCAATGCAAGTTTCGGTAAAAAATCATAATATATTATACACAAGTTTATCCTAATTTTGCTCAAAAAATCAAATTAAATCGAGGACTGTACGAAACGATATAAAACTTTTCAGATCTTCCATATATCTTACGAGGGAAGGTTATGATGGAAGTCCATTCAAAAAATCAATTGAAAATTTGATTATATGAAACATTTCCAAATGCTAGTTTCGGTCAAAAAATCATAATATATTATAAACAAGTTTATACTAGTTATACTCAAAAAATCAAATTAAATCGAGGACTGAACGAAACGTTACAAAACTTTTTAGATCCTCCATATATGTTATGAGGTAAAGTATTGATGGAAGTCCATGCAAAAAGTCAATTGAAAATTTGATTATACGAAACATTTCCAAATGCATGTTTCGGTCAAAAAATCATAATATATTATACACAAGTTATACTAGTTATGCTCAAAAAATCAAATTTGCACAAAAAATCAAATTAAATCGAGGACTGTACAAAACGATACAAAACATTTCAAATCCTTCCTATTGGTTACGAGGGAAGGTTATGATGGAAGTCCATGCTAAAAATCATCTGAAAATTTGATTCTATAAAACGTTTCCAAATGCAAGCTTCAGTCAAAAAATCATAATATATTATACACAAGTTTATACTTGTCTTGCTCAAAAAATCAAATTAAATCGAGGACTGTACGAATCGATACAAACCTTTTAAGATCCTCCCTATATGTTAAGAAAGAAAGTTATGATGGAAGTCCATGCAAAAAATCAATTGAAACCTTGTTTATACGAAACATTTCCAAATGTAAGTTTCGATCAAAAACTCATAATATATTATACACAAGTTTAAACTAGTTTTTCTCAAAAAATCAAATTAAATCGAGGACTGTACGAAATGATACAAAACTTTTCAAATCCTCCATATACGTTACGAGGGAAGGTTATGATGGAATTCCATGCAAAAAAGAAATTGAAAATCTGATTATACGAAACATTTCCAAATGCAAGTTTCGGTCAAATAATCATAATATATTATACATAAGTTTATACTAGTTATGCTCAGAAAATCAAATTAAATCGAGGACTGTACGAAACGATACAAAACTTTTCAGATCCTTCCTATAGGTTACGAGGGAAGGTTATGATGGAAGTCCATGCAAAAAATCATCTTAAAATTTGATTCTATAAAACTTTTCCATATGCAAGTTTCGGTCAAAAAATCATAATATATTATACACAGATTTATACTAGATTTATACTAGTTTTGAAGACTGTACGAAACGATACAAAACTTTTCAGATCCTCCCTATATGTTAAGAAAGAAAGTTATGATGGAAGTCCATGCAAAAAGTCAATCTTAAAATTTGATTATACGAAACATTTCCAAATGCAAGTTTTGGTCAAATAATCATAATATATTATACACAAGTTTATACTAGTTATGCTCAAAAAATCAAATTAAACCGAGGACTGTACGAAACGATACAAAACTTTTCAGATCCTTTTTATAGATTACGAGGGTAGGTTATGATGGAAGTCCATGCAAAAAATCATCTTAAAATTTTATTCTATAAAACTTTTCCAAATGCATGTTTAGGTCAAAAAATCATAATATATTATACACAAGTTTATACTAGTTTTGCTCAATAAATCTAATTTAATCGAGGACTGTACGAAATGATACAAAACTTTTCAGATCTTCCATATATGTTTCGAGGGAAGGTTATGATGGAAGTCCATGCAAAAAAGCAATTGAAAATTTGATTATATGAAACATTTCCAAATGCAAGTTTCGGTCAAATAATCATAATATATTATACACAAGTTTATACTAGTTATGCTCAAAAAATCAAATTAAATCGAGGAAAGTATGAAACGATACAAAACTTTTCAGATCCTACCTATAGATTACGAGGGTAGGTTATGATGGAAGTCCATGTATAAAATCATATTAAAATTTGATTCTATAAAACTTTTCAAAATGCAAGTTTCGGTCTAAAAATCATAATATATTATACACAAGATTATACTAGTTTTGCTCAAAAAATCAAATTAAATCGAGGACTGTACGAAACGATAGAAAATTTTTCAGATCCTCCCTATATGTTACGAGGGAAGGTTATGATGGAAGTCCATGTAAAAAATCAATTGAAAATTTGATTATATGAAACATTTCCAAATGCAAGTTTCGGTCAAATAATCATAATATATTATACACAAGTTTATACTAGTTATACTCAAAAAATAAAATTAAATCGAGGACTGTACGAAACGATAAAAAACTTTTCAGATCCTTCCTATAGGTTACGAGGGAAGGTTATGATGGAAGTCCTTGAAAAAAATCATCTTATAATTTGATTCTATAAAACTTTTCCATTTGCATGTTTCGGTAAAAAAATCATAATATATTATACACAAGTTTATACTAGTTTTGCTCAAAAAATCAAATTAAATCGAGGACTGTACGAAACGTTACAAGAATTTTCAGATCCTCCATATATGTTACGAGGGAAAGTTAAGATGGAAGTCCATGCAAAAAGTCAATTGAAAATTTGATTATACGAAACATTTCCAAATGCATGTTTCGGTCAAAAAATCATAATATATTATACACAAGTTTATACTAGTTATGCTCAAAAAATCAAATTTGCTCAAAAAATTAAATTAAATCGAGGACTGTACGAAACGATACAAAACTTTTCAAATCCTTCCTATAGGTTACGAGGGAAGGTTATGATGGAAGTCCATGCAAAAAATCATCTTAAAATTTGATTCTATAAAACTCTTCCAAATGCAAGTTTCGGTCAAAAAAGCATAATATATTATACACAGATTTATACTAGTTTTGCTCAAAAAATCAAATTAAATTGAGGACTGTACGAAACGATACAAAACTTTTCAGATCCTCCCTATATGTTAAGAAAGAAAGTTATGATGGAATTCCATGCAAAAAGTCAATTGAAAATTTGATTATACGAAACATTTCCAAATGCAAGTTTCGGTAAAAAAATCATAATATATTATACACAAGTTTATACTAGTTATGCTCAAAAAATCAAATTAAACCGACGACTCTACGAATCGATACAAAAAATTTCAGATCCTTCCTATATGTTACGAGGGAAGGTTATGATGGAAGTCCATGCAAAAAAGCAATTGAAAATTTGATTATACGAAACATTTCAAAATACAAGTTTCGGTCAAATAATCATAATATATTATACACAAGTTTATACTAGTTATGCTCAGAAAATAAAATTAAATCGAGGACTGTACAAAACAATAAAAACTTTTCAGATCCTTCCTATAGATTACGAGGGAAGGTTATAATGGAAGTCCATGCAAAAAAGCAATTGAAAATTTGATTATACGAAACATTTCCAAATGAATGTTTCAGTCAAATAATCATACTATATTATACACAAGTTTATACTAGTTATGCTCAAAAAATCAAATTAAATCGAGGAATGTATGAAACGATACAAAACTTTTCAGATCCTTCCTATAGATTGCGAGGGTAGGTTATGATGGAAATCTATGCAAAAAATCATCTTAAAATTTGATTCTATAAAAGTTTTCCATATGCAAGTTTCGGTCAAAAAATCATAATATATTATACACAAGTTTATACTAGTTATGCTCAAAAAATTAAATTAAACCGAGGACTATACGAATCGATATAAAACTCTTCAGATCCTCCATATATGTTACGAGGGAAGGTTATGATGGAAGTCCATGCAAAAAAGCAAATGAAAATTTGATTATACGAAACATTTCAAAATACAAGTTTATACTAGTTATGCTCAGAAAACAAATTAAATCGAGGACTCTACAAAACAATACAAAACTTTTCAAATCTTCCCTATATGTTACAAGGGAAGGTTATGATGGAAGTCCTTACAAAAAAGCAATTGAAAATATGATTAAACGAAACATTTCCAAATACAAGTTTCGGTCAAATAATCATAATATATTATTCACAAGTTTATACTAGTTATGCTCAGAAAATCAAATTAAATCGAGGACTGCACGAAACTATACAAAACTTTTCAAATCCTCCATATATCTTACGTGGGAAGGTTATGATGGAAGTCCATGCAATCTAAAAAGTTGATTCCATTAAAATTTTCCAAATGCAAGTTTCGGTCAAAAAATCAAAATATATTATACACAAGTTTATACTAGTTATGCTAAAAAAACCAAATTAAATCGAGGACTATACGAAACGTTACAAAACTTTTCAGATCCTTCCTATAGGTTACGAGGGAAAGTTATGATAGAAGTCCATGCGAAAAATCGTCTTAAAATTTGATTCTATAACACTTTTCCAAATGCAAGTTTCGGTCAAAAAATCATAATATATTATACACAAGTTTATACTAGTTTTTCTCAAAAAATCAAATTAAATCGAGGATTGTACGAAACGATAAAAAACGTTTCAGATCCTCCTTATATGTTACGAGGGAAGGTTATGAAGGAAGTCCATGCAAAAATTCAATTGAAAATTTGATTATACAAAACATTTCCAAATGCAAGTTTCGGTCTAATAATCATAATATATTATATAAAAGTTTATACTTGTTATGCTCAAAAAATTAAATTAAATCGAGGATTGTACGAAACGATAAAAAACTTTTCAGATCCTTCCTAAGGGTTACGAGGGAAGGTTATGATAGAAGGCCATGCTAAAAATCATCTTATAATTTTATTCTATAAAACTTTTCCAAATGCAAGTTTTGGTCAAAAAATCATAATATATTATACACAGGTTTATACTAATTTTTCTCAAAAAATCAAATTAAATTGAGGACTGTACGAAATGATACAAAACTCTTCAGATCCTCCCCATATGTTACGAAGGAAAGTTATGATGGAAGTCCTTGCAAAAAGTCCATTGAAAATTTGATTATACGAAACATTTCCAAATGCAAGTTTGGGTCAAAAAATCATAATATATTATACACCTGTTTATACTATTATGCTAAAAAAATCAAATTAAATCGAGGATTGTACGAAACGATACAAAACTTTTCAGATCCTTCCTTTAGATTACGAGGGTAGGTTATGATGGAAGTCCATGCAAAAAATAATCTTAAAATTTGATTATATAAAACTTTTCCAAATGCAAGTTTCGGTCAAAAAATCATAATATATTATACACAAGTTTATACTAGTTTTGCTCAAAAAATCAAATTAAATTGAGGACTGTACGAAGCGATACAAAACGTTTCAGATCCTCCCTATATGTTACGAGGGAGGGTTATGATGGAAGTCCATGCAAAAAATCAATTGAAAATTTGATTATATGAAACATTTCCAAATGCAAGTTTCGGTCAAAAAATCATAATATATTATACACAAGTTTATACTAGTTATGCTCAAAAAATCAAATTAAATCAAGGACTGTACGAAACGATACAAAACTTTTCAGATACTTCCTATAGGTTACGAGGGAAGGTTATGATGGAAGTCCATGCAAAAAAATCATCTTAATATTTAATTCTATAAAAATTTTCCAAATGCATGCTTCGGTTAAAAAATCATAATATATTATACACAAGTTTATACTAGTTTTGCTCAAAAAATCAAATTAAATCGAGGATTGTACGAAACGATACAAAACTTTCAAATCCTTCCTTTATGTTACGGGGGAAGGTTTTGATGGAAGTCCATGCAAAAATCATCTGAAAATTTGTTTTTACGAAACATTTCCAAATGCAAGTTTCGGTCAAAAAATCATAATATATTATACACAAGTTTATAATAGTTTTGCTCAAAAAATCAAATTAAACCGAGGACTGTACGAAACGATACAAAACTTTCATATCCTTCCTATATGTTGCGAGGGAAGGTTATTATTGAAGTCCATGCAAAAAATCATCTTAAAATTTAATTCTATGAAACTTTTCCAAATGCAAGTTTCGGTCAAAAAATAATAATATATTATACACAAGTTTATACTAGTTTTGCTAAAAAAATCAAATTAAACCGAGGACTGTACGAAACGATACAAAACTTTTCAGATCCTTCCTATATGTTACGAGGGAAGGTTTTGATGGAATTCCATGCAAAAAAAACATCTGAAAATTTGATTCTACGAAACTTTTCCAAATGCAAGTTTCGATCAAAAAATCATAATATATTATACACAAGATAATACTATTTTGTTCAAAAAATCAAATTAAACTGAGGACTATACGAAACGATACAAAACTTTTCAGATCCTTCCTATATGTTACGAGGGAAGGTTTTGATGGAAGTCCATGCAAAAAATCATCTAAACTTTGATTCTACGAAACTTTTCCAAATGCAAGTTTCGGTTAAAAAATCATAAAATATTATACACAAGTTTATACTAGTATTGCTCAAAAAATCAAATTAAATCGAGGACTGTACGAAACCATAAAAAACTTTTCAGATCCTACCTATATGTTATGAGGGAAGGTTATGATGGAAGTCCATGCAAAAAATCACCTGAAAATTTAATTCTACGAAACTTTTCCAAATGCAAGTTTCGGTCAAAAAATCATGATATATTATACACAAGTTTATACTAGTTTTGTCAAAAAAAATCAAATTAAACCGAGGACTGTACGAAACGATACAAAACTTTCATATCCTTACTTTATGTTACGAGGGAAGGTTTTGATGGAAGTACATGCCAAAAATCATCTGAAAATTTGATTCTACGAAACTTTTCCAAATGCATGTATCGGTCAAAAAATCATAAAATATTATACACAAGTTTATACTAGTTTTGCTCAAAAAATCAAATTAAACTGAGGACTGTACGAAACGATACAAAACCTTTCAGATCCTTCCTATATGTTACGAGGGAAGGTTTTGATGGAAGTCAATGCAAAAAAATATCTGAAAATTTGATTCTACGAAACTTTTCCAAATGCAAGTTTCGTTCAAAAAATCATAATATATTATACACAAGATAATACTAGTTTTGCTCGAAAAATCAAATTAAATCGAGGACTGTACAAAACGGTACAACACTTTTCAGATCCTTCCTATATGTTACGAGGGAAGGTTTTGATGGAAGTCCATGCAAAAATGATCTAAAATTTGATTCTACGAAATTTTCCAAATGCAAGTTTCGGTCAAAAAATCATAATATATTATACACAAGTTTATACTAGTTTTGCTCAAAAAATCAAATTAAATCGAGGACTATACGAAACGATACAAAACGTTTCAGATCCTTCTTATATGTTACGAGGGAAGTATATGATGGAAGTCCATGCAAAAAATCATCTGAAAATTTGATTCTACGATACTTTTCCAAATGCAAGTTTCGGTCAAAAAAATCATAATATATTATACACAAGTTTATACTAGTTTTGCTCGAAAAATCAAATTAAATCGAGGATTGTATGAAATGATACAAAACTTTTCAGATTCTTTCTATATGTTACGAGGGAAGGTTTTGATAGAAGTCCATGCAAAAAATCATCTGAAAATTTGTTTCTACGAAATTTTTCCAAATGCAAGTTTCGGTCAAAAAATCATAAAATATTATACACAAGTTTATACTAGTATTACTCAAAAAATCAAATTAAATCGAGGACTGTACGAAACCATACAAAACTTTTCAGATCCTTCCTATATGTTACGAGGGAAGGTTATGATGGAAGTCCAAGCAAAAAATCATCTGAAAATTTAATTCTACGAAACTTTTCCAAATGCAAGTTTCGGTCAATAAATCATGATATATTATACACAAGTTTATACTAGTTTTGCTCAAAAAATCAAATTAAATCGAGGATTGTACGAAACGATACAAAACTTTCAAATCCTTCCTTTATGTTACGAGGGAAGGTTTTGATGGAAGTCCATGCAAAAATCATCTGAAAATTTGTTTCTACGAAACATTTCCAAATGCAAGTTTCAGTCAAAAAATCATTATATATTATACACAAGTTTATACTAGTTTTGCTCAAAAAATCAAATTAAACCGAGGACTGTACGAAACGATACAAAACTTTCATATCCTTCCTATATGTTGCGAGGGAAGGTTATTATTGAAGTCCATGCAAAAAATCATCTTAAAGTTTAATTCTATGAAACTTTTCCAAATGCAAGTTTCGGTCAAAAAATAATAATATATTATACACAAGTTTATACTAGTTTTGCTAAAAAAATCAAATTAAACCGAGGACTGTACGAAACGATACAAAACTTTTCAGATCCTTCCTATATGTTACGAGGGAAGGTTTTGATGGAAGTCCATGCAAAAAAACATCTAAAAATTTGATTCTACGAAACTTTTCCAAATGCAAGTTTCGATCAAAAAATCATAATATATTATACACAAGATAATACTATTTTGTTCAAAAAATCAAATTAAACTGAGGACTATACGAAACGATACAAAACTTTTCAGATCCTTCCTATATGTTACGAGGGAAGGTTTTGATGGAAGTCCATGCAAAAAATCATCTAAACTTTGATTCTACGAAACTTTTCTAAATGCAAGTTTCGGTTAAAAAATCATAAAATATTATACACAAGTTTATACTAGTATTGCTTAAAAAATCAAATTAAATCGAGGACTGTACGAAACCATAAAAAACTTTTCAGATCCTTCCTATATGTTACGAGGGAAGGTTATGATGGAAGTCCATGCAAAAAATCATCTGAAAATTTAATTCAACGAAACTTTTCCAAAAGCAAGTATCGGTCAAAAAATAATAATATATTATACACAAGTTTATACTAGTTTTGCTCAAAAAATCAAATTAAACTGAGGACTGTACGAAACGATACAAAACCTTTCAGATCCTTCCTATATGTTACGAGGGAAGGTTTTGATGGAAGTCCATGCAAAAAAACATCTGAAAATTTGATTCTATGAAGCTTTTCCAAATGCAAGTTTCGATCAAAAAATCATAATATTTTATACACAAGATAATACTAGTTTTTCTCGAAAAACCAAATTAAATCGAGGACTGTACGAAACGGTACAACACTTTTCAGATCCTTCCTATTTGTTATGAGGGAAGGTTTTGATGGAAGTCCATGCAAAAATGATCTGAAAATTTGATTCTACGAAAATTTTCCAAATGCAAGTTTTGGTCAAAAAATCATAATATATTATACAAAAGTTTATACTAGTTTTGCTCAAAAAATCAAATTAAATCGAGGACTATACGAAACAATACAAAACTTTTGAGATCCTTCCTATATGTTACAAGGGAAGGTTATGACGGAAGTCCATACAAAAAAGTCATCTGAAAATTTGATTCTACGAAGTTTTTCCAAATGCAAGTTTCGGTCAAAAAAATCATAATATATTATACACAAGTTTATACTAGTTTTGCTCAAAAAATCAAATTAAACCGAGGACTGTACGAAACGATACATAACTTTTCAGATCCTTCCTATATGTTACGAGGGAAGGTTATGATGGAAGTCCATGCAAAAATCATCTGAAAATTTGTTTCTACGAAACTTTTCCAAATGCAAGTTTCGGTCAAAAAAATCATAAAATATTATTCACAAGTTATTACTAGTATTGCTCAAAAAATCAAATTAAATCGAGGACTGTACGAAACCATACAAAACTTTTCAGATCCATCCTATATGTTACGAGGGAAGGTTATGATGGAAGTCCATGCAAAAAATCATCATAAAATTTAATTCTACGAAACTTTTCCAAATGCAAGTTTCGGTCAAAAAATCATGATATATTATACACAAGTTTATACTAGTTTTGCTCTAAAAATCAAATTAAACCTAGGACTGTACGAAACGATACAAAACTTTCAGATCCTTCCTATATGTTACGAGGGATGGTTTTGATGGAAGTCCATGCAAAAAATCATCTTAAAATTTGATTCTACGAAACTTTTCCAAATGCAAGTTTCGATCAAAAAATCATAATATATTATACACAAGATAATACTATTTTGTTCAAAAAATCAAATTAAACTGAGGACTATACGAAACGATACAAAACTTTTCAGATCCTTCCTATATGTTACGAGGGAAGGTTTTGATGGAAGTCCATGCAAAAAATCATCTAAACTTTGATTCTACGAAACTTTTCCAAATGCAAGTTTCGGTTAAAAAATCATAAAATATTATACACAAGTTTATACTAGTATTGCTCAAAAAATCAAATTAAATCGAGGACTGTACGAAACCATAAAAAACTTTTCAGATCCTTCCTATATGTTACGGGGGAAGGTTAAGATGGAAGTCCATGCAAAAAATCATCTGAAAATTTAATTCTACGAAACTTTTCCAAAAGCATGTATCGGTCAAAAAATAATAATATATTATACACAAGTTTATACTAGTTTTGCTCAAAAAATCAAATTAAATCGAGGACTGTACGAAACGATACAAAACGTTTCAGATCCTTCTTATATGTTACGAGGGAAGGTTATGATGGAAGTCCATGCAAAAAATCATCTGAAAATTTGATTCTACGATACTTTTCCAAATGCAAGTTTCGGTCAAAAAAATCATAATATATTATACACAAGATAATACTAGTTTTGCTCGAAAAATCAAATTAAATCGAGGACTGTACAAAACGGTACAACACTTTTCAGATCCTTCCTATATGTTACGAGGGAAGGTTTTGATGGAAGTCCATGCAAAAATGATCTAAAATTTGATTCTACGAAATTTTCCAAATGCAAGTTTCGGTCAAAAAATCATAATATATTATACACAAGTTTATACTAGTTTTGCTCAAAAAATCAAATTAAATCGAGGACTATACGAAACGATACAAAACGTTTCAGATCCTTCTTATATGTTACGAGGGAAGTATATGATGGAAGTCCATGCAAAAAATCATCTGAAAATTTGATTCTACGATACTTT
Source organism: Lathyrus aphaca (assembly GCA_963966055.1). NCBI lineage: Eukaryota > Viridiplantae > Streptophyta > Magnoliopsida > Fabales > Fabaceae > Lathyrus > Lathyrus aphaca. Next base: position 56,123,219 of record OZ014523.1, on the reverse strand, counting down.
TCCAAATGCAAGTTTCGGTCAAAAAAATCATAATATATTATACACAAGTTTATACTAGTTTTGCTCGAAAAATCAAATTAAATCGAGGATTGTATGAAATGATACAAAACTTTTCAGATTCTTTCTATATGTTACGAGGGAAGGTTTTGATAGAAGTCCATGCAAAAAATCATCTGAAAATTTGTTTCTACGAAATTTTTCCAAATGCAAGTTTCGGTCAAAAAATCATAAAATATTATACACAAGTTTATACTAGTATTACTCAAAAAATCAAATTAAATCGAGGACTGTACGAAACCATACAAAACTTTTCAGATCCTTCCTATATGTTACGAGGGAAGGTTATGATGGAAGTCCAAGCAAAAAATCATCTGAAAATTTAATTCTACGAAACTTTTCCAAATGCAAGTTTCGGTCAATAAATCATGATATATTATACACAAGTTTATACTAGTTTTGCTCAAAAAATCAAATTAAATCGAGGATTGTACGAAACGATACAAAACTTTCAAATCCTTCCTTTATGTTACGAGGGAAGGTTTTGATGGAAGTCCATGCAAAAATCATCTGAAAATTTGTTTCTACGAAACATTTCCAAATGCAAGTTTCAGTCAAAAAATCATTATATATTATACACAAGTTTATACTAGTTTTGCTCAAAAAATCAAATTAAACCGAGGACTGTACGAAACGATACAAAACTTTCATATCCTTCCTATATGTTGCGAGGGAAGGTTATTATTGAAGTCCATGCAAAAAATCATCTTAAAGTTTAATTCTATGAAACTTTTCCAAATGCAAGTTTCGGTCAAAAAATAATAATATATTATACACAAGTTTATACTAGTTTTGCTAAAAAAATCAAATTAAACCGAGGACTGTACGAAACGATACAAAACTTTTCAGATCCTTCCTATATGTTACGAGGGAAGGTTTTGATGGAAGTCCATGCAAAAAAACATCTGAAAATTTGATTCTACGAAACTTTTCCAAATGCAAGTTTCGATCAAAAAATCATAATATATTATACACAAGATAATACTATTTTGTTCAAAAAATCAAATTAAACTGAGGACTATACGAAACGATACAAAACTTTTCAGATCCTTCCTATATGTTACGAGGGAAGGTTTTGATGGAAGTCCATGCAAAAAATCATCTAAACTTTGATTCTACGAAACTTTTCTAAATGCAAGTTTCGGTTAAAAAATCATAAAATATTATACACAAGTTTATACTAGTATTGCTTAAAAAATCAAATTAAATCGAGGACTGTACGAAACCATAAAAAACTTTTCAGATCCTTCCTATATGTTACGAGGGAAGGTTATGATGGAAGTCCATGCAAAAAATCATCTGAAAATTTAATTCAACGAAACTTTTCCAAAAGCAAGTATCGGTCAAAAAATAATAATATATTATACACAAGTTTATACTAGTTTTGCTCAAAAAATCAAATTAAACTGAGGACTGTACGAAACGATACAAAACCTTTCAGATCCTTCCTATATGTTACGAGGGAAGGTTTTGATGGAAGTCCATGCAAAAAAACATCTGAAAATTTGATTCTATGAAGCTTTTCCAAATGCAAGTTTCGATCAAAAAATCATAATATTTTATACACAAGATAATACTAGTTTTTCTCGAAAAACCAAATTAAATCGAGGACTGTACGAAACGGTACAACACTTTTCAGATCCTTCCTATTTGTTACGAGGGAATGTTTTGATGGAAGTCCATGCAAAAATGATCTGAAAATTTGATTCTACGAAAATTTTCCAAATGCAAGTTTTGGTCAAAAAATCATAATATATTATACAAAAGTTTATACTAGTTTTGCTCAAAAAATCAAATTAAATCGAGGACTATACGAAACAATACAAAACTTTTGAGATCCTTCCTATATGTTACAAGGGAAGGTTATGACGGAAGTCCATACAAAAAAGTCATCTGAAAATTTGATTCTACGAAGTTTTTCCAAATGCAAGTTTCGGTCAAAAAAATCATAATATATTATACACAAGTTTATACTAGTTTTGCTCAAAAAATCAAATTAAACCGAGGACTGTACGAAACGATACATAACTTTTCAGATCCTTCCTATATGTTACGAGGGAAGGTTATGATGGAAGTCCATGCAAAAATCATCTGAAAATTTGTTTCTACGAAACTTTTCCAAATGCAAGTTTCGGTCAAAAAAATCATAAAATATTATTCACAAGTTATTACTAGTATTGCTCAAAAAATCAAATTAAATCGAGGACTGTACGAAACCATACAAAACTTTTCAGATCCATCCTATATGTTACGAGGGAAGGTTATGATGGAAGTCCATGCAAAAAATCATCATAAAATTTAATTCTACGAAACTTTTCCAAATGCAAGTTTCGGTCAAAAAATCATGATATATTATACACAAGTTTATACTAGTTTTGCTCTAAAAATCAAATTAAACCTAGGACTGTACGAAACGATACAAAACTTTCAGATCCTTCCTATATGTTACGAGGGATGGTTTTGATGGAAGTCCATGCAAAAAATCATCTGAAAATTTGATTCTACGAAACTTTTCCAAATGCAAGTTTCGATCAAAAAATCATAATATATTATACACAAGATAATACTATTTTGCTCAAAAAATCAAATTAAACTGAGGACTATACGAAACGATACAAAACTTTTCAGATCCTTCCTATATGTTACGAGGGAAGGTTTTGATGGAAGTCCATGCAAAAAATCATCTAAACTTTGATTCTACGAAACTTTTCCAAATGCAAGTTTCGGTTAAAAAATCATAAAATATTATACACAAGTTTATACTAGTATTGCTCAAAAAATCAAATTAAATCGAGGACTGTACGAAACCATAAAAAACTTTTCAGATCCTTCCTATATGTTACGGGGGAAGGTTAAGATGGAAGTCCATGCAAAAAATCATCTGAAAATTTAATTCTACGAAACTTTTCCAAAAGCATGTATCGGTCAAAAAATAATAATATATTATACACAAGTTTATACTAGTTTTGCTCAAAAAATCAAATTAAATCGAGGACTGTACGAAACGATACAAAACGTTTCAGATCCTTCTTATATGTTACGAGGGAAGGTTATGATGGAAGTCCATGCAAAAAATCATCTGAAAATTTGATTCTACGATACTTTTCCAAATGCAAGTTTCGGTCAAAAAAATCATAATATATTATACACAAGTTTATACTAGTTTTGCTCGAAAAATCAAATTAAATCGAGGATTGTATGAAATGATACAAAACTTTTCAGATTCTTTCTATATGTTACGAGGGAAGGTTTTGATAGAAGTCCATGCAAAAAATCATCTGAAAATTTGTTTCTACGAAATTTTTCCAAATGCAAGTTTCGGTCAAAAAATCATAAAATATTATACACAAGTTTATACTAGTATTACTCAAAAAATCAAATTAAATCGAGGACTGTACGAAACCATACAAAACTTTTCAGATCCTTCCTATATGTTACGAGGGAAGGTTATGATGGAAGTCCAAGCAAAAAATCATCTGAAAATTTAATTCTACGAAACTTTTCCAAATGCAAGTTTCGGTCAATAAATCATGATATATTATACACAAGTTTATACTAGTTTTGCTCAAAAAATCAAATTAAATCGAGGATTGTACGAAACGATACAAAACTTTCAAATCCTTCCTTTATGTTACGAGGGAAGGTTTTGATGGAAGTCCATGCAAAAATCATCTGAAAATTTGTTTCTACGAAACATTTCCAAATGCAAGTTTCAGTCAAAAAATCATTATATATTATACACAAGTTTATACTAGTTTTGCTCAAAAAATCAAATTAAACCGAGGACTGTACGAAACGATACAAAACTTTCATATCCTTCCTATATGTTGCGAGGGAAGGTTATTATTGAAGTCCATGCAAAAAATCATCTTAAAGTTTAATTCTATGAAACTTTTCCAAATGCAAGTTTCGGTCAAAAAATAATAATATATTATACACAAGTTTATACTAGTTTTGCTAAAAAAATCAAATTAAACCGAGGACTGTACGAAACGATACAAAACTTTTCAGATCCTTCCTATATGTTACGAGGGAAGGTTTTGATGGAAGTCCATGCAAAAAAACATCTGAAAATTTGATTCTACGAAACTTTTCCAAATGCAAGTTTCGATCAAAAAATCATAATATATTATACACAAGATAATACTATTTTGTTCAAAAAATCAAATTAAACTGAGGACTATACGAAACGATACAAAACTTTTCAGATCCTTCCTATATGTTACGAGGGAAGGTTTTGATGGAAGTCCATGCAAAAAATCATCTAAACTTTGATTCTACGAAACTTTTCCAAATGCAAGTTTCGGTTAAAAAATCATAAAATATTATACACAAGTTTATACTAGTATTGCTCAAAAAATCAAATTAAATCGAGGACTGTACGAAACCATAAAAAACTTTTCAGATCCTTCCTATATGTTACGAGGGAAGGTTATGATGGAAGTACATGCAAAAAATCATCTGAAAATTTAATTCTACGAAACTTTTCCAAAAGCAAGTATCGGTAAAAAAATAATAATATATTATACACAAGTTTATACTAGTTTTGCTCAAAAAATCAAATTAAACTGAGGACTGTACGAAACGATACAAAACCTTTCAGATCCTTCCTATATGTTACGAGGGAAGGTTTTGATGGAAGTCCATGCAAAAAAACATCTGAAAATTTGATTCTATGAAGCTTTTCCAAATGCAAGTTTCGATCAAAAAATCATAATATTTTATACACAAGATAATACTAGTTTTGCTCGAAAAACCAAATTAAATCGAGGACTGTACGAAACGGTACAACACTTTTCAAATCCTTCCTATTTGTTACGAGGGAAGGTTTTGATGGAAGTCCATGCAAAAATGATCTGAAAATTTGATTCTACGAAAATTTTCCAAATGCAAGTTTTGGTCAAAAAATCATAATATATTATACAAAAGTTTATACTAGTTTTGCTCAAAAAATCAAATTAAATCGAGGACTATACGAAACAATACAAAACTTTTGAGATCCTTCCTATATGTTACAAGGGAAGGTTATGACGGAAGTCCATACAAAAAAGTCATCTGAAAATTTGATTCTACGAAGTTTTTCCAAATGCAAGTTTCGGTCAAAAAAATCATAATATATTATACACAAGTTTATACTAGTTTTGCTCAAAAAATCAAATTAAACCGAGGACTGTACGAAACGATACATAACTTTTCAGATCCTTCCTATATGTTACGAGGGAAGGTTATGATGGAAGTCCATGCAAAAATCATCTGAAAATTTGTTTCTACGAAACTTTTCCAAATGCAAGTTTCGGTCAAAAAAATCATAAAATATTATTCACAAGTTATTACTAGTATTGCTCAAAAAATCAAATTAAATCGAGGACTGTACGAAACCATACAAAACTTTTCAGATCCATCCTATATGTTACGAGGGAAGGTTATGATGGAAGTCCATGCAAAAAATCATCATAAAATTTAATTCTACGAAACTTTTCCAAATGCAAGTTTCGGTCAATAAATCATGATATATTATACACAAGTTTATACTAGTTTTGCTCTAAAAATCAAATTAAACCTAGGACTGTACGAAACGATACAAAACTTTCAGATCCTTCCTATATGTTACGAGGGATGGTTTTGATGGAAGTCCATGCAAAAAATCATCTGAAAATTTGATTCTACGAAACTTTTCCAAATGCAAGTTTCGATCAAAAAATCATAATATATTATACACAAGATAATACTATTTTGTTCAAAAAATCAAATTAAACTGAGGACTATACGAAACGATACAAAACTTTTCAGATCCTTCCTATATGTTACGAGGGAAGGTTTTGATGGAAGTCCATGCAAAAAATCATCTAAACTTTGATTCTACGAAAATTTTCCAAATGCAAGTTTCGGTTAAAAAATCATAAAATATTATACACAAGTTTATACTAGTATTGCTCAAAAAATCAAATTAAATCGAGGACTGTACGAAACCATAAAAAACTTTTCAGATCCTTCCTATATGTTACGGGGGTAGGTTAAGATGGAAGTCCATGCAAAAAATCATCTGAAAATTTAATTCTACGAAACTTTTCCAAAAGCATGTATCGGTCAAAAAATAATAATATATTATACACAAGTTTATACTAGTTTTGCTCAAAAAATCAAATTAAACTGAGGACTGTACGAAACGATACAAAACCTTTCAGATCCTTCCTATATGTTACGAGGGAAGGTTTTGATGGAAGTCCATGCAAAAAAACATCTGAAAATTTGATTCTATGAAGCTTTTCCAAATGCAAGTTTCGATCAAAAAATCATAATATTTTATACACAAGATAATACTAGTTTTGCTCGAAAAACCAAATTAAATCGAGGACTGTACGAAACGGTACAACACTTTTCAGATCCTTCCTATTTGTTACGAGGGAAGGTTTTGATGGAAGTCCATGCAAAAATGATCTGAAAATTTGATTCTACGAAACTTTTCCAAATGCAAGTTTCGGTTAAAAAATCATAAAATATTATACACAAGTTTATACTAGTATTGCTCAAAAAATCAAATTAAATCGAGGACTGTACGAAACCATAAAAAACTTTTCAGATCCTTCCTATATGTTACGGGGGAAGGTTAAGATGGAAGTCCATGCAAAAAATCATCTGAAAATTTAATTCTACGAAACTTTTCCAAAAGCATGTATCGGTCAAAAAATAATAATATATTATACACAAGTTTATACTAGTTTTGCTCAAAAAATCAAATTAAACCGAGGACTGTACGAAACGATACATAACTTTTCAGATCCTTCCTATATGTTACGAGGGAAGGTTATGTTGGAAGTCCATGCAAAAATCATCTGAAAATTTGTTTCTACGAAACATTTCCAAATGCAAGTTTCGGTCAAAAAAATCATAAAATATTATTCACAAGTTATTACTAGTATTGCTCAAAAAATCAAATTAAATCGAGGACTGTACGAAACCATACAAAACTTTTCAGATCCATCCTATATGTTACGAGGGAAGGTTATGATGGAAGTCCATGCAAAAAATCATCATAAAATTTAATTCTACGAAACTTTTCCAAATGCAAGTTTCGGTCAATAAATCATGATATATTATACACAAGTTTATACTAGTTTTGCTCTAAAAATCAAATTAAACCTAGGACTGTACGAAACGATACAAAACTTTTCAGATCCTTCCTATATGTTACGAGGGAAGGTTTTGATGGAAGTCCATGCAAAAAAACATCTGAAAATTTGATTCTACGAAACTTTTCCAAATGCAAGTTTCGATCAAAAAATCATAATATATTATACACAAGATAATACTATTTTGTTCAAAAAATCAAATTAAACTGAGGACTATACGAAACGATACAAAACTTTTCAGATCCTTCCTATATGTTACGAGGGAAGGTTTTGATGGAAGTCCATGCAAAAAATCATCTAAACTTTGATTCTACGAAACTTTTCCAAATGCAAGTTTCGGTTAAAAAATCATAAAATATTATACACAAGTTTATACTAGTATTGCTCAAAAAATCAAATTAAATCGAGGACTGTACGAAACCATAAAAAACTTTTCAGATCCTTCCTATATGTTACGAGGGAAGGTTATGATGGAAGTACATGCAAAAAATCATCTGAAAATTTAATTCTACGAAACTTTTCCAAAAGCAAGTATCGGTAAAAAAATAATAATATATTATACACAAGTTTATACTAGTTTTGCTCAAAAAATCAAATTAAACTGAGGACTGTACGAAACGATACAAAACCTTTCAGATCCTTCCTATATGTTACGAGGGAAGGTTTTGATGGAAGTCCATGCAAAAAAACATCTGAAAATTTGATTCTATGAAGCTTTTCCAAATGCAAGTTTCGATCAAAAAATCATAATATTTTATACACAAGATAATACTAGTTTTGCTCGAAAAACCAAATTAAATCGAGGACTGTACGAAACGGTACAACACTTTTCAGATCCTTCCTATTTGTTACGAGGGAAGGTTTTGATGGAAGTCCATGCAAAAATGATCTGAAAATTTGATTCTACGAAAATTTTCCAAATGCAAGTTTTGGTCAAAAAATCATAATATATTATACAAAAGTTTATACTAGTTTTGCTCAAAAAATCAAATTAAATCGAGGACTATACGAAACAATACAAAACTTTTGAGATCCTTCCTATATGTTACAAGGGAAGGTTATGACGGAAGTCCATACAAAAAAGTCATCTGAAAATTTGATTCTACGAAGTTTTTCCAAATGCAAGTTTCGGTCAAAAAAATCATAATATATTATACACAAGTTTATACTAGTTTTGCTCAAAAAATCAAATTAAACCGAGGACTGTACGAAACGATACATAACTTTTCAGATCCTTCCTATATGTTACGAGGGAAGGTTATGATGGAAGTCCATGCAAAAATCATCTGAAAATTTGTTTCTACGAAACTTTTCCAAATGCAAGTTTCGGTCAAAAAAATCATAAAATATTATTCACAAGTTATTACTAGTATTGCTCAAAAAATCAAATTAAATCGAGGACTGTACGAAACCATACAAAACTTTTCAGATCCATCCTATATGTTACGAGGGAAGGTTATGATGGAAGTCCATGCAAAAAATCATCATAAAATTTAATTCTACGAAACTTTTCCAAATGCAAGTTTCGGTCAATAAATCATGATATATTATACACAAGTTTATACTAGTTTTGCTCTAAAAATCAAATTAAACCTAGGACTGTACGAAACGATACAAAACTTTCAGATCCTTCCTATATGTTACGAGGGATGGTTTTGATGGAAGTCCATGCAAAAAATCATCTGAAAATTTGATTCTACGAAACTTTTCCAAATGCAAGTTTCGATCAAAAAATCATAATATATTATACACAAGATAATACTATTTTGTTCAAAAAATCAAATTAAACTGAGGACTATACGAAACGATACAAAACTTTTCAGATCCTTCCTATATGTTACGAGGGAAGGTTTTGATGGAAGTCCATGCAAAAAATCATCTAAACTTTGATTCTACGAAAATTTTCCAAATGCAAGTTTCGGTTAAAAAATCATAAAATATTATACACAAGTTTATACTAGTATTGCTCAAAAAATCAAATTAAATCGAGGACTGTACGAAACCATAAAAAACTTTTCAGATCCTTCCTATATGTTACGGGGGTAGGTTAAGATGGAAGTCCATGCAAAAAATCATCTGAAAATTTAATTCTACGAAACTTTTCCAAAAGCATGTATCGGTCAAAAAATAATAATATATTATACACAAGTTTATACTAGTTTTGCTCAAAAAATCAAATTAAACTGAGGACTGTACGAAACGATACAAAACCTTTCAGATCCTTCCTATATGTTACGAGGGAAGGTTTTGATGGAAGTCCATGCAAAAAAACATCTGAAAATTTGATTCTATGAAGCTTTTCCAAATGCAAGTTTCGATCAAAAAATCATAATATTTTATACACAAGATAATACTAGTTTTGCTCGAAAAACCAAATTAAATCGAGGACTGTACGAAACGGTACAACACTTTTCAGATCCTTCCTATTTGTTACGAGGGAAGGTTTTGATGGAAGTCCATGCAAAAATGATCTGAAAATTTGATTCTACGAAACTTTTCCAAATGCAAGTTTCGGTTAAAAAATCATAAAATATTATACACAAGTTTATACTAGTATTGCTCAAAAAATCAAATTAAATCGAGGACTGTACGAAACCATAAAAAACTTTTCAGATCCTTCCTATATGTTACGGGGGAAGGTTAAGATGGAAGTCCATGCAAAAAATCATCTGAAAATTTAATTCTACGAAACTTTTCCAAAAGCATGTATCGGTCAAAAAATAATAATATATTATACACAAGTTTATACTAGTTTTGCTCAAAAAATCAAATTAAACCGAGGACTGTACGAAACGATACATAACTTTTCAGATCCTTCCTATATGTTACGAGGGAAGGTTATGTTGGAAGTCCATGCAAAAATCATCTGAAAATTTGTTTCTACGAAACATTTCCAAATGCAAGTTTCGGTCAAAAAAATCATAAAATATTATTCACAAGTTATTACTAGTATTGCTCAAAAAATCAAATTAAATCGAGGACTGTACGAAACCATACAAAACTTTTCAGATCCATCCTATATGTTACGAGGGAAGGTTATGATGGAAGTCCATGCAAAAAATCATCATAAAATTTAATTCTACGAAACTTTTCCAAATGCAAGTTTCGGTCAATAAATCATGATATATTATACACAAGTTTATACTAGTTTTGCTCTAAAAATCAAATTAAACCTAGGACTGTACGAAACGATACAAAACTTTCAGATCCTTCCTATATGTTACGAGGGATGGTTTTGATGGAAGTCCATGCAAAAAATCATCTGAAAATTTGATTCTACGAAACTTTTCCAAATGCAAGTTTCGATCAAAAAATCATAATATATTATACACAAGATAATACTATTTTGTTCAAAAAATCAAATTAAACTGAGGACTATACGAAACGATACAAAACTTTTCAGATCCTTCCTATATGTTACGAGGGAAGGTTTTGATGGAAGTCCATGCAAAAAATCATCTAAACTTTGATTCTACGAAAATTTTCCAAATGCAAGTTTCGGTTAAAAAATCATAAAATATTATACACAAGTTTATACTAGTATTGCTCAAAAAATCAAATTAAATCGAGGACTGTACGAAACCATAAAAAACTTTTCAGATCCTTCCTATATGTTACGGGGGTAGGTTAAGATGGAAGTCCATGCAAAAAATCATCTGAAAATTTAATTCTACGAAACTTTTCCAAAAGCATGTATCGGTCAAAAAATAATAATATATTATACACAAGTTTATACTAGTTTTGCTCAAAAAATCAAATTAAACTGAGGACTGTACGAAACGATACAAAACCTTTCAGATCCTTCCTATATGTTACGAGGGAAGGTTTTGATGGAAGTCCATGCAAAAAAACATCTGAAAATTTGATTCTATGAAGCTTTTCCAAATGCAAGTTTCGATCAAAAAATCATAATATTTTATACACAAGATAATACTAGTTTTGCTCGAAAAACCAAATTAAATCGAGGACTGTACGAAACGGTACAACACTTTTCAGATCCTTCCTATTTGTTACGAGGGAAGGTTTTGATGGAAGTCCATGCAAAAATGATCTGAAAATTTGATTCTACGAAACTTTTCCAAATGCAAGTTTCGGTTAAAAAATCATAAAATATTATACACAAGTTTATACTAGTATTGCTCAAAAAATCAAATTAAATCGAGGACTGTACGAAACCATAAAAAACTTTTCAGATCCTTCCTATATGTTACGGGGGAAGGTTAAGATGGAAGTCCATGCAAAAAATCATCTGAAAATTTAATTCTACGAAACTTTTCCAAAAGCATGTATCGGTCAAAAAATAATAATATATTATACACAAGTTTATACTAGTTTTGCTCAAAAAATCAAATTAAACCGAGGACTGTACGAAACGATACATAACTTTTCAGATCCTTCCTATATGTTACGAGGGAAGGTTATGTTGGAAGTCCATGCAAAAATCATCTGAAAATTTGTTTCTACGAAACATTTCCAAATGCAAGTTTCGGTCAAAAAAATCATAAAATATTATTCACAAGTTATTACTAGTATTGCTCAAAAAATTAAATTAAATCGAGGACTGTACGAAACCATACAAAACTTTTCAGATCCATCCTATATGTTACGAGGGAAGGTTATGATGGAAGTCCATGCAAAAAATCATCATAAAATTTAATTCTACGAAACTTTTCCAAATGCAAGTTTCGGTCAATAAATCATGATATATTATACACAAGTTTATACTAGTTTTGCTCAAAAAATCAAATTAAACCTAGGACTGTACGAAACGATACAAAACTTTCAGATCCTTCCAATATGTTACGAGGGATGGTTTTGATGGAAGTCCATGCAAAAAATCATCTGAAAATTTGATTCTACGAAACTTTTCCAAATGCAAGTTTCGATCAAAAAATCATAATATATTATACACAAGATAATACTATTTTGATCAAAAAATCAAATTAAACCAAGGACTATAAGAAACAATACAAAACTTTTCAGATCCTCCCTATATGTTACGAGGGAAGGTTTTGATGGAAGTCCATGCAAAAAATCATCTAAAATTTTGATTCTACGACACATTTCCAAATGCAAGTTTCGGTTAAAAAATCCTAAAATATTATACAACAGTTTATACTAGTATTGCTCAAAAAATCAAATTAAATCGAGGACTGTACGAAACCATACAAAACTTTTCAGATCCTACCTATATGTTATGAGGGAAGGTTATGATGGAAGTCCATGCAAAAAATCACCTGAAAATTTGATTCTACGAAACTTTTCCAAATGCAAGTTTCGGTCAAAAAATCATGATATAATATACACAAGTTTATAATAGTTTTGTCAAAAAAAATCAAATTAAACCGAGGAGTGTACGAAACGATACAAAACTTTCATATCCTTCCTTTATGTTACGAGGGAAGATTTTGATGGAAGTACATGCCAAAAATCATCTGAAAATTTGATTCTACAAAACTTTTCCCAATGCATGTATCGGTCAAAAAATCATAAAATATTATACACAAGTTTATACTAGTTTTGCTCAAAAAATCAAATTAAATTGAGGACTGTACGAAACGATACAAAACATTTCAGATCCTTCTTATATGTTACGAGGGAAGGTTATGATGGAAGTCCATGCAAAAAATCATCTGAAAATTTGATTCTACGATACTTTTCCTAATGCAAGTTTCGGTCAAAAAAATCATAATATATTATACACAAGTTTATACTAGTTTTGCTCAAAAAATCAAATTAAATCGAGGATTGCATGAAATGATACAAAATTTTTCAGATTCTTTCTATATGTTACGAGGGAAGGTTTTGATAGAAGTCTATGCAAAAAATCATCTGAAAATTTGTTTCTACGAAACTTTTCCAAATGCAAGTTTCGGTCAAGAAATCATAAAATATTATACACAAGTTTATACTAGTATTACTCAAAAAATCAAATTAAATTGAGGACTATACGAAACCATACAAAACTTTTCAGATCCTTCCTATATGTTACGAGGGAAGGTTATGATGGAAGTCCAAGCAAAAAATCATCTGAGAATTTAATTCTACGAAACTTTTCCAAATGCAAGTTTCGGTCAAAAAATCATGATATATTATACACAAGTTTATACTAGTTTTGCTTAATAAATCAAATGAAACCGAGGACTGTACGAAACGATACAAAACTTTCAGATCCTTCCTATATGTTACGAGGGAAGGTTATGATGGAAGTTCATGCAAAAAATCATCTGAAAATTTAATTCTACGAAACTTTTCCAAATGCAAGTTTCGGTCAAAAAATCAAACTATATTATATACAAGTTCATACTAGTATTGCTCAAAAAATCAAATTAAATCGAGGACTGTACAAAACGATACAAAACTTTTCAGATCCTTCCTATATGTTACGAGGGAAGGTTTTGATAGAAGTCCATGCAAAAAATCATCTGAAAATTTGTTTATACGAAACTTTTCCAAATGCAAGTTTCGGTCAAAAAATCATAAAATATTATACACAAGTTTATACTAGTATTGCTCAAAAAATCAAATTAAATCGAGGACTGTACGAAACCATACAAAACTTTTCAGATCCTTCCTATAAGTTACGGGGGAAGGTTATGATGGAAGTCCAGGCAAAAAAGCATCTGAAAATTTAATTCTACGAAACTTTTCCAAATGCAAGTTTCGGTCAAAAAATCATGATATATTATACACAAGTTTATACATGTTTTGCTCAATAAATCAAATGAAACCGAGGACTGTACGAAACGATACAAAAGTTTCATATCCTTCCTTTATGTTACGAGGGAAGGTTTTGATGGAAGTCCATGCAAAAAATCATCTGAAAATTTGATTCTACGAAACTTTTCCAAGTGCAAGTTTCGGTCAAAAAATCATAATATATTATACACAAGTTTATACTAGTTTTGCTCAAAAAATCAAATTAAACTGAGGACTGTACGAATCGATACAAAACGTTTCAGATCCTTTCTATATGTAACAAGGTAAGGTTTTGATGGAAGTCCATGCAAAAAATCATCTGAAATTTTGATTTTTCGAAACTTTTCCAAACGCATGTTTCGGTCAAAAAAATCATAATATATTATACACAAGTTTATTCTAGTTTTGCTCAAAAAAATCAAATTAAACCGAGGACTGTATGAAACGATACAAAACTTTTCAGATCCTTTCTATATGTTAGGAGGGAAGGTTTTGATAGAAGTCCATGCAAAAAATCATCTGAAAATTTGATTCTACAAAACTTTTCCAAATGCAAGTTTCAGTCAAAAAATCATAATATATTATACACAAGTTTATACTAGTATTGCTCAAATAATCAAATTAAATCGAGGACTGTATGAAACGATACAAAGCTTTTCAGATCCTTCCTATATGTTACGAGGGAAGGTTATGATGGAAGTCCATGCAAAAAATCATCTGAAAATTTTATTCTACGAAACTTTTCCAAATGCAAGTATGGGTCAAAAAATCATAATATATTATACACAAGTTTATACTAGTTTTTCTCAAAAAATAAAATTAAACTGAGGACTGTACGAAACGATACAAAACTTTCAGATCCTTCCTATATGTTACGAGGGAAGGTTTTGACTGAAGTCCATGCAAAAAATCATCTGAAAATTTGATTCATCGAAACTTTTCCAAATGCAAGTTTCGGTCAAAAAATCATAATATATTATACACAAGTTTATACTAGTTTTGCTCAAAAAATCAAATTAAACTGAGGACTGTACGAAATGATACAAAACTTTCAGATCCTTCCTATTGTTACGAGGGAAGGTTTTGATGGAAGTCCATCCAAAAATCATCTGAAAATTTGATTCTACGAAACTTTTCCAAATGCAAGTTTCGGTCAAAAAATCATAATAATAAACATTTGTATACTAATTTTGCTCAAAAAATCAAATTAAATCGAGGACTGTACGAAATAATACAAAACTTTTCAAATCCTTCCTATATGTTACGAGGGAAGGTTATGATGGAATTCCATGCAAATAATCATCTGAAAATTTGTTTCAACGAAACTTTTCCAAATGCAAGTTTCGGTCCAAAAATCATAATATATTATACAAATGTTTGTACTAGTTTTGCTCATAAAATAAAATTAAACCGAGGACTGTACGAAACAATACAAAACTTTTCAGATCCTTCTTATATGTTACGTGGGAAGGTTTTGATGGAAGTCCATACAAAAAATCATCTGAAAATTTGATTTTATGAAACTTTTCAAAATTCGATTTCGGTCAAAAATATTATAATATATTATACACAAGTTTATACTAGTTTTGCTCAAAAAATCAAAATAAACTGAGGACTGTACGAAACGATACAAAATTTTTCAGATCCTTCCAATATGTTACGAGGGAAGGTTTTGATGGAAGTCCATGCAAAAAATCATCTGAAAATTTGATTCTACGAAACTTTTCCAAATGCAAGTTTCGGTCAAAAAATCATAATATAATATACACAAGTTTATACTAGTTTTGCTCAAAAAATCAAATTAAATCGAGGACTGTACGAAATGATACAAAACTTTTCAGATCCTTCCTATATGTTACGAGGGAAGGTTATGATGGAAGTCCATGCAAAAAATCATCTGAAAATTTAATTCTACGAAACATTTCCAAATGCAAGTTTCGGTCAATAAATCATGATATATTATACACAAGTTTATACTAGTTTTGCTCAAAAAATCAAATTAAACCGAGGACTATACGAAACGATACAAAACTTTTCAGATCCTTCCTATATGTTACGAGGGAAGGTTATGATGGAAGTCCATGCAAAAAATCATCTGAAAATTTGATTCTACGAAACTTTTCCAAATGCAAGTTTCGGTCAAAAAAATCATAAAATATTATTCACAAGTTTATACTAGTATTGCTCAAAAAATCAAATTAAATCGAGGACTGTACGACACCATACAAAACTTTTCAGATTCATCCTATATGTTACGAGGAAAGGTTATGATGGAAGTCCTTGCAAAAAATCATCATAAAATTTAATTCTACGAAACTTTTCCAAATGCAAGTTTCGGTCAAAAAATCATGATATATTATACACAAGTTTATACTAGTTTTGCTCAATAAATAAAATAAAACCGAGGACTGTACGAAATGATACAACACTTTCAGATCCTTCCTATATGTTACGAGGGAAGGTTTTGATGGAAGTACATGGAAAAAATCATCTAAAAATTTGATTCTACGAAACTTTTCCAAATGCAAGTTTTGGTCAAAAAATCATAATATATTATACACAAGTTTATACTAGTTTTGCTCAAAAAATCATATTAAACCGAGGACTGTACGAAACGATACAAAACTTTTCAGATCCTTCCTTTATGTTACGAGGGAAGGTTTTGATGGAAGTCCATGCAAAAAATCATATGAAAATTTGATTCTGCGAAACTTTTCCAAGTGCAAGTTTCGGTCGAAAAATCATAATATACTATACACAAGTTTATACTAGTTTTGCTCAAAAAATCAAATTAAATCAAGGACTGTACGAAATGATACAAAACTTTTCAGATCCTTCCTCTATGTTATGAGCGAAGGTTATGATTGAAGTCCATGCAAAAAAATCATCTGAAAATTTAATTCTACAAAACTTTTCCAAATGCAAGTTTCGGTCAAAAAATCATAATATATTATACACAACATAATACTAGTTTTGCTCGAAAAATACAATTAAATCTAGGACTATACGAAACGATACATAATTTTTCAGATCCTTCCTATATGTTACGAGGGAAGGTTATGATGGAAGTCTATACAAAAAATCATCTGAAAATTTGTTTCTACGAAAATTTTCCAAATGCAAGTTTCGGTCAAAAAATCAAACTATATTATATACAAGTTTATACTAGTATTGCTCAAAAAATCAAATTAAATCGAGGACTGTACGAAACGATACAAAACTTTTCAGATCCTTCCTATATGTTATGAGGGAAGGTGTTGATGGAAGTCCATGCAAAAAATGATCTGAAATTTTGATTCTACGAAAATTTTCCAAATGCAAGTTTCGGTCAAAAAATCATAATATATGATACACAAGATAATACTAGTTTTGCTCAAAAAATCAAATTAAAGCAAGGACTGTACGAAACGAAACATAATTTTTCAGATCCTTCCTATATGTTACGAGTGAAGGTTATGATGGAAGTCCATGCAAAAAATCATCTGAAAATTTGAGTCTACAAAACTTTTACAAATCCAAGTTTCAGTCAAAAAATCATAATATATTATACACAAGTTTATACTAGTTTTGTTCAAAAAATCAAATTAAATCGAGGATTATACGTAACAATACAAAACTTTTAAGATCCTTCCTATATGTTACGATGGAAGTTTATAATGGAAGTTAATGCAAAAAATCATCTGAAAATTTGATTCTACGAAACTTTTCCACATCCAAGTTTTGGTTAAAAAAACATAATATATTATACACAAGTGTATACTAGTTTTGCTCAAAAAATCAAAATAAACCGAGGACTGTACGAAACGATACAAAATTTTCAGATCCTTCCAATATGTTATGGGGGATGTTTTTGATGGAAGTCTATGCAAAAAATCATCTGAAAATTTGATTCTACGAAACTTTTCCAAATGCATGTTTCGGTAAAAAAAATCATAATATATTATACACAAGTTTATACTAGTTTTGCTCAAAAAATCAAATTAAACCGAGGATTGTATGAAACGATACAAAACTTTTCAGGTCCTTTCTATATGTTACAAGGGAAGGTTTTGATAGAAGTCCATGCAAAAAATCATCTGAAAATTTGTTTCTAAGAAACTTTCCAAATGCAAGTTTCGGTCAAAAAATCATAATATATTATACACAAGTTTATACTAGAATTGCTCAAAAAATCAAATTAAATCGAGGACTATACGAAACCATACAAAACTTTTCAGATCCTTCCTATATGTTACGAGGGAAGGTTATGATGGAAGTCCATGCAAAAAATCAGCTGAAAATTTAATTCTACAAAAATTTTCCAAATACAACTTTCGGTCAAAAAATCATAATATATTCTACACAAGTTTATACTAGTTTTGCTCAAAAAATCAAATTAAACCGAGGACTGTACGAAACGATACAAAACTTTCAGATTCTTCCTATATGTTACGAGGGATGGTTTTGATGGAAGTCCATGCAACAAAACATCTGAATATTTGATTCAAAGAACGTTTCCAAATGCAAGTTTCGATCAAAAAATCATAATATATTATACACAAGATAATACTAGTTTTACTTAAAAAATCAAATTAAACTGAGGACTGTACGAAACAATACAAAACTTTTCAGATCCTTCCTATATGTTACAAGGGAAGGTTTTGATGGAAGTCCATTCAAAAAATCATCTGAAAATTTGATTCTCCGAAACTTTTCCAAATGCATGTTTCGGTCAAAAAATCATAATATATTATACACAAGTTTATACAAGTTTTGCTCAAAAAATCAAATAATATCGAGGACTATACGAAACGATACAAAACATTTCAGATCCTTCCTATATGTAACGAGGGAAGGTTATGATGGAAGTCCATGCAAAAAATCATCTGAAAATTTGATTCTACGAAACTTTTCCAAAATCAAGTTTCGGTCAAAAAATCATAATATATTATACACAAGTTTATACTAGTTTTGCTCAAAAAATAAAATTAAACCGAGGACTGTACGAAACAATACAAAACTTTTCAGATCCTTCTTATATGTTACACGGGAAGGTTTTGATGGAAGTCCATACAAAAAATCATCTGAAAATTTGATTTTATGAAACTTTTCAAAATTCAAGTTTCGGTCAAAAATATTATATTATATTATACACAAGTTTATACTAGTTTTGCTCAAAAAATCAAAATAAACTGAGGACTGTACGAAACGATACAAAATTTTTCAGATCCTTCCAATATGTTACGAGGGAAGGTTTTGATGGAAGTCCATGCAAAAAATCATCTGAAAATTTGATTCTACGAAACTTTTCCAAATGCAAGTTTCGGTCAAAAAATCATAATATAATATACACAAGTTTATACTAGTTTTGCTCAAAAAATCAAATTAAATCGAGGACTGTACGAAATGATACAAAACTTTTCAGATCCTTCCTATATGTTACGAGGGAAGGTTATGATGGAAGTCCATGCAAAAAATCATCTGAAAATTTAATTCTACGAAACATTTCCAAATGCAAGTTTCGGTCAATAAATCATGATATATTATACACAAGTTTATACTAGTTTTGCTCAAAAAATCAAATTAAACCGAGGACTATACGAAACGATACAAAACTTTTCAGATCCTTCCTATATGTTACGAGGGAAGGTTATGATGGAAGTCCATGCAAAAAATCATCTGAAAATTTGATTCTACGAAACTTTTCCAAATGCAAGTTTCGGTCAAAAAAATCATAAAATATTATTCACAAGTTTATACTAGTATTGCTCAAAAAATCAAATTAAATCGAGGACTGTACGACACCATACAAAACTTTTCAGATTCATCCTATATGTTACGAGGAAAGGTTATGATGGAAGTCCTTGCAAAAAATCATCATAAAATTTAATTCTACGAAACTTTTCCAAATGCAAGTTTCGGTCAAAAAATCATGATATATTATACACAAGTTTATACTAGTTTTGCTCAATAAATAAAATAAAACCGAGGACTGTACGAAATGATACAACACTTTCAGATCCTTCTTATATGTTACGAGGGAAGGTTTTGATGGAAGTACATGGAAAAAATCATCTGAAAATTTGATTCTACGAAACTTTTCCAAATGCAAGTTTTGGTCAAAAAATCATAATATATTATACACAAGTTTATACTAGTTTTGCTCAAAAAATCATATTAAACCGAGGACTGTACGAAACGATACAAAACTTTTCAGATCCTTCCTTTATGTTACGAGGGAAGGTTTTGATGGAAGTCCATGCAAAAAATCATATGAAAATTTGATTCTGCGAAACTTTTCCAAGTGCAAGTTTCGGTCGAAAAATCATAATATATTATACACAAGTTTATACTAGTTTTGCTCAAAAAATCAAATGAAATCAAGGACTGTACGAAATGATACAAAACTTTTCAGATCCTTCCTCTATGTTATGAGGGAAGGTTATGATTGAAGTCCATGCAAAAAAATCATCTGAAAATTTAATTCTACAAAACTTTTCCAAATGCAAGTTTCGGTCAAAAAATCATAATATATTATACACAACATAATACTAGTTTTGCTCGAAAAATACAATTAAATCTAGGACTATACGAAACGATACATAATTTTTCAGATCCTTCCTATATGTTACGAGGGAAGGTTATGATGGAAGTCTATACAAAAAATCATCTGAAAATTTGTTTCTACGAAAATTTTCCAAATGCAAGTTTCGGTCAAAAAATCAAACTATATTATATACAAGTTTATACTAGTATTGCTCAAAAAATCAAATTAAATCGAGGACTGTACGAAACGATACAAAACTTTTCAGATCCTTCCTATATGTTATGAGGGAAGGTGTTGATGGAAGTCCATGCAAAAAATGATCTGAAATTTTGATTCTACGAAAATTTTCCAAATGCAAGTTTCGGTCAAAAAATCATAATATATGATACACAAGATAATACTAGTTTTGCTCAAAAAATCAAATTAAAGCAAGGACTGTACGAAACGAAACATAACTTTTCAGATCCTTCCTATATGTTACGAGTGAAGGTTATGATGGAAGTCCATGCAAAAAATCATCTGAAAATTTGAGTCTACAAAACTTTTACAAATCCAAGTTTCAGTCAAAAAATCATAATATATTATACACAAGTTTATACTAGTTTTGTTCAAAAAATCAAATTAAATCGAGGATTATACGTAACAATACAAAACTTTTAAGATCCTTCCTATATGTTACGATGGAAGTTTATGATGGAAGTTAATGCAAAAAATCATCTGAAAATTTGATTCTACGAAACTTTTCCACATCCAAGTTTTGGTTAAAAAATCATAATATATTATACACAAGTGTATACTAGTTTTGCTCAAAAAATCAAAATAAACCGAGGACTGTACGAAACGATACAAAATTTTCAGATCCTTTCAATATGTTATGGGGGATGTTTTTGATGGAAGTCTATGCAAAAAATCATCTGAAAATTTGATTCTACGAAACTTTTCCAAATGCATGTTTCGGTCAAAAAAATCATAATATATTATACACAAGTTTATACTAGTTTTGCTCAAAAAATCAAATTAAACCGAGGATTGTATGAAACGATACAAAACTTTTCAGGTCCTTTCTATATGTTACAAGGGAAGGTTTTGATAGAAGTCCATGAAAAAAATCATCTGAAAATTTGTTTCTAAGAAACTTTCCAAATGCATGTTTCGGTCAAAAAATCATAATATATTATACACATGTTTATACTAGAATTGCTCAAAAAATCAAATTAAATCGAGGACTGTACGAAACCTTACAAAACTTTTCAGATCCTTCCTATATGTTACGAGGGAAGGTTATGATGGAAGTCCATACAAAAAATCAGCTGAAAATTTAATTCTACAAAAATTTTCCAAATACAACTTTCGGTCAAAAAATCATAATATATTCTACACAAGTTTATACTAGTTTTGCTCAAAAAATCAAATTAAACCGAGGACTGTACGAAACGATACAAAACTTTCAGATTCTTCCTATATGTTACGAGGGATGGTTTTGATGGAAGTCCATGCAACAAAACATCTGAATATTTGATTCAAAGAACGTTTCCAAATGCAAGTTTCGATCAAAAAATCATAATATATTATACACAAGATAATACTAGTTTTACTTAAAAAATCAAATTAAACTGAGGACTGTACGAAACAATACAAAACTTTTCAGATCCTTCCTATATGTTACAAGGGAAGGTTTTGATGGAAGTCCATTCAAAAAATCATCTGAAAATTTGATTCTCCGAAACTTTTCCAAATGCATGTTTCGGTCAAAAAATCATAATATATTATACACAAGTTTATACAAGTTTTGCTCAAAAAATCAAATTATATCGAGGACTATACGAAACGATACAAAACATTTCAGATCCTTCCTATATGTAACGAGGGAAGGTTATGATGGAAGTCCATGCAAAAAATCATCTGAAAATTTGATTCTACGAAACTTTTCCAAAATCAAGTTTCGGTCAAAAAATCATAATATATTATACACAAGTTTATACTAGTTTTGCTCAAAAAATAAAATTAAACCGATGACTGTATGAAACGAGACAAAACTTTTCAGATCCTTCCTATATGTTACGAGGGAAGGTTTTGATGGAAGTCCATGCAAAAAATCATCTGAAAAATTGTTTCTACGAAACTTTTCCAAATGCAAGTTTCGGTCAAAAAATCATACAATATTATACACAAGTTTATACTAGTATTGCTCAAAAAATCAATTTAAAACGAGGAGAGTACGAAACGGTACAAAACTGTAGATGTTTAGAATTGGCAGAATTTTTGATCAACAAGAAATGTTGAATTCAGTTCAGGATGTCCTATCAGATGTTGGGACATTATCAAACAGAGTATAAGTAAATGAACTTAATTCAGAATGTCACACCAGATGTTGGGACATTGTATCAGCTAATGATATAAGTTCAGTTTACAGGATGTCACATCAGATGTTGTGACATTGTATTAGTAAAAGAAGTAAGTTCAGTTTTTCAGGATGTCCCAACAGATGTTGTGACATCTCAAACCTGCTACCAGAATTAATTAATGACTAACAGAACTGAGTAAATTAAGGAAAGTTATCTGGAATTAATTATGGATGGACAAAACAGAATAAGGCGCATCTGTAGGGAGATTTGTTATGTGACTTCAGCATAATCAGAAGAACTGAATCACCTAGAATCTAGGAAGTAACAAACCCTAATTCTAGGTGGAAGCAGCATGCGTTTCAGGATTGGATAAACCTACAGAAAACCCAAAATCCAAACACCTATTTAAGCAACAGAAACTCTCAGAATTGAGCACGAATTTAAGAAGACCAAATAGGGTGTTTTGTGTTTTAATAGCAGGTTGTTTTAAGTGTACCACTTTATGAGCTTTTAAGCAAAAGTGTATTTGTGTCTTGATTGAAACTGTGAAGTAAGATCAAGCTGTTTTGTTTGAAGTATAAATTCAATTTTATTAAACTTGTAAACAAGATCACTATGTGATTGAGGGGGAGTGAGTTGGTACTCATATCTAAGTTGTGTCTTAGGTAGAAATTGCATTGGGTAGATATTAAGTGAAAGATTAAACTGGGTGGTTTAAGTCTAGAATTAATATTACTTATAGTGGATTTCCTCCTGGCTTGGTAGCCTCCAGATGTAAGTGTGGTTATACACTGAACTGGGTTAACAAATTACTGTGTTGTTTAATTTTCTTGCACTTTAAGTTTTGGTTAAGTTGTCAAGTGTTTAAACATCTCATTCGACATCTCATACCTGATCACAGAATTTCAATTGGCATCAGAGCAGGCACCCTGCCTGTTTATTCTGGGTGAGATCTAGGGAATACAAATTCTGGAAACATGGACAGAGATGTAGGATCAGTAAATAGACCACCTATACTGGATGGATCTAATTATGACTACTGGAAGCCAAGAATGATTGCATTCTTAAGATCACTTGACAATAGGGCCTGGAAAGCAGTCAACAATGGATGGGAACACCCTGTCTAAGACACCAAAGATGGAGTAAAAGTGTTGAAACCTGAAGAAGAATGGAGTAAGGAGGAAGAAGATTCAGCACTTGGCAACTCCAAGGCCTTAAATGCTTTATTCAATGGCATTGATAGGAACATCTTTAGACTTGTGCATCACTGTGAGCTGGCCAAAGATGTTTGGGACACTCTCAAAACAACTCATGAAGGAACATCAAAGGTGAAGATGTCAAGACTTCAACTTCTCACCACCAAGTTTGAAAACTTGAGAATGAAGGAAGATGAGACAATTCATGAGTTCTACATGAACATCTTAGAAATAGCCAATACTTCTAGAGCTTTGGGAGAAAAAATGATTGATGAAAAGCTTGTAAGAAAGATTCTCAGATCTTTACCAAAAAGATTTGACATGAAGGTCACAGCAATAGAAGAAGCTCAAGACATATGCAAAATGGAAGTTGAAGAGCTCATTGGTTCCCTTCAAACATTTGAGATGGGAATGAATGACACAATTGTAAAGAAGAACAAAAGCATAGCCTTGGTGACAAATACTGATAAAGAAGAAGAAAATAATGAATCAGAAACTGATGAAAACTTATCAGAAAACATTGCTATGCTTGGAAGACAATTCAAAAAGATTCTCAGAAGGATGGAAGACAAGTCCAGACCAAGTGGAAGATACACAAACTCTTCTGAGAACAAAAGACCTTATGATGCTAATAGAAGGTCAAATTATGATGAAAAGACCAGTCAAGAAAAAGGAATTAAATGCCATGGATGTGAAGGATATGGACACATCAGGAATGAATGTCCTACCTATTTAAAAAGGCAAAAGAAAGGTCTCTCTGTAACCTGGTCTGATGAAGACTCAGGAGGTGATTCAGAAGAAGAATCAGCTAAGCATATCACTGCTCTAGCTGGATTATGTGAATCTGAAAGTGAATCCAGTGATGGGGAGCTTACTTTTGAAGAGCTTGAGCAATCATACAGAGAACTAGTCAAAAGAAGCACTGAAATATGCAGGGAGAGTATAAAGCTAAAGAAGCAGATTGAGACACTAAAGGATGAAAAAGCAAGTGATCTAGAGATCATTGACACCTTGAAAAATGAAGTAAGTCTTCTCAACTCCAAGTTGGAACATATGTCCAAATCTGTTAGAATGCTGAACAGTAGCTCAAGCACACTGGATGTTATTCTCAACAACAATAAGCATTCAGGGGATAAAAGTGGACTGGGATTTAACAAAGTTCATAAGGTTGAAGCTAGCTCTAGCAAAATTACTTCAAAGTCCATACAGTCAAACAAGATGTCCCAACAAATGCTTCAACATCATGAAAAGAACACAAAGTCAAACATAATGTTCCAACAGATGTCTCAACATCCTGAAAAGAACATAATGAAGAAGAAGTATCAAAGATGGAGATGTCATCATTGTGGAAGATTTGGACATATCAAACCTCATTGCTACAAGTTGCATGGATATCCAAATCAGATGTATCAGCAACCTCCTAAGCAGAAGATAGAAGTTACCAAGAAAGTGTTGCTTAGACATCAAAGAGATCAGCAACCCCCTAAGCAGAAGACAGAGGTCATCAAGAAGGTATGGGTACCAAAAGCTAGTCTTCATGCTGATCAAAGCTACATGCCCAAGAACAAGATCAACAAACAACCTTGGAGCTCTACTGATGAACAATGCACAGGGCAGAGGTATCAAAAGAAATCTCAACACAAATGGTCAAAGAAAGGTGTTGCATATATAGCTCATACATCACTAAGAGTTTCAGCTAAAGAAGACTGGTACTTTGACAGTGGATGTTCAAGACACATGACTGGATTGAAGAATCTGCTAGTAGACTTAAAGTCATATTCATCCAGATATGTAACCTTTGGAGATGGAGCTAAAGGAGAAATCAAGGGAGTTGGGACCTTGGACTGTCCAGATGTACCAAGACTAGATGATGTGCTGCTGGTAAAAGGTTTAACTGCTAACCTGATCAGCATAAGTCAATTATGTGATCAAGGGTACAGTGTAAACTTTACCAAAACTGAATGCATAGTGTCTAACAAAGAACAAAAGGTTGTCATGAGAGGAGCCAGATCTAAAGACAACTGTTACATGTGGGAACCTCAAGACTTCAGTCTCACTTCAACTTGCTCTTTAGCTAAAGAAGAAGAAGTGAAACTATGGCACCAAAGACTAGGTCATCTTCATTTCAGAGGCATAAAGAAAATCATATCTATGGAAGCTGTGAGAGGTATTCCTAAACTGAAGATTGATGATGGCAAAATATGTGGTGAATGTCAAATAGGCAAGCAAACCAAGATGTCCCATCTAAAGCTCCAACATCTGACAACTTCCAAAGTTTTGGAATTATTGCATATGGATCTTATGGGACCTATGCAGGTTGAGAGCCTTGGTGGTAAGAGGTATGCCTATGTGGTGGTTGATGACTTTTCAAGGTATACATGGATAAATTTCATCAAAGAAAAGTCTGATGTATTTGATGTATTCAAAGACTTATGCCAAAGAATACAAAGGGAAAAAGCCAGCTGTGTGATCAGAATAAGAAGTGATCATGGAAAAGAATTTGAGAACCAAAAATTCTTAGATTTCTGTTCTTCAGAAGGAATCAATCATGAATACTCTTCACCAATCACTCCTCAACAGAATGGGATTGTTGAGAGGAATAATAGAACTATTCAAGAATCAGCAAGAGCTATGATCCATGCTAAAAAGTTACCTTTGTACTTCTGGGCTGAAGCTATGAACACAGCTTGTTACATCCATAACAGAGTTACTCTAAGGAAAGGAACTTTGTCCAGAATCTATGAAGTCTGGAAAGGCAGAAAACCCACAGTTAAGTACTTCCATGTGTTTGGAAGTAACTGTTATATTCTGGCAGATAGGGAGCAAAGAAGAAAAATGGATCCTAAAAGTGATGAAGGGATTTTTCTTGGATACTCTATAAACAGCAAAGCATATAGAGTATTTAATTCTAGAACCAAGGTTATCATGGAGTCCATAAATGTGATAATTGATGATGCTCCTACAGATGTTGCAGAAGATGTTGGAACATCTGCTGACAGCAAAACTGAAGCTGAAGAAAAGAGTGATCATTCTGACTTCACTCAAACTGATGCAAGGACAGAACAATCCAGCAAACCCCCCTCCATCAGAATCCAGAAGGATCATCCCAAAGATTTGATAATTGGTGATCCCAACAGAGGTGTAAGCACTAGATCAAGAGAAGTGATTTCAGGTTCCTGTTTTGTTTCAAAAATAGAACCTAAAAACATCAAGGAAGCTCTTACTGATGAATACTGGATTTGTGCTATGCAAGAGGAATTAGGTCAATTCACAAGGAATGAAGTCTGGAATCTTGTTCCTAGACCTGATGACATAAATGTGATTGGCACTAAATGGGTGTATAAGAACAAGTCAAATGAACAAGGAGTTGTTACAAAGAACAAAGCTAGACTTGTAGCTCAAGGATACATACAAATTGAAGGAGTAGACTTTGATGAAACCTTTGCACCAGTAGCAAGGCTTGAATCAATCAGACTACTTTTAGGAATTGCTTGTATCTTGAAGTTCAAGCTATTTCAAATGGATGTGAAAAGTGCCTTTCTAAGTGGATATCTTAATGAAGAGGTATATGTAGAACAGCCTAAAGGATTTGTTGATCCAAGCTGTCCAAATCATGTATACAAACTAAAGAAGGCTCTTTATGGTTTGAAGCAAGCTCCAATAGCATGGTATGAAAGGCTGACTACTTTTCTTATCAAGCAAGGATACAGGAAAGGTGGAATTGACAAAACCTTGTTTGTTAAAGATGAAGAAGGAAATGTCATGATTGCTCAAATATATGTAGATGACATTGTTTTTGGTGGGATGTTAGACAGGATGGTTAAACATTTTGTCAATCAGATGGAATCTGAATTTGAAATGAGCCTAGTAGGAGAATTAACCTACTTTCTTGGACTGCAAATAAAGCAAATGGAGGACTCCATGTTCATTTCCCAAAGCAAATATGCTAAGAACATAGTCAAGAAATTTGGGATGGACAGTGCCACTCATAAGAGAACTCCTGCCCCCACACATTTAAAGCTGACTAAAGATGACAAGGGTGAGAATGTAGATCAAAGCCTATACAGAAGCATGATTGGAAGCTTGTTATATCTGACTGCTAGCAGACCAAACATAGCATTTGCAGTAGGTGTATATGCAAGATATCAAGCTGATCCAAAAGTTAGTCATCTTAACCAAGTCAAGAGAATTCTAAAATATGTTAATGGTACTTGTGACTATGGCATAATGTACTTTCATGGATGCAAACCAATTCTCACTGG
This sequence comes from Lathyrus aphaca, assembly GCA_963966055.1. Lineage (NCBI taxonomy): Eukaryota > Viridiplantae > Streptophyta > Magnoliopsida > Fabales > Fabaceae > Lathyrus > Lathyrus aphaca. Next base: position 56,095,004 of record OZ014523.1, on the reverse strand, counting down.
CTTCTGTGATGCTAATTGGGCTGGAAGTGCTGATGACAGAAAAAGCACTTCAGGAGGATGCTTCTTTTTAGGAAACAATTTGATTTCTTGGTTCAGTAAGAAACAAAATTGTGTATCCTTATCTACTGCTGAAGCTGAATATATAGCAGCTGGAAGCAGTTGTTCACAGTTGGTTTGGATGAAGCAAATGCTCACTGAGTACAATGTCCCACAAGATGTCATGACATTGTACTGTGACAACTTAAGTGCTATTAACATATCAAAGAATCCTATCCAACATAGCAGGACCAAGCATATTGATATCAGGCACCATTTCATCAGAGATCTTGTAGAAGAAAAAGTGATCTCATTGGAACATGTAGCTACAAATCTGCAATTGGCTGATATATTTACTAAAGCCTTGGATGCTACCCAATTTGAAAACCTAAGGGGTAAATTGGGAATCTGCTTGTGTGAAATTTAGCAGTTATGGAGATATGCCAATATGTCATATGACATCGTGTGGCATGATCACCAGATGGCAACACCAGTCTGGTCAAGCACCTTGTGTATTCCACTCCTAGAAATTCTCCAAGTAACGGCTCTTATAAGAATATCAGCTCACATTCAGCTATTCATCTTCTCATCATTCTCTCACAACAACTTGCTTGCTATAGCTAACTCTCTGAGATCATCAAACTCAACCAATCTCAATCCCTTTCTTCACCACATTCTAAAAATGGCTCAACACCAAAACCCTAACATCTCTGAAGAAATCCTCAACAAGGAAGATGTGGTGCATGCAACCCCCATTTCTGTGGTACCCATGGATTCAACTCCAATGGACGAAATCAGAGGAAGTGTTCCTCTTGCTCAAAAGCCAAGAACCCCTACTGTTAGAAGGGCAAAGGAACCTGTTTTTAGCAAAGCCAAAGGGAAACCTTCATCATCAAACACCACTCCAAAAGCTTCTGAATATGTGGATGATTCCATAAAGGAGCTGGTAAACAGGATCCTATCTGAGCAAAGAGTGGTAAGTGGCATATCTATCCCTCTGAACACCATGCCAGCTCCACAAGAAGATCAACAAACTCAGGCTGAAAAGGACACTCCTGCTCAACAGGATGTCCCAATAGATGTTGAAACATCTGAAGACCAGCAAAAGGTCTCATCTGATACTGCTGATGATGCATCTGAGGACCAGCACAAGGCCTCCACTGAAGAGCAAATCTCTGTTGATCCACCAGCTGAAGAGGAGACTGCTCAACCTCCTCCTGTTGTGAACATAGAGCATGATTCTGATACAGAAATCATTGCTTCTGTAAACCCTAGCATAGCCAAAAGGCTTAGGACTAGGAAAGAAAAGATGAATGCAGGACATGCAACTCCTGAGAAGAGGCAAGCTACACCAAAGAAGGACAAAGCTAAAGTTGTCTTTGGTCCTACAAAACAATGGAGCAAGGTGCAAACACAGAAGAGGAAAGTTGTCACCCCTTCAGATTCAGATGTTGAAGAGGATGTCCCAACATCTCCTCCAAAGAAGAAACCAGCACCCTCAAGGTCATCAACTGCAGTTCCAGAAGCTCCTCTGGACAACATCTCTTTTCATCATGTTTCAAGTGTGAATAGATGGAAGTTTGTTTATCAAAGAAGGGTAGCACTTGAAAGAGAGCTAAGCAGTAATGCACTTGAGTGCACAGAGGTAATTGATCTCATCTCTTCTGCTGGCCTTTTCAAAACTGTCTCCAACTTCTCTCCTTGCTATGAGTTGCTTGTCAAGGAATTCATAGTCAACCTTCAAGAAGATTGTGCTGATGGTAAGTCTGCTGACTTTAGAAAAGTATATGTAAGAGGAAGGTGTGTAGAATTCTCTCCTAGGGTTATCAACCACTACCTTGGAAGAGAATCTGATGGTCCAAATGAGTTAGGGAAGACTGATAACCAGGTTTGAAAGGTTATCACTGCTAATCAGGTCAAGACTTGGCCAGTTAAAGGGAAGCTCTCAGTTAGCATGCTGACAAGGAAATATGCCATGCTGAATAGGATTGGCACTGCAAACTGGGTCCCTACCAATCATACATCCTCAATATCAACTGGATTGGGCAGGTTCATATATGCTGTGGGCACCCAAACAAAGTTGGATTATGGGGCTTATATATTTGATCAGACATTGAAGCATGCTGGATCATCTGCAACTAAGCTGCCAATTGCCTTTCCTTCCTTGCTGTGTGGAATAATGCTGAGTCAGTATCCTGGTATCCTCACTGAGAAGGACTCCATTTGCAAAAGAGAAAGCCCTCTGGCCTTCCACTACAAGCTGTTCTTGAGTCATCATGCAGCTGATGTTGAAGCTCCCTCTGGGACATCTGCTGGTCCTTCAAAGACAAAGTCTCCAATCTCCAAAGCTGCATTGATTGCTGAGCTGAAGATCACTTGCAAAGAACTGGATGCAAGGAAGCAGAAGCTTGAGGAGATTATCCAAAGGCTGGAGATTGAAGAAAGTGCTCAGAAAGCTGCTACTTCTGATGAGGAGACTGAGGAAGAGGAAGAAACTGACTATGAGGAGTCTGAGTGAAAATTGTATGTGAGGAATATGTAATGACAGCTTCTACATTGTAATTTTGAATTAGTATCTTTGGCCCCAAATTTATGTCTAACAAGGGGGAGAACAAGAACAACAACAACAATGTATGATGTTGTTTAGTTATTAATGAAAAACTTATGTTTGCTTCTGAACTAAATATGTGATGTTAATGAAAATTTTTTGTTGCAACAAGACTGAATACGTGTATGTTTGAGGGGGAGTAAACTCGCACATGACTCAACAGAAAAGAACTGCTGTACTCTGATAAAAGAACTTCTGTTGCACTCTGATAACCAGAAAAATATGTTAGCCAAAATTTAGCCAAAGGGGGAGTTTGTAGATGTTTAGAATTGGCAGAATTTTTGACCAACAAGAAATGTTGAATTCAGTTCAGGATGTCCTATCAGATGTTGGGACATTATCAAACAGAGTATAAGTAAATGAACTTAATTCAGAATGTCACACCAGATGTTGGGACATTGTATCAGCTAATGATATAAGTTCAGTTTACAGGATGTCACATCAGATGTTGTGACATTGTATCAGTAAAAGAAGTAAGTTCAGTTTTTCAGGATGTCCCAACAGATGTTGTGACATCTCAAACCTGCTACCAGAATTAATTAATGACTAACAGAACTGAGTAAATTAAGGAAAGTTATCTGGAATTAATTATGGATGGACAAAACAGAATAAGGCGCATCTGTAGGGAGAGTTGTTATGTGACTTCAGCATAATCAGAAGAACTGAATCACCTAGAATCTAGGAAGTAACAAACCCTAATTCTAGGTGGAAGCAGCATGCGTTTCAGGATTGGATAAACCTACAGAAAGCCCAAAATCCAAACACCTATTTAAGCAACAGAAACTCTCAGAATTGAGCACGAATTTAAGAAGACCAAATAGGGTGTTTTGTGTTTTAATAGCAGGTTGTTTTAAGTGTACCACTTTATGAGCTTTTAAGCAAAAGTGTATTTGTGTCTTGATTGAAACTGTGAAGTAAGATCAAGCTGTTTTGTTTGAAGTATGACTTCAATTTTATTAAACTTGTAAACAAGATCACTGTGTGATTGAGGGGGAGTGAGTTGGTACTCATATCTAAGTTGTGTCTTAGGTAGAAATTGCATTGGGTAGATATTAAGTGAAAGATTAAACTGGGTGGTTTAAGTCTAGAATTAATATTACTTATAGTGGATTTCCTCCTGGCTTGGTAGCCTCCAGATATAAGTGTGGTTATACACTGAACTGGGTTAACAAATTACTGTGTTGTTTAATTTTCCTGCACTTTAAGTTTTGGTTAAGTTGTCAAGTGTTTAAACATCTCATTCGACATCTCATACCTGATCACAGAATTTCAAAAACTTTTCAGATCCTTCCTATATGTTATGAGGGATGGTGTTGATGGAAGTCCATGCAAAAAATGATCTGAAATTTTGATTCTACGAAAATTTTCCAAATGCAAGTTTCGTTCAAAAAATCATAATATATTATACACAAGATAATACTAGTTTTGCTCAAAAAATCAAATTAAAGCAAGCACTGTACGAAACGATACAAAACTTTTCAGATCCTTCCTATATGTTACGAGGGAATGTTATGATGAAAGTCCATGCAAAAAATCATCTGAAAATTTTATTCTACGAAACTTTTCCAAATGCAAGTTTCAGCAAAAAATCATAAAATATTATACACAAGTTTATACTAGTTTTGCTCAAAAAATCAAATTATCGAGGATTATACGAAACGATGCAAAACTCTTCAGATCCTACCTATATGTTATGAGGGAAGGTTATGATGGAAGTCCATGCAAAAAATCATCTGAAATTTGATTCTACGAATCTTTTCCAAAAGCAAGTCTCGATCAAAGAAATCATAATATATTATACACAAGTTTATCCTAGTTTTGCTCAAAAATTCAAATTAAATCGAGGACTGTACGAAACGATACAAAACTTTTCAGATCCTTCCTATATGTTATGAGGGAAGGTTATGATGGAAGTCCATGCAAAAAATCATCTGAAAATTTGATTCTACGAAACTTTTCCAAATGCAAGTTTCAGTCAAAAAATCATAATATATTATACACAAATTTATACTAGTTTTGCTCAAAAAATCAAATTAAATCGAGGACTGTACGAAACAATACAAAACTTTTCAGATCCTTCCTATATGTTACGAGGGAAGGTTTTGATGGAAGTCAATGCAAAAAATCAATTGAAAATTTTACTATACGAAACTTTTCCAAATGAAAGTTTCAGTCAAAAAATCATAATATATTATACACAACATAATACTAGTTTTGCTCAAAAAATCAAATTAAATCAAGGACTGTACGAAACGATACATAATTTTTCAGATCCTTCCTATATGTTACGAGTGAAGGTTATGATGGAAGTCCATGCAAAAAATCATCTGGAAATTTGATTCTACAAAACTTTTACAAATGCAAGTTTCAGTCAAAAAATCATAATATATTATACATAAGTTTATACTAGTTTTGTTCATAAAAACAAATTAAATCGAGGATTATACGTAACGATTCAAAACTTTTAAGATCCTTTCTATATGTTACGAGGGAAGGTTATGATGGATGTCAATTGAAAAAATCATCTGAAAATTTGATTTTACGAAACTTTTCCAAATCCCAGTTTCGGTCAAAAAATCATAATATATTATACACAAGTTTATAATAGTTTTTCTCAAAAAATCAAATTAAACCGAGGATTGTACGAAACATATCAAAACTTTCCAGATCCTTCCTATATGTTACGAGGGAAGGTTTTGATGGAAGTCCATGCAAAAAATCATCTGAAAATTTGATTCTATGAAACTTTTCCAAATGCATGTTTCGGTCAAAAAAATCATAATATATTATACACAAGTTTATACTAGTTTTGCTCAAAAAATCAAATTAAGCCGAGGATTATATGAAACGATACAAAACTTTTCAGATCCTTTCTATATGTTACGAGGGAAGGTTTTTATAGAAGTCCATGCAAAAAATCATCTGAAAATTTGTTTCTACGAAACTTTTCCAAATGCAAGTTTCGGTCAAAAAATTCATAATATTTATAGACAAGTTTATACTAGCATTGCTCAAAAAATCAAATTAAATCGATGACTGTACGAAACCATACAATACTTTCATATCCTTCCTATATGTTACGAGGGAAGGTTATGATGGAAGTCAATGCAAAAAATCAATTGAAAATTTTATTATACAAAACTTTTCCAAATGAAATTTTCAGTCAAAAAATCATAATATATTATACACAACATAATACTAGTTTTGCTCAAAAAATCAAATTAAATCAAGGACTGTACGAAATGATACATAATTTTTCAGATCCTTCCTATATGTTACGAGTGAAGGTTACGATGGAAGTCCATGCAAAAAATCATCTGAAAATTTGATTCTACAAAACTTTTACAAATGCAAGTTTCAGTCAAAAAATCATAATATATTATACACAAGTTTATACTAGGTTTGTTCAAAAAAACAAATTAAATCGAGGATTATACGTAACGATACAAAACTTTTAAGATCCTTCCTATATGTTACGAGGGAAGGTTATGATGGAAGTCAATGCAAAAAATCATCTGAAAATTTGATTCTACGAAACTTTTCCAAATCCAAGTATCGGTCAAAAAATAATAATATATTATACACAAGTTTATACTAGTTTTGCTCAAAAAATCAAATTAAACCGAGGACTGTACGAAACGATACAAAACTTTTCAGATCCTTCCTATATGTTACGAGGGAAGGTTTTGATGGAAGTCCATGAAAAAAATCATCTGAAAATTTGATTCTACGAAACTTTTCCAAATGCATGTTTCGGTCAAAACAATTATAATATATTATACACAAGTTTATACTAGTTTTTCTCAAAAAATCAAATGAAACTGAGGATTGTATGAAACGATACAAAACTTTTCAGATCCTTTCTATATGTTACGATGGAAGGTTTTGATAGAAGTCCATGCAAAAAATCATCTGAAAATTTATTTCTACGAAACTTTTCACAATGCAAGTTTCGGTCAAAAAATCATAATATATTATACACAAGTTTATACTAGTATTGCTCAAAAAATAAAATTAAATCGAGGACTGTATGAAACCATACAAAAATTTTCAGATCCTTCCTATATGTTACGAGGGAAGGTTATGATGGAAGTCCATGCAAAAAATCAGCTGAAAATTTAATTCTACGAAAATTTTCCAAATACAAGTTTCGGTCAAAAAATCATAATATATTATACACAAGTTTATACTAGTTTCGCTCAAAAAATCAAATTAAACTGAGGACTGTACGAAATGATACAAAACTTTCAGATCCTTCCTATATGTTACGAGGGAAGTTTTTGATGGAAGTCCATGCAAAAAATCATTTGAAAATTTGATTCTACGAAACTTTTCGAAATGCAAGTTTCGGTCAAAAAATAATAATATATTATACAAAAGTTTATACTAGTTTTTCTCAAAAAATCAAATTAAACTAAGGACTGTACGAAACGATACAAAACTTTTCAGATCCTTCCTAAATGTTACGAGGGAAGGTTATGATGGAAGTCCATGCAAAAAATCATCTGAAAATTTGTTTCTACGAAACTTTTCCAAATGCAAGTTTCGGTCAAAAAATCATAATATATTATACACAAGTTTATACTAGTTTTGCTCAAAAAATCAAATTAAATCGAGGACTGTACGAAACGATACAAAACATTTCAAAACCTTCCTCTATGTTACGAGGGAAGGTTATGATGGAAGTCCATGCAAAAAATCATCTGAAAATTTAATTCTACGAAACTTTTCCAAATGCAAGTTTCTGTCAAAAAATCATAATATATTATACACAAGTTTATACTAGTTTTGCTCAAAAAATCAAATTAAACCAAGGACTGTACGAAACGATAAAAAACTTTTCAGATCCTTCCTATATGTTACGAGGGAAGGTTTCGATGGAAGTCCATGCAAAAAAACATCTGAATATTTGATTCTAAGAAACTTTTCCAAATGCAAGTTTCGATCAAAAAATCATAATATATTATACACAAGATAATACTAGTTTTGCTCAAAAAATCTAATTAAACCGAAGACTGTACGAAACGATACAAAACTTTTCAGATCCTTCCTATATGTTACGAGGGAAGGTTTTGATGGAAGTCCATTCAAAAAATCATCTGAAAATTTGATTCTACGAAACTTTTCCAAATGCAAGTTTCGGTCAAAAAATCATAATATATTATACACAAGTTTATACCAGTATTGCTCAAAAAATCAAATTAAATCGAGGACTATACTAAACGATACAAAACTTTTCAGATCCTTCCTATATGTTACGAGGGAAGGTTATGATGCAAGTCCATGCAAAAAAATCATGTGAAAATTTGATTCTACGTAACTTTTCCAAATGCAAGTTTCGGTCAAAAAATTATATTATATTATACACAATTTTATACTAGTTTTGCTCAAAAAATATAATTAAACCGAGGACTGTATGAAACGATACAAAACTTTTCAGATCCTTCCTATATGTTACGAGGGAAGGTTTTGATAGAAGTCCGTGCAAAAAATCATCTGAAAATTTGTTTCTACGAAACTTTTCCAAATGCAAGTTTCGGTAAAAAAATCATAATATATTATACACAAGATAATACTAGTTTTGCTCAAAAAATTAAATTAAACCGAGGACTATAGGAAACGATACAAAACTTTTCAGATCCTTCCTATATGTTACGAGGGAAGGTTTTGATGGAAGTCCATTCAAAAAATCATCTGAAAATTTGATTCTACGAAACTTATCCAAATGCAAGTTTCGGTCAAAAAATCATAATATATTATACACAAGTTTATACTAGTTTTGCTCAAAAAATCAAATTAAATCAAGGACTATACGAAACGATACAAAACTTTTTAGATCCTTCCTATATGTTATTAGGGAAGGTTATGATGGAAGTCCATGCAAAAAATCATCTGAAAGTTTGATTCTACGAAACTTTTCCAAATGCAAGTTTTGTAACGCCCCGATTTTATAAAGTATTTTTATAAAATAAATATCAAGGGTATGATGGTGTATTTGTAATAATAAGTTGATGAGGTATTTTATTTAAATAATCATAATATAATGAGGTTGTATTATTATTATAATATTATTATTTAATAAATAAAATAAAATATAAGTTGGAGGTCTGAGGGGCAAGGTTGTAATTTGATTCTGTTATCAAAAGGGGAGAACACGATACATTTTCTCATTATCGTATTTTGACGAAGGAAAGAGGGCTCTGGAGAAAAAGGGAAATAAGAAGGGAAATCAAGGATCGTAAAGCTTCAAGATCAATGCTTTGCAAGGAATTTGTCAAATTCGAGGTAAGGGGGGAGAAATGGTTCTTTATTGGTGATCTAACATGAAAGGGTAATTGGGAATTCCTTACTCCATTAGGGATTGTCTAATGTTGTTGATTATGATTAAATTGTGATATGATGTATATATATGTTATGATGATTGATTATGGTTGTGTGAAATTATTATTGAATTATATGCTTGATTGTTGTAATTGGAATGGTGGTGATTTGAGTTATATGATAAGTTGGGTATGGAAATGGTTATAGAGATAACGATGTTGATGATGATGTAAATGGAGAATTGGAAACAAACCTAGGATCTTTCTTAATTTGATTAGTAATATTAGGTTGGGAAGATCATAAGGAATTAGAAGTATAAAATTAATTTAAGAACAACATTTGGATTGTTTTGAGTGATAAAAGTGAGAGATAAGTGATAGAATTCGAACTGGTATGAAATTGGGAGAGAAAAGTGAGTTTTAGAAAAAGCTGAATTTTGGGTGCAGGTGGCCTTACACGGGCAGTGTCGCGTGACACGGGCGGCCGTGTCAGCCCCCTGTATTTTGCGAAATCTTGATATTGAAGGGCATGTTCAGGCCACCTGACACGGGCCGTGTCATGGGACACAGGGGGCCATGTCAGGCCTCTGTTTTGAGGAATTTTCCGTATTTTAAGTTGGTTTAATCCCGAGTTCTTGTTCGATACTTGTACCATTAGTCTAGGGCCTTGATGATGACATTCATGTTTAACTATAGGACCCGACGACCGATAATAAGAATGTGCATGTTATATGATTATTGTGGATAGTATTACTTTATTAATATGTCTATTAGAAGGTGTTGATGACGGAAATGTTTACTACAAGTCTTGCACAATGATATGAAGGAATAATGATAAACGAAGAGGATCGTGATGATTGGTAACATAGTTGATTATATGTCTTACTTAGACCCCATGATGTAAGTGTTGGTAGCGGTGAGGATCGGAAGGATCGTGTTGTATTAGAATATATGTATAGGAAGTAATTGAGAGTGGAATTAATGAGGAGTTCATAGGATATGACATTTGGTAATCTGTGCGTAGGAATACATGTACTTATGTTGATTTATATGACTCTTGATGATGAACCATATGAATTGTATTGATAATATGTGTGAATATTGTCTAATTATTTATGTGACCCATGTGATGGGATGTGTGGTAATTGATGAAGATCATGAGGATCGTATTGGCATGATTGTATTCATGTGTGTTCGTGATATGGTATGTGTGTAATCGAGTTTTTCATAAGCATACATGTTGATGAAATAATCATTTCGTGGATGTGATTATTCGGGATTCGTTGAGAATCGTGGTTGCAGGGATGATCGTGTCTTGTTGGAGACGTTAACGATGCATTCAGGGTTCTATTTGATGAACCGTTATAGTGAGTCGGTACCGCATTTGCATTGTGTCATTGAGTCACTTTGCATTGATTGAATTAATGATGTATGATATGTGTTGATGAACTATTTGAGATATTGATTAATTGTATGATGTATGATGTGTATTTGATTAATAAAGGTGAGATTACCCTGTAATATGTTATTTGCACCGTTAATATATTGAATTGTTTTCTCACCCCTTTGTTGTTTGGTTGCGTCTGTGCTTCTTCGGAAGTACAGATGATTCAGGTACTTGAGTATGCTCGTGGTACAAGTTGTTTGGTCGAGTCCTCTGAGTCTCTCTGATATGTAACATGGGAAATGGGGATATTTGTTGTTTATTTATTCTTGTTAGTCATAGTTACGTATCATATTTTGTTGAAACTTATAAATTAATTGAATTGATGAATTTTGTGGATATTTGGCGAATTGTCAATTGTTGAATAAAAAGATATTTCCACTGTTTTTAATAAATAATTATACTTTTGGTTGATTTTTAAAATGTAGCTGCTCACTTGTTAATTAAACTCTGATTTATCTGAAAACTTATGTTATTTTAGAAAATGGGAAAATTGGGTGTTACAATTGGTATCAGAGCAGGTCGGTCCGTCCGGCCAGGTTGTCGCGTGTCATTTGTCCCTGAGTATGCGATATGTGTGTGAACACTATAGGTACTTGCTTGTTTGTTAGTTGTTTGTTGAGTATAAGTGGGGGAGGAGTTACTGCTTCTCCTGAGAGTTGGATTGTGGTGTGTTGGAATTGCGGTGTGGCAGAGGTTGCTAAGGTCGGTGTTGACTAATGATTCGCTCGTGAAGCAACTTAGTTCGCAAGATGCAAGGAATGCTATAAAGTTGGAAAATGTGGCTTATGACCATCATGATTGTCGACTATCTATTGGAAAATTGAGGAACTGATCACCCTCAATCCCTTGTTAATAGTTGGCGGAATCGTGTTGGATGCAAAAGACATATCTTTCAGCTGAGATAGTATGTTCAGTAGACCATTTGGAGTTGAGCTAGAGCTATTAGTGGTATGAAGGAGTAGATGTGGATTCCGGTATCCGAAAAAGAGATGAATTTAAGGATTGATTATGTTGATTAGATATTACTAATAGTTACTCCTCAGTGAGTAGAAAGTGGATTTGAGATGGATGATTGTAAACAATTGAACGTTGTATCTACTGGGTACGTAGAGGAACTTTTGAGAATGGACTCCGATGTCTGATTTGGTTTCATAGATGATATTGATTGGGAATAAGTTCACAGCGATGGACCTTTTGTAGAGTACGAATTATAATTGTGTTTTGAAGGATGTATTAGAGGTGTTGTTTTAAGGAATTGTGGCAGCAAGGGTGCCTTCTGGGAAAACTTCGGTGTTATTGATATAAAAAGATGAGGATATGAAGTTGCATGTCGATTAGTGAATAGTATAAGAATTCACAATTGTAATAGGAATAAATTGGATTTGATATATAAAGGATCAATAGTGAGCTGAAATTCATCGGTAGTATTATTGTTGTTGTGAGTTAGATTGTCATACCTACCAGGACCTCGAGTTAGTTGGGATTTTGCAAGCCTAGTGTAAGAGGAATATGGTAATAAGAACTAGATGTTGACAGATCATGTTGGATAAATTTACTAAGTTGAAGGATGTGGGATGGAGATTGAAGAAGTAAGTATTGAGTTATATTTTGGCATAGTATGATAAGAGGTGGATGAGTTTTCGAAACTTTAAAGGTACAATTTTTATGGAAATTAATTATAACCAGGTGTCTGCACAATGTAGTGATGTTGAGCTAGTGCCTTAGTAGTATGGTGTATGTTGATACGGCAGAGTATGGATAGTTTCATAGATGTTTGAAACGGTGAACCGAGAATTATGGGATGAAGCAAGGGAAATATAAGTATCACTGTATGTGTTGGACTATTAAGACAAAGGTAAAATAATAAGTGTGCAATATTTAGAGTCTAGTTAACGTGGAATTTGAAACGTTGGAAGGATGATCCAACGAGAGAGTAGAAGTAATGTGTAATTGTGAAATGATCATAGATGTTGCGTAGAAGATAATGGTGACTGGTATGTATTAAGGTGGGTATGGAGTATGGATTGTGCCTTTCAAGGTGGCTTGGATAATTTTGAGATGGTGACTTTTGGAAGATGTCATGAATTATGATGAAAGTAGAAAAAAGATTTGTAAAATGTTGGAAAATTGAAATATGAGAATTAGAAAAGATACAGTTATATACTAAGTAATCGAGGATGATTTTATGATTAGGTGTATAAGTGTTTGATTATGTGGTTCAGGGGAAAGTATCAGTACGAGTTCGTCCGAAGTGAATACGGATCTATAATGATGGAAATGAGTAAGTTATAAGAGGTTAGAATGTAATTGGATTCATTTAGTGGTTATTGCAAGTTATAAAAAGTTTTCCAAGTTGGTATTTTGTTGTTTCGGATAAATCGTGAAATCTAAGTTATTCGTTGAGAATGGATGTTGTGAGAGAAAGTGCTAAAGAGCCGGAATAAGAGCTAGCTACAGTTGTTGTCTGATTTTGTTTGATTCTAACAAGTTGTGGATAGAATTTGGAATAAGGTTGTGATAAGTTGATAAGTCATCGGTACTTGATCGTAAAGTCATAGTTGGTATTATACGATGAGAAAGGAATTATGGAAGTATCTATCTTACCCATGGATTGAAAGTGGATGAGAGTAGAATTGGGGGAATATCTAATAGTATTGTTGTTATGATTGAAGATTGAAGTGTTTGGTAATCACATGAGCATACGGTTCCGATTAGATCGGAAAGATGGAGGATGAGACGACTAAGATAGTTGGAATGTTGAAGTATAGAGTCGCGAATTTTCCTATGTTCGCATTAATGGTTAAAGAGTTGGAATTAAGTTAACGACTAAGAGACTTGCATTCAAATTTTAGATTATGCTAAGTGAATTATTATGATAATTGTGATGATGGTTGGAAATGATTAAAGTTAGAACGCGAACTTCATGGAATAGATGGCAGCGGGTAATCAGAGTGAGCAGCGGAAGCATGGAGTGGTGTAATTGATTATATGTGAATGATTAGTAAAGGCTCAAGATATTGAGTAACAAGATCAGTTGAGGCTTTGAGACTATTGGGCATTCCGAAATGGATAATAGTGAGCGAGTATCTACATAGCGCGGGTGGCGGGATATGTAGAGATATTAATATGAATGAGGTATGTGGTTCCTTGATGGGTTATAATTATGTTGTTTTGGTAGAGGTAACTAAAAGGTTAGTCCGTTATCAGTGTTGTTGTATCTAGAGTATGTATACTGTGAAACTTTGAGTTTGTCCTAGTTGTCGCCTCGTTACCTACAGTAATGGTACGAGTGCGGTTGAATAATTCCTACGATAGGTAATTAGGAGAGTGTTACCTACGGTGATGGTAGCGACTTTCGTTGTGTTCTTTTTCAGGTGTATACCTGCGTGTTGAGAATTGATAATGGTGGTGCTTGTTGTTGGGGTGGTTGTCCTGGCACTAGTGTTGTTGTTTTGAGTTGTTTGCGGAATTGCCGACTTTGGAAAGGGAGTGATTAGTCAGGTGCAAGAGTATATCTAAGTGATGCTATTGAGTACTATTTTCGAGGATGAAAATAAAATAAGTGGGGGAGAGTTGTAACGCCCCGATTTTATAAAGTATTTTTATAAAATAAATATCAATGTTATGATGGTGTATTTGTAATAATAAGTGGATGAGGTATTTTATTTAAATAATGATAATATAATGAGGTTGTATTATTATTATAATATTATTATTTAATAAATAAAATAAAATATAAGTTGGAGGTCTGAGGGGCAAGGTTGTAATTTGATTCTGTTATCAAAAGTGGAGAACACGATACATTTTCTCATTATCGTATTTTGACGAAGGAAAGAGGGCTCTGGAGAAAAAGGGAAATAAGAAGGGAAATTGTAGATGTTTAAGAATTGGCAGAATTTTTGACCAACAAGAAATGTTGAATTCAGTTCAGAATGTCCTATCAGATGTTGGGACATTATCAAACATAGTATAAGAACTTAATTCAGGATGTCACACCAGATGTTGGGACATTGTGTAAATGATTTAAGTTCAGTTTTTCAGGATGTCCCAACAGATGTTGAGACATCTCAAACCTGCTACCAGAATTAATTAATGACTAACTGATCTGAGATATTTAAGGAAAGTTATCTGGAATTAATTATGGATGGATAAAAACAGAACAAGGCGCATCTGTAGGAAGTTTTATTATGAGGCTTCAGCATAATCAGAAGAACTAAATCACCTAGAATCTAGGAAGTAACAAACCCTAATTCAAGGTGGAAGCTGCATGCGTTTTAGGACTGGATTAACCTACAGAAAGCCCAAATTACAAACACCTATTTAATCAACAGAAACTCACAAAATTGAGTACGAATTTCAGAAGACAAAATAGGGTGTTGTGTTTCAATAGCAGGTTGTTTTTAAATTGTACCACTTTATGAGCTTTTAAGCATAAGTGCATTTGTGACTTGATTGAAACTGTGAAGTAAGATCAAGCTGTCTTGTTTGAAGAATGTCTTCAACTTTATTAAACTTGTAAACAAGATCACTGTGTGATTGAGGGGGAGTGAGTTGGTACTCATATCTAAGTTGTGTCTTAGGTAGAAATTGCATTGGGTAGATATTAAGTGAAAGATTAAACTGGGTTGTTTAAGTCTAGAATTAATATTACTTATAGTGGATTTCCTCCTGGCTTGGTAGCCTCCAGATGTAAGTGTGGTTATACACTGAACTGGGTTAACAAACTACTGTGTTGTTTAATTTTCTTGCACTTTAAGTTTTGGTTAAATCTGTCAAGTGTTGGAACATCTCATAGGACATCTCATACCTGATCACAGAATTTCAATTGGCATCAGAGCAGGCACCCTTCCTGTTTATACTGGGTGAGATCTAGGGAATACAAATTCTGGAAACATGGACAGAGATATAGGATCAGTTAATAGACCACCTATACTGGATGGATCTAATTATGACTACTGGAAACCAAGAATGATTGCATTCTTAAGATCACTTGATAACAGGGCATGGAGAGCAGTCAACATTGGATGGGAACATCCTGTCCAAGACACCAAAGATGGATCAAAAGTGTTGAAACCTGAAGAAGAATGGAGTAAGGAGGAAGAAGATTCAGCACTAGGCAACTCCAAGGCCTTAAATGCTTTATTCAATGGCATTGATAGGAACATCTTTAGACTTGTGCATCACTGTGAGCTGGCCAAAGATGTTTGGGACACTCTCAAAACAACTCATGAAGGAACATCAAAGGTAAAAATGTCAAGACTTCAACTTCTCACCACCAAGTTTGAAAACTTGAGAATGAAGGAAGATGAGTCAATTCATGAATTCTACATGAACATCTTAGATATAGCCAATACTTCTGGAGCCTTGGGAGAAAAGATGACTGATGAAAAGCTTGTAAGAAAGATTCTCAGATCTTTGCCAAAAAGATTTGACATGAAAGTCACAGCAATAGAAGAAGCTCAAGACATATGCACAATGAAAGTTGAAGAGCTCATTGGTTCCCTTCAAACATTTGAGATGGGAATGAATGACACAAATGTAAAGAAGAACAAAAGCATAGCCTTGGTGACAAACACTGATGAAGAAGAAGATGATAAATCAGAAACTGGTGAAAGCTTATCAGACAACATTGCTATGCTTGGAAGACAATTCAAAAAGATTCTCAGAGGGATGGAAGGCAAATCCAAACCCAGTGGAAGATACACAAACTCTTCTGAGAACAAAAGACCTTATAATGCTAACAGAAGGTCAAATTATGATGAAAAGACCAGTCAAGAAAAAGGAATTAAATGCCATGGATGTGAAGGATATGGACACATCAGGAATGAATGTCCTACCTACTTAAAAAGGCAAAAGAAAGGACTCTCTGTAACCTGGTCTGATGAAGACTCAGGAGGTGATTCAGAAGAAGAGTCAGCTAAGCATATCACTGCTCTAGCTGGATTATGTGAATCTGAAAGTGAATCCAGTGATGGGGAGCTTACTTTTGAAGAACTTGAGCAAGCATACAAAGATCTATACAAAAGAAGCACTGAAATATGCAGTGAGGTTATAAAGCTAAAGAAGCAGAATGAGGCACTAAAAGATGAAAAAGCAAGTGATCAAGAGATCATTGACACCTTTAAAAGTGAAGTAAGTTTTCTCAACTCCAAGTTGGAACACATGTCCAAATCTGTTAGAATGCTGAACAGCAGCTCAAGTACACTGGATGTTATTCTCAACAACAATAAGCATTCAGGGGATAAAAGTGGACTGGGATTTAACAAAGTTCATAAGGATGAAGCTAGCTCTAGCAAAACTACTTCAAAGTCCATACAGTCAAACAAGATGTCCCAACAGAAGCTTCAACATCAGGAAAAGAACACAAAGTCAACTATAATGTTCCAACAGATGTCTCAACATTCTGAAAAGAACAAAATGAAGAAGAAGTATCAAAGATGGAGATGTCATCATTGTGGAAGATTTGGACATATCAAACCTCATTGCTATAAGTTGCATGGATATCCAAATCAGATGTATCAGCAACCTCCTAAGCAGAAGATAGAAGTTACCAAGAAAGTGTTGCATAGACATCAAAGAAATCAGCAACCTACTAAGCAGAAGACAGAGGTCATCAAGAAGGTATGGAGACCAAAAGCTAGCCTTCAGGCTGATCAAAGCTACATACCCAAGAACAAGATCAACAAACAACCTTGGAGCTCTACTAATGATCAATACACAGGGCAGAGGTATCAAAAGAAATCTCAACTCAAATGGTCAAAGAAAGGTGTTGCATATATAGCATATACATCACTAAGAGTATCAGCCAAAGAAGACTGGTACTTTGACAGTGGATGTTCAAGACACATGACTGGATTAAAAAATCTGCTAGTAGACTTAAAGTCACATTCATCAAGATATGTAACATTTGGAGATGGAGCTAAAGGAGAAATCAAGGGAGTTAGGACCTTGGATTGTCAAGATGTACCAAGACTAAATGATGTGCTGCTGGTTAAAGGATTAACTCCTAACCTGATCAGCATAAGTCAATTATGTGATCAAGGGTACAGTGTAAACTTTACCAAAACTGAATGCATAGTGTCTAACAAAGAACAAGAGGTTGTCATGAGAGGAGCCAGATCTAAAGACAACTGTTACATGTGGGAACCTCAAGACTTCAGTCTCACTTCAACTTGCTCTTTAGCTAAAGAAGAAGAAGTGAAACTATGGCACCAAAGACTAGGTCATCTTCATTTCAGAGGCATAAAGAAGATCATATCTATGGATGCTGTGAGAGGAATTCCTAAACTGAAGATTGATGATGGCAAAATATGTGGTGAATGTCAAATAGGCAAGCAAACCAAGATGTCCCATCCAAAGCTCCAACATCTGACAACTTCCAAAGTTTTGGAACTATTAAATATGGATCTTATGGGACCTATGCAGGTTGAGAGTCTTGGTGGTAAGAGGTATGCCTATGTGGTGGTTGATGACTTTTCAAGGTATACATGGATAAATTTCATCAAAGAAAAGTCTGATGTATTTGATGTATTCAAAGACTTATGCCAAAGAATACAAAGGGAAAAATCCAGCTGTGTGATCAGAATAAGAAGTGATCATGGAAAAGAATTTGAGAACCAAAAATTCTTAGATTTCTGTTCTTCAGAGGGAATCAATCATGGATATTCTTCACCAATCACTCCTCAACAGAATGGGATTGTTGAGAGGAAGAATAGAACTATTCAAGAATCAGCAAGAGCTATGATCCATGCTAAAAAGTTACCTTTGTACTTCTGGGCTGAAGCTATGAACACAGCTTGTTACATCCATAACAGAGTTACTCTAAGGAAAGGAACTTTGTCCACAATCTATGAAGTCTGGAAGGGTAGAAAACCCACTGTTAAGTACTTCCATGTGTTTGGAAGTAACTGTTATATTCTGGCAGATAGGGAGCAAAGAAGAAAAATGGATCCTAAAAGTGATGAAGGGATTTTTCTTGGATACTCTATAAACAGCAGGGCATATAGAGTATTTAATTCTAGAACCAAGGTTATCATGGAGTCCATAAATGTGATAATTGATGATGCTCCTACAGATGTCCCAGAAGATGTTGGAACATCTGTTGATATCAAGACTGAAGCTGAAGAAAAGAGTGATCATTGTGACTTCACTCAAACTAATGCAAGGACAGAACAATCCAGTAAACCTCCCTCCATCAGAATCCAGAAGGATCATCCCAAAGATTTGATAATTGGTGATCCCAACAGAGGTGTAAGCATTAGATCAAGAGAAGTGATTTCAGGTTCCTGTTTTGTTTCTAAAATAGAACCTAAAAACATCAAGGAAGCTCTTACTGATGAATACTGGATTTGTGCTATGCAAGAGGAATTAGGTCAATTCACAAGGAATGAAGTGTGGAACCTTGTTCCTAGACCTGATGACATAAATGTGATTGGAACTAAATGGGTGTATAAGAACAAGTCTAATGAGCAAGGAGTTGTTACAAAGAACAAAGCTAGACTTGTAGCTCAAGGATACACACAAATTGAAGGAGTATACTTTGATGAAACCTTTGCACCAGTAGCAAGGCTTGAATCAATCAGACTACTTTTGGGAATTGCTTGTATCTTAAAGTTCAAGCTATTTCAAATGGATGTGAAAAGTGCTTTTTTAAATGGTTATCTTAATGAAGAGGTATATGTAGAACAGCCTAAAGGATTTGTTGATCCAAGCTGTCCAAATCATGTATACAAACTAAAGAAGGCCCTTTATGGTCTGAAGCAAGCTCCAAGAGCATGGTATGAAAGGCTGACTACTTTTCTTATCAAGCAAGGGTACAGGAAAGGTGGAATTGACAAAACTTTGTATGTTAAAGATGAAGAGGGAAATGTCATGATTGCTCAAATATATGTAGATGACATTGTCTTTAGTGGGATGTCTGACAGGATGGTCAAACATTTTGTCAACCAGATGGAATCTGAATTTGAAATGAGCCTAGTAGGAGAATTAACCTACTTTCTTGGACTGCAAATAAAGCAAATGGAAGACTCCATGTTCATTTCTCAAAGCAAGTATGCCAAGAACATAGTCAAGAAATTTGGAATGGAAAGTGCTACTCATAAGAGAACTCCTGCCCCCACACATTTAAAGCTGACTAAAGATGAAAAGGGTGAGAATGTAGATCAAAGCATGTACAAAAGCATGATTGGAAGCTTGTTATATCTGACTGCTAGCAGACCAGACATAACATTTGCAGTAGGTGTATGTGCAAGATATCAAGCTGATCCAAAAGTCAGTCATCTCAATCAAGTCAAAAGAATTCTGAAATATGTTAATGGTACTTGTGACTATGGCATAATGTACTTTCATGGATGCAAACCAATTCTCACTGGCTTCTGTGATGCTGATTGGGCTGGAAGTGCTGATGACAGAAAAAGCACTTCAGGAGGATGCTTCTTTCTAGGAAACAATTTTATTTCTTGGTTCAGTAAGAAACAAAATTGTGTATCCTTATCTACAGCTGAAGCTGAATATATGGCAGCTGGAAGCAGTTGTTCTCAGTTGGTTTGGATGAAGCAAATGCTCACTGAGTACAATGTCCCACAAGATGTCATGACATTGTACTGTGACAACTTAAGTGCAATTAACATATCAAAGAATCCTATCCAACATAGCAGGACCAAGCATATTGATATCAGACATCATTTCATCAGAGATCTTGTAGAAGAAAAAGTGATTTCACTGGAACATGTAGCTACAAATCTACAGTTGGCTGATATATTTACCAAAGCCTTGGATGCTACTCAATTTGAAAATCTAAGGGGCAAATTGGGAATCTGTTTATGTGAAATTTAGCAGTTATGGAGATGTGTCAACATGTCATATGACATTGTGTGGCATAAGCACCAGATGGCAACACCAGTCTGGTCAAGGACCTTGAGTATTCCTCTCCTAAAAAGTCTCAAAGTAACGGCTACTTTTATTATATCAGCTTGCTTCCAGCTATCCATATTCTCATCATACTCTCAAAAACGACTTGCATTCTCTAACTGTTCTTCAGAAATCATCAACCCTAAAACTCTCCATCCACCTTCTTTGAAAATGTCTCAAAACCCTAACATTCCTGAAGAAATCCTCAACAAGGAAGATGTGGTTCATGCAACCCCCATTTCTGTGGTACCCATGGAGTCAACCCCTATGGACGAAATCAGAGGAAGTGTTCCTCATGCTAAAAAGCCAAGAACTCCAAAAAGAACAAAAGATCAAGTTTGCAGCAAATCCAAAGGCATTCCTTCACCAGCAAACATACCTCCAAAATCTTCTGAATATGTGGATGATTCCATAAAGGAGTTGGTAAACAGGATTCTTTCTGAACAAAGAGTGGTTAGTGGCATTTCTATCCCTCTGAGCACCATGCCAGCTCCACAAGAAGATCAACAACCTCAGGCTGCAAAGGACACTCCTGCTCAACAGGATGTCCCAATAGATGTTGAAACATCTGAGGATCAACAAAAGGCCTCATCTGATGCTGCTGTTGAAACATCTGAGGACCAGAAAAAGGCCTCAAATGATAGTGATGAAGAAGAATCTGAGGATCAGACCAAGGCCTCAACTGAAGAGCATATCTCTGCTGATCAACCAGCTGAAGAGGAGAATGCTCAATCTCCTCCTGTTGTGAACCTAGAGCATGATTCTGATATAGAAATCATTGCCTCTGTAAGACCTAGCATAGCCAAAAGGCTCAGGACTAGGAAAGAAAAGATGCAAGCAGGACATGCAATTCCTGAGAAGAAGCAAGCTACCCCAAAGAAGGACAAAGCTAAAGTTGTCTTTGGTCCTACCAAACAATGGAGCAAGGTGAAAACACAAAAGAGGAAAGCTGTCACTCCTCCAGATTCAGATGTTGAAGCAGATGTCCCAACATCTCCTCCAAAGAAGAAACCAGCACCCTCAAGGGCATCAACTGCTGTTCCAGAAGCTCCCTTGGACAACATCTCCTTTCATCATGTTTCAAGTGTGAACAGATGGAAGTTTGTCTATCAAAGAAGGGTAGCACTTGAAAGAAAGCTGAGCAGTAATGCACTTGAGTGCACAGAGTTAATTGATCTCATATCTGCTGCTGGTCTCTTCAAAACAGTCTCCAACCTCTCTCCCTGCTATGAGCTACTTGTCAAGGAATTCATAGTCAATATTCAAGAAGATTGTGCCAATGGTAAGTCTGCTGAATTTAGAAAAGTATTTGTTAGAGGCAGGTGTGTAGAATTCTCTCCTCAGGTCATCAACCAATACCTTGGAAGAGAATCTGATGGTCCAAATGAGTTAGGGAAGACTGATAACCAGGTCTGCAAGGTTATCACTGCTAACCAGGTCAAGGCTTGGCCAGTTAAAGGAAAGCTCTCAGTGAGCATGCTAACAAGGAAATATGCCATGCTGAACAGGATTGGTACAGCAAATTGGGTACCTACCAATCATACATCCTCAATATCCACTGGCCTGGGCAGGTTTATTTATGTTGTGGGCACTTAAACTAAGCTGGATTATGGAGCCTACATTTTTGATCAGACTTTGAAGCATGCTAGCTCATCTGCAACAAAGCTTCCAATTGCCTTCCCTTCCTTGCTATGTGGAATAGTGTTGAGTCAGTACCCTGGAATCCTCACTGAAAAGGACACAGTTTGCAAAAGAGAAAGCCCTCTGGCCTTTCACTACAAGCTGTTCCTGAGTCATCATGCAGCAGATGTTGAAGCACCCTTTGGGACATCTGCAGGTCCTTCAAATGCAAAGTCTCCAATCTCCAAAGCTGCATTGATTGCTGAACTGAAGAGCACTTGCAAAGAACTTGAAGCAAGGAAGCAGAAGCTTGAGGAGATTATCCAAAGACTGGAAAGTGAAAGTGATCAGAAAGCTGCTTCTTCTGATGAGGAGACTGAGGAAGATGAAGAAACTGACTGTGAGGAGTCTGAGTGAATAATTGTATGTGAGGACAAATGTATGACAGCTGCATTGTAATTTAGAATTAGTGACTTTGGCCCCAAATTTGTGTCTAACAAGGGGGAGAACAACAACAACAATGTATGATGCTGTTTAGCTATGAATGAAAAACTTTTGTTTGTTTCTGAACTGAATCAGTGTGTTTTAATAAAAAAATTTGTTGCAACAAATCTGAATACATGTATGTTTGAGGGGGAGTAAACTCACACATGACTTAATAGAAAAGGAAAGCTACACTCTGATAAAAGAACTTCTGCTGCACTCTGATAACCAGAAAAGATGTTAGCCAAAAATTAGCCAAAGGGGGAGTTTGTAGATGTTTAAGAATTGGCAGAATTTTTGACCAACAAGAAATGTTGAATTCAGTTCAGAATGTCCTATCAGATGTTGGGACATTATCAAACATAGTATAAGAACTTAATTCAGGATGTCACACCAGATGTTGGGACATTGTGTAAATGATTTAAGTTCAGTTTTTCAGGATGTCCCAACAGATGTTGAGACATCTCAAACCTGCTACCAGAATTAATTAATGACTAACTGATCTGAGATATTTAAGGAAAGTTATCTGGAATTAATTATAGATGGATAAAAACAGAACAAGGCGCATCTGTAGGAAGTTTTATTATGAGGCTTCAGCATAATCAGAAGAACTAAATCACCTAGAATCTAGGAAGTAACAAACCCTAATTCAAGGTGGAAGCTGCATGCGTTTTAGGACTGGATTAACCTACAGAAAGCCCAAATTACAAACACCTATTTAATCAACAGAAACTCACAGAATTGAGTACGAATTTCAGAAGACAAAATAGGGTGTTGTGTTTCAATAGCAGGTTGTTTTTAAATTGTACCACTTTATGAGCTTTTAAGCATAAGTGCATTTGTGACTTGATTGAAACTGTGAAGTAAGATCAAGCTGTCTTGTTTGAAGAATGTCTTCAATTTTATTAAACTTGTAAACAAGATCACTGTGTGATTGAGGGGGAGTGAGTTGGTACTCATATCTAAGTTGTGTCTTAGGTAGAAATTGCATTGGGTAGATATTAAGTGAAAGATTAAACTGGGTTGTTTAAGTCTAGAATTAATATTACTTATAGTGGATTTCCTCCTGGCTTGGTAGCCTCCAGATGTAAGTGTGGTTATACACTGAACTGGGTTAACAAACTACTGTGTTGTTTAATTTTCTTGCACTTTAAGTTTTGGTTAAATCTGTCAAGTGTTGGAACATCTCATAGGACATCTCATACCTGATCACAGAATTTCAGAAATCAAGGATCGTAAAGCTTCAAGATCAATGCTTTGCAAGGAATTTGTCAAATTCGAGGTAAGGGGGGAGAAATGGTTCTTTATTGGTGATCTAACATGAAAGGGTAATTGGGAGTTCCTTACTCCATTAGGGATTGTCTAATGTTGTTGATTATGATTAAATTGTGATATGATGTATATATATGTTATGATGATTGATTATGGTTGTGTGAAATTATTATTGAATTATATGCTTGATTGTTGTAATTGGAATGGTGGTGATTTGAGTTATATGATAAGTTGGGTATGAAAGTGGTTATAGAGATAATGATGTTGATGATGATATAATGGAGAATTGGAAACAAACCTAGGATCTTTCTTAATTTGATTAGTAATATTAGGTTGTGAAGATCATAAGGAATTAGAAGTATAAAATTAATTTAAGAACAACATTTGGATTTTTTTGAGTGATAAAAGTGAGAGATAAGTGATAGAATTCGAACTGGTATGAAATTGGGAGAGAAAAGTGAGTTTTAGAAAAAGCTGAATTTTGGGTGCAGGTGGCCTGACACGGGCGACCGTGTCAGCCCCCTGTATTTTGCGAAATCTTGATTTTTGAAGGGCATGTTCAGGCCACCTGACACGGGCCGTGTCATGGGACACGGGGGGCCGTGTCAGGCCTCTGTTTTGAGGAATTTTCTGTATTTTAAGTTGGTTTAATCCCGAGTTCTTGTTCGATACTTGTACCATTAGTCTAGGGCCTTGATGATGACATCCATGTTTAACTATAGGACCCGACGACCGATAATAAGAGTGTGCATGTTATATGATTATTGTGGATAGTATTACTTTATTAATATGTCGATTAGAAGGTGTTGATGACGGAAATGTTTACTACAAGTCTTGCACAATGATATGAATGAATAATGATAAACGAAGAGGATCGTGATGATTGGTAACATAGTTGATTATATGTCTTGCTTAGACCCCATGATGTAAGTGTTGGTAGTGGTGAGGATCGGAAGGATCGTGTTGTATTAGAATATATGTATAGGAAGTAATTTAGAGTGGAATTAATGAGGAGTTCATAGGATATGACATTTGGTAATCTGTGCGTAGGAATACATGTACTTATGTTGATTTATATGACTCTTGATGATGAACCATATGAATTGTATTGATAATATGTGTGAATATTGTCTAATTATTTATGTGACCCATGTGATGGGATGTGTGGTAATTGATGAAGATCATGAGGATCATATTGGCATGATTGTATTCATGTGTGTTCGTGATATGGTATGTGTGTAATCGAGTTTTGCATAAGCATACATGTTGATGAAATAATCATGTCGTGGATGTGATTATTCGGGATTCGTTGAGAATCGTGGTTGCAGGGATGATCGTGTCTTGTTGGAGACGTTAACGATGCATTCAGGGTTCTATTTGATGAACCGTTATTGTGAGTCGGTACCGCATTTGCATTGTGTCATTGAGTCACTTTACATTGATTGAATTAATGATGTATGATATGTGTTGATGAACTATTTGAGATATTTATTAATTGTATGATGTATGATGTGTATTTGATTAATAAAGGTGAGATTACCCTGTAATATGTTATTTGCACCGTTAATATATTGAATTGTTTTCTCACCCCTTTGTTGTTTGGTTGCGTCTGTGCTTCTTCGGAAGTACAGATGATTCAGGTACTTGAGTATGCTCGGAGTACAAGTTGTTTGGTCGAGTCCTATGAGTCGCTCTTATACGTAACATGGGAAATGGGGATATTTGTTGTTTATTTATTCTTGTTAGTCATAGTTACGTATCATATTTCGTTGAAACTTATAAATTAATTGAATTAATGAATTTTGTGGATATTTGGCGAATAGTCAATTGTTGAATAAAATGAAATTTCCAATGTTTTTAATAAATAATTATAATTTTGGTTGATTTTGAAAATGTAGCTTCTCACTTGTTAATTAAACTCTGATTTATCTGAAAACTTATGTTATTTTAGGAAATGGAAAAAGTGGGTGTTACAAGTTTCGGTCAAAAAATCATAATATATTATACACAGGTTTATACTAATTTTGCTCAAAAAATCAAATTAAACCGAGGACTGTATGAAACGATACAAAACTTTTAAGATCCTTCCTATATGTTAAGAGGGAAGGTTTTGATGGAAGTCCATGCAAAAAATCATCTGAAAATTTGTTTCTACGAAACTTTTCCACATGCAAGTTTCGGTCAAAAAATCATAATATATTATACACAAGTTTATACTAGTATTGCTCAAAAAATCAAATTAAATCGAGGACTGTACGAAACGGTACAAAACTTTCCAGATCCTTCCTATATGTTACGAGGGAAGGTTATGATGGAAGTCCATGCAAAAAATCATCTGAAAATTTGTTTTTACGAAACTTTTCCAAATGCAAGTTTCGGTCAAAAAATCATAATATATTATACACAAGTTTATACTAGTTTTGCTCAAAAAATCAAATTAGACCGAGGATTATATGAAACGATACAAAACTTTTCAGATCCTTCCTATATGTTACGAGGGAAGGTTATGATGGAAGTCCATGCAAAAAATCATCTGAAAATTTGATTCTACGAATCTTTTCCAAAAGCAAGTTTTGAAAATATGTTTCTACGAAACTTTTCCAAATGCAAGTTTCGGTCAATAAATCATAATATATAATACACGAGTTTATACTAGTTTTGCTCAAAAAATCAAATTAAACCGAGGGAAAGTTTTGATGGAAGTTCATGCAAAAAATCATGTAAAAATTTAATTCTACGAAACTTTTCCAAATGCAAGTTTTGGTCAAAAAATCATAATATATTATAAACAAGTTTAATCTAGTTTTGCTCAAAAAATCAAATTATACTGAGGACTGTACGAAACGATAGAAAACTTTTGAGATCCTTCCTATAAGTTACGAGGGAAGGTTTTTATGGAAGTCCATGCAAAAAAACATCTGAAAATTTGATTCTACGAAACTTTTCCAAATGCAAGTTTCGATCAAAAAATCATAATATATTATACACAAGATAATACTAGTTTTCCTCAAATAATCAAATTAAACCGAGGACTATATGAAACGATACAAAACATTTCAGATCCTTCCTATACGTTACGAGGGAAGGTTTTGATAGAAGTCCATGCAAAAAATCATCTGAAAATTTGATTCTACGAAACTTTTCCAAATGCAAGTTTCGGTCAAAAAATCATAATATATTTATTATACACAAGTTTATACTAGTTTTGCTCAAAAAATCAAATTAAACCGAGGACTGTACGAAACGATAGAAAACTTTTCAGATCCTTCCTATAAGTTACGAGGGAAGGTTTTGATGGAAGTCCATGCAAGAAATCATTTGAAAATTTGATTCTACTAAACTTTTCCAAATGCAAGGTTTGGTCAAAAAATCATAATATATTATACACAATTTTATACTAGTTTTGCTCACAAAACAAAATTAAACCGAGGACTGTACGAAACAATAGTAAACTTTTCAGATCCTTCCTATATGTTACGAGGGAAGGTTTTGATAAAAGTCCATGCAAAAAATCATCTGAAAATATGTTTCTACGAAACTTTTCCAAATGCAAGTTTCGGTCAATAAATCATAATATATTATACACAAGTTTATACTAGTTTTGCTCAAAAAATCAAATTAAACCGAGGACTGTACGAAACGATACAAAACTTTTCAGATCCTTCCTATATGTTACGAGGGAAGGTTTTGATGGAAGTCCATGCAAAAAATCATCTGAAAATTTAATTCTACGAAACATTTCCAAATGCAAGTTTCGGTCAAAAATTCATAATATATTATGCACAAGTTTATACTAGTTTGCTCTAAAAATCATATTAAACCGAGTACTGTACGAAACGATACAAAACTTTCATATCCTTCCTATATGTTACGAGGGAAAGTGTTGATGGAAGTTCATGCAAAAAATCATCTGAAAATTTAATTCTACGGAACTTTTCGTAATGCATGTTTCGATCAAAAAATCATAATATATTATACACAAGATAATACTAATTTTTCCTCAAAAAATCTAATTAAACCGAGGACTATACGAAACGATACCAAACATTTCAGATCCTTCCTATATGTTACGAGGGAAGGTTTTGATAGAAGTCCATGCAAAAAATCATCTGAAAATTTGTTTTTATGAAACTTTTCCAAATGCAAGTTTCGGTCAATAAATCATAATATATTATACACGAGTTTATACTTGTTTTGCTCAAAAAATCAAACTAAACCGAGGATTGTACGAAACGATAGAAAACTTTTCAGATCCTTCCTATAAGTTACGAGGGAAGGTTTTGATGGAAGTCCATGCAAAAAAACATCTGAAAATTTGATTCTACGGAACTTTTCCAAATGCATGTTTCGATCAAAAAATCATTATATATTATACACAAGATAATACTAATTTTTCCTCAAAAAATCTAATTAAACCGAGGACTATACGAAACGATACAAAACATTTCAGATCCTTCCTATATGTTACGAGGGAAGGTTTTGATAGAAGTCCATGCAAAAAGTCATCTGAAAATTTGTTTCTACGAAACTTTTCCAAATGCAAGTTTCGGTCAATAAATCATAATATATTATACACGAGTTTATACTTGTTTTGCTCAAAAAATCAAACTAAACCGAGGACTATACGAAACGATACAAAACTTTTCATATCCTTCCTATATGTTACGAGGGAAGGTTTTGATGGATGTCCATGCAAAAAAATCAACTGAAAATTTGATTTTATGAAACTTTTCAAAATGTAAGTTTCGATCAAAAAATCATAATATATTATACACAAGATAATACTAGTTTTGCTCAAAAAATCAAATTAAATCGAGGACTGTACGATACGAAAGAAAGCTTTTCAGATCCTTCCTATAAGTTACGAGGGAAGGTTTTGATGGAAGTCCATGCAAAAAATCATCTGAAGATTTGATTCTACGAAACTTTTCCAACTGCAAGTTTCGGTCAAAAAATCATAATATATTATACACAAGTTTATACTAGTTTTGCTCCAAAAATCAAATTAGACCGAGGACTGTATAAAACGATACAAAACATTTCAGATCCTTCCTATATGTTACGAGGGAAGGTTATGATGGAAGTCCATGCAAAAAATAATCTGAAAATTTGATTCTACGAAACTTTTCCAACTGCAAATTTCGGTCAAAAAATCATAATATATTATACACAAGTTTATACTAGTTTTGCTCAAAAAATCAAATTAAACCGAGGACTGTACGAAACGATAGAAAACTTTTCAGATCCTTCCTATAAGTTACGAGGGAAGGTTTTGATGGAAGTCCATGCAAAAAATCATTTGAAAATTTGATTCTACTAAACTTTTCCAAATGCAAGTTTCGGTCAAAAAATCATAATATATTATACACAATTTTATACTAGTTTTGCTCAAAAAACAAAATTAAACCGAGGACTGTACGAAACAATAGTAAACTTTTCAGATCCTTCCTATATGTTACGAGGGAAGGTTTTGATAGAAGTCCATGCAAAAAATCATCTGAAAATATGTTTCTACGAAACTTTTCCAAATGCAAGTTTCGGTCAATAAATAATAATATATTATACACGAGTTTATACTAGTTTTGCTCAAAAAATCAAATTAAACCGAGGACTGTACGAAACGATACAAAACTTTTCATATCCTTCCTATATGTTACGAGGGAAGGTTTTGATGGAAGTCCATGCAAAAAAACATCTGAATATTTGATTCTAAGAAACTTTTCTAAATGCAAGTTTCGATCAAAAAATCATAATATTTTATACACAAGATAATACTAGTTTTGCTCAAAAAATCAAATTAAACCGAGGACTGTACGAAACGATACAAAACTTTTCAGATCCTTCCTATATGTTACGAGGGAAGGTTTTGATGGAACTTCATGAAAAAAAATCATCTGAAAATTTGATTCAATGAAACTTTTCCAAATGCAAGTTTCGGTCAAAAAAATCATAATATATTACACACAAGTTTATACTAGTTTTGCTCAAAAAATAAATTAACGAGCATTATACGAAACGATACAAAACTCGTCAGATCCTACCTATATGTTACGAGGGAAGGTTATGATGGAAGTCCGTGCAAAAAATCATCTGAAAATTTGATTCTACGAATCTTTCCCAAAAGCAAGTTTCGATCAAAAAAATCATAATATATTATACACAAGTTTATACTAGTTTTGCTCAAAAAATCAAATTAAATCGAGGACTGTACGAAACGATACAAAACTTTCAGAGCCTTCCTATGTGTTACGAGGGAAGGTTTTGATGGAAGTCCATGCAAAAAATCATCTGTAAATTTGATTCTACGAAACTTTTCCAAATGCAAGTTTCGGTCAAAATATCATAATATATTATACACAAGTTTATACAAGTTTTGCTCAAAAAATCAAATTAAACTGAGGACTGTACGAAACGATACAAAACTTTTCAGATCCTTCCTATATGTTACGAGGGAAGGTTATGATGGAAGTCCATGCAAAAAATCATCTGAAAATTTGTTTCTACGAAACTTTTCCAAATGCAAGTTTCGGTTCAAAAATCATTATATATTATACATAAGTTTATACTAGTTTTGCTCAAAAAATAAATTAAATCGAGGACTGTACGAAACGATACAAAACTTTTCAGATCCTTCCTCTATGTTACGAGGGAAGGTGATGATGGAAGTCCATGCAAAAAATCATCTGAAAATTTAATTCTACGAAACTTTTCGAAATGCAAGTTTCGGTCAAAAATTCATAATATATTATACACAAGTTTATACTAGTTTGCTCAAAAAATCAAATTAAACCGAGTATTGTACGAAACGATACAAAAACTTTCATATCCTTCCTATATGTTACGAGGGAAAGTGTTGAAGGAAGTTCATGCAAAAAATCATCTGAAAATTTAATTTTACGAAACTTTTCCAAATGCAAGTTTTGGTCAAAAAATCATAATATGTTATACACAAGTTTAATCTAGTTTTGCTCAAAAAATCAAATTAAACCGAGGACTGTACGAAACGATAGAAAACTTTTCAGATCCTTCCTATAAGTTACGAGGGAAGGTTTTGATGGAAGTCCATGCAAAAAAACATCTGAAAATTTGATTCTACGAAACTTTTCCAAATGCAAGTTTCGATCAAAAAATCATAATATATTATACACAAGATAATACTAGTTTTCCTCAAAAAATCAAATTAAACCGAGGACTATACGAAACGATACAAAACATTTCAGATCCTTCCTATATGTTACGAGGGAAGGTTTTGATAGAAGTCCATGCAAAAAATCATCTGAAAATTTGATTCTATGAAACTTTTCCAAATGCAAGTTTCGGTCAAAAAATCATAATATATTATACACAAGTTTATACTAGTTTTGCTCAAAAATCAAATTAAATCGAGGACTATACGAAATGATACAAAACTTTTCAGATCTTTCCTATATGTTACGAGGGAAGGTTATGATGGAAGTCCATGCAAAAAATCATTTGAAAATTTTATTCTACTAAACTTTTCCAAATGCAAGTTTCGGTCAAAAAATCATAATATATTATACACAATTTTATAATAGTTTTGCTCAAAAAATCAAATTAAACCGAGGACTGTATGAAACGATAGTAAACTTTTCAGATACTTCCTATATGTTACGAGGGAAGGTTTTGATAGAAGTCCATGCAAAAAATCATCTGAAAATATGTTTCTACGAAACTTTTCCAGATGCAAGTTTCGGTCAAAAAATCATAATATATTATACACGAGTTTATACTAGTTTTGCTAAAAAAATCAAATTATCGAGGATTATATGAAACGATACAAAACTCGTCAGATCCTACCTATATGTTACGAGGGAAGTTTATGATGGAAGTCCATGCAAAAAATCATCTGAAAATTGGATTCTAAAAAAGTTTTCCAACTGCAAGTTTCGGTCAAAAAAATCATCCTATATTATACACAAGTTTATACTAGTTTTGCTCAAAAAATCAAATTAAACCGAGGACTGTATAAAACGATACAAAACTTTTCAGATCCTTCCTATATGTTACGAGGGAAGGTTTTGATGGAAGTTCATGCAAAAAATCATCTGAAAATTTGTTTCTACGAAACTTTTCCAAATGCATGTTTCGGTCGAAAAATCATAATATATTATACACAAGTTTATACTAGTATTGCTCAAAAAATCAAATTAAATCGAGGACTATACGAAACGGTACAAAAATTTCCAGATCCTTCCTATATGTTACGAGGGATGGTTTTGATGGAAGTCCATTCAAAAAATCATCTGAAAATTTGATTCAACGAAACTTTTCCAAATGCAAGTTTCGGTCAAAATAATCATAATATATTACACACAAGTTTATACTAGTTTTGCTTAAAAAATAAATTATCGAGCATTATACGAAACGATACAAAACTCGTCAGATCCTACCTATAAGTTACGAGGGAAGGTTATGATGGAAGTCCATGCAAAAAATCATCTGAAAATTTGATTCTACGAATCTTTTCCAAAAGAAAGTTTCGATCAAAAAAATCATAATATATTATACACAAGTTTATACTAGTTTTGCTCAAAAAATCAAATTAAATCGAGGACTGTACAAAATGATACAAAACATTCAGAGCCTTCCTATGTGTTACGAGGGAAGGTTTTGATGGAAGTCCATGCAAAAAAATCATCTGTAAATTTGATTCTACGAAACTTTTCCAAATGCAAGTTTTGGTCAAAATATCATAATATATTATACACAAGTTTATACAAGTTTTGCTCAAAAAATCAAATTAAACTGAGGACTGTACGAAACGATACAAAACTTTTCAGATCCTTCCTATATGTTACGAGGGAAGGTTATGATGGAAGTCCATGCAAAAAATCATCTGAAAATTTGTTTCTACGAAACTTTTCCAAATGCAAGTTTCGGTTCAAAAATCATTATATATTATACATAAGTTTATACTAGTTTTGCTCAAAAAATAAATTAAATCGAGAACTGTACGAAACGATACAAAACTTTTCAGATCCTTCCTCTATGTTACGAGGGAAGGTGATGATAGAAGTCCATGCAAAAAATCATCTGAAAATTTAATTCTACGAAACTTTTCGAAATGCAAGTTTCGGTTAAAAATTCATAATATATTATACACAAGTTTATACTAGTTTGCTCAAAAAATCAAATTAAACCGAGTACTGTACGAAACGATACAAAAACTTTCATATCCTTCCTGTATGTTACGAGGGAAAGTGTTGAAGGGAGTTCATGCAAAAAATCATCTGAAAATTTAATTTTACGAAACTTTTCCAAATGCAGGTTTTGGTCAAAAAATCATAATATATTATACACAAGTTTAATATAGTTTTGCTCAAAAAATCAAATTAAACCGAGGACTGTACGAAACGATAGAAAACTTTTCAGATCCTTCCTATAAGTTACGAGGGAAGGTTTTGATGGATGTCCATGCAAAAAACCATCTGAAAATTTGATTCTACGAAACTTTTCCAAATGCAAGTTTCGATCAAAAAATCATAATATATTATACACAAGATAATACCTGTTTTCCTCAAAAAAATCAAATTAAACCGAGGACTATACGAAACGATACAAAACATTTCAGATCCTTCCTATATGTTGCGAGGGAAGGTTATGATGGAAGTCCATGCAAAAAATCATTTGAAAATTTGATTCTACTAAACTTTTCCAAATGCGTGTTTCGGTCAAAAAATCATAATATATTATACACAATTTTATACTAGTTTTGCTCAAAAAATCAAATTAAACTGAGGACTGTACGAAACGATAGTAAACTTTTCAGATACTTCCTATATGTTACGAGGGAAGGTTTTGATAGAAGTCCATGCAAAAAATCATCTGAAAATATGTTTCTACGAAACATTTCCAGATGCAAGTTTCGTTAAATAAATCATAATATATTATACACGAGTTTATACTAGTTTTGCTCAAAAAATCAAATTAAACCGAGGATTGTACGAAACGATACAAAACTTTTCATATCCTTCCTATATGTTACGAGGGAAGGTTTTGATGGAAGTCCATGCAAAACAACATCTGAATATTTGATTCTAAGAAACTTTTCTAAATGCAAGTTTCGATCAAAAAAATCATAATATTTTATACACAAGATAATACTAGTTTTGCTCAAAAAATCAAATTAAACTGATGACTGTACGAAACGATACAAAACTTTTCAGATCCTTCCTATATGTTACGAGGGAAGGTTTTGATGGAAGTTCATGAAAAAAAATCAAATGAAATTTTGATTCAACGAAACTTTTCCAAATGCAAGTTTCGGTCAAAAAATCATAATATATTATACACAAGTTTATACTAGTTTTGCTAAAAAAATCAAATTATCGAGGATTATACGAAACGATACAAAACTCGTCAGATCCTACCTATATGTTACCAGGGAAGGTTATGATGGAAGTCCATGCAAAAATCATCTGAAAATTTGATTCTACAAAAGTTTTCCAACTGCAAGTTTCGGTCAAAAAAATCATCATATATTATACACAAGTTTATACTAGTTTTGCTCAAAAAATCAAATTAAACCGAGGACTGTATAAAACGATACAAAACTTTTCAGATCCTTCCTATATGTTACGAGGGAAGGTTTTGATGGAAGTTCATGCAAAAAATCATCTGAAAATTTGTTTCTACGAAACTTTTCCAAATGCATGTTTCGGTCGAAAAATCATAATATATTATGCACAAGTTTATACTAGTATTGCTCAAGAAATCAAATTAAATCGAAGACTGTACGAAATGGTACAAAAATTTCCAGATCCTTCCTATATGTTACGAGGGATGGTTTTGATGGAAGTCCATTCAAAAAGTCATCTGAAAATTTGATTCAACGAAACTTTTCCAAATGCAAGTTTCGGTCAAAAAAATCATAATATATTATACACAAGTTTATACTAGTTTTGCTCAAAAAATAAATTATCGAGGATTATACGAAACGATACAAAACTCGTCAGATCCTACCTATATGTTACGAGGGAAGGTTATGATGGAAGTCTATGCAAAAAATCATCTGAAAATTTGATTCTAAGAATCTTTTCCAAAAGCAAGTTTCGATCAAAAAAATCATAATATATTATACACAAGTTTATACTAGTTTTGCTCAAAAAATCAAATTAAATCGAGGACTGTACGAAACGATACAAAACTTTCAGAGCCTTCCTATTTTTTACGGGGGAAGGTTTTGATGGAAGTCCATACAAAAAATCATCTGTAAATTTGATTCTACGAAACTTTTCCAAATGCAAGTTTTGGTCAAAATATCATAATATATTATACAAAAGTTTATACAAGTTTTGCTCAAATAATCAAATTAAACTTAGGACTGTACGAAACGATACAAAACTTTTCAGATCATTCCTATATGTTACGAGGGAAGGTTATGATGGAAGTCCATGCAAAAAATCATCTGAAAATTTGTTTCTACGAAACTTTTCCAAATGCAAGTTTCGGTTCAAAAATCATTATATATTATACATAAGTTTATACTAGTTTTGCTCAAAAAATAAATTAAATCGAGGACAGTACGAAACGATACAAAACTTTTCAGATCCTTCCTCTATGTTACGAGGGAAGGTGATGATGGAAGTCCATGCAAAAAATCATCTGAAAATTTAATTCTAGGAAACTTTTCGAAATGCAAGTTTCGGTCAAAAATTCATAATATATTATACACAAGTTTATACTAGTTTGCTCAAAAAATCAAATTAAACTGAGTACTGTACGAAACGATACAAAAACTTTCATATCCTTCCTATATGTTACGAGGGAAAGTGTTGAAGGAAGTTCATGCAAAAAATCATCTGAAAATTTAATTCTACGAAACTTTTCCAAATGCAAGTTTTGGTCAAAAAATCATAATATATTATACACAAGTTTAATCTAGTTTTGCTCAAAAAATCAAATTAAACCGAGGACTTTACGAAACGATAGAAAACTTTTTAGATCCTTCCTATAAGTTACGAGGGAAGGTTTTGATGGAAGTCCATGCAAAAAAACATCTGAAAATTTGATTCTACGAAACTTTTCCAACTGCAAATTTCGACAAAAAATCATAATATATTATACACAAGATGATACTAGTTTTCCTCAAAAAATCAAATTAAACTGAGGACTATACGAAACGATACAAAACATTTCAGATCCTTCCTATATGTTACGAGGGAAGGTTTTGATAGAAGTCCATGCAAAAAATCATCTGAAAATTTGATTCTACGAAACTTTTCCAAATGTAAGTTTCGGTCAAAAAATCATAATATATTATACACAAGTTTATACTAGTTTTGCTCAAAAATCAAATTAAATCGAGGACTATACGAAATGATACAAAACTTTTCAGATCTTTCCTATATGTTACGAGGGAAGGTTATGATGGAAGTCCATGCAAAAAATCATTTGAAAATTTGATTCTACTAAACTTTTCCAAATGCAAGTTTCGGTCAAAAAATCATAATATATTATACACAATTTTATATTAGTTTTGCTCAAAAAATCAAATTAAACCGAGGACTGTACGAAACGATAGTAAACTTTTCAGATACTTCCTATATGTTACGAGGGAAGGTTATGATAGAAGTCCATGCAAAAAATCATCTGAAAATATGTTTGTACGAAATTTTCCAGATGCAAGTTTCGGTCAATAAATCATAATATATTATACACGAGTTTATACTAGTTTTGCTCAAAAAATCAAATTAAACCAAGAACTGTACGAAACGATACAAAACTTTTCATATCCTTCCTATATGTTACGAGGGAAGGTTTTGATGGAAGTCCATGCAAAAAAACATCTGAATATTTGATTCTAAGAAACTTTTCTAAATGCAAGTTTCGATCAAAAAATCATAATATTTTATACACAAGATAATACTAGTTTTGCTCAAAAAATCAAATTAAACCGAGGACTATACGAAACGATACAAAACTTTTCAGATCCTTCCTATATGTTACGAGGGAAGGTTTTGATGGAAGTTCATGAAAAAAAAATCATCTGAAAATTTGATTCAACGAAACTTTTCCAAATGCAAGTTTCGGTCAAAAAATCATAATATATTATACACAAGTTTATACTAGTTTTGCTAAAAAAATCAAATTATCGAGGATTATACGAAACGATACAAAACTCGTCAGATCCTACCTATATTTTACCAGGGAAGGTTATGATGGAAGTCCATGCAAAAAATATCTGAAAATTTGATTCTACGAAACTTTTCCAACTGCAAGTTTCGGTCAAAAAATCATATTATATTATACATAAGTTTATACTAGTTTTACTCAAAAAATCAAATTAAACCGAGGACTGTACGAAACGATACAAAACTTTTCAGATCCTTCCTATATGTTACGAGGGAAGGTTATGATGGAAGTCCATGCAAAAAATCATCTGAAAATTAGATTCTACGAAACTTTTCCAAATGCAAGTTTTGGTCAAAAAATCATAATATAATATACACAAGTTTATACTAGTATTGCTCAAAAAATAAAATTAAACTGAGGACTATATAAAACGATACAAAACTTTTCAGATCCTTCCTATATGTTACGAGGGAAGGTTTTGATGGAAGTTCATGCAAAAAATCATCTGAAAATTTGTTTCTACGAAACTTTTCCAAAAGCATGTTTCGGTCGAAAAATCAATATATTATACACAAGTTTATACTTGTATTGCTCTAAAAATCAAATTAAATCGAGGACTGTACGAAACGATACAAAACTTTCCATATCCTTCCTATATGTTACGGGGGATGGTTTTGATGGAATTTCATTCAAAAAATCATCTGAAAATTTTATTCAACGAAAATTTTCCAAATGCAAGTTTCAGTCAAAAAATCATAATATATTATACACAAGTTTATACTAGTTTTGCTCAAAAAATCAAATTATCGAGGATTATACGAAACGATACAAAACTCGTCAGATTCTACCTATATGTTACGAGGGAAGGTTATGATAGAAGTCCATGCAAAAAATCATCTAAAAATTTTATTCTACGAAACTTTTCCAAATGCAAGTTTCGGTCAAAAAATCATAATATATTATACACAAGTTTATACTAGTTTTGCTAAAAAATCAAATTAAATCGAGGATTGTACGAAATGATACAAAACTTTTCAGATCTTTCCTATATGTTACGAGGGAAGGTTATGATGGAAGTCCATGCAAAAAATCATTTTAAAATTTGATTCTACTAAACTTTTCCAAATGCAAGTTTCGGTCAAAAAATCATAATATATTATACACAATTGTATACTAGTTTTGCTCATAAAATCAAATTAAACCGAGGACTGTACGAAACGATAGTAAACTTTTCAGATCCTTCCTATATGTTATGAGGGAAGGTTTTGATAGAAGTCCATGCAAAAAATCATCTGAAAATTAGTTTCTACGAAACGTTTCCAAATGCAAGTTTCGGTCAAAAAATCATAACATATTATACACAAGTTTATACTAGTTTTGCTCAAAAAATCAAATTAAACTGAGGATTGTACGAAACGATAAAAAACTTTTCAGATCCTTCCTATATGTTACGAGGGAATGTTTTGATGGAAGTCCATGCAAAAAAACATCTGAATATTTGATTCTAAGAAACTTTTCTAAATGCAAGTTTCGATCAAAAAATCATAATATATTATACACAAGATAATACTAGTTTTGCTCAAAAAATAAAATTAAACCGAGGACTGTACGAAACGATACAAAACATTTCAGATCCTTCCTATATGTTACGAGGGAAGGTTTTGATGGAAGTCCATGCAAAAAATCATCTGAAAATTTGATTCTACGAAACTTTTCCAACTGCAAGTTTCGGTCAAAAAAGCATAATATATTATACACAAGTTTATACTAGTTTTGCTCAAAAAATTAAATTAAACCGAGGAATGTATAAAACTAGACAAAACTTTTTAGATCCTTCCTATATGTTACGAGGGAAGGTTATGATGGAAGTCCATGCAAAAAATCATCTGAAAATTTGATTCTACGAAACTTTTCCAACTGCAAGTTTCGGTCAAAAAATCATATTATATTATACATAAGTTTATACTAGTTTTACTCAAAAAATCAAATTAAACCGAGGACTGTACGAAACGATACAAAAGTTTTCAGATCCTTCCTATATGTTACGAGGGAAGGTTATGATGGAAGTCCATGCAAAAAATCATCTGAAAATTAGATTCTACGAAACTTTTCCAACTGCAAGTTTCGGTCAAAAAATTATAATATATTATACACAAGTTTATACTAGTTTTGCTCAAAAAATCAAATTAAACTGAGGACTGTATAAAACGATACAAAACTTTTCAGATCCTTCCTATATGTTACGAGGGAAGGTTATGATGGAAGTCCATGCAAAAAATCATCTGAAAATTTGTTTCTACGAAACTTTTCCAAATGCAAGTTTCGGTCAAAAAATCATAATATATTATACACAAGTTTATACTAGTATTGCTCAAAAAATCAAATTAAACTGAGGACTATATAAAACGATACAAAACTTTTCAGATCCTTCCTATATGTTACGATGGAAGGTTTTGATGGAAGTTCATGCAAAAAATCATCTGAAAATTGGTTTCTACGAAACTTTTCCAAATGCATGTTTCGGTCGAAAAATCAATATATTATACACAAGTTTATACTAGTATTGCTCTAAAAATCAAATTAAATCGAGGACTGTACGAAACGATATAAAACTTTCCATATCCTTCCTATATGTTACGGGGGATGGTTTTGATGGAATTCCATTCAAAAAATCATCTGAAAATTTTATTCAACGAAAATTTTCCAAATGCAAGTTTCAGTCAAAAAATCATAATATATTATACACAAGTTTATACTAGTTTTGCTAAAAAATCAAATTAAATCGAGGATTGTATGAAATGATACAAAACTTTTCAGATCTTTCCTATATGTTACGAGGGAAGGTTATGATGGAAGTCCATGCAAAAAATCATTTTAAAATTTGATTCTACTAAACTTTTCCAAATGCAAGTTTCGGTCAAAAAATCATAATATATTATACACAATTGTATACTAGTTTTGCTCATAAAATCAAATTAAACCGAGGACTGTACGAAACGATAGTAAACTTTTCAGATCCTTCCTATATGTTATGAGGGGAGGTTTTGATAGAAGTCCATGCAAAAAATCATCTGAAAATTAGTTTCTACGAAACTTTTCCAAATGCAAGTTTCGGTCAAAATATCATAACATATTATACACAAGTTTATACTAGTTTTGCTCAAAAAATCAAATTAAACTGAGGATTGTACGAAACGATAAAAAACTTTTCAGATCCTTCCTATATGTTATGAGGGAATGTTTTGATGGAAGTCCATGCAAAAAAACATCTGAATATTTGATTCTAAGAAACTTTTCTAAATGCAAGTTTCGATAAAAAAATCATAATATATTATACACAAGATAATACTAGTTTTGCTCAAAAAATCAAATTAAACCGAGGACTGTACGAAACGATACAAAACATTTCAGATCCTTCCTATATGTTACGAGGGAAGGTTTTGATGGAAGTCCATGCAAAAAATCATCTGAAAATTTGATTCTACGAAACTTTTCCAACTGCAAGTTTCGGTCAAAAAAGCATAATATATTATACACAAGTTTATACTAGTTTTGCTCAAAAAATTAAATTAAACCGAGGAATGTATAAAACTATTAAAAACTTTTCAGATCCTTCCTATATGTTACGAGGGAAGGTTATGATGGAAGTCCATGCAAAAAATCATCTGAAAATTTGATTCTACGAAACTTTTCCAACTGCAAGTTTCGGTCAAAAAATCATATTATATTATACATAAGTTTATACTAGTTTTACTCAAAAACTCAAATTAAACCGAGGACTGTACGAAACGATACAAAACTTTTCAGATCCTTCCTATATGTTACGAGGGAAGGTTATGATGGAAGTCCATGCAAAAAATCATCTGAGAAATTAGATTCTACGAAACTTTTCCAACTGCAAGTTTCGGTCAAAAAATTATAATATATTATACACAAGTTTATACTAGTTTTGCTCAAAAAATCAAATTAAACTGAGGACTGTATAAATCGATACAAAACTTTTCAGATCCTTCCTATATGTTACGAGGGAAGGTTATGATGGAAGTCCATGCAAAAAATCATCTGAAAATTTGTTTCTACGAAACTTTTCCAAATGCAAGTTTCGGTCAAAAAATCATAATATATTATACACAAGTTTATACTAGTATTGCTCAAAAAATCAAATTAAACTGAGGACTATATAAAACGATACAAAACTTTTCAGATGCTTCCTATATGTTACGATGGAAGGTTTTGATGGAAGTTCATGCAAAAAATCATCTGAAAATTTGTTTCTACAAAAATTTTCCAAATGCATGTTTCGGTCGAAAAATCATAATATATTATACACAAGTTTATACTAGTTTTTCTAAAAAATCAAATTAAATCGAGGACTGTACGAAATGATACAAAACTTTTCAGATCTTTCCTATATGTTACGAGGGAAGGTTATGATGGAAGTTCATGCAAAAAATCATTTTAAAATTTGATTCTACTAAACTTTTCCAAATGCAAGTTTCGGTCAAAAAATCATAATATATTATACACAATTGTATACTAGTTTTGCTCATAAAATCAAATTAAACCGAGGACTGTACGAAACGATAGTAAACTTTTCAGATCCTTCCTATATGTTACGAGGGAAGGTTTTGATAGAAGTCCATGCAAAAAATCATCTGAAAATTAGTTTCTACGAAACTTTTACAAATGCAAGTTTCGGTCAAAACATCATAATATATTATACACAAGTTTATACTAGTTTTGCTCAAAAAATCAAATTAAACTGAGGATTGTACGAAACGATAAAAAACTTTTCAGATCCTTCCTATACGTTATGAGGGAATGTTTTGATGGAAGTCCATGCAAAAAAACATCTGAATCTTTGATTCTAAGAAACTTTTCTAAATGCAAGTTTCGATCAAAAAATCATAATATATTATACACAAGATAATACTAGTTTTTCTCAAAAAATCAAATTAAACCGAGGACTGTACGAAACGATACAAAACTCTTCAGATCCTTCCTATATGTTACGAGGGAAGGTTTTGATGGAAGTTCATGAAAAAAAAATCATCTGAAAATTTGATTCAAAGAAACTTTTCCAAATGCAAGTTTCGGTCAAAAAATCATAATATATTATACACAAGTTTATACTATTTTTGCTAAAAAAATCAAATTATCGAGGATTATACGAAACGATACAAAATTCGTCAGATCCTACCTATATGTTACCAGGGAAGGTTATGATGGAAGTCCATGCAAAAAATCATCTGAAAATTTGATTCTACAAAAGTTTTCCAACTGCAAGTTTCGGTCAAAAAATCATCATATATTATACACAAGTTTATACTAATTTTGCTCAAAAAATCAAATTAAACCGAGGACTGTATAAAACGATACAAAACTTTTCAGATCCTTCCTATATGTTACGAGGGAAGGTTTTGATGGAAGTTCATGAAAAAAATCATCTGAAAATTTGTTTCTACGAAACTTTTCCAAATGCATGTTTCGGTCGAAAAATCATAATATATTATACACAAGTTTATACTAGTTTTACTCAAAAAATCAAATTAAATCGAGGACTGTACGAAACTGTACAAAAATTTCCAGATCCTTCCTATATGTTACGAGGGATGGTTTTGATGGAAGTCCATTCAAAAAATCATCTGAAAATTTGATTCAACGAAACTTTTCCAAATGCAAGTTTCGGTCAAAAAAATCATAATATATTATACACAAGTTTATACTAGTTTTGCTCAAAAAATAAATTATCGAGGATTATACGAAACGGTACAAAAATCGTCAGATCCTACCTATATGTTACGAGGGAAGATTATGATGGAAGTCCATGCAAAAAATCATCTGAAAATTTGATTCTACGAATCTTTTCCAAAAGCAAGTTTCGATCAAAAAAATCATAATATATTATACACAAGTTTATACTAGTTTTGCTCAAAAAATCAAATTAAATCGAGGACTGTACGAAACGATACAAAACATTCAGAGCCTTCCTATGTGTTACGAGGGAAGGTTTTGATGGAAGTCCATGCAAAAAATCATCTGTAAATTTGATTTTACGAAACTTTTCCAAATGCAAGTTTCGGTCAAAAAATCATAATATATTATACACAAGTTTATACTAGTTTTGCTCAAAAAATCAAATTAAACCGAGGACTGTACGAAATGATACAAAACTTTTCAGATCCTTCCTATATGTTACGAGGGAAGGTTATGATGGAAGTCCATGCAAAAATTCATCTGAAAATTTGTTTCTACGAAACTTTTCCGAATGCACGTTTCGGTCGAAAAATCATAATATATTATACACAAGTTTATACTAGTTTTGCTCAAAAAATAAAATAAATCGAGGACTGTACGAAACGATACAAAATATTTTAGATCCTTCCTCTATGTTAGGAGGGAAGGTTATGATGGAAGTCCATGCAAAAATTCATCTGAAAATTTGATTCTACGAAACTTCTCCAACTGTAAGTTTCGGTCAAAAAAGCATAATATATTATACACAAGTTTATACTAGTTTTGCTCAAAAAATGAAATTAAACCGAGGACTGTATAAAACTATACAAAACTTTTCAGATCCTTCCTATATGTTACGAGGGAAGGTTATGATGGAAGTCCATGCAAAAAATCATCTGAAAATTTGATTCTACGAATCTTTTCCAACTGCAAGTTTCGGTCAAAAAATCATAATATATTATACACAAGTTTATACTAGTTTTGCTCAAAAAATCAAATTAAACTGAGGACTGTATAAAACGATACAAAACTATTCAGATCCTTCCTATATGTTACGAGGGAAGTTTATGATGGAAGTCCATGCAAAAAATTATCTGAAAATTTGTTTCTACGAAACTTTTCCAAATGCAAGTTTCGGTCAAAAAATCATAATATATTATACACAAGTTTATACTAGTATTGCTCAAAAAATCAAATTAAACTGAGGACTATATAAAACGATACAAAACTTTTCAGATCCTTCCTATATGTTACGAGGGAAGGTTTTGATGGAAGTTCATGCAAAAAATCATCTGAAAATTTGTTTCTACGAAACTTTTCAAAATGCATGTTTCGGTCGAAAAATCAATATATTATACACAAGTTTATACTAGTATTGCTCAAAAAATCAAATTAAATCGAGGACTGTACGAAACGGTACAAAACTTTCCAGATCCTTCCTATATGTTACGAGGGATGGTTTTGAAGGAAGTCCATTAAAAAAATCATCTGAAAATTTGATTCAACGAAAATTTTCCAAATGCAAGTTTCGGTCAAAAAATCATAATATATTATATACAAGTTTATACTAGTTTTGCTCAAAAAATCAAATTATCGAGGATTATACGAAACGATACAAAACTCGTCAAATTCTACCTATATGTTACGAGGGAAGGTTATGATAGAAGTCCATGCAAAAAATCATCTGAAAATTTGATTCTACGAAACTTTTCCAAATGCAAGTTTCGGTCAAAAAATCATAATATATTATACACAAGTTTATACTAGTTTTGCTAAAAAATCAAATTAAATCGAGGACTGTACGAAATGATACAAAACTTTTCAGATCTTTCCTATATGTTACGAGGGAAGGTTATGATGGAAGTCCATGCAAAAAATCATTTTAAAATTTGATTCTACTAAACTTTTCCAAATGCAAGTTTCGGTCAAAAAATCATAATATATTATACACAATTGTATACTAGTTTTGCTCATAAAATCAAATTAAACCGAGGACTGTACGAAACGATAGTAAACTTTTCAGATCCTTCCTA
The DNA here is from genome assembly GCA_963966055.1 of Lathyrus aphaca. NCBI lineage: Eukaryota > Viridiplantae > Streptophyta > Magnoliopsida > Fabales > Fabaceae > Lathyrus > Lathyrus aphaca. Next base: position 56,050,445 of record OZ014523.1, on the reverse strand, counting down.
TATGTTACGAGGGAAGGTTTTGATAGAAGTCCATGCAAAAAATCATCTGAAAATTAGTTTCTACGAAACTTTTCCAAATGCAAGTTTCGGTAAAAAAAATCATAATATATTATACACAAGTTTATACTAGTTTTGCTCAAAAAATCAAATTAAACTGAGGACTATACGACACGATACAAAACTTTTCAGATCCTTCCTATATGTTACGAGGGAATGTTTTGATGGAAGTCCATGCAAAAAAAACATCTGAATATTTGATTCTAAGAAACTTTTCTAAATGCAAGTTTCGATCAAAAAATCATAATATATTATACACAAGTTTATACTAGTTTTGCTCAAAAAATAAAATTAAATCGAGGACTGTACGAAATGATACAAAACATTCAGAGCCTTCCTATGTGTTACGAGGGAAGGTTTTAATGGAAGTCCATGCAAAAAATCATCTGTAAATTTGATTCTACGAAACTTTTCCAAATGCAAGTTTCGGTCAAAAAATCATAATATATTATTCACAAGTTTATACTAGTTTTGCTCAAAAAATCAAATTAAACTGAGGACTGTACGAAACGATACAAAACTTTTCAGATCCTTCCTATATGTTACGAGGGAAGGTTATGATGGAAGTCCATGCAAAAAATCATCTGAAAATTTGATTCTACGAAACTTTTCCAACTGCAAGTTTCGGTCAAAAAATCACAATATATTATACACAAGTTTATACTAGTTTTGCTCAAAAAATCAAATTAAACCGAGGACTGTATAAAACGATACAAAACTTTTCAGATCCTTCCTATATGTTACGAGGGAAGGTTTTGATGGAAGTTCATGAAAAAAATCATCTGAAAATTTGTTTCTACAAAACTATTCCAAATGCAAGTTTCGGTCAAAAAATCATAATATATTATACACACGTTTATACTAGTATTGCTCAAAAAATCAAATTAAATCGAGGACTGTATGAAACGGTACAAAACTTTCCAGATCCTTCCTATATGTTACGAGGGATGGTTTTGATGGAATTCCATTCAAAAAATCATCTGAAAATTTGATACAACGAAACTTTTCCAAATGCAAGTTTCGGTCAAAATATCATAATATATTATACACAAGTTTATACTAGTTTTTCTCAAAAAACCAATTATCGAGGATTATACGAAACGATACAAAACTCGTCAGATCCTACCTATATGTTACCATGGAAGGTTATGATGGAAGTCCATGCAAAAAATCATCTGAAAATTTGATTCTACGAATCTTTTCCAAAAGCAAGTTTCGATCAAAAATATCATAATATATTATACACAAGTTTATACTAGTTTTGCTCAATAAATCAAATTAAATCGAGGATTGTACGAAACGATACAAAACTTTCAGATCCTTCCTACGTGTTACGAGGGAAGGTTTTGATGGAAGTCCATTCAAAAAATCATCTGAAAATTTGATTCTACGAAACTTTTCCTAATGCAAGTTTTGGTACAAAATCCTAATATATTATATACAAGTTTATACTAGTTTTGCTCAAAAAATCAAATTAAACTGAGGACTGTACAAAACGATACAAAACTTTTCAGATCCTTCCTATATGTTACGAGGGAAGGTTATGATGGAAGTCCATGCAAAAAATCATCTGAAAATTTGTTTTTACAAAACTTTTCCAAATGCAAGTTTCGGTCAAAAAATCATAATATATTATACACAAGTTTATACTAGTTTTGCTCAAAAATTCAAATTAAATCGAGGACTGTACGAAACCATACAAAACCTTCCAGACCCTTCCTCTATGTTACGAGGGAAGGTTATGATGGAAGTCCATTCAAAAAATCATCTGAAAATTTAATTCTACGAAACTTTTCCAAATGCAAGTTTCAGTAAAAAATTCATAATATATTATGCACAAGTTTATACTAGTTTGCTCAAAAAATCAAATTAAACCGAGTACTGTACAAAACGATACAAAACTTTCATATCCTTCCTATATGTTACGAGGGAAAGTTTTGATGGAAGTTCATGCAAAAAATCATCTAAAAATTTAATTCTACGAAACTTTTCCAAATGCAAGTTTTGGTCAAAAAATCATAATATATTATAAACAAGTTTAATCTAGTTTTGCTCAAAAAATCAAATTAAACTGAGGACTGTACGAAACGATAGAAAACTTTTCAGATCCTTCCTATAAGTTACGAGGGAAGATTTTTATGGAAGTCCATGCAAAAAAACATCTGAAAATTTGATTCTACGAAACTTTTCCAAATGCAAGTTTCGATCAAAAATTCATAATATATTATACACAAGATAATACTAGTTTTCCTCAAATAATCAAATTAAACCGAGGACTATATGAAACGATACAAAACATTTCAGATCCTTCCTATATGTTACGAGGGAAGGTTTTGATAGAAGTCCATGCAAAAAATCATCTGAAAATTTGATTCTACGAAACTTTTCCAAATGCAAGTTTCGGTCAAAAAATCATAATATATTATACACAAGTTTATACTAGTTTTGCTCAAAAAATCAAATTAAATCGAGGACTATACGAAATGATACAAAACTTTTCAGATCTTTCCTATATGTTACGAGGGAAGGTTATGATGGAAGTTCATGCAAAAAATCATTTGAAAATTTGATTCTACTAAACTTTTCCAAATGCAAGTTTCGGTCAAAAAATCATAATATATTATACACAATTTTATACTAGTTTTGCTCAAAAAATCAAATTAAACCGAGGACTGTACGAAACAATAGTAAACTTTTCAGATCCTTCCTATATGTTACGAGGGAAGGTTTTGATAGAAGTCCATGCAAAAAATCATCTGAAAATATGTTTCTACGAAACTTTTCTAAATGCAAGTTTCGGTCAATAAATCATAATATATTATACACGAGTTTATACTAGTTTTGCTCAAAAAATCAAATTAAACCGAGGACTGTACGAAACGATACAAAACTTTTCAGATCCTTCCTATATGTTACGAGGGAAGGTTTTGATGGAAGTCCATGCAAAAAATCATCTGAAAATTTAATTCTACGAAACATTTCCAAATGCAAGTTTCGGTCAAAAATTCATAATATATTATGCACAAGTTTATAATAGTTTTCTCTAAAAATCAAATTAAACCGAGTACTGTACGAAACGATACAAAACTTTCATATCCTTCCTATATGTTACGAGGGAAAGTTTTGATGGAAGTTCATGCAAAAAATCATATGAAAATTTAATTCTACGGAACTTTTCCAAATGCATGTTTCGATCAAAAAATCATAATATATTATACACAAGATAATACTAATTTTTCCTCAAAAAATCTAATTAAACCGAGGACTATACGAAACGATACAAAACATTTCAGATCGTTCCTATATGTTACGAGGGAAGGTTTTGATAGAAGTCCATGCAAAAAATCATCTGAAAATTTGTTTCTATGAAACTTTTCCAAATGCAAGTTTCGGTCAATAAATCATAATATATTATACACGAGTTTATACTTGTTTTGCTCAAAAAATCAAACTAAACCGAGGACTGTACGAAACGATAGAAAACTTTTCAGATCCTTCCTATAAGTTACGAGGGAAGGTTTTGATGGAAGTCCATGCAAAAAAACATCTGAAAATTTGATTCTATGGAACTTTTCCAAATGCATGTTTCGATCAAAAAATCATAATATATTATACACAAGATAATACTAATTTTTCCTCAAAAAATCTAATTAAACCGAGGACTATACGAAACGATACAAAACATTTCAGATCCTTCCTATATGTTACGAGGGAAGGTTTTGATAGAAGTCCATGCAAAAAATCATCTGAAAATTTGTTTCTACGAAACTTTTCCAAATGCAAGTTTCGGTCAATAAATCATAATATATTATACACGAGTTTATACTTGTTTTGCTCAAAAAATCAAACTAAACCGAGGACTGTACGAAACGATACAAAACTTTTCATATCCTTCCTATATGTTACGAGGGAAGGTTTTGATGGATGTCCATGCAAAAAAATCATCTGAAAATTTGATTTTATGAAACTTTTCAAAATGCAAGTTTCGATCAAAAAATCATAATATATTATACACAAGATAATACTAGTTTGGCTCAAAAACCAAATTAAACCGAGGACTGTACGAAACGAAAGAAAACTTTTCAGATCCTTCCTATAAGTTACTAGGGAAGGTTTTGATGGAAGTCCATGCAAAAAATCATCTGAAGATTTGATTCTACGAAACTTTTCCAACTGCAAGTTTCGGTCAAAAAATCATAATATATTATACACAAGTTTATACTAGTTTTGCTCCAAAAATCAAATTAGACCGAGGACTGTATAAAACGATACAAAACATTTCAGATCCTTCCTATATGTTACGAGGGAAGGTTATGATGGAAGTCCATGCAAAAAATAATCTGAAAATTTGATTCTACGAAACTTTTCCAACTGCAAATTTCGGTCAAAAAATCATAATATATTATACACAAGTTTATACTAGTTTTGCTCAAAAAATCAAATTAAACCGAGGACTGTACGAAACGATAGAAAACTTTTCAGATCCTTCCTATAAGTTACGAGGGAAGGTTTTGATGGAAGTCCATGCAAAAAATCATTTGAAAATTTGATTCTACTAAACTTTTTCAAATGCAAGTTTCGGTCAAAAAATCATAATATATTATACACAATTTTATACTAGTTTTGCTCAAAAAACAAAATTAAACCGAGGACTTTACGAAACAATAGTAAACTTTTCAGATCCTTCCTATATGTTACGAGGGAAGGTTTTGATAGAAGTCCATGCAAAAAATCATCTGAAAATATGTTTCTACGAAACTTTTCCAAATGCAAGTTTCGGTCAATAAATCATAATATATTATACACAAGATAATACTAGTTTTGCTCAAAAAATCAAATTAAACCGAGGACTGTACGAAACGATACAAAACTTTTCAGATACTTCCTATATGTTACGAGGGAAGGTTTTGATGGAAGTGCATGAAAAAAAATCATCTTAAAATTTGATTCAACGAAACTTTTCCAATTGCAAGTTTCGGTCACAAAATCATAATATATTATACACAAGTTTATACTAGTTTTGCTAAAAAAATCAAATTATCGAGGATTATACGTAACGATTCAAAACTCGTCAGATCCTACCTATATGTTACCAGGGAAGGTTATGATGGAAGTCCATGCAAAAAATCATCTGAAAATTTGATTCTACAAAAGTTTTCCAACTGCAAGTTTCGGTCAAAAAATCATCATATATTATACACAAGTTTATACTAGTTTAGCTCAAAAAATCAAATTAAACCGAGGACTGTACGAAACGATACAAAACTTTTCAGATCCTTCCTATATTTTACGAGGGAAGGTTATGATGGAAGTCCATGCAAAAAATCATCTGAAAATTTGTTTTTACAAAACTTTTCCAAATGCAAGTTTCGGTCAAAAAATCATAATATATTATACACAAGTTTATATTAGTTTTGCTCAAAAAATCAAATTAAATCGAGGACTGTACGAAACCATACAAAACCTTTCAGATCCTTCCTCTATGTTACGAGGGAAGGTTATGATGGAAGTCCATGCAAAAAATCATCTAAAAATTTAATTCTACGAAACTTTTCCAAATGCAAGTTTCGGTAAAAAAATTCATAATATATTATGCACAAGTTTATACTAGTTTGCTCAAAAAATCAAATTAAACCGAGTACTGTACAAAACGATACAAAACTTTCATATCCTTCCTATATGTTACGAGGGAAAGTTTTGATGGAAGTTCATGCAAAAAATCATCTAAAAATTTAATTCTACGAAACTTTTCCAAATGCAAGTTTTGGTCAAAAAATCATAATATATTATAAACAAGTTTAATCTAGTTTTGCTCAAAAAATAAAATTAAAATGAGGACTGTACGAAACGATAGAAAACTTTTCAGATCCTTCCTATAAGTTACGAGGGAAGGTTTTTATGGAAGTCCATGCAAAAAAACATCTGAAAATTTGATTCTACGAAACTTTTCCAAATGCAAGTTTCGATCAAAAAATCATAATATATTATACACAAGATAATACTAGTTTTCCTCAAATAATCAAATTAAACCGAGGACTATATGAAACGATACAAAACATTTCAGATCCTTCCTATATGTTACGAGGGAAGGTTTTGATAGAAGTCCATGCAAAAAATCATCTGAAAATTTGATTCTACGAAACTTTTCCAAATGCAAGTTTCGGTCAAAAAATCATAATATATTATACACAAGTTTATACTAGTTTTGCTCAAAAAATCAAATTAAATCGAGGACTATACGAAATGATACAAAACTTTTCAGATCTTTCCTATATGTTACGAGGGAAGGTTATGATGGAAGTTCATGCAAAAAATCATTTGAAAATTTGATTCTACTAAACTTTTCCAAATGCAAGTTTCGGTCAAAAAATCATAATATATTATACACAATTTTATACTAGTTTTGCTCAAAAAATCAAATTAAACTGAGGACTGTACGAAACAATAGTAAACTTTTCAGATCCTTCCTATATGTTACGAGGGAAGGTTTTGATAGAAGTCCATGCAAAAAATCATCTGAAAATATGTTTCTACGAAACTTTTCCAAATGCAAGTTTCGGTCAATAAATCATAATATATTATACACGAGTTTATACTAGTTTTGCTCAAAAAATCAAATTAAACCGAGGACTGTACGAAACGATACAAAACTTTTCAGATCCTTCCTATATGTTACGAGGGAAGGTTTTGATGGAAGTCCATGCAAAAAATCATCTGAAAATTTAATTCTCCGAAACATTTCCAAATGCAAGTTTCGGTCAAAAATTCATAATATATTATGCACAAGTTTATACTAGTTTGCTCTAAAAATCAAATTAAACCGAGTACTGTACGAAACGATACAAAACTTTCATATCCTTCCTATATGTTACGAGGGAAAGTTTTGATGGAAGTTCATGCAAAAAATCATATGAAAATTTAATTCTACGGAACTTTTCCAAATGCATGTTTCGATCAAAAAATCATAATATATTATACACAAGATAATACTAATTTTTCCTCAAAAAATCTAATTAAACCGAGGACTATACGAAACGATACAAAACATTTCAGATCCTTCCTATATGTTACGAGGGAAGGTTTTGATAGAAGTCCATGCAAAAAATCATATGAAAATTTGTTTCTATGAAACTTTTCCAAATGCAAGTTTCGGTCAATAAATCATAATATATTATACACGAGTTTATACTTGTTTTGCTCAAAAAATCAAACTAAACCGAGGACTGTACGAAACGATAGAAAACTTTTCAGATCCTTCCTATAAGTTACGAGGGAAGGTTTTGATGGAAGTCCATGCAAAAAAACATCTGAAAATTTGATTCTACGGAACTTTTCCAAATGCATGTTTCGATCAAAAAATCATAATATATTATACACAAGATAATACTAATTTTTCCTCAAAAAATCTAATTAAACCGAGGACTATACGAAACGATACAAAACATTTCAGATCCTTCCTATATGTTACGAGGGAAGGTTTTGATAGAAGTCCATGCAAAAAATCATCTGAAAATTTGTTTCTACGAAACTTTTCCAAATGCAAGTTTCGGTCAATAAATCATAATATATTATACACGAGTTTATACTTGTTTTGCTCAAAAAATCAAACTAAACCGAGGACTGTACGAAACGATACAAAACTTTTCATATCCTTCCTATATGTTACGAGGGAAGGTTTTGATGGATGTCCATGCAAAAAAATCATCTGAAAATTTGATTTTATGAAACTTTTCAAAATGCAAGTTTCGATCAAAACATCATAATATATTATACACAAGATAATACTAGTTTTGCTCAAAAAATCAAATTAAACCGAGGACTGTACGAAACGAAAGAAAACTTTTCAGATCCTTCCTATAAGTTACTAGGGAAGGTTTTGATGGAAGTCCATGCAAAAAATCATCTGAAGATTTGATTCTACGAAACTTTTCCATCTGCAAGTTTCGTTCAAAAAATCATAATATATTATACACAAGTTTATACTAGTTTTGCTCCAAAAATCAAATTAGACCGAGGACTGTATAAAACGATACAAAACATTTCAGATCCTTCCTATATGTTACGAGGGAAGGTTATGATGGAAGTCCATGCAAAAAATAATCTGAAAATTTGATTCTACGAAACTTTTCCAACTGCAAATTTCGGTCAAAAAATCATAATATATTATACACAAGTTTATACTAGTTTTGCTCAAAAAATCAAATTAAACCGAGGACTGTACGAAATGATAGAAAACTTTTCAGATCCTTCCTATAAGTTACGAGGGAAGGTTTTGATGGAAGTCCATGCAAAAAATCATTTGAAAATTTGATTATACTAAACTTTTCCAAATGCAAGTTTCGGTCAAAAAATCATAATATATTATACACAATTTTATACTAGTTTTGCTCAAAAAACAAAATTAAACCGAGGACTGTACGAAACAATAGTAAACTTTTCAGATCCTTCCTATATGTTACGAGGGAAGGTTTTGATAGAAGTCCATGCAAAAAATCATCTGAAAATATGTTTCTACGAAACTTTTCCAGATGCAAGTTTCGGTCAATAAATCATAATACACGAGTTTATACTAGTTTTGCTCAAAAAATCAAATTAAACCGAGGACTGTACGAAACGATACAAAACTTTTCATATCCTTCCTATATGTTACGAGGGAAGGTTTTGATGGAAGTCCATGCAAAAAAACATCTGAATATTTGATTCTAAGAAACTTTTCTAAATGCAAGTTTCGATCAAAAAATCATAATATTTTATACACAAGATAATACTAGTTTTGCTCAAAAAATCAAATTAAACCGAGGACTATACGAAACGATACAAAACTTTTCAGATCCTTCCTATATGTTACGAGGGAAGGTTTTGATGGAAGTTCATGAAAAAAAATCATCTGAAAATTTGATTCAACGAAACTTTTCCAAATGCAAGTTTCGGTCAAAAAAATCATAATATATTACACACAAGTTTATACTAGTTTTGCTCAAAAAATAAAGTATCGAGCATTATACGAAACGATACAAAACTCGTCAGATCCTACCTATATGTTACGAGGGAAGGTTATGATGGAAGTCCGTGCAAAAAATCATCTGAAAATTTGATTCTACGAATCTTTTCCAAAAGAAAGTTTCGATCAAAAAAATCATAATATATTATACACAAGTTTATACTAGTTTTGCTCAAAAAATCAAATTAAATCGAGGACTGTACGAAACGATACAAAACTTTCATAGCCTTCCTATGTGTTACGAGGGAAGGTTTTGATGGAAGTCCATGCAAAAAATCATCTGTAAAATTGATTCTACGAAACTTTTCCAAATGCAAGTTTCGGTCAAAATATCATAATATATTATATACAAGTTTATACAAGTTTTGCTCAAAAAATCAAATTTAACTGAGGACTGTACGAAACGATACAAAACTTTTCAGATCCTTCCTATATGTTACGAGGGAAGGTTATGATGGAAGTCCATGCAAAAAATCATCTTAAAATTTGTTTCTACGAAACTTTTCCAAATGCAAGTTTCGGTTCAAAAATCATTATATATTATACATAAGTTTATACTAGTTTTGCTCAAAAAATAAATTAAATCGAGGACTGTACGGAACGATACAAAACTTTTCAGATCCTTCCTCTATGTTACGAGGGAAGGTGATGATGGAAGTCCATGCAAAAAATCATCTGAAAATTTAATTCTACGAAACTTTTCGAAATGCAAGTTTCGGTCAAAAATTCATAATATATTATACACAAGTTTATACTAGTTTGCTCAAAAAATCAAATTAAACCGAGTACTGTACGAAACGATACAAAAACTTTCATATCCTTCCTATATGTTACGAGGGAAAGTGTTGAAGGGAGTTCATGCAAAAAATCATCTGAAAATTTAATTTTACGAAACTTTTCCAAATGCAAGTTTTGGTCAAAAAATCATAATATATTATACACAAGTTTAATATAGTTTTGCTCAAAAAATCAAATTAAACCGAGGACTGTACGAAACGATAGAAAACTTTTCAGATCCTTCCTATAAGTTATGAGGGAAGGTTTTGATGGAAGTCCATGCAAAAAACCATCTGAAAATTTAATTCTACGAAACTTTTCCAAATGCAAGTTTCGATCAAAAAATCATAATATATTATACACAAGATAATACCTGTTTTCCTCAAAAAATCAAATTAAACCGAGGACTATACGAAACGATACAAAACATTTCAGATCCTTCCTATATGTTACGAGGGAAGGTTATGATGGAACTCCATGCAAAAAATCATTTGAAAATTTGATTCTACTAAACGTTTCCAAATGCGTGTTTCGGTCAAAAAATCATAATATATTATACACAATTTTATACTAGTTTTGCTCAAAAAATCAAATTAAACTGAGGACTGTACGAAACGATAGTAAACTTTTCAGATACTTCCTATATGTTACGAGGGAAGGTTTTGATAGAAGTCCATGCAAAAAATCATCTGAAAATATGTTTTTACGAAACTTTTCCAGATGCAAGTTTCGTTAAATAAATCATAATATATTATACACGAGTTTATACTAGTTTTGCTCAAAAAATCAAATTAAACCGAGGATTGTACGAAACGATACAAAACTTTTCATATCCTTCCTATATGTTACGAGGGAAGGTTTTGATGGAAGTCCATGCAAAACAACATCTGAATATTTGATTCTAAGAAACTTTTCTAAATTCAAGTTTCGATCAAAAAAATCATAATATTTTATACACAAGATAATACTAGTTTTGCTCAAAAAATCAAATTAAACTGAGGACTGTACGAAACGATACAAAACTTTTCAGATCCTTCCTATATGTTACGAGGGAAGGTTTTTATGGAAGTTCATGAAAAAAAATCAAATGAAAATTTGATTCAACGAAACTTTTCCAAATGCAAGTTTCGGTCAAAAAATCATAATATATTATACACAAGTTTATACTAGTTTTGCTAAAAAAATCAAATTATCGAGGATTATACGAAACAATACAAAACTCGTCAGATCCTACCTATATGTTACCAGGGAAGGTTATGATGGAAGTCCATGCAAAAAATTATCTGAAAATTTGATTCTACAAAAGTTTTCCAACTGCAAGTTTCGGTCAAAAAAATCATCATATATTATACACAAGTTTTTACTAGTTTTGCTCAAAAAATCAAATTAAACCGAGGACTGTATAAAATGATACAAAACTTTTCAGATCCTTCCTATATGTTACGAGGGAAGGTTTTGATGGAAGTTCATGCAAAAAATCATCTGAAAATTTGTTTCTACGAAACTTTTCCAAATGCATGTTTCGGTCGTAAAATCATAATATATTATGCACAAGTTTATACTAGTATTGCTCAAAAAATCAAATTAAATCGAGGACTGTACGAAATGGTACAAAAATTTCCAGATCCTTCCTATATGTTACGAGGGATGGTTTTGATGGAAGTCCATTCAAAAAATCATCTGAAAATATGATTCAACGAAACTTTTCCAAATGCAAGTTTCGGTCAAAAAAATCATAATATATTATACACAAGTTTATACTAGTTTTGCTCAAAAAATAAATTATCGAGGATTATACGAAACGATACAAAACTCGTCAAATCCTACCTATATGTTACGAGGGAAGGTTATGATGGAAGTCTATGCAAAAAATCATCTGAAAATTTGATTCTACGAATCTTTTCCAAAAGCAAGTTTCGATCAAAAAAATCATAATATATTATACACAAGTTTGTACTAGTTTTGCTCAAAAAATCAAATTAAATCGAGGACTGTACGAAACGATACAAAACTTTCAGAGCCTTCCTCTTTTTTACGGGGGAAGGTTTTGATGGAAGTCCATGCAAAAAATCATCTGTAAATTTGATTCTACGAAACTTTTCCAAATGCAAGTTTTGGTCAAAATATCATAATATATTATACACAAGTTTATACAAGTTTTGCTCAAATAATCAAATTAAACTGAGGACTGTACGAAACGATACAAAACTTTTCAGATCCTTCCTATATGTTACGAGGGAAGGTTATGATGGAAGTCCATGCAAAAAATCATCTGAAAATTTGTTTCTACGAAACTTTTCCAAATGCAAGTTTCGGTTCAAAAATCATTATATATTATACATAAGTTTATACTAGTTTTGCTCAAAAAATAAATTAAATCGAGGACTGTACGAAACGATACAAAACTTTTCAGATCCTTCCTCTATGTTACGAGGGAAGGTGATGATGGAAGTCCATGCAAAAAATCATCTGAAAATTTAATTCTACGAAACTTTTCGAAATGCAAGTTTCGGTCAAAAATTCATAATATATTATACACAAGTTTATACTAGTTTGCTCAAAAAATCAAATTAAACCGAGTACTGTACGAAATGATACAAAAACTTTCATATCCTTCCTATATGTTACGAGGGAAAGTGTTGAAGGAAGTTCATGCAAAAAATCATCTGAAAATTTAATTTTACGAAACTTTTCCAAATGCAAGTTTTGGTCAAAAAATCATAATATATTATACACAAGTTTAATCTAGTTTTGCTCAAAAAATCAAATTAAACCGAGGACTTTACGAAACGATAGAAAACTTTTCAGATCCTTCCTATATGTTACGAGGGAAGGTTATGATGGAAGTCCATGCAAAAAATCATTTGAAAATTTGATTCTACTAAACTTTTCCAAATGCAAGTTTCGGTCAAAAAATCATAATATATTATACACAATTTTATACTAGTTTTGCTCAAAAAATTAAATTAAACCGAGGACTGTACGAAACGATAGTAAACTTTTCAGATACTTCCTATATGTTACGAGGGAAGGTTATGATAGAAGTCCATGCAAAAAATCATCTGAAAATATGTTTGTACGAAATTTTCCAGATGCAAGTTTCGGTCAATAAATCATAATATATTATACACGAGTTTATACTAGTTTTGCTCAAAAAATCAAATTAAACCGAGAACTGTACGAAACGATACAAAACTTTTCATATCCTTCCTATATGTTACGAGGGAAGGTTTTGATGGAAGTCCATGCAAAAAAACATCTGAATATTTGATTCTAAGAAACTTTTCTAAATGCAAGTTTCGATCAAAAAATCATAATATTTTATACACAAGATAATACTAGTTTTGCTCAAAAAATCAAATTAAACCGAGGACTGTACGAAACGATACAAAACTTTTCAGATCCTTCCTATATGTTACGAGGGAAGGTTTTGATGGAAGTTCATGAAAAAAAATCATCTGAAAATTTGATTCAACGAAACTTTTCCAAATGCAAGTTTCGGTCAAAAAATCATAATATATTATACACAAGTTTATACTAGTTTTGCTAAAAAAATCAAATTATCGAGGATTATACGAAACGATACAAAACTCGTCAGATCCTACCTATATTTTACCAGGGAAGTTTATGATGGAAGTCCATGCAAAAAATCATCTGAAAATTTGATTCTACGAAACTTTTCCAACAGCAAGTTTCGGTCAAAAAATCATATTATATTATACATAAGTTTATACTAGTTTTACTCAAAAAATCAAATTAAACCGAGGAATGTACAAAACGATACAAAACTTTTCAGATCCTTCCTATATGTTACGAGGGAAGGTTATGATGGAAGTTCATGCAAAAAATCATTTGAAAATTTGATTCTACGAAACTTTTCCAACTGCAAGTTTCGGTCAAAAAATCATAATATATTATACACAAGTTTATACTAGTTTTGCTCAAAAAATCAAATTAAACTGAGGACTGTATAAAACGATACAAAACTTTTCAGATCCTTCCTATATGTTACGAGGGAAGGTTATGATGGAAGTCCATGCAAAAAATCATCTGAAAATTTGTTTCTACGAAACTTTTCCAAATGCAAGTTTCGGTCAAAAAATCATAATATATTATACACAAGTTTATACTAGTATTGCTCAAAAAATCAAATTAAACTGAGGACTATATAAAACGATACAAAACTTTTCAGATCCTTCCTATATGTTACGATGGAAGGTTTTGATGGAAGTTCATGCAAAAAATCATCTGAAAATTTGTTTCTACGAAACTTTTCCAAATGCATGTTTCGGTCGAAAAATCAATATATGATACACAAGTTTATACTAGTATTGCTCAAAAAATCTAATTAAATCGAGGACTGTACGAAACGATACAAAACTTTCCAGATCCTTCCTATATGTTACGAGGGATGGTTTTGATAGAATTCCATTCAAAAAATCATCTGAAAATTTGATTCAACGAAAATTTTCCAAATGCAAGTTTCGGTCAAAAAATCATAATATATTATACACAAGTTTATAATAGTTTTGCTCAAAAAATCAAATTATCGAGGATTATACGAAACGATACAAAACTCGTCAGATTCTACCTATATGTTACGAGGGAAGGTTATGATAGAAGTCCATGCAAAAAATCATCTGAAAATTTTATTCTACGAAACTTTTCCAAATGCAAGTTTCGGTCAAAAAATCATAATATATTATACACAAGTTTATACTAGTTTTCCTAAAAAATCAAATTAAATCGAGGATTGTACGAAATGATACAAAACTTTTCAGATCTTTCCTATATGTTACGAGGGAAGGTTATGATGGAAGTCCATGCAAAAAATCATTTTAAAATTTGATTCTACTAAACTTTTCCAAATGCAAGTTTCGGTCAAAAAATCATAATATATTATACACAATTGTATACTAGTTTTGCTCATAAAATCAAATTAAACCGAGGACAGTACGAAACGATAGTTAACTTTTCAGATCCTTCCTATATGTTACGAGGGAAGGTTTTATGGAAGTCCATGCAAAAAATCATCTGAAAATTAGTTTCTACAAACTTTTCCAAATGCAAGTTTCGGTCAAAAAATCATAACATATTATACACAAGATTATACTAGTATTGCTCAAAAAATCAAATTAAACTGAGGATTGTACGAAACAATAAAAAACTTTTCAGATCCTTCCTATATGTTACGAGGGAATGTTTTGATGGAAGTCCATGCAAAAAAACATCTGAATATTTGATTCTAAGAAACTTTTCTAAATGCAAGTTTCGATCAAAAAATCATAATATATTATACACAAGATAATACTAGTTTTGCTCAAAAAATCAAATTAAACCGAGGACTGTACGAAACGATACAAAACATTTCAGATCCTTCCTATATGTTACGAGGGAAGGTTTTGATGGAAGTCCATGCAAAAAATCATCTGAAAATTTGATTCTACGAAACTTTTCCAACTGCAAGTTTCGGTCAAAAAAGCATAATATATTATACACAAGTTTATACTAGTTTTGCTCAAAAAATTAAATTAAACCGAGGAATGTATAAAACTATACAAAACTTTTCAGATCCTTCCTATATGTTACGAGGGAAGGTTATGATGCAAGTCCATGCAAAAAATCATCTGAAAATTTGATTCTACGAAACTTTTCCAACTGCAAGTTTCGGTCAAAAAATCATATTATATTATACATAAGTTTATACTAGTTTTACTCAAAAAATCAAATTAAACCGAGGACTGTACGAAACGATACAAAACTTTTCAGATCCTTCCTATATGTTACGAGGGGAGGTTATGATGGAAGTCCATGCAAAAAATCATCTGAAAATTTGATTCTACGAAACTTTTCCAACTGCAAGTTTCGGTCAAAAAATTATAATATATTATACACAAGTTTATACTAGTTTTGCTCAAAAAATCAAATTAAACTGAGGACTGTATAAAACGATACAAAACTTTTCAGATCCTTCCTATATGTTACGAGGGAAGGTTTTTATGGAAGTTCATGAAAAAAAAATCATCTGAAAATTTGATTCAAAGAAACTTTTCCAAATGCAAGTTTCGGTCAAAAAATCATAATATATTATACAAAAGTTTATACTATTTTTGCTAAAAAAATCAAATTATCGAGGATTATACGAAACGATACAAAACTCGTCAGATCCTACCTATATGTTACCAGGGAAGGTTATGATGGAAGTCCATGCAAAAAATCATCTGAAAATTTGATTCTACAAAAGTTTTCCAACTGCAAGTTTCGGTCAAAAAATCATCATATATTATACACAAGTTTATACTAATTTTGCTCAAAAAATCAAATTAAACCGAGGACTGTATAAAACGATACAAAACTTTTCAGATCCTTCCTATATGTTACGAGGGAAGGTTTTGATGGAAGTTCATGAAAAAAATCATCTGAAAATTTGTTTCTACGAAACTTTTCCAAATGCATGTTTCGGTCGAAAAATCATAATATATTATACACAAGTTTATACTAGTTTTACTCAAAAAATCAAATTAAATTGAGGACTGTACGAAACGGTACAAAAATTTCCAGATCCTTCCTATATGTTACGAGGGATGGTTTTGATGGAAGTCCATTCAAAAAATCATCTGAAAATTTGATTCAACGAAACTTTTCCAAATGCAAGTTTCGGTCAAAAAAATCATAATATATTATACACAAGTTTATACTAGTTTTGCTCAAAAAATAAATTATCGAGGATTATACGAAACGGTACAAAAATCGTCAGATCCTACCTATATGTTACGAGGGAAGGTTATGATGGAAGTCCATGCAAAAAATCATCTTAAAATTTGATTCTACGAATCTTTTCCAAAAGCAAGTTTCGATCAAAAAAATCATAATATATTATACACAAGTTTATACTAGTTTTGCTCAAAAAATCAAATTAAATCGAGGACTGTACGAAACGATACAAAACAATCAGAGCCTTCCTATGTGTTACGAGGGAAGGTTTTGATGGAAGTCCATGCAAAAAATCATCTGTAAATTTGATTCTACGAAACTTTTCCAAATGCAAGTTTCGGTCAAAAAATCATAATATATTATACACAAGTTTATACTAGTTTTGCTCAAAAAATCAAATTAAACCGAGGACTGTACGAAACGATACAAAACTTTTCAGATCCTTCCTATATGTTACGAGGTAAGGTTATGATGGAAGTCCATGCAAAAAATCATCTGAAAATTTGTTTCTACGAAACTTTTCCAAATGCACGTTTCGGTCGAAAAATCATAATATATTATACACAAGTTTATACTAGTTTTGCTCAAAAATTAAATTAAATCGAGGACTGTACGAAACGATAGTAAACTTTTCAGATCCTTCCTCTATGTTAGGAGGGAAGGTTATGATGGAAGTCCATGCAAAAATTCATCTGAAAATTTGATTCTACGAAACTTCTCCAACTGTAAGTTTCGGTTAAAAAAGCATAATATATTATACACAAGTTTATACTAGTTTTGCTCAAAAAATGAAATTAAACCGAGGACTGTATAAAACTATACAAAACTTTTCATATCCTTCCTATATGTTACGAGGGAAGGTTATGATGGAAGTCCATGCAAAAAATCATCTGAAAATTTGATTCTACGAAACTTTTCCAACTGCAAGTTTCGGTCAAAAAATCATAATATATTAAACATAAGTTTATACTAGTTTTACTCAAAAAATTAAATTAAACCGAGGACTGTACGAAACGATACAAAACGTTTTAGATCCTTCCTATATGTTACGAGGGAAGGTTATGATGGAAGTCCATGCAAAAAATCATCTGAAAATTTGATTCTACGAAACTTTTCCAACTGCAAGTTTCGGTCAAAAAATCATAATATATTATACACAAGTTTATACTAGTTTTGCTCAAAAAATCAAATTAAACTGAGGACTGTATAAAACGATACAAAACTATTCAGATCCTTCCTATATGTTACGAGGGAAGTTTATGATGGAAGTTCATGCAAAAAATCATCTGAAAATTTGTTTCTACGAAACTTTTCCAAATGCAAGTTTCGGTCAAAAAATCATAATATATTATACACAAGTTTATACTAGTATTGCTCAAAAAATCAAATTAAACTGAGGACTATATAAAACGATACAAAACATTTCAGATCCTTCCTATATGTTACGAGGGAAGGTTTTGATGGAAGTTCATGCAAAAAATCATCTGAAAATTTGTTACTACGAAACTTTTCAAAATGCATTTTTCGGTCGAAAAATCAATATATTATACACAAGTTTATACTAGTATTGCTCAAAAAATCAAATTAAATCGAGGACTGTACGAAACGGTACAAAACTTTCCAGATCCTTCCTATATGTTACGAGGGATGGTTTTGATGGAAGTCCATTCAAAAAATCATCTGAAAATTTGATTCAACGAAAATTTTCCAAATGAAAGTTTCGGTCAAAAAATCATAATATATTATACACAAGTTTATACTAGTTTTGCTCAAAAAATCAAATTATCGAGGATTATACGAAACGATACAAAACTCGTCACATTCTACCTATATGTTACGAGGGAAGGTTATGATAGAAGTCCATGCAAAAAATCATCTGAAAATTTGATTCTACGAAACTTTTCCAAATGCAAGTTTTGGTCAAAAAATCATAATATATTATACACAAGTTTATACTAGTTTTGCTAAAAAATCAAATTAAATCGAGGACTGTACGAAATGATACAAAACTTTTCAGATCTTTCCTATATGTTACGAGGGAAGGTTATGATGGAAGTCCATGCAAAAAATCATTTTAAAATTTAATTCTACTAAACTTTTCCAAATGCAAGTTTCGGTCAAAAAATCATAATATATTATACACAATTGTATACTAGTTTTGCTCATAAAATCAAATTAAACCGAGGACTGTACGAAACGATAGTAAACTTTTCAGATCCTTCCTATATGTTACGAGGGAAGATTTTGATAGAAGTCCATGCAAAAAATCATCTGAAAATTAGTTTCTACGAAACTTTTCCAAATGCAAGTTTCGGTAAAAAAATCATAATATATTATACACAAGTTTATACTAGTTTTGCTCAAAAAATCAAATTAAATTGAGGACTGAACGACACGATACAAAACTTTTCAGATCCTTCCTATATGTTACGAGGGAATGTTTTGATGGAAGTCCATGCAAAAAAAACATTTGAATATTTGATTCTAAGAAACTTTTCTAAATGCAAGTTTCGATCAAAAAATCATAATATATTATACACAAGATAATACTAGTTTTGCTCAAAAAATCAAATTAAACCGAGGACTGTACGAAACGATACAAAACTTTTCAGATCCTTCCTATATGTTACGAGGGAAGGTTTTGATGGAAGTCCATGCAAAAAATCATCTGAAAATTTGATTCAACGAAACTTTTCCAACTGCAAGTTTCGGTCAAAAAATCATAATATATTATACACAAGTTTATACTAGTTTTGCTCAAAAAATCAAATTAAACTGAGGACTGTATAAAACGATACAAAACTATTCAAATCATTCCTATATGTTACGAGGGAAGTTTATGATGGAAGTCCATGCAAAAAATCATCTGAAAATTTGTTTCTACGAAACTTTTCCAAATGCAAGTTTCGGTCAAAAAATCATAATATATTATACACAAGTTTATACTAGTATTGCTCAAAAAATCAAATTAAACTGAGGACTATATAAAACGATACAAAACTTTTCAGATCCTTCCTATATGTTACGAGGGAAGGTTTTGATGGAAGTTCATGCAAAAAATCATCTGAAAATTTGTTTCTACGAAACTTTTCAAAATGCATGTTTCGGTCGAAAAATCAATATATTATACACACGTTTATACTAGTATTGCTCAAAAAATCAAATTAAATCGAGGACTGTACGAAACGGTACAAAACTTTCCAGATCCTTCCTATATGTTACGAGGGATGGTTTTGATGGAAGTCCATTCAAAAAATCATCTGAAAATTTGATTCAACAAAAAATTTCCAAATGCAAGTTTCGGTCAAAAAATCATAATATATTATACACAAGTTTATACTAGTTTTGCTCAAAAAATCAAATTATCGAGGATTATACGAAACGATACAAAACTCGTCAAATTCTACCTATATGTTACGAGGGAAGGTTATGATAGAAGTCCATGCAAAAAATCATCTGAAAATTTGATTCTACGAAACTTTTCCAAATGCAAGTTTCGGTCAAAAAATCATAATATATTATACACAAGTTTATACTAGTTTTGCTAAAAAATCAAATTAAATCGAGGACTGTACGAAATGATACAAAACTTTTCAGATCTTTCCTATATGTTACGAGGGAAGGTTATGATGGAAGTCCATGCAAAAAATCATTTTTAAATTTGATTCTACTAAACTTTTCCAAATGCAAGTTTCGGTCAAAAAATCATAATATATTATACACAATTGAATACTAGTTTTGCTCATAAAATCAAATTAAACCGAGGACTGTACGAAACGATAGTAAACTTTTCAGATCCTTCCTATATGTTACGAGGTAAGGTTTTGATAGAAGTCCATGCAAAAAATCATCTGAAAATTAGTTTCTACGAAACTTTTCCAAATGCAAGTTTCGGTAAAAAAATCATAATATATTATACACAAGTTTATACTAGTTTTGCTCAAAAAATCAAATTAAACTGAGGACTATACGACACGATACAAAACTTTTCAGATCCTTCCTATATGTTACGAGGGAATGTTTTGATGGAAGTCCATGCAAAAAAAAACATCTGAATATTTGATTCTAAGAAACTTTTCTAAATGCAAGTTTCGATCAAAAAATCATAATATATTATACAAAAGATAATACTAGTTTTGCTCAAAAAATCAAATTAAACCGAGGACTGTACGAAACGATACAAAACTTTTCAGATCCTTCCTATATGTTACGAGGGAAGGTTTTGATGGAAGTTCATGAAAAAAAATCATCTGAAAATTTGATTCAACGAAACTTTTCCAAATGCAAGTTTCGGTCAAAAAATCATAATATATTATACACAAGTTTATACTAGTTTTGCTAAAAAAATCAAATTATCGAGGATTATACGAAACGATACAAAACTCGTCAGATCCTACCTATATGTTACCGGGGAAGGTTATGATGGAAGTCCATGCAAAAAATCATCTGAAATTTTGATTCTACAAAAGTTTTCCAACTGCATGTTTCGGTCAAAAAATCATCATATATTATACACAAGTTTATACTAGTTTTGCTCAAAAAATCAAATTAAACTGAGGACTGTATAAAACGATACAAAACTTTTCAGATCCTTCCTATATGTTACGAGGGAAGGTTTTGATGGAAGTTCATGCAAAAAATCATCTGAAAATTTGTTTCTACGAAACTTTTCCAAATGCATGTTTCGGTCGAAAAATCATAATATATTATACACAAGTTTATACTAGTTTTACTCAAAAAATCAAATTAAATCGAGGACTGTACGAAACGGTACAAAAATTTCCAGATCCTTCCTATATGTTACGAGGGATGGTTTTGATGGAAGTCCATTCAAAAAATCATCTGAAAATTTGATTCAACGAAACTTTTCCAAATGCAAGTTTCGGTCAAAAAAGTCATAATATATTATACACAAGTTTATACTAGTTTTGCTCAAAAAATAAATTATCGAGGATTATACGAAATGATACAAAAATCGTCAAATCCTACCTATATGTTACGAGGGAAGGTTATGATGGAAGTCCATGCAAAAAATCATCTGAAAATTTGATTCTACGAATCTTTTCCAAAAGCAAGTTTCGATCAAAAAAAATCATAATATATTATACACAAGTTTATACTAGTTTTGCTCAAAAAATCAAATTAAATCGAGGATTGTACGAAACGATACAAAACATTCAGAGCCTTCCTATGTGTTACGAGGGAAGGTTTTGATGGAAGTCCATGCAAAAAATCATCTGTGAATTTGATTCTACGAAACTTTTCCAAATGCAAGTTTCGGTCAAAAAATCATAATATATTATTCACAAGTTTATACTAGTTTTGCTCAAAAAATCAAATTAAACCGAGGACTGTACGAAACGATACAAAACTTTTCAGATCCTTCCTATATGTTACGAGGGAAGGTTATGATGGAAGTTCATGCAAAAAATCATCTGAAAATTTGATTCTACGAAACTTTTCCAACTGCAAGTTTCGGTCAAAAAATCATAATATATTATACATAAGTTTATACTAGTTTTACTCAAAAAATCAAATTAAACCGAGGACTGTACGAAACGATACAAAACTTTTCAAATCCTTCCTATATGTTACGAGGGAAGGTTATGATGGAAGTCCATGCAAAAAATCATCTGAAAATTTGATTCTACGAAACTTTTCCAACTGCAAGTTTCGGTCAAAAAATAATAATATATTATACACAAGTTTATACTAGTTTTGCTCAAAAAATCAAATTAAACTGAGGACTGTATAAAACGATACAAAACTTTTCAGATCCTTCCTATATGTTACGAGGGAAGGTTATGATGGAAGTCCATGCAAAAAATCATCTGAAAATTTGTTTCTACGAAACTTTTCCGAATGCAAGTTTCGGTCAAAAAATCATAATATATTATACACAAGTTTATACTAGTATTGCTCAAAAAATCAAATTAAACTGAGGACTATATAAAACGATACAAAACTTTTCAGATCCTTCCTATATGTTACGAGGGAAGGATTTGATGGAAGTTCATGCAAAAAATCATCTGAAAATTTGTTTCTACGAAACTTTTCAAAATGCATGTTTCGGTTGAAAAATCAATATATTATAAACAAGTTTATACTAGTATTGCTCAAAAAATCAAATTAAATCGAGGACTGTACGAAACGGTACAAAACTTTCCAGATCCTTCCTATATGTTACGAGGGATGGTTTTGATGGAAGTCCATTCAAAAAATCATCTGAAAATTTGATTCAACGAAAATTTTCCAAATGCAAGTTTCGGTCAAAAAATCATAATATATTATACACAAGTTTATACTAGTTTTGCTCAAAAAATCAAATTATCGAGGATTATACGAAACGATACAAAACTCGTCAGATTCTACCTATATGTTACGACGGAAGGTTATGATAGAAGTCCATGCAAAAAATCATCTGAAAATTTGATTCTACGAAACTTTTCCAAATGCAAGTTTCGGTCAAAAAATCATAATATATTATACACAAGTTTATACTAATTTTGCTAAAAAATCAAATTAAATCAAGGACTGTACGAAATGATACAAAACTTTTCAGATCTTTCATATATGTTACGAGGGAAGGTTATGATGGAAGTCCATGCAAAAAATCATTTTAAAATTTGATTCTACTAAACTTTTCCAAATGCAAGTTTCGGTCAAAAAATCATAATATATTATACACAATTGTATACTAGTTTTGCTCATAAAATCAAATTAAACTGAGGACTGTACGAAACGATAGTAAACTTTTCAGATCCTTCCTATATGTTACGAGGGAAGGTTTTGATAGAAGTCCGTGCAAAAAATCATCTGAAAATTAGTTTCTACGAAACTTTTCCAAATGCAAGTTTCGGTCAAAAAATCATAATATATTATACACAAGTTTATACTAGTTTTGCTCAAAAAATCAAATTAAATTGAGGACTGTACGACACGATACAAAACTTTTCAGATCCTTCCTATATGTTACGAGGGAATGTTTTGATGTAAGTCCATGCAAAAAAAAACATCTGAATATTTGATTCTAAGAAACTTTTCTATATGCAAGTTTCGATCAAAAAAGCATAATATATTATACACAAGATAATACTAGTTTTGCTCAAAAAATCAAATTAAACCGAGGACTGTACGAAACGATACAAAACTTTTCAGATCCTTCCTATATGTTACGAGGGAAGGTTTTGATGGAAGTTCATGAAAAAAAATCATCTGAAAATTTGATTCAACGAAACTTTTCCAAATGCAAGTTTCGGTCAAAAAATCATAATATATTATACACAAGTTTATACTAGTTTTACTCAAAAAATAAATTATCGAGGATTATACGAAACGATACAAAAATCGTCATATCCTACCTATATGTTACGAGGGAAGGTTATGATGGAAGTCCATGCAAAAAATCATCTGAAAATTTGATTCTACGAATCTTTTCCAAAAGCAAGTTTCGATCAAAAAAATCATAATATATTATACACAAGTTTATACTAGTTTTGCTCAAAAAATCAAATTAAATCGAGGACTGTACGAAACGATACAAAACATTCAGAGCCTTCCTATGTGTTACGAGGGAAGGTCTTGATGGAAGTCCATGCAAAATATCATCTGTAAATTTGATTCTACGAAACTTTTCCAAATGCAAGTTTCGGTCAAAAAATCATAATATATTATTCACAAGTTTATACTAGTTTTGCTCAAAAAATCAAATTAAACCGAGGACTGTACGAAACGATACAAAACTTTTCAGATCCTTCCTATATGTTACGAGGGAAGGTTATGATGGAAGTTCATGCAAAAAATCATCTGAAAATTTGATTCTACAAAACTTTTCCAACTGCAAGTTTCAGTCAAAAAATCATAATATATTATACATAAGTTTATACTAGTTTTACTCAAAAAGTCAAATTAAACCGAGGACTGTACGAAACGATACAAAACTTTTCAGATCCTTCCTATGTGTTACGAGGGAAGGTTATGATGAAAGTCCATGCAAAAAATCATCTGAAAATTTGATTCTACGAAACTTTTCCAACTGCAAGTTTCGGTCAAAAAATCATAATATATTATACACAAGTTTATACTAGTTTTGCTCAAAAAATCAAATTAAACTGAGGACTGTATAAAACGATACAATACTTTTCAGATCCTTCCTATATGTTACGAGGGAAGGTTATGATGGAAGTCCATGCAAAAAATCATCTGAAAATTTGTTTCTACGAAACTTTTCCAAATGCAAGTTTCGGTCAAAAAATCATAATATATTATACACAAGTTTATACTAGTATTGCTCAAAAAATCAAATTAAACTGAGGACTATATAAAACGATACAAAACTTTTCAGATCCTTCCTATATGTTACGAGGGAAGGTTTTGATGGAAGTTCATGCAAAAAATCATCTGAAAATTTGTTTCTACGAAACTTTTCAAAATGCATGTTTCGGTCGAAAAATCAATATATTATACACAAGTTTATACTAGTATTGCTCAAAAAATCATATTAAATCGAGGACTGTACGAAACGGTACAAAACTTTCCAGATCCTTCCTATATGTTACGAGGGATGGTTTTGATGGAAGTCCATTCAAAAAATCATCTAAAAATTTGATTCAACGAAAATTTTCCAAATGCAATTTTAATCAGAAAATCATAATATATTATACACAAGTTTATACTAGTTTTGCTCAAAAAATCAAATTATCGAGGATTATACGAAACGATACAAAACTCGTCAGATTCTACCTATATGTTACGAGGGAAGGTTATGATAGAAGTCCATGCAAAAAATCTTCTGAAAATTTGATTCTACGAAACTTTTCCAAATGCAAGTTTCGGTCAAAAAATCATAATATATTATACACAAGTTTATACTAGTTTTGCTAAAAAATCAAATTAAATCGAGGACTGTACGAAATGATACAAAACTTTTCAGATCTTTCCTATATGTTACGAGGGAAGGTTATGATGGAAGTCCATGCAAAAAGTCATTTTAAAATTTGATTCTACTAAACTTTTCCAAATGCAAGTTTCGGTCAAAAAATCATAATATATTATACAAAATTGTATACTAGTTTTGCTCATAAAATCAAATTAAACCGAGGACTGTACGAAACGATAGTAAACTTTTCAGATCCTTCCTATATGTTACGAGGGAAGGTTTTGATAGAAGTCCATGCAAAAAATCATCTGAAAATTAGTTTCTACGAAACTTTTCCAAATGCAAGTTTCGGTCAAAAAATCATAATATATTATACACAAGTTTATACTAGTTTTGCTCAAAAAATCAAATTAAACTGAGGACTGTACGACACGATACAAAACTTTTCAGATCCTTCCTATATGTTACGAGGGAATGTTTTGATGGAAGTCCATGCAAAAAAAACATCTGAATATATGATTCTAAGAAACTTTTCTAAATGCAAGTTTCGGTCAAAAAATCATAATATATTATACACAAGATAATACTAGTTTTGCTCAAAAAATCAAATTAAACCGAGGACTGTACGAAACGATACAAAACTTTTCAGATCCTTCCTATATGTTACGAGGGAAGGTTATGATGGAAGTCCATGCAAAAAATCATCTGAAAATTAGATTCTACGAAACTTTTCCAACTGCAAGTTTCGGTCAAAAAATTATAATATATTATACACAAGTTTATACTAGTTTTGCTCAATAAATCAAATTAAACTGAGGACTGTATAAAACGATACAAAACTTTTCAGATCCTTCCTATATGTTACGAGGGAAGGTTATGATGGAAGTCCATGCAAAAAATCATCTGAAAATTTGATTCAACGAAACTTTTCCAAATGCAAGTTTCGGTCAAAAAATCATAATATATTATACACAAGTTTATACTAGTTTTGCTAAAAAAATCAAATTATCGAGGATTATACGAAACGATACAAAACTCGTCGGATCCTACCTATATGTTACCAGGGAAGGTTATGATGGAAGTCCATGCAAAAAATCATCTGAAAATTTGATTCTACAAAAGTTTTCCAACTGCAAGTTTCGGTCAAAAAATCATCATATATTATACACAAGTTTATACTAGTTTTGCTCAAAAAATCAAATTAAACCGAGGACTGTATAAAACGATACAAAACTTTTCAGATCCTTCCTATATGTTACGAGGGAAGGTTTTGATGGAAGTTCATGCAAAAAATCATCTGAAAATTTGTTTCTACAAAACTTTTCCAAATACATGTTTCGGTCGAAAAATCATAATATATTATACAAAAGTTTATACTAGTTTTACTCAAAAAATCAAATTAAATCGAGGACTGTACGAAACGGTACAAAAATTTCCAGATCCTTCCTATATGTTACGAGGGATGGTTTTGATAGAAGTCCATTCAAAAAATCATCTGAAAATTTGATTCAACGAAACTTTTCCAAATGCAAGTTTCGGTCAAAAAAATCATAATATATTATACACAAGTTTATACTAGTTTTGCTCAAAAAATAACTTATCGAGGATTATACGAAACGATACAAAAATTGTCAGATCCTACCTATATGTTACGAGGGAAGGTTATGATGGAAGTCCATGCAAAAAATCATCTGAAAATTTGATTCTACGAATCTTTTCCAAAAGCAAGTTTCGATCAAAAAAATTATAATATATTATACACAAGTTTATACTAGTTTTGCTCAAAAAATCAAATTAAATCGAGGACTGTACGAAACGATTCAAAACATTCAGAGCCTTCCTATGTGTTACGAGGGAAGGTTTTGATGGAAGTCCATGCAAAAAAACATCTGTAAATTTGATTCTACGAAACTTTTCCAAATGCAAGTTTCGGTCAAAAAATCATAATATATTATTCACAAGTTTATACTAGTTTTGCTCAAAAAATCAAATTAAACCGAGGACTGTACGAAACGATACAAAACTTTTCAGATCCTTCCTATATGTTACGAGGGAAGGTTATGATGGAAGTTCATGCAAAAAATCATCTGAAAATTTGATTCTACGAAACTTTTCCAACTGCAAGTTTCGGTCAAAAAATCATAATATATTAAACATAAGTTTATAATAGTTTTACTCAAAAAATCAAATTAAACCGAGGACTGTACGAAACGATACAAAACTTTTCAGATCCTTCCTATATGTTACGAGGGAAGGTTATGATGAAAGTCCATGCAAAAAATCATCTGAAAATTTGATTCTACGAAACTTTTCCAACTGCAAGTTTCGGTCAAAAAATCATAATATATTATACACAAGTTTATACTAGTTTTGCTCAAAAAATCAAATTAAACTGAGGATTGTATAAAACGATACAAAACTTTTCAGATCCTTCCTATATGTTACGAGGGAAGGTTATGATGGAAGTCCATGCAAAAAATCATCTGAAAATTTGTTTCTACGAAACTTTTCCAAATGCAAGTTTCGGTCAAAAAATCATTATATATTATTCACAAGTTTAATCTAGTTTTGCTCAAAAAATCAAATTAAACCGAGTACTGTACGAAACGATACAAAACATTCAGAGCCTTCCTATGTGTTACGAGGGAAAGTTTTGATGGAAGTCCATGCAAAAAATCATCTGTAAATTTGATTCTACGAACTTTTCCAAATGCAAGTTTCGGTCAAAAAATCATAATATATTATTCACAAGTTTAGACTAGTTTTGCTCAAAAAATCAAATTAAACCGAGGACTGTACGAAACGATAAAAAACTTTTCAGATCCTTCCTATATGTTACGAGGGAAGGTTATGATGGAAGTTCATGCAAAAAATCATCTGAAATTTTTTTTCTACGAAACTTTTCCAAATGCACGTTTCGGTCAAAAAATCATAATATATTATACACAAGTTTATACGAGTTTTGCTTAAAAAATAAATTAAATCGAGGACTGTACGAAACGATACAAAATATTTCAGATCCTTCCTCTATGTTATGAGGGAAGGTTATGATGGAAGTCCATGCAAAAATTCATCTGAAAATTTAATTCTACGAAACTTTTCCAAATGCAAGTTTCGGTCAAAAATTCATAATATATTATACACAAGTTTATACTAGTTTGCTCAAAAAATAAAATTAAACCGAGTACTGCACGAAACGATACAAAACTTTAATATCCTTCCTAAATGTAACGAGGGAAAGTTTTGATGGAAGTTCATGCAAAAAATCATTTGAAAATTTAATTCTACGAAACTTTTCCAAATGCATGTTTTGGTCAAAAAATCATAAAATATTATACACAAGTTTAATCTAGTTTTTCTCAAAAAATCAAATTAAACCGAGGACTATACGAAACGATAGAAAACTTTTCAGATCCTTCCTATAAGTTACGAGGGAAGGTTTTGATGGAAGTCCATGCAAAAAAACATCTGAAAATTTGATTCTACGAAACTTTTCCAAATGCAAGTTTCGATCAAAAAATCATAATATATTATACACAAGATAATACTAGTTTTCCTCTAAAAATCAAATTAAACCGAGGACTATACGAAACGATACAAAACATTTCATATCCTTCCTATATGTTACGAGGGAAGGTTTCGATAGAAGTCCATGCAAAAAATCATCTGAAAATTTGATTCTACGAAACGTTTCCAAATGCAAGTTTCAGTCAAAAAATCATAATATATTATACACAAGTTTATACTAGTTTTGCTAAAAAATCAAATTAAATCGAGGACTATACGAAATGATACAAAACTTTTCAGATCTTTCCTATATGTTACGAGGGAAGGTTATGATGGAAGTCCATGCAAAAAATCATTTTAAAATTTGATTCTACTAAACTTTTCCAAATGCAAGTTTCGGTCAAAAAATCATAATATATTATACACAAGTTTATACTAGTTTTGTTCAAAAAATCAAATTAAATCTAGGATTATACGTAACGATACAAACTTTTAAGATCCTTCTTATATGTTACGAGGGAAGGTTATGATGGAAGTCAATGCAAAAAATCATCTGAAAATTTGATTCTACGAAACTTTTCCAAATGCAAGTTTCGGTCAAAAAATCATTATATATTATTCACAAGTTTAATCTAGTTTTGCTCAAAAAATCAAATTAAACCGAGTACTGTACGAAACGATACAAAACATTCAGAGCCTTCCTATGTGTTACGAGGGAAAGTTTTGATGGAAGTCCATGCAAAAAATCATCTGTAAATTTGATTCTACGAACTTTTCCAAATGCAAGTTTCGGTCAAAAAATCATAATATATTATTCACAAGTTTAGACTAGTTTTGCTCAAAAAATCAAATTAAACCGAGGACTGTACGAAACGATAAAAAACTTTTCAGATCCTTCCTATATGTTACGAGGGAAGGTTATGATGGAAGTTCATGCAAAAAATCATCTGAAATTTTTTTTCTACGAAACTTTTCCAAATGCACGTTTCGGTCAAAAAATCATAATATATTATACACAAGTTTATACGAGTTTTGCTTAAAAAATAAATTAAATCGAGGACTGTACGAAACGATACAAAATATTTCAGATCCTTCCTCTATGTTATGAGGGAAGGTTATGATGGAAGTCCATGCAAAAATTCATCTGAAAATTTAATTCTACGAAACTTTTCCAAATGCAAGTTTCGGTCAAAAATTCATAATATATTATACACAAGTTTATACTAGTTTGCTCAAAAAATAAAATTAAACCGAGTACTGCACGAAACGATACAAAACTTTAATATCCTTCCTAAATGTAACGAGGGAAAGTTTTGATGGAAGTTCATGCAAAAAATCATTTGAAAATTTAATTCTACGAAACTTTTCCAAATGCATGTTTTGGTCAAAAAATCATAAAATATTATACACAAGTTTAATCTAGTTTTTCTCAAAAAATCAAATTAAACCGAGGACTATACGAAACGATAGAAAACTTTTCAGATCCTTCCTATAAGTTACGAGGGAAGGTTTTGATGGAAGTCCATGCAAAAAAACATCTGAAAATTTGATTCTACGAAACTTTTCCAAATGCAAGTTTCGATCAAAAAATCATAATATATTATACACAAGATAATACTAGTTTTCCTCTAAAAATCAAATTAAACCGAGGACTATACGAAACGATACAAAACATTTCATATCCTTCCTATATGTTACGAGGGAAGGTTTCGATAGAAGTCCATGCAAAAAATCATCTGAAAATTTGATTCTACGAAACGTTTCCAAATGCAAGTTTCAGTCAAAAAATCATAATATATTATACACAAGTTTATACTAGTTTTGCTAAAAAATCAAATTAAATCGAGGACTATACGAAATGATACAAAACTTTTCAGATCTTTCCTATATGTTACGAGGGAAGGTTATGATGGAAGTCCATGCAAAAAATCATTTTAAAATTTGATTCTACTAAACTTTTCCAAATGCAAGTTTCGGTCAAAAAATCATAATATATTATACACAAGTTTATACTAGTTTTGTTCAAAAAATCAAATTAAATCTAGGATTATACGTAACGATACAAACTTTTAAGATCCTTCTTATATGTTACGAGGGAAGGTTATGATGGAAGTCAATGCAAAAAATCATCTGAAAATTTGATTCTACGAAACTTTTCCAAATCCAAGTTTCGGTAAAAAAAATCATAATATATTATACACAAGTTTATACTAGTTTTGCTCAAAAAATCAAATTAAACTGAGGACTGTACGTAACGATACAAAACTTTTCAGATCCTTCCTATATGTTACGAGGGAAGGTTTTGATGGAAGTCCATGCAAAAAATCATCTGAAAATTTGATTCTACGGAACTTTTCCAACTGCAAGTTTCGGTCAAAAAATCATAATATATTATACACAAGTTTATCTTTTGCTCAAAAAATCAAATTAAACTGAGGATTGTATAAAACGATACAAAACTTTTCAAATCCTTCCTATATGTTACGAGGGAAGGTTTTGATGGAAGTTCATTCAAAAAATCATCTGAAAATTTGTTTCTACGAAACTTTTCCAAATCCAAGTTTCGGTCAAAAAATCATAATATATTATACACAAGTTTATAATAGTATTGCTCAAAAAATCAAATTAAACCGAGGACTATGTAAAACGATACAAAACTTTTCAGATCCTTCCTATATGTTACGAGGGAAGGTTTTGATGGAAGTTCATGCAAAAAATCATCTGAAAATTTGTTACTACGAACCTTTTCCAAATGCATGTTTCGGTCGAAAAATCATAATATATTATACACAAGTTTATACTAGTATTGCTCAAAAAATCAAATTAAATCGAGGACTGTACGAAACGGTACAAAACTTTCCAGATCCTTCCTATATGTTACGAGGGATGGTTTTGATGGAAGTCCATTCAAAAAATCATCTGAAAATTTGAATCAACGAAACTTTTCCAAATGCAAGTTTCGGTCAAAAAATCATAATATATTATACACAAGTTTATACTAGTTTTGCTCAAAAAATCAAATTATCGAGGATTATACGAAACGATACAAAACTCGTCAGATTCTACCTATATGTTACGAGGGAAGGTTATGATGGAAGTCCATGCAAAAAATCATCTGAAAATTTGATTCTACGAATCTTTTCCAAAAGCAAGTTTCGATCAAAAAAATCATAATATATTATACACAAGTTTATACTAATTTTGCTAAAAAAATCAAATTAAATCGAGGTCTGTACAAAATGATACAAAACTTTCAGATCCTTCCTATGTGTTACGAGGGAAGGTTTTGATGGAAGTCCATGCAAACAATCATCTGAAAATTTGATTATACGAAACTTTTCCAACTGCAAGTTTCGGTCAAAAAATCATAATATATTATACACAAGTTTATACTAGTTTTGCTCAAAAAATCAAATTAAACTGAGGACTGTACGAAACGATACAAAACTTTTCAGATCCTTCCTATATGTTACGAGGGAAGGTTATGATGGAAGTCCATGCAAAAATTCATTTGAAAATTTGATTCTACTAAACTTTTCCAAATGCAAGTTTCGGTCAAAAATCATAATATATTATACACAATTTTATACTAGTTTTGCTCAAAAAATCAAATTAAACCAAGGATTGTACGAAACGATACAAAACTTTTCAGATCCTTTCTATATGTTACGAGGGAAGGTTTTGATTGAAGTCCATTTAAAAAATCATCTGAAAATTTGTTGCTACAAAACTTTTCCAAATGCAAGTTTCGGTCAAAAAATCATTATATATTATACACAAGTTTATACTAGTTTTGCTCAAAAAATCAAATTAAACCGAGGACTGTACGAAACGATACAAAACTTTTCAGATCCTTCCTATATGTTACGAGGGAAGGTTTTGATGAAAGTCCATGCAAAAAAACATCTGAATATTTGATTCTAAGAAACTTTTCCAAATGCAAGTTTCGATCAAAAAATCATAATATATTATACACAAGATAATACTAGTTTTGCTCAAAAAATCAAATTAAACCGAGGACTATACGAAACGATACAATACTTTTCAGATCCTTCCTATATGTTACGAGGGAAGGTTTTGATGGAAGTCCATTCAAATAATCATCTGAAAATTTGATTCTACGAAACTTTTGCAAATGCAAGTTTCGGTCAAAAAATCATAATATATTATACACAAGTTTATACTAGTTTTGCTCAAAAAATCAAATTAAACTGAGGACTGTACGAAACGATACAAAACTTTTCAGATCCTTCCTATATGTTACGAGGGAAGGTTATGATGG
This sequence comes from Lathyrus aphaca, assembly GCA_963966055.1. Lineage (NCBI taxonomy): Eukaryota > Viridiplantae > Streptophyta > Magnoliopsida > Fabales > Fabaceae > Lathyrus > Lathyrus aphaca. The sequence continues at coordinate 56,017,229 of OZ014523.1, read as the reverse complement.
AAGTCCATGCAAAAATTCATTTGAAAATTTGATTCTACTAAACTTTTCCAAATGCAAGTTTCGGTCAAAAATCATAATATATTATACACAATTTTATACTAGTTTTGCTCAAAAAATCAAATTAAACCAAGGATTGTACGAAACGATACAAAACTTTTCAGATCCTTTCTATATGTTACGAGGGAAGGTTTTGATTGAAGTCCATTTAAAAAATCATCTGAAAATTTGTTGCTACAAAACTTTTCCAAATGCAAGTTTCGGTCAAAAAATCATTATATATTATACACAAGTTTATACTAGTTTTGCTCAAAAAATCAAATTAAACCGAGGACTGTACGAAACGATACAAAACTTTTCAGATCCTTCCTATATGTTACGAGGGATGGTTATGATGGAAGTCCATGCAAAAAATCATCTGAAAATTTGATTCTACGAAACTTTTCCAACTGCAACTTTCGGTCAAAAAATCATAATATATTATACACAAGTTTATACTAGTTTTGCTCAAAAAAGCAAATTAAACCGAGGACTGTATAAAATGATACAAAATGTTTCAGATCCTTCCTATATGTTACGAGGGAAGGTTTTGATGGAAGTCCATGTAAAAAATCATCTGAAATTTTGTTTCTACGAATCTTTTCCAAATGCAAGTTTCGATCAAAAAAGCATAATATATTATACACAAGTTTATACTAGTATTGCTCAAAAAATCAAATTAAATCGAGGACTGTACGAAATGGTACAAAACTTTTCAGATCCTTTCTATATGTTACGAGAGAAGGTTTTGATGGAAGTCCTTGCAAAAAATCATCTGAAAATTTTTTCTACGAAACTTTTCCAAATGCAAATTTCGGTCAAAAAATCATAATATATTATACACAAGTTTATACTAGTATTGCTCAAAAAATCAAATTAAGTCGAGGACTATACGAAATGGTACAAAACTTTTCAGATCCTTCCTAAATGTTAAGAGGGAAGGTTTTGATGGAAGTCCATGCAAAAAATGATCTGAAATTTTGATTCTACGAAAATTTTCCAAATGCAAGTTTAGGTCAAAAAATCATAATATATTATACACAAGTTTATACTAGTTTTGCTCAAAAAATCAAATTAAATCGAGGATTGTACGAAACGATACAAAACTTTTCAGATCCTTCCTCTATGTTACGAGGGAAGGTTATGATGGAAGTCCATGCAAAAAGTCATCTGAAAATTTAATTCTACGAAACTTTTCCAAATGCAAGTTTCGGTCAAAAATTCATAATATATTATACAAGAGTTTATACTATATTATAAAACGATACAAAACCTTTCAGATCCTTCATATATGTTACGAGGGAAGGTTTTGATGGAAGTCCTTGCAAAAAAAAATCTGAAAATTTGTTTCTACGAAACTTTTCCAAATGCAAATTTCGGTCAAAAAATCATAATATATTATACACAAGTTTATACTAGTATTTCTTAAAAAATCAAATTAAATCGAGGACTATACGAAATGGTACAAAACTTTTCAGATCCTTACTTTATGTTATGAGGGAACGTTTTGATGGAAGTCCATGCAAAAAATGATCTGAAATTTTGATTCTACGAAAATTTTCCAAATGCATGTTTCGGTCAAAAAAATCATAATATATTATACACAAGATAGTACTAGTTTTGCTCAAAAAATCAAATTAAATCGAGGACTGTACGAAACGATACAAAACTTTTCAGATCCTTCCTATATGTTATGAGGGAATGTTTTGATGGAAGTCCATGCAAAAAATCATCTGAAAATTAGATTCTACAAAACTTTTCCAGATACAAGTTTCGGTCAAAAAATAATAATATATTATACACAGGAAGGTTGCAATGGAAGGTTGCAATGGAAGTCCATGCAAAAAAACATCCTAAAATTTGATTCTACGATACATTTCATATCCTTCCAAATGAAAGTTTCGGTCAAAAAATCATAATATATTATACACAGTTTATACTAGTTATGCTCAAAAAATAAAATTAAATCGAGGACTGTACGAAATGATACAAAACATTTCATATCCATACAATATGTTACGAGGGAAGGTTATGATGGAAGTCCATGCAAAAAATCATTTGAATATTAGATTCTTCGAAAAAATTTGAAATGCAAGTTTTGGTCAAAAAGTCATAATATATTATACATTAGTTTATATTAGTTATTGTAAAAAAAATTCAATTAAATTGACGAGTGTTCGAAATTCTACAAAACTTTTCAGATAATTTATAAATTTTAAGAGGGAAGGTTACAATGGAAGTCCATGCAAAAAATCATCCTAAAATTTGTATCAACGAAACTTTTCCAAATGCAAGTTTCGGTCAAAAAATCATAATTCATTATACACAAGTTTATACTAGTTTTGCTCAAAAAATAAAATTAAATCGAGGAGTGTTCGAAACGATACAAAACATTTCATATCCATCCTATATGTTACGAGGAAAGGTTATGATGGAAGTCCTTGCAAAAAAATCATCTGAGTATTAGATTCTACGAAACTTTTTATAATGCAAGTTTTGGTCAAAAACTCGTAATATATTATACAGTAGTTTATACTAGTTTCGGTAAAAATAATCAATTAAATTGAAGAGTATTCGAAATGCTACAAAAAATTTCAGATAATTTATATATTTTACAAGAGAAGGTTATGATGGAAGTTTCGGTCAAAAAATAATAATATATTATACACAAGTTTATACTAGTATTGCTTAAAAAATCAAATTAAATCGAGGACTATACGAAACGGTACAAAACTTTTCAGATCCTTCCTATATGTTATGAGGGAAGGTTTTGATGGAAGTCCATGCAAAAAATGATATGAAATTTTTTATTCTACGAAAATTTTCCAAATGCAAGTTTCGGTCAAAAAATCATAATATATTATACACAAGATAATACTAGTTTTTCTCAAAAAATCAAATTAAATCGAGGACTGTACGAAACGATACAAAACTTTTCAGATCCTTCCTATATGTTTTGAGGGAATGTTTTGATGGAAGTCCATGCAATAAATCATCTGAAAATTTGATTCTACAAAACTTTTCCAAATACAAGTTTCGGTCAAAAAATCATAATATATTATACACAAGTTTATACTAGTTTTGCTCAAAAAATCAAATTATCGAGGATTATACGAAACGATACAAAACTCTTCAGGATCCTACCTATATGTTACGAGGGATGGTTATGATGGAAGTCCATGCAAAAAATCATTTGAAAACTTGATTCTACGAATCATTTCCAAAAGCAAGTTTCGATCAAAAAAATCATAATATATTATACACAAGTTTATACTAGTTTGACTCAAAAAATCAAATTAAATCGAGGACTGTACGAACCGATACAAAACTTTTCAGATCCTTCCTATATGTTACGAGGGAAGGTTATGATAGAAGTCCAAGCAAAAAATCATCTGAAAATTTGATTCTACGAAACTTTTCCAAATGCAAGTTTCAGTCAAAAAATCATAATATATTATACATAAATTTATACTAGTTTTGCTCAAAAAATCAAATTAAATCGAGGACTGTACGAAACGATACAAAACATTTCACATCCTTCCTACATGTTACGAGGGAAGGTTATGATAGAAGTCCATGCAAAAAATCAATTGAAAATTTTCTTATACGAAACTTTTCCAAATAAAAGTTTCGGTCAAAAAAGCATAATATATTATACACAACATAATACTAGTTTTGCTAAAAAAAATCAAGTTAAATCGAGGACTGTACGAAACAATACATAATTTTTCAGATCCTTCCTATATGTTACGAGGGAAGGTTATGATGGAAGTCCATGCAAAAAATCATCAGAAAATTTGATTCTACAAAACTTTTACAAATGCAAGTTTCAGTCAAAAATTCATAATATATTATACACAAGTTTATACTAGTTTTGTTAAAAAAATCAAATTAAATCGAGGATTATACGTAACGATACAAAACTTTCCAGATCCTTCCTATATGTTACGAGGGAAGGTTATGATGGAAGTCAATGCAAAAAATCATCTGAAAATTTGATTCTACGAAACTTTTCCAAATCCAAGTTTCGGTAAAAAAAATCATAATATATTATACACAAGTTAATACTAGTTTTGCTCGAAAAATCAAATTAAACCGAGGACTATACGAAATGATAAAAAACATTTCAGATCCTTCCTATATGTTACGAGGGAAGGTTTTGATGGAAGTCCATGCAAAAAATCAACCGAATAATTGATTCTACAAAAGTTTTCCAAATGCAAGCTTCGGTCAAAAAAGCATAATATAATATACACAAGTTTATACTAGTTTTGCTCAAAAAATCTAATTAAATCGAGGACTGTACGAAACGAAACAAAATTTTTAGATCCTTCCTATATGTTACGAGGGAAGGTTATGATTGAAGTTCATGCAAAAAATCATCATAATATTAGATTCTACGAAACTTTTTGAAATGCATGTTTTGGTCAAAAAATCGTAGTATATTATACACTAGTTTATACTAGTTTCGATAAATAAAAAAACAATTAAATCGGGGAGTTTTCGAAATGCTACAAAACTTTTCAGATAATTTAAATATTTTACGAGGGAAGGTTACGATGGAAGTCCATGCAAAAAATCGTCCTAAAATTTGATAGTACGAAACTTTTCCAAAGGCAAGTTTCGGTCAAAAAATCATAATATATTATACACAAGTTTATACTAGTTATGCTAAAAAAATGAAATTAAATCTAGGACTTTACGAAACGATACAAAACATTTCATATCCATCCTATATGTTACGAGGGAAGGTTATGATTAAAGTCCATGCAAAAAATCATCTGAATATTAGATTCTACGAAACTTTTTGAAAAGAATGTTTTGGTCAAAAAGTCGTAATATATTATACAGTAGTTTATACTAGTTTCGGTATAAAAAAATCAATTAAATCGAGGAGTGTTCAAAATGCTACAAAACTTTTCAGATAATTTATATATTTTATGAGGGAAGGTTACGATGGAAGTCCTTGCAAAAAATCATCCTAAAATTTGATTCTACGAAACTTTTTCAAATGCAAGTTTCGGTCAAAAAATCAAAATACATTATACACAAGTTTCTACTAGTTTTGCTCAAAAAATCAAATTAAATCGAGGACTATACGAAACGATACATAACATTTCATATCCATCCTATATGTTACGAGGGAAGGTTATGATGGAAGTCCTTGCAAAAAATCATCTGAATATTAGATTCTACGGAACTTTTTGAAATGCAAGTTTTGGTCAAAAAGTCGTAATATATTATACAGTAGTTTATACTAGTTTCGGTAAAAAAAAATCAATTAAATTGAGGAGTGTTCGAAATGCTACAAAAAATTTCAGATATTTATATATTTTACGAGGGAAGGTTGCGATGGAAGTCCATGCAAAAAAGCATCCTAAAATTTGATTCTATGATACTTTTCCAAATGCAAGTTTCGGTCAAAAAATCGTAATTTGTTATGAGGGAATGTTATGATGGAAGTCCATGCAAAAAATCATCATAATATTAGATTCTACGAAACTTTTTGAAATGCATGGTTTGGTCAAAAAATCGTAATATATTATATACTAGTTAATACTAGTTTCGGTAAAAAAATTCAATTAAATCGAGGAGTGTTCGAAATGCTACAAAACTTTTCAGATAATTTATATATTTTACGAGGGATGGTTACGATGGAAGTCCATGCAAAAAATCGTCGTAAAATTTGATTCTACGAAACTTTTCCAAATGCAAGTTTCGGTTAAAAAATCATAATATATTATACACAAGTTTATACTAGTTATGCTCAAAATATCAAATTAAATCGAGGACTGTACGAAATGTTACAAAACATTTCATATCCATCATATATGTTACGAGGGAATGTTATGAAGGAATTCCATGCAAAAAATCATCTGAATATTAGATTCTACGAAACTTTTTGAAATGCAAGTTTTGGTCAAAAAGTCGTAATATATTATACAGTAGTTTATACTAGTTTCAGTAAAAAAAAATCAATTAAATCGAGGAGTGTTCGAAATGCTACAAAACTTTTCAGATAATTCATATATTTTAAAAGGAAAGGTTACGATGTCCATGCAAAAAATCGTCCTAAAATTTAATTCTACGGAATTTTCCAAATGCAAGTTTCGGTCAAAAAATCCTAATTCATTATACACAAGTTTATACTAGTTTTGCTCAAAAAATAAAATTAAATCGAGGACGGTACGAAAAGATACAAAACATTTCATATCCATCCTATATGTTATGAGGGAAGGTTATGATGGAAGTCCTTGCAAAAAATCATCTGAATATTAGATTCTACGAAACTGTTTGAAATGCAAGTTTTGGTCAAAAAGTCTCAATATTATATTGTAGTTTATACTAGTTTCGGTATAAAAATATCAATTAAATTGAAGAGTGTTCGAAATGCTACAAAAATATTACAGATAATTTATATATTTTACGAGAGAATGTTATGATGGAAGTCCATGCAAAAAATCATCCTAAAATTTGATTCTACGAAACTTTTCCAAATGCAAGTTTCGGTCAAAAAATAATAATATATTATACACAAGTTTATACTAGTTTTGCTCATAAAATAAAATTAAATCAAGGACTGTACGAAACGATACAAAACATTTCATATCCTTTTATATGTTACGAGGGAAGGTTATGATGGAAGTCCATGCAAAAAAAACATCTAAATATTAAATTCTACAAAACATTTTGAAATGCAAGTTTTGGTCAAAAATTCGTAATATATTATACAGTAGTTTATACTAGTTTCGATAAAAAAAATCAATTAAATTGAGGAGTGTTCGAAATGCTACAAAATTTTCATATAATTTTATATATTTTACGAGGGAAGGTTATGATGGAAGTCCATGCAAAAAATCATCCTAAAATTTGATTCTATGAAATTTTTCCAAATGTGAGTTTCGGTCAACAAATCATAATATATTATACACAAGTTTATAATAGTTTTGCTCAAAAAATCAAATTAAATCGAGGAATGTACTTAACAATACAAAACATTTCATATCCATCCCATATGTTACGAGGGAAGGTTATGATGGAAGTCCACGTAAAAAAATCATCTGAATATTAGATTCTATGAAACTTTTTGAAAAGCAAGTTTTGGTCAAAAAGTAGTAATATATTATACGGTAGTTTATACTAGTTTCGGTATAAAAAAATTAATTAAATTGAGGAGTGTTCGAAATGCTACAAAAAAATTCACATAATTTATATATTTTACGAGGGAAGGTTATGATGGAAGTCCATGCAAAAAATCATCTGAAAATTTGATTCTACAAAACTTTTCCATATGCAAGTTTCGGTAAAAAAAAATAATAATATATTATACACAAGTTTATACTAGTTTTGCTCAAAAAATCAAATTAAATCGAAGACTGTACGAAACGATACAAAACATTTCATATCCTTCCTATATGTTACGAGGGAAGGTTATGATGGAGTGCATTTAAAAATTCATTTGAATATTAGATTAAACGATACTTTTTGAAATACAAGTTTTGGTAAAAAAATCGTAATATATTATACACTAGTTTATATTAGTTTCGGTATAAAAAAATCAATTAAATCGAGGAGTGTTCGAAATGCTACAAAACTTTTCAGATAATTTATATATTTTACAAGGGAAGATTGTGATGGAAGTCCATGCAAAAAATTATCCTAAAATTTGATTTTACGATACATTTCATATCCTTCCAAATGCAAGTTTCGGTCAAAAAATCATAATATATTTTACACAAGTTTATACTAGTTATGCTCAAAAAATCAAATTAAATTGAGGACTGTACGAAATGATACAAAACATTTCATATCCATCCTATATGTTACGAAGGAAGGTTATGATGGAAGTCCATGCAAAAAATCATCTGAATATTAGATTCTACGGAAAAAATTGAAATGCAAGTTTTGGTCAAAAAGTAGTAATATATTATACATTAGTTTATATTAGTTATTGTGAAAAAAAGTCAATTAAATCGAGGAGTGTTCGATATGCTACAATACTTTTCAGATAATTTATATATTTTACGAGGGAAGGTTACGATGGAAGTCCATGCAAAAAATCATCCTAAAATTTGATTCTACGAAACTTTTCCAAATGCAAGTTTCGGTCAAAAAATCATAATACATTATACACAAGTTTATACTAGTTTTGCTCAAAATATAAAATTAAATCGAGGACAATACGAAACGATACAAAACATTTCATATCCATCCTATATGTTACGAGGGAATGTTATGATGGATGTCCTTGCAAAAAATCATCTGAATATTAGATTCTACGAAACTTTTTGAAATTCAAGTTTTGGTCAAAAAGTCGTAATATATTATACAGTAGTTTATACTAGTTTCGGTAAAAAAATCAATTAAATCGAGGAGTGTTCGAAATGCTACAAAACTTTTCAGATAATTTATATATTTTAAGAGGGAAGGTTACGATGGAAGTCCATAAAAAAATCATCCTAAAATTTGATTCTACAGAACTTTTCCAAATGTAAGTTTCGGACTAAAAATCATAATTCATTATACACAAGTTTATACTAGTTTTGCTAAAAATATAAAATTAAATCGAGGACTGTACGAAACGATACAAAACATTTCATATCCTTTTATATGTTACGAGGGAAGGTTATGATGGAAGTCCATTCAAAAAATCATCTGAATATTAGATTCTACGAAACTTTTTGAAATGCAAGTTTTGGTCAAAAAGTCGTAATATATTATACAGTAGTTTATACTAGTTTCGGTATAAAAAAATCAATTAAATTAAGGATGTTCGAAATGCTACAAAAAATTTCAGATAATTTATATATTTTACGAGAGAAGGTTATGATGGAAGTCCATGCAAAAAATCATCCTAAAATTTGATTCTATGAAATTTTTCCAAATGCAAGTTTCGGTCAAAAAATCATGATATATTATACAAAAGTTTATAATAGTTTTGCTCAAAAAATCAAATTAAATTGAGGATTGTACTTAACAATACAAAACATTTCATATTCATCCTATATGTTACGAGGGAAGGTTATGATGGAAGTCCACGCAAAAAAAATCATCATAATATTAGATTCTACGAAACTTTTTGAAATGCAAGTTTTGGTCAAAAAGTCTTAATATATTATACATTAGTTTATATTAGTTATTGTAAAAAAAAACTCAATTAAATCGAGGAGTGTTCGAAATGCAACAAAATCTTTCAGATAATTTATGTATTTTACGAGGGAAGGTTACGTTGGAAGTCCATGTAAAAAACCATCCTAAAATTTGATTCTACGAAACTTTTCCAAATGCAAGTTTCGGTTAAAAAATCATAATACATTATACACAAGTTTATACTAGTTTTGCTCAAAAAATAAAATTAAATCGAGGACTGTACGAAACGATTCAAAACATTGCATATCCATCCTATATGTTACGAGGGAAGGTTATTATGGAAGTCCTTGCAAAAAAGCATCTGAATATTAGATTATACGAAACTTTTTGAAATGCAAGTTTTGGTCAAAAAGTCGTAATATATTATACAGTAGTTTATACTTAGTTTCGGTAAAAATAATCAATTAAATTGAGGAGTGTTCGAAATGCTACAAAAAATTTCACATAATTTATATATTTTACCAGGGAAGGTTATGATGGAAGTCCATGCAAAAAATCATCTGAAAATTTGATACTAAAAAACTTTTCAAAATGCAAGTTTCGATAAAAAAAATCATAATATATTATACACAAGTTTATACTACTTTTGCTCAAAAAATCAAATTAAATCGAGGACTGTACGAAGCGATACAAAACATTTCATACCCTTCCTATATGTTACGAGGGAAGATTATGATTGAAGTCCATGCAAAAAAATAATTTGAATATTAGATTATACGATACTTTTTGAAATGCAAGTTTTGGTCAAAAAATCGTAATATATTATACAGTAGTTTATACTAGTTTCAATAAAAAAAATCATTTAAATTGAGGAGTGTTCGAAATGCTACAAAAATTTTCAGATAATTTATATATTTTACGAGGGAAGGTTGCGATGGAAGTCCATGCAAAAAATCATCCTAAAATTTGATTCTATGAAATTTTTCCAAATGCAAGTTTCGGTCAACAAATCTTAATATATTATACACAAGTTTATAATAGTTTTGCTCAAAAAATCAAATTAAATCGAGGACTGTGTGTGACTGGCATGATTTTAATGTGTCAAAAACTTGGCATGATTGAAAGCTTGAGTGGTGTTTTATGAAAAAGCAAGGATTGGCATATTTGGAAAAATATACTGAATGAGCCGACTCATATTCATCAATGAGTCGACTCATTCAGTGTTAAATTGGTGGCTAATGCACGGGTCCAAACAGGCTGCCTGATGCATCACTTTTGGTCGACTCATGTGTGTGGATGAGCCGACTCAAAACCCTTCATGAGTCGACTCATTAAGAAGTGTTTTCTTCTCATTATCCACGGGTCTCAACAGGCTGCCTCTCTGTTTATTTTGGTCGCCTCATCTGTTATTTTGAGCCGGCTCATTTAATGATTTGAGTCGGCTCATTACTGTGCTGACTCATTTTTTCATTTAATTCTTTCCCTCTCTTATGTTTCTTTCTCTAACAAATATAAATAGGGTTCTTATTTCATTTGAGAAGGTAACAAGGAAAGTGAAAGATATACACATAGCTCTCTTCATCTTCTTCATTCTTGCATCAATCAAACAATCACACACAACAATCTTTGTTTGATTTCGGTGTTTGTTTCGAAGATAACGTTCAATCGTGAATTAGAATTTCAGATTGGGTTTAGAGTGTGTGGGTTTTCCTTGGAAAAATCCGAAGGGTTTTCTCCTCCAAGATCATTGAAGATTTGGGGGTTTTGCACACATCGATCGTTCGTAGATTCAACCGAGTGAGGTAGATTGAAGATCAAGTGGATCATTCTCTCATATCACGATAGACGGAGGATTGCGAAGGTCTTTGTGGGTTCACAAGTGTGGGAGAAACTCAGTCGTGCTCAAAGTTTGGAGAATCGTTAATTCTTGCAAGAAGGGAGCAATTAATCGGAGGCTTTCTCGACACGCGTGGAAGACTTGATTCTACTTTGGATCAAGGGACAAGAAGAAGATTAGAGAGCATATTCAACGTGGTTTGGTTTGTTGATTAATTTATTTCTATTCTTGTAAAACAATTGCAATTTAATAAAATTGCCCAATTCAATTTCGAATTGGGGGCAGAGTACTTCGAGCGAGGACGACGAAGGAACTGCCTCAACAAATTCCTTGTGTTCTTCTCATTTCTTGCATTTTACTTTTATTCATATTGATATTGTGTGATTGAAAATTCTGGTGTATCAAATTAGTGCATTCAAAGTGTTTGATAAATTGTTACACTCAAAAGTGATAACTAGAGTGGGTAAAATTTTGCACTATTTGATACAACCAAATTGTCATTGATGTGTGCACTCCAAGTGTTTGGTAAAAGGCCTAATCATCCAAAATCAATTTAATTGTGCTTGGTTTCTTCTCCAATCATTGTTAAGAATAATTTTAACAAGTGTTGAATTATCAAGTGAATCAATTGTGCAATATTAATTCTTCTAGTCATCATTTCATTCCAATTGGGTTTTACGAATATCCGATCTCCAATGACTTCTAATTTGAACTAGAAGATTTTCCGGGAAACTTCCGCAATACTTTTTCAACTTAATTTTGAAAAGTAAATTTTAAAAAGGGATCTATCCAACCCCCCCCCCCCTTCTAGATCCGCGCTATCGTCTAACAGACTGTACTTATCAATACAAAACATTTCATATCCATCCTATATGTTAAGAAGGAAGGTTATGATGGAAGTCCACGCAAAAAAAAATCATCTGAATATTAGATTCTACGAAACTTTTTGAAATGCAAGTTTTGGTTAAAAAGTCGTAATATATTATACAGTAGTTTATACTAGTTTCGGTAAAAATAATCAATTAAATTGAGGAGTGTTCGAAATGCTACAAAAAATTTCACATAATTTATATTTTTTACCAGGGAAGGTTATGATGGAAGTCCATGCAAAAAATCATCTGAAAATTTAATACTAAAAAACTTTTCAAAATGCAAGTTTCGATAAAAAAATCATAATATATTATAAACAAGTTTATACTACTTTTGCTCAAAAAATCAAATTAAATCGTGGACTGTACAAAACGATACAAAACATTTCATATCCTTCCTATATGTTATGAGGGAAGGTTATGATGGAAGTCCATGCAAAAAAATAATTTGAATATTAGATTATACGATACTTTTTGACATGCAAGTTTTGGTCAAAAAATCGTAATATATTGTACACTAGTTTATACTAGTTTCAGTATAAAAAAGTCAATTAAATCGAGGAGTGTTCGAAATGCTACAAAACTTTTCAGATAATTTATATATTTTACGTGGGAAGGTTGCGACGGAAGTCCATGCAAAAACTCATCCTAAAATTTGATTCTACGATACATTTCATATCCTTCCAAATGCAAGTTTCGGTCAAAAAAACATAATATATTATACACAAGTTTATACTGGTTATGCTCAAAAAATCAAATTAAATCGAGGACTGTACGAAATGATACAAAATATTTCATATCCATCCTATATATTACGAGGGAAAGTTATGATTGAAGTCCATGCAAAAAATCATCTGAATATTAGATTCTACGAAAAATTTTGAAATGCAAGTTTTGGTCAAAAAGTCGTAATATATTATACATTAGTTTATATTAGTTATTGTAAAAAAAAGTCAATTAAATCGAGGAGTGTTCGAAATGCTACAAAACATTTCAGATAATTTATATATTTTACGAGGGAAGGTTACGATGGAAGTCCATGCAAAAAACCATCCAAAAATTTGATTCTACGAAACTTTTCCAAATGCAAGTTTCGGTCAAAAAATCATAATACATTATACACAAGTTTATACTAGTTTTGCTAAAAATATAAAATTAAATCGAGGATTGTACGAAACGATACAAAACATTCCATATCCTTTTATGTGTTACGAGGGAAGGTTATGATGGAAGTCCATGCAAAAAATCATCTGAATATTAGATTCTACGAAACTTTTTGAAATGCAAGTTTTGGTCAAAAAGTCGTAATATATTATACAGTAGTTTATACTAGTTTCGGTACAAAAATCAATTAAATCACGGAGTGTTCGAAATGCTACAAAACTTTTCAGATAATTTATATATTTTAAGTGGGAAGTTTACGATGGAAGTCCATGCAAAAAATCATCCTAAAATTTGATTCTACGGAACTTTTCCAAATGCAAGTTTCGGTCAAAAAATCATAATTCATTATATACAAGTTAATACTAGTTTTGCTCAAAATATAAAATTAAATCGAGGAGTGTTCGAAATGATACAAAACATTCCATATCCTTTTATGTGATACAAGGGAAGGTTATGATGGAAGTCCATGCAAAAAATCATCTAAATATTAGATTCTACGAAACTTTTTGAAATGCAAGTATTGGTCAAAAAGTCGTAATATATTATACAGTAGTTTATACTAGTTTCCATAAAAAAAAATCAATTAAATTGAGGAGTGTTCGAAATGCTATAAAAAGTTTCAGATAATTTATATATTTTACGAGGGAAGGTTATGATGGAAGTCCATGCAAAAAATCATTCTAAAATTTTATTCTATGAAATTTTTCCAAATGCAAGTTTAGGTCAACAAATCATAATATATTATACACAAGTTTATAATAGTTTTGCTCAAAAAATCAAATTAAATTGAGGACTATACTTAACAATACAAAACATTTCATATCCATCCTATATGTTACTAGGGAAGGTTATGATGGAAGTCCACGCAAAAAATATCATATGAATATTAGGTTCTACGAAACTTTTTGAAATGCAAGTTTTGGACAAAAAGTCGTAATATATTATATAGTAGTTTATACTAGTTTCGGTAAAAAAACAATTAAATTGAGGAATATTTGAAATGCTACAAAAAATTTCACATAATTTATATATTTTACCAGGGAAGGTTATGATGGAAGTCCATGCAAAAAATCATCAGTAAATTTGATACTAAAAAACTTTTCTGAATGCAAGTTTCGATAAAAAAATCATAATATATTATACACAAGTTTATACTACTTTTGTTCAAAAAATCAAATTAAATCGAGGATGTACGAAACGATACAAAACATTTCATATCCTTCCTATATGTTACGAGGGAAGGTTATGATGGAAGTCCATACAAAAAATCATCTGAATATTAGATTATACGGTACTTTTTGAAATGCAAGTTTTAGTCAAAAAAATCGTAATATATTATACACTAGTTTATACTAGTTTCGGTATAAAAAAATCAATTAAATCGAGGAGTGTTCGAAATGCTACAAAACTTTTCAGATAATTTATATATTTTACATGGGAAGGTTGCAATGGAAGTCCATGCAAAAAAACATCCTAAAATTTGATTCTACGATACATTTCATATCCTTCCAAATGAAAGTTTCGGTCAAAAAATCATAATATATTATACACAATTTATACTAGTTATGCTCAAAAAATCAAATTAAAACGAGGACTGTACGAAATGATACAAAACATTTCATATCCATACTATATGTTACGAGGGAAGGTTATGATGCAAGTCCATGCAAAAAATCATCTGAATATTATATTCTACGAAAAAATTTGAAATGCAAGTTTTGCTCAAAAAGTCGTAATATATTATACATTAGTTTATATTAGTTATTGTAAAAAAAATTCAATTAAATTGACGAGTGTTCGAAATGCTACAAAACTTTTCAGATAATTTATATATTTTAAGAGGGAAGGTTACAATGGAAGTCCATGCAAAAAATCATCCTAAAATTTGATTCTACGAAAGTTTTCCAAATGCAAGTTTCGGTCAAAAAATCATAATTCATTATACACAAGTTTATACTAGTTTTGCTCAAAAAATTAAATTAATTCGAGGACTGTACGAAACGATACAAAACATTTCATATCCATCCTATATGTTACGAGGGAAGGTTATGATGGAAGTCCTTGCAAAAAATCATCTGAGTATTAGATTCTACGAAACTTTTTATAATGCAAGTTTTGGTCAAAAACTCATAATATATTATACAGTAGTTTATACTAGCTTCGGTAAAAATAATCAATTAAATTGAAGAGTGTTCGAAATGCTACAAAAAATTTCAGATAATTTATATATTTTACGAGAGAAGGTTATGATGGAAGTCCATGCAAAAGATCATCCTAAAATTTGATTCTACGAAACTTTTCCAAATCGAAGTTTCGGTCAAAAAATAATAATATATTATACACAAGCTTATACTAGTTTTGCTCAAAAAATCAAATTAAATCAAGGACTGTACGAAACGATACAAAATATTTCATATCCTTTTATATGTTACGAGGGAAGGTTATGATGGAAGTCCATGCAAAAAATAATCTGAATATTAGATTCTACAAAACTTTTTGAAATGCCAGTTTTGGTCAAAAAGTCTTATTATATTATACAGTAGTTTATACTAGTTTCAGTATAAAAAAAATCAATTAAATTGAGGAGTGTTCGAAATGCTACAAAAAATTTCAGATAATTTATATATTTTATGAGGGAAGGTTATGATGGAAGTCCATGCAAAAAATCATCCTAAAATTTGATTCTATGAAATTTTTCCAAATGCAAGTATCGGTCAACAAATCATAATATATTATACACAAATTTATAATAGTTTTGCTCAAAAAATAAAATTATATCGAGGATTGAACTTAACAATACAAAACATTTCATATCCATCATATATGTTACGAGGGAAGGTTGTGATGGAAGTCCATGTAAAAAAAATCATCTGAATATTAGATTCTACGAAACTTTTTGAAATGCAAGTTTTGGTCAAAAATTCGTAATATATTATACATTAGTATATACTAGTTTCGGTAAAAAAAAATCAATTAAATTGAGGAGTGTTCGAAATGCTACAAAAATTTTCACATAATTTATATATTTTACCAGGGAAGGTTATGATGGAAGTCAATGTAAAAAATCATCTGAAAATTTCATTCTACTAAACTTTTCCAAATGCAAGTTTCGGTAAAAAAATCATAATATATTATACACAAGTTTATACTAGTTTTGCTCAAAAAATCAAATTAAATCGAGGACTATACGAAACGATACAAAACATTTCATATCCTTCCTATATGTTACGAGGGAAGGTTATGATTGAAGTCCATGCAAAAAATCATCTGAATATTAGATTATACGATACTTTTTGAAATGCAATTTTTTGTCAAAAAATCATAATATATTATACACAAGTTTTTACTAGTTTCGGTATAAAAAAATCAATTAAATCGAGAAGTTTTCGAAATGCTACAAAACATTTCAGATAATTTATATATTTTACGTGGGAAGGTTGCGATGGAAGTCCATGCAAAAATCATCCTAAAATTTGATTCTACGATACATTTCATATCCTTCCAAATGCAAGTTTCGGTCAAAAAATCATAATATATTATACACAAGTTTATACTAGTTAGGCTCAAAAAATCAAATTAAATCGAGGACTGTACAAAACGATACAAAACATTTCATATCCTTCCTATATGTTATGAGGGAAGGTTATGATGGAAGTCCATGCAAAAAAATAATTTGAATATTAGATTATACGATACTTTTTGACATGCAAGTTTTGGTCAAAAAATCGTAATATATTGTACACTAGTTTATACTAGTTTCAGTATAAAAAAGTCAATTAAATCGAGGAGTGTTCGAAATGCTACAAAACTTTTCAGATAATTTATATATTTTACGTGGGAAGGTTGCGACGGAAGTCCATGCAAAAACTCATCCTAAAATTTGATTCTACGATACATTTCATATCCTTCCAAATGCAAGTTTCGGTCAAAAAAACATAATATATTATACACAAGTTTATACTGGTTATGCTCAAAAAATCAAATTAAATCGAGGACTGTACGAAATGATACAAAATATTTCATATCCATCCTATATATTACGAGGGAAAGTTATGATTGAAGTCCATGCAAAAAATCATCTGAATATTAGATTCTACGAAAAATTTTGAAATGCAAGTTTTAGTCAAAAAGTCGTAATATATTATACATTAGTTTATATTAGTTATTGTAAAAAAAAGTCAATTAAATCGAGGAGTGTTCGAAATGCTACAAAACATTTCAGATAATTTATATATTTTACGAGGGAAGGTTACGATGGAAGTCCATGCAAAAAACCATCCAAAAATTTGATTCTACGAAACTTTTCCAAATGCAAGTTTCGGTCAAAAAATCATAATACATTATACACAAGTTAATACTAGTTTTGCTAAAAATATAAAATTAAATCGAGGATTGTACGAAACGATACAAAACATTCCATATCCTTTTATGTGTTACGAGGGAAGGTTATGATGGAAGTCCATGCAAAAAATCATCTGAATATTAGATTCTACGAAACTTTTTGAAATGCAAGTTTTGGTCAAAAAGTCGTAATATATTATACAGTAGTTTATACTAGTTTCGGTACAAAAATCAATTAAATCACGGAGTGTTCGAAATGCTACAAAACTTTTCAGATAATTTATATATTTTAAGTGGGAAGTTTACGATGGAAGTCCATGCAAAAAATCATCCTAAAATTTGATTCTACGGAACTTTTCCAAATGCAAGTTTCGGTCAAAAAATCATAATTCATTATATACAAGTTAATACTAGTTTTGCTCAAAATATAAAATTAAATCGAGGAGTGTTCGAAATGATACAAAACATTCCATATCCTTTTATGTGATACGAGGGAAGGTTATGATGGAAGTCCATGCAAAAAATCATCTAAATATTAGATTCTACGAAACTTTTTGAAATGCAAGTATTGGTCAAAAAGTCGTAATATATTATACAGTAGTTTATACTAGTTTCCATAAAAAAAAAAATCAATTAAATTGAGGAGTGTTCGAAATGCTATAAAAAGTTTCAGATAATTTATATATTTTACGAGGGAAGGTTATGATGGAAGTCCATGCAAAAAATCATTCTAAAATTTTATTCTATGAAATTTTTCCAAATGCAAGTTTAGGTCAACAAATCATAATATATTATACACAAGTTTATAATAGTTTTGCTCAAAAAATCAAATTAAATTGAGGACTATACTTAACAATACAAAACATTTCATATCCATCCTATATGTTACTAGGGAAGGTTATGATGGAAGTCCACGCAAAAAATATCATATGAATATTAGGTTCTACGAAACTTTTTGAAATGCAAGTTTTGGTCAAAAAGTCGTAATATATTATATAGTAGTTTATACTAGTTTCGGTAAAAAAAACAATTAAATTGAGGAATATTTGAAATGCTACAAAAAATTTCACATAATTTATATATTTTACCAGGGAAGGTTATGATGGAAGTCCATGCAAAAAATCATCAGTAAATTTGATACTAAAAAACTTTTCTGAATGCAAGTTTCGATAAAAAAATCATAATATATTATACACAAGTTTATACTACTTTTGTTCAAAAAATCAAATTAAATCGAGGATGTACGAAACGATACAAAACATTTCATATCCTTCCTATATGTTACGAGGGAAGGTTATGATGGAAGTCCATACAAAAAATCATCTGAATATTAGATTATACGGTACTTTTTGAAATGCAAGTTTTAGTCAAAAAAATCGTAATATATTATACACTAGTTTATACTAGTTTCAGTATAAAAAAATCAATTAAATCGAGGAGTGTTCGAAATGCTACAAAACTTTTCAGATAATTTATATATTTTACATGGGAAGGTTGCAATGGAAGTCCATGCAAAAAAACATCCTAAAATTTGATTCTACGATACATTTCATATCCTTCCAAATGAAAGTTTCGGTCAAAAAATCATAATATATTATACACAATTTATACTAGTTATGCTCAAAAAATCAAATTAAAACGAGGACTGTACGAAATGATACAAAACATTTCATATCCATACTATATGTTACGAGGGAAGGTTATGATGCAAGTCCATGCAAAAAATCATCTGAATATTAGATTCTACGAAAAAATTTGAAATGCAAGTTTTGCTCAAAAAGTCGTAATATATTATACATTAGTTTATATTAGTTATTGTAAAAAAAATTCAATTAAATTGACGAGTGTTCGAAATGCTACAAAACTTTTCAGATAATTTATATATTTTAAGAGGGAAGGTTACAATGGAAGTCCATGCAAAAAATCATCCTAAAATTTGATTCTACGAAAGTTTTCCAAATGCAAGTTTCGGTCAAAAAATCATAATTCATTATACACAAGTTTATACTAGTTTTGCTCAAAAAATTAAATTAATTCGAGGACTGTACGAAACGATACAAAACATTTCATATCCATCCTATATGTTACGAGGGAAGGTTATGATGGAAGTCCTTGCAAAAAATCATCTGAGTATTAGATTCTACGAAACTTTTTATAATGCAAGTTTTGGTCAAAAACTCATAATATATTATACAGTAGTTTATACTAGCTTCGGTAAAAATAATCAATTAAATTGAAGAGTGTTCGAAATGCTACAAAAAATTTCAGATAATTTATATATTTTACGAGAGAAGGTTATGATGGAAGTCCATGCAAAAGATCATCCTAAAATTTGATTCTACGAAACTTTTCCAAATCGAAGTTTCGGTCAAAAAATAATAATATATTATACACAAGCTTATACTAGTTTTGCTCAAAAAATCAAATTAAATCAAGGACTGTACGAAACGATACAAAATATTTCATATCCTTTTATATGTTACGAGGGAAGGTTATGATGGAAGTCCATGCAAAAAATAATCTGAATATTAGATTCTACAAAACTTTTTGAAATGCCAGTTTTGGTCAAAAAGTCTTATTATATTATACAGTAGTTTATACTAGTTTCAGTATAAAAAAAATCAATTAAATTGAGGAGTGTTCGAAATGCTACAAAAAATTTCAGATAATTTATATATTTTATGAGGGAAGGTTATGATGGAAGTCCATGCAAAAAATCATCCTAAAATTTGATTCTATGAAATTTTTCCAAATGCAAGTATCGGTCAACAAATCATAATATATTATACACAAATTTATAATAGTTTTGCTCAAAAAATAAAATTATATCGAGGATTGAACTTAACAATACAAAACATTTCATATCCATCATATATGTTACGAGGGAAGGTTGTGATGGAAGTCCACGTAAAAAAAATCATCTGAATATTAGATTCTACGAAACTTTTTGAAATGCAAGTTTTGGTCAAAAATTCGTAATATATTATACATTAGTATATACTAGTTTCGGTAAAAAAAAATCAATTAAATTGAGGAGTGTTCGAAATGCTACAAAAATTTTCACATAATTTATATATTTTACCAGGGAAGGTTATGATGGAAGTCAATGTAAAAAATCATCTGAAAATTTCATTCTACTAAACTTTTCCAAATGCAAGTTTCGGTAAAAAAATCATAATATATTATACACAAGTTTATACTAGTTTTGCTCAAAAAATCAAATTAAATCGAGGACTATACGAAACGATACAAAACATTTCATATCCTTCCTATATGTTACGAGGGAAGGTTATGATTGAAGTCCATGCAAAAAATCATCTGAATATTAGATTATACGATACTTTTTGAAATGCAATTTTTTGTCAAAAAATCATAATATATTATACACAAGTTTTTACTAGTTTCGGTATAAAAAAATCAATTAAATCGAGAAGTTTTCGAAATGCTACAAAACATTTCAGATAATTTATATATTTTACGTGGGAAGGTTGCGATGGAAGTCCATGCAAAAATCATCCTAAAATTTGATTCTACGATACATTTCATATCCTTCCAAATGCAAGTTTCGGTCAAAAAATCATAATATATTATACACAAGTTTATACTAGTTAGGCTCAAAAAATCAAATTAAATCGAGGACTGTACAAAACGATACAAAACATTTCATATCCTTCCTATATGTTATGAGGGAAGGTTATGATGGAAGTCCATGCAAAAAAATAATTTGAATATTAGATTATATGATACTTTTTGACATGCAAGTTTTGGTCAAAAAATCGTAATATATTGTACACTAGTTTATACTAGTTTCAGTATAAAAAAGTCAATTAAATCGAGGAGTGTTCGAAATGCTACAAAACTTTTCAGATAATTTATATATTTTACGTGGGAAGGTTGCGACGGAAGTCCATGCAAAAACTCATCCTAAAATTTGATTCTACGATACATTTCATATCCTTCCAAATGCAAGTTTCGGTCAAAAAAACATAATATATTATACACAAGTTTATACTGGTTATGCTCAAAAAATCAAATTAAATCGAGGACTGTACGAAATGATACAAAATATTTCATATCCATCCTATATATTACGAGGGAAAGTTATGATTGAAGTCCATGCAAAAAATCATCTGAATATTAGATTCTACGAAAAATTTTGAAATGCAAGTTTTGGTCAAAAAGTCGTAATATATTATACATTAGTTTATATTAGTTATTGTAAAAAAAAGTCAATTAAATCGAGGAGTGTTCGAAATGCTACAAAACATTTCAGATAATTTATATATTTTACGAGGGAAGGTTACGATGGAAGTCCATGCAAAAAACCATCCAAAAATTTGATTCTACGAAACTTTTCCAAATGCAAGTTTCGGTCAAAAAATCATAATACATTATACACAAGTTAATACTAGTTTTGCTAAAAATATAAAATTAAATCGAGGATTGTACGAAACGATACAAAACATTCCATATCCTTTTATGTGTTACGAGGGAAGGTTATGATGGAAGTCCATGCAAAAAATCATCTGAATATTAGATTCTACGAAACTTTTTGAAATGCAAGTTTTGGTCAAAAAGTCGTAATATATTATACAGTAGTTTATACTAGTTTCGGTACAAAAATCAATTAAATCACGGAGTGTTCGAAATGCTACAAAACTTTTCAGATAATTTATATATTTTAAGTGGGAAGTTTACGATGGAAGTCCATGCAAAAAATCATCCTAAAATTTGATTCTACGGAACTTTTCCAAATGCAAGTTTCGGTCAAAAAATCATAATTCATTATATACAAGTTAATACTAGTTTTGCTCAAAATATAAAATTAAATCGAGGAGTGTTCGAAATGATACAAAACATTCCATATCCTTTTATGTGATACGAGGGAAGGTTATGATGGAAGTCCATGCAAAAAATCATCTAAATATTAGATTCTACGAAACTTTTTGAAATGCAAGTATTGGTCAAAAAGTCGTAATATATTATACAGTAGTTTATACTAGTTTCCATAAAAAAAAAATCAATTAAATTGAGGAGTGTTCGAAATGCTATAAAAAGTTTCAGATAATTTATATATTTTACGAGGGAAGGTTATGATGGAAGTCCATGCAAAAAATCATTCTAAAATTTTATTCTATGAAATTTTTCCAAATGCAAGTTTAGGTCAACAAATCATAATATATTATACACAAGTTTATAATAGTTTTGCTCAAAAAATCAAATTAAATTGAGGACTATACTTAACAATACAAAACATTTCATATCCATCCTATATGTTACTAGGGAAGGTTATGATGGAAGTCCACGCAAAAAATATCATATGAATATTAGGTTCTACGAAACTTTTTGAAATGCAAGTTTTGGTCAAAAAGTCGTAATATATTATATAGTAGTTTATACTAGTTTCGGTAAAAAAAACAATTAAATTGAGGAATATTTGAAATGCTACAAAAAATTTCACATAATTTATATATTTTACCAGGGAAGGTTATGATGGAAGTCCATGCAAAAAATCATCAGTAAATTTGATACTAAAAAACTTTTCTGAATGCAAGTTTCGATAAAAAAATCATAATATATTATACACAAGTTTATACTACTTTTGTTCAAAAAATCAAATTAAATCGAGGATGTACGAAACGATACAAAACATTTCATATCCTTCCTATATGTTACGAGGGAAGGTTATGATGGAAGTCCATATAAAAAATCATCTGAATATTAGATTATACGGTACTTTTTGAAATGCAAGTTTTAGTCAAAAAAATCGTAATATATTATACACTAGTTTATACTAGTTTCAGTATAAAAAAATCAATTAAATCGAGGAGTGTTCGAAATGCTAAAAAACTTTTCAGTTAATTTATATATTTTACATGGGAAGGTTGCAATGGAAGTCCATGCAAAAAAACATCCTAAAATTTGATTCTACGATATATTTCATATCCTTCCAAATGAAAGTTTCGGTCAAAAAATCATAATATATTATACACAATTTATACTAGTTATGCTCAAAAAATCAAATTAAAACGAGGACTGTACGAAATGATACAAAACATTTCATATCCATACTATATGTTACGAGGGAAGGTTATGATGCAAGTCCATGCAAAAAATCATCTGAATATTAGATTCTACGAAAAAATTTGAAATGCAAGTTTTGCTCAAAAAGTCGTAATATATTATACATTAGTTTATATTAGTTATTGTAAAAAAAATTCAATTAAATTGACGAGTGTTCGAAATGCTACAAAACTTTTCAGATAATTTATATATTTTAAGAGGGAAGGTTACAATGGAAGTCCATGCAAAAAATCATCCTAAAATTTGATTCTACGAAAGTTTTCCAAATGCAAGTTTCGGTCAAAAAATCATAATTCATTATACACAAGTTTATACTAGTTTTGCTCAAAAAATTAAATTAATTCGAGGACTGTACGAAACGATACAAAACATTTCATATCCATCCTATATGTTACGAGGGAAGGTTATGATGGAAGTCCTTGCAAAAAATCATCTGAGTATTAGATTCTACGAAACTTTTTATAATGCAAGTTTTGGTCAAAAACTCATAATATATTATACAGTAGTTTATACTAGCTTCGGTAAAAATAATCAATTAAATTGAAGAGTGTTCGAAATGCTACAAAAAATTTCAGATAATTTATATATTTTACGAGAGAAGGTTATGATGGAAGTCCATGCAAAAGATCATCCTAAAATTTGATTCTACGAAACTTTTCCAAATCGAAGTTTCGGTCAAAAAATAATAATATATTATACACAAGCTTATACTAGTTTTGCTCAAAAAATCAAATTAAATCAAGGACTGTACGAAACGATACAAAATATTTCATATCCTTTTATATGTTACGAGGGAAGGTTATGATGGAAGTCCATGCAAAAAATAATCTGAATATTAGATTCTACAAAACTTTTTGAAATGCCAGTTTTGGTCAAAAAGTCTTATTATATTATACAGTAGTTTATACTAGTTTCAGTATAAAAAAAATCAATTAAATTGAGGAGTGTTCGAAATGCTACAAAAAATTTCAGATAATTTATATATTTTATGAGGGAAGGTTATGATGGAAGTCCATGCAAAAAATATCCTAAAATTTGATTCTATGAAATTTTTCCAAATGCAAGTATCGGTCAACAAATCATAATATATTATACACAAATTTATAATAGTTTTGCTCAAAAAATAAAATTATATCGAGGATTGTACTTAACAATACAAAACATTTCATATCCATCATATATGTTACGAGGGAAGGTTGTGATGGAAGTCCACGTAAAAAAAAATCATCTGAATATTAGATTCTACGAAACTTTTTGAAATGCAAGTTTTGGTCAAAAATTCGTAATATATTATACATTAGTATATACTAGTTTCGGTAAAAAAAAATCAATTAAATTGAGGAGTGTTCGAAATGCTACAAAAATTTTCACATAATTTATATATTTTACCAGGGAAGGTTATGATGGAAGTCAATGTAAAAAATCATCTGAAAATTTCATTCTACTAAACTTTTCCAAATGCAAGTTTCGGTAAAAAAATCATAATATATTATACACAAGTTTATACTAGTTTTGCTCAAAAAATCAAATTAAATCGAGGACTATACGAAACGATACAAAACATTTCATATCCTTCCTATATGTTACGAGGGAAGGTTATGATTGAAGTCCATGCAAAAAATCATCTGAATATTAGATTATACCATACTTTTTGAAATGCAATTTTTTGTCAAAAAATCATAATATATTATACACAAGTTTTTACTAGTTTCGGTATAAAAAAATCAATTAAATCGAGAAGTTTTCGAAATGCTACAAAACATTTCAGATAATTTATATATTTTACGTGGGAAGGTTGCGATGGAAGTCCATGCAAAAATCATCCTAAAATTTGATTCTACGATACATTTCATATCCTTCCAAATGCAAGTTTCGGTCAAAAAATCATAATATATTATACACAAGTTTATACTAGTTATGCTCAAAAAATCAAATTAAATCGAGGACTGTACAAAATGATACAAAACATTTCATATCCATCCTATATGTTACGAGGGAAGGTTATGAAGGAAGTCCATGCAAAAAATCATCTGATATTAGATTCTACGAAAAAATTTGAAATACAAGTTTTGGTCAAAAAGTCGTAATATATTATACATTAGTTTATATTAGTTATTGTAAAAAAAAGTCAA
Organism: Lathyrus aphaca; assembly: GCA_963966055.1. Classification (NCBI taxonomy): domain Eukaryota; kingdom Viridiplantae; phylum Streptophyta; class Magnoliopsida; order Fabales; family Fabaceae; genus Lathyrus; species Lathyrus aphaca. Next base: position 55,991,676 of record OZ014523.1, on the reverse strand, counting down.
TTAAATAGAGGAGTGTTTGAAATGCTACACAAAGCTTCAGATAATTTATATATTTTACGAGAGAAGGTTACGGTGGAAGTCCATGCAAAAAATCATCTGGATATTTGATTCTACGAAACTTTTCCAAATGCAAGTTTCGGTCAAAAAATCATAATACATTATACACAGGTTTATACTAGTTTTGCTCAAAAAATAAAATTAAATCGAGGACTGTACGAAACGATACATAACATTTCATATCCATCCTATATGTTACGAGGGAATGTTATGATGGAAGTCCTTGCAAAAAATATCTGACTATTAGATTATACGAAACTTTTTGAAATGCAAGTTTTGGTCAAAAACTCGTAATATATTATACAGTAGTTTATACTAGTTTCGGTAAAAAAATCAATTAAATTGAAGAGTGTTCGAAATGCTACAAAAAATTTCAGATAATTTATATATTTTACGAGAGAAGGTTATGATGGAAGTCCATGCAAAAAATCATCCAAAAATTTGATTCTACAAAACTTTTCCAAATGGAAGTTTCGGTCAAAAAATAATAATATATTATACACAAGTTTATACTAGATTTGCTCAAAAAAATAAATTAATTCAAGGACTGTTCGAAACGATACAAAACATTAAATATTCATCCTATATGTTACGAGGGAAAACTATGATGGAAGTCCACGCAAAAAAAATCATCTGAATATTAGATTCTACGAAACTTTTTGAAATGCAAGTTTTGGTCAAAAAGTCGTAATATATTATACAGTAGTTTATACTAGTTTCGGTAAAAAAATCAATTAAATTGAAGAGTGTTCGAAATGCTACAAAAAATTTCAGATAATTTATATATTTTACGAGAGAAGGTTATGATGGAAGTCCATGCAAAAAATCATCCAAAAATTTGATTTTACAAAACTTTTCCAAATGCAAGTTTCGGTAAAAAAATCATAATATATTATACACAAGTTTATACTAGTTATGCTCAAAAAATCAAATTAAATCGAGGACTATACGAAATGATACAAAACATTTCATATCCATCCTATATGTTTCGAGGGAAGGTTATGATGGAAGTCCATGCAAAAAATCATCTGAATATTAGATTCTACGAAAAATTTTGAAATGCAAGTTTTGGTCAAAAAGTCATAATATATTTTACATTAGTTTATAATAGTTTCGGTAAAAAAAATCAATTAAATCGAGGAGTGTTCAAAATGCTACAAAACTTTACAGATAATTTATATATTTTACGAGGGACGGTTACGATGGAAGTCCATGCAAAAAATCATCCTAAAATTTGATTCTACGAAACTTTTCCAAATGCAAGTTTCGGTCGAAAAATCATAATACATTATACACAAGTTTATAATAGTTACGTGGGAAGGTTATGATGGAAGTCCTTGCAAAAAATCATCTGAATATTAGATTCTACGAAATATTTTGAAATGCAAGTTTTGGTCAAAAAGTCGTAATATATTATACAGTAGTTTATACTAGTTTCGGTAAAAATAAATCAATTAAATCAAGGATTGTTCGAAATGCTACAAAACTTTACAGATAATTTATATATTTGAAGAGGGAAGGTTACGATGGAAGTCCATGCAAAAAATAATCCTAAAATTTGATTCTACCGAACTTTTACAAATGCAAGTTTCGGTCAAAAAATCATAATTCATTATACACAAGTTTATACTAGTTTTGCTCAAAAAATAAAATTAAATCGAGGACTGTACGAAACGATACAAAACATTTCATATCCATCCTATATGTTACGAGGAACGGTTATGATGGAAGTCCTTGCAAAAAATCATCTAAATATTAAATTCTACGATACTTTTTGAAATGCAAGTTTTGGTCAAAAATTGTAAATATTATACAGTAGTTTATACTAGTTTCGGTAATAAAAATCAATTAAATTGAAGAGTGTTCGAAATGCTACAAAAAATATCAGATAATTTATATTTTTTACCAGGGAAGGTTATGATGGAAGTCCATGCAAAAAATCATCATAAAATTTGATTCTACGAAACTTTTCCAAATGCAAGTTTCGGTCAAAAAATAATAATATACACAAGTTTAAACTAGTTTTGCTCAAAAAATCAAATTAAATCAAGGACTGTACGAGACGATACAAAACATTTCATATCCTTTTATATGTTACGAGGGAAGGTTATGATGGAAGTCCATGCAAAAAATCATCTGAATATTAGATTCGACGAAACTTTTTGAAATGCAAGTTTTGGTTAAAAAGTCGTAATATATTATACAGTAGTTTATACTAGTTTCGGTAAAAAAAAAATCAATTAAATTGTGGAGTGTTCGAAATGCTACAAAAATTTTCAGATAATTTATATATTTTACGTGGGAAGGTTATGATGTTAGTCCATGCAAAAAATCATCCTAAAATTTGATTCTATAAAATTTTTCCAAATGCAAGTTTCGGTCAACAAATCATAATATATTATACACAAGTTTATAACAGTTTTGCTCAAAACATCAAATTAAATCGAGGACTGTACTTAACAATACAAAACATTTCATATCCATCATATATGTTACGAGGGAAGGTTATGATGGAAGTCCACGCAAAAAAAATCATCTGAATATTAGATTCTATGAAACTTTTTGAAATGCAAGTTTTGGTGAAAAAGTCGTAATATATTATACAGTAGTTTATACTAGTTTCGGTAAAAAAATCAATTAAATTGGTGAGTGTTCGAAATGCTACAAAAAATTTCACATAATTTATATATTTTACGAGGGAAGGTTATGATGGAAGTCCGTGCAAAAAATCATCTGAAATTTTGATTTTACGAAACTTTTCCAAATGCAAGTTTCGGTAAAAAAAATCATAATATATTATACACAAGTTTATACTAGTTTTGCTCCAAAAAAAATTAAATTGAGGACTGTACGAAACGATACAAAACATTTCATATCCTTCCTATATGTTACGAGGCAAGGTTATGATGGAAGTTCATGGAAAAAAATCATCTGAATATTAGATTATACGATACTTTTTGAAATGCAAGTTTTGGTCAAAAAATTGTAATATAATATACACTAGTTTATACTAGTTTCGGTATAAAAAATTCAATTAAATCGAGGAGTGTTCGAAATGCTACAAAACTTTTCAAATAATTTGTATATTTTACGAGGGAAGGTTGCGATGGAAGTCCATGCAAAAAATCATCCTAAAATTTGATTCTACGATACATTTCATATCCTTCCAAATGCAAGTTTCGGTAAAAAAATCATATTATATTATACACAAGTTTATACTTGTTATGCTCAAAAAATCAAATTAAATCGAGGACCGTACGAAATGATACAAAACATTTCATATCCATGCTATATGTTACGAGGGAAGGTTATGATGGAAGTCCATGCAAAACATCATCTGAATATTAGATTCTACGAAAAATCTTGAAATGCAAGTTTTGGTCAAAAAGTCGTAATATATACATTAATTTATATTAGTTTCTGTAAAAAAAAGTCAATTAAATCGAGGAGTATTCGAAATGCTACAAAACTTTTCAGATAATTTATATATTTTACGAGGGAAGGTTACGATAGAAGTCCATGCAAAAAAATCATCCTAAAATTTGATTCTACGAAACTTTTCCAAATGCAAGTTTCGGTCAAAAAATCATAATACATTATACACAAGATTATACTAGTTTTGCTCAAAAAATAAAATTAAATCGAGGACTGTACGAAACGATACAAAACATTCCATATCCATCCTATATGTTACGAGTGAAGGTTATGATGGAATTCCTTGCAAAAAATCATCTGAATATTAGATTCTACGAAACATTTTGAAATGCATGTTTTGGTCAAAAAGTCGTAATATATTATACAGTAGTTTATACTAGTTTCGGTATAAAAAAATCAATTAAATCGAGGAGTGTTTGAAATGCTACAAAACTTTTCCGATAATTTATATATTTTAAGAGGGAAGGTTACGATGGAAGTCCATGCAAATAATAATCCTAAAATTTGATTCTACGGAACTTTTCCAAATGCAAGTTTCGGTCAAAAAATCATAATTCATTATACACAAGTTTATACTAGTTTTGCTCAAAAAAAATAAAATTAAATCGAGGATTGTACGAAACGATACAAAACATTTCATATCCATCATATATGTTACGAGGGAATATTATGATGGAAGTCCTTGCAAAAAATCATCTGAATATTAGATTCTACGAAACTTTTTGAAATGCAAGTTTTGGTCAAAAAGTCTTAATATATTATACAGTAGTTTATACTAGTTTTGGTAAAAAAAATCAATTAAACTGAAGAGTGTTCGAAATGCTACAAAAAAATTCAGATAATTTATATATTTTACGAGGGAAGGTTATGATGGAAGTCTATGCAAAAAATCATCCTAAAATTTGATTCTACGAAATGCAAGTTTCGGTCAAAAAATAATAATATATTATACACAAGTTTATATTAGTTTTACTCAAAAAATCAAATTAAATCAAGGACTGTATAAACGATACAAAACATTTCATATCTTTTTATAGGTTACGAGGGAAGGTTATGATGGAAGTTCATGCAAAAAATCATCTGAATATTAGATTCTTCGAAACTTTTTGAAATGCAAGTTTTGGTCAAAAAGTCGTAATATATTATACAGTAGTTTATACTAATTTCGGTAAAAAAAATCAAATTAAATCAAGGACTGTATAAACGATACAAAACATTTCATATCCATCATATATGTTATAAGGGAATGTTATGAAGGAATTCCATGCAAAAAATCATCTGAATATTAGATTCTACGAAACTTTTTGAAATGCAAGTTTTTGTCAAAAAGTCGTAATATATTATACAGTAGTTTATACTAGTTTCGGTAAAAAAAATCAATTAAATTGAGGAGTGTTCGAAATGCTACAAAAATTTTCAGATAATTTATATATTTTACGAGGGAAGGTTATTATGGAAATTCATGCAAAAAAATCATCATAATATTATATTCTACGAAACTTTTTGAAAAGATTGTTTTAGTCAAAAAATCTTAATATATTATACATTAGTTTATACTAGTTTCGGTAAAAAAAATAACAATTAAATCGATGAGTGTTCAAAATGCTACAAAACTTTTCAGATAATTTATATATTTTACGAGGAAAGGTTGCGATGGAAGTTCATGCAAAAAATCATCCTAAAATTTGATTCTACGATACTTTTCCAAATGCAAGTTTCGGTGGAAAAAATCATAGTATATTATACACACACAAATGCAAAGAATGATGAATAAATGTCAATAATTAATATAATATAATAATAATTATCAAATTTTCGTAACATATATTAGTTTGAATGATTTAAATCTTTAATATAATTTTCAAATTCTATATTATAGAATTATTTTGTATTATGAAAAAAAGAAGAAAAAAAATTGAGATTATCTTTTCTTTCTATTCTCCTTTCCTCTTTCCCTTAATTTCAAAACCCACTCCCCACTTTTACCCTCTCAACTAGTAAAGATAATACCCTCCCCACTTTTACACTCTCAACTTGAGAAGATATCCTTCCCCACTCCCTCTCAACTAGCAAAGATAGTTGGGTCAATATTGAACTAGAAAGTGCTCAGCGAGTGGTTTCCGGGAAACTTTCCATCAAAACTCAACCTAATGGATCGCCTCCAGACTTTAGATGCTTTTCAAAAGCACTGTTGCTTATGAAGGATTTCTAATCAATTAAGGCATACTAGAGGTCACGGCTCAAAAATCATGAAATTTGAACTACTTTATTTCATTAGGTGATCAAAGCAACTACTCTTTGCAATTACAGATTTTTTTTCGTGGGTCAATAACAGACTTCTAGTCAATTGAAAACTCTAGCCAATTTAAGATCAATAACGGCTCAAGAATCATTGAACTTGCACTAACTCCATTCAATAGGGCTACAGCACATATCTACATTTTCTGGACAAGGGAGGGATCAACAAATGGAAAAACATAATAAAATTCCGAACTGCAACTACTTGGAATCTAAAGAGGGTGGTCCGCCCTCGTCTGAAAAGGCACCACCTGCATCATTTGATTTCTTCATTGCTTCCAAAATCCCAAAGTTGCCACATCCCTCTGAATCAGCTTCATTGTCTCCGTTGGAGGATACACCAGATAATGATACTAATCCCATTGCAGCAATACTGTTTGCAATAACATTTATATCTCTTGTTCCAGTGTAAAGCCCACGGCTGCCAGCAACAAGTACATTGTTTTGTTTTTCATCAAGATTGGTCAAAATTACTGGTAAAGGGTTCATCATAACCTGTTGTTGGTTGCCCTGGCTTGATCCTCTAATCAGCAACCTTAGAGTTTCTCTTGCACCTTTCACCACAGCATCAGATTCGGAAATTAGTGGGTTCACAAGATTTGGATGCATTGGTGGAATACTAGTTGACATTGCAGGACCAGCACTCACAAGATAGCCCTGCCCCGAAGAACAGATATCAATTACTGGGACGTGAACAATTGGATCACACATTAGTGGTGTGAAAATGGGAATCTGTTGAGAAGTTGGTAAAGACATTCTGACTAGTGGTTCGGGAAAAAATGGTGGAAAGTCCATTGAAGTGCCAAGATTGAGAGGCTGTATTGGTTGAAACAGGCTAGCAGCGAGGGAGTTGGGTAGTAGAGGGGTCCCTGAGGCATGTGGCTGTGATCCAGCAAATGAAATGGGAGATTGTGGAATTGCTGCAATGGATGGAAAGGTAGAAGAAATCCCAGGTGGACACCAACAATAGTAGGGAGAAAAAAGAGGGGACACCACGGGTGGGAGGACTTCCCCACCTGCTCCAAGACTTGATGGAACACTAAACATTCCTGCTGACCCCATAAAATTTGGAGAGAATGCATGAGTTATAGTTACTTCCGAAGCTTTGTCGTGATCAGAAGTGGATGATAAATCCAAGTTGTCAGCTGCTTGCTGATGATTCTCACCGCGGCGCTTAATCTTCTCCCTAGCAGCAATCCTATGGGAAGACAAGTTTCTTGAGGGAGCCTCTTTAAAAGAACTTGACCTTGGACTAAGAATACTCTGGTAAACCACTGAATCTCCCTTTGTTGTCTGTACAATATGTCGAGATCGAGGAAATTTTGATGAAGAGGGTGAATTTTCAAATGCAACATCACAGTATGTCGTGGAATTGGCAGACATTGAAGCACAGGCTGAACTATCATGACTACCTCCTGCAGTTGACCCCACAAGAAAAGCACGAAGCTGAGTTGCAAAACAATCAAGACGCGACTTACTAATACCACTCAATTCAGCAATTGATGGTTTCCTCTTGAGTAAATCCTTCATCTGGTTTATAGGAAAATGAGTGATGACAAAATATCAATAATCAATGATGGAAATATTCAAAACATTACCAGAAATGATGAGAAATCGGGAAGATTGCAGACTAGTTATCGTGTCTAATAGCATGCACAAATTAAAAGCCAAGAATACCAAAAATTACCTTTGCAAGTAATTCAACTCCTAGCAGTTTAGACTTTTCAGAGCACCAGAAGAAAAAAGATCTGTCATCAGGAGTAGTAACATGGAAGGATCGGCCAGAGCTGTCAGTTAGGATTCCCTCAACCACAACAGCAGAGCATTGGGATCTGCTAGAAAGAGTGAATAATCTCTCTGTTTTACCATCATCCCCAATGAATGAGAGGCGAAGATCAGAGCTTGGAAGTAGAACAAGTGTCAAGTTACCCCTGTGAACAAGTAAAGATGAGATGTTAAGTTATAAATGTATCATAAATGTATTAACAAGAAATAAAAAAAAATTATATATTAATTTTACATAAATTGTGATGCAGAGCCTTCAAAGTCCAAAACCTTAGCCCACAATAAATTGATTTTAAAAAACCTTCCAATGAACCGTATACGTTTAAGTTACAAATAAAAAAAAAAAGTTTTTAAAAAAAAAGTACCAAAAATCTTTTCTCCCAATAAAAGCAGACTATGTTTTCATCACTAGAATGTTTTCAGGTACAGAAAACCAAATGAATTTGTTGAAGTTAATTTGCCAACACTATTTTCCTTCTAATATGCGTGCCTAAAACACCAAGGTATAAAGCTCCTAATAGAAGTTGAAATCATTGGCATCTTAAAAGCACGGCTATTTCTATTTTTTAATGGAATACTGAACATATCAGTTTAGGGCACAAAGGCATTTGCGTTGAACTGAAAAATCACAGTCAGTGACCAGAAGGTATATTTGAAATAGAAATACTGCCCCATATTAATGAAACGGTCAACCTTTCTGACTGACAAATTGAACCCTTTTCACCATTGTAAATACAAAAAATCTTCCTCATAGGGAGATAGTCCTAACCACTTTATGCTAAATACTTTCTCAACAAGTTTAGTTTAGAACAAACATTAAAAATAACTAAATCAAATACCAAACAAAATCCATATCATATTGATGCCAAATTTTGGGGGAGAAGGAGTTCACCATAATAACATGTCAAGCCTCTTAATTTAAACATGTACAACATGGAATATCATATACATATAAAGGCAGACAATACAATACATGGTATATCAAGTATACAAAATATAACAGATTAAGAATATGCAAATAAATGAGATGACACTAATTTGCATATAACCTAATATCCTAGTCAATTAGTAATTCCCCCCATATAAATGCGTCAAACCTAGAGTGAAGTGATCTAAAAATCTGAACAGTAGCAATATATATAATATAGGTTCATGAAACTACCTTTACTTCCTCTTATTTCAGAGATCATAATAGAATACGTCCAGTTACCTACAAGTCAAAAGATATTTTTACTTGGAAGAACATATTACCATCAATGAACTAAACTACTGACTCCAGTTATTACTAAAGATTATTAAAACAAACTACACATTGCAATAGGTCAACCATATTTCTCAATAAGATTATAATACAATGAGTAAAGAAAAATTATTTTAAAAAAGTATCCAACTGCAAAGGGATTTTCACATTGTACTGCAGACAGTCAGTAGGACGAAATGGAAAGCAAAGTTGCTATATAATAGATATCCCAATTGGTATATAGCAGACTGAGACAGGTAAATGCAATTTCAATTTTCAGAACAAAACAAAGTATAATAAAATGAGAAGTAATTGGCTATAAGTATAACAAGTAGATAAATCAACCACATCTATGAATTGGCCGATAGCCATAAAAGAAATTATGCCCATGTTAATTGAAGCCTGTGTTAAGGAATAGTCAACAAGAAAAACAACATTATTGAATTTGAATCTTAACTTCTTAAACTTAAACAGAGCTAATAAAATTTAATTAATTCATGGCTGTAGGACGATAGATCCAGTGTAAATAAACTCATTAAACCTAATTGTTAAAAAAATCTATAGATCGGCAAACTTAGGATTTCAATTGACAATAATCAGGTATACTTCTGACCACTTTTCTCTTGCAGAACCAGAAGGTCCACAACTGAACCTCAGCGCTTGCCCGACCCTATGTACCTTTAGCTGAGGGAATATACATAATCTGAACATCTACGGCTGTGCTCTTTCTAATGAACAGGTCATACATTAGCTCAGAAAAAAAAAGGTGACCAAAGAATAATAGTGTAGGCCAACATGTCTTATGAAATTATGGGCAACAGGAAAGAATTGCCACAAAATTCTGAAGTTTATGAATACAAATCATAATACTCCTCACTAGCAGAAATTTCTAACTGAGTAGCATCAGCTCTTCTGGGGGTAAAGCCTGAGTAAGGAGTATTCCCAGGCTATCCATATAAGGTATTAGCCCTCTCGCTTATTCCTCCCAACCTTGAGATCATTAAGCAAAGGCTTTTTCAAAAAGTCATCGCTCTTTGCTTTAAGCCAGCAAAAGAAACTACAAAAGGATCCATGTTATGTTCCTTATATCTTGCTGCAACAGCTACTACCATAGATAGGAGGCTTTAGTCCTATACTTCGTTTTCTACCAGAATGGTAAACCAGCATCTCTAGTATGGCATGCCAAAAAGGGTCACCTTCCCTGTTAGGCTGAATGCTCGAGTATCTAGAAGATCCGCTCACAATAACTGTTATTTATATTTATATTGTGTAATTTTATAATTTTGCCTCTACTGATATGAGAATCATTTAACCAATCAACCAAACGAATGTCTGAAATGTCTATTTAATTCTATAGAATGCATGGTAAAAAATATTTTGCTAAAAAGACGCCATAATATGAAGAAAAAAATAAGAGTTGAAAAGATTTAGCCCGAATAAACCATCAATTCAGACTCAAACTATCACATTCTGTACAATTCAGTCCCTGAACTATGTAAACATAGTAAGTAGCCTTTAAAATATATAAAACATGTTCATCTAGTATCTGCTGTTAAAATGTTAATACTAAATTGACAGTATATACTTACAATCTATTTATAATATTAGTACAGTTAACTTACAAAATTGGGAGAGTGATAATTTAGGATCAAAATTGATGGTTTATTCGATTTCCCCCTTAAAAGGTGATAACAATAGAAAGATATCCATACAGTTGTCAAATAATATTATTACCTATTTGCAGTAGGACATAAGCGAGTGCCTTCCTTGTTGATCTTCCCAACGCGGATGGAAACAAGAGGCAAGCAAAAGCATCTAGCCAACATACCAACCTCCGATGGCTCAAAATGCTGCACAGAACACGAAGATACTTATCACAACCATCACACGATCACATCGAAGAATTCATCAAACCAAAGCCTCGAGATACCTGAATCAATTGAGCCAATAATGGATCTTCGGAAACACCAGAAACACTGTTCATCTTCAACAAAGGCTTCAACCGCTCGTCAGCTCTACACGCTCCCATAACTTGCAAATCAAGAGCTTGCAGCCACTCCATCAACCGCTCTTCACAATTAGTCTGCTGAATCAACAGATCGCCGTCGCTTTCTTCAACAATAATATCCGTCAACCGCTCCGTAAGTCCAACCTCACTCCTAGAACCGCCAGAATCTCCCGGCGAAGAACTATTCCCGGCGATTCCACCTCCGGATTCCACAGACGAAGAATCGTCGAAATTGATATCCGATTCCACAGGATCTACCCTGTCGCTATGAATCAACTCTTTTTCTCTACGATTCGCCATGTCAATCCGAGAATACAATCCAAAGAAAAGGAAAATCCGCAACCCTAGCTCTCGTCACAAAATCAGAACAAAATGCGTAGAATCGTTAACGAGAAATCACACAGTAGATACAACAGATTGAAAAAGAAAATGAAGATTGCGTTGTAAAGGGTTTTAGAGAGAGAAACAGAACGAACGGTTTAGAGAGAGAAATAATATCTTCAATAGGTGGTAGTAAGAGATGCCCGAAACAGATATAATGGGGCATGTTGTTACATAAATAGTATGAGAATAATAAAGGTGACGTGGCGGATGTGAAATGAAATATTAAATGAGTTTTTGGTATTTATTTGAGTTCCACTTGCAGTAGTTTGTGGTTTGTAGGGTTTCTCTGCCACGTCAGCTTTGATGTGAAGATTAGGAAATGCCACGTTGGAAGCTATGGCCGACTTTGTCATTCTGAGTAGGTTCGAAAATGACAGCGTTGTGTAAGGACGGTGATACTGATAGGTGGGACCCGCCCTGAGAAGTTTTTATAGGCATTCATATCTTTCACAAAATATTTGTTCATGATATTTCAAAAAAGAATTTGTAACACTATTTTCATTTATAAATGTAGATAAATTATTTTTATATTGATCACTTAATATTTTTAATGATAATAATTTAATTAATAATATATTATTAACTGTGTTATCTTTTCTAAATGAAATAAAAAAATTAAATACATAAATACAATATTCTTAATAAACATTTGAGGTTTTTATATAAATCAGACCACATAGTAGTACAATACACATGGTAGGGGAATGATTGGATAAAAACATAATTAAGGAGGTGACCATTGACGCCATATATATGGGCCCTTCTTTCACGGACATCTCTTTCAAGTAGGTCCCTCTAATGCTACTTGCATTGCATGAACACAATTTTGATTTGATATTGGCACTTGGATATGGTCATAAATTTTGGGGGGCGAATTTTTTTTTCACTTGTTTATGTCGCACTATTATTTGAAAGAGAGATGTTCTTAATTGTTTGAATGAGAGATGTTTACTTCTAAAAGACACACAGTAAAGTTTTACTTATGTTTTTTTTAATATAGAAAATAATTCAGTTTTTAATTTATTGAATAATCAATATATTTCTTAGGTTTATAGATTAGAAACATTTATTATTTAATGATCTTAAGAAATAACTTGTTTTTTATAAATATAAATGGAGACAGTAGTATTTTATCATCATGTAAAAAAAAATTATTATATCATGAAACAAGTTTAATTGATTATATAAGATATTATTAGTCCCAAAATCTCTTAATTTATTTAATATTTCATTTTGCTTCTTTAAATACTTAAACAGAAAACGTTGCATATCGATCCTCTGATAATTATTTTGTTATGTAAATGGCTCTTTTACCATTAAAAAATATGAAAAAATGTTAAGCTTGATAGGTAGGTATTAGTTAATAAGCTGTGTCAATATATTTATTAGAAAAATGATATCTAATTTAAATTAGAGAGGTTTTGTTTTCAAAGGATAAAAATCGTCTTATATTGTTAATTTATTTAATCTAAATTCAAGGTTGTCATAATGATAATTTTGGTGACAACCTTAACTTTAATTGTCTGCGTGGCAATTTTCCTATCTCTAAATGCCTATGTGTTATTTTTTAGAATATTCAATATTAATATACATAAGAAGACGATGCAAATTCCAAGTTCTTTCACGACTGCATAAACAAGAGGAGGAGAGATAATGAGATATTAAACATTGTCGTAAACGAGAGAAGGGTGTCAGAAGTGGAAGAAACTAAGAAGGCAATCCATGATTATTTCCAACAATTCTTCGAGACGAGATTTTCTAGTAAGATAGAGGGGAATTTAGACTACAAAAGATTAACAATCCCGGAAAGTGAGGAGTTGGTTAGAGATTTTTCTGAGGAGGAAGTGCGGAGAGTTGTTTGGGACTACAATAGATCAAAAAGTCCCGGCCTGGACGGAGTAAACATGGGGTTTATCAAAGAATTTTGGGATGATGTTAAATCCGATTTTTTTAAAATGATGAACGAATTCCATGAGCACTGAAGAATGGCCAGAGGGGCTAATTCCTCCTTCATTGTGCTTATTCCAAAGAAGAAAAATCCTTCAAAAATAGAAGAATATCGACCAATAGCACTAGTTGGGTGTATTTACAAATTCATCGATAAGGTCCTTGCAAATAGACTAAGTAAGGTGATGAATTGTGTCATATCGGAAACACAGTCAGCATTCATATTTAGACGGCAAGTTCTAGACGACATCAAGATCGCAAATGAAGTAGTGGATGAAGCAAAGCGGAAGAAAAAAGAGGTTATTTTGGTCAAGGTTGATTTCGAAAAAGCATATGATTCGGTAGAATGGACCTTTCTTGATAAGACGATGGGAAGGATGGGATTTCATTTAAAGTGGAGAAAGTGGATTCTAGAATGTTTAAAGTCGTATAGGGTGTCGGTCCTAGTAAATGGAAGCGCCACAAAAGAGTTTAATTTCGGCAGAGGCTTGAAGCAAGGAGATTCGTTATCTCCTTTTATGTTCTTGCTAGTGGCAGAAGGTTTTCATCTTCTAATGAAAAAGGCAGTGGAGCTGGAAAGGTATTATGGGTATAAATTTAATAATGGCAACGAAAGATATTCTCACTTGCAATATGCAGATGACACTATAATTGTCAGAAAGAAAAAAATGGGGAAATATCATATGCATCAAGGCAAATTTGTCTCTGTTTGAAGCGATGTCGAAGCTGAAAGTAAATTACCAGAAATGCAGTCTTATTGGCGTAAATACATGCCAGTGTTGGCTCAGTGAAGCAGCCAGGTTTCTTAATTGCAAAGTGGGCTCGGTTTCGTTTGTATACTTAGGGATTCCGATCGGTGCAAATCCTAGACTAGAAAAGACATAAACTCCGGTGTTGGGCTTGATAAAAGCTATATTATCCAGTTGGAAAAGTAAGAATCTAAAAATTGGTGGTAAGGTAATTGTTTTGAAAGCTATTTTATCGGCGATCCAAGTCTACGACAACGCCTAAATTTTCAGAGGTAAAATAATCGTTCTGGTAGAGTTTAATAAAAAACAAATTTTATATTCTGTTGTGGTAAGGTCTCAATTTTTTGTAAATGTTATGCAACGGAGCCTAACCGATCTTATAGATAACAAAGAAAACCTTTTTTATTAACAACGGATTAAAAATGTTCTCATATATTTTTAATTATTTTAATAAATTATTAATTATAGGAGACCGTACTCCTATGTTTGATTAAAATAAATTTGGTCAAATAAATTTTAGCACTAGTGAGCGATAAAACCAATTCTGAAATTTTTAAGCCTTCCTCTTGCTTGCGATATTCAGAGCGCTAAAATTCAAATATGAGCGCTAAAATCAATTCAACCATTCAATTTATGAAATCATAGTGCTAAAACTAAAAATGAAATTCTTCCCTCCCAAACTCATCAAAATTTCCATCGTACGATTCTTCTCCCCTCGCTCAGCGAGACCTGGGAGTGTTGTTTTTGTGATTTAATTCATAACTTATGATCCGGGTATCCGTTTTTAGTGTTCCACATATTGATTCGAAGCTAAAAATATTTAATAATTGATGATGCCAAAAGATATTGTGTTTATCCGACTTTTAACTGACTTTTCTGATTAACCGTGATTATGTTAGTTAGGGAATTGTGGAGGTATGCTTAATCATGGGGATTGATTGAGAGTAGAGGCATGAGATTATTGTGAGAATTGTCTAATGGTGGTAATTGAACTAAAATGTTAGAATTATATTTTTAAGGACTTTATGATTTCAAGCACCAATAATGGAGAAAGAGTGAGGAAATCTTCCCTTAAACCGATAATATGGCCTAGTATTATGACTAGAACTTGTTTAATGGTGTAAGTTGTGAGATGACTAGGATTACCCTAGGTTGTTATGAACCATTAGTGTGTTATACATTAGGCCTCCGTAATAGTCTTGTGTAAGTCTTGAGGTGGGTGGATGTTGGTCCCACGGGAAGCGTCCGTAAAGGCTAGAGGTGTGTATTTCACGAAGGGTCCTCCGTAAGTCTTGTGTATGCCTTGAGGTGGGTTATTTTGAGTCCCAAGGGAAACTCCGTAAAGACTTGAGACGTGTATGTTACTAGATCCTCCGTAAAGTCTTGAGTAAGTCTTGAGGTGGGTTGCTTTGAGTCCCACAAGAAGCATCTGTAAAGGCTTGATGTGAGTACTACACTAGTTTAAGCGGGAAGTCTTGAATAAGTCTTTAGGTGGATTATTCTGAGTCCCACGGGATGCATCCGTAAAGACTTGGGTGAGTGTGATATCGAGTCCTCTGTAAAGTCTTGAGTAAGCCTTGAGGTGGGTTACCTTTACTTCCACGGGAAGCATCCGTAAAGGCTTGAGGTAGATGTTTCACTTGGTTAGTGGTGTGAGTGTTGTATGAGTTATGTTACATCTTGTTCTAGTTCCTTGTTGAGAAGTGACCAAAGACTTGAGTTAGGTTTGATAGAACCTTGTAGAGCCGAGAGAACTCTAAGATAGGGAACCCACTGAGATGTTGTTATCTCACCCCACTATTGTTGTTGCTTTTCAGGTTTCTTTTGTAGTCTTGATTTACAAGTGGAGCTATACTCGAGATGTTTCAAGTGAAGCATAGTTTTAGTCTTCCGCTGTGTATTTTTTTGTATCTTTGTACAATAAGAGATATTGTATTGATCTTAGCTTTTTGTTTTAGTATAATTTACATGTCTTGTACCATTGTTGTATTATCTTTTAGTATTGGTCAAGAATGTGAATTATGCTATTACGCTCTTATGATGGTGTCAGTACCAAAATAACATTTGTATGATATTATTCTAGATATATATTGTATGGGCATTACAATATTCTTCTCAACACAAGGGTTACAAGTGCTTAGCACATGATGGAAAAATATACATCTCAAAAGATGTGATTTTCAATGAAATCAGGTTCCCTTACTCCTCTATGTTTGTCTCTATCTCCATGACCTCTCCTACTAATACTCAGATCTTCCTCCTTGTACCTTTCTCATTTACATATTTTTAATCCAATTCTACTCTTCCCAACTGATAACGAGAAAATGTATCGATTATATTGCTAAGTTTCATTACCGTTTTATCGCATAATCATCGTCTTAACACCCGATTCCTCGAGTTTTTCTTACCATTTTGCAGGTACATCATATATGGAGCTAAATCATGAATTAAGAGCAAAAGGAACAAAAACAACCATAAAAAGATGAAGAAATGAAGAAACCTGCAAAACCTGCATAATTTGTTGCACTCACGGTCGTCACCAAGGTGTCACGACCGTGACACCCCAAAAGAAGCAATCACGACCGTGATGACCTTGTCACGACCGTGACACTTAAAATGCAAGGGACACGAGCGTGAAGACCTTGTCACGACCGTGACAAGTGAAAATGTAGGTTATTTGACTGAGACCACGTCAAAACATTACGTGAAGAAGTTCTGCCTATTTTTTTAGCCACGTTCCTATATTTTCTCAGCTGGTTCAACAAGGCCCAATGCAACAAGTCCAAATTTCAAGCCCATTAATTGTTCTATAAATAGCATAATTCAGTTGAACAATACACAGAGCATTTTTTCTATCAATTTCCTGCAGAAGCTCTGCCGATTTATTTTACGACCCTGCTTTTATTTCAGCATTATTTTCAGTATTTCATTCTTATTGTATCCAAACCCAAACTATAACAATTTCCAACATCAGGAAATTGTTCTAAAAATTACTTGTTTCTAAACCTTCATATTTTTGCTTTATTTTCGATTTCCGCCAATTACTCCGAGCTTTCCGGTCTGTGGAAGAAGGAGTCTGCCATTTTATTGTTAACCAGGTTTTTATTATTTGCAAATTTAATATTTATGTCATTTATTTATTTTTCTGCCATGAATATTTTGTTTATTGTTTCTCTGCCTCTGTCTGGTTCAACAAAAATGAGTAGCTAATTACCTTAGGGCGGTATGTAGTTAAAACAAACTTAATCGGTAAAATTAATCATAGGCTTAAAATATTTAATAACTTAACATTCTGGCTAACACTTTTTATTTAAAATCGACCTTTTCGTTACGAGAGTAAGGAAAGAGTATTAGGTTAGGTCAAGACCACGAGAGTGTGAGATTTTAACCAGATAGCTAAAGTTAGGCATTTAAATTAAACACAGCGAGAGCGCTTTAAAATAAATTAGAATTACTAAGTTTCCAAAAATTATCTCTAAACACTTATGGGCTAGCGAGAGCAGGCATAGGGCTTTAGGGATAAGATCCGAGATAAGACCACGAGAGTGTGAGTTGAGGGTATTTAAACTGGTAACCTCTACAGAATAGTTTAAGTGAACACCTTTATAAGCCTAGGTTAGATTGACCCGCCTAAGTTAGTATAATTACATACCGACCGCCTTAGTATTATTTTATTAAAACTTAATTTTAATTCAGCTTTTAATCTTTAAAAAACAACAAAAAATCGTGACAACCCTCCACCTTAGCTAAACTAGAAGTTCATCTAGCACTAAGTAACCATAGAGTCCCTGTGGATCGATAATCTTAAATATTACTTCGATAGGCTGTGCACTTGCAGTTAAGATACCGCTAGACACATAATTAGACACGTCTTTAGCCCATCAAGTTTTTGGCGCCGTTGCCGGGGACCTTAATTTAGTTACTAGTGCACTTTAGGTAGCATTGTCTAGACTAAGGTATCAACTATTTAATTTATTTAATTTAATTCCCGAGTGTATGCCAAGTACTCGCTCTAAAAGCGAAGACTTGCAACCTCTAATCCCAGAATCGGAACGCTTCTTACACGTAAGAAGACGGATATTCGATTACGAAAAAAGTTATAATATTCCAGATCTTCAATTAGATCCACCTAAACCAGTCGTAACATCAAAGGACGCAGAGATGGCTGAAGAACAGAATCACCCACTCAAGTATTACGCTAGTCCTTCGCAAGCTGAACCGCATTCAAGCATTGCCGCACCGGCTATCAACCGAAATGATTTCGAACTAAAACCTTCGTTGATATCAGTCGTGCAACAAAACCAATTCGCCGAAAATCCTACCGAGGATCCGAACCTTCATCTTTCGATCTTTGTGCAATACGCAGATACCGTAAAAGCCAATGGAGTTACCCAAGAAGCTATTAGACTACGTTTGTTTCCTTTTTCTCTTCGAGACAGAGCAAGAGCCTGGCTTCAATCTCTGCCTTCGAACTCAGTAACCACGTGGGAGGAACTAAAGAGAGTTTTCTTGACCAGATATTTCCCGCCTAGCAAGACAGCTATGCTGAGAGCTCAGATCAACAGATTTAAGCAAAGGGAAAGCGAATCATTATTCGAAGCTTGGGAACGCTATAAGGATTTGCTGAGGCTTTGTCCACATCACGGATTAGTAGAATGGATGGTCATCCATACCTTCTATAATGGACTCTTGTACAATACAAGAATGACAATTGACGCTGCCGCAGGCGGTGCATTGATGGACAAAGAATATAATGATGCTTATGCACTTATCGAAAGTATGGCTCAAAACCATTACCAATGGGGAAGCGAGAGAGTCGCAACTGAGAAACCAACAAAAGGAGGTATGTACGAAGTGAGTAGTATGGACCAAGTCAATGCAAAGTTTGACCAACTAAGCCAAAAGATCGACAACTTGGCCATAACACCAACAGCCACCGTGGCTGCAGTAACACCTAACTGTGAGTTATGTGGAGTTTCAGGACACGAAGTTTCTGATTGTCAACTATTGACAGGAACTCCCACTGATCAAGTGAATTATGCTCAAGGAAACCCATACTCAAACACATACAACCCAGGTTGGAAAAATCATCAGAACTTCTCCTATAAGAATAACAATGCTTTATACGCACCAGGTCAAGCACCAGCTACGCCACCAGGATATCAAAAGACTGCTCCTAATGTCCCTAGAAAATCGAACCTTGAGTTGATGATGGAGAACTTTATAGCTAACCAATCTCAGACGAACAAGGACTTCTTAAACCAAAACATTCACACTAGTGAGCAGATTAAACAATTAGTGAGCAAAGTAGATGCATTAGCTACACATAACGAAATGCTTGAAACTCAGATTTCACAAGTAGCTCAACAACAAGCACCTACTGCTGCACCAGCTGGAGTATTTCCTGGACAACCTCAACCTAATCCGAAAGGACATGCCAATGCCGTAATATTAAGAAGTGGCAAGGAACTTGACGGACCTACCGATCCAAGACTTGACAATCCAGCCATGTACCAAAAACCGGATAAGCCGACTGAAGTGGTGAATGATCCAGAAGAAAAGGAAGATGATAATCGAGAGGCAGTGGAGAAAGAAAAGCCTTATGTGCCTCCACCACCCTATAAACCACCAATTCCGTACCCTCAGAGATTAATCAATTCCAAGACGACGGGTCAATTTAAGAAATTTGTTGAACTTCTGAAACAGTTGAATATTACTATTCCGTTTACAGAAGCGATCACTCAAATACCCTCGTATGCTAAGTTTTTAAAAGAAATCTTATCCAATAAGAAAAAGATAGAGGATAACGGAACAGTTACACTTACTGCCGAGTGTAGCGCCATAATTCAGAATAATATGTCTCCTAAGCTAAAAGATCCAGGAAGTTTCTCTATACCCTGTGTAATAGGAAAATTCGTCATTGACAAAGCTCTATGCGATTTAGGAGCCAGTATCAGTGTTATGCCCTTAACGATTTGCAAAAGGCTAGACATGGGAGACCTAAGACCAACTAAAATGTTTGTTCAACTAGCCGATCGCTCTGTTAAATATCCTGTAGGCATACTAGAAAACGTCCCAGTACGTATAGGACAATTCTACATCCCTACTGATTTTATAATCATGGACATCTCTGAAGACTCCACTACACCTATCATACTAGGAAGACCATTCTTAGCTACCGCCGGAGCTATAATAGACGTAAAAAGAGGAAAACTAACCTTTGAAGTAGGTGAAGAGAAAGTTGAATTTATTTTAACACAATTCTTACAATCACCAGCTATAGGGGATACGTGCTATCTATTGGACGTATGTCGCTCCCGGGATTTTCATCCTAGTACAAACGCGAAAGTGGCGCGGAAAGGTTAGAGTCGCCAGCCAGACATTTTTATCCCGAAAGAATGGGAAAGGTAATGTTGCACAAACCTGAGGAAGAAGGAAAGGACAAGGCCTTGCGAACCAAAGATCTGAGTTCGGGAGTCGGTTACGAACTGGGAAGGTATTAGCACCCCAGATCGTCCGTCGTACCCGACGGGATCCACGCTTGCTTGTTTGTTTCAAAGGGTGAGAAAATAAGATGCTGCTGAATAAAACTGCTACTGGAATAAAGGGAATGGAAAATGAGAAAGGAATAAGAAGAGAGAATGGAAAGAAAGGGGGAAATGTAGGGAAAATAAAGAATGTGCTCGAACGGGCCCTACCCCGCTGCCTACGTACCTCATCGGGATAATGAGGATCAGAGTCGACGTAGTTCGCCTAACTAAGGCGGGAACTATTTGTTTGTTTTTTTTACAGCTGGAACTGCGTATGTCTATGCTCAGGTGTTGCAGGCTCGTCTGGTACGAGTGCGTTTACCGTCTTGCATGCGAGACAAGTAGCCGCGAGTTCGCGTTGTGAGTGAATGAGATGAGAAAAGAAGTTCCCGCAGGATAGTCGCTTGTTATTGTTTGTTTTTGGTCTTTTAAGAGAAGTGTTTTTGAATTTGTTTGTGAACTGTCTTGCACTAAGACCTATCCATCGCGGGAAGTATTTACACCTCGCCCCGAAACAGGACGCGTATAAACACTCCGCAACAAAGTCTCGTGTCGTACAAGATTGCTCGGTTTTTATTAAGTGTTTTATGCTTTTCTTTTGAGATGAGAAAAAGAAAGACTCAAGTTGATAAAAGGACAAACTAAGGGGAACTAAGACACAACCCTAATTTATTTATTATGCACAAAGGGAGATCCTAATGGTTAGTGAGGTATTCTAATCCTAAAGATAAAAAGGCAAAGAGGAAGAGAAAAGGAAGAAGAACACAACTTACTTCCTAATGAAGATAAGTTGGTCCTAACAATGGGGAATCCTACCAAATCACAAATATGGAAGGAAAAATGAATTAAAAAGCCTAAAAGAAATGCATAAAAAATAAATGATAAAGTGAAGTAAACTTACCTCAATCTTCCCCACTACAAAACAAATGGTTAGTGTGCATTTTATATTAAAGAATAAGGCAAACACACATTAATTAAATCCTAATTAAACTTGGACCTAAACTAGACCCTATTCTAATCCTAAAGGAACTAAAAAAATGCTAAAACCAAAATACAGCACCTATTACAACCCCTTAATACACAAACAGCTATGAAACTAAGCCTAACACCCACCAGCTTTTTACAGCCAGCATGCAACATGGAAAAGTAGGTGCAGAAAGGTTACAAACAGCATGTACACATAGCAAACATCATACATTTTACAGCACTCATGCAAAAAACAGCTATGAAATGCAAAATCTAAAATTGCTTATTTTCATTCTTTAATGCACACACTCAATGCAAAAATCACTAATCTCATCATGAACATGTATTTGAACTTAAGTCAACATATACCAAGGCAAGAACATGCACATCATTGAATGATTATGCAAGCATGCATCTCATGAATTATGCAACAAGTAAATGCACAAAGTAGCACCTAAACATGCATATGAACATGATGATCTTTGATTATGAACATGCAACATGATTGCTCAACAAACATACTAAACTCAATGCAAAATTCAGAATTTAATTGATGCATATGACATGATAAAGTATGCAACCAAATGCACATACATATGATTATGCAAAATGCAACATACCTTGATATAATGGGAATGAATGGAAAAAAATGATTTAATGCAATGCGAACATGTAAAAACAGAATGCAACATGATTATTACATACCAAATGATGTATAAACATGGCAACACAATGCAAGAACTCAAGGCATGCACAAAGAACACAAAAATGCATAAAACGCAACATGAACGGAATCGTGTCGAAACGACTCGAAATGGGGAAACTAGCTACTGGAAATGGACTCAAAAATTCCCTAAAATCACTACCTAAACATGTATGAACATTAGAGGCACTAGGAAGCAAGATTGAGCAAGAAAATAGGCTAAAAATCCAAAAATGATCAGCGTTAATCGATTAACCATATAGGTTAACCCGTTAACGGGCAAAAAAATACAGCATTTTGGCCAAAAAACGCATGCGTTAACCGGTTAACCATATGCGTTAACCGGTTAACACTGAACGAAAAGTGAAAAATGCTTTTGAAATAAGTGCTTTTGGCCACAATCTTGCTTCTAATGATCCCTAACATACCTAGGAACATGCTAACACTAATTTCTACTTATTTTGAGCTTATTTACACATGCTAGCACTTATAGCCATTAACACCTAAAAATCCAAATTCAACAAAAATCACAATTCACAAGCAAACATAATTGGAACGGAATTGATTTCGACAAAAGCGAAAAGCACTTAAAGAATGCCAAAAGTGGCGAGATGAAGAGAATAACTTAAAGAAGAAGTGATTAAGATCACCAACCTACGAAGCGGAGGAGTGCTTCGGTGATTGTTGCAAGAATCGGAGCTTGAATCGAAGAGAAAACCGAAAACCGAGAAATCGCAAAATAAATGCGTTCTTGAGATTGAATCTTCGTGCGCTTCCGATAATCCGATAATCCTCACAAAATTCAGTAGCTTCTTCTTCTATAATCCACAATCAATGAAGGTTGGAGGCTTAAGCTTCAAGATCTTCAAGTTTCAATGTGAAACTTGAAGAGCTTATTTGAAAAAGCTTTGGTGAAAGGGAGAGGAAAAGTGAGAGAGAAAAAGTGCTTCTCAAAGAGTGAAAAATTGGAAAATGGTGTTCCACCCTTTTGGTTTGGATGAAAATGGCTTAAATAGAGACTAGGCTAGGAGCTAGGTTTGGGTTTGGGGCCCAAAAATTAGGTTTGGGATCCAAAAATTAGGTTTGGAAGTTAGTTAGGGTTAGGGTTGGATAAAGGGAATATTCCTTGGAATATTCCTTGGAACACTCTAGAAGATGGTGGAAGGTGGTGGAAGTTTCCAAGGGAAATGGAGTGGAATTGAGATGGAAAAATGAGATGGAAAAAATGAAAGGAAGAGTGGAAAGAAAGTGGAAGGAAAGGTGGAGGGAAATGCAAAACCAACTACTTTTCAAATGATTTTTCTTTGATTTTTTTCATGATTCCTCCATCGTTTATCGACCAAATATGAACCATAGGATCATTGTAACCCTAATTTCACGATCTCGATCTTAAAAGTCCGGAGTCGACCCTTTTTACCTAGCCCGATTGCCTTTTCTCCAATTCCTCGATTTTCCGTCGTCCGGCCAGTCGAACCCCTTCCAAAATGAACTTGTGGACGAGATTTGAACCCTAGGCACTTGACATCATATATAAATCAAAGAAATCCACTTCGACTCAAAAATTTATGCGGAAACCCCGTAGGCATGAAACCCTAATTCGGCTCTTTTCCCTCAAGAAGTATTGCACTGCTTGCCTCCTTCAATCAAACCAAAACTTTCCATGACTTGTGGCTTTAAGTGAAGACTTGTGGGATATTGTGAACCCTTTGCACAAGGTTGAGAAGCTTTGTGGCCCTTCGGTAGCCTCTTCATAACTTTCGGTTGCTCCGATCATTGATCACATACCCACGCCTCGGCTATGCTATATATGATGCAATGTTTTTGGTTATTTTATGAATCTATATATGCAAAATGCCATGCAACATGTTTAAGGAAATGAGAGGGCAAATTTTGAGGTATTACAGCTGCCCCTATTCAATCAACTGCAGACCTGAACGGATAATTGCAACAGCTTTTAGACGTTCAAGGTATGGAGTGATTGAATACTCGAATAAAACCTGAAAATTTGTACACCGAGAGCAACAGAAATGCCATCTGCCCATTTATTTATATATCTTTTTTCGTTTTTGACCTCTGAATAGGTAGCGAAAATAGAACCAGGTGGAAATATGCTGGGAAGAATGCCATCCTCGAACGACAAATCAAAAGATCCTCGGATCTAACACGAAACCATCCACGAATGGAGACGCAAAGGTATACCAGCCTCGACTGATAACCAAACACAAAGCTGACCTCAGATAGACTTTGCAAAAGAGACAAACTGACCTCAATCAATAAGCTCAAAATGTGAACTACTATCCTCGAATAATAGCCACAACAACAAGACCAACCGCAGAAGGACTTGAAGAAAAGAAATGCCATCCTCGAATGACAATCCAAAAGATCCTCGGATCTAAAACGAAACCATCCTCAAATGGAGACGCAAAGGTATACCAGCCTCGACTGATAACCAAACACAAAGCTGACCTCAGACAGACTTTGCAAAAGAGACAAACTGACCTCGATCAATAAGCTCAAAATGTGAACTACTATCCTCGAATAATAGCCACAACAAACAAGACCAACCTCGGAAGGACTTGAATAAAAGAAATGCCATCCTCGAATGACAAATCAAAAAGATCCTCGGATCTAACACGAAACCATCCTCGAATGGAGACGCGAAGGTATACCAGCCTCGACTGATAACCAAACACAAAGCTGACCTCAGACAGACTTTGCAAAAGAGACAAACTGACCTCGATCAATAAGCTCAAAAAGTGAACTACTATCCTCGAATAATAGCCACAACAACAAGACCAACCTCGGAAGGACTTGAAGAAAAGAAATGCCATCCTCGAATGACAAATCAAAAGATCCTCGGATCTAACACGAAACCATCCTCGAATGGAGACGCAAAGGTATACCAGCCTCGACTGATAACCAAACACAAAGCTGACCTCAGACAGACTTTGCAAAAGAGACAAACTGACCTCGATCAATAAGCTCGAAAAGTGAACTACTATCCTCGAATAATAGCCACAACAACAAGACCAACCTCGGAAGGACTTGAAGAAAAGAAATGCCATCCTCGAATGACAAATCAAAAGATCCTCGGATCTAACACGAAACCATCCTCGAATGGAGACGCAAAGGTATACCAGCCTCGACTGATAACCAAACACAAAGCTGACCTCAGACAGACTTTGCAAAAGAGACAAACTGACCTCGATCAATAAGCTCAAAAAGTGAACTACTATCCTCGAATAATAGCCACAACAACAAGACCAACCTCGGAAGGACTTGAAGAAAAGAAATGCCATCCTCGAATGACAAATCAAAAAGATCCTCGGATCTAACACGAAACCATCCTCGAATGGAGACGCGAAGGTATACCAGCCTCGACTGATAACCAAACACAAAGCTGACCTCAGACAGACTTTGCAAAAGAGACAAACTGACCTCGATCAATAAGCTCAAAAAGTGAACTACTATCCTCGAATAGTAGCCACAACAACAAGACCAACCTCGGAAGGACTTGAAGAAAAGAAATGCCATCCTCGAATGACAAATCAAAAGATCCTCGGATCTAAAACGAAACCATCCTCAAATGGAGACGCAAAGGTATACCAACCGCAGGTGGTAACCAGAAACAAAGAAAATAGGACAAGATGGAACGGGATCATTGTACATAAAAGAGAGCCCAAGCAAACAGGACCGTTGTACAAAACGAGAACCTGCGACGCGACTGTTGTACCAAACAAGACGCGGAGAAATGACGAACATTAACTTGAAAAAGACAAGGATGTCTGGAACATGATATTGGTATCCTCTGTGCGGAGTACTCCAGGTTGAGAAGATGTTATAAGTCGTACATAATATACCTCAAAACTGGCCCATGCTGGCATGCATATGTTTGAATTTATGGCGTAATGCTCCATGATGATGGAAATGCTACGCTTTGGAGGATGCAAATGTAATGATGATTATGCATATGCAAATGCAAAGGATCTCCCGGAAAGGAGGCTGCAGGCATCCCAAATAGCTTGACTGGGGAGGAATAATGATCACTGCATCGATCTAGTTTGTCCTGAGGAGGAAACAACTCTGTGGGGAAAGCTGTTAATAATTCACAGACTCTGAATAGCCGCCACTGCCAAAAATAAATTGGACTTTGAGATTGGAGCGCCAAAACCCTGCTAGAGGCGGACCCTTCTTGAACTCTGGTGGGGAGATGAGAACCTCCTGGAAACCAAAGACGTGACACTGCTGAGGAAGCAACTGCTGGGGAGGCAAAATACTCTTTACACTGTTAAGAATTGCCCCTGTCTGCACGGAGACTTCTGCTTGGGAATTGCACCCACTCTCTGCTGTCTGGCAAGGTGAACTTTCCATTTGCACATGGCTGGGGATGATTGGAGACACCCTAGGAGACATTTGTTTCTGCTCAAACAAATGGGAATGCCCATCCTGGATAGTGATCTTTTAGCTCTGTTAGCAACACCAGTACCTGTACCTGCATGAACACAATCGATAGTACCTGCAACATAGAGAATTAATTTGGGACCTGCTTGCCCCAGGCTCATAGCATGAATCATTGTCTAGGTATCTCAGCACCCTTTTAGAGTTGAATTAAATGTTTCTATTCTCCTGCACGAGTTAGAAAAGCATTCAAATGTTCATAACACAATGCAAGTTACCATTTGCTAGACGTTTTCGCAATCAATCAATGCTAGATGAAAAAAACAAAAAGTTAAAATGGTCAATTGACTGAAGTTGAATTTTTATTGATTTGGAAAGGTAGCCCTGAATAGGCAGTACAAAGGAAGCAGTTCCCTGGAATGAGGGAACAGCTGAAAAGAAAAAGAAAACTATCCTATTGGCAATGTGAGAAATGAATCTCATCAAGTTTCAACCCCGTTATGACTCGTATATCTTCAAGACGTTCCGCTCTCTTGCCTCTTGAGAAAAAGTAAGTGAACTGATCTTCAACCTTAGGATAGCCTCAACTGTAGGTAGGTCATGGATCTCGCAGATCGCAGTCGTTCGTGTTAATCCCTCTTTTGCGTGGATCGCCCTTTCAGGTTTTCAATCCACCGGGATACCCTTTTTTGCCTGAGTTGTCCGATGTGGCTTTTCAACTCAGCGGGTGTACATTTTTTCGATATTTCCCTAACTTTTGCCCGAGCCTTTTATTCTGTTTTTGGCTCGCCGGGATGCCCATTTTTGCCTGGATTATCATTCTGTTTTTATCCAGCGGGTCCTTTTTACACGAAGTATTTTCTTACTGCATCTGCGTTGACAGGGGATGGAAAGTCTTCTCCGTCCATGGTTGTCAGCATTAAGGCTCCGCCTGAGAAAACCCTTTTAACCACGAACGGTCCTTCATAATTGGGTGTCCACTTGCCCCTGTGATCGTTGAGAGGAGGAAGAATCCTTTTCAGCACTAAGTCTCCTGGCATGTACCTCTGGGGTCGCACCTTCTTGTCAAAAGCTTGCTTCATTCGTCGCTGATACAACTGTCCATGGCATACAGCTGCTAGACGCTTCTCTTCAATGAGGCTCAATTGATTATATCTGGATCGGAGCCATTCAGCTTCATCTAGCTTGATGTCCATCATCAGCCTCAAGGAAGGGATTTCCACTTCGATTGGTAAGACTGCCTCCATACCATACACCAATGAGAATGGAGTTGCCCCAGTTGAAGTGCGTACTGATGTTCTATACCCATGCAACGCGAATGGTAACATCTCGTGCCAGTCTTTGTACGTCACAACCATCTTTTGAACAATCTTCTTGATGTTTTTATTAGCCGCCTCGACGGCGCCATTCATCTTAGGACGATATGGAGAAGAGTTGTGATGTTCTATTTTGAAGTCTCGACACAAGTCAGCCATCATCTTGTTGTTGAGATTAGAACCATTATCAGTAATGATCCTTTCAGGGACTCCATACCGGCAGATGATGTCCCGCTTAATAAACCGAGCAACCACTTGTTTGGTGACATTGGTGTAAGAAGCTGCTTCAACCCACTTCGTGAAATAGTCAATAGCAACCAGGATGAAGCGATGTCCATTAGAAGCTGTTGGCTCAATCTTTCCAATCATATCGATGCCCCACATAGCGAACGGCCACGGTGAAGACATGACACTCAACGGATTCGGAGGCACATGGACCTTGTCGGCATAAATTTGACACTTATGGCATTTACGGGAATATTTGCAACAATCAGATTCCATGGTAATCCAATAGTATCCCGATCTCAATAATTTCTTGGCCATGGCATGTCCTCTAGCATGGGTACCAAAGGAGCCTTCGTGGACCTCCTGCATTAACAGGTTTGCCTCGTGTCTGTCTACACACCTGAGCAGCACCATGTCAAAGTTCCGTTTGTACAACACACCATCCTGATTCAAGAAGAAACCTCCCGCCAGTCTCCTAAGAGTTTTCTTATCTTTACTGGATGCCCCAGCCGGGTATTCTTGAGCTTTCAGGAATTGTTTGATGTCGTGGTACCAAGGCTTGTCATCTTCACCATCACCAACTGCGAAGACATAAGCCGGTCTTTCAAGGCGAGAGATCGAAATTCGTGGCACGAAATTTTCTCGGCATACTTTAATCATGGATGATAGGGTTGCGAGAGCATCGGCGAACTGGTTTTCGTCCCTAGGAACATAGCTCAGCTTTACTTTGGTAAAGAAGGTTAACAGCCTCCTGACATAGTCTCGGTAAGGAATCAAGCGAGCTTGATGAACTAGCCATTTGCCATTGACTTGATTTACTACCAAAGCAGAATCTCCGAAGATCTCAAGGTTCTTGACTCGCAAGTCTATTGCCTCTTCGATCCCCATGATGCAAGCTTCATACTCGGCTTCGTTATTAGTGCACTCAAAGGTCAACCGAGCAGCGAGAGGTGTGTGGACTCCTTCTGGTGAGATAATAACAGCACCGACTCCACTCCCATTCATGTTTACAGCTCCGTCAAACATCAACTTCCATCTGGATTCAGGGTCAGGCCCCTCCTCCGGAAGTGGTTCTTCATGGTCTTTCGACTTGAGGAACATGATGTCCTCATCCGGAAACTCAAACCTCATGGGTTGATAATCATCAATCGGCTGCTGGGCCAAGTATTCTGACAACACACTCCCCTTTATAGCTTTTTGTGAAGTGTATTGTATGTCATACTCCGTGAGTATCATCTGCCAACGGGCCACTCTTCCTGTCAAAGCCGGCTTCTCAAAGATGTATTTTACAGGATCCATCTTGGAAATTAGGAGGGTAGTGTGAGTCAGCATGTACTGTCTTAGTCGGCGAGCAGCCCATGCCAAAGCGCAGCAAGTTTTCTCGAGTAGTGAGTATCGTGTCTCACAATCGGTAAACTTTTTGCTAAGGTAATAAATGGCATGCTCTTTTCGACCAGACTCGTCCTGCTGACCCAGCACACATCCCATCGATCCTTCCAGCACAGTGAGATACATAATCAGAGGTCTCCCTGGCACTGGAGGCATAAGAATTGGTGGTTCCAACAAGTATTCTTTGATTCGATCAAAGGCTCGCTGACAGTCTTCATTCCATTCAATGGCCTGATTCTTCCTCAGAAGCTTGAAGATGGGCTCGCACGTGGCCGTCAGGTGAGAAATAAACCGTGCAATGTAGTTTAATCTCCCCAAGAAACCACGCACTTGCTTTTCAGTCTTTGGCTCAGGCATTTCCTGGATTGCTTTCACCTTGGCCGGATCGACCTCAATTCCTCGTTCACTAACAATGAAGCCGAGCAACTTGCCAGAACGAACCCCGAAGGTGCATTTATTCGGATTTAACCTCAGTCTGAACTTTCGAAGCCTGTCAAACAATTTTGCTAGGTTGACCAAGTGTTCTTCTTCCGTCTGGGACTTTGCTATCATGTCATCAACATAAACCTCAATTTCGTGATGGATCATGTCGTGAAACAACGTCACCATTGCCCGTTGGTAGGTAGCTCCTGCATTCTTTAAACCAAACGGCATGACCTTGTAACAGAAGGTGCCCCAAGGAGTGATGAAAGTTGTCTTTTCCATATCCTCGGGAGCCATCTTGATTTGATTATAGCCTGAGAATCCATCCATGAAGGAGAACACGG
This sequence comes from Lathyrus aphaca, assembly GCA_963966055.1. Classification (NCBI taxonomy): domain Eukaryota; kingdom Viridiplantae; phylum Streptophyta; class Magnoliopsida; order Fabales; family Fabaceae; genus Lathyrus; species Lathyrus aphaca. The sequence continues at coordinate 55,961,479 of OZ014523.1, read as the reverse complement.
AAAACTGAGCAGTATTATCGACAAGTACATCTATGTGAGGTAGAGGGAAATCATCTTTGGGGCTAGCCCTATTCAAATCCCTGTAATCCACACACATTCTGACTTTGCCATCTTTCTTGGGAACTGGCACGATGTTAGCAACCCATGGAGGATAACTAGTCACGGCCAAGAAGCCAGCATCAAACTGTTTTTGCACTTCTTCTTTTATTTTGATTGCCATGTCTGGACGTGTGCGCCTCAACTTTTGCTTTACCGGAGGACAACCTTCTCTGAGAGGTAGCTTGTGTACCACGATGTCAGTGTCTAAACCCGGCATATCTTGGTAGGACCATGCGAAGACGTCAACGTATTCTCGAAGCATAGCCATCAAACGAGTCTTGACAGATTCTTCTAATGCAGCTCCGATCTTAACTTCTTTCTTGTCTTCTTCAGTACCCAAGTTTATCACCTCAACATCTTCCTCATGCGGCTGAATCATCTTCTCTTCCTGTTTGAGCAGTCTGGCCAATTCTTCGGGTAAATCACAATCCTCTTCACCTTCCTCATCGGCTTGATAAATTGGATTGTCGAAGTCATACTTAGCCATAACAGGGTCGTCATTGATAAGATCCGGTGACGAGCACCTGCATGAATGATGATTCATGCAAGGCTTTAGCAACAACTTGAGAAAATGAGAAACAATGCCATTTTTAAAACTTTTCTTTCTTTTTTGAAAAACAAAAGTAAAAAACGAAGGACAGAGAACAACATGAAATGAATGTGAAACGTCAGTTTTATTAATGATTGCGTTAATGAACAAATGAACCCTTACAAAGAGACACTATGCCCCGGGGTAAGACATAGTGCTTTAGTACAGGAAAAATAGAAACAAGACATTATTACTCTTCGAAGGAAGTGACCGAAATAAGCCTTTCCGATGTCCAGTTGCTAAGTTGAGCTCCTGGGACGGCAGGCCTAATCCATTCATCTAAGTCACAATCACTATCGACGATGTCATCCTGTACAGTACTGATGTTCTCGTAGTTTACCATTCCCGCACTTGTGAAAGTAACTGGGCTCTGACAACCTTCTGTACTTGATTCAGACGGAGATCTTCCAGGGTGATAGCCAATCCCGAACATGTCTTTCTTCTCCGACACTTCTACCGGGCTTCCCCAGCCTTCTCGGATCCCGGATTCTACCAATTCGCGCGCTTGTTTATAGGAAGCTATGGAAGCCACCTTCTTCGGTTCTTCAGGAGAAATTGCTACTGCAGATGCTTGCTCGGACTTCACAGGCTCAAAAGCTTGACAAGGGGTCTCGACTATTTCGCCATCCATCTCCACATATTTGAATGAGGCTAGATGACTGACGAAGATATCCTCTTCCCCGCTGACTGTCACAACTTGACCTTCCGAGACAAACTTTAATTTCTGATGAAGTGTAGAAGAAACCGCTCCTGCCGAGTGAATCCAGGGCCTTCCAAGTAAACAACTATATGCCGGCTGGATATCCATCACGTAAAACGTGGTATTGAATACTTGTGGACCCACCTTGATGGGTAATTCCACCTCTCCAAATACCGATCTTCTTGATCCATCAAATGCTCGGACTACTAAATCACTGGGCCTTAGCACCACTCCATCATAGTCTAGCTTCATCAATGCCTTCTTAGGCAAGACATTCAGAGATGAACCAGTATCCACCAGCACATGGGAGAGCACTGCACCCTTGCATTCCAGAGAAATATGCAATGCCCGATTGTGAGCACGCCCATCAGAAGTTAAGTCCAAGTCCGTGAAACCCAATCCATGACTGGCGTTAACGCTGGACACCACCGTTTCTAGCTGGTTCACAGAAATATCCTGAGGCACGTATGCCTTGTTCAGAATATTCAAAAGGGCCTTCCTGTGAGAATCCGAGCACATGAGTAATGATAAGATGGAGATCTTTGACGGCGTCTGCTGCAAGTGATCTACAATCTTATAGTCACTCTTCTTGATGATCCTCAAGAATTCTTCGGCTTCTTTGTCAAAGGTGAGATCTGGATCAGCTGATGGAGTTGGATCATTGGCAGCTACAGGTTGCTTCCCTCTGGCTCTTGCTTGGGCTTCGGCAGTATCTCTAGGTGGTATCACATCGTTTCTCAATGCTTCAGGCGCAAACAATCTTCCACTCCGAGTAAAACCCCCTACTCCAACATTCTCTACTTGAGCTGGGGTTATACTAGTCGTGGCCAATTCTTGCCTCTGGCCATTGTAATACACTTCACCACCGTAATGCCAAGGAACTGCTCTGTTACTTTGATACATTATGGGTCCAGCAGTAGTAATGGTTATTGGCGCCGCTCTGGCACGCGAAGGGACTTGGAATGGATCATAAAAGATAGTCACTGTAGATACTTCACTTTCTTTCACAATCTTGTCAAATTGCAGCACTCCTTCATCAATCATTCCTTGAATTCCGGCCTTCAATCTTTTACAACCGTTGGTAGCTTCTGTGCATTCTGAACAATCATCCTCGCATCCGGGGAAAATGCCTTTCTTCAACAAACAAACCTTGATAGCAACCAAAGAAGTCTTCAAGTCATCTACATCATCCACCAGATTCAACTTCTCCCCTTCACCAATTGCACCAACCGTGCCCCTGTGATGAGGCATGGGATTTTCCAGCACATTAGGAGAGGGAGCGAAATTGATCGCTTTAGAATCCAACAAGTCCTGAACGGCATGCTTCAATGCTTTACAATTCTCAGTACTATGGCCGGGAGCTCCAGAATGAAACTCGCATCTAGCATTCGAATCATAACCTTCAGGAATTTGGTCTGGCCTCGGGGGTTGCAAGGTACGGAGTTGAATCATTTGAAGCTGCAGGAGATTCTTCAACAGTTGGGAGTAAGACATTGGTGGAGCTTCAAAATGTCTATTTCTCGGCTTCTGAGGGTAATACGGACGGGGGGGTCTTGGCTGATGCCCCTGTGAGCGTTGCGGCTGCGGAGGCTGAACCTGTTGTTGAACTGGAGGAGTTGAAATAGTGACGGGGGCCACTTGTTGATAATATCCTTGGTGCATCATTCCTCTCTGCGCGTATACTGCTCCTGTTTCTCCTTCCCTCCTTTTCACAAAGGGTTTCTTGATACCAGACGCTGAAGCGCTTCCATTTTGAATCTTCCCCTGCTTGAGCCAGCTTTCAATTCTTTCTCCAGTCAGAATAATGTCCGAAAAACCACTTGAGGAACAACCAGCCAACCTTTCCATGAAATGCCCTGGGAGGGTATTCAGGAAAAGATCAACCATCTCTCTTTCCAGTAAAGGTGGTTGCACTCGGGCGGCCACCTCACGCCACCTCTGTGCATAGTCTTTGAAGCTCTCCGAGCTCTTCTGTGCCAAGCTTTGAAGCTGAGTACGGCTAGGTGCCATGTCAATGTTGTATTGATATTGTCTGAGGAAGGCCTCTCCCAAATCCTTCCAGCTTCTGATAGAACTTCTTTCCAACTTCATGTACCACTCCAAGGACCCTCCAGAAAGGCTATCCTGGAAATAGTACATCCATAGTTTCTCGTCTCGCGTGTGAGCCGCAATCTTCCTGTAGAAAGCCTGTAGGTGAGTTTTCGGGCAAGAGTTGCCGTTGTATTTATCAAATGCTGGTGGCCTGAACTTGTGTGGAATGACCACCCCAGGTACTAAACCCATATCTGACACGTCAATTCCCAAAGTATCCTTGCACTCTAAGGCCTTGACCTTCTCTGCAAGCACCAAGAAGTCGTTGAGATTTCCGTCACCGCCGAAACCCATATCATTGTTGAAGTACTGGAATTGGTCTTCCTGCCTGTCCTGCACAGGAACATACGCAGCCATAGATGGATCTGGAACATGAGGTCCACCTGTACCGTTGTTAGTGTTGGGAGGACCTCCTTGTTCGCCGGAAGTATTTGCCTGAACATTAGTGTTAGGAGGAGTCAACCCTTGAATTGCATTTCTCAGCTCCTGCTGCCCCTGGGCCATCCCCTGCATCAGAGTCATAAATTCTGCCATCTTGGTCCGGACATCGTTGAGTTCTGTCTGCACGACGTCCATCGCTGTTCTTTGATTACTGCGGGTCGCGTACCGATGAGGGATATTTTGTCGAAGGTATCGGGTCTTGGCGGCCCTCGCAATCTTTGCCTGATGAACACAGATAAATTAGACATCTCGAAGAAAAACCTGCAAAGACAAAGACAAAATGCAAATGATGTGTATGCAATGCAATGTGTTCCTTTTATTCCCGAGTACTTTCCTGTGTCCGGTCCTGGCATTAAGAAGATGAGAATTGGGAAGAAGACCCAAATAACATTCAGACATAATGACGGCTATGGAGAACTGGTGCTCATTACCCCGTGTCGGTGCAAATAACGAACAAGAAATCCGGAACAAATCAATCATATAAACTGGAGTTTGACAATACAAAGTCCCCGAAGGGTGCCAATCACGATAACAAAAGTACATCACATATAAGGAATCCCACAACAAGCCTGTGGGTAATCCAAGTACAACAAAATGAAATTACACACTAGGGAACTCTATATCTTTCAATCTCCAGCTAAGGCATTTGACGCTCTGGAACAGCTGAACCACATCTGGATGACTGGGCTCCTGGATGAGCTTCTGAATGAGGAGGTCCCTCGTATCAGAAGAAGCGTGCAACTCCTCGATCTGCTGTAGAAATACTGCTTCATTCTCCTTGCTTTGACTAGACTCGGCCTTCGACCTCTTCACTTCAGCTTTCAACTTCAAGTCTTCAATCTCCTTTTGAGCTTCCTTCAGCGCCCGCTGACTTTCTGTTACGCGCCGGATACGATCTTCCTCTTGATAATAAGCTTTCCTGAGAAGCTCTTTCTGCCCATCCACAGAATCCTGAAGGCTTTTGACTTCCTGTTTGTGCTTGGTGTCTAACTCCTTTTGTTTCTTCAGATTCTCGTCCCACTTCTCCTGCCATAAAGTAACAGCTTCATTGGCTTCACTAAGATCTTTCTTCTCTCTTCGGCGCTGGGCCGTCTTATGAGTCTCAGCTAAACCTTTCTTTCGGAAATAGAGCTCTCTATCTTCAAAGTCCTTCTGCTTGAGACGGACTATCTCCTCGGCTTGCACAGCTCTATCTTTCAATTGACGGTTCTGGATCATCAGCGCTTGACAAGAATTAAGAGCCTCCTGATTTTCAACCCTCAATTGCTTAACCAAAGCTTCTAACTTCTGATATTCCTCCAAAGGTACCGTAGCAGGTGGTGGAGTTGGCACAGAAAAAGGAACTGGAGCCGCTTGAACCTCATTCTTTATCCAGGCTTCAAATTCAGGAAACATTCGATTGTTGCTCTTGCCCAGACATGCTATACCTTTCCTCTTAATCACCTTCCAGGACCCTGCAGCTTTTTGAACCAAAGGAAGATTGTCTTTCACCGGAAAATAGAAAGTTTGGAATAATTCAGACTCATCAGGAACCTCCTTGAGCGCATACCCTAACTGTCTTCTCAATAGGATGGGATTGTAGTTAATACATCCTGATACTCCTAACAAAGGCACATTAGGGTAATTACCACAACTAGTAATGAAATTCTTTCCCTTCAACTTCAAAGTAAACCACCTGATATTTCCAGCAGACAAAGTACTCAGCTTCTGAGCCCAAGTAGAATTAGGATCCGCAAAACTCTCAGTAGAAGGCAAGTGTCTCATAACCCATTTGTAGAATAAAGGAGCACAACATTTAACAAGACCTCCTCGCCTCTTCTCATTCTTGTAATGCACAGAATAATACAGATCACCCAAGAGAGTGGGCACCGGATTCTTCAACACAAACAAATGAATGGCATTCATGTCCACAAACTTGTCCATGTCAGCAAATAAAACTATCCCATACGCAGATAACGCCAAGATAGCACAAACTGAATCCCACTTCTTCTCCACGGCACGTTCTTCAGCTCTCTTGACCAGAAACTCTAAAGAAAAACCAAGTACTCCTGCTTTGGTGGAAACCAGATTGGAAGACACCTCTGACGGGCTCAAATAAAGAGCCTTAGCAATATCATCGTGAGTTGGTCTCGTCATCTCTGAATTAAAAGGAAGCTGATCCTTGATTGAAACCCCCATAATCTCGGCATATTCTTCCAACAAAGGACCCAACTGAAAGTCATGAAATGTGAAGCACCTAAGCCGTGGATCATAATACTGCAACAAAGTGTGAATGGCGCTCCTCTGAGAATTATCCAAGTTGAATACCAGATCCAAAATATCTCCATACGTTTCCTTGAAGTAGCCCAAATGACCCGGGGTAATCAGAAACACCAATTGGTTGATCAGGTCCATCTTAGTATCGAAGAATTTGTAGTGCACAGTTCTCTTTTTGACGTCTTCCATTCTGAAGCAATAATATGGCCAGGAACCGGGAATAAATGTAGACCCTGAGAATAAAAGAAACACAAATGATTAATGATGATATGATGCTTATGCAAGACAAGGCATGTGATCAGTGAAGTGTCTGTGATGTGCCAATCATATAATCAGGTGTCGGTGCACGGTCTCAAAATCCGGATATCACAATAATCATCCCTCTGATCCGGGGTCCATAACTTAAGAACAGAAATCCAGATCACAAAACTGAACCAAAGGCAAAGTGGGTATGCTGAAGGTACCAGGGTTCCTGCAAACCTGTAAACCCCTCCCAATCTCACGGGTATGCTACTCGGGTCAACATCACGGACTCTCAAAGCCGAATAGCAATAATACGTTCACCATTTCCGAGAAATGGCTCACAACCAAATCAGGGAATCGGTTTGGCATTATGTACTACTCAGGGAGGTCTCAGTTGAGTCCGGAAAAACAAGCATCCCTCACAAGTTTCCAGCTTCAAGCACTGAATCGAGAAACAATAGTACATTCATCCCGAAGGGTACAATACTATCGTCATACGAACAGTTTGCTTTAACTGAATTCCTATGAGAGAACCAGGCCATCCTATGCGAGTTCCCAATGGACCCTCGGATGCGAGTGGGTTTGCCAACAAATGTGGTCTGCCACTGTCATCACTGGAGAGGGTTGTTTCCATTAAGGTTCTCAATGATCGGTCCCCAGCTGCACATAACCATCAAGGTTGTACCCTGAAGTGGGGAAGAACCCCCACACAGAATAGTCCCAAGACAGTCGCAACCTGGGTGTGGAACACATCACCACTCATCATGTAACCATGCGAGCACAACGTGTCCACGCTAATCCTATGGTGCACTCAAGCCGGGTATTTGGCTTATCTCACAGTAACTCCCATCCCACAGAAAAAATGAAAACCAGCACAGCCAGACAGTCCAGTATAATATGATGCATGGAAAATAAAATACTGAAAGCGATAAATAAATGCGATAAAGTAAAGCTGTAAAATAAAACTGTAAATGAAAACAGTAAAGCTAAACTAAAGCACACAACAGCAAACAAATATACACCCAAAGAAACAAAACCAAACAGGCGCTAGGATTGACTCTACAAGGGAAACCGGAAGAGCAAGGTGTATTCCCCAGCAGAGTCGCCAGCTGTCGCTCCCGGGATTTTCATCCTAGTACAAACGCGAAAGTGGCGCGGAAAGGTTAGAGTCGCCAGCCAGACATTTTTATCCCGAAAGAATGGGAAAGGTAATGTTGCACAAACCTGAGGAAGAAGGAAAGGACAAGGCCTTGCGAACCAAAGATCTGAGTTCGGGAGTCGGTTACGAACTGGGAAGGTATTAGCACCCCAGATCGTCCGTCGTACCCGACGGGATCCACGCTTGCTTGTTTGTTTCAAAGGGTGAGAAAATAAGATGCTGCTGAATAAAACTGCTACTGGAATAAAGGGAATGGAAAATGAGAAAGGAATAAGAAGAGAGAATGGAAAGAAAGGGGGAAATGTAGGGAAAATAAAGAATGTGCTCGAACGGGCCCTACCCCGCTGCCTACGTACCTCATCGGGATAATGAGGATCAGAGTCGACGTAGTTCGCCTAACTAAGGCGGGAACTATTTGTTTGTTTTTTTTACAGCTGGAACTGCGTATGTCTATGCTCAGGTGTTGCAGGCTCGTCTGGTACGAGTGCGTTTACCGTCTTGCATGCGAGACAAGTAGCCGCGAGTTCGCGTTGTGAGTGAATGAGATGAGAAAAGAAGTTCCCGCAGGATAGTCGCTTGTTATTGTTTGTTTTTGGTCTTTTAAGAGAAGTGTTTTTGAATTTGTTTGTGAACTGTCTTGCACTAAGACCTATCCATCGCGGGAAGTATTTACACCTCGCCCCGAAACAGGACGCGTATAAACACTCCGCAACAAAGTCTCGTGTCGTACAAGATTGCTCGGTTTTTATTAAGTGTTTTATGCTTTTCTTTTGAGATGAGAAAAAGAAAGACTCAAGTTGATAAAAGGACAAACTAAGGGGAACTAAGACACAACCCTAATTTATTTATTATGCACAAAGGGAGATCCTAATGGTTAGTGAGGTATTCTAATCCTAAAGATAAAAAGGCAAAGAGGAAGAGAAAAGGAAGAAGAACACAACTTACTTCCTAATGAAGATAAGTTGGTCCTAACAATGGGGAATCCTACCAAATCACAAATATGGAAGGAAAAATGAATTAAAAAGCCTAAAAGAAATGCATAAAAAATAAATGATAAAGTGAAGTAAACTTACCTCAATCTTCCCCACTACAAAACAAATGGTTAGTGTGCATTTTATATTAAAGAATAAGGCAAACACACATTAATTAAATCCTAATTAAACTTGGACCTAAACTAGACCCTATTCTAATCCTAAAGGAACTAAAAAAATGCTAAAACCAAAATACAGCACCTATTACAACCCCTTAATACACAAACAGCTATGAAACTAAGCCTAACACCCACCAGCTTTTTACAGCCAGCATGCAACATGGAAAAGTAGGTGCAGAAAGGTTACAAACAGCATGTACACATAGCAAACATCATACATTTTACAGCACTCATGCAAAAAACAGCTATGAAATGCAAAATCTAAAATTGCTTATTTTCATTCTTTAATGCACACACTCAATGCAAAAATCACTAATCTCATCATGAACATGTATTTGAACTTAAGTCAACATATACCAAGGCAAGAACATGCACATCATTGAATGATTATGCAAGCATGCATCTCATGAATTATGCAACAAGTAAATGCACAAAGTAGCACCTAAACATGCATATGAACATGATGATCTTTGATTATGAACATGCAACATGATTGCTCAACAAACATACTAAACTCAATGCAAAATTCAGAATTTAATTGATGCATATGACATGATAAAGTATGCAACCAAATGCACATACATATGATTATGCAAAATGCAACATACCTTGATATAATGGGAATGAATGGAAAAAAATGATTTAATGCAATGCGAACATGTAAAAACAGAATGCAACATGATTATTACATACCAAATGATGTATAAACATGGCAACACAATGCAAGAACTCAAGGCATGCACAAAGAACACAAAAATGCATAAAACGCAACATGAACGGAATCGTGTCGAAACGACTCGAAATGGGGAAACTAGCTACTGGAAATGGACTCAAAAATTCCCTAAAATCACTACCTAAACATGTATGAACATTAGAGGCACTAGGAAGCAAGATTGAGCAAGAAAATAGGCTAAAAATCCAAAAATGATCAGCGTTAATCGATTAACCATATAGGTTAACCCGTTAACGGGCAAAAAAATACAGCATTTTGGCCAAAAAACGCATGCGTTAACCGGTTAACCATATGCGTTAACCGGTTAACACTGAACGAAAAGTGAAAAATGCTTTTGAAATAAGTGCTTTTGGCCACAATCTTGCTTCTAATGATCCCTAACATACCTAGGAACATGCTAACACTAATTTCTACTTATTTTGAGCTTATTTACACATGCTAGCACTTATAGCCATTAACACCTAAAAATCCAAATTCAACAAAAATCACAATTCACAAGCAAACATAATTGGAACGGAATTGATTTCGACAAAAGCGAAAAGCACTTAAAGAATGCCAAAAGTGGCGAGATGAAGAGAATAACTTAAAGAAGAAGTGATTAAGATCACCAACCTACGAAGCGGAGGAGTGCTTCGGTGATTGTTGCAAGAATCGGAGCTTGAATCGAAGAGAAAACCGAAAACCGAGAAATCGCAAAATAAATGCGTTCTTGAGATTGAATCTTCGTGCGCTTCCGATAATCCGATAATCCTCACAAAATTCAGTAGCTTCTTCTTCTATAATCCACAATCAATGAAGGTTGGAGGCTTAAGCTTCAAGATCTTCAAGTTTCAATGTGAAACTTGAAGAGCTTATTTGAAAAAGCTTTGGTGAAAGGGAGAGGAAAAGTGAGAGAGAAAAAGTGCTTCTCAAAGAGTGAAAAATTGGAAAATGGTGTTCCACCCTTTTGGTTTGGATGAAAATGGCTTAAATAGAGACTAGGCTAGGAGCTAGGTTTGGGTTTGGGGCCCAAAAATTAGGTTTGGGATCCAAAAATTAGGTTTGGAAGTTAGTTAGGGTTAGGGTTGGATAAAGGGAATATTCCTTGGAATATTCCTTGGAACACTCTAGAAGATGGTGGAAGGTGGTGGAAGTTTCCAAGGGAAATGGAGTGGAATTGAGATGGAAAAATGAGATGGAAAAAATGAAAGGAAGAGTGGAAAGAAAGTGGAAGGAAAGGTGGAGGGAAATGCAAAACCAACTACTTTTCAAATGATTTTTCTTTGATTTTTTTCATGATTCCTCCATCGTTTATCGACCAAATATGAACCATAGGATCATTGTAACCCTAATTTCACGATCTCGATCTTAAAAGTCCGGAGTCGACCCTTTTTACCTAGCCCGATTGCCTTTTCTCCAATTCCTCGATTTTCCGTCGTCCGGCCAGTCGAACCCCTTCCAAAATGAACTTGTGGACGAGATTTGAACCCTAGGCACTTGACATCATATATAAATCAAAGAAATCCACTTCGACTCAAAAATTTATGCGGAAACCCCGTAGGCATGAAACCCTAATTCGGCTCTTTTCCCTCAAGAAGTATTGCACTGCTTGCCTCCTTCAATCAAACCAAAACTTTCCATGACTTGTGGCTTTAAGTGAAGACTTGTGGGATATTGTGAACCCTTTGCACAAGGTTGAGAAGCTTTGTGGCCCTTCGGTAGCCTCTTCATAACTTTCGGTTGCTCCGATCATTGATCACATACCCACGCCTCGGCTATGCTATATATGATGCAATGTTTTTGGTTATTTTATGAATCTATATATGCAAAATGCCATGCAACATGTTTAAGGAAATGAGAGGGCAAATTTTGAGGTATTACAACGTAATTGACGAATGTGTAAGAGAAATGGAACTGAAAGAAACTACCTATTCTGAAATAATGAAAATTCAAATCCCTCCGATTTTCGAAGATGATAATTGGCGTAAACCATATCAGGATGATAGTCTAAGCGAAAGTTTAGCACTTACACCGGATCCCATGCCAAGTAAAGATAAACCTACATTAGGATTAAAAACTTTACCTCATAACCTAAGGTACGAATTCTTAGACATTGAATGTAAAAGACCAGTTATAATAAATTCCAGTTTAGGAACTATAGAAACAAAGAAACTTTTAGATGTCTTGAAGAAATATCCAACTGCATTAGGATATAACATATCTGATCTCAAAGGAATATGCCCTTCAGTCTATATGCATCGTATTCTGCTAGAAGAAGATTGCAGAACCTCCAGAGAATCTCAAAGAAGAATTAACCTAATCCTTAGCACTGTAGTAAAAGAAGAAGTTAAGAAACTACTAGATGCCGGAATAATATATCCGATCTCTGATAGTGAATGGGTTAGTCCAGTACATGTAGTGCCAAAGAAAGGAGGTATCACCGTTGTGAAAAACGCTCAAGGTGAATCGATATCGCAGAGAGTAGTAACGGGACATAGAGTGTGCATAGATTACCGTAAACTAAACAAAGCCACTCGAAAAGATCATTTCCCACTACCCTTTATAGATCAAATGTTAGAACGATTAGCCAAGCATTCATACTTTTGTTATCTTGACGGTTACTCAGGATTTTTCCAAATCCCTATCCATCCAGATGATCAAGAGAAGACTACATTCACATGCCCATATGGAACGTTCGCTTACAGACGAATGCCCTTTGGATTATGCAACGCTCCTGCAACCTTTCAAAGATGTATGATGTCAATCTTCGCAGATTTTATAGACAACATCATGGAAGTGTTCATGGACGACTTCTCTGTATGCGGGCAAAGTTTTGAAGGATGCCTATCAAACTTAGAGATGGTGTTAGAAAGATGTGTAAAAGTAAACCTCGTGCTTAACTGGGAGAAATGTCATTTTATGGTCAGAGAAGGAATCGTATTAGGTCACGTAATATCCGACAAGGGAATTAAAGTTGATAAAGCTAAGATAGAAGTCATAAAAGATCTTCAACCCCCTAAAACCGTTCGAGAAATACGAAGCTTTTTAGGACACGCCGGTTTCTACCGATGATTCATCAAAGATTTCTCGAAAATCACTAAACCTCTTACTGGTTTATTAATGAAAGACGCTGAGTTCATATTCAATGAAGATTGTCTTAAAGCATTCGAAACTCTAAAAACAGCCCTCATCACCGCACCAATCATGCAACCCCCTGACTGGAGATTACCTTTCGAAATCATGTGCGATGCGAGTGACTATGCTGTAGGCGCAGTTCTAGGCCAAAGGAAGGAAAAGAAACTTCATGCGATTTACTATGCCAGTAGAACCTTAGATTCTGCTCAGATGAACTACGCCACTACTGAAAAAGAATTGTTAGCAGTTGTCTTTGCGCTTGACAAATTCCGTTCTTACCTAGTAGGAGCAAAAATAATCGTTTACACAGATCATGCTGCTATCCGATATCTATTGACTAAGAAAGATGCTAAACCAAGACTCTTGAGATGGATTTTACTCTTACAAGAGTTTGATCTCGAAATAAAAGATAAGAAAGGTACTGAAAACGTCGTAGCGGACCATTTATCTAGATTAGAAGGTATTAAACCCGAACAAGTTCCGATTAACGATGATTTTCCGTATGAACAGCTGATAGCACAAATAGGAAGCGACCTAGTTCAGTTAGACTTAAATGAACCAGAACCCGCAGAAACAATCCAGACAACTGTAGGACTGCCATGGTACGCTGACATTGTTAACTACCTAGCCGCAGGAGCTCTTCCACCCGATCTAACCTATCAGCAGAAAAAGAAATTCTTTCACAATCTAAAACATTATTATTGGGATGAACCATTATTGTTCAAAAGAGGACCCGATGGAATTTTTCGTCGATGTATTCCCGAAGAAGAAATAGAAGATGTCATTGTTCAATGCCATTCATCTCCTTATGGTGGACATGCAAGCACTTCCAAGACTTGTGCAAAAATCTTGCAAGCCGGCTTATTCTGGCCTAATCTATGGAAAGATGTCCACATCGCTGTTATAAATTGCGATCGGTGTCAACGCACCGGCAATATTTCAAGAAGAGATGAAATGCCTCAAAAAGGAATTTTAGAAGTAGAAATCTTTGACGTCTAGGGAATAGATTTCATGGGACCATTCCCATCATCTTTCGGTAACAATTACATACTCGTAGCTGTTGATTATGTTTCGAAATGGATTGAAGCTATAGCTTCTCCTACAAACGATACACGAGTAGTAATAAAGCTTTTCAAAAATATAATCTTTCCCAGATTTGGTGTGCCTAGACTCGTCATAAGTGACGGTGGCTCGCACTTCATTTCAAAAATCTTTGACAAATTACTATCTAAGTATGGAGTAAGACACCGTGTGGCAACACCATATCACCCACAAACAAGTGGACAAGTCGAAGTCTCAAACAGAGAAATCAAACAAATCTTAGAAAAGACTGTCGCCATATCTCGGAAAGATTGGTCATCTAAACTTAATGAAGCTTTATGGGCTTATAGGACCGCTTACAAGACACCCATAGGTACTACACCTTTCAAATTAGTTTATGGAAAATCTTGTCACCTCCCGGTAGAACTAGAACACAAAGCTTATTGGGCGATTAGAACTCTCAATATAAACTATAATGCTGCAGGAGAAAAGTGAATCCTAGACATTAACGAATTAGAAGAATTAAGGCTAGATGCTTATGAGAATGCTAAGATATATAAAGAAAGAACTAAGCGATGGCATGATAAACGCCTATCTAGGAAAGAATTTAGTGTGGGAGACGTTGTACTCCTTTTTAACTCAAGACTTAGGCTTTTTCCTGGAAAATTAAAATCTAGATGGTCAGGACCCTTTGAAATAACTAAAGTGTTCCCGAGTGGAGCAATAGAAATTAAGGGTAGGAATAGTGAACCATTCATAATAAACGGACAACGTTTAAAACATTATCATAAAGTTGAAAATAGAGATTATGCAAATAATCTAAGGCTTTTAGAGTTGTCCACTAATTCCCCTGATTAATCTACACCTAAGCATTACGTCAGGCTTTTGACGATAAAAACAGCGCTTAGTGGGAGGCAACCCATTTACTCATTTAATCATTTAATTCATTTTTATCATTCTATTATTTCTGTCATTTATCGCTTTATTTATTTATTTTGTTATTTAATAGTTTTATTTCATTATTACTATTATTGCCTTTAAATTATGCATTTCATTTCCTTATTTTTCTTTATTTTAATTTTAAATCACTTTTTACAGATTTTCTAAAAGTCTTTCCCATTTTCCTTCTCCCCCTGATTTGTTTCCTCCATATTTGCACTGACCATGGCTAACCAACCGATTAACCATATGGAAACCAAATTTAGAGGTAGGAACCAAAGAATGAAATTTGAAGAGTTATCACAGAGGCAAATGGATTTGACCCTGTATCCGGATGATCTGACTATGGAAACCCTAGGTATACATGATAGCATCCTGTACTTGTTTAACCGACTTGGATGGGAGAATGCACTGATTCAACATAAGTTTGTGACTTACCGCGAGCTCACCCTTGAGTTCCTTAGCTCCTTAGTTTACCTACCTGAGCACGGTTTTGGATTTAGGAAAGGATTTATCAGTTTCCGCCTATTTGGAATAGAATATGACTTTAACCATAAAGAACTAGCCGACTTATTAGGATTCCCTAGTGGACCCTTTGCTTTTACTACCACACAGGTAGAATTGATGGACATTGAGCTAGATTTCTTTTGGGGAACTTTAACCGGAAACTACCACCCTGAACCAAATAGCATGAACAATGATGAAATCCATAACCCAGCTCTCCGTTACTTCCATAAGATCCTTGCCCACACCTTCTTTGGAAAAGAAGAAAACATTACCGGAGTTTCTAAAGATGAGATATTCATTATGTCATGTTTCACTAATGGACAACCTGTTAATGGTGTACCTTTCATGATGCAAACCTTCACCCGTATCCAAGAAGAACCTGAATTACCTATATTAGTAGGAGGTCTTGTAACCATGATTGCTGATGCCTTAGGACTTAGGTACCAATTGCACAGATGCAACCGTTTAGGTACCATCCGTCCTATGAATCTTAACTTCTGCTTTAATCGCCATATCATAAGGAATTTAGGACATCCACCTTTCGAGTACCTAATCCGGAATGAGGTAGTAACCCTGTTCACACTGCCAAACCATGCTAGAGTAAGTGTTCACAATAAGGATAACTGGCTTTATGAGTTAACCCCACCTGATTATCCATCTACTCCTGAAACACCTCAGTCTTACAAGATAAAAGATGATATAATGACCGATGTCGAAACTGACCTTGAGACACCTCCTGGTTACCATGACATTGACCACACTGACGAAGTTATTGAACCCCCTGAAGTGAATCAAGGAGATTATGCTAACAACTTACAGAATATCATGAACACTCTTGAAGCTTACCAAACTGATATAAATTCATTTAAGGACGAAATTAAGAGCATGCGATTGGACATTATAGGTTTGACTGACATAACCTGTGAACAATTTTATCACTTGAACTCCGCAATCGAAGATTTGAAGAAACGCTTTTGAAAATGCTATAAGTGATCTAGTTTATTTTTCTCATTGTTTTCGTTTCTAGTTAGATTTACTTTTCGCAAACAATTTTGTACCGTATTTTCATTAATGTAATTTCATTTTAATTACCATATGCAATGCACTTCTAGTTTGCAAATTTTTCCATTTAATTAATTTATATGTTTTCATACTGTTATGCTTGAATTTATTCATATTCTATAAAAATCTCTCTTGCAGTGCAAATATACAAGTGCTATATTGAAATAATTTATTATATGGTGTTTAAATGTAATATTGAGTGAGAAGTGAAAAAAAAATTATTATAAAGTTTATGAAGCGTAAGAGATAGTGTTTTCTGGAAATTATTCAACGAAACAAACTCTCACGGTCGTCACGCCCCCCTAACGATCGTGACGTGCTAATTTAGCGTGTCACGACCGTCATCTCCCTGTCACGACCGTGACAACCCTAAATATAGGATTCGTGAGAAACAGAACTGTTTCTTTTCGAAACCTCTTCTTCTTCTTCCTCCATAACTTCCCAAAACCACCCATTTTCTCCATAACTTCCGTAACCTCCCATTACCAAATTAAAACTCATTAACCCCCCATTATCACCACACCTATCACATTCTCACCTTCCAATATTTATCCGAACCATTATTTGTCTCATTTTATCACTTTTTCACAAAAATCCAAAATCCTCATCTCTCACTATAGTTCTTGCATGCAATGGATGCTATTCAATTCAGAGAGGGTGATGCTGGAGAAACCCAGAGAGAAAGATTTATCCAATTCCAGAACCGCGGTGTGCAACCTACGCGTTATATCGACATTGAATGTTTGAGAGAGCTCGGAATGCTCAACAGTGTCAAGAACCTGCTTAAGAAGGTTAATCTGTGGGTTCTATGCAGTCAGCCTCAGCCCACATTCGAGTTGCTGACACTGGAGTTCCTAAGCTCGTTCTGTTACATCACCGGTACCGGTTCTCAGAGTCAGCTTACCGGCGTTGCTAAATTCATATTGTTTGGCCGGGAGTTTGAACTTTCGCAAACAAGGATAGCCGAGTTGCTAGGCTTCGCTCACGGGAATGAAGCTCACCTCCGCGTGCCGGATAATTTTAGTGAAACCGCTTTCACTTTATGGCATGACATAACCAATACCCGTGCCTCAGCCTTCCAAAGCCTCAATGTTACACACATCCACAACCCGGCAATCCGATATTTTCACCGAGTTATCTGCAACACCATATTTGCTCGAGAGAGTAATCATAAGCTCAACTCCAAGGAGCTTCTGTTCTTGCACTGCGCTCTAAATGACGAGCCGATCAACGCTGCCCCGTTCATGCTTTCTCACATCCAGGCTATTGCGCAAAGAGGCTCCACCCCATTTTTCATAGGCGGTATTGTCTCCGCCCTCTCCTTTCAGTTAGGGCTCAATGACTTGCTCGACAATTTGCCTGGCATAGCCGCAGAATTCCTAACCAAAAGCTATTGCAGGTCCGCTCACCTGATTGCGCAGCGAGAGGATGGCCGGTATAGCCCTGTTATCCATGGCACCGTTTATCACCATATCATTCTGCCGTCCCGTGACCGCATCGACCCGTCCAGCCGAGCCAACTGGCTCTT
Organism: Lathyrus aphaca; assembly: GCA_963966055.1. Classification (NCBI taxonomy): domain Eukaryota; kingdom Viridiplantae; phylum Streptophyta; class Magnoliopsida; order Fabales; family Fabaceae; genus Lathyrus; species Lathyrus aphaca. The sequence goes on along the minus strand of OZ014523.1, from coordinate 55,943,827 downwards.
TGTTTTACCAGATGCTGCCGGCCATGCCCCCATTCATGATGATCAGGCCGATCCTCCAGCGGATGAGATGCAGGACGCTATGGATGCAGCTGAGCCTGTCCAGGACATTCCAGAGACATCTACCCGACAGCCTCCTGCACAGGATTTCACTCTTGAGGACGTCCTCCGTGCGATTCATCAGCAGAACCAGATGAACGCCGCACTGGAGCGAAGGCAGAAGGAGCAGTATGATGCTTTACTTCGCACTATTGCAACAAACCAGGAAGCTACTAATGAGAAGTTTGGAGAAATTTTCAGCGAGCTAGAGGCCTTACGCATTGACATCACTGCTGTTACCAGTACCGGTTCTGATCCTGAAGCGACTCCTACCGGACGCTCCCGCACCAGAAGCCGAGCCCGTGGTCCTCAGCAGCCTTAGTTTTAGTTTTGCTTATGTTTGTTTTTCGTTTTTGTAGTCTGTACTGTACTTTTACCGCTATTATATCACAACATTGAGGACAATGTCTGATATAGTGTGGGAGAGGTACCTTTCATTTCCGCATTTTTCCTTTTCGCATTTTTCCATTCCATTGTATTTCTTTTCGCAAGTTAATGAAACGAGCAAATCTTTGTGATATTTTCTTTAGCTTCGAACTTTCCCCGTTTATTTAGCCATACCAGAAAAAAATCTTTAATTATTCGCATTAACCGACTTACCTACGGAATCGTAATTAGGAAGCTGAGAACGATTCAACAAGACCAATACAATCTTGACACCTTTGACTTCCCACTTAAGCGATTCCATTCCGATTATCATTATGAGTACACTTTAAGTTTTTGTTCAAAAGTAACCCCTAGTAGTTTATACTAGCAGTCAGCACCGTCTGAACACAAACCACGTGGGGAGCCGATGAATATAAGCGTTTGATGCCTAATCAATAATGATCCTTCATATCTCGATGCAAATGAAAAGAAATTGCACCAAAGTACACGGTTGCATATAAGAAACGAGAAATATGAGAAGGAGTCCATTGCGGGTTGGTTCAGAGGTACTGGTTCTGAACTTGGTAGGGCGTGCTATGGCTCGATCCCCCACAACCTCCAAATCGGATAATATATGTAGGGTTACCGCACTCGTGTACCAGACCCCGTGCTTAAAAAGGATCAAAGTCGCTAACCGGCTACTCCACTACGTGCGTGCTAAGGCAAAGGGCTTAATGTGATTGCGCTAGAATGAAACCGGGCGAAATAAGATCGAAAAACTTTAGGTGAAATCGTAAAGAAATTACCGATTGTTTCGTTTAACGGGAAGTCGACGACATAGCTTGTTGCTTGTGTCATTAGTGTATCGTAAGTGTTCTATCAAAGTACCGGTTTATCCGACAAAACGATCCCTCGTACGGTTTGTTATGTGTATGCGTCAATAAAAACTTGTCCGACGATTTTCAACCGACTATTTGCTTGAGGACAAGCAAAGGTTTAAGTTTGGGGAAGTTTGATAACGAGAAAATGTATCGATTATATTGCTAAGTTTCATTACCGTTTTATCGCATAATCATCGTCTTAACACCCGATTCCTCGAGTTTTTCTTACCATTTTGCAGGTACATCATATATGGAGCTAAATCATGAATTAAGATCAAAAGGAACAAAAACAACCATAAAAAGATGAAGAAATGAAGAAACCTGCAAAACCTGCATAATTTGTTGCACTCACGGTCGTCACCAAGGTGTCACGACCGTGACACCCTAAAAGAAGCAATCACGACCGTGATGACCTTGTCACGACCGTGACACTTAAAATGCAAGGGACACGAGCGTGAAGACCTTGTCACGACCGTGACAAGTGAAAATGTAGGTTATTTGACTGAGACCACGTCAAAACATTACGTGAAGAAGTTCTGCCTATTTTTTAGCCACGTTCCTATATTTTCTCAGCTGCTTCAACAAGGCCCAATGCAACAAGTCCAAATTTCAAGCCCATTAATTGTTCTATAAATAGCATAATTCAGTTGAACAATACACAGAGCATTTTTTCTATCAATTTCCTGCGGAAGCTCTGCCGATTTATTTTACGACCCTGCTTTTATTTCAGCATTATTTTCAGTATTTCATTCTTATTGTATCCAAACCCAACCTATAACAATTTCCAACATCAGGAAATTGTTATAAAAATTACTTGTTTCTAAACCTTCAGATTTTTGCTTTATTTTCGATTTCCGCCAATTACTCCGAGCTTTCCGGTCTGTGGAAGAAGGAGTCTGCCATTTTATTGTTAACCAGGTTTTTATTATTTGCAAATTTAATATTTATGTCATTTATTTATTTTTCTGCCATGAATATTTTGTTTATTGTTTCTCTGCCTCTGTCTGGTTCAACAAAAATGAGTAGCTAATTACCTTAGGGCGGTATGTAGTTAAAACAAACTTAATCGGTAAAATTAATCATAGGCTTAAAATATTTAATAACTTAACATTCTGGCTAACACTTTTTATTTAAAATCGACCTTTTCGTTACGAGAGTAAGGAAAGAGTATTAGGTTAGGTCAAGACCACGAGAGTGTGAGATTTTAACCAGATAGCTAAAGTTAGGCATTTAAATTAAACACAGCGAGAGCGCTTTAAAATAAATTAGAATTACTAAGTTTCCAAAAATTATCTCTAAACACTTATGGGCTAGCGAGAGCAGGCATAGGGCTTTAGGGGTAAGATCCGAGATAAGACCACGAGAGTGTGAGTTGAGGGTATTTAAACTGGTAACCTCTACAGAATAGTTTAAGTGAACACCTTTATAAGCCTAGGTTAGATTGACCCGCCTAAGTTAGTATAATTACATACCGACCGCCTTAGTATTATTTTATTAAAACTTAATTTTAATTCAGCTTTTAATCTTTAAAAAACAACAAAAAACCGTGACAACCCTCCACCTTAGCTAAACTAGAAGTTCATCTAGCACTAAGTAACCATAGAGTCCCTGTGGATCGATAATCTTAAATATTACTTCGATAGGCTGTGCACTTGCAGTTAAGATACCGCTAGACACATAATTAGACACGTCTTTAGCCCATCACCAACCAAATTAATGTCTCCATCTATGTTGTTTCATCTTCCTCTCAAAATGTCTCAAGATTTGGTTATCCTCCACACTAGTCTCTACAACAGCCACACTTATATGCATCTGTTTGTCCTATACTATCTCATATTTCTCCCATTCTTTTCTCATCTCCCTCTGACTCTCAATTTCCTGAGCACGTGTCAGGTGTTTCCTATTCATACTTTTCCTTTCAAAATCCATTTATTCCTCCCTCACAACCTTCTACTCCACACATTCATCCTTGAAACATTCATCCTATGGTTACTAGATCCAAGAATGGTTTTTTCCAACCTAGGCTTCATCATACTCTCCTTCTAACTGAATTGGAACCCATTTCCTATAAGATATCACTCAAACATCCTTAGTGGCTTGCAGCCATGCAAGCTGAACATACTACATTGCTGAAAAACAACACATGGACTCTCACTAACCTTCTTCCTAATAAAAGGGCAATTGTGTGTAAATGTGTCTTTAGGATCAAGAAAAACCCTAATGGCTCCATTCTGAAACATATGGTCAGGCTTGTTGCAAAAGGGTTTCACCAAGTTCATGGGTTTGATTTTCAAGAAACCTTATCTCCTATGGTCAAGCTTGACACTGTCATGATTGTCTTGACACTTGCGATTTCTATGCAATGGCATATAACTCAACTTAATGTGAACAATGCCTTCTTAAATGGTATTTTAGCTGAAGTAGTGTGCATGCAACAACCTCATGGTTTTCTTACCTCAAATAATACACTGGTTTTCATACTAAACAAAGTAATTTATGGTTTAAAACAGACCTCTAGGGCCTGGTTTGAAAGGCTCGCCTCTTCCTTTCACAACTTTGGATTCCTCACCATAAAGTGTGATCCTTCTTTATTTACTCTAAGTAAACCTACATATACCAACAAGTGTGAACTTTCAAAGTCATATCCAAAATCTCACCACTCAGCTTCATGCTCAACTTCTCTCAAACAACTTGGCTCTCTCGACTATTTCTTAGGAAGTGAGGTTTCAAAGGTTTCAAATGGAGGCTTATTCTTATCTCAAACTAAATATATCAGGGATCTTTTGGCCAAAACAAATATGTGTGAGTCCAAGAGTCTTCTCACTCTTATGGTGTATAACCTTAAACTCACAAGACAGGGTTCAAACTATCTGTCAGATCCTTCATACTAGTAGCATGTTGTTGGGGCATTGCAATATACCACCATCACTAGATCTGAGATCAATTTCTCAGTTAACAAGGCATGTCAGTTCCTAGCTCAACCTGTGCAAAGTCATTGGGTTGCTGTCAAGAGAATTATGAGATATCTCATAGGCACTTTGCACCATGGCATGTACTTTATGCCAACCAATCATACCAAACCAATGCAAATCACAACCTTCTCTAATGCAGACTAGGATTCTGACCCTAATGATATAAAGTCTACATCAGGCTCCTGTATTGTTTTTGGGCCCAATTTGATTTCTTGGTGGTCCAAGAAACAAACATCGATAGTCAGGTCAAGTATTGAGGTTGAGTACATAAGTTTGGCTAACACTACTTCAGAGGTACTTTCGGTCCAATCTCTCCTCTCAGAACTCCAAGTCATCACTCTATCTCCCACTCTCTATTGTGATAATCTTAGCAATTTATCTCTTTCTCACAATCTTGTACTTAATGCCAAGACAAAATACATGGAGTTAGATATTTTTTCCTTAAGAGAAGGTTTTAACAACACATTTTGTGTTAAGGACATTCCTGCCGAGTTGCAAAATGCCGATATTTTGACCAAACCTCTTTCTACCCTGAGATTCCTTACTCTTAGGGATCATTTTAGATTAGTGGACAAAACTACTATACCCTAAAGGATCAACTTCAGCAGTTAGGCAGAATCCATTGAAAAGGAAAATATATTAGAGTAGTTAGTCTGTTAGTGTTAAACTCAATTTGTTATACTAAGTTGACATTAGTTTGTTATGCTGTAAATAACTCAAAGGGAAAATATATTAAAATAGTTAGTCTGTTAGTGTTAAGCTCAAATTGCTATACTAAGTCGACATTGTTTTGTCTTGTTGAGCTATCACCAGTACAAAACTCTATATATACATCAATCCATATGTACTTAATCTCTTAATGAGACCATTAAACACAAATTAAGTCAACTCCTCTTCTATGCATTCTTTATCTTTATCTAAATATAATGAACTCAAATTCTTCCTTACAAATGCCTAAATCAAAAGCTACAAATCCTACTTTCAAATAAAGTTAATTCTACAAGTTATAATCAATTCTAGTGGAAAACAAATATGTCAAAATCAGTTCTAGTGGAAAACAAATATGTCAAAATTAATTATACATTTTGAATAAATTTTGAGTGATATATTATATAAAAGCAAGTATGCATGTCATCGAATTGGTTCTATCATCCTTATGAGTTAGATGGTTAATAATTCAACATAATTTAATTCAATTTAGTTTCATTGGAATACAATTCAAATAGTGTTGAATCAGTTCTAATCAACTGATTGAACTAATCAGTTTTATCTAATATTTTACACACTAATATGCATCAAAGTTGGTGGAAAAAGAGAGAAACTCCTAATTGCCAGAAATTGAAATCTATGATCATTGTTGCTTAGTGTGGTGCTAAAATTAAAACCTAAGAATGAGAATAGATCAGACTAATTATTAACATGGATTTAAGGCCTAGCCTATAAGGTTATGTTAATTTTTTTTAATAGAAAAGACTTAGGTTTTTTTATAAGTCTATTTAATTAAATAGACTAGACTATGAGTCATATAAAAAATCTTATAAATCTATTAAACTGACCTATTTATTAAAAATGACCGATCTATTTATTAAAGATGAATGAATTTATTATTTTTATATTGTATTTTATACTTTATATTAAAATATAAAAGTAAAACTTAATTATATTTTAAAATTTATGAAAATAAGTTGAAAGAAGTCTATAAATAATGTTATAAGGTATTTTCATAAGTTCTCTCAAACAATTTATCTCACAAAAGATCAGACTCAAAAAAAACGTTTTTGATAACTAACTCGATCCAGCTTATTCTCACCCCTAATAAAAACATTAAACTAGCCACCCAATACCAATTAAGTCTTATCTCAAGTTTTAAATTTCAAAAAATTATAATCTAAATTTATTAATAAAATAAAAATATATTTAAAAGTTCAATGATGGTGTATAAAAAGGCCACCGCCTTAGTTAAAACCATGACCAGAACTAAAATCTATGGATGGGACCCCTCCACTATTACAAATAGGGATGAGAATAGACCAAACCAATCTCCTGTCTATAACCTAATCTACTTAAGATTAGAACTGACCAGATTTTTTTAATAAATAGAACAGACTTAGGCTTTTTTAAAAGCCTATATATATATATATATATATATATATATATATATATATATATATATATATTAGAAAAAAAGATATATATGTTGACTTATATATGCATATATATTAGAACAAAGGCTAAATAAATCGATTTATATATGCATATATAGATCAGCTTATATATGCATATATAAATGCTCTTGTATATCAATCACCGAAGGGCGAGAGAGAGAGAGACCAGATACTCTATCTAATTAAAAACAATTCTACCAAGCAAAGTCTAAAAATATATAGTAAAAGATAACCATTAAATGGTTTCGGGAGAACTTTTTCCTATAAAATAAACTATGAAAAATGGGAAGTAATAATTGTATTCTAAAGTTACTGAATACTTAAATTGCTCAATTTCGTTCTAAATGTTGAAAATGTATAGAAATGTAAACCATATCGAAATACATATTTGTCCTCATAAAAGCTCTTTGGAGTTCATTTCTCGATATCACTTGCTCTTCTTTTGTTCTTTAGTATATTGAGCTATCAAAGTTTCAACATCCTTCCACAAGAGGCCTTCAACCAAGACTCCATCCTTAGTGAACCTGCAATCCAAACCAAAACAGATTGATGCATTTTGAGTACCATAAAACAGTGTGCGCATGTAAACTAATATGTATGTCTAGTATCAATGTGTGAACATGCATTTAAAGGTAAGAGAGACATACCACTCGGTAACACTTTTGGTAAGATTTACTGGTTCATTTGCAGAAATCGATTTTGGATCTGCACTTTCTACAGTAAGTGTGTAGATGTCAGAAAATCTGGGTAATTTGGAGGAAACTACCAAACCGGTGCTAGTAAAGGAACCCTGTAAAAAGAAATAAAAACCAAGTTGGAATACATTACTCATAATTAATGTATGTCTTAAAATTCTGCAGAGAGAATAACTTCAAACACATTACTTGAGATAAAAACAATTCAAAGACAAAGCTAAATTTAGTTAGATAAATGAAAATAACATATTCCCTCACAGACAGCCACTAGAGATAAAAACATGAAATCCACACCAAACATTTTGCAACATTACATCACTATTGAAAAATGGAACAGCATCTAAATTCGAGTCAAATCAACTAAAACTAAATTGAGATCCTAGGAAAGATCAGGAAGGGATCTAAATACCAATACCATAGCACTGATAGTAAGATCTTACCAAAATGTAAAAATATATCTTAATCTACAAATATTATATTATTATTAAAAAAATAGATGCATGCGTATATGAAATGTGTGAGACATCACAAGGATACGTCTCAAAGGCTGATGTGTGCTGAAAATGATGTGTGTGTTCTATAGGAATAGATGTGTAACCAGCCAAACAAGCAAAAGTAGAATAATGTAGAAGTTATGACCGAAAAGAAAAGAAAGAACTTAGAAGTGGGTGAAAAACATCTTGCAAACAGTGGTTCAAGCGGCTCACTCGCAAAACTCTTGTAAAGGACAGAACTAGAAAGGGACACATGAATCTAAGTGAGACTTGTGGGTTTTCTGACCCAGAAAACAGCTTTATGAAACTGTTTTACAAACCCGGCCCACAAACCTGGCTTATTTATGCATCTCTTAAGCTTCAGAAAACTCGTTTGTGTCCACAGTTTCTCGTGTTTGGACGGTGTTTGTGCCGTGATTACATTGTCCCTACCAAATTCCATGTTTTTTCAGGCATGAGGTCACTCGGCCTCTTCATGATCGCAAAATTGCACAATCCTACAGGTTGGATTGCAATTTTGACTACCATGACTAAAACCATAACAAATTTAGAAGTTTGAGTTAACTCAAATTCCAGAAGAAAATGGATGAGAGTCAGAATAACAAAGATAAAGGAACAATCTTGGTCAAACTGTCCACCTTAAGACATGACAGTCTGGAAAATTAGTTTGTTTGCCTTGTTAAATTGTTGGATGTGCAAATTATGCCGCCGCAACTTTTATCAACATTAATTGAAATTCAACAAAAAGATACAGAGAATATGACATAATACCAAATTTCATTTGCCGCAACCTATTCAATGCAAGTATTTCATGACATCAAATATCAAATAAATATTACTAGCTTATCAAACAAAGATTTGTTTCAGCTAACATGTCTATCATGGCTATTGAGCTGAAATAGATATGATCAAATTATTGTATTTGTATGTATGTTTAGGCCTTACTATGGCACAAAAGACCAAAAGAAACTTGCCACGATTGAAGCAACAAGAAAAAGGTATACACCTTTCTCACTCCCTCTCTTTCAGACACACAATGACTCAAAATAGATTATAGATATAACATACAATTCTTAAATGTTAATATATTGGAAAATGGATTAAAATGGTCGGATGACAGGGGCTATATAAAATCTAGAAATTAATTATTACAAATTTGCACATACATCTAAAATACATACTCTATAACATTTACTAATTGAAACCAATAGGTCATAAAACACCACACATTAAACATTACGGAAATGAGTGAGTGGTACAGTTTGTGATTCAAAGGCAATCTACAGTTTTCATATTCAACACCAGTGGAATAAAATGATGTATGTTATTTACCCGCCCCCTCCAATTTAAGAGACAAAGGAAGACAAGTTATAAAAGCAATGCAAGTCAAACAAAACATCTACTGTATAATATATATACAAAACTTATAATTAAAGGGAGGTGCCTTATCCAAGTTTACAGAAAAACTTACAGACAGAGGATAAGTAAAGAGAATGGCGTTCTTCTCCTTAGTGTATATGATCAGCTGCAACAACCCATTGAAGATCACATATGTACGAGAGAGTCAAGGATCAAACAACAACAAAGCAAACATTAGTAAAACAAGTAAACACAAACAACCCCATTTCCCTTTTCACATAAGGGGATTCAAATTCATTTAGCAAATAACCTCAACAACTTTCAATTTTGAACAATTCCCACATCCAACTCCACTTCTAACTAAGAGTTAATTTCAGATATTTCATTTTGAATGTAATAGCACCACTATTTACGCATCCAATCGATTATCCCCTTCAACCTATAACAAAAACAACCCAATTTCCCCCTCACTATGCAACATCATCAAGCAGAATTCTTTACTTAAAAAAAAAACACAATAAACAAATAAAAGGATATAAGGCGATGCAGGCAAGAAGAAAATCCCTATTTTCCGGAAACTTCTTCTTGTAAAACTGAGCAAACAGAGCAATGACAATAATAACAGACCCAATCAACAACCTCACATTGCTCAATCTCACATCTTCAACATACCCACGTCCCTTAACCACCTGCAACCCAAAATTCAATTCGATCAAACCCAAAGCAAAACAAACAAAAAAATTATCCAAATTCAAACAAAATCGAAAAAGGAAAACAGGTTAGGGTTAGGGTTTAACAAACCTCAGAAACAGATTCATCGAGAATGTGCTTAATGGAGTGATGATCTAAGAGATTTGCTTTCTTCTGCGATTTGGATGCCATTTTTGTGAAAGACTTTCACTTGACCCAAACGAGAATTGCGTTTTTGGTGGAGATTTTGCTCACTGAATAATAAACCTTCGATTTTATGTGTGCGTATTGCGCACTCTTCTTCTTCTTGTAACTTTTTTTTATTGGAACAAAATTATTTTTTTAGAGAAAAAATATTATATGTAGAATTTACGTCATTGTTGAATTTTGGTCCAATCACAGTTTTTTTACTTTATGGATGCTAGTAAGTGATTGGATAAATAGCGTGGCGTGATATTATTGGCTGAGTCTAAATCTATTACACTTTTTTTATATAGTAAGAGTATATATTAAAAAATATATTATATTTATAGATTTGATGTATTTTATACTTTCAGTTTATTATTACTAATAAATGGTTGGATTTTGAATTAATTTATTTTTAATAAAGATCAAGATTAATAAATAATGATAAGAAAAATATTAAAAATAAATTTAGTGATTTATTTCTATTTGTCACCAAAGAATATATTGACCATGTAAATAATTTCTTGAGTGATAATAAATAAATCTCTTAAAAACATATTGTATAATATTTTTTTAAGTGAGATTGATTATCCAATTGAAGTGATTAATCTCTTGAGTGATTAAACTCTTCCACAAGAAAATTTAACAAAGTTGAATTCAAATCCAAAACATTTGGTTAGACCCAGAAAAATGTCTTACTATCTCGTCTAAATATTCTTAGATATGAATAATAATAATATGGTCAAAAGAAAAGAAAAGAAAGAAAAAATACTTTAATAAAAATAAATTAAAATTTAAACTATTTTTCTTTAAATCATACTATTTTTTATTACTTGTACTTCTTAAATCTTTAAAAATATATCAACTACAGTAAAAACATACCGAATTAACTCACATCGAAAGATCTTATATTCAACTTTCGTGTCGATGTGAAGACATCTGTAACAAATACTTTGTAAGTATTTTTATATTTGATTTTTGAACTTTTGAGTGTGTCATGATTAAAGTCCAAAATTTCAATTCACTTAATTTTTTTTTTGGTAAGGAAGAGGGCCAAAGGCCCAAAAACAAAAGGATTACACAAAGACTTCCCTCATGGAAGGATTCTCCCCCATGTCTTCTCGAACAAGATTCTCCACAAAGTTAAGAGGAGACGAAAAATGTAATAAATCTCTATCAAGACTACATCCAGCCTTTGCCAAGGCATCCGCACACCTATTTGACTCCGATACACATGATTCACTAAAGCACCCTCAAATCTACTCAGAAGACTACCTATCTTCCTAAGCAAAACAATCCCTTCTATTCTTCTAGTCTTCCCGTTCTTGATATCCGTAACAACTTCTAACGAATCACTATTCACTTCCACGATCTTAATTTCTAAATCCAAGGCTAAAATTAATCCTTCGAGCTCCGTCATATAACTATTAGTGGTTGATAATTTTTTTTGCAAAGCCTCCCAACCATCTACCATAAGCATCTCTAATAACACCCCCACATTCAGAAGTCACACCTTCCATGAACGCACCATCCACATTTAACTTACTCACCCCCGGATTAGGCGGAACCCAATTAACAAACTTCACTTTTGTATTCCGACTTTCAACCTTCTTCTCCATCAAAGTTGCTTGGATATATTCCGTCAACTTATTCTCTATAATCATTTTAAGATTTGTAGGCCGCACAAACACCTCATTGTGTTCTTCTTGATTCCTCCAACACCATAGCGAATAACAAGCATAAGCCCAGTAAGAACTCCAGTTACCCACGTCCGAATTGTCATAGTTGATGTTCAAATTAATCCACGCCTCCAACTTCACATTTGGAAACTCTGTTCTGATACTCCACGGGACTATGCTTTCCCACACTTCCCAAGCATACCGACAATCACAAACAGCATGTAAGGCCGACTCTATGGCATGACCACATAAGCGAAAATATGTTGTCCCAATACCTTTCCTACTCTTACAACAATTTGTCAGGCGCCTATTATGTTTAAGCAATCAGATAAAGGTCTTGAATCTCTCCGGAACCTTGAGTCGCCACACTTTCCTCCAATCATTATCCTTCAACTAAATATCTAATCTCGTCAACAAATTATAAAATTGATGCAGCGTTCCTGTATTATTATTCTCCCCGACTAACTTGAAAGAGTCCGCTTCATTAGAATCAGTCGGAGGCAGCATTCTGCTAATTTTAGCCAAAACATCATTAGGAAGCCATAAGTTCATAATTAACCAATTCCATTCACCTGCTGTTGTAACCATATCACTGACCTTGATATCTTGGTTAAATGTTCTGAGCATAATCCTTCAGCCTCAAGCCTTCCTCCACCCAGCAATCCTCCCAAAATCTTGTGAGTAACCTTAGTTTTGATTGATTATAATTTTTAAGTGTTTGTGTTCTCTTCATATTAAGAAAAATGCTTGCCTTTAGATCTTGTGTTTCATGTGTTTTCAATGTTTTTGATCTTTTGAAAAATACGCAAAATGAATCGATTCATTCCATCATGAATCGATTCATGCTGTTTGAAGGATTCTGGAAATTCGCAAAATGAATCGATTCATCTTATCATGTATCGATTCATGTTGTTTGAATGGTTCTGGATTTTCTTCTATGAATCGACACATACAAACATGCATCGATTCATTGCTTGTTCTATTCTCTGTTTTTATAAATTTGTTCAGTATGTATCGATTCATCATGTCTTGAATCGATTCACTAGTTTGTTTTTCTTCTAACAGAATCTGCATATATATGTGGAGTGTTTCATTTAGTGCTGTAACAGATCACAGAAAATTGGAGACGAATTTTAAAGTGATAGATCATTGAAGAACACTTCAAGAAAGGATTTTTGGAGTATTGGAACTTCAATGTTGAGCGGAATTGAAACCTAGAATCAAATTCATCTTCATCATCTTCTCAAAGACCTTAATTCAAGAACATCAACAAGGAAGTGTTTGCTGTCCTATGAATTGAAGACTTTCGAGATAACGTTCAGTGGTAAGATCGGAGATCCAGCTGAGTTGAAGATTGATAGAAGGTTTTAAGGAAAACCCAGCTGGGTTTTCCTTCAAGAACGGATGTGCTCTTGAGGGTTTGTTAGTCACGTTTACAAGACAGATTCAGCCGCAGCGTAAGATTTGGAAATCAGGGGATTTCGCAAATAGGTCGTGGAACCGGTGAATTGCTTGTATTACTTGCAGGGAATCTTGATTGGGCTCAGATCAAGTGAAGGTTGATACAATAGGAAGATCTAGGTGTATAGATTTCTGGTGTTTGTATTGCAACCTTGTAATCGACGAATTCAGCAATTTTGATATAAAAGTTCTCAATTTCGATTTGAAATTGAGAGGGAGACGTACCCACACGCGAGGACGAACGTGGGGAACTTCCTTACCAAATCTCGGCGTATTGTATTTCCTCTCTATCTCTATTTACTTTTTCATTTGTTTTTGATTCATTGGAAATTGCTTTAGTGATAGGTGCATTCAACTGTTTTACATATTGTGTGTTTAATCCTTTATCATCTCAATCGTAAATCCAACACGTTATCACATGTCCGGTCTTCTAGTGGCTGGTCCAGAATAGACGCTTGTATATTTGGGACCTTTGTTTCCGTAAATCTTTGAAAACTCTGAAAAACATTTTAAATCCTTGAAAACAAGGAGGTGATCCATTCACCCCCCCTCTAGATCACTAGCCACAGCGTTTAACAAGTGGTATCAGAGCACCGGTTCGCTGGTGCTTTGTGGCCGCCTGTAACGTTATGGATTCTGAACCAAAGGGGGCGTATAATAGAGCTCCTGTTTTCAATGGTGAAAATTATGGCTACTGGAAAGACTGCATGCGAGTTCACATAAATTCTGTTGATAGGCGCGTATGGGCTGCCATTCAAAATGGTCCTTTTCAAATTACCATGATGAATGAGGCAGGTGCCATAGTACCTAAACCAGAAGATGATTGGGATGAAAAAGATGAGAAAAAGCGGTCAAGCGATTGGAGAGCTCGAAATATGCTAATTTCAGCACTTAGTGCAGATGAGTATTATCGAGTTTCCCATTGCTCGACAGCTAAAGAAATGTGGGATGCTTTAGAAATTGCACATGAAGGTACAACTGAAGTAAAACAGTCCCGCATTAACACACTCAATCAAGAGTTCGAACTCTTTCGCATGAAACAAGGAGAATTTATTCCCGACATGCAAAAGAGATTTGTTCATCTCATTAATCGTTTGAATGCACTTGGAAAACTTGTTTCCAATGATATTGCTACTAATAAAATTCTGAGATGTCTTAGCAGGGAATGGTAACCTAAAGTAACAGCTATCAAGGAAGCCAATGATCTAACGACACTCACAATGACTACTTTGTTTGGAAAGCTGGAGGAACATCAGCAAGAACTAGAAAGTCTAGAAAAGTTTGAGAACAAAAGTAAAAAGGGAAAGGAGAAGAATAAAGACAAAGAGAGTGAGAAGAGGCCTATAGCTCTTATGGCTTCTAACTCAAAGTCCTCACAAAAAGAGCTAAGCAACAATGAGTCAAGTAGTGACGGAGACTCCGGTGACGAAGAAATGGGACTTTTTGTTAGGAGATATAATAGATTCATTCGAAAGAATGGAATCAAGCATTCTGACAAAAATCTCATAAATTTTAGAAGACAATCTATGGATTCAAAACAGGAAGAGATTAAGAAGAATAGAGAAAGAGGGTCTTGCTTTAATTGTGGCAAGTCCGGTCATTATAAAACAGATTGTCCTTTAAAGAAAAAGGATAAAGGAAAAGCTCCACCAAAAAGGTATAATAAGCAAAGAAGAGCTTACATTGTTTGGGAAAGTGATAGTGATTCATCAAGTACACAATGCTCAAGTGATAGCGATGAAACCGCAAATTTGTGTCTTATGGCTCACACCAAAAATCAGTCCCACCACAAGAAGAAAAGTGATGATAAAAAGGTAAAACAAGCTTATTATAACAATTTCTCTTCTATGTCTTTTTCTGAATTGAAAATAGCTTTTGAAAAACTGCATAATGAAGCTATAGAAGCATTCAAAAGATTATCTTCCGATAAAAATTTTTTTTCATACTTGGAAGGTAAAGTATAACATGCTGAAAAAGATTTAGAATACTTGAAAGCTAGTATTGTAGAAAATTCAAAAGCTATTGATATTGATGGTTGTAGTAAAATAAGGCATTGTGAAAGGTGTCACATTTGGCAACAAGAGGTCATCTCTCTTAAAGTCAAATTGGAAAAAGCCTTGCAACCTAAGATTACTTATGCCGTTGATACTAGGTTGTTCAAAAAGTCATTAAATCATCCATATGCAAAATATTCTTTTGTTCCAAAGGATTTAAAGACCAATCATAAACAACAATATTATCGTAGTGTTTGTCATTATTGTTGTCATGCTGGCCATACCATTGAAAAATGCAAATTTAGAAGATTTCTAGTGCCTAAAGGCATTTATCAATGGAAGCCTAAAGATAACCATGTTACCACTTACCCAATTGGACCCAATAAAAATTGGGTACCTACCTCTCTCTTTTGATATTGTAGGATGAGTGTCTTGCATCCATGGAAAGAAGATGGTTTCTGGACAGCGGGTGTTCAAGGCACATGACGGGTGACATATCACTTTTTATTGACTTCAAAGCAAAGAAAAAGGGGTATGTTACTTATGGAGACAATAACAAAGGAGCTATACTTGGTAAACGTAGTGTAGGTAATCCCTCTACCACTACTATTTCTGATGTACATCTTGTAGAGGGACTTAAACACAATTTGTTAAGTATAAGTCAACTATGCGACAAAGGTTATAAAGTTTCTTTCACAAAAACATGTTGCAAAATTGAACATACCGAACAAAATGTTGTGTTTAAGGGTGTAAGAGTAAACAACATATATATGCTTGATCTTTTGAGTGTTTCCTTAACAAGCACTAAATGTCTAGTAGCCTTAAATGATGATTCATGGCTATGGCATAGACGCTTAGCGCATGTTAATTTCGATTTGCTTAATAAGGTTGTATCCAAGGATCTAGTAGTAGGTCTTCCAAAAATAAAATTTTCAAAAGACCACCTATGTGATGCTTGCCAAATGGGGAAACAAACAAGGGTCTCTTTTAAATCTAAAAATATAATTTCAACTTCAAGACCCCTTGAGCTTCTCCATATGGATCTCTTTGGACCATCTAGAACAAAAAGCTTAGGTGGAAACTATTATGGTTTCGTAATAGTAGATGACTACTCTAGATTCACTTGGACTATATTCCTTCATAGCAAAGATGAAACTTTTTATGCTTTTAAAAGTTTTGCAAAGCTGTCCCAAAATAAAATGAATTCTAAAATAGTTACAATCCGAAGCGATCATGGAGGTGAATTTCAAAACCATCTCTTTGATAAGTTTTGTGACAAGTATGGCATTGAGCACAACTTTTCAGCTCCTCGAACTCCACAACAAAACGGTGTTGTGGAACACAAAAATCAAGTTTTAGAGGAATTGGCAAGAACAATGCTCAATGAGGGTGGATTACCAAAATATTTTTGGGTTGATGCAATTAGCACAGCTTGTTATGTTCTGAATAGGATTTTAATTCGTCCTATTTTGAATAAAACCCCTTATGAAATTTTAAAAGGTAGAAAGCCAAACTTGTCTCATCTTCATGTGTTCGGTTGTAAATGTTTTGTTTTGAATAACGGTAAGGAAAATCTTGGGAAGTTTGATGCCAAAGCTGATGAAGGTATTTTTCTTGGTTACTCTCAATCAAGCAAAGCATATAGAGTGTATAATAGGCGTTTACTTTCTGTCGAAGAATCTGTCCATATTTCTTTTGATGAGTCTTACCCAAAAATTGTCGGAAAAGGTATCTCTTTTGATGACTCAGGTGTATCTACAGAAGACATACTCAAAGAAGCTGTTTCGGAAATTGATCAATCTGAAGCGGTTGCTATTGAGAAGGAGGAAGATACTTGTCATGAAAAAGATAAAGAGGAAGGAACATCTGAAGTGAAGGACCTTCCACCAGCTTGGAAATCCTCTAAAGACCACCCTATAGACAATATATTGGGAGATATTTCAAAGGGAGTGTTGACTCGTTCTAAGATAAGTAATTTTTGTTCTCACTTCGCTTTTGTATCACAAGTGGAACCTAAAAATGCTAAAGAGGCCTTGGTTGATGAATTTTGGCTAATGTCCATGCAAGAAGAGCTTAATCAATTTAAAATAAATGACGTTTGGGAACTTGTCCCTCGTCCGCGAGATCATCACATCATAGGTACTAAATGGGCTTTTAGGAATAAACTTGATGAAAGCGGAGTGATAACTAGAAACAAGGCACGCTTGGTAGCACAAGGGTATAACCAAGAGGAGGGCATAGATTATGAGGAGACTTATGCTCTGGTGGCTCGCCTTGAAGCTATACGTCTTTTGCTTGCCTATGCGTGTTCTATGAATTTCAAGCTTTACCAAATGGACGTAAAGAGTGCGTTTTTAAATGGTGTTATAAATGAAGAAGTATATGTTTCACAACCTCCCGGTTTTGAAAATTATGAATATCTAGATCATGTTTACAAATTAAAGCGTGATTTATATGGTCTTAAGCAAGCACCCCGTGTGTGGTACGAAATACTTAGCAAATTTCTACTTGATCATGGATATTCTAGAGGTAAAGTGGATAATACACTCTTCATTAAACACAAAGGAAAGCACATTCTTTTAGTTCAAGTTTATGTAGACGACATAATTTTTGGTTCAACTAACATACACTTGGTCGAAGAATTTTCTAATGTTATGCAGGGTGAATTTGAGATGAGTCTCATGGGGGAGTTGAACTACTTCTTAGGCCTCCAAATAAAGCAACTTGATGAAGGTACAACATTATGTCAAACAAAATACTGTAGAGAGCTGCTCAAGCGGTTTGGAATGGATAATTCTAAATCAATTGACACTCCAATGCCTACCAATGGAAACTTGGACAAAGATGAACATGGTAAGTGTGTTGATGTCAAAAGATATAGAGGTATGATTGGATCTCTCTTGTATCTTACTGCGTCTAGACCGGACATCATGTTTAGTGTGTGTATGTGTGCAAGATATCAATCAAATCCTAAGAAATCTCACTTAAAATCAGTCAAGCGTATATTTAGGTATCTTAATGGAACACCTAAATATGGGCTTTGGTATTCCAAAGGAAGCGATTGCATCTTAGTAGGTTACTCTGATTCTGATTTTGCTGGCTGCTAATCAGATAGGAAAAGCACTAGTGGCACATGTCATCTGTTTTCAAATTCTTTAATAAGTTGGCATAGTAAAAAGCAAGTATCCGTAGCTTTGTCTACTGCAGAGGCTGAGTATGTTGCAGCCGGTAGCTGTTGTGCTCAAATTTTGTGGCTAAGACAACAACTACAAGATTTTGACATTGAACTTAAACGTATTCCAATTAAATGTGACAACACTAGTGCCATTAATCTCACTAAGAATCATGTTTTACACTCACACACCAAACATATTGAGATTAGACATCACTTCCTTCGCGATAATGTTGAAAAATGAGATGTTGTTTTTGAGCATGTTGATACTAAAAATCAACTTGCTGACATTTTCACTAAACCTTTAGCAACTGAACCATTCTTCAACATTCGTCGCGAATTAGGGATTCTTGATCTCTCCGCATTGGTGTCTTAAGTTTGATTGATGTAGTTTCTATTTATTTCATCGTATTTGTTAAGTTTTGATTGTAGTCTTCACTCGTACCTCATGAGAATACTACGATGGAGGTAATATTGTTCCTCTCTTCACTTTGTTGATATTGTATGATCAATGTATGTTTGAGCAAATGGTTTCTTGTTTACATGAACTTCTTTTCATATGAATGTTTGAACATTGGTGTTTTTATTTGTAAAGTATTCTTAAGCATTTATACAATGTTATGATTCATTCTGCAGCATAATGTTTGTTTTGCATACTCATTGGTGTGTCAATTCTTGCATCTCCACTGAAATTACAAAATTTTCGTATTATGAATCGATCCCAACAAGCTTGAATCGATTCATGTTGATTTTCTTTTAATTTCTATCAAACTAGTTACAGTATGTATTGATTCATAGTTACTTGTATCGATACATTGTCATTTGTATTTCAAAAATTCGCATTATGAATCGATCCCAACAATCTTGAATCGATTCATGTTGATTTTATTTTAATTTCTGTCCAAATGGTTACAATATGTATTGATACATAATGGCTTGTATCGATACATAGCATTCTGACTTTTAAAATTTTTCGTGAAATGAATCGATACATACAGTCATGAATCGATGCATCCTGTTGTAAATTCAGTTTATTTTTTAATGAATCGACACATCAGCAACTGCCATGACATGTCTATTAGTTATAAAACTCCATTATGTCTTTCTCATCATCTCATTTGCATCATTTGCATCAAACCCTAACTGTCACAAAAACCCCTCTTCTCTCAAAACCCTAATCTCATCACCATGCCTCCAAGAGTCTTGCTTCCAAGAGAAAAAGGAAAACGTAAAGGCAAGGAACTCGTTGGGTCTTCTCATCAAGCTCCTTCTATTCCTAAAATTCCTCCATCTGGGACTGTAATTCTTCATCCTGCCATTGTTGAAGAATTTGAAGCTTCCTTTAAATCAAGGTTAGTTATGAAACCACATGTTTTCGATACTAGTGATGTACGTACTCTCTGTTTAGAAGAAGTTGCGGATTTAATCGACGCACAAAATCTTGGTTCCTTTCTAACTGTTAAAGATGAGTATCATGAAGACTTTATCCGTGCTTTTTATGCTGGTGTGAAAATTGGAAAAGGCTTTATGTTTAAGTGTTCGATTGGAACCAGAACATATCGTTTTGAGGCTGATGACTGGACCAAAGTATTCAGTCTGCCATCTGTGTTGCCTGAATTGCAAATGTGGCATGACCAGAAGTTTGAAACATAGTTTAAGTTGAAGGAATATTGTGGATCCATTTCTAAATTGGAAAGACCTCTTGCTGATGATGAGCCTCTGACTTCTGGTATGATTAAAAGCGTTCCAAGAATTCTACACTGGATACTTTCACATATCTTGCGCCCAAGGTCCGGTGGGCACTCACGATTGGACAAGCCGGATATCCATTTATTGTATATTCTGCAAAAAAAGATACCATTAAACTGGGCCAATTACTTTGTCAAGCGTATCTTTCTTACGCGGAACAGCTCCAAAAACATCACTCTTGCATATGCTTCCTAGATCATGCGAATTCTTAAATTTTGGAAAGTGGTTTTCCCTCCTGTGCCTCTTTTATCATCCTCTAGTGTGCAAGAATTCAACAATGCCACACTCTCTCATATGGGTTATCGATGGGACATCGAGCGTCGCTGCTACTACTTCTTTGAACGCAACACTCGAACCCGCATCTACAACTTTGACATTCCGTCTGAACACATTTATGTTGAAGAACAACGTGATGAAGACATGGAGGATGCAGAAAATCCTCCTGATGCGAATGCCAACACTGGTTGGGGTGATTGGGTACCACAGAGGTGGTCTCCTACAAACTATGATCTAACACCTTCATCGGCTCCACCGACTTCACCTACTGCTGCTCCGGCCTATCTTACTAAAATGTTTGCACAGTTGGAAGTTGCAAGCAATGCCCGGCATGAAGAAACTCGTGCGTGGCATGTCCAGCAAACGGAATGGCATAAAGAGCATCGAGAATGGCATGATGAGCATACTCGAATGTATCATAATCAACATCCATGGCATACTAAATTGGTTAAGTGGCATCAAGTGTTCTATAATGAGATGTCTGGGTTTATGGATGATTGTCGTTCGCACCCGGGGATTATGGAAAGGTTTCAAAGCACAGAGGTTCAGAGGCGTTTCAGGCGTTACGCTTTCATGGGACAGAATCCAGATGAAATGCCTCCTCCACCTCCTCCTCCAAGTTTCCGTGACCCTGATCGAGATGATGCGGAGTCGTGTGGTGGCCATTTCCCTCATTGAAGCTGCATTTCATTTTGCATATCATCATTGTTTGTTGCTTAAGTTTCTTTGTTTTTCTTGTTTGAACACTTTATGGTTTGGTTTGGTTATGTAATTCGCAACTCTATTTGACAATTTCACTGCCTATGATTATGTAATTTGCTTTTGTCTAAATTGTTTGCACTATATGATTCATTCTTTGTGAGTGAACTCTGCTTCTGTATCTTAGTACTGCTGATTCTGTTTCTTCACCTATGATTCTTTCTTGCTGTTGACAAAGGGTGAGAAAAAGGCAAGTGTGAAAAGACAATGTCAGGCACAAACTCAGGGGGAGTAATTCTCACACTTCAAAAATTTTGTCATCATCAAAAAGGGGGAGTTTGTGAGCAACCTTAGTTTTGATTGATTATAATTTTTAAGTGTTTTTGTTCTCTTCATATTAAGAAAAATGTTTGCCTTTAGATCTTGTGTTTCATGTGTTTTCAATGTTTTTGCTCTTTTGAAAAATACACAAAATGAATCGATTCATTCCATCATGAATCGATTCATGTTGTTTGAAGGATTCTGGAAATTCGCAAAATGAATCGATTCATCTTATCATGTATCGATTCATGCTGTTTGAATGGTTATGGATTTTCTTCTATGAATCGACACATACAAACATGCATCGATTCATTGCTTGTTTTATTCTCTGTTTTTATAAATCTGTTCAGTATGTATCGATTCATCATGTCTTGAATCGATTCATTAGTTTGTTTTTCTTCTAACAGAATCTGCATATATATGTGGAGTGTTTCATTTAGTGCTGTAACAGATCACAGAAAATTGGAGACGAATTTTAAAGTGATAGATCATTGAAGAACACTTCAAGAAAGGATTTTTGGAGTATTGGAACTTCAATGTTGAGCGGAATTGAAACCTAGAATCAAATTCATCTTCATCATCTTCTCAAAGACCTTAATTCAAGAACATCAACAAGGAAGTGTTTGCTGTCCTGTGAATTGAAGGCTTTCGAGATAACGTTCAGTGGTACGATTGGAGATCCAGCTGAGTTGAAGATTGATAGAAGGTTTTAAGGAAAAACCAGGTGGGTTTTCCTTCAAGAACGGACGTGTTCTTGAGGGTTTGTTAGTCACGTTTACAAGACAGATTCAGCCGCAACGTAAGTTTTGGAAATCAGGGGATTTCGCAAATAGGCCGTGGAACCGGTGAATTGCTTGTATTACTTGCAGAGAATCTTGATTGGGCTCAGATCAAGTGAAGGTTGATACAATAGGAAGATCTAGGTGTATAGATTTCTGGTGTTTGTATTGCAACCTTGTAATCGACGAATTCAGCAATTTTGATATAAAAGTTCTCAATTTCGATTTGAAATTGAGAGGGAGACGTACCCACACGCGAGGACGAACGTGGGGAACTTCCTTACCAAATCTCGGCGTATTGTATTTCCTCTCTATCTCTATTTACTTTTTCATTTGTTTTTGATTCATTGGAAATTGCTTTAGTGATAGGTGCATTCAACTGTTTTACATATTGTGTGTTTAATCCTTTATCATCTCAATCGTAAATCCAACACGTTATCACATGTCCGGTCTTCTAGTGGCTGATCCAGAATAGACGCTAGTATATTTGGGACCTTTGTTTCCGTAAATCTTTGAAAATTCTGAAAAACGTTTTAAATCCTTGAAAACAAGGAGGTGATCCATTCACCCCCCCTCTAGATCACTAGCCACAGCGTCTAACAAATCTAACACAGGTGTCATCACCAATACACCACTTCCTGAGCTTCAGCAGATAAGGAACAGTTTTGATAATATCCTTCCATAACCCTGATCCTGCTTGCATATTCGAAGACAATTTATCCAACCTGATATCTTTGTGCATACCTCGAAACACTGGACACCAGAGGTCATCAGAATTGTGTAAAAGTTGCCACACCAGTTTCATGATGCAGGCTCTGTTCATAAAGGAAAGGTCTCTTAGTCTTAGCCCTCCATACTCCTTGCCTTGAATAACCGTTTTCCAGTTTACCGCATGGATTTTCTTACTTACTTCCGTATCTCCCCATATGAAATTTCGCTGCATACGTTGAATGTCATCGATGCGAGATTTTGGCAAAAGGCTTGCCATCATATGATATGTTGGAATAGCCTCTATTACGCTTTTAGCCAAGGTGATACGCCCTGCAAAAGAAAGGTAATTGGCTTTCCAACTTGACAGTCGGTCTGAAACTTGATCAACAATATACTGGCAGTCCGCTTTTTTCAGAGGTCTTCCAGTAATAGGAACACCTAAATATTTATCGAAATGATTAGATTCTCTAAATTTGCTCATAATTAACAGATTTTGCCGAATCCGTCGGGCGGGGTGTTCCTTGAAAAAAGCATGCAGGATTTCTCCTCATTAATATCTTGACCTGTAAGTGTGCAGAATTTCTGAAGAGCTCTCATCACACAGCAAGTCTATCTATCAGTAGCCTCTCCGAACAACAACAAGTCATCGGCGAACATAAGGTGCGATATACAAAGGCCCATTTCTTCCCATCTTAATCGTTTTCCAATTGCCATCATTAAATTCTTGCTCAATAATGTGAGTTAATTTATCCATACAAAGCACAAAGATATAATGTGAAATGGGATCGCCTTGACGGATTCCTCGCTGAGGCCGAAAATAATTACCTCGAGAGCCATGCCAGTTCACGTTAAGCTCTGAACTCATAATTGAATGCATAATGACATTGATCAAATTATCAGGAAATTTAGCCTCTTTTAACACTTGCCATATGCATTCCCAGCTAATTTTATCATAGGCTTTAGATATGTTGATTTTTACTGCAAATAGACCTTTCTTCTGATAGATCAGCCGCATAACCTCTCTGGTAATAATAATGTTTTCTTGTATTGACCGCCCCGGAACGAAACTCGCTTGAAAAGGAGAAACTAACTTGGGCATACAACCTTTCAATCTCTCAACAATAATCTTGCTGATTATCTTATAATTCGCATTACACAAAGAAATTGGACGAAATTGCGATACATGTTGCGGCACATCTTTCTTGGGAATTAAGCAAATATCAGTTTGATTAATCTTGGAAATATTTTCAGGAGTGTTCCATTAATTCTGCACAAACTTGCAAACAGAATGGCCTACAATATCCCAAGATTTCTGATAAAACCCAGCATAGAATCCATCCGGCCCGGGTGCTTTCCACGGTTTCATTGCAAACACTGCTCGCTTAATCTCCATGTCAGAAATGGACTTTTCTAGATCGCGAATATCCATATATGACAAGCTTGGATAAGTGATGTCCGTTTGTCTCCACTCCTTCCAAGGAAAACTCGCAGCAAACAGCTTCTTGTAATAATCTGTCACCAAATTTTTCAACTGCGATGCATCTTCAATCCACTGACCGTCATAATTTTTAAACATAGGAGTTATATTTCTCCGCCTTCTATTCACAGTCTTAGAATGATAATATTTTGTATTCCTATCACCATCGACCAACCACTTTGTTCTAGCCCTCTGGAACAACATAATTTCCTCTTGTTTGAGAATAATGTTCAACTCCTTTTGCAGCTCTTCCTCTAAAGATCTCAGGCCTGCAACATTATTATGCCTCTGGATACCAATCTGTATACCATTCAGCCTAGCCATATACTATTTTTTTTCCTTCTCACGTTACCAATGGTTATATCCTTCCACTGATGAAGAGCCTCACTAGTCTTTGTCAAATTCCCATCCATGCGAGAATTCGCACTCCACACTTTCCATAGATTCTCATGATAAGAATCGTCTACCAGTCATGCGCTCCCAAACTTATTTGTTAACACATTAAATACTAAAAATGGTTATTGTAGTTTAAAATATTTACACTTTACTTGATAAAAATAGCGGTTAATTGATAAATTAATCAATAATTAGAAGTTCATTATTCATGATTAATAACTTATATATTATAGTTGATTGTTGATAACTAAGAAATTAATTTAAATATTTGGTAAATTTAACAATTGAACTAGTTAATAAATCTAAAATAACATAAAATCATTATTAAATTATTAATAAATTGCATATCTAAAATACTTTAAAGCTTAGCAATTTAAATTTATTAATGTAAATATATTTTATATACTAAATTTTTTAATTTATTTTTATTTCAATTTTATATTTATAAAAATTAATGTTTCATATCAAGGTGTACACGTACTACAATAGTAAACTTATGAGACCTAAAAATCGACTCTATACTCTTACGATGCGAAATTGCAAAGGTATATTAATATATAAAAAACTCTTTTAATTTATAATAATATTTATATCAAATTAATATTTAAAATACATATAAATAAACAGAATAATAAAACATATTCAACACAATGATTTAAATGTTAAAATAAACATATAATAAAAATTAAGATAATCTCATTTACAATTATTTTAATCTAAACAATAATCAAAATAAGTCTATAGCCTAATTTTACAAATTAAAGCAACAATTGTTAAAAACTTAATATTCATAAAAGATTCGTTTCTCTTTGGAATGAATATACGTTAACCATAATTTTCTAGACTCGTCATCCTCCATATTAAAAAAAAAAACCTTTTGCCTCGTTTCATTCTCAATCAAACAAACCCCAAAGCACCATAATTTGTTAGCCTTTTCCAAAACATCATCGATAACCATCTGATTTATAACACTCATTGTTGTAACAATGTTAGAACTACCATTAACTTGCTTACTTACATTTCCATCATATTGCATTATTATTTTCAATACCTTATGAGACTGAGATATCAAGGTTTCTATCTAACCACCTAGTTTCACAGCCCATCTAGTTTCTTCTCTTTTACAATTTCCTTTAATAGGTTTCTTAGTCATGCTTTGTGCAACTCATTTTGTGTCTTCATCTTGATCAGTTACTTATGTTCCTTCAAGACCTTCATCAGAAAAAATTAGGCCAAAAAAAATTTCCTCTTGAAATAAATTTTTCTGTTGAGAAGCATGTTGTTGGTATTCTGCATAAACATATTCTCCATCATTCTCATAATGATGATTATATTTCCCATCATTTTCTTTGTCATCTTCCTCAACATTAACATGTTCCACATGTTGAACCAACTTAAAATCCATAGGGAGTGCAATAACCTCATCCTTGCCTGCATAGATGTCATCAAATAATTGATTTCAATATTCCTCTATCAAAGGATCTGTGAATCTATTACAGTATTTTTAACCTCATATTTCTCCTACAAAATTAAAAAAGTTAACCACTAACTTTGAGATCTTATATTAAATCTTGATTGATGATAATTAATATTTCTTATTGATCGCTTATTTCGTTCCTCACTCTTCACTCGAGTTATTCAACCACTCATTGGTTTCAAGATGATTCTCGTGCACAATGATTTGAGAAAAAAATAGATATGTGAAAATAAATTGAGAAGAAAAAAGAAATTAAGATTTTAGGAGAATAGGGGTAAGAAGATGGATCAAATGTTGCAAACTTCCTCTTTGTGTTTATTCTTATTTAATTTTTCGTATTCGACACATTACAATAGTAGGGTACCTCCTTATTTATAATGAGATTACTTGACACCAAGTAATTATCAAAGTAACTAACTAACATAAACTTCAACAAGTTGTATTCGACTTTATGCCGAATACAATTAATACAGACTTTATTCAACTTTGACAAACACACACTACTTTGACTCTGTTGAACTTATAATTATGCTTGACACAAAAAATTACATATTTAACACATCACCTAAACCATTATGTCTAAGTTGTCTACATTCATCCTTGTTCTTAATCTTTTGAATAATTCGACTTATACAACCTTCGTTATGATGCCTGCAACCTGATTCTCAGTTCTGCAATGTTCTGAGTTCATCTTCTTATTTGTTATTTGCTCTCGAAGATAATGGAACTGTATCTCAATGTGTTTACTTCTTCCATGTGCTATCATATTCTTCACCAAATTAATATTAAATATGTTGTCGGTCTTCATGGTCATTGCTCCTGGATTCTTCCTTGTAATTTCTTCGGCCAAATTCACCATCAATGTTGTTTGACATGCATAGATGTACTCAACCTCACATAATGGAAATGTTACTACTTATTACTTTCTTGAACTCAAATTAACCGATGCACCATCTAGCATAAACACATAACTAGCTATAGATTTCTATCCTCAATATCTCCAGTCTCCACACCAACTTGAGTCAGTGTAACCCACTAGTTTGCATTCTTTTCCTTCATCTGTTGCAGGAAAAAAAATTCCATAGTCAAAATTTCCTACGAGATACCTTAATATCCTATTTGTGTTTGCTATGTGTGATATCTTTATATTCTGCATGAATCTACTCACCATACCTACATTGTATGCTAGATCAAGCCTTGTGTGAAGAAGGTATCTTACTGAGCCAATAAGTCTTTTGTAGTGAGTTGGATCGACATCATCTCCATTTGAGTCCTTCTTTAGTTGCAAAATTAGCTATAGGAAATAAATATTTGTAATAAAAGACATATACCAACAAATTATTTTGTCCTATGCCAACGAAAATACGCGATAGATATAGTTATTAAATGGTGTAATTAGTCGTTGTTATTGCCTAAAATTTTTTCTTACCCATGAAAATTTTCGTTAGTATAAGATATTGGGATGGAAAATTGTCGTTGGTATAGTTTTTTTTACCTTTACCAACGGTTTTCAGACATTTTCCAACAAAAATTTTCTACGGGCTAATGCAAATTTCTTGTAGAGACAAGAGGATAATGCCCAAATGTTTTGCTTTCTTGAGCTCCAAGAGATTGGTGTTCCACCAATCATGAATATGTAGTATGCAGTACATTTCTTTTCATCTTGGTCTCCACTGAAATCTGAATTAGTGTAGCCATGTATCTCTGCATCTATGATTGTATTCTTCTGCCTTAGAATTAACACACAATGGTTGATTGTTCGCTTTATTTATCTCAACACTCTCTTTACTGTAGTGAGATGAAATTCTTGCGGCTTCTCCATAAATCTGCTCAACAACCTAACACTTTGACAAATATCAGGTATGGTATTGCATATATATCTTAAGGATCCAATAATTTTCTTCTACAATGTTTCATGGAGAAACTCATCATTTGTATCATTTCTTAATTTTGCTTTAATATTTAATGGTGTGATAACTACATTATAGTTGCTCATCTTGAACCTTTTTAAGATATCTTGAGCATACTTATTTTGGTGAAATAATACTCCTTCACACGCGTCTTTAAACTGCATCCCTGAGAAATATGATAAGTTCCATAGATTAGACATTTCAAATTCTTGCGCCAATTCAGACTTGGGTACTTTTATTTCTACCTCATCTGCACTTGTGATCAACAAGTCATCCACATACAGGCATACAATGACTTAATTGAGTCTGCTTGCATTGTTGACGTACACTTCATGCTCGAAGACACACTTTATGAAACCTGCCTTGATCATGAATCCATATATTCTCTTATTCCATGCCCTTGGGGCTTGCTTTAAGCCATATGGAGCATTCCTCAATCTGTACACCTTCTGCTCCTGTCCATTGATTTCAAATCCTGGTGGTTGACTGACATAGGCCTCTTCTTCCAATGGTACATTCAGAAATGTTGACTTTACATATAATTGATGTATCTTCAATCCTTTTTTATGTTGCAGTATAATCCCGATGGTTTTCAGCCTTGCAACAAGGGTATAAACTTTGTCCAAGTCAATACCAGATTTTTATAGAAAACCCTTGCCGCCAGTATTGCCTTATACTTGTCAAATTCACCATCATTAATTCAATCAATGCAAAATGACTCAATGACACAATGCAACATGTGGTACCGACTTTCAACAATGATTCATCTATTTAAACCCGGATGTATCGCTTATGCTCCACCGAGACACGATCATCCCTGCACCAATGATTCACAATGAATCCGAATAATCACTTACGCTCCACCGAGACATGATTATTCTACCAAATATGTATGTGTATGCAAGACTCGATTACACATACAATATCACAAACACGCATGAATACAATCATGTCAACACGATCCTCATGATCTTCATCAATTATCACACATCCCATCACATGGGTCACATAAACAATCAGACAATATTCACACATGTTATCAACACAATTCATATGGTTCCTCATCAAGAGTCATATAAATCAACATAAGCACATATATTCCTTCACACTAATTACCAATTATCATATCCTATGAACTCCTCATTAATTCCACTATCAATTATCTTCTACATATTTTCTAATATAACATAATCCTTCTGATCCTCACCGCTACCAATCCTTACATCATGGGGTCTAAGCAAGACATATAATCAACTATGTTACCAATTAATACTATCCTCATTGTTTATCAACCATTCTTTCTTATGATTGTGTAAGACTTATAATAAAAATTTCCCTCATCAACACCCTCTAATCGACATATTAATAAAGTTATACCATCCACAATAATCATATAAAGCGCCCACTCTAATTATCGGTCGTCAAGTCCTATTGTTACACATGGATGTCATCATCAAGGCCCTAGACTAATGATACAAGTATCGAACAAGAACTCGGGATTAAACCAACTTAAAATACGAAAAATTCCTCAAAACAGAGGTCTGACACGGCCCCCCGTGTCCCATGACACGGTCCGTGTCAGGTGGCCTAAACATGCCCCTCAAAAATCACACTTATATCCAACACAGAAGGCTGACACGGCCGCCCGTATCAGGCCCTCTGAAGCTCCCTTTTCCCAAAAATCCTCTAAAATTCCTCTCCCGTAGCCTGACACGGCCACCCGTGTCGTGTGACACGGCCCGTGTTAGAGCACCTGCGTCCAAATTAGCTTTTCCTCAAAAATCACTTCTTTTTTCCTCTCCGATACTAGTTCGGATTCTATTGGTTATATCTCACTTCTATCACTCAAAATAGTCCAAATGTTGTTCGTATACTTACTTTATACCTCTAATTCTTTATGATCTCCACAACCTAATATTACTAATTAAATTAAGAAGGATTCTATTTTTGTTTCCAATTCTCCATTAACATCATCATCAACATCATCATCCTTATAACCACTTCCATACCAATCTTATCATATAACTCAAATCTACATCATTCCAATTACAACACTCAAGCATATAATTCAACATCAATTTCACACAACTACAATCAATCATCAATATATATACATCATATCACAATTTCATCAAAATCATCAATATTAGAAAATCCCTAAGGGAGTAAGGAACTCCCAATTACCCTTTCATGTTAGATCACCAATAAAGAACCCTTTCTTCCCCCTTACCTCGAATTTGATGAATTCCTTGCAACGCCTTGATCTTGGGGCTTTACGATCTTTAATCTCCTTTCTCTTTTCCCTTTTCTCCAGAGCCCTCTTACCTTCGTCAAAATACGATATTGAGAAAATGTATCGTGTTCTCCCTTTTCATAACATAACCAAATTACAACCTTACTCCTCAAACCTCTAACTTACTATTTTATTTTATTTATTAAATAACAATATTATAATAATAATAATACACCTCATTATATTATCATTATTTAAATAAAATACTTCCTCCACTTATTATTCCAAATACACCATCATACTCTTAATATTTATTTTATAAAAATAATTTATAAAATCGGGGCGTTACATACTTCACATTAATTGGCTTCTTGATTGACTTTTCAACATGTTTTTAGGTCTTATTCTTCTAGATCTCTTTAAGTTCTTCTTGCACGGTTGCCAACTAAATTGAATTATTCATGGCTTGATCCAAATCAATTTCTTCTAATTAAACCATTATCATTATTTCTCATGTGAAGTCACCAGCTGCATCAATTACTTGATCTAGAAATCTCTCATATGCAACTAGCCTTGTTGACTCAGTTATCGTTCTAGTATATCTTCTAACATTATGCCCAAGCGGTTCTTTATTTTGAGTGGTCGTGGATTTAGTTTTTTGGTATTCTTCAAGCATAATTGTGATTGTATCTTACTCATGTCCAATTGACCCGAGTCCAAATCCACTATTTGTTTTTGTTCACCAGAAAATCCTTACTGATAACTAGTTTATCATCATTTGGTGAATCTAACTTGCATGCGACAGTCAAATGATAACCTATGAGCACCATGGAATGTGTAACGCCCCGATTTATTTATTTAATTATTTAATTTAAATAATTGAATTTTTGTGTGTGTTGTGTGAATTGTGAAGTTTTGGGGTGTATTGAGTGAATGAATGATGTTATTTAAATTTATATAAGTTTAAATAATTTATAATATATTGAAATAAATATTGGAATATTAAGTGAAAGGGGTGGGTTGGTAATTAGACAAAAGAATAGTGAGGGAAAGATGAGAATTTCATATTAAGGGTCCAAGGTTTATGTTTGGAATTAGGAGAATTTGGGGAGGGATTCGTGAGAACTAATCGTGCAAATTCTGAGAAGAGCGCAAAGAAGAGAGGAGAGGAGAAAGGATAGAAGCAAGGATTTCGCGAGGAAGGAAGGGATGTTCATCGAATTAAGGTAAGGGTGGGATCTCTTTCATCTTTGAAAGGTATTATGATATGAATGTTAGGGTAGATATCCTTAGGTATGTTAGTAGGATTGACTGATTGATAAACCGATGAATGTGATATGAAATTGAGGAATTCAGGATGTTTGATTTGTATGTTTGTGTTGATAATGTTAGATGTGCATGTTCTGGTGGAAAACAGTGATTGGGGCTGATTTTATACATTGTTTTAGGGTGAGAACCGCAGGGGAGAAGTGCAGAAATCGTAGGGTTTTTCTGCCTATTTCACTTTGCCCGCTTAGCGAGGGGCTGCTAGCTTAGCGAGCTGTTGGAAATTTTTGCCTCTTTGAGGCTATAGCTTGCTCGCTTAGCAAGCAAGGGGGTCGCTTAACGAGACTTGAGAGTGAAAAAATATGTTTTTAATTTGTTATAATTCATGAAAAATTTTGTTTTATGTTTTAGGAGGGTTGGTATGTCATTGATACTGTGTGAGTAGATTTATAGAGGTTGTATGTGAATTTTGTTAAAGTTAAAAGTTGTTGCGTGAAACTTGTGAATGCATGATGTATATTTAGTTGTGTATGTGTTGTTGATTTAAAACTATTAGTATGAGAACGAATATGCATGAAATGTTGTTGTTGTTGCATATTGTCGTCGTTGTTGCATGTTGTCGTTGTTGGCGAGGTGATTGTGTTCATCACGATGAAGGGTGTGATCATGAAATAGGGGTCACACTGGATCATGAAATAGGGGTCGAGGGTGTAATCATGAAAGAGGGGTTGCACTGGACCATGGAAAAGGGGTCGAGAGTTCCGACGGGAACTGGATCATGAAATAGGAATCGATTATTGGTACCACATGCATTGAGTTTATGGTTGAGTCTCATTTGCATTCATTGTTGTTGATGTGTATGATAAGGATGTTTATGTTGTTGATGTGTTTATTATAGATGTGTGGTTGGATTGTGATTCTTGTTGTGATAAGTATGTTATTGTTGTACATATGTGATATATGCCTTATATTTATATCATTTTCCTCTTTTAATTGATTTAAGAATCTCACCCCTTCTATTTAAATGTTACCCCTATGTTGGTAACGTGCAGATACTCAAGAATAGTCCTGATCGTGGCGCCCACTCTGATACGTAACATGGGAGTTGGGAGCGTCATTTTGTTATTTTGGTTCATTTGTTATGTTTGGAACATGTTGGTGTTGTTTTAGAAGTTTTCAAACTATTTTTGTTTTAATGATGACACTACCGTTTAGTTTTTCTGCTATTTAATTTGAATAAATTTTCCATTTCATGTTATGTATCAAACTTTTAAGAGCATGTTTTGATTGATTGAAAGTAACATCTCAAATTCATAATGAAATTTTACTCTGATTTGTTTTATTTTATTTATTAAAAATGACGGGGAAAATTCGGGGTGTTACATTGGTATTAGAGCACGTCGGTTCGTGTGCCCAAGTCGTCGAGTTATTATTGTTGTCGTAGTTAAGGTTCGTAATAGTTGCTCATTGTCTATATAGGTGTTTTGACCATTGTTTCTTGTTGTTGTTACTTAGCAGTTGAGAATGACTGGAAGCAACGACGTTGCACTTAATGCCACTAAGCAGGCTATGGCTTAAGTTGTGCAGAACCCGCTAAATGTTGGGAACAACGAGAATGACGAGTTCCGGAAGAACAATCCTCCTACTTTCAAGGGAAAACATAACCCAGATGGGGATAAAGAGTGGATCAAGGAGATCGAGAGGATCTTTTGGGTGATGGAATGTTCTGAAGCACAGAAGGTGCAGTTGGGTTCTCATAAGCTAGTAGGATAAGCTGATGATTGGTGGGTCGGTACTCAGCAACGATTGGAAGTTTCAGGTGAGGTGATCACTTGGGATGTGTTTAAGAGGGATTTTTTGAGAAAATATTTTCCTGAAGATGTTCGAGGAAAGAAAGAGATAGAGTTTCTGTAATTGAAACAAGTTAGCATGTTAGTGGTAGAGGGTGCTGCTAAGTTTTCAGATTTGGCCAAGTTCTATCCGCATTACAGTGAGGCGACTGCTGAGTTCTCGAAGTGTGTGAAATTCGAGAGTGGTTTGAGGTCTAAGATCAAACAAGCGATTGGCTATCAAAGGATCAGAAGATTTTCAGATTTGGTTGGCTGATGTAGGATCTTTGAGGAAGATAGTAAGGCTCGATCAGAGCATTTCAAAGGTTTGGCTAAGAGGAGAGGAAAGAAACAAATGTATTGTGTGATGCCTTATGCAGCTCTGGCTAATAAAGGTAAGTAGAGAATTGCTGATGACAATAAGCCAAGTGGGGGAGGAGCTTCTGTTCCTCTGAAGTGTTATTGATGTGGTGAGTTGGGTCATCGTGTCAGTGAGTGCACGAGTGATGTGAAGAAGTGCTTCAAATGTGGAAAACCTGGGCATTTGATCGCATATTGCAAGACTAACATGGTGACTTGCTACGATTGTTAAGAGCAAGGTCATATCATCATTCATTCTCCGAAGCCGAAGAAAGCTTCAACTGGAAGGAAAGTGTTTTCTTTGATAGGAACTCAGATTTATAGTGAGGATCAACCAACTAGAGGTATTTGCTACATTAATGATATGCCTTTGATTGCTATGATTGATACTAGTGCAACACACTGTTTTATTGTTGCTGATTGTGTGAAAATATTAGATCTTATTGTTTCTTCGATGAAAGGAGGAATGGTTATCGAAACTCTTGCAAAGGGATCAGTGACTACTTATCTAGTTTGTTTGCAGTGTCCTTTATCAAATTATGGTAAGGGCTTTGGTGTTGATCTCGTTTGTTTGCCGTTGAAGGGTCTTGATGTAATTTTGGGAATGAACTGGTTGTAGTTCAACCATGTGTATATCAACTGTTACACTAAGACTATGTGGTTCCTTGCTCCGGAAGAAGAGAAAAAGAAGGTTACTTATTTGCTAAAGAGTTGAAAGAGCTTTTAGATGAAGAAACTCAAGTGTTGGCTTTATTCACATCTTTGGTGGTTGATAACAATTCTCTAATGAATGAGTTGCAAGTGGTGAGAGAGTTTCCATAAGTATTTTCGGATGATATTGTTGATGTACCTCCAGAAGGGAAGTAAAGTTTAGTATTGATCTTGTACCTGGTACTAGACCTATTTCTATGGCTCCGTATCGCATGTCGGTGTCAGAGCTATCGGAGTTGAAGAAATAGTTGGAAAAGTTGTTAGAGAAGAGGTTCGTGAGACCAAGTGTGTCACCTTGGGGAGCTCCGGTGTTGCTAGTAAAAAAGAAAGATGGCAATATTAGATTATGCATTGATTATAGAAAACTGAATAAAGTGACAATCAAGAACAAGTATCCACTTCCGAGAATAGATGACTTGATGGATCGGTTGGTGGGTGCACGAGTGTTTAGCAAGATTGGCTTGAGGTTGGGTTATCATCAAATACGTGTAAAGGATGTGGATATTTAGAAGATAACTTTCAGGACTCGGTATGGACATTATGAATATATGGTAATGTCGTTTGGAGTTACTAATGCACTTGGAGTATTTATGGAGTATATGAATCAGATTTTCCATGAGTACTTGGATCAGTTTGTGGTTGTTTCCATAGATGATATTTTGATTTACTCTAAGTCAGAAGAAGAACACGTGGAACATCTACGAATTGTATTACAAGTGTTGAAGGATAAGAAACTTTATGTGAAAGTTATCTAAGTGTGAGTTCTGCTTGGAAGAGGTGAATTTTCTTGGTCATGTCATTTTGAGTAATGGTATTGCAGTGGATCCATCCAAGATAGATGCAGTTCTACAATGGGAAGCTCTGAAGTTGGTGACCGATCAGAAGCATTTTTGGATTATCTAGTTATTATCGAAGATTCATTGAAGGGTTTTCGAATTTAGCTCTTCCGTTGACCAAGTTAACCTGTAAAGGTAAGGCGTTTGTGTGGGATATTCATTGCGAGCGAAGTTTCGTTGAGCTAAAGAAGCGGTTGACTACGACTCCAATTTTGATTTTTCCTAAACCAGATGAGTTATTTGTGGTGTATTGTGATGCTTCCCGATGGGTTTAGGAGGATTATTGATGCAGAATAACCAAGTGGTGGTTTATGTTTCACGTCACTTAAGGATTCATGAGAGGAATTACCCTACTCACGACTTGGAGTTGGCAGCTTTGGTGTTTGTACTAAAGATCTAGAGACATTATCTTTATGGTTATAGATTCTAGGTGTTTAGCGATCATAAGAGCTTGAGGTATCTGTTTGACCAAAAGGAACTGAATATGAGGTAGATACGTTGGTTGGAATTTTGGAAGGATTATGATTTCGGCTTGAATTATCACCCCGATAAAGCTAATGTCATAGCGGATGCTTTGAGTCAGAAAATAATTCATATGTCAACTATGATGATGAGAGAGTTGGAGTTGAGTGAACAATTCAGAGATATGAGTTTGGTCTGTGAGCAGACATCAGATAATGTGAAAATGGGAATGTTGAAGATTAATAATGATTTTCTCGCTAATATAAGAGAGAACCAAAAATCAGATGTGAAGTTGGTATACTTGATGGTTTGAGATGAGCGCCCGGGAAATGGTGATTTTTGTATGGAAGATCAAAGTGTTGAGATTCCGTGAGTGAATTTGTATTCCTGAAGATCCAAAACTGAAAAGAATGATTCTTTAAGAAGGTCACAAAAGTAGTTTGAGTGTGCACCCGGGAGCTACAAAGATGTATCAGGATTTGAAAATGATATTTTGGTGGTATGGATTGAAACGTGACGTAGCTCACTTCGTATACACTTGTTTGACTTGTCAGGAGTCGAAGGTGGAATATTTGAAACCTGCTGGTTTGATACAACCATTGGATATTCCAGAGTGGAAATAGGATAGTATCTCTATGGACTTGTTATGGGATTACCTAATACTCTGAGAGGGAATGATGAAATTTGGGGAATTGTTGATCGATTGGCGAAATGATCACATTTTATCTCAATTGGTATTAGATTTTCATTGCAAAGATTGGCCGAGATTTATATTCGTGTGATCGTAAAGTAGCATGGGATTCCGTTGAGCATTGTGTCGGATAGAGATCTGAGATTCACATCTAGATTTTGGGAGAGTTTGCAAGAGGCATTAGGCTTGAAGTTGAGGTTAAGCTCCGCTTACCATCTGCTGACAGATGGGCAGATGGAAATGACTATAGAATCCTTGGAAGATTTGTTGAGAGCTTGTGTACTTGAACAAGGAGGTGTTTGGGATAATTATTTATCGTTGATTGAGTTCACCTACAATAACATTTATCATTCCAATATCGGAATGAGACCTTTTGAAGCATTGTATGGTAGAAGATGTCGAACACCTTTGTGTTGGCATGAATCATGTGAAAGTATAGTGCTTAGACATGAGATTGTTCAGCAAACCACCGAGACAGTGAAGTTGATTCGAGAGAAGATGAAGACTTCACAAAGTAGACAGAAGAGTTATCACGATAAAAGAAGGAAAGATCTTAAATTTCAAGAGGGAGACCATGTATTTTTTAGAGTTACTCTAGTAACGGGTGTTGAACGTGCTTTGAAGTCGAAGAAGCTCACTCCGAAATTAATTGGTCCGTATCAGATTTCAACAAAAGTTGAGTCAGTTGCTTACAGAGTGGCATTGTCGTCGCGGTTTTCAAATTTGCATGATGTATTCCATGTTTCGCAGCTTCAAAAGTATGTTTTGGATATGTTTCATGTGATACCGATGGATGAGGTGGAAGTAAGAGATAACCTTACGGTTGAGGCTTTACCTGAGCGTATCGATGATCGCAAAGTGAAGCAGTTGAGAGGAAAATATATTGTCCTCGTGAAGTTAGTACGGGGAGGATTTTCTGGTGGAAACATGACTTGGGAATTGGAGAGTAAGACGCGGGAGTCATATCCAAATCTGTTTGTGGCAGGTAATTTTCGAGGACGAAAATATTCAAGCGGGGAGAGTTGTAACTGTAACACGGTGGGAGAACTGACTTTAAGTTATGTTGCGGATAGCAAGAGTCGCCACCGACTTTTATTTTATCCAAAAGGAAAGGGTATAAAAGAACAGGAAAGACCTTAAGAGAATATTTTGGGTCCGGGGGGTAGGTTATGTAAAGGGAAGGTGTTAGCACCCTTTACATCCATGGTTATCCATGGGCTCTTAGTTACTTAGCTCACTTTTGAATTGTTTTTGGAAGTGCAGTGTGTGAATAGAAAAAATTTTCAGAATAGTTAATAATAATCCATGTACGGATGTGTAAAAACTTGTTTGAAAATTTGTTTGAAATTGTTAAGTGTGAAAAGTTTTTTTTTTTTTTGAAGTGAGCAAGTACATAAGAGAAACCTACCCTAAAGCTTAAAGTCTTTCTTGTTCTTTATCCTTTCCTTGGTAAGACTATCCCTACTATTAAGGAGTAGGTAGTCATTACCTTGGATGTTAGGGACATGTGAGGGACATTTTGTTTTATCAAGGCAACTGTGGGGTGTAATAAGCATAAGGGAGGGACTATCATCATTATTCGAAGAGACTTGTTTCGTATAGGCAACCATGAGGGACTTGATGATTTTTCTTTTAAGGGACTTGCTTTATACACCCCACTTGACCATTATTCGTAGGCAACTTGAGGGATAACCTTAGGAATGTGAGACGGCGATTAAAAATCGACTTACGTGTGTGTGAGTGTTTATTTTAATTATCTTTGATTAAAAATGATCTAAATTTATTTAAAAATAAAATACATGTTTTTCACTCCCTAATTACTAACCATAGCAAAAATAATTAAATAATTAAAATATTTACAAAATTACATTCGGGAAGCAGTTACATAATTATAATAATAAGCAAAATAAATAATAAGCAAATAATAATAATTTAACAATAAATAAATAATGGGTTAGTGATAAGTAATAATATTTAAATAATAAGCAAAATAAAATAAGAGAGGTTAGTGAATAATAAAAATTAATTGAAATAATAATAACATATAAAATTAATAAAGCAAAATAAATTATATGGTTAGTAATAACAATAATAAATAAAATTAACCCAAAATTATAATAATAGTAGATCAACAATTTTTAATATAAACAATTATATTTAGGAAAAAATATGAGCAAACAATTATTTTAATCTTTACAAGTTATTAAGTTATTTTTAAATATATTATAACTACAAAACTTAATTATTATAAACTCAATTATTTCTAAATAAACAAAAATTATAAAAGTATTCACATATTATATAAGGAGAAAAATAAATTATAAACATATTTATCAAGATTTAATTTTTTTATAGCATGAAATATATTTATATCTTATATGAGAAAAATAATTTGTAATTATATTTACAATATTTACATTAATCATACTAAATAAACAACTAAATGTACATTATAATTATATTAATTAGAAAATAAAATTGTTTAGAAAAAAATAGAATTAGGTTTTATTTTAGAAAATGTTTTTTTTTTAGGGTTTGAAAATTAGGGTTTAGTTATATACAAAATTTATTTTTAACTAATTATATAAAATTATCTTAATTAATATAAATTATACAAATAAAATTTAAATTGAAAAATCAAGAGTTTTATATTTTTTTTAGAAAATAATATTAGTAATTGGAATACATAACATATACATACTTTATAATATAGAAAATAATAATAAAATTTTAATTATTTAAATTAATTAAAAAGAAGGAAAAGAAAATAAAAAAGAAAGAAAGAAAAAAAAGGAACCTGGTGGGACTGGGATTTGAACCCAGTCCCTTATGGTTGACAACAATATGCATTCACCACTGAGCCATTCACGCGCAGGCAGCAAAGAAGTAGATCTCAATGGTTTTGTTCTTTATCTTGAAAAATCAGGAAAATGCAAGAAACAAAAAGGCCTGATTCATGGTTTGAACCCAGGACCTCATAGCCATATACACACGCATGTTACCACCCGGCTGGAAGAGCCCACCTGGTTACAATCCACCAATAATGCATAATATATAATATTCAATATGTAATTGATAAAAAACCAAAATGTTTGCCGTGACCAAGTTTCGATCCCACGCCCTCTCATCCAACGCATACGTGCTTTTCCACTGGGCCAACCATCAGTTGGTGATATACAAACAGAGAAAACATATAATATTTTAAATTAACATTTGAATTTCAAAACTGGCGCGAATGGCCTTCGTCTTCAACCTCCTGTCCTTCAAAATTTGTTGCGAAATTACCTATGATATTTCCTGCGAAATACAAACCCCAGCAAAACCTACGAAAATGAAACTCAAGCAAAACCACATTAATTCATGAAATTGGTTAGTGATTTATAATTCCCACAATTCACACAACAATTCTACATTTCCAGAATTTATTTATATGCATTCAAATGATAAACCCTAATTGTGAGGTTATGAACCCTAACATGGTCGTTTGCGTTTTAGACACTCATCCTTCAATCCAATTGTCCAGAATCGTTCTAGGGATCAAGATAAACACATATCAGTCATCAAAAACAATTCATAATACATATATCAATGGATTCGAAAAAATTGAATTCAAGGCAAAGATGAGTTCGGGTAGAGCAATATAGTGCACATGAGATGCATATGAGTGATGATTTTGCTTCAACAATGTCCAATAAACATCTCTATGTTCTTACTTTGCCTTCAAATGCCCTGGAATTCAAAATCCGAATCTCACTTTTGGAAGGATTTTTTGAGTTTTGAAACTTACTTTTGGCTGCTGGATTTCGTGGCTTGAGGCTAGGGTTATCTTTAGTATATATATGAGAATGAATTAGGTCAGAAATATGGATTGGTTGTGTGAAAATTTGATCCAAAAAATATTGAAAAAGATCATGTTGTAAAAGTCAAATATTTGCTCATGAAGACTTGCTATCTTTGGATTAGTCACATGATTTCCTTCTCTTTAAGCTTCAATCACTAATTAAGAATTTCTAGAACCTCAATCTTCACCCAAAAATAGATTTTCATATTTTATATTTATTTAAAATGATTTTTATGAATTAAATCAATAATAAATAAAAATAAAATAATAAAAATGCTGAATTTTGGTCAATTGGGTCGTGCATAATGATATGAGATGGATTGGATCACAACTTAACAAGCCCATTTGGAAAGAATTACTTTTAGGCCTCCATTTTCAACATAAACCATCACAAAATTTCCCAACTTTGCAAGGGCACATCTCCCTCAATTTTAAAGGTATGAGGGTGTTCTTGGACTTTTTGGAAAGCTTGAAGAGTCCTCTAAACAACCCCATTGGTTTCAGGTCCATATCATTTACCAATCTCAAGTTATGCCCTTTTGAAGTTGTTGACTTTCTGTTGACTTTTGAAATGACCTATAATGTCTTAGATCATATCTTTCAAATGAAGCATTTTTAGGCTTAACTTTCAACATCAAAGTTGTAGAGAATTCAATTTCCTTCAAAATGAGCTTTGGATGGAGACTTGGTGATGAAGTATGTGAAAGTTATGGCTGGTCAAAGTTCAGTTGACTTTTACTGAGGAAACCCTAATTTAGAAACTCCTGATTATTGATGATCTGGAATTTCCTTGATGAATCATGATCAACCCTTGATCAAATGATGAATTTTACTTCATATACTTGATGTTGGCAAAAAATCATGAAGTTTGACTTTGGTTTGACCACAGTTGACCTCAGTTTGACTTTTTAACTGCATTGACTGATTTTGACTTATCTGATCATCTGACTGAGCAAACTTTTGAGAAAAGTCTTGAAACTTGTCATGGGGGTTCTTACACACATATAAGATGTTATGGAACTCACTTGAGGTATTGGAAGTCCATTTATCCTGATTAAAGTCAAAACCCTAGTTTTGGATGCACTGCTTAGGAGGTGCATTGTCTGAGGGAATTGTCAACTTCTTTGACCAATTGTGAACTTTGTGAACCTTGTGAATCTTCCTAAAATGTCTTGTGATACTCATGGGAGGTATTGTGAAGCTTGTGAACCTCATGAAGTGTCTTTGTAGACCTTATGAACCTCAGGAAAGCTTTGTAATCATTGTGAATCTTGTGAACCTTATGAACCTTCAAGAAGTGATTTGTAGACTTCATGAACCTCATGAAAGGTCTTGTAATTGTTGAGAAACTTGTGAACCTTGTGAACCTTCAAGAAGTGACTTGTAGACTTCATGAACCTCATGAAAGGTATTGAAAGCATTGTGGGACTTGTGAACCTTGTGAACCTTCAAGAAGTAACTTGTAGACTTCATGAACCTCATGAAAGGTTATGGAAATGTTGAGAAACTTGTGAACCTTGTGAACCTTCTTAGAACACAAAGTCTTGTATTGTGAGGGCAAATTTTGGGGTGCAACAGCTGCCCCTGTTCAATTTTCTGAAACCTGAGGGGTTAGATTGGTATATTTGCCAGTCGTGACCTGGAAGGTTGAAGGGGATTGAACACAAAAGCCCAAAAATTTGCACTCACCAGTGCATAGAGTGATACAGATGGCTAGTTGAATATGATTGAGTGGGCTTAAAGATGCCACTAGGGGAAAGTTCTTCAGATATATTTCTTGGAAGATAAAGCAGTCCAAAACGTGGAGGTATAATGAAAGCTATTAGGAGTCTGGAGCAGTCCTGAGGTAACAACATGTCTTCATGAGGATAGAGCAATCAATAATGATAACCCTAAAGCAGTCTTGAAGAAATAATATGATTTCAGGAGGATAGAGCAATCAATAATGACAACTCCAAAGCAGTCTTGAAATAATAATGTGATATGTCTTCAGGAGGATAGAGCAATCAATAATGATAACTCTAAAGCAGTCTTGAAGTAATAACATGACTTCAGGAGGATAGAGCAATCAATAGCTATAAAGCAGTCTTGAAGTAATAAGATGATTTCAGGAGGATAGAGCAATCAACAATGATAACTCTAAAGCAGTCTTGAAGTAATGATTTCAGGAGGATAGAGCCATAATGATAACTCTAAAGCAGTCTTGAAATAATAATGTGATTTCAGGAGGATAGAGCAATCAATAATGATAACTCTAAAGCAGTCTTGAAGTCATGAGAAGTTATCAGGAGGATAAAGTAACCCTGAGGTGACAATAAAGCAGTCCCAAAGTAATAAGAAGCTCATCAGGAGGATAAAGTAACCCTGAGGTTACAATAAAGCAGTCCCAAAGTAATAAGAAGCTCATCAGGAGGATAAAGTAACCCTGAGGTTACAATAAAGCAGTCCCAAAGATCATAAGTTTGTTTGTTGGATAATTAACCTGAAACAAGGTAGTTTTTGTATAATAACATTAGTTTATGCTTTATGTATGCATGTATGATATGATGCACTTAGGTAATGTATTATATGTCTATGGATATGTATGCTATGGTATGATGTAAATGATGTATGTATGATATGATACTGCCGGAAGCGTCTGGATATCTTCGTATAACAACTGCTGGCCAGGGAAAATAAATCCCGATTCGTTGTTGAAGAATATGTAACCTTCTGTCTGCTGGGGATAACAGGGTATAGATAACCTCCCGTATGCTGGGGATGGTAAGGTATAGATATAACCTCCCGTTGTTGGGGATGGTAAGGTATATATAATCTCCCGTTGTTGGGGATGGTAAGGTATATATAACCTCCCGTTGTTGGGGATAGTAGGATAAGTATAACATCCCGCCTTCGTTTGATAGTAGAATAGGTATAATGTCCCGTCTTCGTTCGTCGTACCCTTATTGGAAAGTAATTTCCCGGATATCCGTATGAGGATAAAAGAGATGGATATAAATTCCAGGGGAGATGAGACTTTATGAAGATGGATTTGCCCTACTGAGGGTTTGTAACTGTCTTGTAAAGGTGAACCGGCGAAGCTTCGTTGAAATCCTTCCCTCGTTCGTCCTTAGTAAATACTATTACTGCATTTTCATGCATTTCTGGTAAACATTAATCATATTAAAAGCATACATGCATTTCTGGTAAACATCAATCATATTCAAAAGCATACATACATTCAAACACAATCAATGGACGTTTCGCTTATGTAAATAGGGTAAAAGTAAATCTGGATTCAAAAGATGGAATTTATTTATATCAAAAAGTGACCCATACACGGGTAAGTTTGTACAAGGAGACATAAACCCTAGTAAGAGGATTTTGTCATAAAGTTTTACAAAAGAGAATCAGCTATGTGGGAAACAATCCTATTGAGTTTCAATTCTACTATTGCCATTCAAGTATCTCATCTTCTTGCTGTTGAGACGGAAACGATTGAACTGAGCTTTATCTGTTCGAGCTTGAGTAAGTAGTACAACTGGTTGCAGTTTCATGGGTGATCTAAACGAGACATAGTCATACGCTTTAATCCCTAACTTTTGCCTGGATTGCCCTTTCAGGTTTTCAATCCACCGGGATACCCTTTTTTTCCCAAGCCGCCTTTTCAGGTTTTCGACTTGCCGGGTGTACATCTTTTTATATATATCCCTAATTTTTGCCCAAACCCTTTTGGTTTGCCGGGATGCCCTTATTTTTGCCTAGGCCTGTCAACCTAGCGGGTCTCTTTTTATGCGTAGTATTTTTTAACTATGTCTGCGTTTACAGGCTGTGGGAAGTCTTCACCATCCATTGTAGTCAGTATCATGGCACCTCCTGAGAATACTGTCTTGACTACAAATGGTCCTTCATATGTTGGAGTCCACTTGCCCCTAGGATCACCTTGTGGTAATATGATACGCTTGATTACCAAGTCACCAGCCTGATATACCTTTGGCTTAACCTTCTTATTAAAAGCTTTGATCATCCGCTTCTGGTACATCTGGCCATGACAAACTGCTGCTAACCTCTTCTCATCAATCAAATTTATCTGGTCCAGTCGAGTCTGAATCCACTCATCTTCATCCAAGCCTGCATCCTTCATAATTCTCAAGGAGGGGATCTGAACTTCAATGGGCAGAACTGCTTCCATACCATAGACTAAGGAGAATGGGGTTGCCCCTGTTGAAGTACGTATTGTGGTACGATAACCATGAAGAGCAAATGGCAACATCTCATGCCAATCCTTGTAAGTAACAGTCATCTTCTGCACAATCTTCTTAATGTTCTTATTAGCAGCTTCAACTGCCCCATTCATCTTTGGACGATACGGAGAAGAGTTATGATGCTTAATCTTGAACTGCGTGCAGAGATCAGTAATCATAGTGTTGTTCAGATTAGAGCCATTGTCAGTGATAATCCTTTCAGGGATGCCATACCTACATATGAGATTATTCTTAATGAACCGAGCCACAACATTCTTGGTAACAGATGCAAATGAAGCTGCCTCCACCCACTTCGTGAAGTAATCAATAGCAACCAGGATGAAACGATGCCCATTAGAAGCAGTAGGCTTGATCTCACCAATCATATCAATGCCCCACATGGCAAAGGGCCAAGGAGCAGTCAACACATTCAAGGGTGATGGAGGTACATGTACTTTATCAGCATAAATTTGACA
The DNA here is from genome assembly GCA_963966055.1 of Lathyrus aphaca. Classification (NCBI taxonomy): domain Eukaryota; kingdom Viridiplantae; phylum Streptophyta; class Magnoliopsida; order Fabales; family Fabaceae; genus Lathyrus; species Lathyrus aphaca. Next base: position 55,898,894 of record OZ014523.1, on the reverse strand, counting down.
CTTGTGACAAGTTCTGGAGTGTTGATAACAATCAGCTTCCATGGTAGACCAATAGTAACCTGCTCTCAATATCTTCTTTGCCATGGTATGGCCACTAGAATGAGTGCCAAAGGTCCCATCATGCATCTCTTCCATAATTTCAGTTGCTTCCTTCTTATCCACACAACGAAGCATAGTCGAATCATGATTGCGCTTGTACAGAATCCCATTACTCAAAAAGAACTTAGCAGAGAACCTCCTCAGAAACTTCCTATCTTTGACAGATGCCCCTTCAGGGAATTCCTGAGCTTCAAGATATCTTTTCACTTCATAGAACCAAGGCTTCTCCTCTGCCCCTTCAGTGTCAATCTCATTGCAGTATGCAGGCTTCTCAAATCTATCAATGGTAATCTTGGGAGCTTCATCATCCCAGCTGATCTCAAACATAGATGCCATGGTGGCCAATGCATCTGCCAACTGATTCTCTCTTCGTGGAATATGTCCAAAGGTAATCTCTTTGAAATGTGGGATCAAAGACAACACATGTTCTCTGTAAGGAATGAGATTATCATGCTTGGTATCCCAATCTCCTTTAATCTGACTCACTACCAGGGCTGAATCTCCATACACATCAAGGAACTGAATTTTCATATCAATAGCAACTTTAATACCCATGATACATGCCTCATACTCAGCCATGTTATTGGTACAATAGAAACAAAGTCTGGCAGTAATCGGGGTATGACAACCTTCAGGGGAACTAATTACAACACCAACACCATTACCATGTGCATTAGAGGCACCATCAAAAACCATAGTCCATCGGGATCCTTGTTCAGGTCCGTCATATTGTCCAGGTTCTTTGGTAACAGTCATAATGTCTTCATCAGGGAGCTCAAAATTCATTGACTGGTAATCATCTACTGCTTGATGAGCCAAATGATCAGCAACAATACTTCCCTTAATGGCCTTCTGAGTAGTATACTGTATATCATATTCGGTCAAGATCATTTGCCATCTTGCAATTCTTCCGGAGAGAGCAGGTTTCTCGAATATGTACTTGATTGGATCCATCTTCGAAATCAATAAGGTAGTATGGGTCAACATATACTGTCTTAGTCGGCGAGCAGCCCATGCCAAAGCGCAACAAGTTTTCTCGAGCAGTGAGTATCTTGTTTCACAGTCAGTAAACTTTTTGCTAAGGTAGTATATTGCCTGCTCTTTTCGACCAGACTCGTCATGTTGCCCCAATACACACCCCATTGAATTGTCTAACACTGTTAAGTACATAATCAAGGGTCTTCCATCAACTGGTGGCATCAAAATTGGTGGCTCTAGCAGATATCTCTTAATTTCATCAAAGGCAGTTTGGCACTCATCATTCCATTCCATCACCTGATCTTTCTTCAACAACTTGAAGATTGGTTCACAGATAGTAGTTAACTGGGAAATAAATCTTGCAATGTAGTTCAATCGTCCCAAGAAACCTCTAACCTCCTTCTCAGTACGGGGAGCTGGCATCTCTCGTATAGCTTTCACTTTTGCAGGATCTACTTCAATACCTTTTCCACTGACAATGAAACCCAGGAGCTTCCCAGATCTAACTCCAAAAGTACACTTGTTTGGATTCAACCTCAACTTGTATTTCTTCAACCTCTCAAACAACTTGTGCAGATGATCAAGATGTTGCTCTTCATTCTGAGATTTGGCTATCATATCATCCACATATACCTCTATCTCATGATGAATCATATCATGAAACAAAGCCACCATAGCACGCTGATATGTTGCCCCTGCATTCTTCAAACCAAATGGCATCACCTTATAACAAAAAGTGCCCCACTGTGTCACAAATGTTGTCTTCTCCATATCTTCAGGTGCCATCTTGATTTGATTGTAACCAGAGAAACCATCCATAAAAGAGAATACCTTATGCTGAGCAGTGTTGTCTACCAGAATATCAATATGAGGAAGTGGAAAGTCATCTTTGGGGCTAGCCTTGTTCAAATCTCTGTAGTCTACACACATACGTACCTTACCATCTTTCTTAGGAACTGGTACCACATTTGCAACCAACTGAGGATAAGAAGTTACTGCTAAGAACCCTGCATTGAACTGTTTCATTACCTCTGCCTTGATCTTTTCTGACATTTCAGGACGCATACGACGAACCTTCTGCTTCTTTGGACGACAATCTTCTTTCACTGGCAAACGGTGAACCACAATGTCTGTATCCAACCCTGGCATATCTTCATAAGACCAAGCAAAGATCTCCACATAGTCACGTAACATTTGAATCAACCTGCTCTTGACACTGTCCTCTAAATCAGCCCCTACCTTGACCTCTTTTCTGTTTTCTTCAGTTCCCAGATTCACAACTTCAATTGGCTCTTCATGTGGCTGTATAGCTTTCTCTTCTTGTTGTAACAACCTAGCCAGCTCTACAGGTATTTCACAATCGTCCTCATTTCCGTCTTCAGTTTGATAGATCGGATTCTCGAAATTGTAATTGGCAATAGTAGAACTGTTATCAACAGGATCCAGAGTGGATGAGGATCTGCATTTTAGTGATGTGGGTGTGTGTAAGAACACATAGCTGATAAAACAAAAATAAAGAAAAGAAAGACAAAGAACACAATATTTACGAAAACGAAACGTCCACTGATTTTATTGAATGAAGTATGCAAATGAAATGACAGCCCGTAACAAGCACACCATTGTGCCCCGGGTAAGGCACATGACTTGAAAGTTTTATTGTTCAAGAAATTACAAACTTAAAAGAAACAACACAGTAATAGTATTTACTCCTGACTAAAGGAGATAGGGATAACATCTTCAGCTTTCCAATTATTGAGTCCAGCACCCACAGTAGAAAAAATCCATGCATCCAAGTTATAGTCTTCATCATAGTCTCCCACAGCATTGATAACCCCTTGATTTATGATACGAGCAGCACGAGCACGACGAACAGCCTTCTGGGACTCTGCAGTGAAACCCAAACCAAACTTGTCAGACTTGTATGGAATATCAGGAAGCTGACCCCAAATAGTACAACCACCTTCATCCACCATAGCTCTAGCATCATTGAGGGAGGCCATTGCCATTGTTGGAGGTTTTCTGATGACCACAGGAACCTTCTTCACAGCAGGAGGAGCTACACAATCATTAACAACCCAGGGAACCACTTCAAATGACTGACACGGAGTCTCAATGTATTCACCTTCCACTTCCAGATACTTGAAGGTGTTTACATGGCTGACAAAGTATTCTTCCTCTCCAAAGACAGTAACAACTTTTCCATTCACCGGATATCTCAACTTTTGGTGCAATGTAGAGGTCACAGCACCTGCCCCATGGATCCAGGGACGACCAAGCAGACAAGAATATGAAGGACGAATATCCATCACATAAAACGTAGCAGTAAACACCTGAGAGCCAACTTTGATTGGAAGATCAATTTCCCCATGCACTACTCTTCTAGAACCATCAAAAGCCTTTACCACAATATTACTGGGCTTCAGCACGGTATCTTCAGGACTCAGCTTATTCAGGACTTCCTTGGGCAACACATTCAGAGAGGAACCATTGTCTATTAGTACATGTGACAGGGTAGTGCCCCTGCATTCAATTGAAATATGCAAGGCCCTGTTATGATCCCTCTTGGCAGGAGTCAAATCAGCATCAGAAAATCCTAACCCGTTGTCATAGGTCAGGTGAGCAACACAATTCTCAAATTGGTCCACAGAAATTGCACTGGGCACATGAGCAGACTTCAGAAACTTGATCAAGGACTTGGCATGAGCCTCAGAACACAGCAATAAGGACAACATAGAAATCTTTGAGGGAGTATGCCCCAGTTGATCAACAATGTCATAATCACTCTTGCGAATGATTTTCAATACTTCTTCCATCTGCTTAGAGAGATCATCAGCAGCTGGCACATCAGTAGATACAGGCTCAATAACAGGACCTTTGCCCCGAGCATCAGTGGTGGAAGTAGCAGCAGGAGTAACTGCACTCTTAGAAGCAACTGGAGGAGAGAAGACTCTTCCACTACGAGTGATCTTGCTAGATCCAGCAATATTATCAATGTCAACAGGCACATCAGGTAAAGGCTCCTGCTTAACACCATGGATGTAAACATCAGACCCATAGTGCCAAGGCACAGCTTTATCAGATGTATAGGGAATAGGACCAGGAGTAGTAATGATCAGAGGAGCTACTCTGGCTTCAGCCACAACTTTCACAGGACCTTCAGCAGTAATCTTGATTGGACCCTGATGAGAGATTTTGATGGGCTTATTTGAAGTGATTCTTACCGGTACTTTGTCAACCATGTCAACCTCTTCAATCTTCTTACCCCGAGTCAGATGATCCACCATATCTTCTACAGATGCTGGTCTTCTTTCAAACACTATAGTATACTTATCCATGAGACGTTGAATGCCATCTCTCAAAATGAAGCAACTATCCGGCTTATAGGTACAATACAGACAATCTTCACGACAACCTGGAAAGATCCCAGCTTGTACTAACCTCTTTTTGATAACAGACAATGGTGTGGTCAACTCCATAACTGAATAGACATGTAGGTCTTCTTCATCAATGGCATTGACAGTTTTCTCGTGATTTGGCAGTGGTGCTGTAATCACATTTGGTGGATCAAACTCAATTTCTCCAGCATCAATCATATCTTGAATTTTGTTCTTCAAGACCCAGCAGTTATTAGTATCATGTCCTGGACAATTTGAATGATATGCACATCGTGCATTAGGATTGTACTTGGGAGAGGTAACATTGGGATTCTGAGGAGCCTCCCTCAGGGTAATAAGTTCAGCCTTCAACAAGTGTTGCAATGCCTGAGCCATTGACATGTTGATCTTCGTGAACTGTCTTCTAGCCCTCTGTTGGTTGCCTTGAGGCTGCTCTGTTGTTGCAGGAGTTGGATTTGAAATATGAACTGCACTAACAGACTGATGCCTTCTGTTACGATCAGGTTGACCATAAACAGCATTGGATTCTTTCTTCCCAGTGGGAGGCTTCTTTGCAGCACCTGATGAAGAAGTACCCACTTGGATCTTACCATTCTTGATACCATTCTCTACCCGCTCTCCTGTCATGATCAACTCAGTGAAGCCAGATGATGAGCTTCCAATGAGATCATTGTAAAACGGACCATTCAACGTACACATGAACATATCAACCAGCTCCCTGTCAGTCAAAGGGGGTTGAACTCTTCCAGCTAAATCTCTCCACTTCTGAGCATACTCCTTAAAACTTTCTTTGGCACCCATAGACATGCTCTGAAGCTGCATGCGAGTGGGGGCTAAGTCAGCATTGTATTGATACTGCTTGTAGAAAGCTTCAGCAAGATCATTCCAGTCTCTGATGTTGACACTCTCCAACTGATAATACCACTCCAACTGAGCTCCAGATAAGCTCTCTTGAAAGAAATGGATCCACAACTTTTTATCAGCAGTTTGAGGCTGAATCCTTCTGACATAAGACCTTAAGTGCAGCTTGGGACAGGAGACCCCATCATAAACAACAAAGGTAGGAACCTTAAAACCAATGGGTATGACCACCCCAGATATCAAGCTCAAATCTTCAAAATCCAGCCCAGATGATTTCTGTAATTCCATAGCATCTATCCTATCCACCAGCCTCTTAAATTTGTCTTCATTAGGCTCATGATAGTAATTAGCCTCAGAATCAGAGTCCCCCATAGTGTTGTGGAGACTGCCTCCCTCTTTCTCAGATTCCTCAGATTCATAGTCATCAATCTGTTCCTTGGTCTTGACAGGACCCTTGAACCTTCTTCCCATGTTGAGCAACCCAGCAGACCTTCTAGTCTTCTTAGTCTTCTTGGCCAACAGTGCCTTCAAATCATCTTGCCCCTTGGACAGGTTCAAGATCAGCTCTTGGAACTGTGCATTCTGTGCCTGAAGATCCTTAACTGATTGTTCAAGAGCCATTGCTGAAATAAACAGCGAGAAGATGAGAAACCTGTGCACAATTATAAACCTGTGATGCAATGAAATGATATGGGAATGCATATGCAATGTTTTCAAGGACCGCAGAATTTAAATTTGCTTAAACAAACAAGAAAGTAACTTTTTATTAGTAATAACTTGTTTTGCCTTTTAGGCTTACAAAAAATGAAATGAAATAAGTACAAAAAATGGGGTTTTAAGTCTCCCATGGACGCTTCCTCTTTGTATTGAGGTATGAGTTGAGGTTTCGTTCTTCGTGAAGTTGCTTTGTTAGCTCTAGGATTCTTGCTTGGCTGGCTTTGTAATGAGCCTCGAAAGTATCCCTTTGCTCCTTCAGTTGGATCCATGATCTCTGCAAGTCTTCCATATCAGTAGGCATGTCTGGGTGAAGGATGGTATAAGCATTGTCTCCTTCAGCAACAGGCTCCATGGTAACTGGTAGGATGGCAGGATATGGCATCATGAGTGTCTGAGCACGAGATCGTACCCATCTGAGATAAGCCTCCATAGGAATAGTGTACTTAGGCTCCAGTGTCTTGCTGTCAACCCTGTTTACTTTTCCCCAGGCTCGTATGAATCTCTGACGGTAACCCTGAAGATCGTTGTCGTAATCAAACACAATGCCCTGAATCAACATGTCATGTGGACCATCACTTCGGGCGTAACCAAACTGTCGTAAAGCTAGAGATGGGTTGTAGGTGATGCCTCCTCTTATGCCTAGAAGTGGCACATTAGGAAACTCCCCACAACGGTCAATGATGGTGACATTCTCCATAGATCTGGAGCACCAATGAATGTCTGAGTGAGATAGTGACATGATCCTCTTGGACCATCTGAATCCTTGCTCATTTTTCATTACTGAGCGAGGAAGGTGAGAAATAAACCACCTAGAGAGTAAAGGTATGCAACACATCAGAGTTCCTCTTGCCCTTGTAGTACGGGTGTGAAGAGAATGCAGGATGTCTCCAAGCAATGTAGGCACTGGATTGTGACTCAGGAAAATGTTGATGGCATGAACGTCTATGAACTGATCTGGATTGGGGAACAATACTAAGCCGTATATCAGCAAGGCTAAGATCTCCTCAAAAGCATCATAGCTCATGGCCTTCAAGAACATTTGAGCTTTGTCCACTAATACCTTGGCAAGAATACCCTTAACTCCACTTCTCGTCTCTAGAACAATGTCAGACTTTTTCAGATGTAGAGCTGCAGCAATAACCTTTGGTTTGAGCTCCTTCTCCAAGCCTGTGAAGGGTCTTTGATCAAGAACAGGTATATCCAGAAGTTTAGAGAACTCCTCCATTGTAGGAACCAACTGATAGTCAGGGAACGTAAAGCAATGGTGCTTAGGGTCAAAGAACTGAAACAGGACACTCATCATGTCTTCATTGAACCCTGAAGTGACTAGATCCAATAGGTGACCATGTCTCTTGATGAACCGGGGGTGATCAGACACTTGAGAAACCAACTCTTTAAGCTTGGGAGGTATCCCCACAAAGTTGATCCTGATGGTGTTTCTACGAGCTGAAGCCATGACCTGCAACAAAGAACAAAGATAAATCCCTTGGTCCTTGAAATGGTTAGGGAAAATGATATGCTTATGATGCATGATGATGTCATGATGTTATGTTCAATCACAAACATGTGGCACACACAAACAAGTCACACCATAGCCCTAGGTTTAAAGGCTTGCATGAGGTTTAAGGTAGGTACCCTCCCCTGAAGTTAGATGGTTCATCCTGTCCTACAAAAGTAACTGGGTTCTAAGGGATCTCAATATCATTGATCCTTCACAAGGGTGGTTGTTCAGAAGGAAACTTACTTGCCAACCAAAACCCTCCAAGTTTAAGATCTCAATGAGTGTAGCATCGAGTGTCAACCAACTTCAGTCTGCACCAAAGCCGGTTACCTCACTACTTTCTAAAGGCCAAGATGAGTTAACTAGGGTTCTAAAAGTTAGTTAGTGCATTGACAACATATGGCAGCCTCAATATTATCCTCAACTTGACTTAAGGAATATAAGCACCAACCAAGAAGTCGCACTAACTATGGCCACCAGATCAACCGTATCGATATACGTCGTACAGTTTCCTTGGTCTATTGCCATTTACCTAAGGTACACTAGATCCGGGTTAGGATCTTTCACACATAAGAGCACCCTAACAAGTAATATAAAGCAAACAAGGCAAACAATTCAAAGTGATCTTAATTCCTAAGGGTACCCCTCTTAAATAGATCCCCAGCAGAGTCGCCAGTTCTGTAACACGGTGGGAGAACTGACTTTAAGTTATGTTGCGGATAGCAAGAGTCGCCACCGACTTTTATTTTATCCAAAAGGAAAGGGTATAAAAGAACAGGAAAGACCTTAAGAGAATATTTTGGGTCCGGGGGGTAGGTTATGTAAAGGGAAGGTGTTAGCACCCTTTACATCCATGGTTATCCATGGGCTCTTAGTTACTTAGCTCACTTTTGAATTGTTTTTGGAAGTGCAGTGTGTGAATAGAAAAAATTTTCAGAATAGTTAATAATAATCCATGTACGGATGTGTAAAAACTTGTTTGAAAATTTGTTTGAAATTGTTAAGTGTGAAAAGTTTTTTTTTTTTTTGAAGTGAGCAAGTACATAAGAGAAACCTACCCTAAAGCTTAAAGTCTTTCTTGTTCTTTATCCTTTCCTTGGTAAGACTATCCCTACTATTAAGGAGTAGGTAGTCATTACCTTGGATGTTAGGGACATGTGAGGGACATTTTGTTTTATCAAGGCAACTGTGGGGTGTAATAAGCATAAGGGAGGGACTATCATCATTATTCGAAGAGACTTGTTTCGTATAGGCAACCATGAGGGACTTGATGATTTTTCTTTTAAGGGACTTGCTTTATACACCCCACTTGACCATTATTCGTAGGCAACTTGAGGGATAACCTTAGGAATGTGAGACGGCGATTAAAAATCGACTTACGTGTGTGTGAGTGTTTATTTTAATTATCTTTGATTAAAAATGATCTAAATTTATTTAAAAATAAAATACATGTTTTTCACTCCCTAATTACTAACCATAGCAAAAATAATTAAATAATTAAAATATTTACAAAATTACATCCGGGAAGCAGTTACATAATTATAATAATAAGCAAAATAAATAATAAGCAAATAATAATAATTTAACAATAAATAAATAATGGGTTAGTGATAAGTAATAATATTTAAATAATAAGCAAAATAAAATAAGAGAGGTTAGTGAATAATAAAAATTAATTGAAATAATAATAACATATAAAATTAATAAAGCAAAATAAATTATATGGTTAGTAATAACAATAATAAATAAAATTAACCCAAAATTATAATAATAGTAGATCAACAATTTTTAATATAAACAATTATATTTAGGAAAAAATATGAGCAAACAATTATTTTAATCTTTACAAGTTATTAAGTTATTTTTAAATATATTATAACTACAAAACTTAATTATTATAAACTCAATTATTTCTAAATAAACAAAAATTATAAAAGTATTCACATATTATATAAGGAGAAAAATAAATTATAAACATATTTATCAAGATTTAATTTTTTTATAGCATGAAATATATTTATATCTTATATGAGAAAAATAATTTGTAATTATATTTACAATATTTACATTAATCATACTAAATAAACAACTAAATGTACATTATAATTATATTAATTAGAAAATAAAATTGTTTAGAAAAAAATAGAATTAGGTTTTATTTTAGAAAATGTTTTTTTTTAGGGTTTGAAAATTAGGGTTTAGTTATATACAAAATTTATTTTTAACTAATTATATAAAATTATCTTAATTAATATAAATTATACAAATAAAATTTAAATTGAAAAATCAAGAGTTTTATATTTTTTTTAGAAAATAATATTAGTAATTGGAATACATAACATATACATACTTTATAATATAGAAAATAATAATAAAATTTTAATTATTTAAATTAATTAAAAAGAAGGAAAAGAAAATAAAAAAGAAAGAAAGAAAAAAAAGGAACCTGGTGGGACTGGGATTTGAACCCAGTCCCTTATGGTTGACAACAATATGCATTCACCACTGAGCCATTCACGCGCAGGCAGCAAAGAAGTAGATCTCAATGGTTTTGTTCTTTATCTTGAAAAATCAGGAAAATGCAAGAAACAAAAAGGCCTGATTCATGGTTTGAACCCAGGACCTCATAGCCATATACACACGCATGTTACCACCCGGCTGGAAGAGCCCACCTGGTTACAATCCACCAATAATGCATAATATATAATATTCAATATGTAATTGATAAAAAACCAAAATGTTTGCCGTGACCAAGTTTCGATCCCACGCCCTCTCATCCAACGCATACGTGCTTTTCCACTGGGCCAACCATCAGTTGGTGATATACAAACAGAGAAAACATATAATATTTTAAATTAACATTTGAATTTCAAAACTGGCGCGAATGGCCTTCGTCTTCAACCTCCTGTCCTTCAAAATTTGCTGCGAAATTACCTATGATATTTCCTGCGAAATACAAACCCCAGCAAAACCTACGAAAATGAAACTCAAGCAAAACCACATTAATTCATGAAATTGGTTAGTGATTTATAATTCCCACAATTCACACAACAATTCTACGTTTCCAGAATTTATTTATATGCATTCAAATGATAAACCCTAATTGTGAGGTTATGAACCCTAACATGGTCGTTTGCGTTTTAGACACTCATCCTTCAATCCAATTGTCCAGAATCGTTCTAGGGATCAAGATAAACACATATCAGTCATCAAAAACAATTCATAATACATATATCAATGGATTCGAAAAAATTGAATTCAAGGCAAAGATGAGTTCGGGTAGAGCAATATAGTGCACATGAGATGCATATGAGTGATGATTTTGCTTCAACAATGTCCAATAAACATCTCTATGTTCTTACTTTGCCTTCAAATGCCCTGGAATTCAAAATCCGAATCTCACTTTTGGAAGGATTTTTTGAGTTTTGAAACTTACTTTTGGCTGCTGGATTTCGTGGCTTGAGGCTAGGGTTATCTTTAGTATATATATGAGAATGAATTAGGTCAGAAATATGGATTGGTTGTGTGAAAATTTGATCCAAAAAATATTGAAAAAGATCATGTTGTAAAAGTCAAATATTTGCTCATGAAGACTTGCTATCTTTGGATTAGTCACATGATTTCCTTCTCTTTAAGCTTCAATCACTAATTAAGAATTTCTAGAACCTCAATCTTCACCCAAAAATAGATTTTCATATTTTATATTTATTTAAAATGATTTTTATGAATTAAATCAATAATAAATAAAAATAAAATAATAAAAATGCTGAATTTTGGTCAATTGGGTCGTGCATAATGATATGAGATGGATTGGATCACAACTTAACAAGCCCATTTGGAAAGAATTACTTTTAGGCCTCCATTTTCAACATAAACCATCACAAAATTTCCCAACTTTGCAAGGGCACATCTCCCTCAATTTTAAAGGTATGAGGGTGTTCTTGGACTTTTTGGAAAGCTTGAAGAGTCCTCTAAACAACCCCATTGGTTTCAGGTCCATATCATTTACCAATCTCAAGTTATGCCCTTTTGAAGTTGTTGACTTTCTGTTGACTTTTGAAATGACCTATAATGTCTTAGATCATATCTTTCAAATGAAGCATTTTTAGGCTTAACTTTCAACATCAAAGTTGTAGAGAATTCAATTTCCTTCAAAATGAGCTTTGGATGGAGACTTGGTGATGAAGTATGTGAAAGTTATGGCTGGTCAAAGTTCAGTTGACTTTTACTGAGGAAACCCTAATTTAGAAACTCCTGATTATTGATGATCTGGAATTTCCTTGATGAATCATGATCAACCCTTGATCAAATGATGAATTTTACTTCATATACTTGATGTTGGCAAAAAATCATGAAGTTTGACTTTGGTTTGACCACAGTTGACCTCAGTTTGACTTTTTAACTGCATTGACTGATTTTGACTTATCTGATCATCTGACTGAGCAAACTTTTGAGAAAAGTCTTGAAACTTGTCATGGGGGTTCTTACACACATATAAGATGTTATGGAACTCACTTGAGGTATTGGAAGTCCATTTATCCTGATTAAAGTCAAAACCCTAGTTTTGGATGCACTGCTTAGGAGGTGCATTGTCTGAGGGAATTGTCAACTTCTTTGACCAATTGTGAACTTTGTGAACCTTGTGAATCTTCCTAAAATGTCTTGTGATACTCATGGGAGGTATTGTGAAGCTTGTGAACCTCATGAAGTGTCTTTGTAGACCTTATGAACCTCAGGAAAGCTTTGTAATCATTGTGAATCTTGTGAACCTTATGAACCTTCAAGAAATGATTTGTAGACTTCATGAACTTCATGAAAGGTCTTGTAATTGTTGAGAAACTTGTGAACCTTGTGAACCTTCAAGAAGTGACTTGTAGACTTCATGAACCTCATGAAAGGTATTGAAAGCATTGTGGGACTTGTGAACCTTGTGAACCTTCAAGAAGTAACTTGTAGACTTCATGAACCTCATGAAAGGTTATGGAAATGTTGAGAAACTTGTGAACCTTGTGAACCTTCTTAGAACACAAAGTCTTGTATTGTGAGGGCAAATTTTGGGGTGCAACAGTAACGCCCCAATATATTTATTTAATTATTTAATTTAAATAAATGGAAAAAATTTGTGAGCTGTGTGAATTGTGAAGTTTGGGGTGTATTGAGTGAAGGGATGATGTTATTTTAATTTATATAAGTTTAAATAATTTATAATATATTGAAATAAATATTGGAATATTAAGTGAAAGGGGTAGGTTGGTAATTGGCCGAAAGAATAGTGAGGGAAGTTGAGAATTCCATATTAGGAGTCCAGGGGTTATGTTTGGAATTAGGAGAATTTGGGGAGGGATTCATGAGAACTTATCGTGGAAATTTTGAGAAGAGCGTGAAAAAGATAGAAGATGAGAAAGGCTAGAAGCAAGGATTTCGTGTGGAAGGAAGGGATTTTCATCGAATTAAGGTAAGGGTGGGATCTCTTTCATCTTTTAAGGGTATTATAATATAATGTTAGGGTAGATGTCCTTAGGTATGATTGTAGGATTAAGTGATTGATAAACTGATGAATGTGATATGAAATTGAGGAATTCAGGATGTTTGATTTGTATGTTTGTGTTGATAATGTTAGATGTGAATGTTATGGTGGAAAATAGTGATTGGGACTGATTGTATACATTGTTTTAGGGTGAGAATCGCAGGGGAGAAGTGAGGAAAACGCATGGTTTTTCTGTCTATTTCGCTTTGCCCGCTTAATAATGGGTTGCTCGCTTAGCGAGCTGTTGGAAATTTTCGCTTCTTCAAGGGGGTTGCTTAGCGAGACCTGGGAGTGAAAAAAATATGTTTTTAATTCGATAAAATTCATGAAAAATTGTGTTTTATGTTTTTGGAGGGTTGGTATGTCATTGATACAGTGTGAGCAGATTTATGGAGGTTGTATGTGCATTTTGTTAAAGTTGAAAGTTTTTGTGTGAAACTTGTGAATGCATGATGTATGTTTAGTTGTGTATGTGTTGTTGATTTAAAATTGTTAGTATGAGAACGAATATGCATGAAATGTTCTTCTTCTTTAATAATCTTCTCGAACACATTCGGATCCACACATTGATGAATCAAGAAAAGAGCTTTTTCATCTTTCTTATGTTGTTCCTTATGTGCAACCTTTTGAACATCACTTGTGTTCGCTTCCAATGTAGGTACTCCATCGCACATTATTTCAGACACATCTTTAAATCTAAAGACGAATTTCATTTATGCAACCTACATCTCATAGTTATCACATTTGAAAACCAATAAACTTGTAGAAAATTATGTTGATGTTGTGTTACTATTTGCCATTGCTGACTGAAACACAATTGGATTCAATTATACTAATTTGTTGGAACAATTGAGTTATCGATAATAAAAAAAAAGAAGAAGAATAAGAAAAAGAGAGGGAGAGAGGGGGGAGGGAAAGCAATGTTGTGTTATTATTTGTCATTGCTAACTGAAACACAATTGGATTCAATTATACTAATTTGTTTGAACAATTGAGTTATCGATAATAAAAAAGAATAATAACAATAATAATAAGAAAAAGAGAGGGAGAGAAGGGGAGGTAAAGCAATGTGAAAATGATTTTTTAATTTGAAATGAGTTAGTTTAAGTTTACAATCTCACATGTTTATTTATAGGCAACTAACATACTTGACTCATTACATGATGTATTTGATCATGTTGAATACACCCTCTGTCCCAAATTATAAGTCACTTTGCCAAAAAAAAAATTCTAAATTATAAATAATTTTACATTTTCAAAGAAACATTAATGACATTTTCCCCAATATACTCTTTAACATTTATTCCTATTTCTTTTTCCAATTCTTTAAATTTCTTTTTCATCTATAATAAATAAATTACAATATTGTAAAATCATGCATAATTTCACTTTCTCATACAACATTGATTATGTTTGTTAATTCGTGTGAAATGTCCAAAAACATCTTATAATTTAGAAATGATGAAATACATGCTAGCACATTTTGACAACAATAATTATATGATGTATTCGAAAATATTGAATACATCTAACTTTGACTCTGTCGAATACAACAAAATTAGAATCTTTCAAATACTAACACATTTACTAGAACAATGGATTACTACTAACAAAATCAGTGTCCTACCAAATAAAGCATTATCAGGGATATATAAAAAAAAATTAGTTGGAATCTTTTTATAACTAAAAAAATTTAGGTGACCTAGATTCCGAAGGAGGACTAGTACTTAAAGAATTGACCATACACGCCTACAATTATACTTGACCCCTACAAAATCCAAAACTTAAAGTTTACCCTTTTTGAAATTTGGAATTTTTTTATCTCGTGCACAAGTTTTCCCGGTTTATAAAAGTGATATGGTGAATCTACTTTACTGAAATACTTTGTTGCACGTGTTTTGGTAAATAAATTTCTTCACATAATTACTCTTTTTAATAGTTTTTAAAATTGTTTATCGGATTTGTGCAACCCAACTCTCCTAGTTCTCATCTTTGAAAACTAATAGATTTGTAAAAAATTATAAAAAATTATGTTGATGTTGTGTTATTGTATGTCATCGTTAATTGAAACACAATCAAATTCAATGATACCATTTTGTTGGAACAATTAGGTTATTCAATAATAAAGAAGAAGCCTAAGAAGAAGAAGGAGAGAGATGTGAAGATGGTTTTTTAATTCGAAAGAAGTTAGTTTAAGTTTACAACCTCATATGTATATCTATTTTTATTCAACTAACATACTTGACTTATTACATGATATATTCGATCAGTCAAATACACCATCTATCCCAAATTATAAGTCACTTTGCTAAACAAAATTGTCTCAAATTATAAGTAATTCTACATTTCCAAAGAAACATTAATGACATTTTCCTCAATATAATCTGTATCATTTATTATTATTAATTTTACAATTCATTAAATTTATCCTTTTTCACTTTCCCATATAACATTGATTATGTTTTTTAATTCACCTGAAATGTCCAGAGTATGCTAATACATTTTGACAACAATAATTATACGATGTATTATACAAAATCAAATGTAGCTTATTCTTATCTAGCTAACTTTGACTCTGGCTAATACAACTATATTAAAATCTTTTAAATACCAACTTGCCTACCAGAACAATTAATTACTACTGTTCTGGACTGGGCCATGACGACATGCATGGCACGGCCCAATGCTTGTCGGATACAGGCCCAATCAGCCGGGCAGATGAATGAGTCGAGCAGAGGCCTCACCCATCCATGACGATGGGACACCTCCTCGACAACTCCACTGTACGTCGGGCAGAGACGTCCTCCACCAGCTGATCTTCACTCATATATCACCTACCTATATCACGGGCACGTGAGTTATGTCGAGCAGAACCATGTCTGCCAACTCATCTGACACGTCACCCAACTCCCCTGTATTATCTCCTAAGGGATAGGGGCAGTTGGACCAGGGAGCAGACCTTTGGTTTAGGTCTTCACACTTCTTACGCGTCCCCTGGCAGCTCCTCCTTGGGCCTAGCTAAATCCAGCCCATTAGGAGCCTTGGCCCAGCGCTGTGGGCTCAATATAAATACCCTTTCATAGCAAAGGGTCAGGTATTCTAACTTACTCAAAAATAACCTTACTTTCTGTACTTCTTCTGACTTAAGCATTGGAGCACCTTGCAGGTACACCCCCTCACTCACTTCACTCTCTGGTCCAGTCTTCAAATCCTTGGAAGGCCCTCCTGATCAGGTAAGATCAGTGGCGCCGTCTGTGGGAACCAGCTATCCCCGTCTTCACCAACAGAAGATCAAAAGCTCATTCATTCCTGTCCTTCCAACATGGCCGGAGAACAACCTAACGAGTGCAGCCGTCCCCTCGTCGACTACACTATGGATGATGGCCCGCAACCCCATGAAGCAGATGCTCGAGACGGTCGTCCATCTACCCCGTCTCCAGAGCCCCAAAACAACGGAGATGTCCCTCATGCCCAAGACCAAGGGGCCGAAACATTTCATCCCATCCCCGTCCCTGTCGAAGGAGACGCCACCATGATTGCCATGGTGAACGCCCTCAACCAGGCCGGCTCTATGCTTTACCAGCAGCACGAGAGATTCATGACCCTCGAAGCTGAGCGACAGGAGGTCCGACCTCAGCAGGGGAGGAGGGCACAACAACGTCCAGAGCCAACAAAGAAGCGAGGACGTCGCTCTCCAGAACCTCACGTAAGCAGGGCACGCGCCCGTCGTGACAATGGTCGATCAGGAACATCACCAAGGCGCGGGCACAACCCCGACAACAATGAACTATCTCCGTTAAGGAGCGACGAGGAGGACTTGCACTGTCCCCTGTCTCGGGCAATAATGGAAGCCCCGCTCCCTAAAGGCATGGAGAAACCGCCCAATCTAGCTGTGTACGACGGGACTACCGATCCCGACGACCACGTCGACAATGTCAACGCGATGCTCGACTACCGCAATGATATCACCGGTCATCTCAAATGCCGGCTGTTCTCAACAACCCTCAGGAAAGGGGCCATGGCTTGGTACAAAAGCTTGGCTCCCGAATCCATCACATCTTGGAGAGTCATGAGGTCTATGTTCACCAGGCACTTCACGGCTTCCCGTCGTCACCCCAAGACTGAAGCGACCCTTGAAGCCATAGTACAAAAGAAGAATGAAACACTGCGCTCGTACATCGAGCGATTCAATCAGGAAGCTGTCGAGGTGGATACCACCGAACACATGAAGAAGTATCTCCTCGAAAGAGGGCTCTTGTCAGGCAGTGAACTTAGCAGAGCCGTCGGGATCGAGCCTCCTCGCACCTTGAACGAACTTCTGCACAAGGCCCAAGCCTATATCAGATACGAGGAAAAACAAGTGGCCCACAACGCTCTCAGCGGCCGTGGCACTGGGGATACCGACCACCCCAAACGCGAGGAGCCAAACATCCCCCGTCGCAACGGGGACAAGCGAAGGGAAGAAATACCTCGCGAGCTCCGAGAAGGAAGAGGCCCCGCAGGCCGATACAGCGAGTACACCTTACTGACAGCTCCTCGCGAGCGCATCCTCGCGGAATGCATCAACTCTGAGTTCAAACAGGGCAGAGTAAGGTTCCCAAAACCTTCTGCTCCAAAACCTCACACCGACAAATCCAAGTACTGCCGGTTCCACAGGAGCCACGGCCACGTGACCGAAGACTGCGTCCATCTGAAGGATGCGATAGAGATTTTAATCCAAGAAGGGCACCTAAAACAGTACACAAGGAGGAACGAAACCCCCAGACATGACGAGGCGGAGAAAAAGAGACCCCGGGAAGAAACGCCCCCCGACAATTCTCCTTATCAAGTGGCCCTCTGCGTGTCACGCCCGGAAGATTTCATCCTCCCCGAGCCATTTCCCGAAGGCAGAATCACTGCACTCAGCCCCTGGGAAGATTTTCCAACCGCACTAGTTATATCAGGTGGAGGAATTAACGGTGAAGCCGCTGCCCTTTCGGTCAAACGCAAGTTCGACGAGCTCCTACTGACTGCCCCCGAGCAAAAGCCGACGCTGACAAAATATCGGGGTAAATCCAACCCAATATCCTTCTTTCTGGAGGAACTTCCGGGCGGATCCCCGAACTCGGGCATCCCACTGTTGATCAGGGCAAAGATGGCCCAGTTCGACGTCAGGCGCATCCTGGTCGATCAAGGCAGCTCAGTGGATATCATGTATGTCCACCTCTTCAAGACTCTGAAATTGGACAAAACCAACCTGGCCCCCTACGTCGGATCCGACCTCCAGGGATTCAACGGAGCAACAACAAGGCCATGGGGATATGTCGAGCTCCTCGTCACCTTTGGGGAGCAGGAAACGGCCAGGGAAATCAAGATCCAATTCCTGGCCGTGGACTGTCCATCCCTTTACAATTGCATCTTTGGACGCCCGACACTGGCCGAACTCACCGCGGTCCCATCCACCGTCCACCTGAAGATGAAGTACTACACCAAATTGGGTCGCGTGGTCACCATCCACGGTGACATCGAAGCTGCCCGACGATGCTACGACGCTGCAGTAAAAGGACAGGCCATGGTCAACACAAAGAGTAGCGACAACAACAAAAAACTCAGGACCGAGGATCCTCCCCGGGGAGTTAACGCCATCGACCTCGACTGTCGCATTGGGCCAAATGAAACCGAAGAAGGGAAGTCCACCGAGGAACGACCTCTCGAACACCCGGTCCGACCAATCCCTGACGGAGAGTTCGAACTCATTCCTCTCGGGGACGATCCAGAAAGGACAGTGAAGATAGGCAAGGGACTGCCCGAGGGAACAAGGGAGAAGCTCGTAGCATGCCTCAAAGAGAACTCTGACCTCTTCGCCTGGAATGCCGCGGAAATGCCCGGGCTAGATCCTGAGATCGCGTGTCACCAGTTAACTTTAGATCGGGCAGTCAAGCCCATAGCACAGCGTAGGCGCAAACAGTCCCCCGAGAAGGCGGAGGCTGCCGAATGAGCTGTAAAAGACCTTCTAGAGGCAAATTTTATTTCTGAAGCCCAGTACACAACCTGGCTCTCTAATGTAGTCCTCGTTAAGAAAAATAATGGAAAATGGCGCATGTGTGTTGATTATACTGATCTTAATAGGGCTTGCCCGAAAGATGCTTTTCCCCTCCCTAATATAGATATGCTCGTAGATAATTTTGCAGGTTTTAAACTCTTGTCCTTCATGGATGCATATAATGGATACAACCAAATCCCTATGTCGCCCACAGACAAGAGGCACACGGCATTCATGACCCCAACGGGCAATTACTATTACAATGTAATGCCGTTCGGGCTCAAGAACGCCGGTGCCACGTACCAACGCATGATGAACAAAGTCTTCAAGGAAGAAATAGGGGACATGCTCGAAGTATACATGGACGACATGATCGTAAAGTCACACGAGGAGGTGTCCCATGCTTGACACCTAACCAAAGTTTTCGAGCAGGCGAGGCAGTGCAAAATGAGATTCAATCCTGAAAAATGCACGTTCGGAGTACGGGCAGGAAAATTCCTAGGTTTCTACCTCACCGAAAGGGGGATCGAAGCCAACCCCGACAAATGCCGAGCATTCTCAGAATTTCCGACCCCGAGGACTAAGAAATCAATCCAATCCCTCAACGGAGTGCTCGCCTCACTCTCCCGTTTCATCGCCAAGTCCGCCCAGCATGCACTGCCGTTTTTTAGACTCCTTCGCAAAGAGGCCAGCTTCGACTGGACCGACGAGTGCGAGCAGGCATTACTCAATTTGAAAAAGGTTCTCTCCGAACCCCCGGTCTTATCACGACCATTGGAAAAGGAAACCCTATACCTATATCTATCCGTGGCGACCGAGGCCGTCAGCGCCGTCCTAATAAGGGAGACCGACGAAGGACAAAAACCCATCTATTTTACGAGCAAAGCACTCCAAGGCCCTGAGCTCCGATATCAGCAAATCGAAAAGGTCGCCCTGGCTCTCATAAATGCGGCGAGAAGGCTACGCTATTACTTCCTCGCACATACGGTAAAAGTAAGGACCGACCAGCCGATCAAACAATTGCTCGGGCGGTCGGATATGGCCGGCAGAATGCTCAAGTGGTCACTGGAACTCTCCGAATTCGACATACAATACGAAAATAGAAAGGCCTTGAAAGCCCAAGCACTGGCCGACTTCGTCGCGGAAATGACTCATTGCCCAACACCGGCGGACGACGCACACAAGTGGACGATCTTTGTCGACGGCGCCTCCAGCACATTAGGCAGCGGAGCCGGGATCATCCTCGAGAATGAGGATGGGATCCTGATCGAGGTCTCATTAGCACTAACTTTCCCGACGTCGAACAACCAGGCCGAATACGAGGCTTTTATCGCCGGCCTGAGGTTAGACGAGGACCTAGGAGCAAAGGAAGTGAAAATATCAACAGACTCCCAGCTCGTAGCATCACAAGTACGAGGAGAATACCAAACCAAGAACGACAACCTCGTCGAATACTTGTCCCTTGTCAAAGAAAAACTTGAGAAATTCGAGAAGTGGGAAGTTCAACACGTACCCCGCGAGCACAATATACGGGCAGATATCCTCTCAAAACTAGCCAGCACGAGGAAAAAGGGCGGAAACAAATCCGTAATTCAAGAAATCCTTCCTCGACCTAGCATCGAAAAATTACCTCCTCCATTCGAGGTCAACGCGATCGGGGACGCTCACTGTTGGATGACACCCATCTACAATTACCTGACAAAAGACGAACTCCCCGTCGACCCAAAGGAGGCGGCCACCACCAAACGACGGGCATGCTCATACGTACTCCTCGAAGGGAAACTCTACCGTAGAGGGTTCTCCATCCCGTTACTTAAGTGCGTCGAGGAAGAGAAAGTTCCCGACATACTTGGAGAAATACACCAGGGGATCAACGCTCAACACCTCGGCGGACGATCACTCGCGCGAAAAGCCCTTCGAGCAGGCTACTACTGGCCGACCATGCAAAACGACTCAAAGGAGCACGTGAAAAAATGCGACAAATGCCAGCGACACGCCAACATGCACCTCGCACCCCCGAATGACCTAAAATCACTGTCTTCCCCATGGCCCTTCGCATGGTGGGGCATGGACATCCTCGGCCCTTTTGTCACCGGATCGTACCAAAATAAATACCTCATCGTCGGGGTGGATTATTTTACGAAATGGATTGAAGCAGAGGCATTGGCTAAAATAACCGCACAGAACATTCTCCGGTTCTTTAAACGCAACATCCTCGCTCGGTTCGGCGTACCCCAGGCCCTCATCACGGACAATGGGACACAATTCACGGACGGAGGATTCCAAGACTTCGTCGCCAGCCTGGGTACCAAACAACATTTCACGTCTGTCGAACATCCACAGACGAACGGGCAAGCGGAGGCGGCCAACAGAGTAATCTTACGCGGCCTTAAACGCAGGCTCGGCGAGGCAAAGAGGGCGTGGGTCGAGGAACTACATAGCGTCCTATGGGCTTACCGCACGACACTGCAATCAACCACCGGGGAGACCCCATTCCGACTGACTTACGGCACCGAAGCAGTCATCCCAGTGGAAATACGGGAACCAACGAGGAGGATAGAGGAACCCCTAGACGAGGAAATGAACGACGAGACCCTTAGAGCCGAGCTCGACCTAGTCGAAGAGATCCGTTCCGAAGCAGTCCTCAGGGAAATGTCCCTCAAACAAAAAATAGAACTTCGCCACGACGCAAAGGTCATAAGAAGAGAGTTCCAGGTCGGCACCCTGGTCCTCAGAAGAAACCAGAAAAACCCAAAAGAGGGCAAACTGGCCGCCAACTGGGAAGGCCCCTACCGCGTCCGCGACAAGACGAGCAACGGGGCCTATTACCTAGAAAACCTACAAGGGGAAGAACTCGCTCGACCATGGAACGCAGAAAAACTTAGACAATATTACAACTAAATGTCTCACGGGGAGACGTGGGTGGTACGACCACGCTCTTCGTCTCCAAAACCGCCAGGAGGAACCGCAAGACCCGGGGACGAACCGGGGCCACGCAGCGAACACAACCCTCCCCGACGATGGGGATCTCGATCGAGACTCAACGTCGAAGTACCACGACAGGCAGGGCACCCAGCTCGCGATGGGAAAGCCCAAGCCTCGAAGCCAGAGTCCGAACAACGAACCCTGGCTTCGATCCAAACGGGCACAAAGCCCGACGCTTCTTCGGTTCCCTAAACCAAGGAGACTAACTAAGATCGAGCAGAGTATAAATTCATAAAAAAAAGTATAACGCATACACGAACACAATGAATGACAACAAAAAAGATCCATATATTTAAATAATAACATAACGGCCGAGGCCAAGTACGCCCGAAGTCCATATTACATATGCCCGAAGGCCAAAATACATGAAGGGCACGCAGGCCACACAATAAGGCACGCAGACCATAACAAAAACAACAAATCAAAAGAAAAATAATCAAGTCTCCGCCCGGAGCACTCCCTCAACATCCTCCGCCTCCTCCTCGTCATCCCCTAGCTCCTCCTCAGCTTCGAAAGGGCATACGATATCTCCCTCCCGGACACAGTAATTATGGGCCGACCCCTCCGTCACCAACTCAGGATTCAGAACCCTCAGTTGTTCGACGGCATTGTCAAAACCCTCCTTGAAAACAGCCACGAGGTCCTGGTTGAGAGAGCGTATGTGCCCCAGCAGCTCACCACGGGAACCAAGGGCAAGCTCCTCCTCGGTCTCATCAGCCAAAGGACGGACCTTTTCCTCGAGGGATTCAAGCTGAGCCCGCAGTCCAGCATTGTCCTCGATCAGCTTTTGGTGCCCGACCACCTGCTCCTCCAAGCTCACCTTAGCCGCCTTCAGCTGGTACCGCTCCCTTTCTGCCTCTTCCAGCTTCTTATTCAACCCCTCTTGCAGCTGATGCTCCTCCTTGTAGTCCGACAGGTCTTTGGACAGTCTGTCCTTCTCCGATCGAACCTGCACGAGAGCATCCTCCAAGGAGGCGGTAGAGACGGAGGTATCAGTCAAGACCATGGCCGTCTCCATCACCCGGATGACAGCTGCCAGGTCTCTAGCCAGCTCCTTGCGTCGGACACCAGCGTCTTGATCTAGGATAGCCTTCGCCTCAGGCGTCGGCACCGCGATCGCATCCTCGACCTTGAAGAACGACCGCTCCACGTAGCAGGGGGGTAACAAATAGCTGCCCGGTCCACCCGGACTACCCAAGGATGACCTCGAAAGAGTCCCCGCCGGACGTTTCCGCTTATGGAGAGGAGAGGCCGATTGAGGCGGACTATCAGGAATGTTTATCGTCGACGCCCGAGGAGGAGAGGAAGGTGTCGGACTTGCTGTGTTCGAAGTCCCGACCCCAACATCAGCAGCGGTCACCTGAACACGGGCCACAGTCTTCTTTTTCTTTTTCGGCACCCGGTCAGCCGCACCGACATGGTTGGCCAGCTTCAGGACCCGATCACGCGTACTGGGCATAGCACCTGCGAAACAGAACACACAAACATTAGCGAGCGAAAACATTGACAAAAATAAAAGATCAAGATAAAATCTGCCTACTCAGTAATTCTAAAGCCTTCTCCTCGGTCCTACACTCGAGCAAGGCCTTTGTATTGATATAGCGCGTCTCAGTAATTGGCATTCCGGCCTCGTCGAGATAGGGCACGCCCTGTCGATCCGCCCAGACCCCCAGATTGAAACTCTGCACGTAATCAACCAGCTTCTTGTATGCTAGCCTGTCCTCAACGCCGAGCATCGAAAATTTGACCCTATAGTGGGCAGTGGAGAGGTCGAAATGATCGCGCTGCCACCTCAGCGGTATCTTCGACATCAACGTCTCCTCCCCATTTGATGCTCGTTGATAATAGTAAAGAGAATGGAGGGCGGCACGGGTGATCGGCATCACTACGTACCAACGACCTTTGAAATGTCGGGCAGAGTCCACGTACGTCTTGAACAAACGCACGGGCTGTTTAAAAGAAACCCAACTGTGGCGTCCACGGAGGCCGGACCGCTGGAGGTGGAAGACGTGGAAGAAAAGGGCTCGAGTGCACCCAATGCCGAGGAAACGGCAAACCAACTCGAATGCCCGCATAAAAGCAAGGGCGTTGGGATGCAGTTGGGACGGCGCCAGCCGAAGCCATTTGAAGATTGACATTTGGAAGGAGTTGAAGGGTAGCCTGATCCCCGTCTCCCGGAAAGCAAACTCATACATCGTAAACTGCTTCCCCGGGAAATGATGGCAGATACGGTCCTCTTCCTTAGGGGCACAGCAATGCCAATTCTCCGGATCTTCCCGGTTCCTATCCTCGACCTCAGCGTAAGCGGGGATGGCTTCGTCACAGAAATAGGACTCCTCCTCCAAGGGTTCATCCGCAACCCAGGAGAGATCCACCTGCCCGGAGGATGAAGCATGCTCAGTACCATCCCTGGCACTACCATCCCCGGCAGGTAGGCGAGTAATGATCGCATCTTCGGACGAGGACCCAGAGTCTTCCCTCCTCGATCGTAGACGCCCGGTAGCACCTGAAACGCAGACAGAAAGAGTGAATTCGACATCATATCAAATCCACCCTTCCACCGCAGGTCAAGTGAAAGGGCGTAGCAGCAACGGACACTGACAAACGTGTTCGACGCAAAGATACGCACGTTCTTAAGAGACCAGGCAGAAAGTTCATATATACTTATGCAAATATTGCCCGGCATATGTAATTTCTGCCCGGGACAGTCTAACCCTAACCCTATTTTCTACCATCTATAGTCCATCTACGGTCCATTTTGCTATTTCTAAGTCAAATCTAACCACATACTATGAATATAACATGCATTTGTAGACATTTAACACAAACAGAAGGGAAAATGATGGATTACAGAGACAAAATGGTACCTGACATATTGGAAGTTAAGAAAGAGACGGTGGTGCGCGGGCATAAACGGTGGTTCAGGCAACAAGACGAGCGGAGACGGCGGTTCAGACGGCAGGACGAGCAGACACAGGAGGATTCTTCAGAGCTTCCGGTGAACGTAGGAGCGAAAAAGTGAAAATGAAGTCACTCAACTTCCTTTTATAGTCCCTGGCGCGTGGGCCAACGCGCTAGGTCATCATTGCCTACTACCTACGCCGTCTTTGCACACAAAACGAAGCGACGCCATCAAGTCTGAGACACGTCTACCAAAAAAAAAAAGAAACTGAAACGACGTCGAGCATCTGTCCGTCTCCCCGACTCATCAAGACGCCCTGTCCCCGCATCAAACCCTCGGCCATTACGAGGAAGATGCACATCATCAACCGCTTTCCGTCCCCGACATTACCGTGGAAAGAGAAGCTCGCGAATAAGTCTATTGGAATCTTCCATGCCATACGTCCGCGCCTCTCCCTCGACACAGGGAACCCCGGTTGCAATACAAGTCATCGCTCTAACTCAGAGACTCGACTTGGGGGGCTCCTGTTCTGGACTGGGCCATGACGACATGCATGGCACGGCCCAATGCTTGTCGGATACAGGCCCAATCAGCCGGGTAGATGAATGAGTCGAGCAGAGGCCTCACCCATCCATGACGATGGGACACCTCCTCGTCAACTCCACTGTACGTCGGGCAGAGACGTCCTCCACCAGCTGATCTTCACTCATATATCACCTACCTATATCACGGGCACGTGAGTTATGTCGAGCAGAACCATGTCTGCCAACTCATCTGACACGTCACCCAACTCCCCTGTATTATCTCCTAAGGGATAGGGGCAGTTGGACCAGGGAGCAGACCTTTGGTCTAGGTCTTCACGCTTCTTACGCGTCCCCTGGCAGCTCCTCCTTGGGCCTAGCTAAATCCAGCCCATTAGGAGCCTTGGCCCAACGCTGGGGGCTCAATATAAATACCCTTTCATAGCAAAGGGTCATGTATTCTAACTTACTCAAAAATAACCTTACTTTCTGTACCTCTTCTGACTTAAGCATTGGAGCACCTTGCAGGTACACGCCATCACTCACTTCACTCTCTGGTCTAGTCTTCAAATCCTTGGAAGGCCCTCCTGATCAGGTAAGATCAACTACTATTAACAAAAACGATTATATCAAACAGAGCCTAATCACATATAATTCCATTTGTTACTAAAAAATTTAGGTGACTTAGATTTCAAGGGAGGATTAATACTTAAAGAATTGACCATACACCCATAGAATTGTATTCGACCCCTCTATAAATCCAAAATTTCAAATTTATCCATTTTGAAATTTGCTAAATTTTCATCCCATACAAGTTTTTCAGGTTTGTAATAGTGATCTGATAAGTCTATTTTACCAAAATACTCTATTGTAAGTTTCGGTAAATAAATTTCTTCCCAAAATTACTTTTTAAATATATATATATTTTAAATTATTTATCGGAATATTTTAAAAAAATTCAAATTTTACGTGTGGTAATTCTAGTTTTTGTAGATAAGAATTTTCATAATAATACATTTAAAAAGAATTTCAAAAATTACTAGTGGCTTTATCATATATATATATATATATATATATATATATATATATATATATATATATATATATATATATATATATATATATATATATATATATATATATATATATATATATATATATATTTATATATATATATATATATAACTCTAAATCTTCGTAAAAACATATAAGAAAAGAATATAATGAAAGAAGAATTGAGTCGTAAAAACATATAAGAAAAGAATATAATGGAAGAAGAATTGAGTTTTTTTTAAAGATTTTTTGGAATTCTTCTTTCTAATATAGTTAACGATTTTTATTTGATATTTTTTAACTATCTTTTAGTTTTCTTTTACATAATATTATAAAATTAATATATATTTTATTAAAATAATTAAAATTTTAAAATGATGCATTGATTATTATTTATTATATTGTCCATGTTTCTTTCTATATTAAATCATTAAGGTTATAATTAACATAGTAGCAAAATAATAGTTAATATTGTGGACATGTTTGTTTTTCTTTTTCTTTTTTTAAATAATTTTTATAATATAACATAATTTTGTGTAAAAATAACTATAAGGAAACTTTCAATAAAAGTTTCAAATAAAAATTTGGTTTAAATAATTATTCTTAAAAATTTGTTTTAGATATTTTATTTTTTTATTGAAATTTTTTTGGATATCAAAATTTTAAGAAATCACTTAATTTTAAAGCTATTTCAAATAGATTTTCATAAAAATCATTTTTGAGATACACTTTTTTTTTTAAATTACGATTTCGAAAATATTTTGATCTTTAATAATATTTGTTTATATTATAGGATGTCAAAACTAATCTTTCATTTTAGGAATATATATATATATATATATATATATATATATATATATATATATATATATATATATATATATATATATATATATATATATATATATATATATATATATATTATTATTTTTGAAAATATAAAAAAAAATCATTTTTTTAAAGCTGAAACAAAAATCATGTATTTAACTTTTAAAATATAAAATAAATATGAATAAAACTATTATACAAAACGAACAGATAAAAAACCTAATAGATGCTTTGTATAGTTGGATTCTCACATGTCTCTCTAATATATCCAATATGGCGTTGCTATGTATGACCACAGTTGTTCACTAATAAGAAATGTGTGAAATCTATTTGCATTATAATATTATTTTTATATAAAACTAGAAGTTTAATGTAATATCATCTAATATGTATATATTAGATGACTTTACATTAAACTTCTAGTTTTATATAAAAATAATATTATAATGCAAATAATATATATATATATATATATATATATATATATATATATATATATATATATATATATATATATATATATATATATATATATATATATATATATATATATATATATATATATATATATATATATATATATATATATATATATTCTGGACTGGACCTCCAAGACATAACTGGGGGTAGGCACAAAACCCCCACAGGACCAAGGCCCAGTCAGTCGGACAAATGCATAAAATAGTCGGGCAAAATTCGATCTCGCGGGCAACCCATTAGAAAGTTGAGCAGCCTCCTCGACTCATCATATAGGTGCTAGGGAGACCACGTCTCTCCCTTATGCGCCACGTCACCCAACTGTCCACCATTATCTCCTGAAAGATAGGAGTAGTTGGACCAGAGACAAGACCATGTGCTAGGTCTTACACGCTTCTACGCGTACCTTGACAGTTTTTCCTTGGGCCTAGCTAATCCAAAGGACATTGGCCCAACGCTGGGGGCTCAATATAAATACCCCTTTTCACTAAAGGGTCAGGTATTCTGAACTATTCTCTCTCTTTCTTACCATCTTTGTACCCAAACTCACTTGAGCTTTGGGGTGTCTTGCAGGTACACCCCTTCATCTTTCTATCAACTGTGACGTTCGCATCCAACAGTTGGAAGGCCTTCTGATTAGGTAAGATCAGTGACGCCGTCTATGGGAACTTGCTATCCTCTTCTTCCATTCCAGAAGATCAAAGCTCACTCACCCCTCGCCCTTCCAACATGGCCGACGAACGCGGTGACAACCACAATCTGGACCTTGTCAACTACAATAATGAGGACAACGTGATTGTCACCCACGAGTCTGACGTGCGTGACAGACAACCATCGACGTCATCTCCTGAGCCCGAGGACAATGGTGTCCCTCAACCCCAGCCCGTCGCTGCTTTCCAGCCCATACCGGTGCCAATCGACGGAGACCCCGTCGCTGTTATTTCATCATATAAATAACACTAAGCACATAGTACACATAAACATAATTACACATGAATACAATCATGTCAACACGATACTCATGATCTAACACATATCCCATCACGTGGGTCACATAGATAGTCAAACAATATTCATACAAAATGTCAACAACATTAATATGGTTCACCATTAAGAGTCATGCAAAACAACATAAGCACATATACTCATACACACTAATTACTAATTATAATATCCAGTGAACTACTTATTAATTCCTCTCTCAGTCATTTCCTATACACATTTTCTAATACAACATAATCATTCCGTTCCTCACTGCTACCAAGTCTTACATCATGGGGTCTAGGAAAAATTACATAATCAATAATGTTACCAATCAACACGATCCTCATCGGTTATCAACCATTCCTT
This sequence comes from Lathyrus aphaca, assembly GCA_963966055.1. Lineage (NCBI taxonomy): Eukaryota > Viridiplantae > Streptophyta > Magnoliopsida > Fabales > Fabaceae > Lathyrus > Lathyrus aphaca. The sequence goes on along the minus strand of OZ014523.1, from coordinate 55,869,678 downwards.
CATATAATTTATACCAAACTTATAATAGATATTTCCATTATCCATACTTCTAATCGACATAATATTAAAGTCATACTATCCACAACAATCACTTAACACACACCCTCATTATTATTAGTCGTCGGGTTCTATAATCGCTACTAACATTACTCTCAATGTCTTAGCTTACTTATATGAGTCTAAACCAAAAGAATAACTCGAATATGACTTAAAACGAACAAAATATCAAAAAGACTGTGGCCTGACACAGCCTCCCGTGTCCCCTGACACGGCCCATGTCAGGGCCTGGGGACACGCCCCCAAAATCCCAAAATCCCAATCCTACAGGGGCTGACGTTCAATACCAACAGTTGAAAGGCCATTCTGATCAGGTAAGATTATATATATATATATATATATATATATATATATATATATATATATATATATATATATATATATATATATATATATATATATATATATATATATATATATATATATATATATATAAGAATAAATATCAATCATTAAATTAAAATAAAGAGCTAAGATTAAATTAGTGAGTCATGTGTTATTTTCACCACATTCAACTTTCTCTCTCCCACTATCAGAATTCGTGTGTCAACATGGGTAGTAGAGTTTTTCTTAATGGTGTGCAAAATATCTAATTGTAAGACCAAAATCCATAACCAAATTCAAATCTATTTTAAATATCCGTATATAATTGAATGATTATTAACCAGTTTAGTTTTTAATGGTTTTTGTTATTCATTCATATAATTCAGATATAATTAAATTTCAAATATAATTAAATGGTTATTAACCGGTTAAATTTTTTTGGATTTGGTTATAATCCGGTTATTATCCAAAATCCAAAATTTTTAATTTTCAAAATAAATTAATAAATAAATAAATAAATAAATATATATATATATATATATATATATATATATATATATATATATATATATATATATATATATATATATATATATATATATATATATATATATATATATTCTATTTTTTAGAAAAACTGATTTTTTTTAAAAACCGGTTATATAACCATAACCAAATTTATAATTGATTTTACAACCGATTTTAATTAAATTGTGGTTTTGGTTATGAATCCAAACTATTTAAATTGTTTGAAAATGGTTATGGTTTGATTTTTAAAAATAACCAACCATGCACGTTCCGTTTAATCGATTGTGAAAATTAGTAAAGGATATTTTTTCTGGCTCTGCCAATTCCATACAAGTTGAGTTTGCTTTGTATCTTGATTAAGCACTTTTGTTGGAGTCCAGTTTCCAGCAGGTGACATATTCTTTCATTAATTTAACTCTAACGTTTAATTGTTTATCCATTTTTTTTGCCTATATCAATTTATATGCTCAATATGAATGCATGTGTTGGATATTGACAATCAAGTATATATATGAGATATGATATTTTTACTGCATTTACTACTCCGGTTCGACTTATGCAAATCAATACAAGCAATTGCATATACTATATAATTGTAAATTGATACAAACAATTGCATTATACTACACAATTGTATATATGTGTAATTTTATATAATTATATATTGATACAAGCAATGCTTCACTTTGTTATGCTACATATATATTTATGAACAAGGATTATACCACACTTTGTAAAACTGAAAATAATATTTTGCCATTTACAATAGTATCAATTGTGAGTTAATATTTATTTTGAAATAATTTATATGTTGGTGTTTAATTTTTTAGGAATAATTTTATGGAGATGGATGATAATGAAGTCGGTTTAGCCTCGCCCACAAAAGTCTTCAACGATCAAGAAATACATCCGAGGAATGGATTTCTGTGTGTGATGATGAACTCAAACATGTGATTGATAAGGTATTTGATACTTTAATAGAAAGAAGTAATTTTTATAAAAATTATGCACATGTTGGTTTTAGTGTGTGTAGTTCGACTGAACAAAAGATAAAAATGGTGTCAAGTGGAAGTATTTTCTTTACTTAAAAGAGGGTTTTAAAGAGGTAACAAAGTTAAACTCTCCTAATTGCTTATTAGTGAAAAGGAAAAATTGAGGGAAAATATAGAAGAAAATTGACGCGGGAATGATGTAACGAAAGAATTGTTTTTAAGAGAAATGGTGAGGGTAAATATGAAATCTCAAAATTTTATGAAAGTCATTCACATGGACTAGTCACACCTAAAAAGAAACAATTTTTAAGATCATCAAGAAGTGTAAACAATGTTCATAAGAATATATTATTTTCTTGCGGAAGAGCTAATGTGGGGACTTCAAAAAGTTATCAAATAATAAAGGAGCAAGTTGGAAGCTATGAAAATATAGGATGCACATAACGAAATTTGCAAAATTAATCAAGAGATTTGAAAGAATTGATCAAAGACTCTGATGCAGATATGTTTATTGATAATTTTAGAAGAAAGCGTGAGATGAACCCTTCATTTTTCTATGATTACGAGATTGATAACGAAGGAAAGCTTAAATGTGTGTTTTGGGCTTATGCCATTTGTCGAAAAAATTATTCTTTGTTTGGAGATATGATTTCATTCGACACAACATATCGTACAAATAAATATTTTATGATTTTTGCGCCTTTCACTGACATAAATAATCATCGTCAAAGTATAACCTTTGGAGGTGCACTATTAACAGATGAAACAAAGGAGTCGTTTGTGTTGTTGTTTGAGGTATTTTTAAAAGCAATGAAGGGACATAAACCAGTTCTGATAATAAAAGATCAAGATCAGACTATGAGAATACAATGGAGGAGGTTTTTAATGAGTCTTCTCATAGATTTTGCATGTGGCACATTCTAAAAAAACTTTCAGAAAAGGTGGGTGGTTCCTTAAGTCGGAATAAAGATTTTATGAATCGTCTCAAGTCATGTGTTTGGAATTCAAAGTACTCGAAAGAATTTGAAAGTGAAAAGAATAATATTATTATTGATTACAAGCTGCAAGAAAAGAGAAGGCTTTCTAAAATGTATTATCTTAGAAACATGTGGATGCCGACTTATTTTAAAAATATATTTATGGTTGGAATTAGGAGAACAACCTCAAGATCAGAGAGTGAAAATTCATTTTTTGGTAACTGCTTGAATAAGAACTTTAATTTAATGGAATTTTGGATGCGATTTGATTCTGCTTTAGAAGCACAAAGAGACAAAGAACTTCTTGCAGATAATGATACACTTCATTCTAATCCAGAGTTGAAGATGCACGTGGATTTAGAGAAACATGATAGAGATGTCTATACACATGAAATTTTATATATATATATATTTCAGAAGGAGTTATGGAATGCATGTGTGGATTATGAAATTGATGAAACGAAAAAGGAAGGTGATAATTTATTATTTTCTATACTTGTCAATGTTGTGATCAATGACACCAAAGTGAGCAAACATAGAGAAGTTATTTATTGACTCAGAAGGCATGTCATGTCGACATATTCTTTTTGTATTAAAGGGGAGAGGTATTACTGAATTTCAAGTCACTACATTGTAAATAGGTGGACAAAGTTGGCAACAAGTAGGCCGATTTTTTACTATGTGTAAGTATGAGATGCGCCTAAGAGGGGAGATGAATTAGGCTTTTAAAAATTCTATGAAGTTTTTTCGATTTTGTCGATTCTTTACTTACTTACGGAATCTAAGTGCGGAAAGATAAAACGTGGAGAGTAAAAGAGACATGGAGAATTATCATGGTTCCCATCACAATCTGAAGGTACATTCAATCCCCTTTTCAAACCAAAAGAGATTTCCACTAATGTTAGATCTTTGTACAGCCTAATCCCAAGACTTATCCTACAATCTTCTAACAACAACCCACCAAGAACAACCTCTTGGATTTTTACAAATTTAAAGTCCTATTGAGAACAAATCTCACAACGGACCTCTTGTATCCACAATCCGGATAACAAGGAAAAACACCCAAATAGAACAAGAAAACAATCTTTTCTTTTCTACTCTCTTGTTTCCAACAAACTTGGACAACAAGGAATAATAATAATTCTGAATTTTGTAATTGTATGGAAGATGAAGCTTTGAATATTTTATTAATATAAATATTGATTTTCTCCTTGGATATTTTTCACTTATAAGATGAATACTAGTGTTCTACGAAGAGTGATATGAAACTATAATAATATCTTTGAAACTTTTTGAAAAGTTTTTCTCAATAAAAATTGTATAAAATCATGGTGTTACATAATCCCCCAGAAATTGTATAAAATCATGGTGTTACATAATCCCCCAAACATGGGAGCTTATGGGTGAAGTACTTTGAGTGAAAGACCATGGCACTATATAGGTTGGGGCAAAGTGCTTTTAATGGAAAATCATGACATTACACAATCCTCCAAATACGAGGTGCATAAGGGCGAAGTGTTTTAGGTGTTTACTTAATTGTTCTCCTTGACATTAATATTTTTATAGTCGAGTTATGTAGCTAGCTGATATCCTCATGTCCCTGAGATATGAATTCTATTATGCCTTTCGCTCTAGCTTTTGAATCTATCCTTTTATTTCTCTTTAGTATGTTGGCCAGTTTAAAATTCGTTGTGTCCTTCGATGTAATGATTACCTTGGGACTTGATTTGATAGTCTATGCATTATAATCTCTATGAATTCCTAGTGTTAACAATAAATGCATTGTATGTTAATGGAAAAACAGTAATAAGGTTGTTTATTCTGGCGATACTACTAATCTAGAACATGCTTAGTAAATTCTAACATGTTACATAGTCCCTTCTTTCTCATCCATATTAGCAACATAATGTGGAACTGAACAATATGCAAGTATCAGCTAGAGTTATCTAAACACAAATTTCCAATTGAAGGCATGTCCTTAAATAAATAATAAAGTTTAAAGCAATGTTTTAATCTCCTATTAATCAAGTTACAATTTTTTCAATGCCACAATCTATTTTCTATGATAAGAATGAAAAATATGCTAAACGAAGACGGTTCGTGAATTACCAAACAGAGGAAAATTAAAAAATAAGTGATTGGGGACTTGCCAATCACAGAAGCTATGGCTTTAAGTGTTGGAAACATTCTTTCCGAGCAAGAAACGAGTCTGCTTAACTAGTTCTTCCTTCACCATAAACAAAACAGCTGCAGCTAGAACACTTTGTACAATTTTGGTTCCCATTCCTTTGTAAAATCCATTGATCCCTTCGTAGCGGATCATCTTAAAAATAGCGTCCCGTGTACCTGAAGTTCAAAAAACGAGTAAAAACGTTTCGTCCCTATATCACGGTAATTTCAGTGCATGTTTGTAATCACAGTGAGTTTGATTGATAAAGCTCTGAAGTGTATCTTTTGTCACTCAATCTTTGTCTCCACGTGAGTTTTATAATGAACCGGCAATGGAGGGCTCATAGTATCCATTTTGGCAAACCAGACAAAAAGTAACAATAAAACACGAATCAATTGGATTATGAGACATATTCATAGTATAATAAGAAAAGATTGTCACAAGTTGAACCTTTATAATGGTGTCTCTTGTCTCCATTGTTAACCTGTCTAGCTTGAAGCCTTGCCTGCAATAGCAACAAATGAAACATTTTGATTATTGACAACTGAGTACATGAACAAACACAATGCAAAAACTGGCATAATGTATGATATACCTTCACAACAAGAAGAGGATAGGTTACAACGGTAGCTCCGAGCTTAGCAATGGCTCCAAGAAGAAATATCTAGTTACACAAATCAATCTTTAGTCTGGCAATGTTATCATTCGCATGTGTTTTCACCTAAAGAAGTGAAATGAGAAAATACCTGTAAAGCAGATACAGTATTGCTAGCGCTTCTTTTTTTCAACTTCGCCAACAAGGTTTCGTACAGCATGAACTGTATGGAAGGATTGCTAACCTGAGATAAGTAGCAAAAACCAATCATTAAAACTCCTTAGCATTAGAAGGATTCACTGCCATTTACCAACAACGTACCATGACCAATGTTGGTAATACACCCTTCCAGAAACCCAAAACTCCAGATTCATCGTAAACTTCTTGAATCTGCAAATATATATGAGAATATTATTTATTTATAAAAGGAAACTCGGAAGGTTTGATTATTACATTGCTCCATTAGAGTCAAATTTATGCAAAGTGTAAACTGTTGTACAAAACAGTCGCTGGGAACAAGAGAAGAGACTTTAACAAAAATCTGTTGTATGAATTATGGATTAATTCATTGAAATGCTTTCCCATCACCAATTCTGACTACTATAACAAAACTGCCACTGAATATGATATACCAGTAATAATTCTTTTATAACAAGGCTATGAAGACTATCAATCAAGATAGACTTTACCTACCACATGGCTAGTTCCATAATCATGAGGCTCAACAGTAGAAAGCAGTTTTTGTTCAGTGGCATCTGACAGCCGTGGATCCGGGATAGTTCTCTTTGACTCTTTCTTATGTGTCTGCTCGATAAAAAAACGAATGTAAGCACTGTTTATATCTTATTCTAATAGAGGTGAAAATTAACTAATGTAATCACCTGCATGCGGGTAACAACTAGCCATATCGGATTTGTCAGCAGTACGTTAACACAACTGCATGGAAGATTTATCGAGAAAATTTGAGTCATAATACCATGTGAGTAATTTGAGTAGTTTTCTTTACAAACAGAGAAAATTTTACCCGGATAAAGCAGCAACAATAAGTGAGGAGAACATTCCAACTGAACCATCACCATTGCCTAGCATTTTCTTCTCTAATGCAGCCGCTTCAGCTCGGTTCCTGAATATTTGATAGAAATAATAGTAAACACCCTGTACCATAAAATTGCAGAAATTAAAAAGAGGACACTTTATAAACAAAATTCATCAAGCAAGATCCATTTACTTTAAAAACCTCAACTTATTTTGATTTAGGAAATACAGAAAGAACATCACAGACTGTCAACATCAAAAACAAAATCTGTATCAAGAATTATCTATGATAATTCAATAAGGAACTAGTTTTTTCGTTCTTTTCAAAGTTGTTTCATTAACTTTGCAGTGTCAGAGGCATTACAGAATTTTGGCATGAATGGACCTTAAGCTTTACAAGAACCAACACCACTTTAAGGGCTTTCAATAAACAACTTATTTGCAACTTACCAAATATTTGCAACACCATGTTAAGCTTGCATAAGCTATTTTTATAAAATAAACTTAAATTGATTTTATATATGTTATAAGTTGCTTTCATAAGTTATTTTGGAGAAAATTGTTTTGATAAGGTCTTTTCCAAACAGTGTCTCAAAACTTATATATGCTGATTAGCTCAAATAAGTCAATCCAAACAGACACTAAGTTCAAATGGCTAATATATTTTGGGTGCAATTTGATGTTGTTAATGCAACTTAAACCTACAATCATTAGTCAAATCTTCCTCCCCTAACCGATGTTTGTCCACCACATTTCATAAAAAATAGCAGCTTGTTGGAATTCCCCTAAGCTACAATGTTATAGCGTTGCAATTTGACAACACTTAGCACTCAATAGTGTATCGTGGAACACTGGTGATTGGTTCAAACTTTTCTATGTTATAGCGCTGTAGCACCACCAAAGCCGCTATTTGACCATTTGATCAAATATTAGTTTAAATAATTGTAGCTTCTTAATGTACTTGCAGTTGCAAATATAAGGAATTGGGTGAATAGATATGACCAAATGCATTGGAGAGAAAGCCATAGTAGTAAATATTTTAGAAACGATGGTACAATCTCATTTCGCGTGGTTTGGACATAGGTGAAGAGACCTACAAAAGCTCCAATAAACAAATGAAGGGTAGTTCAATAACTAAAGATATGGGGGAAGACAAAAGAAAATTATAGGTCATTCCCTTAAAAGGTATTTAGATATAATGATAAGAATAAATTTATAATAAAACATTATGACATCATTTGATCCATAAAGTCAATTCCACCTAGTACAAAAATGTTTTCATTCTTGTTTTGATTGTTGCAGTATTCGCAGCATACCACAATAACATTGGCTGGGGAGAACTTCAAATTACATCATACGGGAGAAAATGTAACATGTATATACAAAATTGACAAGTTTAATTTTCCCTATAAACCAATCACAACTTATATATTGACTTGCCACATCAAGACAAACACAAAACCTTTAAATTTGTGATGCTAAATTAGAAAAAGAAAATCCTAATTTTCCAACATTGCTCAACTTAATGGAGTGAATCGCCTTTTCACTAATGTAAAAGTCTAAACCACAATTTCAATGATTAAAATCCTGAGCTACCCAAAAACTAACAAATCACCAAAACCCGAGATAAAATGAACCTAAGAAGCACAAACACCTTGATCATGACACAACACTGTCACAGCGACACCGGTAATAATTTTAAAAAATAAAAATTAAACGTAATCACAAAAGACACTACTAATGTCGGTGCTACATAGAAATGAACTCACCTGAGATGTAGCTGTACCCACAAGTGACGGTGTCAAACCTCCGTACAACCGCTCCCACCCCTCATGTTTCACAACCTACAATACATTCACATAACCACAATCACTCCACAACAATTTCCAATATAACCAAAATAAAATACAAAATCACCAACTTCCTTCACTCCAAAAAACATAATATCAAATTTCCATAAAAAAAAAACTACACAATCACATGATCTTCACTGAAAAAACATTAACCTGACACATTTGCTGGAAAGTCCCAAGACTCTTATTCTTCTTCTTCGGATCACGATCGGTTTGTTGCCGAGTGTTAACCTATAGATCACATATAAAAAATCAAAAATCACAACAAACCCAATTGATAAAAAGATTCAAACTTTGAAACCAAAATCATACAGTCTGAAGAGGGTATGTAATAAGTTGAGCAATGATCCCTCCACCAGCGCCAGCCAATCCATTGATCAAAGCGTCAGACATGCTTACTTTTCTCGAGAAAACCAAAACACCAAAATCAATATCGGATGATTTTTTTCCTCTCTCTCAGGGAATCATGGTACGGAGAGGGAAAATGGGAGAGACAGCGCTAACTAGTAGGGTAGTTATCAATTTTCGCAGTACGAAGTTGTTGCATTGCACTAATGCATTGTTTCAGTGTCAACGTTGCGTTTGGGAAAGGAAATGACGTTAATGTTGGTAGGTTTGGTGTGAAATGACTGTTGTACCCTTGTTGGAGAGAATATGCTGGGGCTATTTGCATTGGTATAATCGGAAAGAGTTTGAGATCGTTGGGGTTCTTTGACCGTAACAATTTTTTCTATTGAGATGTTGAGATGTGTGCTTTTTAGGTGCTATTTTTATTATTTTTTCTATTGAGATGTTGAGATGTGTGCTTTAATCATAAATTAAAATAATATATAGATTTTAATTAGTTAAAATTTATTAAAATTATTTATAATTAATTGTTTGTCTAGATAATAAAATATATAAATATTTTATATACTTAGCATAAATAAAAATAAAATTATAATAAAGAACATTTAGTGATGATGTTTATTTTGACCCGATCATGGTAATCGGGACCTTGTCCAATTTGCATAGACATTCTACGAGGCAAATCATCATTTAATGATTGAGTAGAAGGTGTAACACCATTCTACCTCAAAATAATACTCACGGTAATTATATAATTAAATTAGAGTAAATCACCAAAAAAAAGTGTCACGTACTTCAGTAAAATATCATAAAACATCATACTCTGTAACGCAGATTTTTTCATAAAAAATATTAATGCAGTTACTATGCAGCGAAATCATAGTCTCAATAATAAAAAAATTAAAAACATTTTAGCATGAAATCATAGAGACATCATATCGAAAATAAAAGAACATAACAATTCAATTCCAAACGTTTTCGACCTGATGTTACATATCAAAGCAAGACACCATCTAAGATATACTGAAACAACCAAAATACTTCAAAGCTAAATCTTCACGCACCGAGAGGGCTAATTATGATCACATGCACGATGTAACACCCCAATTTAATTGTTTAAATTATTTATTTGATTAATATAAATTGTTATGTGTTGTTGTGCGTTATTGGAGGTTGTATATCCTTAATGAATGGTGGAGGTGTTGAGATGAAAGAAAGTGTGTCGAGTAAGAAAAAATATATTATTTGAATTGATATAAGTTTAATAATTTATTTTAATATGGTGAAATAATTTAATTAGAGGAATACCGAGTGGAAAGGATATGTTGGTAAATAAGTGAAAGGTTGGTGATGGCAAGATGGAGATTCCATTATTAGGGGTCCAAGAGATATGTTGGGAATTGGGAGAAATTGGACAATCAGTTCGTAAAAAGTAATCGTGGAGTTTTGGGAGAGCGTGAACAGAAGGAGGAAATAAGGAAGTTGGGTCAAGAGAAGAGGAAGAAAATCCCGTCAAGAGAGAATTTCTTCGTCAAATTAAGGTAAGGGTGAAATCTCTTTCATGTTTTAAGAGCATTATGATATGAATGTTAGGGTAGATGTCCTTAGGTATGTTGGTGGAATTGGGTGATTAATAAATCAATGTATATGAGATGGAATCGAGAGATTTATGAAGTTGATTAGTATGTTTGTGTTGGTATTGATAATTGTGGAGATTCTGGTGGAAAAACAGAGATTACGACTGATATTTTACCATAATTTAGGGTGAGAATCACAGAGGATGAGTGCAGAAATCGCAGGATTTTTCTGCTGGTTTCGCGTTACTCGCTTAGCGAGGGGCTGCTCGCTTAGTGAGCTGTTGAAATTTTTTGTCTCTTCGAGGCAATGACTTGCAGCGAGCAAGGGGTCGCTAAGCGAGATATGGGAGTGAGGAAATGTGTTTTTAATTCATTAAAATTCCTGAAAAATTTGTGTTTTATGCTTTAGGAGGGTTGGTATGTTGTTGATGAGGTGTGAGCAGGTTTATAAAGGTTATACGTGTATTTTATTAAGGTTGAATGTCGTTGTGTGAAACTTGCGAATACATGACGTATGTTTAGTTACGTATGTGAACTTAATTATTCTATATCCTAGTGGCTTTATGGTGATGCAGTGGGGTTAGGAGCATTTATTGATAGGTTATACACTTGTTTTGTTGAATATTAAATGTGATTAGGTGAAATACATGAATAAATGAATGCGTATATGTTGTGGGTGAATTGTTGTTATATGTTGCCGTTAAGTCATTGTAGTATGAACTTTTTGTAGTATGTAGTTATTGTAGTATGTTGAGGCGGATGAGTCTACTATCAAGCAATTACTAATAAGTTGCCCAAACTACCAATGTTACCCCTTTCTAAAAAAAATTACACTACTTTAAGGACTTATCAGTAATTCACAAATTTATTACTCCACCTTTTCCCCTAGCCACAACACAAGCCACATGTCAACTATAATTTCAAATTCTTTTTCACCTCTTTCACACATATCCATTTCCATTTCTCTTCTCTCTGATTTTCGTTTTCTCTCTTCTCTCTATTTTCTTCACAAACCCTAACGAAACTCTAACGCCGTCATCATCCACCTTTCATCACCATATATATTGTCTCCACCACCTCCAATGAAACAACACCATATCTCACGTGCATTTACAACTTCTCAACAAGTTTTTATTTTACTATTTCGAATTTTTCAATCACTATGTGTTATTTTTCAGGTTGAAGAAGGTGCACGGTTAAAGAGATGACCACTATTAGAAATCGAAGATATGGAAAGATGACCACAGTTTTGGTTTGTTACAGTTATGATTTTTCTTTACATTTACTCTTGAAGCTTTGTCCATGTCTTATGTTGATAAAACCATTTTGTCCCTTTGTTGGTTTGTTACAGTTATATGGTTTTTCTTTACCAATGCTTGACATAACACAATTTTTTCCCTTCTGTTGGTTTGTTAAAATGTGATATGGACCAAAAACCGCAATCGGTGATAATGCTTATGTAGTGATAAAATGCTTTACAATATCTTTGATTTGAGTTTTCTTTTCCGTTTGTTTGGGGATTCAAGGGTTGTCGTATATTGTGGGAAAAAATCTATGGCGTTGTCTTCGGACCACAAAGTAAGGACTTTCATCCCTGTTTACGTTTCTGTTAGCCAGCTGCTTTAACTTCCTTAACCATTTCCTCATCCTCTTATTAAATTTCATTATTTTGGTTTAACTTTGAAGCTTAACTATTTTCATCATGTTTATCTCTTTTATGTTCCCTTTATTTCTGCAGATGAGTGTCAACATGGACGATAAATCAAGTATGAATGGTTGAAGAGCTTTGACTCATGTTCATCCTCAAGAGCTTAAATGGTACAAAACCTTCTCCCTAGGCCTGGTAGAATATATTTTTTACTTTTAACATTTTTTTATGTTCTTAGAGTTTGTTTTCTGCAGCGATTTTTTATCAGTCAACTTGATAAAGACCGTGAGTTCTTAGAAGCAGAGGGAATAATGGACTACAATTTTCTCACTGGCCTTCATTTCCGTGATGACTAATTCACCGATGAAATGAAAAATTCACCTACTGAATTGAGTCCGGGTATATGTTTCTTATTTCCTCCTGGCTCAACATTTCCTTTTCTGTGAATTTGTTGGATTGAGTTAAAAGATATGTGGGATTTTGGATTTGGCAGGCAAGAGAAACATACAAAATGATGACATGCAGGACTTGAGGTGGATACCCATAGGCTGCCGGTAAGCCATTTTCTAGAAATCAAAGTCACTTATTTGCAAAGTTATTTATTTGTTGACAATAATACTGATAAAGCGAATGTGGTTGTTAGGACTTAACGCTTAGGAAATTATATATCTGTGTGCCAATTACATGTTTAAATATTGTTGTTATTTTTCTTGGGCTCTCTTTCTGATAGGGGACTTTACATTCTAACTATTCAAATATTTTAATGTGAATTATGATTCTTGATGTATCAGGGACCTCTAATCCGGTTGGGAATAAGCATGCCAACAAGAGCTGAGAGAGTGTGTAAAGCTGGATTGGATCAGCAAGTGTAATAAACATGCCAACAAGAGTTGAGAGAGTGTGTAAAGCTGGACTGGATCAGCAACACACTGGGAGTAGAAAATTTACCTCTTCAAAATGATTAGTGGTGAGATTTCTTATGTAATCCTATATTTTGGCATCATTGACATTCTCCAAGACTATGATATTAGCAAAAAGCTAAAGCATGCATACAAGTCACTACAAATGGACCGTGCGTCCATCTCTGTCGTTGATCCCAAGCTATATTTCCAAAAGGTTTAAGGATTTCATACACAAAATCATTGTAAAGGACAAATGACTTGATTGGTGAGAGGAAATAGAAGAATTGAACCAGGTCACATTTTAATTAGCATCAGAATATCTGAGATGATGCTGCAAACATTGGTAATTTAAAAAAGCTTAAACATAAATAAGGCCTTGCTTATTTCTATTGATGGGTAGATTTTTCTCATAGCCATTGAAAATGGAATGAGGCAGGGAACATGGCACGATATACTTATTTTTTCATTTAGTGGGAGAGATTGTCAAGAACAGTTGTTTGTACTTGTACATGCAATGCATCATAGGGCATGTAATGAGATTTTTTAATTTATTTATTTATGTTATGGTTGTGGAGAGGGGTATAGGGAATATAAAAATGAGGGATTCAAATGGTGTTTGGAGTATAGAGAATATAAATATGAGGGATTCAAATGGTGAGCAAGAAAGAAAAGTATGAACCTAGCGCCCATCATTATGTCACTTTCCCACTTTCTCTGTTGTATTAGTATGAATTCAAATGGGTGTTTTCTCACTTTTGTAGTGAGTAAAGCATAAAACATAATATATTTTAAAATTCTTAATCCTTTTTATAGTTACAATATGATTTGGGTGAACATTAAAGATGGTGTTTGTGGAAAAACATATTGAATGAAGTGGTTACTAGCAACAACAAAAAAGGTTAAGGCAAGTTTATCCATTTTGTTTGAGGCAATGTGTTTTATTATGCCAATCTGCTACTGGCTTTAGATCATATATTATTGATTACCGAACTGTTATAACTTATAGACAATGATAACATAAGAAAAAATTGTGAAATCCCGAACTGTTATAACTTATAGACAATGATAACATAAGAAAAAATTGTGAAATCCTCAGAAGTACAACATACTTAGTGAATGGTTTGCTCATAATTCCCATCATTTGATTTCAAATTTTCAATTATAATTTACAAACTTTCAGCAAGATCCCAGTCAACATCACACATCATAAAGCTCATTAGGATCACATGTTTGCAATCGTTCTCCCATAGGAGACTATTTCAATAAATGGTAGAAATCATATAATCTACTTTATTTTTTAATTTGTTTGTACCCAATTTTGATAATCCATAAAAGAACACATGTTGAATTTCTAGCTCTCAATTAAGAGCATCATTCATTTACAATTATAATATAGTTGTCATTTGTTGCATTTAAAATAATTTAGATAGATTACAAATGACATAAATATTTGAAATAAAATGGAAATTTAGAAGAGTTTTCTGTCTTATGCTTTGTCGTTATAATTCATTATGCTATTATACTATGAGGCTTTAAAAAACTGATTCATTTTAAATGAATTTTATAAAATCGTTTTTTAAAATAGTTTCAAAGTTAAGTGATTTTAAAAAAAAATTGATATCCATTTTTTCCGGGTCATTATCATCACAGTAGCTATAACAAACGACACATGTAATTCACGGGTCATTATCATCATAATAACTATAATTCTTTATTTTAATTAATGATTACACTATTTGAGAGTTAGATTTTTTTTTTTCAAATGTCACGATTCATTTTTTCTTTCTTTCTTATGAGTTCATTTTTATTTATGATTATTTAATTCAATTGAGTTTATACGATCATTATTTATTTTATAATTAAATAACTCATTTTAAATTTATATATACATTTAAATAACTTTAAATCGTATCAAATAAATTCACCCGTGCGGGAGCACAGGTATCTTACTAGTTGTTGTAGTAAAATATTGTTGCATAATTGTTATAACATGTTGTATTATGGTTATAGTTGCATGATTAAATGGTGTAAAGGGGTGGAGTTGTAGTAGAATACAATGATGTATGTTAGCTAAAATGGAAGTAACGGTTGAGTGATGTTGTTGTAATGGGGAGTAGGTAGGTGTTATTGTTATTGTACGTTGATGTTGATGTTGATGTTGTAAACGAGGTTGTTGCATGAAGTCGTTGTTATTGTTGATATTGCATATTGTCATAGATGGTGCATAACATGTGCATAGTTGTGAGGTGGTATACCAAGGTAGGGTAACCACGTCCATCCGAATTTCTTGGTGGAATCGTTGTTGGTGGCGTGATTGAATTCAATCAGAGTTGTTGGTGCAATCATGATATAAGGATCGTACGTGACCATGAAATAGGGGTCGTGGGTGTGATCATGAAAGAGAGATCATATTGGACCATGAAATAGGGGTCGAGAGTTTCGACGGGAACTGGATCATGAAATATGGATCGATTCTTGGTACCACATGCATTAAGTCTATGGTTGAGTCTCATTTGTATGCATTGTTGTTGATGTGTATGATGTGGATGTATATGTTGTTGATGTGTCTATTATAGATGTGTAGTTGGGTTGTGATAAATAAATGTTGTTGTACTTATGTGATATATGCCTTATATTTATATCATTTTCCTCTTTTAATTGTTTTAAGAATCTCATCTTTTATGCTTGAATGTTACCTATACGTGGATAACGTGCATGTGCTCAGGTGTAGTTAGAGTTCGTGGTCGGTGAAGTAGAAGTGCTTCATGTTAGTGGTGTCTTCTCGGATACGTAACATGGGAGTTGGGAGCTTCTTTTGTCATTTTAGTTTATGTTATGTTTTAGAATATGTTGGCGTTGTTTTGGAAGTTTCAAACTATTTTATTTTGATGACGACATTTCTATTAAATTTTTCTGCTGCTTAATTCAAACAAATTTTATCTTTCTTGTTATGTATCAAAATATTTAAGAGCGTGTTTTTTTAAGTTAAAAGTAGCATCTCAAATGGAAAATAGAATTTTACTCTGATTGATGTATTTTTGTTTATTAAAATGTCGGGGAATATTCGGGGTGTTACACACGTTACCCATGTGGAGGCAACATTTAAACATGCAGGGTATCACAAATCATAATACAAGATATAAAGAAAAGATATAAATAGGATAACAACATCATCACCATCAATTAAAATCACCACATCGCAAATTATCACATAACTCACAATTATGCAATGCCACTTAATATGAAATGCAACAACATAAACTCATGCGTGTTGTCGCGGTGAGAATCGGATACCAAGCTATTAAGTGAGCTTGAATCACAAAACTTTTATGTTCACCACCGACTTTAATTTAATCCAAAGGGAAAAGGGAAAAAGATCGTAAAAACCCTAAATGAGGAGAAACTAGGTTCGGGGGTTGATTATACCTAGGGAAGGTGTTAGCATCCTAAGCATCCGCAGTATCCTACGGGAACCTCTTGTTAATATTTGCATTATTGTTATTTATTGCTTGCTAAAATTATGGGAACCTAAGGTTTTATTTCTAATGGTGCTCGCACAACATCGCATCGATGCCTACGTATCGGGTATAGAATCAGAGCACTCGTAGTTCTCCTAAGGATTAACGAACACTTGGTTACGCTCAAGGTTCGCGGGGAAGGTAAGTGTTATGGCAAACACTCACGTGACTTTAGCAAAGTCACAAAAAGTTGTAAAATAAAAAGTCCTAATGGCTAAGGTCAAAAAGGTAACTAGGGATGGCTAAACTTCCTATGACATTGAGTCAACTGCAGGAGTTCTTTCCCTTTTGGATTGAAATGCGAAAAAAGTGTAAATAAATGAGAGTGAAAGCTCCTAAGCCTAAGGCATAGGTTGCTACTTGCAAACAAAATGGACTGAATGAAGTAAATGAAAATGCAAGGTAAAAGAAAAGGCTTAGTAATCGGGCTATGGCTTGATATATGGATCGAGAATGCAAGGGTGGAAGACAAGCGTGGTGCGTCAATTTGTTTAAGTTAAAAAGCTGTGAAGTGTAAGAAATGTGCAGATGGCGATCGTAAACGACCGACTTACGTGTGTGAGTGAAGTGTATGTGAACTCAACTTGGCGTTGGACCAAGGATTTATTATCTTGAAAATTAATGTTAATATGGTGTAAAAATGCGAGAAATAAATAATAAAAAATAAAGTGAAATAAATTGAAATAGAATAAATTAAATGGAATAAAATAAATAGAATAAAAATAAATTAATGGCCTCATATTGGTCACGATTAATCGGAAACGATTTATCGTGACTTTTTGTCATATCATCGGCCCAAAAATTAAAATTGTAAAAAGCGCGAGAAATAAATAAAAAAAACGAATAAAGTGAAATAAATTGTAAAATAGAATAAATTAAATAGAATGAAAATAAAAAATAAATAAATGGCCTCATATTGGTCACGATTAATCGGAAACGATTTATCGTGACTTTTTGTCATATCATCGGCCCTAAAAAAGTAACGAAATGAAAACGATTCAATACTATTATATTTTTTAAGGCATATTTTTAGGCAAATAGGTCATTAACGGATAAATTGAAATTAAAACTTAAGAGAAATATTATATATAAAAAAAAAGATAAAGTTCTCACACATTAAATAATAACCACAAAAATAATGAAAATTATAAAAGGAAACATATAAAATAGAGGGGGGGGGGCGCTGGTTAGTGGTGTGTAAGCAGAAATATTTGTGGGCTTGGTCCAATAACAACCAAAGATCTTAATAGAAAACAAATATTAACATAAAATAAAGAAAGAAAAAAAAATCAAATTAATAAATAAAATAAAAGGAAAAGGAAAATCATGTGATTATACTTCCTAAAATATTGAGCCGTCAGCCATTAACATCATGAAAACCAGTTGCATTGCATTTATATCAATATTGAAAAAGAGAAAATAATAAACTATTAAATTAATAATTAAATGAAATCACAAATCAATAAATAAATAATAAGAACTGACCAAGCATTATTCCTTTCTCTCACACTCAGAGCAAACGAGGAAAAGAAAAAAGTGACGATACCCACCCTCAAGAAATCGCGGCGACGCCCACGGTGGCACTCTCATGGAGATTCAACGTTCACTCATAACCATTCGTCGGTTTGGATGTGGTATTCACGATCGGCGGTGTTTTGTTCACGAAATCGCACGCTCGGTGGATTCGCGGTTGGTGTTGGTGGTCCGGCGGATTCACGAAGGGGGAAAGGGTTTGCTCGCGGCGGTGCTTGTTGGAAAGGGTTCACGGACTGGAAGCGTTTTCACGGTGAGGTTGGAAGAGGCGGTCCGCGGCGGGTTAGTTTGGTGAGCGATGGATGAAGGTCCACGGTTGCCATCGGACGTGGTGGTGGTGAGTTATACGAATCCTGCCATGGTTTGCTGCGGTTGATGCAAGATGCGGAGTTGTCCGAAATTGTTGTTGTGGCTTTGGATTTGCTTTGAAGCTGATGTTATTGGTTTGAAATTTTGAAGTTGATGATGAGTTATTGTTGAGGTTTGTTCAATTTCGAATCTCAGATCTCCTTTCTTCTACTTCTTCTTCTGATTTTATGCGATTTATGTGTTGTTGTTTATGTGTTGGAGGAGTTTGAAGGTTGTGGTGGGAGAGAGGTCAATGGTGGTTGATGAGGTTTTGTTGTTGATTTATGTCAGTGTATGAGACCGAATGGGGGTTTATGATGAACACAGAGGTGACGACATGGTAGAAGGTGGTGCATGATGTAGGTTTAATGGTGATTTGCTGAAGATGGAATCAATGGTTGTTGAAGGATGATGAAGGTGGTCGGAAGTGATTTTCCTCTGAAATATGGAGAGTCTCCTTTTTTTGAAGGTCTCGTTTCCTCTTTATGCAGGTTGTCTCTTTCCTCACATAATCTCTCTGTTTTGATTTTGTTTGAGTGGTTTGAGAAGATGGCCGACATGTTTATTTTGTGGTTGGGTGTTTGAGCGGTTTTGTTTGGCTTTCAGATTCAGATTCGCGGTTTTGGAGTTCCACGATGGTTTATGTGGTGAAGTTTTTCGGAAGGTTGTTTGAGTAAAACAAAGGAACCATTCTGAATTATTGTGAGTTTCTCGGATTTGCGGTTTGGGGTCTGGTTTTAGGTGCGGTTCAGTTTTGATGAGAGGGTTTTTTGACGGTTTGTTGCGATGGTTTATGAGCGGATTTGAGGATGATTTCGGCGGTTTGTAAGTTCTGAAGGGTCGATGCTTGAAGAAGTTTAATTGCAGTGAAGTTTCGAAGTCGGGTACGAAAGGTTTGTTTACGGCTTCTCATTGTAATCTCTCTTTCTCGCATTCGACTCACCGTCTCTCACTATGCCTCACTCACTCTCTCTGCTTCGATTTACTGGTTTATGGTCTGTGTTTCAGATTTCTCTAATTTGTGTATGTGCTTACTCGGTGGTTCTGCGGTTTCAGGTTTGGGTTTGATTGAAGAACGGTAAGTGGTGGTCTGAGATGACAGTTCGGTGGTGTTGTGTGATGGCTGTTTACAGGTTGGAAGGGAGGTAATTGGGACTGGTTTTATTTTTGTCTGGTTTTGATTTGCAGGTTGTGTTGTTTACAGTTTGATTGAAGTTGTGTGGCTGCTGTTTTTGACAGGGTTAGCTGGAGTTTGGTGTTTGAGTGTGAAATGAATGATGGTGTATGGGTGGTGAGGTATTAGAACTTTTCAGTCTATTCTTCTTGTTGTTGCAGCTGTTCTTCTTATTGTTTTCTTTGGTAGTTATGTTCTGGTTGTCGATGTTATTGGTGGCTCTGATTTTTGCTAAGGTTTTGTGTTAATGGCTGAAGATTTTGAAGTTTCGATTAGTATGCGGTTAGGGTCCCTTCTCCTTTTTTAGATGAATAAAACAGCCCTTGTTATATAGGAAATAACTTAGGTTTTTTTTTTGAATTTGAAATTGTGAAAACTTGTTGAAGAACGGTTTGACTGAGTTTTGATTTTTATTTATTTTCTGGTTTTGACTCTCACACATTATTTATTTCATATTTCTGTTTTTTTCCTTTGTGCTGTGCAGATTTGAATGAAGCTGAAAGAGAAAACTATCTATGAACAAATGCTGAAAAGAGGTGAAGGAAAGGGAGATATTACCGACCCGAAAGTTATCGGGGTGAATAATCCACAATGGTAAGCTTATTACTCCTCTTTTGCTGGTGATCTAATGTAACAGTGGCTGATTTTTGTAGTGTTTTATGGCTGTTTTGAGTGGTTTTTTGGGGCTGTTTTGCATTGTGTTTGAGGGATTTGGCTAATGTAACAGTGGCTGATTTTTGTAGTGTTTTATGGCTGTTTTGAGTGGTTTTTTGGGGCTGTTTTGCAGTGTGTTTGAGGGATTTTGCAGTGTGATTTTGGTGGTTGTAACAGAGTGTTTTTATTGCTGAATTTTTGTGTCCTTGTTGCTTGTAAGTGAAGGGTTGGAGGAAAGGGGACAAGGTCTGGATGCTGCAGCAATAGTGGGGAGGTGGAGCAGAGTTATTGGTGGCTGCATGCTGAATTTTGTCTTGTGGTCCCTGCTGAATTTTGTGCTTTGTGGGTGGTTTTGTTGCTGCATTTTGTGCTTTGGGTGGCTGCTGGAATTGTGGTGCTTTGGATGGCTTTGTTGTAAAAAAAATTTTGTGGTTGTAACATAACATTTTATTTGGAATAAAGTTGTATATTTGAAATGTGATTATAAATTTGAAATTGAAGCTTAATATTTGAAATGAGAACTCTAAATTAGAAATTAAATATAAACTTGAATTAGAAGTGAATAATAAAAAAAAGAAGAATTAAACTTAAAATTGAAAAATAACTTAGAAACTAAATAATTAAACTTGGAAATAAAATTGACTTAGAACTTAAGAAATAAATTTAGAGTTTAGAAAATAAATACGTGGATATGAATTGAAATGGAAAATTGGGATAAAAATTAAAACTTGGAAGTGGAAGTGAATTTAAAAAAAAAAACTAGAAGTTAAACTTAGAATTAAAAATTAATTAGAAACTAAAAATTAAACTTGAAATTGAAAATGACTTAGAACTAAAGAAAAAATTTTGGAGTTTATAAAAATAAATACATGAATTGAAAATTATAAATAGAAATTGACATTAAATTTAGAAGTAACAACTTGAAAATGAAATAAAATTAAAAATTGAAGAATAGAAAATAAATTCAAAAATAAAAACTTGAAAATGAAATAAAAATTAATTTAGAAATGAGAACTTGAAAATGAATAGAAATAACAAATAAGTTTTAGAAAAAATTTGAAAATGAACTAAAAAATTAGAGGTAGAAATTGAAATAAAATTTTTAAAATAGGAACTTAAAAATAGAAACGAAAATAGAAATTAAAATTTGAAAACACAAATGAATTGCAAAGTTATAAATGAGAAATAGAAATTAAATTAAAATGGAAGCTTATAAGTGAAAAGAAATTAAGAATTACAATTATAAATAACTAGAAAATGAGAAGAAAGCAACAGAAAATATAAATCTGGAATTTCCCTGCTAAATGCGATGAATGTATGATGCGAGCAGTTAGGGGTAAAATTTAGGGTGTGACAGTTGCCCCTATTTAAATAACTTTACCAGATGGCGTGAATGACGATAGACACTCAGGCGATCAGGGTGAAAGGTATTTAAATACAGAAATAACCGGAAATTTTGCCCCTAAACGCAATGTTATGCTGGACTACAAGCTATCTAACTCTGTAACTCTTATGCAATGAATGATGATTATGGTATAAATGATTAGAATGAGATAAAATGACGACCACAGGCCAAGACTCACTGGGGATGACATACACTGGGGATAAAGAAACGAAAACGGGAAGTATTCAAAGTGATAAATCAACAGGTTCAAGTGTAACTGTTGACACTGAGAATAACAAAAGACGGGAACAAAAGGAAATCCAGCGCGTTGGATCAACGAACACAGACAAAACAAAAACAAATCAAAGTGACTGCACAGTGGCTCGATGCGACCAACTGACACCAAATAAGACAAGGAAATAAATCGAAGTGGTAGAACAATGGCTCTATGCGACCAATTGGCTTTGAGAAGTAAAAAACGACATATTCGAAGTGAATGCGCAGCGGCTCGATGCAACCAACTGACACTAAGAATACAACAAAATAAACACTCAAAGTGAATGTGCAGCGGCTCGATGCAACCAACTGACACTAAGAATAACAAAATAAACATTCAAAGGGAATGTGCAGCGGCTCTATGCGACCAAC
Organism: Lathyrus aphaca; assembly: GCA_963966055.1. NCBI lineage: Eukaryota > Viridiplantae > Streptophyta > Magnoliopsida > Fabales > Fabaceae > Lathyrus > Lathyrus aphaca. The sequence goes on along the minus strand of OZ014523.1, from coordinate 55,847,413 downwards.
TGTCACTGGAAATGATAAACATAATATTCAAAGTGAATGCGCAACGGCTCGATGCGACCAACTGACACCATGAATAACAACAAAAATAAACATTATGAATGCGCAGTGGCTCGATGCGACCAACTGTCATTGGAAATAATAATCATAATATTCAAAGTGAATGCGCAGCGTGTAATACCTCAAAATTTGCCCTCTCATTTCCTCAACATTTTGCATAGCATTTTGCATATATGGATTCATAAAATAACCAAAAACATTGCATCATATGTAGCATAGCCGAGGCGTGGGTATGTGATCAATGATCGGAGCAACCGAAAGTTATGAAGAGGCTACCGAAGGGCCACAAAGCTTCTCAACCTTGTGCAAGGGGCTCACAATATCCCACAAGTCTTCACTTGAAGCCACAAGTCATGGAAAGTTTTGGTTTGATTGAAGGAGGCGAGTAGTGCAATGTTTCCTGAGGGAAAAGGGCCGAATTAGGGTTTCATTTCTACAGGGCTTCTGCATAAATTTTTGAGTCGAAGAGGATTTCTGTGACTTATATATGAAGTCAAGTGCCTAGGGTTCAAACCTCGTCCACAAATTCATTTTTGAAGGGGTTCGGCTGGCCGGACGGCGGAAAATCGAAGAATCGGAGAAACGGCAACCGAGCTAGGTAAAAAGGGATCGACTCCGGATTTTTAAGATCGAGATCATGGAATTAGGGTTGCAATTATCCTATGGTTCATATTTGATCAAGAAGCGATGGAGGAATCATGAAAAATCAAAGAAAAATCATTTGAAAGTTAGTTGGTTTTCCATTTCCCTCCACCTTTCCTTCCACTTTCTTTCCACACTTCCTTTAATTCTTTCCATCTCCTTTTTTCCACTTCAATTCCACTCCATTTCCCTTGGAAACTTCCACCACCTTCCACCACCTTCTACCATCTTCTAGAATATTCCAAGGAAGGTTCCAAGGAATATTCCAAGGAATATTCTCTTTTTCCAACCCTAACCATAACTAACTTCCAAACCTAATTTTGGATCCCAAACCTAATTTTTGGGCCCCAAACCCAAACCTAGCTCCAAGCCTAAGCCCTATTTAAATCATTTTCATCCAAACCAAGGAGGTTCCCACCATTTTTCAATTTTTCACCCTTTGGGAATCACTTTTCTCTCTCACTTTTCCTTCCTTTCACCAAAGCTTTTTCAAATAAGCTCTTCAAGTTTCACATTGAAACTTGAAGATCTTGAAGCTTAAGCCTCAACCTCCATTAATTGTGGATTTAAGAAGAAGAAGCTACTGAATTTTGTGAAGATTATCGACTTATCGGAAGCACACGGAGATTCAAGATCAAGAACGCATTTATTTTGCGGTTTTCGGTTTTCGATTTTCTCTTCGATTCAAGCTTCGATACTTGCAACAATTACCGAAGCAATCCTCCGCTTCGTAGGTTGGTGATCTTAATCACTTCTTCTTTAAGTTATTCTCTTCATCTCGCCACTTTCGGCATTCTTTAAGTGCTTTTCGATTTGCTTGAATTAATTCCGTCGATTATGTGTTGTTTGCATTTTTGTGATTTTTGTTGAATTAGTTTTTAAGGTGTTAATAGATATAGGTGTTAGCATGTGTAAATAAGCTCCGAATAAGTCGAAATTAGCGTTAGCATGTTCCTAGGTAGGTTAGGGATCCCAAGAAGTGAGTTTGTGGCCAAAAGCACTTTTTTTTCAAAAGTTTTTTTTCAACTCTGTTCAGTGTTAACCGGTTAACGCATATGGTTAACCGGTTAACGCATGCGTTTTTGCCACAGATGCCTCTGTTTTGGGTCTGTTAACCGGTTAACCTATATGGTTAACCGGTTAACGCTGTCAAATTTTGGATCCTTGGTTTAGTTGATTGCTCAATCCTAGTTCCTAGTGCCTCTAATGTTCATGTTTGTTTAGGTAGTGATTTTAGGGAATTTTAGGATCCATTTCCAGTAGCTAGTTCCCCCATTTCGAGTCGTTTCGACACGATTCCGTTTATGTTGCGTTTTGTGCGGTTTTTGTGTTCTTTGTGCATGCCTTGATTTTCTTGCATTGTGTTGCCATGTTCATGCATCATTTGGCATATAATAATCATGTTGCATTCTGTTTTTATATGTATGCATTGCATTAAATCGTTTTGCATGTTGATGTATTGTTGCATTTTTGCATAATCACATGTATGTGCATTTGGATGCATTTAGTTGCATGCTTGATCTTAGCATTCATATAAATTTAATTCTGAATTTTGCATTAGGTTTAGTGTGTTTGTTGAACCATTATGTTGCATGTTCATAATCAATAATCACCATGTTCAAAGGTCATGTCTAAGTGTTACATCTTTTGCATTACTTGTTGCATAATCCACATGATGCATTCTTGAATAATCCTTCAAAAATATTCATGTTCTTGCATTTATAGATGTTGATCCATGTTTAAATGCATGTTTGTGATGTGTTTAGTGCATTCTTAATTGAGTTAGTGCATTAAAAAATGAAATAATCAAATTCTGGATTTTGCATTTCATAGCTGCTGTCTTGCATAAGTGCTGTAAAATGTGTGCTGTTTGTTATGTGTACATGCTGCATTTGATCTTTTACACCTTCTTTTTCATGTTGCATGCTGGCTGTAAAAAGCTGAGTTGCATTGCATTGTTTTTCATGGCTGTTTGTGTAATAGGGGCTGTAATAGGTGCTGTATTTTGCATTGAATTAGTTCTAGTTCCTTTAGGATTAGAATAGAGTCTAGTTTAGGTCCAAGGTGCCTTAGGATTTAATTAGGATTTAATCAATGTGTGTTTGCTTTATTCTTTGTAAATAAAATGTGCACTAACCTTTGTTTTGTAGTGGGGAAGATTGAGGTAAGTTTACTTCACTTTATCCTTTACTTTTTTATGCATTTCTTTTAGACTTTTTAATCCATTTTGCCTTCCATATTTGTGTTTGGTAGGATCCCCTCTTGTTAGGACCAACTTACCTTCCTTAGGAAGTAAGTTGCATCCTTTTTCCTTGTTCTTTTCCTTTTTCCATTAGGATTAGAAACCTCATTAACCATAGGATTTCCCTTATAAATAAATAAATTAGGGTGTGTCTTAGTCCCCTTAGATTTTTTTCCTTTTTGCAACTTGAGTCATTCTCTTCCTTATCTCAAATAAAATCCAAAAACATTTAATAAAAACCGAACAATCTTGTACGACACGAGACTTTGTTGCGGAGTGTTTATGCGCGTCCTGTTTCGGGGCGAGGTGTAAATACTTCCCGCGATGGATAGGTCTTAGTACAAGACTGTTCACAAACAAATTCAAAACATTTCTCATAAAAGACCAAAAACAAACAATAAGCGACTATCCTGCGGGAACTTCTCTTCTCATCTCACTCACTCATAACGCGAACTCGCGACGACTTGTCTTTCATGCAAGACGGTAAACGCACTCGTACCAGACGAGCCTGCAATACCTGAGCATAGACATACGCAGTTCCAGCTGTAAAAAACACAAACAAATAGTTCCCGCCTAGGTTAGGCGAACTACGTCGACTCTGATCCTCATTATCCCGATGAGGTACGTAGGCAGCGGGGTAGGGCCCGTTCGAGCACATTCTTTATTTTCCCTACATTTTCCCCATTCTTTCTCTTTGTTTTATTTTCCATTTTCTTATTCTAGTTCCTTTCCCTTTTCCCATTCCAGTTCCAGTAGCGGTTTTATTCAGCAGCATTCTTATTTTCTCACCCTTTGAAACAAAATAAGCAAGCGTGGATCCCGTCGGGTACAACGGACGATCTGGGGTGCTAATACCTTCCCAGGTCGTAACCGACTCCCGTACTCAGATCTTTGGTTCGCAAGGCCTCGTCCTTTCCTTCTTCCTCAGGTTTGTGCAACATTACCTTTCCCATTCCTTTGGGATAAAAATGTCTGGCTGGCGACTCTAACCTTTCCGCGCCACTTTCGCGTTTGTACTAGGATGAAAATCCCGGGAGCGACAGCTGGCGACTCTGCTGGGGATAACCTGAATCTTCCGGTTTCCCTTGTAGAGTCAATCCTAGCGCCTGTTTGGTTTTGTTCTTTGGGTGTATATGTGTTTGTTGCTGAGTGCTTTAGTTTAGCTTTACTGTTTTATTTACAGTCCTTTACAGCTTTACTTTATCGCATTTATTTAGCGCTTTCAGTATTTTATTTTCCATGCATCATATTATACTGGACTGTCTGGCTGTGCTGGTTTTCATTTTTTCTGTGGGTGGGAGTTACTGTGAGATAAGCCAACTACCCGGCTTGAGTGCACCATAGGATTAGCGTGGACGCATTGTGCTCGCATGGTTACATGATGAGTGGTGATGTGTTCCACACCCAGGTTGCGACTGTCTTGGGACTATTCTGTGTGGGGGTTCTTCCCCACTTCAGGATACAACCTTGATGGTTATGTGCAGCTGGGGACCGATCATTGAGAACCTTAATGGAAACAACCCTCTCCAGTGATGACAGTGGCAGACCACATTTGTTGGCAAACCCACTCGCATCCGAGGGTCCATTGGGAACTCGCATAGGATGGCCTGGTTCTCTCATAAGAATTCAGTTAAAGCAAACTGTTCGTATGACGATAGTATTGTACCCTTCGGGATGAATGTACTATTGTTTCTCGATTCAGTGCTTGAAGCTGGAAACTTGTGAGGGATGCTTGTTTTTCCGGACTCAACTGAGACCTCCCTGAGTAGTACATAATGCCAAACCGATTCCCTGATTTGGTCATGAGCCATTTCTCGGAAATGGTGAACGTATTATTGCTATTCGGCTTTGAGAGTCCGTGATGTTGACCCGAGTAGCACACCCGTGAGATTGGGAGGGGTTTACAGGTTTGCAGGAACCCTGGCACCTTCAGCATACCCACTTTGCCTTTGGTTCAGTTTTGTGATCTGGATTTCTGTTCTTAAGTTATGGACCCCGGATCAGAGGGATGATTATTGTGATATCTGGATTTTGAGACCGAGCACCGACACCTGATTATATGATTGGCACATCACAGACACTTCACTGATCACATGCCTTGCCGTGCATAAGCATCATATCATCATTAATCATTTGTGTTTCTTTTATTCTCAGGGTTTACATTTATTCCCGGTTCCTGGCCATATTATTGCTTCAGAATGGAAGATGTCAAAAAGAGAACTGTGAACTACAAATTCTTCGATACTAAGATGGATCTGATCAACCAATTGGTGTCTCTGATTACCCCGGGTCATTTGGGCTACTTCAAGGAAACGTATGGAGATATTTTGGATCTGGTATTCAACTTGGATAGTTCCCAGAGGAGTGCCATTCACACTTTATTGCAGTATTATGATCCACGGCTTAGGTGCTTCACATTTCATGACTTTCAGTTAGGTCCTTTGCTGGAAGAATATGCTGAGATTATGGGAGTTTCAATCAAGGATCAGCTTCCTTTTAACTCGGAGATGACAAGACCAACTCACGATGATATTGCTAAGGCTCTTTATTTGAGCCCGTCAGAGGTGTCTTCTAATTTGGTTTCCACCAAAGCAGGAGTACTTGGTTTTTCCTTAGAGTTTCTGGTCAAGAGAGCTGAAGAACGTGCCGTGGAGAAGCAGTGGGATTCAGTTTGTGCTATCTTGGCGTTATCTGTGTATGGGATAGTTTTATTTGCTGACATGGACAAGTTTGTGGACATGAATGCCATTCATTTGTTTGTGTTGAAGAATCCGGTGCCCACTCTCTTGGGTGATTTGTATTATTCTGTGCATTACAAGAATGAGAAGAGGCGAGGAGGTCTTGTTAAATGTTGTGCTCCTTTATTCTACAAATGGGTTATGAGACACTTGCCTACTACTGAGAGTTTTGCGGACCCTAATTCTACTTGGGCTCAGAAGCTGAGTACTTTGTCTGCTGGAAATATCAGGTGGTTTACTTTGAAGTTGAAGGGAAAGAATTTCATTACTAGTTGTGGTAATTACCCTAATGTGCCTTTGTTAGGAGTATCAGGATGTATTAACTACAATCCCATCCTCTTAAGAAGACAGTTAGGGTATGCGCTCAAGGAGGTTCCTGATGAGTCTGAATTATTCCAAACCTTCTATTTTCCGGTGAAAGACAATCTTCCTTTGGTTCAAAAAGCTGCAGGGTCCTGGAAGATGATTAAGAGGAAGGGTATAGCATGTCTGGGCAAGAGCAACAATCGAATGTTTCCTGAATTTGAAGCCTGGATAAAAAATGAGGTTCAAGCGGCTCCAGTTCCTTTTTCTGTGCCAACTCCACCACCTGCTACGGTGCCTTTGGAGGAATATCAGAAGTTAGAGGCTTTGGTTAAGCATCTGAGGGTTGAAAATCAAGAGGCTCTTAATTCTTGTCAGGCACTAATGATCCAGAACCGTCGATTGAAAGATAGGGCTGTGCAAGCCGAGGAGATAGTCCGTCTCAAGCAGAAGGACTTTGAAGATAGAGAGCTCTATTTCCGAAAGAAGGGTTTAGCTGAGACTCATATGACGGCCCAGCGCCGAAGAGAGAAGAAGGATCTTAGTGAAGCCAATGAAGCTGTTACTTTATGGCAGGAGAAATGGGACGAAAATCTGAAGAAACAAAAGGAGTTAGACGCCAAGCACAAACAGGAAGTCAAAAGCCTTCAGGATTCTTTAGATGGGCAGAAAGAACTTCTCAGGAGAGCTTATTATCAAGAGGAAGATCGTATCCGGCGCGTAACAGAGAGTCAGCGGGCGCTGAAGGAAGCTCAAAAGGAGATTGAAGACTTGAAGTTGAAAGCTGATGTGAAAAGGTCGAAGGCCGATTCAAGTCAAAGCAGGGATAATGAAGCAGCATTTCTACAGCAGATCGAGGAGTTGCACGCTTCTTCTGATACGAGGGATCTCCTCATTCAGAAGCTCATCCAGGAGCCCGGTCATCCAGATGTGGTTCAGCTGTTCCAGAGCGTCAAGTGCTTTAGCTGGAGATTGAAAGATATAGAGTTCCCTAGTGTTTAATTTCATATTGTTGTACTTGGATCACCCACAGGCTTGTTGTGGGATTCCTTATATGTGATGTACTTTTGTTATTGTGATTGGCACCCTTCGGGGACTTTGTATTTTCAAACTCCAGTTTATATGATTGAGCTGTTCCGGATTTCTTGTTTGTTATTTGCACCGACACGGGGTAATGAGCACCAATTCTTCACAGCCGTTATTATGTCTGAATATCATTTGGGTCTTCTTCCCAATTCTTATCTTCTTAATGCCAGGACCGGATACAGGAAAATACTTGGGAATAAAAGGAACACATTGCATTGCATACGCATCATTTGCATTTTGTCTTTGTCTTTGCAGGTTTTTCTTCGAGGTGTCTAATTTATCTGTGTTCATCAGGCAAAGATTGCGAGGGCCGCCAAGACCCGGTACATTCGACAGAATATTCCTCATCGGTACGCGACCCGCAGTAATCAAAGAACAGCAATGGACGCCATGCAGACAGAACTCAACAATGTCCATACCAAGATGGCAGAATTTATGACTCTGATGCAGGGGATGGCCCAGGGGCAGCAGGAGCTGAGAAATGCAATTCAAGGGTTAACTCCTCCTAACACCAATGCTCAGGCAACTACTTCCGATGGACTAGGGGCTCCTCCCAATGCTAACAACGGTACAGGTGGACCTCATGTTCCAGATCCAGCTATGGCTACGTATGTTCCTGTGCAGGACAGGCAGGAAGACCAATTCCAGTACTTCAACAATGATATGGGTTTCGGCGGTGATGGAAATCTCAACGACTTCTTGGTACTTGCAGAGAAGGTCAAGGCCTTAGAGTGCAAAGATACTTTGGGAATTGACGTGTCAGATATGGGTTTAGTACCTGGGGTGGTCATTCCACACAAGTTCAGGCCACCAGCATTTGATAAATACAATGGCAACTCTTGCCCGAAAACTCACCTACAGGCTTTCTACAGGAAGATTGCGGCTCACACGCGAGACGAGAAACTATGGATGTACTATTTCCAGGATAGCCTTTCTGGAGGGTCCTTGGAGTGGTACATGAAGTTGGAAAGAAGTTCTATCAGAAGCTGGAAGGATTTGGGAGAGGCCTTCCTCAGACAATACCAATACAACATTGACATGGCACCTAGCCGTACTCAACTTCAAAGCTTGACACAGAAGAGCTCGGAGAGCTTCAAAGACTATGCACAGAGGTGGCGTGAGGTGGCCGCCCGAGTGCAACCACCGTTGTTGGAAAGAGAGATGGTCGATCTTTTCCTGAATACCCTCCCAGGGCATTTCATGGAAAGGTTGGCTGGTTGTTCCTCAAGTGGTTTTTCGGACATTATCCTGACTGGGGAAAGAATCGAAAGCTGGCTCAAACAGGGGAAGATTCAAAATGGAAGCGCTTCAGCATCTGGTATCAAGAAACCCTTTGCGAAAAGGAGGGAAGGAGAAACAGGAGCAGTATACGCGCAGAGAGGAATGATGCACCAAAGATATTATCAACAAGTGGCCCCCGTCACTATTTCAACTCCTCCAGTTCAACAGCAGGTTCAGCCTCCACAGCCGCAACGCTCACAGGGGTATCAGCCAAGACCCCCCCGTCCGTACTACTCCCAGAGGGCGAAGGATAGACATATTGAAGCTCCACCAATGTCTTACTCTCAACTGTTGAAGAATCTCCTGCAGCTTCAAATGATTCAGCTCCGTACCTTGCAGCCTCCGAGGCCAGGCCAAATTCCTGAAGGTTATGATTCGAATGCTAGGTGCGAGTTTCATTCTGGAGCTCCCGGCCATAGTACTGAGAATTGCAAAGCGTTGAAGCATGCTGTTCAGGATTTGTTGGATTCCAAAGCGATCAATTTCGCTCCCTCTCCTAATGTGCTGGAAAATCCCATGCCTCACCACAGGGGCACGGTTGGTGCAATTGGTGAAGGGGAGAAATTGAATCTGGTGGATGATGTGGATGACTTGAAGACTTCATTGGTCGCTATCAAGGTTTGCTTGCTGAAGAAAGGCATTTTCCCCGGATGTAAGGATGATTGTTTAGAATGCACAGAAGCTACCAACGGTTGTAAACGATTGAAGGCTGGAATTCAAGGTATGATTGATGAAGGAGTGCTGCAATTTGACAAGATTGTGAAAGAAAGTGAAGTATCTACAGTAACTATCTTTTATGATCCATCCCAAGTTCCTTCGCGTGCTAGAGTGGCACCAATAACCATTACAACTGCTGGACCCATAATGTACCAAAGCGACAGAGCAGTTCCTTGGAACTACGGTGGTGAAGTGTATTACAATGGACAGAGGCAAGAATTGGCCACGACTAGTATAACCCCAGCTCAAGTAGAGAATGTTGGAGTAGGGGGTTTTACTCGAAGTGGAAGATTATTTGCGCCTGAAGCATTGAGAAACAATGTGATACCACCTAGAGATACTGCCGAAGCCCAAGCAAGAGCCAGAGGGAAGCAACCTGTAGTTGTCAATGATCCAACTCCATCAGCTGATCCAGATCTCACCTTTGACAAGGAAGCCGAAGAATTCTTGAGGATAATCAAGAAGAGTGACTATAAGATTGTAGATCACTTGCAGCAGACGCCATCAAGGATCTCCATCTTGTCATTGCTTATGTGTTCAGACTCTCACAGGAAAGCTCTCCTAAATATTCTGAACAAGGCATACGTACCTCAGGATATTTCCGTGAATCAGTTAGAAACAGTGGTGTCCAGCGTTAATGCCAGTCATGGATTGGGTTTCACGGACTTGGATTTGACTTCTGATGGGCGTGCTCACAATCGGGCATTGCATATCTCTCTTGAATGTAAAGGTGCAGTACTCTCCCACGTGTTGGTGGATACTGGATCATCTCTGAACGTCCTGCCTAAGAAGGCATTGATGAAGCTGGACTATGATGGGGTGGTGCTAAGGCCCAGTGATCTAGTAGTGCGGGCATTTGATGGATCAAGAAGATCGGTATTTGGAGAGGTGGAGTTACCTATCAAGGTAGGTCCACAAGTCTTCAATACCACGTTTTATGTGATGGATATCCAGCCGGCATATAGTTGTTTACTGGGAAGGCCCTGGATACACTCGGCAGGAGCGGTTTCTTCTACACTTCATCAAAAATTAAAGTTCGTCTGGGAAGGTCAAGTTGTGACGGTCAGCGGGGAAGAAGATATTTTCGTTAGTCATCTCGCCTCATTCAAATATGTGGAGATGGATGGCGAAATAGTCGAGACCCCTTGTCAAGCTTTTGAGCCCTTGAAGTCCGAGCAAGCGTCTGCAGTAGCAACTTCTCCTGAAGAACCGAAGAAGGTGGTTTCCATAGCTTCCTATAAACAAGCACGTGAATTGGTAGAATCCGGGATCCGAGAGGGCTGGGGCAGCCCGGTAGAAGTGCCAGAGAAGAAGGACATGTTCGGGATTGGTTATCACCCTGGAGGATCCTCGTCGGCAACGAATGCTAAAGATTGTCAGAGCCCTGTCACTTTCACAAGTGCGGGAATGGTAAACTACGAGAACATCAGCGCAGTGCAGGATGAAGCTGTTGATAGTGACTGTGACTTAGATGAATGGATTAGGCCTGCCGTCCCAGGAGCTCAACTTAGCAACTGGACATCCGAAAGGCTCATTTCAGTAACATCTTTTGAAGAGTAATGATTTTGTGTTGCTATTTTCCTGTATTAAAGCACTATGTCTTACCCCGGGGCATAGTGTCTCTTTGTAAGGGTTCATTTGTTCATTAACGCAATCATTAATAAAACTGACGTTTCACATTCATTCATGTTGTTCTCTGTCTTTCATTTTTACTTTTGTTTTTCAAAAAAAGAAAGAAAAGTTTTAAAAATGGCAATGTGTCTCATCTTCTCAAGTTGTTGCTAAAGCCTTGCATGAATCATCATTCATGCAGGTGCTCGTCACCGGATCTTATCAATGACGACCCTGTTATGGCTAAGTATGACTTCGACAATCCGATTTATCAAGCCAATGGGGAAGGTGAAGAGGATTGTGATTTACCCGAAGAATTGACCAGACTACTCAAACAGGAGGAGAAGATGATTCAGCCGCATGAGGAAGATGTTGAAGTGATAAACCTGGGTACTGAAGAGGACAAGAAAGAAGTCAAGATCGGGGCTGCATTGGAAGAATCTGTCAAGACTCGTTTGATGGCTATGCTGCGAGAATACGTTGACGTCTTCGCATGGTCTTACCAAGATATGCCTGGTTTAGACACTGACATCGTGGTACACAAGCTACCTCTCAGAGAAGGTTGTCCTCCGGTGAAGCAGAAGTTGAGGCGCACACGTCCAGACATGGCAATCAAAATAAAAGAAGAAGTGCAAAAACAGTTTGATGCTGGCTTCTTGGCCGTGACTAGTTATCCTCCATGGGTTGCTAACATTGTGCCGGTTCCTAAAAAAGATGGCAAAGTCAGAATGTGTGTGGATTACAGGGATTTGAATAGGGCTAGCCCCAAAGATGATTTCCCTCTACCTCACATAGATGTACTTGTTGATAATACTGCTCAGTTTTCTGTGTTCTCCTTCATGGATGGATTCTCAGGCTATAATCAAATCAAGATGGCTCCCGAGGATATGGAAAAGACAACTTTTATTACTCCTTGGGGCACCTTTTGTTACAAGGTCATGCCGTTTGGTTTAAAGAATGCAGGAGCTACCTACCAACGGGCAATGGTGACGTTGTTTCACGACATGATCCATCAGGAGATTGAGGTTTATGTTGATGACATGATAGCAAAGTCCCAGACGGAAGAGGAACACTTGGTCAACCTAGCAAAATTGTTCGACAGGCTTCGAAAGTTCAGACTGAGGTTAAATCCGAATAAATGCACCTTCGGGGTTCGTTCTGGCAAGTTGCTCGGTTTCATTGTTAGTGAACGTGGAATTGAGGTTGATCCGGCCAAGGTGAAAGCAATCCAGGAAATGCCTGAGCCAAGGACTGAAAAGCAAGTGCGTGGTTTCTTGGGGAGACTAAACTACATTGCACGGTTTATTTCTCACCTGACGGCCACGTGCGAGCCCATTTTCAAGCTTCTGAGGAAGAATCAGGCCATTAAATGGAACGAAGACTGTCAGCGGGCCTTCAACCGAATCAAAGAATACTTGTTGGAACCACCAATTCTGATGCCTCCAGTGCCAGGGAGACCTCTGATTATGTATCTCACTGTGCTGGAAGGATCGATGGGATGTGTACTGGGTCAGCAGGACGAGTCTGGTCGAAAAGAGCACGCCATTTATTACCTTAGCAAAAAGTTTACCGATTGTGAGACACGATACTCATTACTCGAGAAAACTTGCTGCGCTTTGGCATGGGCTGCTCGCCGACTAAGACAGTACATGTTGACTCATACTACTCTCCTAATTTCTAAGATGGATCCTGTAAAATACATCTTTGAGAAGCCGGCTTTGACAGGAAGAGTGGCCCGTTGGCAGATGATACTCACGGAGTATGACATACAATACACTTCACAAAAAGCTATAAAGGGGAGTGTGTTGTCAGAATACTTGGCCCAGCAGCCGATTGATGATTATCAACCCGTGAGGTTTGAGTTTCCGGATGAGGACATCATGTTCCTCAAGTCGAAAGACCATGAAGAACCACTTCCGGAGGAGGGGCCTGACCCTGAATCCAGATGGAAGTTGATGTTTGACGGAGCTGTAAACATGAATGGGAGTGGAGTAGGTGCTGTTATCATCTCCCCAGAAGGAGTCCACACACCTCTCGCCGCTCGATTGACCTTCGAGTGCACTAATAACGAAGCAGAGTATGAAGCCTGCATCATGGGGATCGAAGAGGCAATAGACTTGCGAGTCAAGAACCTTGAGATCTTCGGAGATTCTGCTTTGGTAGTAAATCAAGTCAATGGCAAATGGCTAGTTCATCAAGCTCGTTTGATTCCTTACCGAGATTACGTCAGGAGGCTGTTAACTTTCTTTACCAAAGTAAAGCTGAGCTATGTTCCTAGAGACGAAAACCAGTTCGCCGATGCTCTCGCAACTTTATCGTCCATGATCAAAGTTTGTCGAGAAAATTTCGTGCCTCGAATTTCGATCTCTCGTCTTGAAAGACCAGCTTATGTCTTCGCAGTTGGTGATGGGGAAGATGACAAGCCTTGGTACCACGACATCAAACAATTCCTGAAAGCTCAAGAATACCCGGCTGGGGCATCCAGTAAAGATAAGAAAACTCTTAGGAGACTGGCGGGAGGTTTCTTCTTGAATCAGGATGGTGTGTTGTACAAACGGAACTTTGACATGGTGCTGCTCAGGTGTGTGGACCGACACGAAGCAGACCTGTTGATGCAGGAGGTTCACGAAGGCTCCTTTGGTACCCATGCTGGAGGTCATGCCATGGCCAAGAAATTATTGAGATCGGGATACTATTGGATTACCATGGAATCTGATTGTTGTAAATATTCCCGCAAATGCCATAAGTGTCAAATTTATGCCGACAAGGTCCATGTGCCTCCGAATCCGTTGAGTGTCATGTCTTCACCGTGGCCGTTCGCTATGTGGGGCATCGATATGATTGGAAAGATTGAGCCAACAGCTTCTAATGGACATCGCTTCATCCTAGTTGCTATTGATTATTTCACGAAGTGGGTTGAAGCTGCTTCCTATGCCAATGTCACCAAACAAGTGGTCGCTCGGTTTATTAAGCGGGACATCATCTGCCGGTATGGAGTCCCCGAAAGGATCATTACCGATAATGGTTCTAATCTCAACAACAAGATAATGGCTGACTTGTGTCGAGACTTCAAAATAGAACACCACAACTCTTCTCCATATCGTCCGAAGATGAATGGCGCCGTCGAGGCGGCTAATAAAAACATCAAGAAGATTGTTCAGAAGATGGTTGTGACGTACAAAGATTGGCACGAGATGTTACCTTTCGCGTTGCATGGGTACAGAACATCAGTACGCACTTCAACTGGGGCAACTCCATTCTCATTGGTGTACGGTATGGAGGCAGTTCTACCAGTCGAAGTGGAAATCCCTTCGCTGAGGTTGATGATGGACATCAAGCTGGATGAAGCTGAGTGGCTCCGATCCAGATATAATCAATTGAGCCTTATCGAAGAGAAGCGTCTAGCAGCTGTATGCCATGGACAGTTGTATCAGCGACGAATGAAGCAAGCTTTCGACAAGAAGGTGCGACCACAGAGGTACATGCCAGGAGATTTAGTGCTGAAAAGGATTCTTCCTCCTCTCAACGATCACAGGGGCAAGTGGACACCCAACTATGAAGGACCGTTCGTGGTTAAAAAGGTCTTCTCAGGCGGAGCCTTAATGCTGACAACCATGGACGGAGAAGACTTTCCATCCCCTGTCAACGCAGACGCAGTAAGAAAATACTTCGTGTAAAAAGGACCCGCTGGATAAAAACAGAATTAAGATCCTGGCAAAAATGGGCATCCCGGCGAGCCAAAAACAGAATAAAAGGCTCGGGCAAAAGTTAGGGAAATATCGAAAAAATGTACACCCGCTGAGTTGAAAAGCCACATCGGACAACTCAGGCAAAAAAGGGTATCCCGGTGGATTGAAAACCTGAAAGGGCGATCCACGCAAAAGAGGGATTAACACGAACGACTGCGATCTGCGAGATCCATGACATACCTACAGTGGAGGCTATACTAAGGGTTGAAGATCAGTTCACTTACCTTTTCTCAAGAGACAGAAGAGCGGAGCGTCTTGAAGACATACGAGTCATAACTGGGTTGAAACTTGATGAGATTCATTTTTCACATTGCCAATAGGGTAGTTTGTTTTTCTTTTAGTTGTTCCCTCATTCCAGGGAACCGCTTCCTTTGTATTGCCTATTCAGGGCCACCTTTCCAAATCAATAAAGTTCAACTTCATTCAATGGACCATTTTGTTTCTTTGTTTTTACTTTTTCATCTAGCATTGATTGATTGTGAAAACGTCTAACTCGCATTGTGTTATGAACATTTGAATGCTTTTCTAACTCGTGCAGGAGAATAGAAACATTTAATATAACTCAGAAATGGTGTTGAGATGCCTAAACAATGATTCATGCTATGAGCCTGGGGCAAGCAGGTCCCAAATTAATTCTCTATGTTGCAGGTATTATCGATTGTGTTCATGCAGGTACAGGTACTGGTGTTGCTAACAGAGCTAAAAGATCACTGTCCAGGATGGGCATTCCCATTTGTTTGAGCAGAAACAAATGTCTCCCAGGGTGTTTCCAATTATCCCCAGCCATGTGCAAGTTGAAATTTCTCCCAGCTAGACAGCAGAGAGTGGGTGCAATCCCTAAGCAGAAGTCTCCGTGCAGACAGGGGCAATTCTTAACAGCAGTATAAGGAGTGTCCGGGCCTCCCCAGCAGTTGCTTCCTCAGCAGTATCATGCCTTTGGTTCCCCACCAGAGTTCAAGAAAGGTTCGCCTCCAGCAGGGTCTTGGCGCTCCAATCTCAAAGTCCAATTTATTTTTGGCAATGGCGGCTATTCAGAGCCAGTGAATTATTAACAACTTTCCCCACAGAGTTGTTTCTTCCTCATCAGGGTGAGCCAGATCAATGCAGTGATCATCGCTCTTCCCCAGTGAAGTCGCCAAGTTATCTGGAATTACCTGCAGTCTCCTTATCAGGAGATCTTCTTTGCATTGTCATTCGCATAATCATCATTGCGTCTGCATCTTCCAAAGCGTAGCATTTCCATCGTCATGGAGCATTACGCCATAAATTCAAACATATGCATACCAGCATGGGCCAGTTTTGAGGTATAGTACATATGACATATAACATCTTCTCAACCTGAAGTACTCCGCACAGAGGATACCAATATCATGTTCCAGACATCCTTGTCTTTTCGAGTCAATGTTCGTCATTTTTTCCGCGTCTTGTTTGGTACAACAGTCGCGTCGCAGGTTCCCGTTTGGTACAACGGTCCTATTTGCTTGGGCTCTCGTTTATGTACAACGATCCCGTTCCATCTTGTCCAATCTTCTTTGTGTTTGGTTATCAGTCGAGGCTGGTATACCTTTGCGTCTCCATTTGAGGATGGTTTCGTTTTAGATCCGAGGATCTTTTGATTTGTCATTCGAGGATGGCATTTCTTTTCTTCAAGTCCTTCTGCGGTTGGTCTTGTTGTTGTGGCTATTATTCGAGGATGGTAGTTCACATTTTGAGCTTATTGATCGAGGTCAGTTTGTCTCTTTTGCAAAGTCTGTCTGAGGTCAGCTTTGTTGGTTAGGTTATCAGTCGAGGCTGGTATACCTTTGCGTCTCCATTCGAGGATGGTTTCGTGTTAGATCCGAGGATCTTTTGATTTGTCATTCGAGGATGGCATTTATTTTCTTCAAGTCCTTCTGCGGTTGGTCTTGTTGTGTGGCTATTATTCGAGGATAGTAGTTCACTTTTCGAGCTTATTGATCGAGGTCAGTTTGTCTCTTTTGCAAAGTCTGTCTGAGGTCAGCTTTGTTGGTTGGTTATCAGTCGAGGCTGGTATACCTTCGCGTCTCCATTCGAGGATGGTTTCGTGTTAGATCTGAGGATCTTTTGATTTGTCATTCGAGGATGGCATTTCTTTTCTTCAAGTCCTTCTGCGGTTGGTCTTGTTGTGTGGCTATTATTCGAGGATAGTAGTTCACTTTATGAGCTTATTGATCGAGGTCAGTTTGTCTCTTTTGCAAAGTTTGTCTGCGGTCAGCTTTGTGTTTGGTTATCAGTCGAGGCTGGTATACCTTTGCGACTCCATTCGAGGATGGTTTCGTGTTAGATCCGAGGATCTTTTGATTTGTCATTCGAGGATGGCATTTCTTTTCTTCAAGTCCTTCTGCGGTTGGTCTTGTTGTGTGGCTATTATTCGAGGATAGTAGTTCACTTTTTGAGCTTATTGATCGAGGTCAGTTTGTCTCTTTTGCAAAGTCTGTCCGAGGTCAGTCTTTGTTGTTGATGGTTATCGCCTGCGGCCGGTATACCATTGTGTTTCTATTCGAGGAGGGTTTTAGTACTGGATCCGAGGATCCCGTGTGAGTGGTCATTCGAGGATGGTATTCTTCCCAGCATATTTCCACCTGGTTCTATTTTCGCTACCTATTCGGAGGTCAAAATCAGAAAATATATAAATAAATAAATAAAAGGGCAGGTGGCATTCCTGTTATCCCGGGTTCAAATTTTCAGGTTTTATTCGAGTATTCAATCACTCCATACCTTGAACGTCTAAAAGCTGTTGCAATCATCCGTTCAGGTCTGCAGTTGATTGAATAGGGGCAGCTGTAATACCTCAAAATTTGCCCTCTCATTTCCTCAACATTTTGCATAGCATTTTGCATATATGGATTCATAAAATAACCAAAAACATTGCATCATATGTAGCATAGCCGAGGCGTGGGTATGTGATCAATGATCGGAGCAACCGAAAGTTATGAAGAGGCTACCGAAGGGCCACAAAGCTTCTCAACCTTGTGCAAGGGGCTCACAATATCCCACAAGTCTTCACTTGAAGCCACAAGTCATGGAAAGTTTTGGTTTGATTGAAGGAGGCGAGTAGTGCAATGTTTCCTGAGGGAAAAGGGCCGAATTAGGGTTTCATTTCTACAGGGCTTCTGCATAAATTTTTGAGTCGAAGAGGATTTCTGTGACTTATATATGAAGTCAAGTGCCTAGGGTTCAAACCTCGTCCACAAATTCATTTTTGAAGGGGTTCGGCTGGCCGGACGGCGGAAAATCGAAGAATCGGAGAAACGGCAACCGAGCTAGGTAAAAAGGGATCGACTCCGGATTTTTAAGATCGAGATCATGGAATTAGGGTTGCAATTATCCTATGGTTCATATTTGATCAAGAAGCGATGGAGGAATCATGAAAAATCAAAGAAAAATCATTTGAAAGTTAGTTGGTTTTCCATTTCCCTCCACCTTTCCTTCCACTTTCTTTCCACACTTCCTTTAATTCTTTCCATCTCCTTTTTTCCACTTCAATTCCACTCCATTTCCCTTGGAAACTTCCACCACCTTCCACCACCTTCTACCATCTTCTAGAATATTCCAAGGAAGGTTCCAAGGAATATTCCAAGGAATATTCTCTTTTTCCAACCCTAACCATAACTAACTTCCAAACCTAATTTTGGATCCCAAACCTAATTTTTGGGCCCCAAACCCAAACCTAGCTCCAAGCCTAAGCCCTATTTAAATCATTTTCATCCAAACCAAGGAGGTTCCCACCATTTTTCAATTTTTCACCCTTTGGGAATCACTTTTCTCTCTCACTTTTCCTTCCTTTCACCAAAGCTTTTTCAAATAAGCTCTTCAAGTTTCACATTGAAACTTGAAGATCTTGAAGCTTAAGCCTCAACCTCCATTAATTGTGGATTTAAGAAGAAGAAGCTACTGAATTTTGTGAAGATTATCGACTTATCGGAAGCACACGGAGATTCAAGATCAAGAACGCATTTATTTTGCGGTTTTCGGTTTTCGATTTTCTCTTCGATTCAAGCTTCGATACTTGCAACAATTACCGAAGCAATCCTCCGCTTCGTAGGTTGGTGATCTTAATCACTTCTTCTTTAAGTTATTCTCTTCATCTCGCCACTTTCGGCATTCTTTAAGTGCTTTTCGATTTGCTTGAATTAATTCCGTCGATTATGTGTTGTTTGCATTTTTGTGATTTTTGTTGAATTAGTTTTTAAGGTGTTAATAGATATAGGTGTTAGCATGTGTAAATAAGCTCCGAATAAGTCGAAATTAGCGTTAGCATGTTCCTAGGTAGGTTAGGGATCCCAAGAAGTGAGTTTGTGGCCAAAAGCACTTTTTTTTCAAAAGTTTTTTTTCAACTCTGTTCAGTGTTAACCGGTTAACGCATATGGTTAACCGGTTAACGCATGCGTTTTTGCCACAGATGCCTCTGTTTTGGGTCTGTTAACCGGTTAACCTATATGGTTAACCGGTTAACGCTGTCAAATTTTGGATCCTTGGTTTAGTTGATTGCTCAATCCTAGTTCCTAGTGCCTCTAATGTTCATGTTTGTTTAGGTAGTGATTTTAGGGAATTTTAGGATCCATTTCCAGTAGCTAGTTCCCCCATTTCGAGTCGTTTCGACACGATTCCGTTTATGTTGTGTTTTGTGCGGTTTTTGTGTTCTTTGTGCATGCCTTGATTTTCTTGCATTGTGTTGCCATGTTCATGCATCATTTGGCATATAATAATCATGTTGCATTCTGTTTTTATATGTATGCATTGCATTAAATCGTTTTGCATGTTGATGTATTGTTGCATTTTTGCATAATCACATGTATGTGCATTTGGATGCATTTAGTTGCATGCTTGATCTTAGCATTCATATAAATTTAATTCTGAATTTTGCATTAGGTTTAGTGTGTTTGTTGAACCATTATGTTGCATGTTCATAATCAATAATCACCATGTTCAAAGGTCATGTCTAAGTGTTACATCTTTTGCATTACTTGTTGCATAATCCACATGATGCATTCTTGAATAATCCTTCAAAAATATTCATGTTCTTGCATTTATAGATGTTGATCCATGTTTAAATGCATGTTTGTGATGTGTTTAGTGCATTCTTAATTGAGTTAGTGCATTAAAAAATGAAATAATCAAATTCTGGATTTTGCATTTCATAGCTGCTGTCTTGCATAAGTGCTGTAAAATGTGTGCTGTTTGTTATGTGTACATGCTGCATTTGATCTTTTACACCTTCTTTTTCATGTTGCATGCTGGCTGTAAAAAGCTGAGTTGCATTGCATTGTTTTTCATGGCTGTTTGTGTAATAGGGGCTGTAATAGGTGCTGTATTTTGCATTGAATTAGTTCTAGTTCCTTTAGGATTAGAATAGAGTCTAGTTTAGGTCCAAGGTGCCTTAGGATTTAATTAGGATTTAATCAATGTGTGTTTGCTTTATTCTTTGTAAATAAAATGTGCACTAACCTTTGTTTTGTAGTGGGGAAGATTGAGGTAAGTTTACTTCACTTTATCCTTTACTTTTTTATGCATTTCTTTTAGACTTTTTAATCCATTTTGCCTTCCATATTTGTGTTTGGTAGGATCCCCTCTTGTTAGGACCAACTTACCTTCCTTAGGAAGTAAGTTGCATCCTTTTTCCTTGTTCTTTTCCTTTTTCCATTAGGATTAGAAACCTCATTAACCATAGGATTTCCCTTATAAATAAATAAATTAGGGTGTGTCTTAGTCCCCTTAGATTTTTTTCCTTTTTGCAACTTGAGTCATTCTCTTCCTTATCTCAAATAAAATCCAAAAACATTTAATAAAAACCGAACAATCTTGTACGACACGAGACTTTGTTGCGGAGTGTTTATGCGCGTCCTGTTTCGGGGCGAGGTGTAAATACTTCCCGCGATGGATAGGTCTTAGTACAAGACTGTTCACAAACAAATTCAAAACATTTCTCATAAAAGACCAAAAACAAACAATAAGCGACTATCCTGCGGGAACTTCTCTTCTCATCTCACTCACTCATAACGCGAACTCGCGACGACTTGTCTTTCATGCAAGACGGTAAACGCACTCGTACCAGACGAGCCTGCAATACCTGAGCATAGACATACGCAGTTCCAGCTGTAAAAAACACAAACAAATAGTTCCCGCCTAGGTTAGGCGAACTACGTCGACTCTGATCCTCATTATCCCGATGAGGTACGTAGGCAGCGGGGTAGGGCCCGTTCGAGCACATTCTTTATTTTCCCTACATTTTCCCCATTCTTTCTCTTTGTTTTATTTTCCATTTTCTTATTCTAGTTCCTTTCCCTTTTCCCATTCCAGTTCCAGTAGCGGTTTTATTCAGCAGCATTCTTATTTTCTCACCCTTTGAAACAAAATAAGCAAGCGTGGATCCCGTCGGGTACGACGGACGATCTGGGGTGCTAATACCTTCCCAGGTCGTAACCGACTCCCGTACTCAGATCTTTGGTTCGCAAGGCCTCGTCCTTTCCTTCTTCCTCAGGTTTGTGCAACATTACCTTTCCCATTCCTTTGGGATAAAAATGTCTGGCTGGCGACTCTAACCTTTCCGCGCCACTTTCGCGTTTGTACTAGGATGAAAATCCCGGGAGCGACACAGCGGCTCGATGCGACCAACTGACACTAAGAAATGATAATCATAAAATTCAAAATGAATGCGCAGTGGCTCAAGGCGACCAACTGATACTGGAAAGGATAAACATAATATTCAAAGTGAATGCGCAGCGGCTCGATGCGACCAGCTGACACTAAGAATACAACAAACTAATCATTCAAAGAGAATGTGCAGCGGCTCAATGCAACCAACTGTCACAGGAAATGATAACGACACAAAATTCAAAGTGAGTACGCAGCGGCTCGATGCGACCAACTGACACTAAGAATAAAATAAACATTCAAAGTGAATGCGCAACAGATTAGAAAAACCGGTTGACACTGAGAATGACAACAACAAACTTATTCAAGGTGAATGCGCAGCGGCTCGATGCGGCCAACTGACACCATGAATTCAACAAAATAAACATTCGAAGGGAAAGTACATCGGCTCTATGCGACCAACTGACACTAAGAATAAAATAAACATTCAAAGTGAATGCGCAACAGATTAGAAAAACCGGTTGACACTGAGAATGACAACAACAAACTTATTCAAGGTGAATGCGCAGCGGCTCGATGCGGCCAACTGACACCATGAATTCAACAAAATAAACATTCGAAGGGAAAGTGCAGCGGCTCTATGCGACCAACTGTCATTGACAACAATAATCATAATATTCAAAGTGAATGCGCAGCGGCTCGATGCGACCAACTGTCACTGGAAATGATAAACAAAATATTCAAAGTGAATGCGCAGCGGCTCTATGCGACCAACTGACACTAAGAATAATCAACAAAAATAAACATTCAAAGTGAATGCACAGCGGCTCGATGCGACCAACTGTCACTGGAAATGAAATGACACAAAATTCAAAGTGAATGCACAGCGGCTCGATGCGACCAACTGACACTGAGAATGACAACAACAAACCTATTCAAAGTGAATGCGCAGCGGCTCGATGCGACCAACTGACACTAAGAATAGAAACGACACAAAATTCAAAGTGAATACGCAGCGGCTCGATGCGACCAACTGATACTAAGAATAGAACAAAATAAACATTCAAAGTGAATGCACAGCGGCTCGATGCGACCAACTGTCACTGAGAATGACAACAAGCTTATTCAAGGTGAATGCGCAGCGGCTCGATGCGACCAACTGACACCATGAATAACAACAAAAATACTCGAAGTGGAAACACAATAGATTCGAAACCTATTGACACTAAAAGAAAGCCAAGATACACTCAAAGTGAATGCGCAACAAGTTAAAAAACCGGTTGACACTAAGAATGATAAAGACAAAGTAGTCAAAGTATTCAAAATGGTAAATTAGCAGGTTCAAATGTAACTGCTAACACTGAGGATAAGGAAGGAAATCACAGTGATTTAGTAGTGGCTCCATGCGACCAGCTAGCATTGGGGATATAATGCAGATCACCCAAAGATAGATCAACGACTCTAAGCAACCGGCTAACGCAAAGAAATAACAGCAAAATATGTTGGAGTTTTCAAATAAGATAAGACATCCAAACTCTGGAAATTCCTTCAGGAACCATCAGGAGAAAGGTACAAGTATGTACAAAATCAAATGGACTTGGATTTAAAACAAAGGTTTCAGGACCTGCTCAAAAGATTTGTGCCAATGACAATTGGACTTCAAGGAGATATTGGTGGTCATAAAGACAAATACTAACCACAATTTGAATTTCACAGGGAACACTAGCAATTACTGGGGACAAAAACATTGATAAACCAAACTTCGGGTACCAACAACAATGAATTCTCAAATTGAGCACTAACGATACCTGGACTGGGAGTTAGACAGACGACAACTGGGGAAATACAAATGCTAATGTCAAATGCGCATGATTGAGCATGATGCGAATGATCATGATATGCAAATGTTGACTCTAAAGAGACGAAGAGTTTGACAAGACTCAAAGAGGAAGTAGGCTCTCAACACCAATACTCAGATGAGCAATATGAAAAACACTAGGGAGATGTCTTCGAATTTTGGAAATCATGTTTGGCCCGAAGATCCATCCAAGAGTGTTATAAGTTTTGAACTTCTATGGGGATTTCTGTAATAATAGTATAAAAGTGTTGTTGCAAACCAGGACTTCTTCGGGAGACAGAAGGTTCTTTTTTTCAATTTTCCAAAGTCAAAGAAACTTATAAGTTTTTCAGTGGGCTTTCAAAAAAAACATTTCCTTAAAAAAAACTTGTCATTTTCAGAGTTAAATTGTAATCAAGTGATGGCATTTTGCATAACAAAAGAAAATAAGAAGCTGAACAACAAAATTCATAGGCAAAGTTTGTATTTTATTCAAGAATGGTAGCTTGCCAATGGCAAAAACTCCATGGGAAATTACAATTTGAAAATGGCAATGGGGAAAGGTCTACATTGAATCCAACGACCACTACAATCCCTAATAACTAAGACTGTCCGACACCTTGCTTCTGACAAGAGCAAATGGATCGATCTTTCATTATGATTCTTCAGTAATGGTAAACACCATCTGATACAGTCAAATGCCTTTGTCCCTAACTTTTGCCTGGATCGCCTTTTCGGGTTTTCAATCCACCGGGACGCTCTTTTTTGCCTAAGCCGCCCTTTCGGGTTTTCAACTTAGCGAGCTCTTATTTTTTTACTTTTATCCCTAACTTTTGCCTGGATCTCCTTCATAGGTTTTGATCCACCGGGATACCCATTTTTGCATAGGTCGCCATTTCTGGTTTTCGACCTATCGGGTTTTATTTAGGCATAATATTTTTTGACTGCATCAGAATTCACCGGGTGCTTCAGCTGTTCACCATCCATAGTTGTAAGGATTAAGGAACCTCCGGAGAATTCCACCTTCACAACATATGGTCCTTCATAGTTGGGACTCCATTTTCCACGCATGTCTTTGTGGACTGGCAAGATTTTCTTGAGTACAAGATCTCCTTCTTTGAACTCTCGGATACGGACTTTCTTGTCAAATGCTCTCTTGATGCGCTTTTGGTACAACTGGCCATGGCACATGGTGGTCATTCTCTTCTCATCAATGAGGTTCAGTTGGTCAAACCTGTTCTGGACCCACTCAGCTTCCTCCAGTTTGGTTTCCATCAAGATCCTCAAAGATGGTATCTCTACTTCAATAGGGAGAACTGCATCCATCCCATACACCAGAGAGAAAGGGGTTGCCCCTGTTGAAGTGCGAACTGATGTTCTGTATCCGTGTAAAGCATATGGTAACATCTCGTGCCAATCTTTGTAAGTTTTTACCATCTTCTGCAGAATCTTTTTGATGTTCTTGTTTGCAGCTTCCACAGCTCCGTTCATCTTCGGACGATACGAAGAAGAGTTATGATGTTCAATCTTGAATGTATCACACAGCTCTTTCATTGTTTTGTTGTTCAAATTGGTCCCATTATCTGTTATGATTCGGCTTGGGATTCCATAGCGGCAGATAATTTGGTTCTTGATAAAACGGGCAACCACTTGCTTTGTCACATTGGCATAGGAAGTTGCTTCTACCCATTTGGTGAAGTAATCAATTGCGACCAAGATAAACCGATGACCATTGGAAGCTTTAGGCTCAATTGCCCCTATCATGTCAATGCCCCACATTGAGAAAGGCCAAGGCGATGACAGAACATTTAAAAGTGTTGGAGGTACGTGCACCTTGTCGGCATAAATCTGGCATTTATGACACTTCCTGGCATACTTGAAACAATCTGATTCCATGGTCAACCAGAAATATCCAGCTCTCAAAATCTTCCTGGACATGGCATGTCCATTGGCATGTGTTCCAAATGATCCTTCATGGATTTCCCTGATCAATAAGTCCGCTTCGCGTTTGTCCACACATCTGAGCAGAATCATATCATGATTTCTCTTGTAAAGCACATTGTTGCTGAGGAAAAATTTGGACGCCAATCTTCTTAAAGTCTTCTTGTCTAGATTTGTTGCGTCAGCTGGGTACTCCTGATTCTGCAAGTAGTTCTTGATGTCGTAGAACCACGGTTTCTCATCAGTTTCTTCTTCAACCAGTAGGCAGTAGGCTGGTGCAGTTCTTCGCTCGATTGTAATGAGTGGAGCTTCATTAAGAAATCTGACTTGAAACATAGAAGCCAACATAGCCAAGGCGTCTGCTATCTGATTTTCTGCCCTTGGAACATGATGGAAAGTGACTTCATCAAAGTATTTGATCAACTCCACAATGTGGGCACGGTATGGGATCAACTTCTCATCACGGGTCTCCCATTCACCTTTGACTTGGTAAATTACTAAGGCTGAGTCTCCATACACTTCAAGGATCTTGATTCTGGTGTCGATTGCAGCTTCGATACCCAAAACACATGCTTCGTACTCAGCAATGTTGTTTGTACATTCAAAACACAATCTAGCCGTGAAGGGAGTATAACCACCATCGGGATTCATCAAGACAACTCCTACACCATGCCCCATGTAGTTATAGGAACCATCAAACATCATCTTCCAATGAGACCCTGGCTCAGGACCTTCATCTGGACCTGGAACCTCGCAGTCCTTTATCAACATAATGTCCTCGTCCGGGAAATCGAATTTCAAAGGTTCATAATCTTCGACAGGATGATCAGCAAGGTATTCAAATAAAACACTGCCTTTAATAGACTTCTGGGTTACATACTGAATATCATACTCGGATAACAACATGTGCCAATGGGCGAGTCTTCCAGTCAAAGCAGGCTTCTCAAAGATGTACTTTATTGGATCCATTTTCGAGATCAACAAAGTAGTGTGACATATCATGTACTGCCTGAGGCGTCTAGCAGCCCATGCCAAAGCACAACAAGTTTTCTCTAAGAGCGAATATCTGCTTTCACAGTCTGTGAACTTCTTGCTTAAGTAGTAAATGGCGTGCTCCTTACGACCAGTTTCATCTTGTTGGCCTAATACGCAACCCATAGATCCCTCGAGCACAGTCAGATACATGAAAAGAGGCTTCCCTGGAGTAGGTGGGATCAAGATAGGAGGTTCTTGTAGATAAACCTTAATCTTCTCAAAAGCCAGTTGGCAATCAGGACTCCACTCAATTGCTTGATTCTTCCGGAGCAACTTGAATAAAGGCTCACAAGTAGCAGTCATGTTGGAGATAAATCTGGAGATGTAGTTCAATCTTCCCAGGAAACCTCTGACTTGCTTTTCTGTTTTTGGAGCTGGCATCTCTTGAATTGCTCTGACCTTATCTGGATCTACTTCAATTCCTTGCTGGATTCAGACACAGTTGGAACTTTCTGAGGCGCTCAAATAACTTCAAGAGATGATTCAAATGATCCTCCTTACTATGTGATTTGGCAATCATATCATCCACATAGACTTCTATCTCTTTATGCATCATATCATGGAAAAGGGTGACCATTGCCCTCTGATAAGTGGCTCCTGCATTTCTGAGACCAAATGGCATAACTTTGTAACAATAAGTGCCCCATGGTGTGATGAATGTAGTCTTTTCCATATCGTCAGGATCCATCTTGATCTGGTTGTATCCTGAAAACCCATCCATGAAGGAGAAAACAACAAATTTAGCAGTGTTGTCAACCAAAGTATCAATATGCGGGAGAGGGAAATCGTCCTTCGGACTGGCTTTGTTCAAATCCCTATAGTCCACACACATCCTGACTTTGCCATCCTTTTTAGGGACTGGCACAATATTAGCTACCCACTCAGGGTACTTTGCAACCGCGAGGAATCCAACATCAAACTGTCTTTTGACCTCTTCTCGAATCTTCAAAGCCATGTCCGGTCTTGTTCTTCGAAGCTTTTGCTTTACAGGAGGACAATCTGGTCGAAGAGGTAACTTGTGGACCACTGTGTCTGTGTCTAAACCGGGCATATCCTGATATGACCATGCAAACACATCTACATACTCTCTGAGAAACTTGACCAATCTTTCTCTAACATCTGCCCCAAGTGTTGTACCAATCTTGACTTCCTTCTTGTCTTCATCAGTGCCAAGATTGATGGTCTCTACCTGCTCCTTATGTGGCTGGAGCTCTGTGTGCTCATACTCAACTAATCTTGCCAGTTCTTCGGGAATGTCACAATCTTCCTCACTTTCATCTTCCGCTTGGTAGATGGGCGAATCAAAGTTAGGAGAGAATGTAGAGTCATTGGATTCAACAGGGTTTTCTTTTATTCTGCATATGAGAATGATTTGCTTTTATTAAAAGTGGAAAATAGAGAAATGCAAGAGAAAAAGCTTTTTTATTGGTTTTGAAAGATTGCCATCTTCTTTTAAAAGTGAAAAGAGAGAAAAACTGTAAATGATCAAAATAAGAGTTTAACAAAATGCCTTCATTGATAATAACTTTAAAAATGAGAAGGGGCCCTACAAAATACTCCCATAGCCTTGGGCAGAGCTAGGGAACTTTGAAAACATTTAAAAACAATAAATTACTTTGACAATGGAAAAAACTCTGGGATCTCGACTGCCTCCCAATTTTCCAAGGCTTCTTCACACTGATACACCAAATGATTCACATCTTCATCTTCAGAAACTCCATCAATTGCATTGACCTGATAACCAGCACTGGAAAACACCTCTTGAATGGTCTTTGGACGTCCTTTAACGGAGGTTGACGCTCCTTCCTTCACATGAGTTGGTTTGTAACCCAACCCACAACGATCTAGCTTCTGTTTGACTTCAATGACATCACCCCAACCTTCATAGCTTCTTTCTTTAATGGTGGAAATGGTACTCTTCAGCGATGCAAAAGATGGGATACCCTTCCCTTTTGGTTCCTCAACTTCCAAAAGGACGGCATTGGCTATCTCAAGATCTTGGAAAGAAGTTTCCAAAGCGTCTTCATCAGCCTCAATATAGCTAAAGGATGAAAGGTTACTGACCATGAGATCTTCTTCACCATACACAGTTACCAGCTTATTATCGACCACAAACTTCATCTTCTGATGTAAGGTAGAAGTGACTGCCCCAGCGGCATGGATCCAAGGTCTTCCGAGCAAGCAACTGTAATTGGGGTTAATGTCCATAACCTGGAAAGTAATTTTGAACACCTGCAGCCCAATCAAGATCGGTAAGTCTATTTCCCCAATAACAGTCCTCCTTGACCCATCAAAAGCTTTCACAATCAGTGCACTGGGCATCATCTCTGCCCCTTGATAAGATAACTTGGCAAGCGTTCTTTTCGGCAAAACATTCAATGAAGATCATGTATCCACAAGAACTCTTGCTAAAGTATCCTCTTGACATTTTACAGATATGTGGAGAGCACGATTATGGTCCAAGCCATCCTTTGGAAGATCCTCCGTACTGAAGCTGAGATTGTTACATGCAGTGATATTGGCAATGACTCCATCAAACTGATTCACTGTTATATCATGTGTAACATGGGCTTGGGCTAGCAATTTCTGGAGAGCACTCCGATGGGCCGGTGAATGCATAAGAAGTGATAGGATAGATATTTTGGAAGGCGTTTGATGTAGCTGATCAATAACCTTATAATCACTCTTCTTAATGATTCTAAGAAATTCTGCATCCTCTTCTCCCAAGACTACCCCTTTATCCTGGTTGACAATAGCTGGAATGACTTCTTTAGGTGGAACCGTATTGGCTTGCTGAGTATAAACACGACCACTGCGAGTTAAACGACCTGCACCCGCTATGTCAGCACTTGCCACTTTTGAACCTTCCTTCTGACTATCTTTATCAATCTTCTGATAAACTTTCCCTGTATCATACTTCCATGGAACTGCTTTAGTGTCTTCATAAAGGAAAGGGTTACTCCTTTGTTCAAACCTTGGCTCAGGTATATTGAAAATGGGCATCACAGGCTCTGGCATATTAAAGATGGGTTGAACTCTTGAGGACTCAGGCAGGTTGAACACTGGCACCAAGGTAGAATCAGATTCGGGCAAGTTGAAAATGGGTTCAATCACTGCCACTTCATTCCTCTTCATATGACCGCTCACTTGTAAGACACCTTCATCAATCAAATCTTGAACATCTTTTAAGACCAATTCACATCCCTTTGGGTTATTCGTACAAGCTTCACAATTCTTATGACAGTTTTTCAACAAACCCACTTCTACTAACTTTGCATGGAAGTCTCTAAGCGGGGTCTTGATCTCTGTGGCGTTGAAAATCAAACCTTCGTCAGACTCGTCAACAATGGCATTTATGGACCCATGCTTGGGTAAAGGATTATCTTTGACATTCGGACCAGTATTCCCAAATGACAAAATGTTTTTCTCCATCAAATCTTTCACGATGTACTTCAAAGCATAACAACCCTCCAAATCGTGCCCTGGGGCACCTTCATGGAATAAACAGTGGGCATTTGAGTTGTAATTTGGTGGGAGCGGATTTGGTGGAGGACCCAAAGGCCTTGGAGTAACCAAACCTTTCTTCAGCAGTGAAGGATATAATTCAGTATAAGTCATAGGGATTCGAGGATTAGGAGGCCTTCCTCCTGGTCTTCTATTCTGAAAGTTGGGATTCGGATGAGGAGCTGGAGTCCTCTGCTGGTAGGCTGAAGCGTTGGGCGCTTGTTGATAGCCTGGATTGTTGAGCATTGGTTGATAAGGTGGAATCACTGGAGCCGCTTGCTGATACATCGGTACTGCTTGAGTTGGCCGATACATCGGGACTTGTGGATTAAATGACGGTTGAACCGCCGCTACATAAGGATGTTGGGCATACTGTGGTGGATGAGCATACTGCTGTTGAGCCACAGGTGGAGGTCTCTGCCAAAGCGAATTTCTTCTTTGACTTGTCATTATGGCATTTGTCTCGCTCTCTTTCTTCTTGTGGAAATTACTGGTAAATTTCTTGATGTTACTTCCACTACCAGTGCTGGAACTGCTAGATGCACTACTCATCTTTCCACTTTTTAGTCCAAGTTCAACTTTGATTCCCACGGATACAAGGTCAGAGAAGCTAGCAGTTATGCTCCCCACCATTCTCTCATAGAATTCTGGTCGCACAGTGTCAACAAACCAGTCAGCTAATTCTCTTTCAGTCAATGGGGGCTCTACTTGAGAAGCGGTCCCTCTCCACCTCTGAGCATATTCTTTAAATGATTCAGAATCTTTTTGTGACATACTCAACAGTTGCCTCCTATCGGGAGCAAGGTCCATATTGTATTTGTACTGTTGGATGAAATCATCTGCCATGTCTTGGAAACTGCGAATCTTCGACTGGTCTAGCGTTAGATACCATTTGGAGGATATTCCCTTCAGACTGTCCTGGAAGCAGTGGATCATTAATTTATCATTGTCCACCTGTGCAGCCATTCTTCGATAGTACATCAAGAGATGGTTCTTAGGACAAGTTGCGCCCTCATACATATCAAAAGTGGGTATCTTGAACTTTGGAGGTATTACTAATCCAGATACCAAAAACATCTCTCTAGCAACGGCCCCAAAGATCTGGTCACCTTCAATCGCTCTTAACCTTTTTTCAAGGGTATCAAAATTCTCTTGCATCTTCTCATGTTTCTCATCTCCATTTTCAGACATATCTGGCGCTTCATACGTCTGATGGTCATTAAAGTATGGTTGGGCACGGGTGTGCACAATGTCTGGTGTAAAATTAGCAACTGCATGGTTCTCTTCATTAGTCACCGGGATAGTCTGTTGAGCAGCAAATCCATGAGGAGGAGGCACAAAACCTTGGGAAGGAAATGCCATGCCCTGAGAAGGAGGTGCGGAACTTTGAGAAGCTAAACCTTGGGACGGAGGGAAGAAACCCTGAGCAGCAAATCCTTGGGAAGAAGGAATAAAACTTTGAGAAGCAAAGCCTTGAGAAGGAGGGACGAATCCATGAGTAGCCAGTCCTTGAGAAGAGGGAATGAAACTTTGAGAAGCAAGGCCTTGAGAAGGAGGGACGAATCCATGAGTAACCAGTCCTTGAGAAGAAGGAATAAAGCTTTGAGAAGCAAAACCTTGAGGAGGAGGGACGAATGCATGAGGAAGCCCAAAAGGAGGCCATGTCACAGCGGTAGTGACTGATGACGGAGGCTCAGTCGTTGCAGTGACAATTTCTGATACTACAGTCTGCTGGGTATCCATCTTCGCTCGAATGACCTGCAGCATTTCCATCATCTGACCCATATTTCCACGAATATCAGTAAGCTCCTCGTTAACTCTGTCCATCTCTAGGTCTCTTTCAGATATCCTCTTTCTGGCTTGAGCTCGAGTGTAGTATTTGCGTGAGAGCCTCAGTGTGAAAGCTGAATTGAGAGCAGATGACGAGAATGAGTTTTATGAAAAAGATGCAAATGAAATGCCAAATGTATGAGTGCAATGCGAAAATTAAATTTTATTCAAGGAACTTAAGAAACAATTTGCAAATACCAAGGAACACATAATAATCAAAAGGGTGTGATTTCATTAAATTCAAAAAGTGATACAAAGTCTCGAGTACATCTTCAAAAATCCCAAACAAAGCTTAATAAAGACAAAGACAAAGTCCTAAGGAGATTCTCCTAAAAGCCTCAAGTTGAGCTTCTCGATTTGTGCCTTCATCTGAGCCCTTTCAAGCATAAGTTGATCCACGATCGACTTCCAAGAAGTGTCCCCTTGAGTGCTGGAGGAAAATAAATCCTCTTGCGCTTTCCTTTTCTTGTTGGAGAGCTCTTCTTCTTCCTTCATCTTCAGTTGTCTTCTAAGTTCTTCATTCTCACTACTGATGATCTGATGTCGATTCTTCCATGCATTCTTCTCTCGAATCTCTTTCTCCAAATCAATCTTCAGCTTCTCTGCATCATCCATAAAGATTAGAATGGGTTTCTTGAAGGTCATAGGATCCTGGCGAGGGTAAGGCATCTTCAGACTGATTGCCCTATCTCGTACCCATTGGAGATAGGGTTCCATAGAAACACAATTCGGCTTTCCCAAGCTACTCCTCCCCTTCCTATGGATGTACTTCCAAGCTTGCATAATCTGTTTCTTGAGCTCTGGTTCTTCGTCATCCTTAAAGAAAATTCCTTCCACTTCAACACTCTTAGGTTTGTCCTTCAACGGATACCCGAGTTGGCGGCGAGCCAACACTGGATTATAGCTGATTCCTCCCTTAGTGCCAAGAAGAGACGCATTAGCAAAATCACCACAGCTATCAATAATCAATGCTCCATCATAAACACGATTGTACCAGCTAATGTCAGAGTGGGTAAGAGACATGATCCTTTGTGACCACCACAAACCATCCTTAAGGTTCCAAAATGAAGCTGACTTAGGCAAGTGTGAAATAAACCACTCGTACAGCAATGATGCGTAGTAGGTAATCATCCCTCCCTTATGGAGATTCCTCAGATGGATGGAATGGTAAGTGTCTCCGAGCAGAGTAGGGACCGGATTCTTCTTCAGAAATATTTTGATGGCGTTCAGGTCGACAAAGTCTTCAAAGTTTGGGAAAAGTAACACTCCATATATTAGCAGAATAAAGGTCGCCTCAAAAGCTTTCATATCCTTCACACTAGCAAAATTCTTGGCCTTTTCTACCAAAAACTTTGTAGGGAATCCAAAAATCTTTCCTTTATAGGTCATATTTGCCTTGACCTCAGGAACACTCAAATATGTCGCCTTTGCAATCTCCGCTTCTTCAGGGTCCTTCTCTAGAACGGGGAATGGAAACTCATCCTTAACACGTGATCCCACCAGAAATGAATACTCTTCCAAAGTAGGCGCCAATTGGTAATCAGGGAACGTAAAACAATGGTAGAGAGGATCATAAAACTGGAGCATCACAGAGAGTAACCTTCCATCCCACTCAGTCTTAAGTAAGGCTAAAAGTCTCCTATGCTTCTCCATGAAGGCTTCTTGATCCAAAACCAAATCTCTTAATTTCCTTAGGTCTTCGAGTTTGGGAGTTTTGAATGTGTACTTGACAGTTTTTCTTCTTCCAAAGTCCATGATGATACCTATGATATTTGCAAAGATAGAGTTTCTGAGTTCCTTGAATAAATGGGTAAAAATGATGCTTCATGATGCGTGAATGCAATGAATACACAAACACAAACAAGGCTTAGGTTCAAAGCTTGCATGAGGTCAAAGGTTCAACCCTCCCAAAAGATATGTACTATGAGTTTATTTGTACCTGTACAACGGGTTCTAAAAGTTCCCAGAATCATTGTCCCATCTTTCGGATATTACCGACTTCCCAACTCAACTTGGTAATCAATAATATTCTCAAGAGAGTCTCATCCGAGTGTAGTATCGCGTATCAACTATTTTGGATTTGCATCCTCATAGTCATCGCACTACATCCCTAAAAGGCCAAGTGGGGGTAAATGTTCTACGGTCCTCAGCATTAATGGCTCTCAGGTCGAATATAGTAATACTTTCACGACTGAACTCGATCAACAAAACTACATCCGAGGAGGCCTCCGCTGAGTGGTGGTGTCTCAAGTCAGCTTGGTCGGGACTCAACTCCCTACAAGCCTTCTTGAATATACCACCGTCCTATCTTATTGCACTCAAGTCCGGGTTAGGACTTATCTCACCACACATGGAACACCCAACAAAAATCCCAAATAATAACAAGCAATACAACAACAAATATACAAATATACAAGGTGGGCTTAACCCTAAAAAAAAAGTCTCCCCAGTGAAGTCGCCATTTCTGTCGTGGTGAGAATCGGATACCAAGCTATTAAGTGAGCTTGAATCACAAAACTTTTATGTTCACCATCGACTTTAATTTAATCCAAAGGGAAAAGGGAAAAAGATCGTAAAAACCCTAAATGAGGAGAAACTAGGTTCGGGGGTTGATTATACCTAGGGAAGGTGTTAGCATCCTAAGCATCCGCAGTATCCTACGGGAACCTCTTGTTAATATTTGCATTATTGTTATTTATTGCTTGCTAAAATTATGGGAACCTAAGGTTTTATTTCTAATGGTGCTCGCACAACATCGCATCGATGCCTACGTATCGGGTATAGAATCAGAGCACTCGTAGTTCTCCTAAGGATTAACGAACACTTGGTTACGCTCAAGGTTCGCGGGGAAGGTAAGTGTTATGGCAAACACTCACGTGACTTTAGCAAAGTCACAAAAAGTTGTAAAATAAAAAGTCCTAATGGCTAAGGTCAAAAAGGTAACTAGGGATGGCTAAACTTCCTATGACATTGAGTCAACTGCAGGAGTTCTTTCCCTTTTGGATTGAAATGCGAAAAAAGAGTAAATAAATGAGAGTGAAAGCTCCTAAGCCTAAGGCATAGGTTGCTACTTGCAAACAAAATGGACTGAATGAAGTAAATGAAAATGCAAGGTAAAAGAAAAGGTTTAGTAACCGGGCTATGGCTTGATATATGGATCGAGAATGCAAGGGTGGAAGACAAGCGTGGTGCGTCAATTTGTTTAAGTTAAAAAGCTGTGAAGTGTAAGAAATGTGCAGATGGCGATCGTAAACGACCGACTTACGTGTGTGAGTGAAGTGTATGTGAACTCAACTTGGCGTTGGACCAAGGATTTATTATCTTGAAAATTAATGTTAATATGGTGTAAAAATGCGAGAAATAAATAATAAAAAATAAAGTGAAATAAATTGAAATAGAATAAATTAAATGGAATAAAATAAATAGAATAAAAATAAATTAATGGCCTCATATTGGTCACGATTAATCGGAAACGATTTATCGTGACTTTTTGTCATATCATCGGCCCAAAAATTAAAATTGTAAAAAGCGCGAGAAATAAATAAAAAAAACGAATAAAGTGAAATAAATTGTAAAATAGAATAAATTAAATAGAATGAAAATAAAAAATAAATAAATGGCCTCATATTGGTCACGATTAATCGGAAACGATTTATCGTGACTTTTTGTCATATCATCGGCCCTAAAAAAGTAACGAAATGAAAACGATTCAATACTATTATATTTTTTAAGGCATATTTTTAGGCAAATAGGTCATTAACGGATAAATTGAAATTAAAACTTAAGAGAAATATTATATATAAAAAAAAAGATAAAGTTCTCACACATTAAATAATAACCACAAAAATAATGAAAATTATAAAAGGAAACATATAAAACAGAGGGGGGCGCTGGTTAGTGGTGTGTAAGCAGAAATATTTGTGGGCTTGGTCCAATAACAACCAAAGATCTTAATAGAAAACAAATATTAACATAAAATAAAGAAAGAAAAAAAAATCAAATTAATAAATAAAATAAAAGGAAAAGGAAAATCATGTGATTATACTTCCTAAAATATTGAGCCGTCAGCCATTAACATCATGAAAACCAGTTGCATTGCATTTATATCAATATTGAAAAAGAGAAAATAATAAACTATTAAATTAATAATTAAATGAAATCACAAATCAATAAATAAATAAATAATAAGAACTGACCAAGCATTATTCCTCTCTCTCACACTCAGAGCAAACGAGGAAAAGAAAAAAGTGACGATACCCACCCTCAAGAAATCGCGGCGACGCCCACGGTGGCACTCTCATGGCGATTCAACGTTCACTCATAACCATTCGTCGGTTTGGATGTGGTATTCACGATCGGCGGTGTTTTGTTCACGAAATCGCACGCTCGGTGGATTCGCGGTTGGTGTTGGTGGTCCGGCGGATTCACGAAGGGGGAAAGGGTTTGCTCGCGGCGGTGCTTGTTGGAAAGGGTTCGCGGACAGGAAGCGTTTTCACGGTGAGGTTGGAAGAGGCGGTCCGCGGCGGGTTGGTTTGGTGAGAGATGGATGAAGGTCCACGGTTGCCATCGGACGTGGTGGTGGTGAGTTATACGAATCCTGCCATGGTTTGCTGCGGTTGATGCAAGATGCGGAGTTGTCCGAAATTGTTGTTGTGGCTTTGGATTTGCTTTGAAGCTGATGTTATTGGTTTGAAATTTTGAAGTTGATGATGAGTTATTGTTGAGGTTTGTTCAATTTCGAATCTCAGATCTCCTCTCTTCTACTTCTTCTTCTGATTTTATGCGATTTATGTGTTGTTGTTTATGTGTTGGAGGAGTTTGAAGGTTGTGGTGGGAGAGAGGTCAATGGTGGTTGATGAGGTTTTGTTGTTGATTTATGTCAGTGTATGAGACCGAATGGGGGTTTATGATGAACACAGAGGTGACGACATGGTAGAAGGTGGTGCATGATGTAGGTTTAATGGTGATTTGCTGAAGATGGAATCAATGGTTGTTGAAGGATGATGAAGGTGGTCGGAAGTGATTTTCCTCTGAAATATGGAGAGTCTCCTTTTTTTGAAGGTCTCGTTTCCTCTTTATGCAGGTTGTCTCTTTCCTCACATAATCTCTCTGTTTTGATTTTGTTTGAGTGGTTTGAGAAGATGGCCGGCGTGTTTATTTTGTGGTTGGGTGTTTGAGCGGTTTTGTTTGGCTTTCAGATTCAGATTCGCGGTTTTGGAGTTCCACGATGGTTTATGTGGTGAAGTTTTTCGGAAGGTTGTTTGAGTAAAACAAAGGAACCATTCTGAATTATTGTGAGTTTCTCGGATTTGCGGTTTGGGGTCTGGTTTTAGGTGCGGTTCAGTTTTGATGAGAGGGTTTTTTGACGGTTTGTTGCGATGGTTTATAAGCGGATTTGAGGATGATTTCGGCGGTTTGTAAGTTCTGAAGGGTCGATGCTTGAAGAAGTTTAATTGCAGTGAAGTTTCGAAGTCGGGTACGAAAGGTTTGTTTACGACTTCTCATTGTAATCACTCTTTCTCGCATTCGACTCACCGTCTCTCACTATGCCTCACTCACTCTCTCTGCTTCGATTTACTGGTTTATGGTCTGTGTTTCAGATTTCTCTAATTTGTGTATGTGCTTACTCGGTGGTTCTGCGGTTTCAGGTTTGGGTTTGATTGAAGAACGGTAAGTGGTTGTCTGAGATGACAGTTCGGTGGTGTTGTGTGATGGCTGTTTACAGGTTGGAAGGGAGGTAATTGGGACTGGTTTTATTTTTGTCTGGTTTTGATTTGCAGGTTGTGTTGTTTACAGTTTGATTGAAGTTGTGTGGCTGCTGTTTTTGACAGGGTTAGCTGGAGTTTGGTGTTTGAGTGTGAAATGACTGATGGTGTATGGGTGGTGAGGTATTAGAACTTTTCAGTCTATTCTTCTTGTTGTTGCAGCTGTTCTTCTTATTGTTTTCTTTGGTAGTTATGTTCTGGTTGTCGATGTTATTGGTGGCTATGTTTTTTGCTAAGGTTTTGTGTTAATGGCTGAAGATTTTGAAGTTTCGATTAGTATGCGGTTAGGGTCCCTTCTCCTTTTTTAGATGAATAAAACAGCCCTTGTTATATAGGAAATAACTTAGGTTTTTTTTTGAATTTGAAATTGTGAAAACTTGTTGAAGAACGGTTTGACTGAGTTTTGATTTTTATTTATTTTCTGGTTTTGACTCTCACACATTATTTATTTCATATTTCTGTTTTTTTCCTTTGTGCTGTGCAGATTTGAATGAAGCTGAAAGAGAAAACTATCTATGAACAAATGCTGAAAATAGGTGAAGGAAAGGGAGATATTACCGACCCGAAAGTTATCGGGGTGAAGAATCCACAATGGTAAGCTTATTACTCCTCTTTTGCTGGTGATCTACTCCTTGTTGTTGTTGCTGAATTTTTTTGGATGAAGTTTTTTTTATGGCTGAAATTTTCTGGGTTATTTGGTGTGTTTGATGGCTGAACTGTGTGTGTTTGTGGCTGTTCTGAGTTGTAACAGTGGCTGTTCTTTGTGTGTGTAACAGGATTTTTGGTGGCTATTCTGAGTGGTTTTTTGGGGCTGTTTTGCAGTGTTTTGAGGGATTTGGCTAATGTAACAGTGGCTGATTTTTGTAGTGTTTTATGGCTGTTTTGAGTGGTTTTTTGGGGCTGTTTTGCAGTGTGTTTGAGGGATTTGGCTAATGTAACAGTGGCTGATTTTTGTAGTGTTTTATGGCTGTTTTGAGTGGTTTTTTGGGGCTGTTTTGCAGTGTGTTTGAGGGATTTTGCAGTGTGATTTTGGTGGTTGTAACAGAGTGTTTTTATTGCTGAATTTTTGTGTCCTTGTTGCTTGTAAGTGAAGGGTTGGAGGAAAGGGGACAAGGTCTGGATGCTGCAGCAATAGTGGGGAGGTGGAGCAGAGTTGTTGGTGGCTGCATGCTGAATTTTGTCTTGTGGTCCCTGCTGAATTTTGTGCTTTGTGGGTGGTTTTGTTGCTGCATTTTGTGCTTTGGGGTGGCTGCTGGAATTGTGGTGCTTTGGATGGCTTTGTTGTAAAAAAAATTTTGTGGTTGTAACATAACATTTTATTTGGAATAAAGTTGTATATTTGAAATGTGATTATAAATTTGAAATTGAAGCTTAATATTTGAAATGAGAACTCTAAATTAGAAATTAAATATAAACTTGAATTAGAAGTGAATAATAAAAAAAAGAAGAATTAAACTTAAAATTGAAAAATAACTTAGAAACTAAATAATTAAACTTGGAAATAAAATTGACTTAGAACTTAAGAAATAAATTTAGAGTTTAGAAAA
The DNA here is from genome assembly GCA_963966055.1 of Lathyrus aphaca. Lineage (NCBI taxonomy): Eukaryota > Viridiplantae > Streptophyta > Magnoliopsida > Fabales > Fabaceae > Lathyrus > Lathyrus aphaca. Next base: position 55,808,916 of record OZ014523.1, on the reverse strand, counting down.
TAAATACGTGGATATGAATTGAAATGGAAAATTGGGATAAAAATTAAAACTTGGAAGTGAAAGTGAATTTAAAAAAAAAAAACTAGAAGTTAAACTTAGAATTAAAAATTAATTAGAAACTAAAAATTAAACTTGAAATTGAAAATGACTTAGAACTAAAGAAATTTTTTTGGAGTTTATAAAAATAAATACATGAATTGAAAATTATAAATAGAAATTGACATTAAATTTAGAAGTAACAACTTGAAAATGAAATAAAATTAAAAATTGAAGAATAGAAAATAAATTCAAAAATAAAAACTTGAAAATGAAATAAAAATTAATTTAGAAATGAGAACTTGAAAATGAATAGAAATAACAAATAAGTTTTAGAAAAAATTTGAAAATGAACTAAAAAATTAGAGGTAGAAATTGAAATAAAATTTTTAAAATAGGAACTTAAAAATAGAAACGAAAATAGAAATTAAAATTTGAAAACACAAAAATGAATTGCAAAGTTATAAATGAGAAATAGAAATTAAATTAAAATGGAAGCTTATAAGTGAAAAGAAATTAAGAATTACAATTATAAATAACTAGAAAATGAGAAGAAAGCAACAGAAAATATAAATCTGGAATTTCCCTGCTAAATGCGATGAATGTATGATGCGAGCAGTTAGGGGTAAAATTTGGGGTGTGACACATGTGGTACCAAACATCATTTGATGGACACTGGACCATCACCTTCCACGATTTTCACCAATATGATCGATGTCACCACTAGACCGAAGTCATAACATCATCACTGTACTGAAGTCCTAAAAATATGCTATGAATGCATGATGGAAAACGTCATAATAATCACCACTACGACTCATCAAGATTGCATCATCATTCATAAAGATTCATCATAATACTTCACATAGCATGTATGGCATCAACATGACATCACCAATTTATTTCATCAAAGCATCATAATAATACATCCCTAACATACGTCAAGATCATCACGAATTTCCCATGATAACATCACAACATCATTAACAGAAGTACAACATCTAAGGGAAAAAAGAAAGAAATAAAACAAAACAAAATAACCATATGTGGAGTTCATCACTACGATGGACCATACGACAGAGCATCCTATCTTAACATGGTCGGCGTCGAAGGCCTCTATGAGGATAGTCAGTTATTGACACCTAGAAAAACATTTAAGAAATTCAAATGGTATCACAAGGCGGGAACTGCGTCAGCATCAACAGTTATTTAGAAACGCGTGGGAGCACGTCGGGGAAAACCGTTGCATGAACTTAGGACGTGTCGCCATGTGAGTAATATATCATTCTTAGACAGTTATTGTAGAGTAGTATATAAGGATACTTATGTTTATTTTGTAAGGGGTCCGCAATTGTACACATTTATGTAAAACTCAAAGTACACGCGTCTTAAGAAACAAGTGAGGAAAAATGTACGTATGCTTCCACCATTTTATATATTTCTAGCAATTTTACCTTTAAAGTATTTTTATGCATTAAAGCCCCTTTCAATTTCCTTTACTTTTCTTGTCATTTTACATGAATTGCACTTTAATTTCAACTCTTTCTTTTCTTGTGTTTGTCTTTCGATTTCAAAGTTTTTCTTTACTTTACTTGAATTTTACTTTCAATCCATTCGTTCTTTGAACAATTATCTTATTTATAAGTAATCACAACAAACATTTTCAAACATTTTCAAGGAGTTTACCTTAACTTCGACATCCTTATGATTTTCAATACACACAAATATGTCTGAGAGATTTTCGAGTTTGATCCCTTGAATATTTATATAAACTTTATTTGTTTATCAAATTTCACAGTAAGCAATAGTATCACACATTTTTTTCATCGTATATTGCCATATATGTCTCTCCTCTTCTACTATAATCTCTCATCTCTTATATTCTATATCTTTATCTTCTCCTTTTTATGTTTTTATCGCACATTTCTTCTTTAATCTCGCATCTCTTATATTATTTATTTGTCTTCTTCTCTAATATCTTATCTCATATGCTTTTTTTTATGTTTTATTATAATGCATTTGATATTGTTTTATGCTAATATTTTATGTTTTTTATTCCACTTTTGTCTAATATGATTTTTGTATATTGAATGAGAAGTTTTTGTATAAATATGATGAGTTTGATGTTATTTGGTAATGTATGAATGAATAAACACAAAGTCATGTTGTTCTCTATAGATGACTCAATAATTTTTTTGTAAAAAACCGAACCAACCCAAATCACATTGATTCGGTTTGATTCAATTTTATTTCTAAAAGTCAAGTGAACCAAACTGAACCATATATTTTTTTCTTGCGGTTTAGATGATTTTTATCGTAAAAATCGCGCAAACCGCTCAACGAACATCCCTACTTAGGAGTTACCAGCCAATGCACTATATCATGAACATAAACGAAAGCATTGAAACTGAATGCGAATCACAAGCAAACACGGATTACGATTTCAAACAAAAAAACATTCACAAACATCATATCACGATCACCAAGCAACAGTAAATCACAAATCAAAGACGAAATCATTATCACAAAGTAACACCGAATCACCAATCCATGACGAAATCAAGAGATAGTAATCAAAACCACAAACAACTACAACAACTACAATCAAGATTTCAAAAAATAATTACGAAACTTCAACCAACATAATTAGAAGAATCGCAAAACAAAACCAATAACCCAAACAAATAGTAGTTTCAAATTACAGCTAATTGTAATAATGATTATTCTTCTATTCTCAAACAAATATTATTACACACACTTCATTGTCCACTACTATAGCCTCAGCGAAATGGAGAAAAACCCATAACCCAAACCCCAACGACACAACAATGAAGACGAAGCGCGACGACGACGATTGTTTCGACCACCTTCATTTTTCCCCTCCAACAAAATCAACCAAACTGGTTTCTATTTTCTTCCACATTTTATTTTCATGATTATTTTTTCCAGTTTCATCTCATTTCTTTCTTTACCAATTTAAGGATTATCACGAGATGACGACTATGGAGATGGAGGAAGATACTCCTGCAAATGTAGTGCCACCGTTAAAGCAACCCGACGAAGAGAAATCACTAGTGCTATTTCATGATCATCCCTTCGATTCAAATACTCTTCTTCTCAAGTCCCCTGCATCCCCTCCTTTAACCATTGTTGTTGCTACTCACTTGATTCCTGGTTTAAAGGGTAAATGAGTAATATTTACTACATTTTTCGTCTTTTGTATCATTTTCTTTGCTTGCATGTTTGTTTGTGGCTTCCTATAGTATTGTGGATGGTGATTGCTTTTGTGTTTATTGTGATACTGATACCGTCTTTGCTGCTTTCTTTTTGACACTGTTATAATATCCGGTGAATTTCTATGAAGTCCTCACTTAACAACTGGATCTTCTCTATTAGAGTGAGTGTTGTATCAACTATCAAGGGATGTGTTATTAGTATTTTTCTAATATAGTTATACTATAAACATGCTACACTTTCCACATAAAATTCAAATTTAGTTCCTTTTGGAGCTGTCGATAAATTTCTTTGTATAGGACTCATGGCTGTCCATAGAATCAATGTATTATATGTTTGTACTCGTCGGTTTCTTGGGATGAGCTTGTAGCTCACACGACAGCAACAACAGTATTGGCTATTTCCAGTCTCACTAGTCATCCTATGTAACATTAAAATTGTAAGTTTCTTGTTAACGTTCGTCTTTTTGAGGTCTACAAGAGTTGCATGATAAGCCCCTTAGTTATTTAAGGTGTTTTGTGTACAAATAAAAAGAGTCAGCTTGAGAAAAATGGTAGTCATTTCATCCAGAAGTAGAATTGGGTCCAGGGAGAGTCTTGGATCTCTCTGATATATAGGGAATTCATATACTTTCTGCATATTCTTTTTGTTCATTCAATACAAATATATTTGTACATGTTAATCTAAACCAGTTTCCATCATGGCATCCCCATGAAGACTTTTGTACTTCCTTGTAACATTTTTCATGCTTCCCATTAGGAATCAGGAGAGCAACAATAGTATGTTGTCCTGTTGCCATTTTAAGTTGATTTGTTTATCGGCATTTGTTGATTTGCCACAAAAACAATCTTGTTCTTATGTTTCTTATTTTACATTTAAAGTTAGAACCACATGTTTGTTTTTTGGGCCATAGTATTACAAATTTTTTGACGAAGTCATTGATCTGGCTGAATATCTTATACCATTTTTTGCAGATTATTTGTTGTCACGTGGAACTGTAAAGCTAGAGGAACTTGACAAAGATGAAATGAGGAGGGAGACGACATCAAAAGACTGTTTGGCTGTTATCCCCTGGGTTCCTAATCCTCTGGCACGCAAAGAAATAGTACCAGAGACATGTCAAACATTCGAGGCAGAAGATAGTGAAAATGAAATGATGGACATGGATGATCCACATGCAAATAACAACAATCAGAAGGTGGAGGCATGTGGAGTATCATCACCATGGCAACAACAACAATGTATGATGTCCAATATGTTGCAACCTTCGTTTGGCGCGTATTTACGGTAAGCCAGTAACCCTCTCAAGTGACTTTGTGTACATAGTAGTAGCACCTTTTGGAAAACAACTGAACTTAGTGCTAAAGTTTCATAGTAGCAAAGGTTTATATCTGTCGCAACCTCAGTTTGGTACCTAACCTCTCTAGTGGCTTTGTGTATATAGTGGTAGCATCTTTTGGAGAACAATTGAACTAAGTGCTCAAGTTTCATAGCACTAAAGATATATATTTGTTGCTGGAGTGAGTCTAATGTCAACGTCTGTTCCTGGTTACTACCTGAGCTTTGGTCATGTTTATAAAACTCGAACTAACATATATATAATTTTGAGTTCTGTTGTTTTGACAGCAATTTAGATGATTAATCGTGTTTAAAATATGTAGTTGCCAAAAAAAATATTTAAATATGTAGTTAATTATATTTAGTAAGACTTAGGTTCTGAGAGTATGTAATTGATTTTGAAACACCCTAGAGAGTGGGATATATAATTGATTTGCGATATTGGGTTTTAATTGAAAGTTCTATTTGTAATGATCTTAATTATCGCCGAGTTTGAGTTTGAGTGTGAAAATTATGAGATTTCTTATTATGCTTTTTTCAATTTTATTCCAAATATTTGTTTCACATAGTTACCTCAATTTCTTAGAACTTTTGATATAGGGGTTGCTGTACTATCATTTAAACAATGAAGATGATGGAAAATGCATTAAAAAAATTCTAAAATATGTGTATCCACGTTAATCTTCAGGTTCAGTTGCCTTTCTAAGAATGCTTAATTTGGATTAGGTTTAGTTAATAGTAAGTTGAATAACTAGTAATTAGTTATAACTACTTTTTGATTTTAGCAATTTTCTGCCTTTTTCATTTTGAATTCCAACTGTATAAATGGAGTTTTCCTTGGGAAGAATTAGATATTGTTGGAATTACACAAAAATTATGGAGAATTTTGAATCACTTTTGATGAACAAAAATTTATGGAGAATTTCGAATCAATTTTGATGAATAAAAATCAATCACACCGATCAATTTTGTCTCTTGTTTTTCATTGTTCACTCGAGTGAATCAACCAACCTTAATTGCAAAATGATATTATTGCACAAAAATTTGAGAAGAAAGTAAAGATTAATTGGGGAAGAAAGAGAAATTAGGATTTTGGAGAAAATAGGAAGAAACAAAATATTTCTGCAGAGTTTCTCTTTGCCTTCAAACTGAAATTTTATTCAACCTTTTCTATGCAACTACATTAATTTTCACACTTTACAATAATATGGTTACTCCTTATTTATAGGTTGAGATTGTTTGCTCACCAAGCAATCTCCAATTAACCTTACTAACTCATCTAAAACAAACAAATAAAGCTAAGTCAAAACTATATCGAGATAGACTTCGACATTTCAACAACTCCTTGCTTCTGCCAGACTACATGTTTCGACGCAAAAAATTACATTCTCAACACACCATCTAATTCATTGTATTTAAAATATCTACTTTCACCAAAGATCTTAATTTCTTGAATACTTCGACATGCACTTCTTTCGTTATGATGTTTGCAATCTGATTTTTAGTTCTACAGTGTTTAAAGTTCATTTTTCCATTTGCTACTTGCTCTTGAAGATAATTGAACCTAATTCTGATGTGTTTTCTTTTTCCATGTGCTGTCAAATTCTTTGTCAGATTGTTAACAGACATATTATCAATTTTCATGGTAATTGCTCCTTGACTCTTCGCTGTAATTTCTTCGATCAAATTCACCATCCATGTTGCTTGACATGCACAGAGGGAAGCAACTATGTACTATGTTTCACACGATGATAGTACAACTACTGGTTTTTTCTTGAATTCCAAGTGTAACACCCTAATTTTTGATCCTAAGATTTTTCGCATCTCATCTGCATCTTGCATACAAACAAGATCACATACTGATTTGTCTTATCCTTCTCAATTGCAGGTTTATGCCTCACAAAGGATCAGTGTGCTTTTACTTGCCTTTATTTGTTTATATGTACTAATCTCTAACCAAAATACCAAAAATATGTCACATTTCTCTTCTTCTTCTTCTCTCCCCCTCTCTCTCTCTCTCTCTCTCTCTCTCTCTCTCTCTCTCTCTCTCTCTCTCTCTCTCTCTCTCTCTCTCTGTGTGTGTGTGTGTGTGTCCAGGTGTTGCAGGTTTTCAAAGGACAAGGTAGTATCTTCAGATCTAATGTGGTTGTTCAGTTATGATTCAATTCAGATGGAAGTTCGACCTAATTTTGGTCAAACTACCAAACGATTGTTTCAACTGCAAGTTATTTGTGCCAATGGCATTTTCTCAGACAATGCGTATTCAAAGTTCAAGTTGTTGTGTGTTGAAATTCATCAGTTTATCATGCAGAGTTTTGTGTGAAGTTTGGTTCGAATCTTCAGGTTTATCAGTGTTCATCAGTCCATTTTTGGTTCACCTGTGGATTTATTTTCCTTAGCATGAATTCAAATAATCAAGACAAGTTTCAGATGATTCAAATGGTTGTGGCTTAAGTTGCAAGTTATCCGGTTGTTCAGTAATGGTTGTATTCATTTAATCAGAGGCTCGTGGGAAAAAGTTCAAGCTTTGGTTTTGGGCTTAAGACCATATTTTATTTTCTTTAAATCCATTTCGATCCATTTTTTATCCAATTATTCATTCACATCCATCTTCTAAACCATTATTCATCCAATATCCGAAATCATTTTTGTATCCATTATTATTCAATAACCATTTTTTCTCGATTATCCGATTCATACATTTTAGTTCAATTATCCAAATTACCATTTTTTAACCGATTTCCAATTTTTCATTTTTCAAATATACAATTCTATATTTATTACCATTTTTTTAATTTCCATATTTTTATTTTTTTATTAATTTCCTAATCAATATCAATTTTTTTCTTAATTCATAAATTCCAATAAGTCCATTCATTAAAAAATCCCATTACATTTTTTTGTTAGCCCATCTAATATGATCCATTAACCATTTACAAGAAGAAGAAAAAACATGTGAGCATCAGCAGCCCAGCCTCACGTGAATACCCTTTCCACAAGCCTCACACTGACTTTCACTTGTCAAGCTTTTCTCAGCTGTATTCTAAGCCAACTCCAACACGCACAACAACTTGCAACAAACTTCAGCTACATCACTCACCCAAAAGCTCACAACGCCTTGCAACTACCTCACACTCTTGCCTAAAAATATGTTATCTAATTTCACACCAAAGCCTTTTAGATCAACCAACAATACGAATTTCACAAATTCAAATCTACAACCTTTTATGTCTCCCTTCATTTGGGATAAACACCTCTTCCACCTTAACATATTCATTGAAGATATTTCACATGTCACAGGCTTTGTAATTATTTGGATATTCAGTAAAGAAGTAGGTATTCGAGTGGTTTTTGCCCTATTTTACTCTCATTAGCCTCATCCATTGACTTATTATTTTTCATTTTCAATGCATAATTCCTCGTGTTTTTAATAATCTTCCAATCACCCTTTTCATTACCGCCTCTCATTGATGGATCATCTCGAGGGGGAAATATAGACATTGAGTCAAACACTCACCTAATGGTTAAATGCTCACACAAATAAGTGAGAGAAACACCACCTATTCACCTAACAACTTAAGATAACAGTCATCTTACTTATAAAGTGTTTAACTTTCACTTATCTAATATATGACTTAAAACTCACACTTATTTTTCAACACCCATTTCTTCTTATTTTATAAGTTTTAGATGAAAATTCTAAAAAACTTCTAGGGTTCATATTTCTTACTAAATTTTTAAAAATCATATAGCATGTTGTATTAAGTATTTAATTAATCGATTATACATTATCAATTCTTAATTATTATTAATATAAATTAATATCAATTGTTATTAAATATTAATTATTGATAAATTATTTATTTAAATTTGTTTATGAATGAACCGTGTTAGACTGACTTATTCTTTTAAGCCTTATAAGACGTCTTAATCATTTAATTATTTAATCACTACCCATTAGCCGGTTAATAAAGTGTAGAAAATTTAAACATATGTGAGGATATAGTTCTCTTATGATCCTTGCTCCTTCGATGATAGTCTTTAAAATATGTCGTTCATGATCATCTTTTAATTTGACAATATACTATAATTTGTATTTAAATTCCATTCATCAAAGTTTATTCATTATCCTTTAGGTCACCAATATTATTAGTTTACTGCTATTAGATCACTCCTACCACATATAGTCATGAACACAAGATAGTACGTTAGAGTCTCGCATTGATATGACATCTAAAAATGTGATTATTTGTGAGGACATTTCTCACTTTAAATTGATTTTATCAAATATAAAGTTTAATCAAATTCAAATTCTAATATTTTCATTTAATATTTGAATATTGTTTCTATGCATGGCAACAGGTCAGACCGGGTGAGTTTAAGCATACCCAGACTCATTTTCCAGACTCAAATCCGTCTTATCTCTCTTTCCAACGCCAGTCTTTTTTGATACACAAACTTCCACTTGCTCACACTAGTAATACAGTGAAAGGAGGTGTTGTCTAGAGGTGCATTAGGCACCCTAGAAGCAAGTTTATTGGTAGTTGGTTTCTTCCTTGGGATGATGTATGGGACATCACTTTCGAAATTACCTTCTGACTCAGAGATAACTCTCGCCTTTCTTTTCTTAGTGATCACTTTGCTTCATCGCTTGGGAGGGCCAACAACAGTCTTCTTGGGAGTGTCCTTGGGATTACCTTTTCTTTGAGCAGTTTTACTCTGAGGCGTACTTTGTTCATCTACATTCTTTCCTTTTCTTGATTTTAACCTTTTGGTTATGCTAGGGTTAATGCTGGCAATGAGATCATTGTCAGACACATCATCAAGAATAACCACGTCATCAGTTACAACATCATTTGTTTCAGTAGAAATAGATTTAGTTGTTTTCAAAACATCATTGTCTTTATTAGCCTCAAGGATTTCAATATCCTTATCAAATGTTTCAACATCCTTTGCACCATCTTCAACAACAACATCCTTTTTACCCTTTTCACCAGCATGGACGTTAGCCTCAGCAACAGGAATTTCCTCATTTGGATCATCAGTTGTTTCAACATTTTGACCATCGTAATCTTGATCCTTCTGGCTATTCTGAGGAGCACGAAGACTAGCCAAAGGGACAGAAACTCCAGCAACAACATGATCTTCATTCAAAATCTTGTACTTAGATTCTTAATAGCTTCATTAGCATATATAAAGCCCCTTTTTTTCCCTCGCACTAGATGAGGAACATGCAGAGGTATCTTTTGGTCTTTGTGCATTTGGTGTTCTAGGTTTTTAAACCTTAGGAACATCAGGGATAACCACATTAAGGGGAGCAACATCAAGAACATCTTCAGATAGTTTCATGGAATGAACCCTAGAAGGAGTGATGGAATAAGTCTTAGATGACAACTTCTTTGAAGGAGAGGCGGATTGATGTTGCGACATTGTTGAGCAGGTTGAGTTACGCAGAGTGAGAAAATAAAAAGGCGTTGAGAAACTGTGGAAGATGAAAGAGTAGGTAAGCAGTATGGTGTAGTAGCATGTTTGATGAGGAATAATATTCTTTTGAAAGTATTTCCCTTGAATATAAGAATTAATGATGAAATCAAATATTATGTGCCTCTATTTAAAGTATTTAAATTGCAATAATATTAATTCTTGAAAATACAATATGTCCTCAAGAATGTTCCCACATGTCAATAATTGCTATAAACCCTCATAAAGACATATTCCCAATTTGCCTTTTAGGTTTTCAATTTTATTTGCATCCAAGGCCTTTGTAAATATATCATCCAACTATAGCTCAGTGGCAACACGTTCTAATATGATCATTTTATCTTCAACAAGATCTCTGATAGAATGATGCCTAATATCAATATTCTTTTTCCTTGTTGTGTTGAATAGGATTCCTGGAAATATTGATAGCACTTAGATTATCACAATATAATGTCATGACATCTTGTGTGACTTTATACTCAGACAACATTTGTTTCATCCAAACAAACTGAGAACAACTGCTACCAACCGCTATGTACTCAGCCTCTGCAGTAGAAACGCAATTTTGCTTCTTCCTAAACCAGGATATGAGATTGTTCCCAACAAAGAAACACCCTCCAGAATTACTTTTTCTATCATCTTCACTTCCATCCCAATCAGCATCACAATATCCAGATAAGGTGGGATCACACCCATGAGTGTACAACATGCCATAGTCACAAGTTTCATTCACATACTTTAAAATCCTTTTGACTTGACTTATGTGAGAGACCTTGGGTTTTGCTTGATATCTAGCACACACTCCAACAACAAAATCAATATCAGGTCTACTAGTTGTAATATACAACAAGCTTCCTATCATGCTTCTATATAAACTTTGATCAACATTTACACCTTTTTCATCTTTAGTCATCTTTAGATGAGTGGGAACAAGTGTTCTTTTGTGGTTGTCACTTTCCATTCCAAACTTCTTGAATATGTTCCTGGCACACTTGCTTTGAGAGAGAAAGATGGAATCTTCCAACTGTTTAACTTGCAAGCCAAGAAATAAAGTTAACTCTCCAATAAGACTCATTTCAAATTCAGATTTCATTTGTCTGGAAAAATGTTTAACCATCTTATCTGACATCCCACCAAAACTATACCATCCACATAAATCTAAGCAATTATTATCTTTCCTTCTTCATCTTTGATAGAGAGAGTCTTATCTATTCCTTCTTTCCTATATCCATTCTTGATGAGAAACTCTGTCAATCTCTCATACCAAGCCCCGAGAGATTTTTTCAATCCATACAAAGCCTTTCTCATCCTGTAGACATAATCTGAAAATTTTGGATCAACAAAGCCTTTAGGTTGTTCAACATAAACTTCCTCATTCGAGTATCCATTCAAAAAAATGCATTTTTCACATCCATTTGGAACAGTTTGAACATCAGAATGCAAGAAACCCCCAATAGCAGTCTTATTGATTCAAGTCTAGCAACAAGAGCAAATGCCTAATCGAAGTCAATGCCTTCAACTTGAGTGTATCCTTGAGCAACTAATCCGACTTTATTCTTGGTCATAACTCCCTGTCCATCTGATTTATTCTTGCACACCCATTAAGTATCAATAACATTGGTTCCTTCAGGTCTTGGAACAAGTCCCCATATTGCATTCCTTATAAATTGTTCTAACTCACCTTGCATAGCATTAATCCAACATTCATCAGCCAATGCTTCCTTAACATTATTAGGTTCAATTTTTGACACAAAGCAAGAGTTTGAGATGACCTCCCTTGATCTAGTCATGACTCCACTGTTAGGATCACCTATAATAAGATATTTAGGATGATCTTTCTGGATTCTGATGGAGGGTGCCTTGTTTGTTGGTTCTGGCTCAGTTTCTGAGATAGCTGGATTTGGATCACCCTCTTTATCAATAACTTCAGCTGGAGTATCAAAGAATATTCCAACATCATTTGTGACATCAGCTTCTTTATGTAGATCAATAATAATCACATTTATGGATTCCATCATGACTCTTGTTCTAGAGTTGAAGACTCTATAAGCTCTTATGTTAGTAGAGTAACCCAGAAATATGCCTTCATCACTTTTGGGGTCCATTTTTCTTCTTTGTTCTTTATCTGCCAGAATATAACACTTACTACCAAAAACATGAAAGTATTTGACATTAGTTTTTCTTCCCTTCCAGATCTCATAGAGAGTAGTAGGAGTTCCCTTTCTCAAAGTGACTTTATTGTGAACATAACAAGCAGTATTCATAGCTTCAGCCCAAAAATGCATAGGAAGTTTCTTTGCATGAATCATAACTCTAGTTGATTCTTGAATAGTTCTATTCTTTCTTTCTACAACTCCATTTTGCTGAGGAGTAATGGGAGAAGAAAATTCATGGTTGATTCCTTTAGTTGAGCAAGATTCAGAAAACTTTTGATTCTCAAATTCCTTCCCATGGTCACTTCTAATTTTGATAACACAACTCTCCTTTTCCCTCTGAAGTCTTTGGAAAAGGTCCTTGAACACATCAAAAACATCAAATTTCTCTTTGATAAAATTTATCCAAGTGAATGTTGAGTAGTCATCTAATACCACATAAGCATACCTCTTCGCACCAAGACTTTCCACCTGCATGAGACCCATCAAGTCCATGTGTAACAGCTCCAAGACTTTAGATGTAGTAAAATGTCGAATCCTCGGATGTTACATCTTGGTTTTCTTGCCCACTTGACATTCACCACACACTTTTCCTTCATCAATATGAAGCTTTGGAATTCCTCTTATAGCATCCATTGTTATAACCTTTTTCATCCCTCTTAGATGAAGATGACCCAGTTTTTGATGCCACAATTTAACTTATTCTTCTTTCGATATGTAACATATAGATGAGTAATTGGAATCTTGATTAACCCAGAGATAACAATTATCTCTAGACCTGACTCCCTTTATGATCACTACCTTTTCTTTATTTGTGACAAGACATTTAGATTTGGTGAAGTTGACATTAAATCCTTGTTCACACAGTTGAGTGATGCTAATAGTATTAGCAGTCAATCCTTTCACAAGTAAAATTCCATCAAGATTTGGAACTCTTGAACACTCAAGTTTTTCAACACCTCTGGTTTCTCCTTTAGCTCCATCGCCAAAGGTTACATAGCTAGTAGAGTGAGGTTTGATGTCAACCAACAAATTTTTTATTCCAGTCATATGCCTAGAACAACCACCATCAAAATACCAATCCTCTTTAGCTGACACTCTCAGAGAATTATGAGCTATCAAGGTAACATTCTTAGGAACCCATTGTTGTTTCTTGATGATCATGTTTTGGTTAGGTCTGGGCTGAGGATTATGACCAGGATATCCATAAAGTCTGAAACATAAATGTTTTATGTGACCAAATTTTCTATAGTAATGACACCTTCATCTTTGATATCTTTTCCTTTGATGATTTGATTTTCCTTTAGCAAGATATTGAGACATTGGTTTTGACATCTGATTTGCAATATCATTCTTTAGTTCAAGTTGGCTACTACTTGCGGAGCTATTTTTAGTACCATCAAACCATATCCCAGACAGGACTCATGCACTTTTTCCAATCTGAAGAATCTCATCCAGTGTTTCAGATCCACTGTTCAACATTCTAATGGATTTGGTCATTTGGTCAAGCTTGGAATTAAGCATGATGACTTCATTGTTCAGGTTGGATATTGTTGTTAGATGCTCTTCCTTTTCAGCCTCCAGTTTTACTATGATCTTCTTTTGCTTTTCTCCTTCTTGAATCACTTGTGCACATATGATACATAGATTTCTATAAGATGTTACTCGTTCTTCAAAGGTTAGTTCATCCTCACTAGAGTCCTTATCAAAAATACACGTCCCTGTCAAAATAATGATATGTTTAGCCGATTTCTCTTCAAAATCACTTTCTGAATCTCCATCAGACCATGAAACAGATAGGCCTTTCTTTTGTTTCTTTAGATAAGTAGGAAATTCAGCTCTAATGTGGCCAAAACCCTCACAACCATGACATTGAACTCTTTTGCTTTGATTTGGCTTCTATTCATGCTTTGTCCTTCTGCTAGACTCATTGGATATATTGATGTCAGATGAGATGTTACTGACATTTGGTATTTCAATTCATACTCATCTTTTTCATAACATTGTTGAATTGTCTTCCAATCATGGCAAGAGCTTCTGTCATGCTTTCTTCAGTTTCCACTTCACCTTCTTCTGCTGCTTCTTCAGTATTAGAAACAAAGGTTATGCTTTTATTCTTCTTTTCAGAGATATCAATGATTCCCATTTCAAATGTTTGAAGAGATCCAATGAGATCTTCAACCTTCATATTGCAGATGTCATGTGCCTCCTCTATAGCAGTAACCTTCATAGTAAATCTTTTGGGAAGAGATCTGAGAATTTTCCTCACAAGCTTTTTATCAGACATTTTTTCTCCTAAATCTCCTTAGGTGTCAGCAATCTCAAGAATATTCATGTGAAAATCATGAATAATCTCATCTTTTTTCATTCTCAGATTTTCAAATTTAGTAGTGAGCATTTGTAGTCCTGACATCTTGACCTTGGAAGTTCCTTCATGAGTGATTTTGAGGATATCCCAAACCTCCTTGGCCGATTCACAACGGTGCACCAACCTGGATATGTTTCTATCAATTCCATTGAACAAGGCATTTAAGGATTTAGAGTTACCTAGAGCGAACTCATCCTCCTCATTGCTCCAATCTTCCTCAAGCTTCAAAGTCTTTGATCCATCTTTTTCAATAATGATAGGATGTTCCCATCCTTTGTTTGAAGCTTTCCATGCCTTCTTGTCCAAAGATTTTAATAAGGAAATCATATGAGGTTTCCAGTAATCAAAGTTAGATCCATCCAGAATGGGTGGTCTATTCCCAAATCCTCCATCCTTGTCCATTGTACCAGAAAATACTACCCCTAGATCTCACCCCAAAAAATAGGC
Source organism: Lathyrus aphaca (assembly GCA_963966055.1). Classification (NCBI taxonomy): domain Eukaryota; kingdom Viridiplantae; phylum Streptophyta; class Magnoliopsida; order Fabales; family Fabaceae; genus Lathyrus; species Lathyrus aphaca. The sequence goes on along the minus strand of OZ014523.1, from coordinate 55,793,859 downwards.
AGGGTGTCTGCTCTGACACCAATTGAAATTCTAGAAACAAATATGACATGTTGAATAAGATGTTACGACACTAATATCTGAAAAATTAAAAAGAACAAGGTAAATAAAACAAAAACAACTATAAAAGACACAAATAATTGTTAACCCAGTTCGGTGCAAATACGCCTACTCTGGGGGCTACCAAGCCAGAAAGGAAATCCACTATAAGTAGTATCAATTCAGAGCTAAACCATTCAATTTACACTCTTCACTTAATCACTATCCAATGCAATTTCTATCTAAGAACTCTTAGATAAGAGATATCTCTCATTCGCCCTCAATTACAACAGCGATAACAAACTAACAATCAAGAAAAAGAAGACACACTTCAAGGACAATCCTTGTCCTTGCTTAAAAGCTTTAGTCAAGTACAAAACACCCTTGCTTAAAAGATTTGAGTGGACAACATACAACTCTATAAAAACCTAATCCAATACAACCATCAACATGATAATTGTTTGGCTCACAAGAAATCTAAACACACATAAAACCCTGATACTTTTCAGTCCTTATTTTATGTGTATACAAATAGGGTATAACAACCTTTTTGTAGAGTCTGAAATGTGGCCATGGGCCTGCTGTATTTGCACATCAGTTTTAACCTAAATACATTAATTCCTAAAGTAAAGTAACAAATATAGCAATCATATAAAATGTTCTACGAATACCACTCCATGTTGAATCACGACCTTCTAAAAATAGCGCCTAGAAATTATCAACAAAACACACAAACAAATACCAAAATACACGCGCATGAAATAAGGATTCAATTAGGTATTCATTACCAGTCATAGATGTCATGACATCAGTCTTGACATCCTGATAAAACAGTAGCACACTTAAACTTTCACACTTGCAGATTGCTTAAATAACATGTCATAGCATCAAACATGACATTAGAATACAAAACATGTTTTACCATAAAATAATGCAAATCTACAACATCTACAAATGAGATCCACAATGATATGGATTATGCCAAGTTTACTAATGAACTTCTTAATCCAAACAACTTCCTTTGCTGCATTTGAGGCAACAAAATACTCGGCCTCGGTTGTAGAATCAACAAATGTTTCTTGCTTTGAACTTTTCCAGCTCACAGCGCCACCATTTAGGCAGAACATATAACCAGATTGTGATCTAAAGTCATCCTTATCTGTTTGGAAGCTAGCATCGGTGTAACCAATTACCGCGAGCTCTTCCCGATCTCCATATATCAAGAATGTATCCTTAGTCATTCTCAAGTACTTAAAGATATTCTTGACAGCTACCCTGTGAGCATCACCCGGATCAGACTGGTACCTACTATTTGTACTTAAAGCATAAGAGACATCTGGTTGAGTACATAACATGGCATACATGATAGATCCTATTACAGATGCATATGGAATCTTATTCATGTGATCCCTTTCTTCCTTTGTTGAAGGGGATTATGTTTTTTATAGACATAGGTCATGTTGCATAGGTATGAATCTTTTCTTGGAATCATGCATATTAAAGTGTCTCAACACTTTGTCTATGTATGTACTCTAACTTAGGACAAGCAGTTTTGTGATCTATCTCTATAGACCCTGATTCCTAATATATAGGCTGTTTCACCAAGGTCCTTCATAGAAAAGCATTTTCCTAACCAAACTTTTACTTGTTGCAAGGTAGGGATATCGTTTCCAATGAGTAATATGTCATCTACATGTAATACCAGGAAAACGATCATGCTCCCACTAACCTTCTTGTAGACACAAGGCTCGTCTTCATTCTTTATGAATCCATATGATTTTACAGTTTCATCAAAACAAGATTCCAACTTCTGGAAGTTTGCTTTAATTTGTAGATTGATCGATGTAACTTGCATATCTTTTGGGCTTCTTCAGGTATGTCAAATCCTTCAGGTTGTGTCATGTACACATCCTCAAGATGATTCCCATTAAGGAAAGCAGTCTTGATATCCATCTGCCATATTTCATAATCATGATATGCAGTGATAACAAGTAAAATCCACAAGGAAAGCAGTAACTACAACAAATAATACATTTTATGACAAAGTTTTCACCTCACTTGTACAAAGGACCAAAGTGAAACTTTTAAAATTTGGTTTCCTTCTTTAAACGATTGTATGAAAAAAAAATTCCACCTGGTTGTAAATTTTAACCGGGGTAAACGATGCACTGATCATGGATTTGACTCCAAGTGCTAACAAATTTGTGTTTTATTTATCGTAAAAGTGGTACCTTCCTTTTTAAAATAAAAATTAAATTGTCTCTCAGTTTAGACATACAACCAATGGAAATAAGTGTCACTTGTCATAGGTTTGATTCTCATCGACAACAAATATGTGTTTTATTTATAATAAAAATGACGTCTTCCTTTTTTTTTAAAATTAAAAACAAATTACATTTTTCCTCGGTTAGATCAATTTGACATAAAAAATAATTAAGTGACTAAACTAAACCCAATGGTATACTTAAGTGACCAAAAAGGATATTTTGTCAAAAAAAAAAACAATAGAATTCCTCTCGATTGGATCTCCTAACCAAGGGAGTGATCCCCTCAACCCCCTATCCCCTTGAGTAAGAGTTCCAATTGAAGGAAAATGTTGAATTTTTTTACCTTGCTTCTGTCATAGGGAAAAGTCAATATAGCGCCACTTTGAAAATGTCAAAATGTTATTTCTTGGATTCGAACTCATAATCAGCACTACTCTACCAAGGAAAAAAATATGCACTATCCAATTTTTCAGCTCTAATATTAGCCAGAGAAAAAAGTATCATATTTTCTAAAACAATTTACATTACTACGAACATCAAATCAAGAAGAAAGTTTTTTCTCAACCAAGAGGAAATATGATTTTCATAACAACAAATATATAAAATATTCTTCCATTCAATTAAAAAATAATAAATAATAATATTTATATTAAAAAAATACACAAATGATGAACCATAATTAATATTAATTTGAATATATACTCGTGTTTCTTAATATATAATATAAAAGACAGTTCACCTTACACATACTCATGATTATTTATCTATATCCTCTCCCTAACTATTTGTCCTAATTAAGAGGCTATAGCCTATATGACAATAGGAGTATATATGTAATCAATGATGAGCTATTTGTCCTAATTAAGAGGCTATAGCCTATATGACAATAGGAGTATATATGTAATCAATGATGAGCGTTGGTAGTGTATTAGCTAGGTAATTTTCTTGAATATAAGCTAGCTAGCTAGTAGGTTAGAGTACATAGTCAACTGCATATACATCAATGTCTATAAGTTCGGCATAGATTCCCAACACATACGCCATGGCTGATGAATATATATATGACTTGAACTTGGTCATTCACTGTCACCACCCACTGGGGTGCAGTTGAAGCTAGAATTCAAAGTCTCAAATCAAAATTTGCTAGGGTATACATATGCACCATATGCTACCATTTATAAAATTATTGTGTAAAAAAAAAATATTATTGTGTTTGTCATATTATAAAAAGATAAGATCAATCACACACGCATGCACCCACCAAATGCATGAACACACTTTGCATCTGTTGCAATTGTCTTCTTACTACAGCGTACATGAATGATGCATGTATTGATTAAACACAAGGGCTTGATGAACGGAACAACACAATAATTATTATCGAAAAAAAATTCTTAAGTGCGTTGGGGGCTTGTGACAATGGGGAGATGAACTTTGCACTTTTTTTTATAAGCAGAATTTCACCTTGTTAAAGCAATATGATTAAGTGATGGAATCTTGTTGCTTGGACTAAATATTATTTGTTGTTGGCTTGTTGCTAACTACTTAATGATTGTGGCATTAATATTCTAAGTTTACTTTTCTTGTTTTAGTTTTGACTAAAGATACAACTACTCTACCAAAACATGTTTGATATGGAAGAAGGTGTTAGACTTCCATAATGTTGTGAAATAATTAGGCGTTAGTCATGACAAATAAACCCGATTCCGTCCAGGAATTAATAAAAAAATCTAATTTAAATAGGGATGGATGTTGAGACGGGGAAATCTAATTTTTATTTACGGGGATAGGGGTAGGGATGTTAGTGTCACCCACCAACTAAATTTAATTTAATTTATTTATTTTTAATAATTTTATTACATATTTATATTTTTAAATATTACAATATCGTGTTTATTAGAATTATTATTTATTATTTTAAAAATATAATTTAAAAAAAATTATCAAGCATTATAATTATTCTTACAATAATCAATTATTTAATTTAATTATTAATTTTTATTGTTATTGAAAAATATATATACTTTATAAAAAAAATATATAATTTATACAGGTGGGAACGAGACGGGTGCAGATGAACCTGTTTTTATTGGAAGTGGAGGCAGAGCAACAATTTTTAACTCCGAATAAATTTAGGCTGACTAGTTCTGCCCTTGATTGTTATGAGGTAATGGACCTTATTTATTTCTTCTAGATTATTGAAAACCATGTCTAGATTATCCAAGTGCTATGAAATTCTTGTCAAAGAATTCATTGTGTTAACTTCTCTCCAACTGTGATCAATACATACTTAGGAAGAGATACTTTTAGTCACCCTGAATTGGAAGCCAATGATAACCAGATTTGCAAAGTTATCACTATAAATCAAGTTAAAGCTTGACCTAGGAAAGAAAAACTTTCTACTAACATGTTTAGTGTGAAGTATGCTATGCTGAACAATATTGGTGCTGCAAATTGGGTGCCAATAAACCATAATACTAACATTGCAACTGGTTTGGGTAGATTTATCTATGTTGTAGGTACCAAGACCAAATTTGATTATGGAACCTATATCTTTGACCAAATCATGAAGCATGCAAGTACTTTGGATGTCAAGCTTCCAATAACTTTTCCTTCTCTTATTTGTGGAATAATCTTGAATCAGTACCCTGCTATCCTAACTGAGTCTGACACTGCTTGCAAGAGAGAGAGAGAGATAAAGTCCTCTTTCTTTTCACTACAAGTTGTTTCAGGGAACACATTACCATGACATTATTGTGACATCTACTAGAACATCTCATAGCAGCAAGCCTCTTAACAAGGACACAATCATTGTTGAACTGAAAGAAGCATGCAAAGATCTAGATGCAAGGAAAATGATATTTGATAAAATGATTGTTATCACCATTGATCTCTATTGTGATAACAATGGTTCCATCGCACAAGCTAAGAAGCCTAGATCTAACCAACTATCCAAACACATACTTAGGTGTTATTATCTCATTCAAGAGATAATATTTCATGGAGATGTGAAGATATGCAGAGTACCTACACTTGCCAATATTGCTGACCCACTAACAAAATCTCTTGCGCAACAAAAGCATGGTAGTCATACTAGATCTATGGGTATGCCTGATTGACTTTAGTGCTAGTGGGAGATTGTTGGTGCAAGCCCTAGAGGCCAATACTTTTGGTACTTGTATCAAATTATTTATTAATAATAAAGGGCATTTCTTTATTATGTTTGTTTTTCCAAAATGATAAAGTCTCTAGAATATCTAGTTCGTTTAATGAAATATTAAGTATGACTTAATCATGAGATACCATTAAACTTAAGGACACTAGTCTTAAAGCATCCATAGTCGAGCTTTAATGTGAAATGGGATAGTCTTAAAGCATTAAGATTATTATGTAGATAGACTGATGATCACATATCATGGATCATGGATAAGTAGTTATCAAGTCTTGACATAGGTATGAATATTAGGAATAATATTTATACTGGATTGACCCACTATGAGAGTACTACATAGAATGTTATGCAAAGTGTCATAAGTTACTCTCATGGTGATAGTGGTGTATATCACCCTTCGACCTGAAACTACTATGGACCCTAGATGTAGAGTCAAATACTTTATTTCTGATCAAACATTGTCTGTAATTGGATGATTATAAAGACAGTTGATAGGTACTTCACAAAGCATGCTAAGCGACATGAGTAACCTAGATGAAATTTGCCCATCCTGCATAACAGAATAAATGTCTAAGGGCCCAATATTGAACTGGACAAGGATGTCATAATATATGCCTTGTGTTTAATATAGATATAAGGGGAAAAAGGTAATTGTACACACCAGTACTATCACAAAAGGTTTTGTTAGATCACATGACAATTTTGTGACTTAGGTAGCAGTGATGTGTTGCTAGATACCGCTCACTGTTTATTATGTTAAATACATGATTTAATATAATTGACAACGTCACAATATCCTTCAGGGTCACACACATAAGGACAGTTAAAGAAGAGGTGGAATAAATAAGGTACATCGTAAGGTACAATGAACTTGAATGAAATACGGAATATGGTAAGGTACCATGTGCTTAATTGACATAGAATATAATAATAATTATTATTATATTTAGAATAGTTATAAAATATAACTATAATAATAAAAATATGTTTAGTAAAATAATACTTATTATAATAATATAATAATATTATCATTAAGTTGGGTTTTTTAGCTTGAAGCCCGCACAAGTAATTCTATTAACAGAAACCCTTGTACAGAAGCTCAAAGTTGTTGTTGAAACCCTAGCCATATTCTATTTTTCTCTTCCTCACTCAAAAACCTTCAATCTAATCAGCTAGCACTGTGATTGAAGGAAATTGTTAGTATGGACTGAGTTGAGGCACTGTTCGTGTGGACTGAGTAGAGACATGTACCTCTGATGAGTCTATCCTCGCTAGTTGTTTGAGTTCCACCCAAAGCGAACATTTTCCCATCATTTTGTGCCTTTTTTGGTTTCTGACATCACAGTTAAAATAGATCATCTCCTTATGCTTGCAATTATATATTACATGCCCAGTCTTACCATAACGGAAACACATCTTCACCTCAGCATTACAAACATTACTCTTGTGGCCACCTTGTCCATATTTGAAACAAACTATACCAGTAGGAACACCTCCCCCACTAGTCCTCTGACTTGGAACAACTCTCTGTTTACCTTTTCCAGCTGGAGTATCATAAGGTTTGCCACAGTTTTGTTGATGTTTGCCTCTCATATCACTAACAATCTTGTAATGAGCATTGTTATCCTCTTCAAAAATTATGCAACTATCAACCAAATCAGAAAAGACACGAATCTTCTGATACCCAACCTTCTTGATTTCAGAGCGCAACCCATTTTAAAACTTGATGCACTTTGAAAATTCAGCACCTGCTTCGTCATAATGCGAATAGAACTTAGCCAATTCAACAAACTTTACAACATAATCAGTAACCAACATGTTTCCTTGCTTCAACTCAAGGAATTCAATTTCCTTCTTACCACAAACATCCTCTGGATAATACTTCCTCATGAATTCCATACGAAACACAGTCTAAGTGATCTCCTTACATGCAACATCCAACCTCTCACGAGTCTCTAGCCATGAGTCACCAGCCTCGACTGCCAGCATATCAGTCTAGTACCGAACCTTATGCGTTGGAGTGCAGCCCATCACACAGAAGATTCTCTCAATCTCTTTCAACCATCCCAACATTGCATCAGGATCATGCTTACCCTTGAAGATAAGAAGATTCTCTCTCTGAAAAGGCGCCAAACTACGAGATCCAACATCCTCACCATCGTTCGGTAAATTCTGCACAGCCTGAGCCATCACTTGCATTACAGCAGCCATTGCAGCAATGTTCCTTCCAGTCATCTCAACTTTGCACCACAACAATAAACAGAGATTAACACTAATTAATAATACTCGATTGTTAAATAAAACTACAACTAGTTAACTTGTCCGGACGGACATACCTGACCACTAATGCAACACTCCATTCCTACCTGATAATTAATCATAAAATCATAGTATAAAAATTTCGACAACACAATGGAATGATACATTTCAACTTAAATAACACCGTGACATCACTTAATTAGTTTCTTCAAAGAAAACACTTCAATACTACACAACGGATTTATAATAATCAACTTAAATATCACAACTTGTTTTTTTAACATTGAAACAACTTAAAGCATCAAATTCTTTAACGAAAACAACTAAAATCCAGCAACATATTAAAATCCAACATCAAAAGAAAACATGTGCTATCCCCCCGAGTGCTACGTATCAGAGCGACAACACTGACTCGAATCTACTAAGGTACTCCAATCTACTCTGGATTACCTACATGTTACCAATAGAGGGCAACATTCAAACAAAGGGAGTGATATATCAAAAGATATAAACAAAAGTATGATAATCAATACATGAGACTAGAATCATACAATTCACCACTATCCAACAATAACAAAGAAACAATCAACATAAAACGTATAATATGAAACTCAAATGCGACTCAACTATGCGTATGCATGTGGTACCATTGGAGTAGAACTCCCAACTTAAAATGTTCCAGTTTATCAAGGCAACAACAAAGCATAAGCTTTCAAGTTCAACTTATAATTCTTTGTCAATCCAGACCAACGTGGTTGAGCATTAGCTCCAACTTAGAAAATGCAATGTATGCGACTATTATGAATGACCTACCACAACAACAACATATCCATCAACTGCAACAACTTAAATCAACATTGCCATCAGACTTACACCTCAAATATGTCCATAAATCAGGACAATACAACTTATTCAACAGTATATACAAAGCCATGTATTTGACTAGATTCCAACAAAATAAACCAACCAAAATCACCTACTAGTTTATAAGAACTACCCCAACAAATTTCAATTAATTCCGGACAACTAATTTCTATGCTTAATTTCACTTATTCGACTAAATCGGTACTATTTTACACCCTGTTATTTCTACTACTAAGTTTCACTAATTCTGTTAAATTCTAGCCTACTGATACATACATTTTATACTACAATTTTCTTGTTATCATCAAAATTTAGTTCTGCTATAATATACCATACCAGTATCTGCCAATTACTCATTTTCTGCTTTCTGCTAAAAGTTCACTACTGCTACTTCTAAACTCTACCACATTATATTAATTCATCCACCTAATACTACTTACTAATTAATTACTAGTTACATGTATAAACTAATTAACTAGTTCATTTCTCCACTTATACCAACAACTAACTAATTAATTAATACTAAGTACACACGTATACAAAATAAGTGGTCCCACACTCTTTTTATGTGGCTTGCGCCACTTTTGTGGTGGCTCTCACCACACTTTATGGTGGCTTGCGCCACCCCATGGCTCCCACCAGGTAGCTTGGGCCACCTTCATACAATTTGGGTGATCACTCCCTGAGTGGCGTGCGCCACCCTCTTTCGTGGCCCCCGTCACCACAATTTTTCCAGTTTCCTCATTGTTTTCAGTTTTCTTCCATTTTCGTTTATGTATTGTTCTCGACTATAAATTACACCTAATTTTAATCCAAATTCTCATCAACGTAAAAATCAACATCACATAACTTTTCAACAGAACCAACAATAATTCATCCACACAAAATCAACAGTAGAAAAATTATAAAATTCCCAATCCAATATACCAATTATCGTATTCCCGGTTATATATAAAATTTGAACCCCACCCTTACCTTGGATTGAAGGAAGCTCGAATTTCCGATTGAATCTGAAACTTGGTTTTTCGACGGCAACTTCTCGTAATCTCTCTTCTCAAACCTTGCGCCTTCAAACCGTGTTTCAAATATTTGCTAAAAATACATGACCTAACTGTTTTTATGTTTTTGGTTTTCACATATTTATACTTTCCACATTTTCACCATACTCCGATTTGCAATTCATTAACTGGCTTGACTGCAGGAATGATAACATTACAAGTTCATCTCGTGATCCACCGATCGAAGACTTGAAACACCACATAAAGAGTTCAACAATACAATTCAAGAATGATTCCGATTCGATTTTAAACACTTACTATACATTCAATTAAATTTTATTAGATGAAATAATTTTAATGAAAATTTGTAAATTTGATCTATTCTACTTAATTCAGCAATTAGACTAATTATCAAGCACGATAATTATATAAGAAATTATTTTTAAAATAAATTGATCCTACGTATATATCTTTATATATTAATATTTAAAAATAAATAAATTCAAATAAGATTTATCATCAATATAAAAATAAATAATTTTATTCTAACAACATTCAATTAAAAATTATTTAATCATATTATATTTTCTAATTCTATAAGACCACTTTCAATAACTATTTCTTAAAAAACATATTTTGAATATCATAAACTATTCTCAAGTGTTTTGTTTTGCTTTGTTGAACTCATATATATATATATATATATATATATATTACTCTAAATATAAAAAGAAACATATAATTCTTAAAGCAAATTACATTGTATATTTTCTTATTTACATGAAATAATATATATCAATGCTACACTATCTTAATTGAGCAGCTTCAAGAAAAGTATATATAATTTTAGTGTTTAGTATGCGAAATTGTTGGATCATTTCAGGTTTTAGCATGTTAAACAATACTATAAGGTTGTTTCCACACTGTCAAACACCTGGCAACAGTTAAGTTCACTGTCACATATAGAATCCACAGAACCTTAACGGTTGGCCCTTAACTGTGAGCCACGTGGCTGATACATTGTAATGATTATGAAAATGAAAATTCCAAAAATAATACAGAATCTCAGAATTTGGATGAGAAACAGCTCCCTCACACACATCAACTTACTGTCCACAGTGGCACAAGATCACATTGCACCATTTGCAATGTCACATTTATTTATTAATCATCATGATTCATGAAGCAACAATATAGTAATGTTTTTCTCTTGTAGTCAAATAATTAAACTATATTAATGTATTCAGACTTGATTATCATATAAGAAGTTAGTATGTGATAATTGATAAGCAGTATTATACGCTGACACAAACCGACAAATCAGTATGGCGGTTGTGGGAGATTCCCAGAAGTTGGTTTGATGAAACTAATGATGAGGTTATCTTAAACCTAAGTTACATTATTTATATTATGGAGAGAAAAGAAAGAATTTTATATATGAATATAAAATAATGTCAAGTAGTGTAGTACTATTTGATTAAGGATATGAGACAGTTCAGAGTTAGCTAATCAGTTGAGATTTTAAGGAGCCGACCAATATGGGTTTGAGGAATCACAGCCTACACATACAGAATGTAAATATATTAGGGTTCTTAATTTAGATTCCTATGCAAAGTTTTATACATATATTTTTTAATTCTTAATATATGCATATATTTGATAATTTGGAAGGATAAATCTATCTCTAAAACTTCATTCATAATAAAGGTGGGACAACTAGACCATCAAACGATGTCATGGACATTATTATCATGATTAGCTAATTTGTATATAAGATATATTTATTTAAAATGCAAGTGAAAGTTACAGAAAAGGGTGAAGTCACCAAATTAATTTTTTTTAGTTATAAATTTATCCAACAATTATAAAGTAGTGTTTTAAGTTAATGTCAGTGTTGACTCGGTCAATGTCATATAAATATATGATTACTGTTCAAAAAAATTCGTTTTTAGTGACCGAGTTAGAGTTCATCATTTTTCGATTCAAAAAATAAAATTAAAAGGTGTTAGAGTTGGAAATCAAACTTGTTACCTCTTGCAACTTCAATTTCAGTTAAACCTTACTACTAGATCACTAAATATAATTTGTTATATTCTCTATATTTAAATATATATTTAAAAAATCTAAATAATATTTAAAAAATTATTAATTATTATTTATTTAATTGGATCTAATTAAAATTTAATTAAAATAAAATTTGATTTTATAAAATATAATTTTATTATGTATATATAAAAATTGCATAATAAAAGTAAAATTCATTTTTATGCATATATAAAAATAAAATAGCATAATTGTTTATATAATTATGTGTTTTATTTATTAAAATAAAAAAAAAATTTAAAAAAAATTAAAATTAAAAAATTAATTTTTTTAAACAAATTGAGAGAGAAATAGTAACATAATAAAGAGGATTAAAAAATAAGGAAAAAAACTACAAAAATATCAGTGACCAGAGTTTTGATTTCTGAATTTTTTATATAAATTAAATATTGTATAAAATCATTTTTTGTGACCGAATTGGTGGTCACAAAATTTTGGTCGCTATATCGGTGACTAATATTTATTTAGTGAGCAAAAAAAGTTTGCTCATGGATATCAAATTTCAGTGGCTAATTCAGTGGCTATAGTGACCAAAAATTTTCGGTCACTAAAAGCGAATTTTCTAGTAGTGGGTGCATAATACTATTGTCTATCTATTGTGTATCTTATAGATCAAAATCTTTAATCTTTATCTACACATCTGAATCCAGATTTTCATGTTCAAAAACTTATGAACTTGAGAACACAAAAATGACAAAATCATGATTTTTAACTGTTTCAAGCAAATAAATACACCATTAGAAGCGGAATTACACCATGAACACGATTCTATAATTAGTTTTTCATAAAATCTCAAAACAAAGTCGGATCGAGCGTATTTGTGTTCGATTTTCACATCACTTTTTTGCTTCGATCCATAAAATTCACAGTTTGTTTTGCAATTTTGAATACATATTTGAAATCATTGTGTAATTCCGGTTCCAACGGTATATAATTTGTGAATTAATTCATTGATTTGGTAATTTTCAAAATGAACTCAAGAACACAAAAATGGCAAAATACTGAATCTTAATTGTTTCAAGCAAATGAATACACCATTAGAAGTGAAATTTAACCACACAATTCTATAATTAATTTTTTTATTTATAAAACCTCATAACCAAGTCGGATCGAGCATGTTTGTGTTCGATTTTTACGCCATTTTTTGCTCCGATCTATCAAATTCATAACTTGTTTTGCAATTTTGAGTACATATTTGAAATCGTGGTGAAATTCTGATTCTAACAGTAAATAATTTATGAATTAATTTGTTGATTTGATTATTTTTAGAATTTTTGTTCATAAGATGTAATTGAAGATGATGAACACATCCATTTTTGAAAAATTTCAACTTTTAGATTAATTATAAGTTGCTGAAATTTGTAGATTTTCTTTACTTATAAATTATAAAGTTTTTGTAATTTACAAATTTCAACTTGTTCAAAGGTTGAAGATTTTTTAGTATTAATTAATTGTAATATTTGTTAGAATTTTTTTTTTATCACCGTTAGATTAATAAAAATGAGAATTGTGCACCTCATGTAACACAGGATCCATCCCGGAATGACTTTTTCAAAGTTGTCATTTGCACAACTTCACCATAGAAGCTCCCAAAAGTTAATTGGGTTTTGGTAGGAAGTACAATTGATTTAGTTGTTTATTATTGTCCAAGGTATAATGTTAAAGTTTGAAAGGTTATATGTGTAATTTGGGCACTTAAAAAAATGGTATAGAACGATGTGATATTGTCACGTAAAAAGGATGTTATGATGTAACATTTACGTTGCAAAACACACTATAAGAAAAATGGTTTTTAACGATGTATTTTTGCCACATGAAAATCATGTAACAAAAAAGGAATATTGTGAAGTGAAAATCATGTGACTTATGAGGTTTACATATGTTCTGATGTCTTTGTTTTGTGAGAAATTTTAAAATTTTTGAAAATTCGTTTGTGATATGAAAATCGTGTGACTAATTAGTTAGTGTTTTTTAGCACTTCACATAACATTAACTTCTTTTTCTCCTTATTCCTTTTACTTCTTTTCTCTCATCTTTCTCCCATTTTTTCCTCTTAATTTTCACAAAACACTAACTTCTTCTTCTTCTTCTTCAACTTTTAACTTCCCTTCTCTCCAAAAGAAAAAACACACCATTGTCTGATGTTGGCATGGCAGAAACTGGTGCTTCCTTTGGAATTTTTGGCATTGGATTTGACATGAAAAAATGTGGTTCTTGTAGAATCTCTGGAGAATAAGGAATAACATCTGATGTTGGAGTAGTGTTGTTGCGGTAAAACAACAAGGAAAAGTAAGTATTTTGTTTTATCATCTCCATAAGTATTGATGCGATATCGATGTCGTTCAATGGTCACTATGATTTTAAGCTTAAGTTTTCGAGTATCTTTGTTTTAAATCTATAAAATTTTAAAACAAATGAATGATAAATATAAAGCTTCAGAGAGATGAGAAAACTTGTTAGGATTGGATTTCATCCTCTGATCAAATACGTAAATCTACCAATCAATTATGTATAATCTACACATTTATCAATATCATCACGTATCACTCATCAACACCGATATGTCTAGCTGATGACGCGAGTTCTATCCTATTGTTTAATTGATGTTCTCTCACTCTATTAAACAATACGAAGCATTAATATTCGATAACCACATTGAATGTAAAGGTTCTTAGTTTGGCTGTATAGTCTTGATGTCTTGTAAGATGTCCCTGACATGCTTGAAGAACATCTGTTATGCAGATTTTGTGATGTCAGATCAGATGTCGTAACATCTGTCTTGACTGTTCTGGAACTTCCTGATACAGAAAGTTTTGATTTAATTTATGTATGTTTTTAGCAGGTGTTTAGTTATTTGATTTTCTCCAGTATGTGCGGAAATCAAAGGAGAATTGTTGTAAAAAACAGAAGTTGTTATGCATATAGTTTTTGGAGATTTTAAAGATCTTTTCATACTTGATTGGAGTAAATCATGTGATCTTATTTATGGATGTTTCTGATGAGATCTAGGCCCATTCAGAATGCTCTATATTACTGGATGTTTAACCTAATTGTATTGCACAAAATATTGTGTATTTGTGAAGCTAAGTACTTTTGAGTTTTAGGGTTTCTTTGTGCGTGCGTTTTTTATTTGTGAGCCATTTATACATCACCTAGATGTTTGAATTGGACATATTTTTTAGTTGTAATTTTGTCCACTCTAAGATTTTAAGCATGAATGTTTGTTCTTGATTGAAGCTTTTAAGCAAGATCAAGTTTTTTTATTTTGGAAGAGTGTTTTTCTATTTTCTTGAAAGGTTTTGTTTGATTATCACAATGTGTGATTGAGGGAGAGTGAGAGGGGGTTCTCTTAACTAAGGGTTCTTAGATAGAAATTGCATTGGGTAGTGATTAAGTGAGGGGTGTAAAATGAGATTGTTTAACTCTGAAGTGATACTATTGATAATGGATTTCCTTTCTGACTTGGTAGCCCTCAGAGTAGGTGATTGCACCGAACTGGGTTACAATTCCTTGTGTTCTTACTGATGTACTTTATTCTGTTTTTACCTTGTTAATGTTCAGATAATAATATCGTGACATCTCCTTCGAAATCACATATCTGATACCAGAATTTCAGAATGTTAGATTTAAATCTATGTCTAACATTTAGAATCTAACATATTATTATCCTAGATCGAGATTCGAAGAGTATTTCTCAATCACAGTTCAAACCAATATGTAAAACAAGTAAACGATGATAACATTAATTACTAATGCGTGAATAAAGCGTACATAATAAAATGATAAATAAAAATACATACTTTTATAGCTTACTTACATCTTATCCCAACAAGAAAGAGATTACTAGGAGAAGAATGAAAGTGAACAAACATCCATTGCAGTATCCCACCGATAGAAGCGAATCCAACTCCGTATCTTCAAGGTGCACCGTCTCTTATTGTTTTATAAGTAAATATCTCTCCTAACAAAAAAATGGTTGGCTCCAAAATGTAATAAGATTCAGAGCCCCTTCAAAAATCAATATGAGATTCAATTTATAAAAAACTAGAAATTTTCCTGTCTCGCCTGGGGAGCAGGATCTAACTTGGAGAAAGTCACTTTCTAGGCCATTAATCAATAAGAAATGCATCAAACCGCCCTTTCAAAATATATGATCTTGCCCGGTGAAGCAAGCCTCGCCCGACGAACTCAAGTTCTCCTACCCTTGTTGGGAGACCATGACTTTGTTTTACCTCTGTCCAAACTCTGGAATGCCTCGTCTCTTGTTCTCCAAAGCTCATCTAATGAGTTCGCTTCTTCCTTGCCAATTCGCGTTGGGCGAACATGCTTATTTTCAACATCTTTGGCTTTGCTCCAATTTCTTGGTTTTGTGCCATTTTTCTTTGGTTTCTTGCACACTTAGCATACTCAACAGAAGCCAATGCTCATCTACCTGAGTATTTATACCACAAGAGTACAAAACACCACAAATAAAACAACCAAGGGGTGGGAATACGTTAAAAATGTTAACGATGTATAAAGTAATATAGGATAACACACACAAACATCAACGTGTTCATATCAATCACAACCATCACCAATCACCAACATATTCATACATCATTCACAACCATCATCAATCATAAGTGAATATGATATGCAATGCACTAAGCACCTCATCAACATATGCGCATGGTACCAATATGCGCACCAATTTGGATTCCAGAGTTATGTTATTGATCAATACCACCACCAATATTTCGACGCCAGAGTTATGCTACTGATTTAGTCGCATTACCAATCATCACCAGTTACCTATCTCCGTTGTACATGATGCATGAAATGTCAACAAAAATTAATGCACTAATAATCACTTATGGTTCTTATTCGAACCAAATATCTCACCATAATTCATCACACCATATAATGATAACTCACCATAATTCAACACACCATGTATAGATAATACTTACTAATAGATAATACTTCATATTAATACTCAACAAAGTCAAATCATGACTCACCAGAGTTTGTTCATGACTCTTTCACTTTTATTCAGGATTTTAGAGTTACTAGACATAATCTAAATCTCAACTCGATTACCTTTAGACTCAGCTCTGAACATGTCAGATAGCTCAATACCTCACTCATTTTATTCACACAACATTAACAACACCAAATTTACTCACAAAACAATAACAATCGACAGTAAATAGTCACCACCATCGAAAAAATCAAGTCGGCGACCCAAATGTGGTAAACATAGGCCATGGCAGTCAACCAATCCATCATGACAGTCGTTATGTCATGTCTGTCATCCCCTTTCTCACACACTCGTCATCCAGGCGATGTCCGATAGGGTCTTCTGCTCTGGAGACCGTGACGGTTGGTCTGTCATCAGACTGATGGTCATCAACACTGTTAACACATTGATGGTTGGCTCGTTATGATGATGACGCACGTTACCACTATACAGAACGTAGAAACATTGTTTCCACCATTGGAGCTCTTCCAAAGCTCTGATTTCAACCCCCAACCACTCAAATCGACTAGAAAAACATCATACACAATATATTGGACACATAACACACCAAATTAGCATCGATTACACATCAACATTAATTTATCATGAAATTTATCATTATGTTCATTACCACCAAAACACATCAACAAGAACAACACAAAACATAATTTCACATATAATTTGCGTACAAATTTAGCACATAATCACAACATTAAAACATATTCAAAACATAATAATCCATAGAGGTATGCATAACCATATCAAGGATTAAAACCTCATTAATGGAAGATTGGGAAAACAACATGGAAGAAGGTTAGGATTACTCTTTATCCTTTATGAAAAACACACCCATAGATGAACAATCCCCTCTTACCTGAATTTTGCAGCAAAAGGTTGAATTTTCAGCAATGATAGTTCTTTCCTATAGGTTTGTTCTCTTGTCTCTACAACCCCTATTTTTTCAAGTTTCATGTACAACATAAACCTACTTTTCACCTTCTTATTCTTTTAAATAAAAACCTAATATTATCTTTTATTACTTTTAGTTTCCCCATCAACTTTTGGTCTCTCACTCCTTACCACACCAATTAGTCTTATTATTTTCCTATTCTCCACTATGTATCTCAATATTTCATTATTTTATCAATTTTTCTATTATTTTAATTAATTAAAATAGTGTTAAATAATATAAATTATATCCTACCTTACTTAACCCCGCCAAAAATACATATAACATTCCAATAAATCACATCAACACATAAACTCAATAAAATAAATTAATTTTAAAACTGGACGTTACAACTCCCCCCACTTAATGAATTTTCAACCTCAAAAGTAACTTGAAGGAAACAACACAGGATACACCTTTTACATATGACTCTTCATCTCTCACGTCACACTTCCTCTAGAAGGTCCTCCCCACATTACCTTTACTATGGAAATCTCTTTACCTCTAAAGCGCTTCACTTTATAATCCTTAATCTGCAAGGGTGATTCCTCAATAATCAAGTTCTCTCTCACTTTCACATCATCCCATTGGATCACATGGGACGAATTAGGAATATACTTTAGAAGTTACGAGATGTTAAATAAATCATGAAGATCCGAAAGAAATGGTGGTAAGAAAACTCTATGGGCCACTTCTCATACTCTCTGAATGACCTAGTACAAACAATTAAAATGAGGCGTGAGCTTTTAAGACTTTAACGCACAACCAACACCAATCACCAAAGTGACTCTTAAGAACACATGATTTCTCTCTTGGAACTCAAGTGCCTTCCTTCGCATATCATCTTGACCTTCTCAGTAGTAAGCAAAACATTCTCTATTCCAAGCATAACACTTTTACCTGATTCATACCAATATAAAGGTTATGTTTAATAAAACCTCTAACCTAGTGAAATTGGCTATGTAAACAATAAACCTATGATTGGGTTATGTTTAATAAAACCTCTGACCTAATGAAATCGTCAATGTAAATAATAAACATATGGTTAGGTTATGTTTAATAAAACCTATGACCTAATAAAATTGGTTATGTAAACAATAAACCTCTGGCTAGATTATGTTTAATAAAACCTTTGACCTAATAAAATCGACTATGCAAACAATAAACTATGGTTGTGTTATGACCTAATGAAATCTGCAATGTAAACAGTAAACCTCTGGCCGAGTTATGTTTAATAAAACCTCTGACCTAACGAAATTGGCTATTTAAATGTTAAACCCCTGGTCGGGTTAAGGAAGTTTAAAATTTTGGACAGAAAAAGATCCATAGCCTACAAAGTCGATTGAATAAAGGATGATATATATTTTGGATAGATTTCAAGAAATTTGTCTAAGTTGGGACTATCATGTGATAATATATCAATAAACAAAGCATAGATTACTAAAACAGTCAATGTACTGAAACCAAATAAAAGGGTAATAGGATAACGTTAATAAAAAAGGGTCTTTAAAGGGCCTAAACATCTGACAGAAATACAAAATATTGTTCAAAGATACAAATGGGCACATAATCACTGATGGCCAATAACAAACACAAGAAAATCTAAACTTCATAATACTCGTCTTTATATGCTTCAGGTGTCGGATTACCCACCCACACATCCTTCAAATCCTATGTCTCAAGGGAAGCTTCCTTCATCTCAACCAACAACCCATCCACGACAACCCTGAAAAAATCCATCCTTGACATATCCATGTCTGACATGATACATGAAGCTTGAACTTTAGCTCTCTCAAAAGTTTCATCAGCAGCGGAGAGTAAATCCACTTGGGAATCTTGCAAGGACTTCTTTAAATTCTCATTAAAAGCCTAAGCTTGTTATATTTCTCAGGTCAAACTGATATTGGTCGCTTTGAGTTCCGAGCATTTGGATTCAACAGTTCCTTTCTACTTAGTCTTTCCAATAACTAGGACTCTGATGTCTCCTTTTGTTTCTTCATCTCTGAAAGCTGCTTAGTCAGTTCCTCCACCTACACAGTCTGGGCCTTCAAGTCATCCCTCAATTGGGTTATGTCTTTAGTAAGATGAATCTTATTTTGTTCATATGCATCGCCCACTTCAACTGGGGTTGCCTTGGCAACATTTGTATTCTTCCTTTTGAAGGTACAGGTTTAAATACCTATCATATCACTTTTAGAAGAAGACTCATCCCCACGCCTCACTCTGGCTGCAATCATCAACTTCTTTTGTTCGGAAAGCTTGAGGTTTGTCATTTTCGCTGAAAAGAAAAGGCCCAAGCAGAAATAAAAAACACGATGATTAACTAAAATCAATAAATAAGCACATATAAGAATTACCCAAGAAGTTATAAATTTGTTTTGGCTCTTCAGCCATCTATAGTAAATCTTTAACTTTCACTACCCGAAAAGCATCCAAAATGGAAACCGGACTTTTAGATTGTTCAACTTGTCATAGTCTAAGCTGAAGACCGGTAATGGACTGTCCGACCAGTAAATTAGGAAACAATAGTTCCTGTCCAACATATTCATGACCTGGAGACATCTCTTCTTACTCTTCACTCGAAGGAATTTATCTTTAAAACCCTTATAGTTAGTAGTGTAAGCTTGTAGGAAACTCTTCCCCCGAATCCTGCTGAGGGAAATCCAACCTTCTTTTCCACTCCCTTTAACTCAAAAATGAGAAAAATAATCGTGTTATGTCTATTGCGTCACAAACGATTTCAAAAACCTTGATAAAACTCCAACCATTTGGACGTAATTGAAAAGGGGCTATATTTAGGGTTTTGAGGAGATCTGACTCAAAATCAGTAAACGGATGCGGTTTTTTAAATCCTCAATTACTCTTGAATAGAAATAGAAGTATTCAACATACACTCTTTTGTGTTGAGTAATGTAGACCCTCTCACTGGCCATACAAGGTGCTAGTATAATATATTCCTCATTCCCAGTTGAAGAGACTAGGTTATTATAACAAAGCTTCGAGATGTAGCTTTCGTCAATGATACTAGGGTCATGACTTAGAACTTCTTTATATATCAAAGATCATGTTTCCTCCATCTGAGTGTCCAAAGAACCCGAGGACGAAGACTCCGAGTCAGTTTTGCTAATAGGTGAAGGGATTTTACTATAAACTTCTCTAATAATCCAATCAAAATCCATCCTACTCAAGTGACCCTCACACTCTCTCATGGAATGATTCCAAATTCTATCTCTATCAAGATCAGTAAGGGAAATCGAGCATTCTCTCGATTGATTGTAATCTCATACTAAAGACATAATAAAAAAAGGGTTAAATATTGTTTACTCCCCCTGCCCAACAAGCGAGTTTTGGTTGATATTTTAATCTTATTTTTTTCCTTTTATTATTATTTATTATTTTTTAATTTTTAGTTTAATATTTTATTGTTCTTTTTAAAATTAATTAATTAAAATTTTATTGAATTACAATGGGCCTAACCTTGTTGGCCCGGAATCTCTTTATTTGCAAATATAAAGCACAAGTGTGTATATAAACACTCATTTTTTTCAATAATAATCGATGTGGAGCCTTGAGTTAACAATCACTTTATGAATGGAAGCAAATCAATAACACTTAAAACAAATCATGTAGCAAATCAATAGCACTTATTGTGGTGTCACATGGTATGATTTTACACACTCAAGAACCTGCTCTTCATCTTTGAAAGATTCCAACGAGTATGATTTTACACCCTCAAGAACATATACAAACAACACCATGTATGATTTTACACACTCAAGAACAAATGTTTCACCAAAAAGGCTTGAGAGTGAACAAATGCCATCAACACCGGGTACAAATTTGCACTGAAGCTAAATCAAGAGAAAGTGTTGGCAATTGTGGTTTGTAGTCTCAAAGTCGTGGAACCTCTTGTTCAAAGCCATGAAGATCTCAATTTTTTTAAAACAATTCAACTCACCTTTTGTTGTGATTTGACTTTGAACTTTATATTGACTTGATATCACTTAAGCCAATTAACCAATTAAATTCTCATAAAGATTGTGAAATTCAACAAGTTTAATTAACCCAAAACCCTTACTATTATTATATTCATAGTAAGTACCAGTAGATTCCACATGTATAAGAATAAATTTCCCAACATAAGCGAAGTTATGTTTTTCCATTTGTTAACTTTTTCACGAAAAAATGCATGCACACCAACACCGTTGGAGGGTTTTTGCCACGAACAACTGAAGCCAATGATATAATGTTGTCGATGACTCGATTCTTGTTGATATCTCAATTGTTGTTGTCGATGACTCAATGATCTAATGTTTATTTGTTTGTCTTATATCTACAGTTGCATGTTTCCCTCTGGGATGATTTGAGTGCATCATGTTACTTTGTATAAGTTGCATGTTTCCCTATGTTTTTATCTATATGTTTGCAAGGTTGGTAATATGGTACTTCTCGCAACCCCTGGTTTGTCTCCAAACTTTCTTGCATTAACTTGATGACTAAATGTTTAAGCAATGCATACATAAATGGCAGTATTGTTTTTCATATAATGGGAATTCAATCCACTGTTAGTGTAAAACATGTGATTGAATTTCATGTACTTGTCATAAGCTTTTGTAATTTTCCTTCAACATATGAAACATGGGAAACAATATTATGGTAAACAGTAGATTCTTAAGGAGGAAAGGATTTTCATATTTAATAAAGGAGTGTCTAGAGCTTTTGAAAGTGTAAATTTCAATGTTATTTTTCAATGTTGTAATAGTTTAATTTTTAAGGGGATAAAGATAATATAGTGAAACCAGTTGATGATCAATATAAATAGATATCTTATGAAGGAAGATGCTTGATGACACCATTGATTAAAGGAATACAACGCTGATTGATGTTATGTTAGGCTTGCAACACTGGTAGCTAGAAAAGGATAATTTATGATTCTGTGCATGCTTTGCTGTGTTTTGTTATGCCTTAGTCCTTCATCGTTTGTGGATTTTGAAATAATAATGTTTATATATCAAATTCAAACAATTACTTATGACTCAATTGGAAGTGATGGGTTGCTTGTGTTAAACATGGACAGCTTGTGTTAAACATGGGTGTTAGGCCCAATGTGCGTGTGTGTGGCATAATGGTGAAGAGTTAGGTCTTGAGGGTATGCTTCCCTCAAGGTCTCAAGTTCGAATTCGGTTAGGCCTAAATTGCTTATTAAAAAATGGGTGTTAGGCCCAAAATATTTATTTTGAAATTCAAAATTCAAAATGTTGATAATTTAAAATAATGATTCATAAAAACAAAACAAAAATTTTCAAAAAAAAAAATAATAAATACTATTTTAAAATAAAACGAATATTAAAAATATTCAATATTAATATAATATTTAAAAATAAAATAATAACAAAACGAAAAAAAATTCAAAATTAATCCAGTCAGCAAATTAAAATAAGCCACATGTGCAGATTTCGCCGTCCAATCAGCAGATTTCGTCGTCCAGTCAGCAATATGAGGGAGTAAAAATAGAATCTTGGTTTGGTGAGGGGGGAATAAAAAAATCATCAGGGGGTAAACCAAAATACGCCTATATGAAGCCCCTTAGATAGGTCGGAATCCGGTTAGGAGCCCCTTAGATACAAAGCAAGCACGTCATAGCCAGTTTCATGACAACACTAGTAGATGATACAGTCGGGTCTGATTTCAGTGCTAGGATACTAAATGGACAGTCACAAGAGACAGTTACAAAATGTCCCATGATTGTAAAGGAGTTATAGACATTGATGGAAGAAATGTTATTTGATAATTATATAGGGCGACAAATATTATCCGAAACCACCTTAATGAGGGATGTGAATAGGCATGCCTTAAAGAATCATTGATGAATCAAGTTGTATAAAAGGGAACTTCCTCCATGAATGAAAGGATAACTATTAAAAAAAAACTCTTAATTATATAAGACGATTGCGGTGTCTCCTGACGAACTTTAAGGAGATTTCTCCAAATATAGTTTAACAAGAATATTAGTGAAAGACATGGACATGCAAGAACATGCACTCTTATATACATTATAACTCATTGATGAAATTATAACCAACTGAAGATTAATTACTTACCTAACTAACTAACTACTTTGCAACTTAACTTAATTGTACTCTTGCATTGTATAGCTTAATTATACTCATACATTTTGTAGCATCATACATCTATTTATTATCTTCTAATATTCAATGTCGACATTGTTTATAATTTATGCAATGAATGGTTATTATGATTATTCACTTTTTCATGAGTGCAATGTTTTTTTATTTGATCACTATTAAAATGATTTTAATGATATTTTCTTCGTCCCAATGAGTTATCCATTTAGAATAAATTAGTTTCTAAAATAAATGATTCATTTCAATTTTAAAAGTATCTTTATCATTCTCAATACTCCTTTGTAACGATTTATAAACAAATGTATAAAAAAAATCAAATTTGATTATAAATCTTTACAGGGAGGACATGATAAGGATAATTTAACAAAAATATAATTTATTTTTTTTTTATTTTTTTTCTTCATCTGTGTCAAAAGTCAATTGGATCACTCATTGTAAGACGCAAGAAGTATTTTTATTATAATTCTTTTATAATAATCACTTCTACTCAAATTTACTTTAAATTTTTACAAGGCAAACCATTCTATTTAATAACCTAAATAATACTCCAATTGCCGAGTTATTTAATTAATTATAATTTTGTGTTAATTTAATATTTGATGATATTTTTAATATATTTATCAAATATCTATTATTTATTTTTTATGTATTTAACATTTTATCAATTTATAGTATACATAGAACTTATTCATCCCTCATCCCCACTTGAACTAAACAGATTCAATTCATTTACCCATACGGAATGCAATCAAATTGCAATCTTGCATTGTTTATTTGTATACTTGTCTCACTACTTCTATTAAGTTTTTAATAAAATAATCTTATATTAATATTAAAATTTATTTTCAGAACTAATTTCAATTGTTACGTGCGCAAAGCCACCAAAATATTCAATATATATATTTTAAATAAACGTTTAGGGATATAATAAATCACAGATTTTGTCAAATATTGAAACTTCAAAGAAACACCAATTGCCTGGCTATTGTGAAGACAAAAAGAACATGTGCGTGTGTTTGAATACAACATTTATTTAATCACTAATACTATAATTAGAATGAGTTGTCATAATCACAATTCATAAGAACTAATATTTTGTGTCTAGAGATTGAAAAAATCAATTTGGTAAAGAAAAAGACAGATAAATAATTTTGGAAATAGGAAATTATATTTTTTTTTAAAAGATCAATATAAGACAAATCAGATCAGATTTTGGATTGTGTCTTTCAAGGAAGACCACCCACCCTACCAAAGGGATTGTGAATCTGTGATACTCCTGAGATTTTAAGGAAAAATCTTAGAGATTCTTAGTAATCTCCAAAAATATATGCATCACATCTTTTATTAATATTGAATTTTGGATACTTGTTTTGCTACTTACATAACATATCCAAATCAAGTAGTTCTTGGTTTTCATTTTTTGTGGATTTTATGTCTAGATTTCCTTCCTATGTTATCTATAGCAAGACAATCCCACATGTATTTGTGTCTTCCAAGTGTTTCAATATTGCAATATAGCTCAATTTTATAAAAAAAGTGTTTCATAAATTTGTGGAGGCCAAATTATTTTGTATAAGTATCTATTAAACCATATTATAATTGATAGAATAGTAATCAATATTAAAAGAAAATTCAATTCATTCAAAAATAACAAACACTTGAAAGAATTGCAAATAACTATTTTTTTTTTAATTTGCATTTTATGAAATGACAATCAAAGAATTACATTATGGAAATATTGATACAACACAGGCTACTCTCAAATCATCACATGGTCCCAAAACACCCACGTTCTAAAGCAAATATTTAATTACTCACCGTCGCACTCTAATACAAGAGTATAAGAGAAAACATAAAAAATCAAATACAAGTTTAAAATGTTTTTGACTATTGCATTTTAAAATAAAGAACCATTTTATATAACTTTTGACTCTCTATTCCTTTACAAAACTAAACAATGTGAGACTTATTCAAAATGTATATTTTCAATCAACCCAACAATATTCGTCTTGATTGAAAATAATACATTATCTTTCATTGTATTTACCGACAATCATAGTTCACATCGAGAACTATCATATACTTTCACTTCATGTTAAGTCACTCCAAGAATTTCCACATGTCGAAAACCATGTTAAAAACTTATGATGCAATTTCCAACATCAAGACACTTATACTTTACATGTCAAATATTTCAACATCTCACACTTGTTTCATTGTTTTTCTCCACATAAGGCTTTTAGTAACCAAATAAAGTTTGATGAAGGAGTGTTATCTTCAACCTTCAATCTTCTTTCTTCAGAAAGAATTTCACTACCAACTTCTTCAAAACTCAAGGTTACATTTCCATATGCCAAAATGGGTTTTATATACTCATAGGAAGATGGAAGAGACCATATGAGTCTAAAAGCTTTATCTTCATCATCAATCTTGACTATAATAGTATCAAATTCAAAAAATTCCCCACTATGGAATCAAAATTGATCGAAGAATGGAGGTTTTGGGATGCAACGATAGACTGGAAATGATGATGCAGTGGAGAAGGGG
Source organism: Lathyrus aphaca (assembly GCA_963966055.1). Classification (NCBI taxonomy): domain Eukaryota; kingdom Viridiplantae; phylum Streptophyta; class Magnoliopsida; order Fabales; family Fabaceae; genus Lathyrus; species Lathyrus aphaca. Next base: position 55,767,516 of record OZ014523.1, on the reverse strand, counting down.
ATTACATGCAAGGTTAGCACTCCAACACCTAAGTAAATATATGAATGAGATAAGTGAGTGAATTTTGAATTTGAAATTATGTATCTGAAATTGGCCCACATCCCATTCACATATTGAAGGGATTATAACGACTTTGCTATCTCGATGGGTCAGTCACTTCTGAAAGGTCAAATTTTCATGCTCCCTAGCTCCTTGGTGAGGGAGGCTACATTGATCTTAATGGATTGTCACTCCCCTTAGTCTTGTTGTAGTGCATGGTGGATCCTTTTAGCTTTTTCAAGGCCAACATTAACTATCATCGACTTACCATGAAGGTTGTGAATTTTGAGATGAATCGGCGAAGCTACGACATCTAAGGTCGGTGCGAAAGGTTTTTCGAACATGCAATTGTAGACATTCTTACACAGGACTACAGGAAACCACAAGTCTACAATCCTGACATCTCTTACTTCCCTCGTAGATATCCTTAACTCAATGTATCTCCATGACGAGTGGTCGTAATGTTGAAAATATGACCCTTCATATGGCCACAAATTATTCTTCTTAAGGCCATTTTTTTAATAAGTCATAATACACTATGTCGCAGGAGATGTCATCGTTAATAATTATGTATGACATATCGAATTGGCAGATCTTGGAAGCAATGATCATGGGGAAGATATCATTCAGGGCTCCCCCGATCTTCTTGATATCTCGAAAACCAAGCATTGGCCTATCTAGTGTCTTGACTGAGGAGCTTCTGTATTTCTTATGAACGACCATTAATTCAAGAATCTTCCTCTTCATGGTTCCCTTTGATGAGATATTTGGTCGGGATACTCCCGAGGTGATGGTCCTAATATGTTGGAGCTTCCCATTGTTTTCTCATTTATTTTTTATGCTGGTATCTTCGCCATTAGCCTTAACATCTATAGTCTTGGATGTGGATTTGTTTTTTGGTGACTCTTCTTTGTCTCTTTTTCCTCCATTAGTATACTCAGACAAACGACTCATCTTTATCAAACCATAAATTGCATTCTTCATTTAGATGCATTCGGTGGTGGTGTGACAATGACCCTTGGGAAAACAAAAATATCTAGTCATGTTAGTTATGGAAGATTCTCTAACGCAGAAGGGGTTCTTGATCCCAACCTTCTAAATTTTGTGTTGGTGCACTCTTGGTAGATCTTCTCTCGCAAAGTGTTCAAATAGGTTAACTTATCATACCAGCCACGAGTTCCCCGATCGAATTCCTCCCTCTGTTTGTGGGATTATTTCTCTAATGATCGACTAGAACCTACACCTTCCGCGGCCGAGTTGTCGAATCGGGCGTTAAGTTTCTCATCTAATTTAATGAAGGGTCACACTCTATTCAGTAGTTATTTCACACCATAGACCACCTTGTTCCCTAATTTATCCTTGAAGGATCTATCATGCCTTAGGTTATTCTTAAAGATATAACTTAACACCCTTTTTATCTCTTTCTACTTCCACATCTACTTGTGTGAAATGATCGATGTAGAATTGCAAACTCTTTTTCTTCCCCTATGTTATCTAGCTCGGAGCAACTATTGTCCATGGTTGTTTCTTTCGAGCTATCAAATGAACGGTGAAGATCTCGCATAGATTGGTCCACGACACAACGATTTAGTCCGATAAAGCTTTGAATTTGAGCTTGGAGGATCATGTTAGTGTGAGTGCAAATTGTTTGTATTTTTCTCCTTCATCAACATGGAAGTAGTTAAAATGTTCATCAAATAGTTGTACATGCTTTTCGAGATCTCCCTTCCTATCGTACTATTTTAGCCTAGGATGTTTTTCTAGTGACTTTGGTATTTAGATGTCTAGGATACGCACATATAGAGATGCTTTTGTGAGTTCATCCCAACAGTTTCTCTGCATGTTCCTCAACAGGAATATCACTACCTCAAAGTCCTCCAGGACTGTGAGGGGGAGTGTGATTTCTTTGGATTTTATGGTGTTTAGTAGATTTTGGAGTTGCATTTCTTTGTGATTCATTCGACTCGTGGACGATAATTCGACTTCTTTTGTAGTCGTTTTTCTGCACTATTTTCCATTCGGAGGTGCATTATCCAAGATTTCTTCTAGAAGAAGCAATATTTATTCTATCACTTGCAAGATTTGTTGTCAAACTATGTTATACATAGTGTTCAAAAACTCAATCGAGCCTTGTATTTTGAGGTTAGCGTTTAATAACTGGAAACCAGGTAAAGCTTACGGTTCTGAGGTTAATGGTGGCTCTAGAGGTCTGAGAGAAGGTTCTTTTGGTTGGAGATACAAATTAATCATGTGACATGAGGGAGTTAGAGGAAATTTGAATGTAATAAAGTGTTTACGATGGTCTGATCCACACCACCTTGACAAGAAGGCAGTTGATTTCTTGTGGCTTAAGCAACACCAGCGGCTGAGCGAGTGACTTTATATCCAGCCATTATCAGAAGATTTGAAAACTAGAAATTTAGAATTTCCAAAAGTCAAAGCTAATCTATTATCGAAATAGATTAAAAAAACAGTCGATATATGGTTCAAGTTGGGTAAGAATATGGATACAAAAAGCTCTAAAGGGGGGGTTAAATAGACCCTTTTCTCTAAAGAAAATTTCAAAAAAAATAAAATACATCTCATAAATGAAACCAGATATTTTAAGAAGCCCAGAAGCAAAACAAAAAAACATGAGAGCTTGAAATCATCTTAATGAATTTAACCAAATGAAATAATACAAGATGTTACTATGCTTGATTGCTTCTAATCAAGTCAATCACAAGACAACCAACACCACATTAAACAAAATAATTTAAAATATCTTCATATAGATATTCTATCAAGCCATAATTGGATTCATGATAATTCTATAAGATTGATACATGAAAAACCTAAGCTTATACATAAAATCTCTATAATCATAATCTAACATATGTGGCATACAATCAATGCAATTATGCAATAATGCAATAGCAACATTAATTGGATGTTAGTAAAATAAAAGAGATAAGGGAAGAAGAAAAGATACACAGAGATATATAATGGTTTGAAGTTCGTCATCGCTTTGCCTACTCTACACTTAAATTGTGTTAATTAAACACTAGAAAATAATTAAGATTTTCCAATATTTTGATAAGTTTGACACAAGTATTTTGGTTACAACGAACTATCACACGATAATTCCCTTTGTTGATGCAAACACTCAAACTGCTAACAAAAAAACATGATATCTAAATGATCTTGATCCAATAACCTTGTTATCTACAATAATCTGCTCTAAGTATTCGTGTGTGGTAATCCACATGATCCCACTGATTTCTTGTAGGAGTGATTATTATTAGTTAAGCATTGATTAGACAACTCCCAACTTTTTCTATAAGCAATATTTTTCTAACTCCACCATAGAAGGATAAATTCCAACTCTACCTTACGGAAAGTTGATACTTGATCTCACCAAAGTCTTCATTGGAGTATATTGAAAACTCCCCTTGATAGACAACAATAAAGACCAAACGGCATTCAAGGAATGGTACCTGTACCTGTTACAAACAACAAGCTTCACACAAAAACATTAGATACCCTAATGTACAAATAGTATCCTTCAACACTCAAACTTTAGAGATGAAGGTCCTCAACAATGGAAAAAGATGATGGATAATGCCAAAATATATCATAGGCAATCTATAAACACAAGGTGTTAGTTAAGGGATTATATGAATGTGAATGAAGAACACCCACACCGTGTTCTCTCAAATTCCGGGGTAAATGTGATTTGGTTCTTGATTTATATCATGAGCTTGATTAATCATGAACAACATAACAAGATTAATCAATTCACTTTCTCTAATTCACTCAAAACAACAACAAATTGCATAAGAATAAGATGCAACAAAAAGAAGTGAATATGACATGCATTATGCTCAAGAGGTTATTCTTGAGAAGAACATAAATATTAATGGTGATGGGTATAGACACGTTAAGTATGGAATACAAAATTGCATCTTTTGTCTCTATGGGTTTCACCCATATGATTTACACACTTGTTGCTTTTACCAAAGAAACAACTATTTAAATCAAGGATGGAAAATGGGTCTTGTGATGCTTTGATTCAAGTCAATAATTTTTTTATTCAAATCAATTTTAGCATAGCCCAAATAAGGTTTCATGAAGACAATTGATTCGAATATGGATTTTAACTTGATTTGGATCACATGAGGTTGTGATTCGAATCATGTTAATTTTTGTGATTCAAATCATTTTTCCATAAGTAATTCCCAAATTTTACAAGGCTTCTAATTCGAATCATGGTTAAAACTTGATTCAAATCTCTTATGAGACAACTGTGGTGAAAGAGATCAACCCCACCATGGAATACCAAAAATTGAAAAGTGAAGAAGCCAGACCTTCTAGGTCAAACACGTTCAAGGAGGCATTCAAGGCAAAGAGGAATTCAAAGAAGAAGAATAAGAAGAAACTCAACAAGAAGAATAAGACTGCAAAGAAAATCGTTTAATTTGACTCGGATGAAGATGAAGAGCTAGACATAGACTAGGAAACTGCTTTCATTGTTCGAGGATAAAATGAGGATTGCGGTAAAATATTGTAGAGCCACCATCTTGTAATCTCTTTCCAGTCTAAATGAAATACTAACCACTTTCTCTTTTTACAATGATACCATTTTTTAATGTCTTTGATTCCTTTTGAATGATCCAAAGACAATAGAGTTTCAGAAATAACCAAACCAATTAATCTCAAATTAAAAATATGGGGAAACTGTGATTGTTTTTAAATTTACCATAAGATGGAAAAATTCCCAAAAAAGTATAGCTCAAAGTTTAAAACACATAAGAAAATAAAACCGAAAACATATAATATATAATTTCAACAAAAATTATTATCAAATAAATAAAATCAGTTAAGGGAATAAAAAAAACAAGATAGGTTCTAAATCCTAAGCATAAGTTTCTTCAGAAGCTCTAGAACAACTTTCAGATCAGCACCCAAGATATCTTGTCTGGCATTCATAACCTTCATCCTATCATCCATTTTCATCTATTTGATAGTCATTTCTTCTTGATTAGAAACAACAGAACCCAACCTTGCCTCCATAAGCTCTTGTATCTTACTAGTAGAGGCAACAGACTATGAAGAGAGATACTTCATTTTCTGAAAGACTGATACCACAAAGTGTAACTGCAAGAGGATTTTGATCCCTCCCCACTAGATCCTGGCCCAGATCTAGCTCTCTTAACCTCTTCCATCAGCTTGAGATTTTCAATCTCCTTGAGTGCTTCTTCTAAGGCTTGCTCACTTTGCACCAGTTGTTGAGACTTCTCCCGACGGATCTTGTGAACTTTTTCCATCTCTTCTATTTGGTCTTGAATCTGCAACTTGTAAGCTTTCTCTTTTTCTTCATACATCTTATGATCTTTGTCTCTCATCTCTTGTAACCATGTAATGGATTGTCTGGCTTCTCTAAGAGTCTTCTTAGTTTTCTTATACTTTACTTCTCTCTTTGTGTCCATCAAGCCTCTTCTTTGGAAATAAGCTTCTCTTGCGGCAACCTTCTTCTCTTTAGCTTCTTGAGCTACCTGCACCTTATGTATCTTATCTTCCAATATCTGGTTAGCACAGGCCATGCAATGATACATGCTAGTCATTTCAGAATTCTCTACCCGAACCTCATGCAACTGAGCTTCTAACTTCTTGTAATCTTCCAGTGAAACGGGGTTCTGGGGTAACACTTCTTTAGGGTACAAGGGAGCTTCTAATGAGAAAGGAAGAAGTAGGTCTTCTACATGCCTCTATAACCAAGCAACAAAAGGAGGATACGACTTCGGGTCTACCTTTACAAACTCTTTCTTGCCTTTGCTCACTCTCACTTCCCAAGCCTGAAATGCTTGATTGACCAACTTCTCATTTCCTTCCAACGATGCATACAATGACTCAACTACTTCTTCATCTGACGGAGGAATCTTCAGAGGGTAGCCAAACTGCTTTCTAACTAGCATATGATTATAGTTAATCATCCCCTTCCTACAAAGCAAAGGTACATTGGGAAACTCACTGCAGATGACAATTATCTCCTTTCCTAATAAGTCATTGTTGCTTCCCCACACTATATCATCTGAGGTCAAGCCCATCAATCTTCACGACCACTTCCACTCTTGCTTCAGGTCTTTGAACGGCCCTGACTTTGGGAGTTGCTTGGAAAACCAATCAACGAATAAGGGTGCACACCAATTTACATACCCTTTCCTTTTCTCATTTATGTAGTGGATATTGTAATAGAAGTCTCCCAATAAATTAGGCACTGGATTCCTCTGAACAAAGATGGAAATTGCCTCTGTGCTAACTAAGCCTTTCTCTCCCTGGAACAAGCTTATTTCATATACCATCAAGGCTAGTAATGCACTAAACTTTGCCCACTTGTTTCCTAAAGCAAATAAATGAGCCTCTGTGACAAGAAAGTCCAAAGCAATCCATTTACCTTTACTGGCTTCTAAACCCATCTTGACTCTAAGCACATTAAGGTGACAAGCATTGGCTATGTCTGCATGTGAAGGAGCCCTCCCTGAAGTATAATAAGGAATACCCTCTTTGATAGGAATCTTCAGGATGCTAGAAATCTCTTCCAAAGTAAGTGCTAAGATATAGTCCGGAAACACAAGGACTCGCAACTGAGGATTGTAGAACTGCATCAATTAATTAAGACTATCCTTTTGATCAACAGTAGGCTTGTTCACGCAATTCAGAACCTTCCCATATTCTTTTATGAACTCCTCTAAAACCTTGTCATTCATCAGATTTATCAATTTCTGAATACTCTCAATTTCTGGTTGTGGAAAGACATAATGAACATTCCTCTTTCTGGGAGTTTCCTTATCTTCTGCCATCTGGATAAGAGACAATTACCGGAACTGGGTGCAAGATGGTAACCTGAAAATAAAAATACAAACAATTAATGCTAGTATGATGCAATGCAAATGCAATGCAGGCACATGATCAACATCTGGAACTGTCTGGATAGAATATTGGGAGTCAAGTGATCAGAAACCCTCAAATTGTTCTCTGCTTAGCAACCCTCAGATAAGAAACCCATAACCGGATAGTTAAGAATCCTCATAACCATAGTAAATGGACAATAACATAAGATGACACTGATGATAAAGGATATGCTGAGGTCAAGGTTCCTGCAAACCTGTAAACTCCTCCCAACCTCACGAGTGTGCTCCAGGTCAAACATCACGGACTCTCAAAGCCGAATAGCAATAATACGTTCACCATTTCCGAGAAATGGCTCATAACCAAATCAGGGAATCGGTTAAGCATTATATACTACTCAGGGAGGTTTTAATGTGAGTCCGATAAAAACAAGCATCCCTTATAAGTCCTCAGCTTCGAGCGCTGAAATCGAGAAACAATAATACATTCAGCCCGTAGGATACAGTACTATCGTCATTCGACTAGATGCTTTGACTGATTTCCTATAAAAGAACCAGGTCATCCTATGCGAGTTCCCAGTGGGCCCTCGGGTGTGAATGGGTTTTCCACAGAATGTGGTCTGCCACTGTCACCACTGGAGATGGATGTTTCCACAAAAGTTCTCAATGATCGGTCCCCAGATGCACATAAATATCGAGGTCCTGTAATGATCAAGAAAGATTCCTGTATCAAAACATTTCCAAGAAGGTCGCAAGTCTGGGCGTGGAACTCACTAATACCAATATAGCAAGATGCCATGAAGCCAAAGTGGAACCACTCTAAGTCCTAAGGTGTCTCGAACCCCGGTTACAAGCTCATCTCACAGTAACAGTAGACCCCAAACCCACCAAAAGAAAACCAACACAGCCAGACAGTCCAGTATATACATATGATGCATGAAAATAAATACTGAAAACTCTAAATAAAGTTGTAAATAAAACTGTAAATGAACAACAATAAAATAAACAGGAAATAACAAACAATCAAACACACAAAGAAACAGAAACACGCAAGCGCTAGGAGAGACTCACAAGGGGAACCAGATATTCTGGGTTCGATCCCCAGCAGACTCTCCAGCTGTCGTTCCCTGGATTTCCATACTGGTACAAACGCGGAAGTGGCGCGGAAAAGGGTAGAGTCGCCAGCCAGGAATTTTTATCCCGAAGGAACGGGAATGGTAATGTTGCACAAACCGAAGAAAAGAAAGGAAGGACAAAGGTCCTGCGAACCAAAGAAACTGGTTTCGGGAGTCGGTTACGACCTGGGAAGGTATTAGCACCGTAAATCGCCCGTCGTACCCGACAGGATCCACGCTTGCAAAGAAACTGTCTCAAAGGGTGAAGGAAAGAAAGTTGCTGCCAAAAGAAAGACTGGAACTGGAGAAAAGAAAAGAAAGGAGAAAAATATAGGGAAAATAAAAGAGTGCTCGAACGGGCCCTACCCCGTTGCCTACGTACCTCATCTAGACATGAGGATCAGAGTCGTCGTAGTTCCCCTAACTAGGGGTGGAAAACTTGTGTTTTAAAAGCTTGAACTACTTATGTCAATGCTCGGGTGTTGCAGGCTCATCTGGCACGAGTGCGTTATCGTTTCTCAAATTGACAAGTAGGAGAAAGTTCTTACGAAAGGAGTGAAGGTGATGAGAAAAGAAGTTATGAAGGAGAGACGCTTATTCTTTTTCCAATATTTTTTATGAGTTTTCTATTGGTGTGGCACAAGGAAGTGAATTAAAGTCTGTTTCCATGGAATGTGTACTTGCTACTACATTCCAAGATGGAATAATAGAACAAGCACGCCAAGTAAGGAGAATTTATCCAAGACTTGTTTCCAAGGGTTAGGTCCTAAGCTCACTAACTTACTAAACTTATTTGTTTTTGGGTTTTTGGATGAAGAAATGTATTTTAAGTTTTCTTGGTGAAGATAGTCTTATGATTAGACTTGTACATCATGCTAGACAAGCATACTATTTCAAGATGGAATAAATACAAATGCCCCATGGAATAAGGCTATGCATCAAGGACTACTTCAACCTTTATTAATGTTTTTTTAGCTTTTTTGTATGAAGATGCGAAAGAAAGAGCACCAAAAGGATCTCAAAGGTAAAAAGTCTAAGGGAGACTAAACAATCCTAAATTTATCATGCAAAAGGGTATCCTAAGTTAGTGAAGTATCATTCTATCTTAATGAAGAAGAAGGAAAGAAGAAAAGAAGAAGGAGGAAGAAAATAGAAAGTCAACTTACTTCTTCTAAAGAAGGTAAGTTGATTTCTAAGAGGGATGGAAAGAAGTTGAACAAATGATGGCATAAGGCACATATCAAACAAAATTAAGAAAACAAATAAAAGATAGGGGAAGAAGATTTTAAATGTGGACAACATCCACACTTCACTTACCATAGCACCTACAAAAGGGTTAGAGCATGAGTAAATGATAAGATAAAAGCAATTAAGACTAAATTAAGCACACACAAGAAAAAGATCATGTCCAATCATCACAACCAAAATTGGAACTTCAATCTCAAGTACCAAGACTAAGCATATAACCTCATAAAAGAATTTGAGAAAACAAGTCTTAACAAAAACAAACAAGTTAGCATGAAATAAATAAAAGCAAATCATGAAATGAGAAGGCCATACAAGCTACACAACTTCCACCAACACCAAGATCAAAACCCTATCATAGTAAAAAGTGCCTAAACAAATAATTGAAACATGAATGGAAGCATATAAGCTCAAACAAAATCATACAATAGAGACATGTAGAAGTAAGAAGTGATGTGGGCATGCATATAAGTGTGAAGCTTAAGGAATAAGCGACTCAAAGCAAACCAAGTAAAAAAACTCCATACAAGGACCAGTGATGTATCAAAATATTATAAGACCTCAAATCAAACCTTAGAAGTTGGCACAAGTGCCCTCCTAACCCAATGAGCAAGCATATATCAATAACATGTCAAAATTAGGTCAAGCTACTCATGAAAGTCACATATAATGGAAACAAGTCTAAAAAATTCTACACATAAGCACAAAGACTCTTCATTCATATAGAAACAACATATCAAAACCACAAGTCCAAAATAAGAAGCTAAGAAGGTAAAACAATGGCTCAAAATCAAATTAGGGTTTCACATACTTCATCACAAAGAAACAAGGCAAAACCTAAACAAAAAGGTCCTATAAATCATGGAATAAATCTCAAGTAATCCTCAACATGTTAGAAATCAGTTGCAAAAAGAACCAAGTTCATACCTATTGCCAAAATTAAAATAGAAAATGAACAAGACAAGTCATGCATAAAAGGAATTAAACTAAAAGAAATAAAGTAAAAAATTAATTCAGACATGAAAATTAATGAAAATTGAAATTAAAAATTATAGAAAATTAAAGGAAATTAAAAGGAACATACATGATGTTTTTTTAGGATTTTTGGATATGATTTACTATTTTTAAGAATTAAAAACCAAACAGAAATTAAAATAGAAAATAACAAACAAAATAAAGTGATCAGGGTGCAAATAGCAAGGAAAACAGTTCAAATGGTTTGGGCTTTTAAACAGAGGGGTGCGCATAGAATTGAGGCCCAGGTCCAAATCAACGCAGGTTTCACACAAATACTATGGAACTCAATAAAATTCAGGAACAAGCAAGGCCCTTAGATTCATCTGGCGCATGTGGTAAAGTCAAACAAAAGCACAAGTCAACCATCTCATGACTCACACACGCACACTCATGATAATTATAGTGCACTGACAAACACGAGGATTATTTCAGATTTTATAAAGTCACGTGAGACGCACAAAAATTTTAATGTGCTTGCAAGTTTTCACGCGTTGGATTAACATAATCAAAGGACACAATTGTGTCTTCTTCCCCTCACCTGAAGAACAATATTTCCAGAATCCGGTGACTGGAGCTAGGGCTCCGGCACCAAAAAATTCATATGAAGAACAAAGCTCAATCAAAATGCATCAAAATCTCCAGATCAACACATTTAAGCATGGTGAATACAAATCCAGTCTCAAAATCATCAAACAATCAATAACAAGCACAGATCGAAGAAGAGAAAGTTTGACATCAAAACTTTGAAACACTCATATACAATTAAATCTTCACCAAATTCAAAACTAAAGGCAGTAATATGATCAATGAATCTCAAATAACACAATGCACACAAGTAATACAAGTTTTAGATCTACGAATTTGGAATCATACATGAAGTTGCAGATCTTCAAATTCACCAAGAAAACCTTCTGGATTGTGTAGATCTAACCTCTAGCTCCTCTATTTGAAAAATAAATGTAAATAGAGCTTCAAATCTTGCTGGAAACTGAGATTCGAAGCAACTTGCTCTTGAATGGCACTGTGGTAAAACCTTGCTTTCAACTTGAATCAATGGTTGATTCTTGGTCGTTACACTTCAAGGATGAAGAAAAAGTATAGAAGTGAAGCAATGTGTGTATGTATGATGAGTTTCAAAGGATTTTTCACTAGAGCAAGAAAGAATGAAAGTGGAGAATGAGAGAGGCTGAGGCCCTGAATTTGTGATGAGATACTTATATATCATGAGCTTTTTACACTGATTAAGGTTTAGGTGTGAGTGGGAGCATGAAATGTGTGATTGGAATCAAAATGCAAAGTTGCATGAAAAGTGTGATGAGATAACTTATGTGTGCAACCTCTCCCCCGTGTACATAAGCTGATTCATTTTGGTGCCCTAATCACCCTTGGATCAATCTTGAAGCTTTACATCCCTTGGATCAAGCATTGTGTGATATTTTGCCAAAATGCAAATTGTGAAATATCTTACTTTCAAGTCACGAATTCTTCACTAATCTAGAGCAATATCATTTGCTTTGGATTGCATTTGAGTGTAGTGATCAGCATTGGCCCATGGCATGCCTTAAAAATGAGATACAAACCTTTTTGCATTTAGTGTATTTTGGAACATATGGCAAAAACCCTAAAAATAACCAAATTCAAATGGACATAACTTTCAATCCACAAAGGCTATGATCAAGTTCTTGGACTTTTTGGAAATTAGAGAGGATTCTCTACAAGTTTCATGTTTGAGGAAAATTCATTTGGAGTCATCTTGTCCATGTAAGAATCACTTGAATATTAAGGCAAAATATGCCAAAAATAGTAAGTTTCCATTACAAGTCACTTACTAAATTTGGAAAGTTCTTCATAACCTCTTTATTCTTGATATTTCAGATCACCAAAGCTCTTCTTTGCCCTTGGGAGGGTCCCTTGATTTGAAAAACATGATTGGAGGCCTTGAAATCCCACAATTGACTTTTTAGATGCACAGTTGACCAATTTCTTCATTTACAAGTAACTCAAGAATTAGCTGACCTCCTCAATGAATTCATGCATCAAACTTCATGCATAGGCTTAATATGTCATATGAGGACCTTTGACCACAAGAATTGGTCAAATCCATGAGAATTTCTTGATCTGAGGCAAAACCCTAATTAGGGTTCACCTGTGTAGAAGGATGTTGCACTGTTGAGCTTCTGATGATACTTCACCCTTCTAGGACTTTGAGGGTGGCTTTGAGCTTGTATAGGATGTGTGGATCACTTATGAACTTATTTCAAGACCACCTGGATCTTTTCTTGGCTTGAATTATCATTGCTTTGCCAGATGATTGATCATGTGTCCTATGCTAGCACCTATGGATGTCATGCTTCAGTTTTCTATGCCATATGCTTGGATATGCAAACAAAATTATGCTATATGATATAAAAATGATGGGGAAAAAGAGTGATCAAATTTTGAGGTGTTACACAAAGGTTATGAGAGAATCCCACTTATTATCATAAGCTACTGGGTCAGAAGCAATGGATCTCTCATCAATCAGATTCCACATTTTATCAAGAAAAATAGTTTTAATTTCTTCCAGATTGACTTGGATAAAGGGTGGAAGAGGTGGAATGTCATTTTGTGTATGGATAGAAGGTTGGTTTTCTTGGATAGTTAGGCTTATATAAGTTTTTAGATGAAGTAGGTTAAAGGAAACCTCTTCAGTTTCAATTTGAGATTCATATGAAGTTTGAACTTGAGATTGATCTTGAACAATTTGTTTAGTCTCAATTTGAGGTTCAGATGCAACTTGAACTTAGGATTGAGTGTGAACATAACTAGGTTCTTTTTTAGGCGTAGTTTTAGTTAATGGTTGATTTTCTAGTGAAGATACAGGTTCAGGTTTAATGAGCGTTACATGTTCAGTTTCACCTTGAATAGATAAATTATTTTTTTCAGAAGCAAAACACACTTAGTTAGTTGGTAGGTCTTGATGGGAGAAGGTTTGAAGAGGGATGGCTTGGATGGGTCTAGTAAATACAGGTGAAAGGGTAGCATTTTTATAGGCCAAGGCGAGCATTGAACTTGACTTCATATACTTATGACTCATAGCTAGAAAAGGTTTTCCCATTATAAACATCTATGGGTGGTTTAAGTATGGTGTTCAGAGGAGTTGGTTGTCATAAGCATAAAAATATGTTAGTTCTTTATGAACATCATTGGATTCATCAACAATCTATTATGAATCAGATATATTCATAGCTTTTTATGGAACCTGAATCATGGGAGATGGTTCAGGAGACTTCATTACAGGTTCTGATTGTTGAACATGTGATGAAATGTGTTTTGGAGATGGGTTAGGTAAGGAATTGGATGAGGGTGTTTGTGATTTGTGATTTAAGGAGGAATAATCAAAACAATCTTTCAAGATAGAGTTTAGATTTATACCACTCATATCAGTCTCCATAGCATCTAGATTAGCTTGATTATCTTCATCAATAGCTACTGATACGCTTCTCCAGGAACACTAGAAGTCTCAGCTTCAACAGTCTTCTCAACAGACTTTAACCCAACTATAACTTCAGTAACTTGAACCGCAACAGTCTCCATAGCATCTCTTTCAACAAAAACTTCTTCCAATAGAGCATCAAAAGTTGCAAGATGCTTATTTTCTTGTTCCAACAGAGCATATGCTAACAATTAGGCTCCCTTGAAAACAAGTTCAACAACACTCTTTTGGATAGCAGCGTCTGCAACCCTTTTCCTTCTGACTAAGGATACCTCAACTTCCTCTTCCTCTTTAATTTCATTAGAAACATACATCTTCCTTAACTTATTTTTCCTTATATGTGCATCAGACGAGACAAAAGAAGAATATACCTTAAGAGGAGTTCTTCCACTTCTTGTCTTAGAGGGCATCAAGATAGTGTATGCAATAACCTTTTCAACTTCTTTCTCAATCTCCTTCTGATACACAAACTTATTCTTATAAGGCTTATGAACTTCCTTTTGAGTATCTGAAGTAACATGATTTCTCTTCTTAGAAGATTTGTACACATCATAAGGTTCATTTGGTAAGTCTTTGTATCTCAGAACCACACCTTCTTCTCTTGCCATTTGAATGTATATCCTGATTACATCAGGATTGTCTTGCTTTGTAATGGCATGAAAATCCTTAAGATAGTCATTGTTTTGAGTGAGATGTGTGTGTGTCTGATATAAGTAGAGTGTTTTGAGTGAAAAAAATCTTGATCAAAACATAACACAAAGACAAGAAAGGCGAGAAGCAAAGTAACTAAGACAAGTCAATATGATTTGTGAAGTCTTTATCTAACAATTATAATCCATGTGTCATAAGACATTTCAGATTTATGACACATGAGAGGACAGGTGTCAGAGGCAGTAAAATTTCAAAGGCTGAGATGCTTCATAGGCTATTATTCATCAGAAGCTGGTTCAGAGCTTCTGATCATAGTAGCTTCTGGACATCATCATATTCTACTACTCCAATTAGATCTAAGCACATATTTTAAAAGATTAAGATGTCTGACTCTGACATAGAATAAGATTCTTTGTCATTGTGATAGAAGTAGAATTATCACAGCAAAGTGCAATTCTTATTTCATAAATATGAAGCTCTTATGAAAGGAATTTAAAGTGTTAGGATTAGAGACTGTTGCATAAAAACACATAGATAACCATACCTTTCTTTGAGCAACTTATGATTTGCTATTGAGATTTTTCTTGAGGAACTACATTGTTCAAACAATGCTCTTTTGAAAACCATCAAGAGTCTTCCCAGACTCCAAAATAATTGAATAAACTTTAGAGATTTATTAAGAATCTGAAGCACCATCTCTTTATAGAACAATATCCGCCTTCCCAGCACCATTAATCTTGTCTTACCGGTTTCTTCTAGATTCCACATTTCCTTTCTCCTTCAGAGTTAGGATTTGGAGTATAGACCTTTTTCATGTTATAAGTTGTAAGCAGCCACTGTCTTGTAACTGAGATTGTTGATTTGTTCTTCAACATATCTCCAACACAAATAATCTCATCCTTTGGTACTCATACTTTTATGGGTCCTTTAGTGTTAGTTATGATAGGTCTTCTCTTATTTTGGGTCTTTGCTTTGTAATAGGGCTTAGGATTATTTAAGATTTTAGATTTTGAGGCATGTTGTCTTGAATTATTCATACTCTTAGGTTTTGGACCCTTCAAAACCATATAACCCGATGTCTTAGGTTTTAGCTTCTTCATAACTTTGGCTTAGATGTTTCAAGTTCTAGATTAGAATATCTCAAATCTAGTCCCCCCCCCCCCCACCCACTTCTCGTTGTCCATGTTGGAAATATTTCCTTTAAACACCTTGTGTAATACTAATTGTATCAAAACATCTTTGACTTGAATTTTCCACAAGTCAAAATTGATTTTTCTATCAAATTTCTCTAAGTCAAGCCTCACCGCACTTGAAAAACTTGATATTGCAACCAAAACCTTCCCCGCGACAAATTTTTTCCCAACCAACACAAAATATAAAATATATTTTCTGATGTAGAAAATCAGACAAAATTGAAAGCACAAAAAATACTAAAAAAATTATACTCCGCCAAACCAAAACTTTTAATACCAATTATTATGAAAAACAAATATAGAGGGGAGAAAAGAAACACAATAATAACACAAAGAATAACAATATATGAGAATAATTACAACACATATGCTACTCTTAACCACCTAGGACCCAATTAACTCAAACTCTCCGAAACAAATATTTTTTACATGGACAACGAAAATATAAGAGAAAATATAAAATATAAAATACAATCTTAAATTATTTTTGAATGATGCATTTTGTAATAAAGAATTTGAATCTTTTATATATAATTGTTAACTCCATTTTTCTTTATAAAATTAAGCTATATAAACATTCTCCCACTCCTATATGTGAATTTTTTTTTTAAAATAACAGAGTTTGTTATTTTAATTTCCTAAATAACATAGTTTTCAAAAAAAATACCAAACTAACACACTTTGGCCACACATTCGCCAAACCATTTGTAGAAAATGTGTTTTTGCTTAAGGATTCGCCAAATGGTTTGGCTATGAATGAACCAATTCGCCATTCCATTTGGCGAATGTGTGTACTTGCATGTACCAATTCGCCAAATGGTTTGATGCATCTTCCATGTTTTTTTTTTTTGATTTTTGGATTTAAGTTTTTATATATTTACTTATACATATATACATATATATTTACATATATATATATATATATATATATATATAGAGAGAGAGAGAGAGACTTATATATATATATATATATATATATATATATATATATATATATATATATATATATATATATATATATATATATATACATGTATATATATATATACATGTATATATATATATATATATGTATATATATATATATATATGTATATATATATATATATATATGTATATATATATACATGTATGTATATATATATATATATATATATGTATATATATATATATATATATATATATATATATATATATATATATATATATATATATATATATATATATATATATATATATATATATATATATATATATATATATATATATACGTATACATGTATATATGTATATTAATATATATACTTATACATGTATATATACCTAGGGTTTGCAACTTTTTGATACATGTATATATACTTATATAGATATATATATATCTATATATATATATATATATTTATATATACATACTTATATATATATATATATACATATATATATATATATATATATATATATATATATATATATATACTTATATATATATATATATATATATATATATATATATATACATATATATATATATATATATATATATATATATATATATATATATATATATATATATATATATATAAGTATATTAAAGAAAATTATAGATAAAGAAAATTAAAGAATATGAGAAAGAGAAATATATATTAAAAGAAAAATTATTATTAATAATTCAAGAACGACATTACAAAAATTAATTTCCCGCCCGATCTAACTGCCCCCCAGTACCACATCCACGGGGATGACCCCGTCTTCGAACCCTACCACCAGGTTGTCGAGGTTCCGCTTGTATTTGTGTGTTTGGTGGAGGCGGTTGTTGTTGAGTCCATGATTCAGCCTGTCCCCAATTACGTGGAAGGTTGCTGCCAAAGGCGCTGCCGTAACTGAGTTGTGTGCCCATGTTTTCAAAGCTGGGTCGGATAGGTTGGGCTGGGTTGGATTGGGTTGGGTGAGGACGATAGGCTTGACCAAACGAGGATATTGCCTCGTTTTGAGAACGAAACAAAGGTGGGGGGCTATAGGTTGGTGTGGACATGAAGGGGTTGTCGGGGGTATAGTGGTGTTGGTAAGGCTCTTGATGTTGTGATTGGGTTTGTGGCATGAAGGGGTTATGTGTTTGGATGAATGACCTATGGGTGTTTGAAGTCGATGGCTGGAATTGGGTGGGGTAGTCATGTTGTGGAGTTGGT